>JAGVSL010000030.1:0-1339563 GCA_022494535.1 Himalopsyche phryganea
GACCTTTCCACAAATAGGCAGCGGGAAAAAATTCCCTAAAATATTTGACGCAGCTGTATGACTTATGGAGACGCGAATTTTTTCACTCCACTCAAGGGTAAGTCCCGTCAAGAAAGTCTCGTCTCTCAACAGCCAAAGACATATGGCCTGAAGATATATGAAGGGTCTAGGTAGGTACACTTAAGAGAATGTCACCTGAACAAATTGCTTGATTCGTCCGACCATTTGTCAAGCATGAGCACTTACTGCAGAACTTTCGGTTTTATTTTATTATATCGTCATAATTTATGGCTTGGTATAAAGATATTGCCCTCCTGTTGAAGTTGATTTATGTTACGAAAAATTAAATATAAATAATTACTCTTTCATTAATAAACTGTAATCCCGTGTTTCAAAACTTCTAGGCTCATGCGTAGTGTTAAATATGTTTCAATTAAATAAAACCGATATAACGGATCTCGATGCAATAGACTTTGATTTTACATCTCATTGAACACACTTTTTAAATCAGATAGAATTTATAGTTACTTCACTGACATGACATAATCATGTATTTTTGTTTTATTTTCGTAATTGAATTACTTTTAGTTTTGATATCAACATTAATATATTTTTTTAATCTAGTTTTCAATTAAAAATAATGTTGTGTAATCAGTATTTTCCAATTCTTCAAACCTACTTTAATGTAACAATTATTATTGTTTAACTGGATTTAAAATATTATATAATATTTCTTAATAATTTTACGGTTTCCGATTATCAGTTATTTCAAAGATATATCTATGATCATCCACAAGAATATCAAATTAATCGCCTCGTATTAGTCAAAATATAGAATATTTATAATGGCTAATGTACGCAAAGAACAGTATTTACTTATTTGTGTACATTAACACAAATAACAGTATTATTTGCTAGTGATCAACTATCCCTACAACATTTTAAATAATTAATAATGTTATATTAGACAGCCGTTTATACATTTAAAAAAAGTATTTAAAAGTAGCAGGTATGTGTTGGAGTTTGTAAATTTAGTTTCTTTGTATATATCCAATCCTAACAATTCCGAATTTTAAAAATGTACACCTTACAAATACTAAAACAAATTAAGCTGCGTGGTGACACACACTGATGGAATAGAACAAATTAACCCATATTCTTCAATTATTTTTCCCGTATACGGAATTTATAGCATAGGATTTATTCTACAGATTTTTTCTAGTGAGACGAATAGGTGTGCTTACTCGAATAAAATAGCCCGAAATAAATGTTTTTGTCTGATAAATTATTGCTATCATGTTTGAGAGCGCTAACAAGTATACGCTCTTTGAATAATATGTTGGATCACGTGATAGATGAAGTATTTACGTCGTAAGTTGAATGATTGTTGATAAATATAATGTATTCAAACTCTTATGGGAGATTGGTAACGCCACCAGCCACCATGGTTAAAATCGAGATGGTTTTTTGATAACCTGAAATCATTTCCTAACCTGATCCTAATCAGTGTGGTATTTTAAGCATACGATAGTCACCAAGAACCTCGTCTAAGCAGCAAATTCTAGGTTTTTATTTTACTCCATACAGGATTTTTTGACGTAACATTTGGTCAGTTGGTTCAAGTTATGTCATACACTCACATGACAAAACCAACAAAGTTTCATGCTTAATTCCATTGATTGAAATACGCCGACAGTCGTACAGCTGGTACACTTCAGCGTTCTGACTTTTATTCCATAATATGAATACGGTTGATATCTTGTCTGTAGAAAACATTAATTGTACGTTCGTTTTTTTAATTAATTCACCAAATATTGTAGGCGCAATGAGCTCTGGGTTTATGTAAATTACTTTTGAAGTAATTTAATTTATTATTTATTCTTGAACAACCGCTCAAAATCAATGTTGAGTAAATAAATCGAAATAAAACACTAAAGAATATAAGTCACTTACTTATGTTGATAAATATCATATATTAATGAAATTAAAAATAACAGGATTTTGTTATATTATATTTTTACTGAATCGTTTTTTTACCAATTATTAACAATTCTTTTGTACTGTGTAGTAACCATACATATTAATAAATTTTATATATTATTACACTTTTAATCATCATTTTAATGATTTTGTTTCATAAGATTTTGATTTAATTGTCACAACTATCATTAAGTGATGTATTGTTATCACTTCACCAATATTGAAATTGATCTTAAGTAAGTATTTTGTTTTATATTATTTTTTTCATGTCCGCTTCCAACGTAGAGCATATGGTCTCCTAATGATGTTACCTTAACAGAGTTCTCTATGAGAACTGTTTGTTACTTAGTTGCTCAATCTCTCTTTTTTCGAAGAGAGTAGGGATAGAAGGATAGGGCTAGGACAGGACTAGTAGTAAGTTAATCGCTCTCGCTACGCCCCATGAGGATCGGATGGGTGGGAGGGAGTTTATGACATCACAAACACTCAGACTACGAACAGAAATTCATAAATTGATTGAAAGATCTATTTAACCGTCGCCAACGACGCTACCAACTGCGCCACGAACGCTGAGAATATATCTTTACAAAACTTAAAATACTGTTATTTTAATAATATATATGTACATTCTGGTAAAGTATTTTTCATCTTATAAGTGTTATGCTAAATACAATTAATAAATATGGACAATTAATAAAAGCGCCTTATAAATCATTAATATAATATATTATCTCTGGAAAGAAACAGGTGTCAATGTTGCCAGTGCGATGCACGTCGTGATTGTAATTGAATTGAAATTGCCTCCCTTACCTGTCTTAAATGGTGAGCGGCACTTGGCGGGGGGCGACATCTGGCAGCTGCTCTTCTGGCGAGTCTCGCTAACAACCCTCCCGCAGCAGCCAGCCAGAGTAGTAAGAGTGGAGCCCCAATCAAAGCATACAGCATCCCTGCTGCTTTTCCTATCGCTGTCCGTGGTGCAGCGCTTCCCCAACCTAAAGTGAAATTGATTTTCATAAACAGTCAACGCCAAATATGAACCATTCTAAACTTTCGCTTAAAATTATCATAGTATTTTTTTAAATTTGATATTAAAGAGGATATAAGAACGATAAGTAGAGCTCTTTATTTGGATTACATAATTTTTAATGCTTTAAGTTACGTGTGAGTTGTTTTATATCTTAATTTCTGTGTGCGGCAGCTAAAAATTGCAGGTTCTTGAAATTTGCTACCAAATTTGACTAACAGTTGAAAAACTTGTTTGTTTATAATCATTTTGGCAAAAAAATACCATTTTTCCTCACTGTTGTTTTAAATTTTATAATATGAAAGCAAAAAGATTAACAATCAATAATAGAATGACGGAAAGTGTTTAATAAATGAATATATACATCAAAAAAGGAGTTTAAAAACGCCCTAAGTTATAAAATAACTCACTGTAACATTTAATACTTATTAAATTTTTGGACTTCATTAAATTTAATGAAATCGTATATTGGACACTTTTCAAATGCCCTCCAATGGTGTTTCATTACGAAATCAAATAAATGGTTTTTACTAATAATCAATTGCTGATTTATTGTAATGCATAACTCACGAAACAACTAATAATCAACTCGATGCTTTGATGTAAATAATTTCATTTTTGATGTTTTCTTTTAATATTTTAAAAATAAAACACAATTAGTTTTGTACCCACCTACAGTGTAGCATTTTTTGTGATACTTTTTTTGGTACTAATAGAAAAACAACAGGTTATTAGAAAATATTAAATGTTTTTATTCAGTCAGTATATAATTTATTCCTTTGTTCAGAAAATTATACTTAGTTACTCAATTATATGATCATTATTACCAAAGTATTCTTCACCTAATCTAACCTAACGTAATCGATATATTTTGTTTAAAAAAAGATTTTTTACTATTAATTTTTGAGTTAATTACTCAAACCATATGCATTATATAGCCACTGAGTTAATAATTATGGATCATTTGAAACTATCCGTTAAAGGGAAAATAAAAATTGTTTTATGAATTTAACGATAGATAGCGCTTTCTTCAAACACGATTTTACCACAATGCCCGGAAGGATGTATTGCAAATGAGTTTCAACTAATCGTTTCCGCGGAAGCAAACTTTCGTCGAAAACTCGGCGCGCTAACTTGAAATTAATTCGCGCCTGTCGTGCGGCTGTTAGTGAAAAAAAGCTCCCTGCGGTTTCGGGCCGCAGCCGCGAAGCTCTGTCGAGGCGGTCGTAGAGGCGTAGAGGCGCTGTGTCGATAACAATGCTAACTGTTTCGCCTCTTTTGAACCTGACAAGACCAGGACAAAGTGTCGGGGGTGAGAGTCAGAGTGAATTATTGCCGGGGATATTAATAAAAATTACGAGTAAAATCACAAGTGGCTTTAAAGGGGAGAGAATTTGCTTTGGAATTTTGAAGCGAATGAAATGTTTAATATAAAAACTGAAACGTCGGTGATAAATTAATATATTATGACGTAGCAATTTTATGCCTTTCATTATGAGAGTAGATTACATCCCCTCAACTTATTTGGGTCTCTGGGATCAATAGGCTGTGTGGTTCATAAAAATAAATTAAACGATAAAAGAAAATACAACCTACCATTAATAGATAATACAATCCACGTTTCTTTATATACTGATATTTCTTTTCATAAATTTACTTGATAAAGTCTTTCTATGAGAAAGATAAATTGATAATCTTTTGCTTACACAATACCATGAGAATGTCAAATTTTACGTTGATACGTTTTGGACATAATTTTTTATGATGATGATAAGAACCGGAATCTCAATAATGATACCACTGGGAAAGAGTTCAAACAATTAATGTACTATTTTTGCTACACCGCTCTTACTTAGATAGTAAAGCTATAAGGGTAGGGTTTTTACAGGACTTAGTGGTTAGTTAATCACTTTTGATACACCCCGTTTTTATAACCTGATGGATGGAAGGGAATTTATGACATCACACAAATCCACGCCCTCAAGCATGATTCAATAAATCGATGGAAAACAGATTTATGAAACTAACCGTTCTGGGATTCGAGCCTGTGAACTCCGCAACCGAAGTCAACAACTTTATCACTCGGTTACAGGCCCGTAAATGCGTTTTTTACGTGTACACCTTTCATATGTATTTACATTTATTTACAAATAATATTATAATGTCTATAAAAAAAATAGTCTTGTAGTTTTCTTTAGATGGAGTTGAATACATTTGACAAGTAACTCAAAATATCACATTTTTCTGCCAGAACAGGGAGTTCGATATGAGTGTTCAATCGACTTAATTTCAACTACCATAAGAAAACTTTTGACAACACTTGCAACTCAAAAAAAAATATCAGCCTTATCCCATAACAAAATATAACCTTATACTATGTAAACAGATCAATTTCAAACATGGCGCTAGAAGCGGCAACGGGCTTGTTCAACGGTCAATAATTGAATGGCTGTCTGAACTCACGGGTTTACATAATGCATACTTTGTGTGTAATCTGTTTTCACGCGAGCACTTACATTATTTAGAGTAATTACTAGTGAGCCACCTTTAACAATATGTGAGCTTCGAACGTTGATTATAAAAAAATATTTAATAATATTCTGGAATGAAAGATATTCGCTTAGTAAAATAAACATCGATATTATTTGAAAGAAACAAAACCGTAATCAATGAATTCAATGTGTGTTTAAGCCTCTATTGATAATTAAAAAAACAACAATAATACAAGTAAAAGATTACGCAGTTATGGTTTTGAATATTATGAAATTTTAACGTACATATTAAAGCAAACTAAAAGATATTTAAATAAACTGTTACGTAAGGGAATAAGCTTCCGTTTTAGGTATTTAAACTATTGGTTGACTAATCATTTATTTATCATTTAAGACATCGATTGAGGGTGCTTGATGGAATTTCAATATCAAATTTGAATTGTTGAGATTTATTTATCACTTATAATATGCCAACTATCAATTCTTAGTGAGAAAGCATTTTATTTTAAAAATAAAGTGCAGTCAGTTTTGTAATACTTTCACATTTAGACAATTATCGGGAGCACTACCGAGAGTAAAACAAGTACTGATCATTATAAAAATGTGGAAGTGGCACAAAACAATTTGTACTTTATTTTTAAAATATCATTTGTTTATTAAAATTTTATTAAAAAATTCTTTGTATTATGTAAGCAAGCTTGATAACAAGCATTTAGTTCCACAACAATTATTTATTTTAAGAGCTTAATATGTTTTGATTTTTTTTTTAATTATGACCTTTTTTGACAATTTCAATGCGTGAATGAAGTGTTGAAATTTTGTATTTTAGTACACGAATGAATTCGAGCTGACTGACTTCATTATTGTACTTGAATGCCTTAAAAACAGCCAAATCCTAATTATTAGTGACGAAATGTAAAAATTTATATTGAAATTTCATCAAGCACCGTCAGTGTATATCTTAAATTATAAGCTTTTTGAAAACAAAAGTATGGAAATAAAGTGTCTTTGAACGTATGTATATGATTTTCATGACATCTCAAGAACTTAGCAAGTGTCTTTCAATTAATAAATAATGTTCCCATGTTCATTTGTTGTGATTTTGAAGAAACCTTGTTATTCAAAATCACCCACCTACTTACTACTGATGCCTATCCAAAAATTTACGTAACGACATTCTATTGAATACATAATCTGACTTCATTACTCACCTTCGCTAATATCTCTTCTGACGCTTTATGGTGTTCCAACCTCGCTATATACAATTATATTTTATTTAGCCAAAAATTTTAATTATGAAATTTTTTGTATACTAAAATATTTTGGGCTTATTTTTCCGTGCTTTGCTTACTTGTACACTGTTTAATTAATAAAACAAATTTCCAAATTCAAACATAATTTAGTGTACTTAAAACATACTGTAAGCTCATGTTCGTTTACAAAATAAACTAAACTCCCAACGCCAGCAAACAGCGAATCAAGAGTTTATTCGAAACATGTTATATTCTGAACGACCATTTTTCGCTGACCTCTTTTTTGTAAAAGCGAAATGTCGCGTTTTTTAAAACGCATTTCTTGCAAAATTTAACAATAAACTTCTTTAAATTGTTGCTAACATTTTTTATCTCACTGCTACGCTGCGTCAGCTGATTATTCGAGATTTTATTTTGTCAAATTATACAGTAAGAAAAATATTTTTTTATTTATTACTCAAATAATACTGGGCGCGTGACAACTACAAAATATTAACAGAAAACACCAAGCAGCTCCACAAACAACAACTTCATACGAATATTAAAAGTGATGAATTAATATTAATCTTTATTTTACAATAAAGAAATATTGTCATAATCATGAATACAACAGCCCGTATGGGTATTGGCTTCCAGTAATAATTTCAAAAATATCAAATTGATATCCAATTATTAATCATTTGATATTATTCGTTTGCAATGGTAGGTTTTCCTATAATTTAAATATCAAATTTGAATTGTTAATATTTTGTACTTTTACATGTATTTTGTCACTAGCGACCCTGGTTTTGCGTTTCGGCATCTTTAGTCATTCGAGTACACGAATGAACTCGAATTCACAGACAGTAAATAGTGTCTAATGTTTATGTACAAGATAAAAATACGACAAAATATTACTTATAATATAAAATATTCCCACACTGATACCTGAGTTAATCCGAAAAAAAAACCCGAGAATTAACGGTCTTTAATGTTTAATAATTTGAAAATCACAAACATCCATGTCTTCGAAAATAAATCCATAAAATGATAGAAAGATCAATTTATGAAACTGTTATTTAAACTTACTGGGATTCGAGCCCGTGAGATCTGTAATCGAAACCATCGACGTTGAACACTGCAACACGGACCCGACGACAGAGGATTACCTCCTGAAATTCTCTCCTAAAAACGAAGCGTATCGAGAACAATTAGCCAACCACTAGTCTTGTCCTAGACCTATTCTTCTATCTCTACTCACTTCGAAAAAGACAGGTTGAGCAACTTTCAAAAGTGGTCTTAAAAGTAACGTTAAATTATGAGTGAGTACTACTTCGCAAATTAAAAATTCACTAAAAAACCATTAGATATTGTTTGTCGAATACTTTTGACGGTATAACACTGGGATGGTTTATACATTTCTGTTTGTAGGCATTGATTTTTGTGATGTCTATAATTTCCTCCCATTCATCAGATTTTAAAAATGGGGCGTACCTAGAACGATTAGCTAACCTGTCCTAACCTTATCTTTCTATCCCTACTCTCTTTTAAAAAGATAGGTTGAGTCCTAGAAAAACTCTTGTTGAGAAACCTTCATTCAGAGTTTATATGCTCCACACTGGGAACGAACATTTTTAGAAAAATAAATATTGGCATGAAGTTTCATAAAAATATCAATGTCATTTTATTTCTTGTAAGAAAATATTTATATATACAACGTCCCAAAAATTTACGTTTTATTTATACGTGTTTTGAATACTCAAGATTTTTCTCTAAAATATCTACTACAGCTGGAAATATTTTCTCACGAAACGTTACATTTATTCACCTGCACGGATAAAGAAATATTTTATCATTTTTCTCTGAAGCGAATAAATAAAGTATTTTTACTTCCATAAAGGTCACATGTACTTTTAAATTATATTGCCCCTCCGAGAACAAAGCCAGTTAGCGACCCTTAATCACAAAGCAGACGTGCTGCGGTGGTCTGCCTCGACTCTGTTGTATTTCCAGGACACTTAATAATTCATAAAATTTAATGAAAAATAGCAAAACTTCTTTTTATCCCATATAAGTTTTACATGAAAGTAAACAGATTCTGGTATATAAATATAAATTAATGTTTATTTATATAACGGAGTAATGCAAACGAGGTGGTGGTCGTCCGACCACAAGTTTTTTTTACAATAAAGTAAATATTCATTGGGAAAATAAACGATACAGTATAATATATTTGTATTCAAATCTTCAGGGGCATATCATGGTATATGTAACGTCACGAATGTTTTTTTTTACTATTTTCTCTGAGGTTCTGACCGTTTTAAGTGTTTTTATTTTTAAATGACTGGTTATTTTTGAGTTGTGTAACTATATTATGTCTAGGGTGGTTCATAAATGCTAACGGAAGTTACGATTTATGGTTGATATGTTATAATTTTGATATTTAAAATATGTATTCTGGTTGTAACGATTTAAACAAAATTTGCGTTGTTAGCTTACCAGCTGAGATTATCTATCAACAAATCACTACAACTATATACATTAGTACAAATGATACTTAAGAGATGCTTAAGAGAATCGATTTCACCTTAAATTATTAATTATTATTACTTATTATTTTAAAGCCCGGATAGCACTTGTGGACTCAAACATCAGGAAGCTAATCACATTATATGGGACTGTCTCGAGATGAATGCTGAACGAGAGCTGTTTGCTGTGGTCCGTCCTCATACTATCCCAATAGGCCACGCTGACTTGATCTCAACTATTTATGGTCAACTTTAAGGCATTCAATAAATTAGAATCATCATAATATGGAGAGCGGGATATTCTCGATTCCTCTTTAGATTCAACGTGAAGTAGATTAAACTCTAGCGGTACGGCGGTTTCTCAGTATACGGATAAACATGATACTTAACATCGCTTAAACTAAGTGGCTGAGCAAGTGACATTTTTTTTCTCTCTCTATCTTTATTTTCTTAAACTTAATAGTGTTTGGTTAAACATTGATCACGTACAGCTCCTGCATTGGTCCAAGAACATGATGAGTAAATTCTTTTATTTTCTTGATCGTTATTGCGTTATGGAAGGTGGCCTAAAACAGCGGCTGCATACACATAGCGGGTGGAGTTGGCAACCAACTTGTATTACTTTATAAAGACACTTTGAAAATTTCATAACAATCCGTTATGATGTAAAAATCGAAGTCTTTTATATCTGGAAAACGAATATGAATTTGGAACAATAAACAAATATTTCTATCGACACTAATCAGATGTCAGAGCCAGTCAAGTCTGTTTTGAAACCAAATGGATAATAGCGACCTATCCGGTGATCATGCAGCTTTAGAAAATTAAGGTAATAAACCTTGAAGGGCATGTAAAATCAAATACGGCTGCAAATAGTACTGACAATGTCAATAGATTTATAAAAATCAGCCTTCAGTTATCTGTCAGCAATCTCAAGTTTTAGTTCAATTCCCAATTTGACTTTGATAAACAATAACACAGAAATAGACTTACAAGTTATGAAATTGTGAATTCTTATTAAGTTGTTCTTTATTCAATGCTGGCATCTTTATTTTATACATTTACGTAAGCCCAGCTAATAAACTCATTCTTTACTACAAAATCCCATATTGAAGTTTGTTTATTCAAACAATATCAACGTTTGTTTGGTTTTGTACTACAGAAATAAATAAAATAAACGGGGAAAGTTTTCGCGCGTTTTTCTCCTTTTAGTTGGCAGCGTCGCAGCAGAGCGCACACTCTACGGGGAATAAATAACTCACTTCGCCGGGAAATCCCTCCCTCGCGATGGGAAATTATACGAATTCATCACTAGCGATGCCCCCACGCCTACCTGGATCATACAAGCTGAACGTTTTTTCTTTGTTACGACGCGATTCCGATGGTGATTGTAGAACAGTTTTTGATAGTTGAGCTGCAATTAATCAAGTCTTACGTATAAGAAATTATGATATTTTTAGGCGCAGTTAGAATTGGATCGGTTTTTTGAAGGAACGTACTAAATTTAAGTAAACTGTTTTTGGTAGATTTCATATTGACTTAGATTTCCATGCTAGAACAACACATTGATTTTTCTGTAATCTTAAAGGCAGCATTTCATAAAATGTAATAAGACAAACTAAAATTAATGATATGAATAAAATGAAAAGTTATCATCCAGTCAAACGGCTGCATTAAAGAACCTAGAAGGTCGCAAGTTGCCTTTATCTAAGAAAAATCTTTCTACAAATCCAAACGGTTTTTTTTATAATTTGTTAAAATATTCGTACATAACTTGAGTGGTTAGTTGACGGTATAGATAATAACGTAACATAACCATAATTTAATTTTAATAAATTTAAGTTTTGCATAAAATCAAAATTCCTCAACAATCAGTAGACTTTACTGAATAGTATGCAAAATGTTCAATGATACTATGACAGAGATTTTTCGTGTAATGTTACGTAATGCTTATCGACGATGATGCATTTTTTTGTCGATGGAAGGTTTTATACATTTGACAGTCGTTGCTCATAGAAACTATTGGAAAACACTTGGATTTATTGTGATAAATTACTCTACTATATGATGAAGCGATGCATGACGGATAGAAGTCAAACAAATGATGTGTCCGAATTTCGAATGATTTATGATCTACATTTTTTGTCAGTGTGTTTTAATCGCTTTTAAATGAATTTATGTTACCTATATACGTATGAATAATTGTTTGTTTGTTTGTCCTCTATGCGTTCTTTTTACCATTCATATGATTTCAATTTAACTTTGGTGAGCTGTTGTGCGCACACCCGTGAATATTTCTGAAAAAAAAAACTAAAATCTAAAAAAAACAAATACGTACGAACGGCGACATCTTTGAAAAACCTTCTGATTTATTCGTGTACCCACCAGATGGAAAAATAAAAAATGTTGTGTATCCAAAAGCACTTTAATAAGCAAAATTAAAACACAAACTCTTTCATTCTTTGAGTGGCTTTGCAACGCATGCCGCGTACTCGCTATTTTATTATAAAAAAAATGTTTTATATCATGAATTAAAATTAATTTATTCAAAAATCAACAGTTTTTTTTATTGCACCCAGTTCTGATTATATGGGCGATATGCTTAGGGCATTAATTCAAAAAAACAAGTGTTGAGATAGTCTCATTTAAAGCATTATTTAAAGTAACCTCTCTTCTCTCCCATGTACATTTGCTTGTTTATCAAAAAGATTTTTTATACATTATAAAAAACAATCTTTTGGCATACAAATTATAAGATTTGGTATTGATGAGTTACTTTTATATAAATATGACTTAATACCGTTTTTTTTTTCAAAGTCATTATATAATACGACTTTACGTTAGATTGTATAAATTTTGACATTTAAAACAGAAAACCATCAAATACTGACTAAGTGCGTTCCGTCAGTTTACCCTCGATTTTATAATTTTGTGGAATCTACGCACTGTTTTTTTATTTTTATAAATATAATTTCTTTCCACCAAAGTGGTATTTTTCCGAAAACTATGAGCGCTCTTAAATTGAAAATATACGATGTGAAGTGAATATTTTAGAGTTTTAAAAGTTGACAAAGACCAATGCCCTTTTGTTATTGGTTTATATGATGGGCAATTGAATGAGACAAAAGTTTTTCAATAAAACACATTTTGATGTATGCTACAGTTATTGAGATACTTCATATTGGGAGCGAACATGGCTTAAAAAATATGTAAAAAACGTCTAGTTTTAATTTAAAATCTTGAATAATTCAATTATCTGCCAACTCCATTGAAAAATTTCTTATTGCCAGTTATTGATCGAAATATTCTTTACTCTTCACCTTTATTAAAATCACTGTTTGGAGTATAACAGAAAAAAAGCGCTGACGTAATGATAGTATATATTTGAAACATTTTATGAATGACTCAACATCTTCCTTTGTGAAATCGTTGTATACGTATTTATGAATTTCTTTCGCTGCTTTGTTCGAAAAATTTCTCAGAGTGACGCTAGCTTTTCATTAAGTTTCCAGGTGAAAAGGAGCAAACAAATGGAACAAATCGCAAAGAAAAATATTGTTGTTTACCGCCTGCTGAAATACTTGGCCTCCTATGTTTGTTGTTGAGTAAACGATTCAAACAGATGCAACTTGTTTGGCTTAACTTTACTATGAACGAATTGCTCTTAAGCATCTTTCGCCACCGAAGAAAGTTTACACAAACTCTGTCCTAGAGGGAAACCTCCAAAGCCTTTCCCTACTTATGTTGCTTTTTCATATAAATTATTATTATTTGAATCAACAGACTGTGATTCAAGCTTTTGGAAGTTTTTTTGATTACTTTCAAACTTACTACAGGCTCAATTGTGAAATTATTTTCATTAAAACACGAAGCTAATAATCATAACATTTCAATCAGAAATAAGCTCATACAAAAAAATTATTTAATAATTCATAATTGAACAGTTCTCTGGAGAATTTTTAAAATCGAAAGATGATATATGACACGAATGAAGTCTCTAAATATTTTTGATCTAGTTTTCCCATCATAATGTATTAAGACATTTAAGGTATTGTCAATTCATATTGGAAAGGCATAAAAGTAAAACAAAATTTGTCTTGTACTATTTATCAGTCGATAAAACCTGCGATGAGCAAATCCGGCCCAGATCATTATACAAATGTGGAAGTAATACAAAACATATTCTATTTTATTTTTAAAATGTTAATTTAAGAGTCATAAAACATTAAATACCTATGCAATTTTAAGGTATACTTGTCATTTAATTCATCACAAATCTATTGTAGCAAGTATAAGAAAAAATATGCATTTATGTTATTGTACCATACAATAATTACTTTCTTTACTGATTTATTCATTGTACTATTTCACTATTGTTTTTTTTAACATACTTCTAACGGAGGGTCGCACGCAATCATTACCCAATCACGCAATCAATCTTTTGAATCTCTTAATAGTCTAATTGGACCCTTTATAGATTCGTGTCTATGATTGAGATGTTCTGTGACGTTTTCATTAGTTTTCAACCACTTCTTTTTCGATCCCAGAAACGGGGTACAGAGAAAACGTCAAGTTGACTAATCCTCTTTTCCTCGTATCATCTTCGTGTTTAACTTATAAGCAGTCGTTGCTAATACACGGCTTAAAAAAATAAATAGAATATTGTATTGAAAACCTGTAATAACACATTTACTTAACATACAAAATCAATTTTAAATGTCTGATATATAAAACGTAAAATGTTCAAAGAGTATTTTCAATAAAACGCGCAATTTATTTTGAAGTAGTGCGCTGCAAATATTCTACTACGACGACGCAATTGGATTCTTATTCAGTAAATAAATCCTCGTAGGTGTAAATTTTCTGAAGCTTTCCTCCAAAAAGGGAGGATGTGCATTCACGTGAACTTACTTGTCTCGTTTGTGATGGCAAATATGCTCCATAAGAGGCTTTGATATGCGATGCCTGCAATGTAAACTATATTATCACACAATTTTCGTGAAAGCTCTTGCGTTTAACACCATTTGTACAGTGCAATTTTGCCAGAATATTCCAGCGTGAACATAAGTACCATGAAAGTTTAAATATAATGAGTAAAAGGAATTTGTATAATATTTAATAACACATCCATAGCTGAAAACGCACAGCGTTAATGACAATGATTCGGAGAAATAGACCCAACGCTTGTCTTGAACGGCACTCGTCCATCGCCTGTGGACACTTTCGCAAGACAAGTCCATTTTTGACGGAAAGGGGTGGTTCCGACGATGTGGGAGTCCTTTTGATTTTATGTGTTAAAAGTCGATTACCAGCCTTCGAGTGGAGGGGGAAAATCGTTTGTCGTGTTACTTGCATTATAACTTAAAGTAAATTCAGTTGTTAAGTAAATTTAGAATCAATTTTATGTGTCAAGATTATTTTTGTGTATTTTAAACCACTGCATCTTCGATTAAAATAAACCGGGTGTTGAACCGGATTTGAAATGGTGTTTGTTTGAGATCTTAGACTTCCAGGACGTCGATAACGAGCCATTCGCCTCTATTCGATTCGGGTCTTCTCAGTAATTTCAAAAGTAACAGCGCATAATGAAAATTTTGGCATTACATCAAAATTATGACATAATTTTTTTGGGACAAATTATTACTTTCCTTTTTCTGCTACTTTACTTTGAAAAGCTCTAAACTCGCAAACTACTGAAAAATATGTATTTATATCAAATTTGAATTGTTGAGATTTTGTAAATTATATTTTCTTAAATTATATATTTATATATTTACATGTTTCTTTTTTTTCCATATCCGCTCCCAACGTGGAGCATATAACCGCCTAATGGAATGGAATAACAGAATTTTTCTATGAGAACTGTTTTTTATTCAGTTGCTCAACCTCTCTTTATCGAAGAGAGTAGGGATAGAAGGATAGGGCTAGGACAGGACTAGTGGTTAGCTAATCGGTCTCGCTACACCCCGTGAGGATCGGGTGGGCGGGTGAAGAAGGAGTTTTTTAGACAACAAAAACACTCAGACTGTGAACAAAAATCGATAAATCTATTGAAATACCTATTTATGAAAACTGTCCGCACCGGGAATTGAATCCGAGACATCCGTAGCCGTAGCCCACGACGCTAGCAACTGCGCCACGGACGCCGACAAGATATATTATACATATCTCTAATTTATCAGCAGCCAAGTATAAATAAAAGTTGAATCATAACATAAAAGTACATCTCACGAAAGCTCTTTTTCCATTTTTATGACTACAACATTTCAGCGGAGTAGATTTTCTGTAGGTACACTATTTCCCATTTCGTACAATGGCCATCTAGGAAGAAACTAAACGAAGTTTAACTTCACTAAAAAGATAAACTTTTTAAGACAAGGGTTGTGTTCAGATTGCGTCACAAGTGACAAATAAAAAAGTCATTTTTGCGATTTGAGCAGTCACTTAATAATCTTGGCATAAAGATTACAACACTTTAATAAAATTAAAAAAAAAGTTTTAAAGTCTGAATTATAACTTATCTCATTTTAATACTGTCAGCCAAATGGAAAAGGGGACTAAGAGGTTATTCAAAGTTTGAAAAGGCAAAATATTAACTTCAAATAATTTATGACCCTACGACAATTTTTTTAAAGCTGGATGAGATAATTTACCTTTTCAAGTATTCTTTAATTCATATCAAAATTATTCATGCAGATATAATTACTATTTAAAAGGGATAGCTTAATCACAATTTCAACAAAAAATTTAATTCCCCCATAACTTATTCTACTTAATTGAAACAATGTTTATAAAATGATAGTATTCAAGTTTTTCTTTCATAATTCGTGTAATTTATGGATTGGAAATTGAGTAGGAAATTTAATTTTTTTGAGAGACCGAGTATTTTATTTGTATTCAGTATAAAACCGTGGGCCAAAATTTTTTTTATTCTTTATTTACCAAAAAATTTAAATGAAAAATAAAATAAAAACTTGTACAATATATTGAATTGTCAGCATATCTATGTGTAACACACAAGACAACAAATCACACACATACAGACACGCTTACTCTTTCTATCTGTGAAACTTGAGAGGTGGTACTGCCATGTGATACTAATATGCTAGTTTGTTAATATTTGATAATTTTACGTTATTCCGATGGTTGAAGTGTGACACAACCAATATAAAATAAGAAAGTCATTCATTTTTATCTTAATGGTAAATTTCCGCAGACTTGCAAATCCATGGATGTTATTTTATTGATTTTTGGAACTACTTATTACTTAAAATAGCATGCCTTCATCATAAAGGAGAAAGTAGCTAAATGTTCATGAAAACTATTTGTAATCACAATAAAAACAACTCATATGGCATTCAAATTACTGATTTATATTTTTTGACATTTGTGCGTATCAGTGTTGTTGGAAACTTTTTTCAGATATTTTTTATGTTGGTAAGACAACAAACAGTTATTTAGTCGATTTTTGTTAAAAAAGACTTTTCAAATTTTGAACATATGGCTGCGAATTTATAAAAAAATACCCTACAGATATAATAGAGAACAACTGCTTACGTTAATGTGAATTGAAGTAACTTAATGAACAAGAAAACATTTAATTTTTCACAAAATATACAATGATTCGCAACTATAATACAAAGGTATTCAGTGAAATTTCTGGAAGTACTACGCGAAATTTGTAATAAATCAATCTTTAAATGCCACGTTGCAACCCTTTGTAGGAGAATTAGGTAGGACTGTTGAAGTAAACGAACTAAGAAAGTAAAGTACCGTCTCAAAGTGTAAAAAAGTAAACAGAAGACGGCAATCCTTTAACTTGATGCTTCTTTGAATAAACTTCAAGACAAGACTCTAAACTGGAGATTGTGACAATATTTCTCGCAAAAGTCACTTAGTTTTTTTTTCAATCTACAAAGAGTAAAAAAGATTTTGTTTAACTATTACTTGCATAGCGTATTTGTTGTAAATGCATTGAAGTAACACCGTCTCTTTTAAAATAAGTCGTAGAAGATTTGTAAATCTATTACACTCGATTCTCATTTGCATGGTTATTTTACACCGTCTAATAAAATGGACCTACTGTTTTTTTGCTTTTACACGGTTGCAGAAAGCAAAGAATGTAATTAAATAAAGTATATTTATATATTTTAAAACATTTGAGCTCTTTGTGAATATCGGAACCATCATTTTTGCCATTTGCTAAATTTTAAGATGCAGATGTTCTTGAGTCATTCATAACTCGTCATTGTTTTGACACATTTACGTTTCAATTTTATCACTTTTCTGGTTTTTATTTTGTTATCTTTATTGTGTGATTTAAATGTACGTATAAAATAAATTCGAATTATTTTTGAGTTCTAGATTTTTACATTTTGTGGGTATTTTGAGTAATGGAAACTACCTCCCACTTTTACATCTGCAGTTTATATTTTAGACTTTCTAAGTCTCTGGAACGTATTCCCCGTGTAAAAAAAGAATCCAGCTTACTTAAAAAAATGAAAAAATATAAATTTGAAACTATCTAGTGTCATAGTTATTAAGTAATTTGCTTTATCTAATGCTTGCTAGTGTACAAACTATATTTACATAATGTTACTGAAAAAAATATTTATAAATGTTATTTCAGATTGATATTTCTCAAATATGTAATATTTATGTATCACCAATAAACGGTATAAGATTTTCCATAAAATTATATCTTAACTAAGCAATTTCATTTACTCTGTTACTAGATCTAGTAAAAACTATATTAATCTGTTGCTTAGCACAAATCTAAAACTTTAATTTTTAATATAATATTTTAAATTAAAAAAATATCTGGCATTACAGCTGACAGCCAATGCGCCAAATATTCTGAAAATTAGAAACTCATACGAGATAAACTCGATGAGAATTTCATTCATGTCCAAGATCACAAATTTAAATTGAAAAAATCTAAATTTGATATTGACCTTGCTGAGAATTGAAACCAAGACCCACCTGATCGCTATTCCAAACACTTACCACTAGACGATAAGAAGCCGATAAACATATTATATCGTGTATTGACATTACTTTGATAGATTATTTATTAATTTAAAATTTACATTATGCAAATTTTTCTTAATTATGTTTGAAAATTTTACGATTGAATGTATATCTGAAATACAATTGATTAATTAAAATTTTTGATAGAAATACATGGTTAGGTGACGTAATTATTATAATTTCACTTCGAAAGAAAAACAGGTTTGTGTGACGCTATATTATATTTAAAAACTAATCGTTGATTTATCAGTTTTCTCTCTGAATCCAAGTCAAAGGGATACAAAAGTATTCAAGAGAAATCAAAGCATGCAAGAAAATCTTGCTGAAATAATTTAGACACATTGTCAAACAAACAATGGAGCGAGTCTTCCAATTTGACGTTGCTGAGAAAACCTTTGAAATCTAGAAACGTAAGGCGTCCTTATAAAAACAAGTTCTTTTCTACGGCAGATTATCTTTCCCCATTGTATTTTTTGTACACTTTAAAGTCTTCCATTGTAATTTAGACTTATCATTACGCCCTTTTGTAGGATTGCCTGAATTTGCGGTGCTGAATATTTGGGAATCGATAATAATACTGTATGTTATTTCCAAACATGGATATTTTCTAGTTCATAATTCATGTCTTTTAGTTTTTAGAACACGAAAATTTTCTGAACATAGTTTACATTATACATTAACTTTAGTATTGTTTTTGCCTTAAATTCATCAAATTACTACTTTAGGCAGTGGCTATAATCTTGATGACAATGCAACAGATTGTTAAAAAATATATCGTGACGGATTGACGAATTTGGAACTTAACTGTTCTACTTATGGCTTGAAATTTTCAGACGTAAGCTAATACAAAAAAAAATATTAGTAATACTGTAGAAAATTATATGTCAAATATTTTGAAAACAATTCGGACAACGCACCGAAGGTTATGCTAGAAGTTTGTCAGTTCTGTGAAGACGGACGGTCTCTGAAATCGATATTTCCACCCAATATGTGGTTTGCGTGGCGGCCAAGACAGGTATTTTAATATGACAGCATGGCACATGCGACAGTAGCACCCTCGCTAAATGGTCAAGTTAAAGCAGTCGACTATGATTAATCTATGAGAATGACACTATTTTTTATACATGAACAAAACGGGCTTATTTTAATTATTAACAAATTTTTATATGTTCTTTATTTGGATTTTTTATTATTTTATTCATTATATAAACATTAACAGTTATCAAGCCACGCTGAAAAAATGTTCTTAAAGAAGATAAAGTGTACATAGGAAAATAAATATTTTTTTTATCAAAATAAATCAAAAATAACATGTTTAATTAAAAATAAATTAGATTTTATTTTGTTATTAATAGAATTTTACCAGAAAGTATAAAAAAATGTTTAGAAAGTCTGGGAGAAGCCAATCAAAAGAAGAAATGAAGAAATATTCCACAATCAAACGTAATCTAAGAAGTGGTATTTAATTTCTTTACAAGATGCCTTAATATATTATTCAGAATAAAATATTTTAAAAATAAATTTTGTTTTTCCTAAAGCAGCATCGAATTCCTTTTTATTTTTATGAGTTTAATTTTGCCATTTTTTAAATCCCTATTTCATTTCCATAACTCTGAATTCGTTAATGAATTTTTTGTTTGACTACCATTATGTTTGCTTTGGGGGTAGACATGGAAACACAGCACTTTTATTCGGTGACTATTGTTGTGATCGACATACAATAGAGTAATCTAAGTACTTGTCCACTGATCATTCGTGCCATGGCGCGCTCGTGCACTCGCAAACACCACAACTATTAGATAACATTTCAGTTTCATCAAATGATATTTTAGGCAATTATTTGATCGAGTATCTAAGAAGTACGCAACATTATGTATTGAACTTTCCAAATTACATTTCCGCTCCAAGTAGAGAATATATTGTGAACTCTCAGTGAAGCATCTTAATGGAATTGTATTAAAAAAACTGGTTTGTATTCATTCCCTCAACTTAAAAACTAGGGCAAGTATAAAAGTTTGTAGCTTAGAAAGGACAAGCAGTTGTTAATCATTATTTCTATCTCATTCTTTAGAATTGGATGGGTGTAAGGGAATGTAAATATCAAATATATTTATACCTTTCTACAAAAATCATAATTCAGTTGTAAAATCGTTCTATGAAAGTTTCCATTACAGGGATCCATCACATGGACACCATAACTGAATACAACGAACTTCAATCGCCGAATACTAACAAATTATTTCTCACTGTTTGAATCTCATACTTTAGCATGAAAGAATAAAGCGCTTATCAATTACTTATATGAATTAACGAAAATATTTGAAGCAAGATTGGTGATTTCATCAAATGTATTATCTTTGGTGGGAAATTCCATCCTTATACGATACGAATTTGATTTTTGATTGTAGATTATGTTCAATTGAGTCATAATAATCTAAATAATTCAAATTTGTCACAGAAATAACTAAAAATTCTATATGTATGCTAATGATTTCTCAAATAGATTTTGAGTTAATGCATTTAATTGTCTCATCTGTTTTTGCTGATGAGCATTGGATTTAATGCCATAAGATAAATTTATTTTTAATCTTATGAATACCTCATATATATATTATAAACTGACAAATTCTGCACCGTAATCAAAACTTCACAAAATTAAAATTATTCGGCGAAATAGTTAAAAGCACAATACACGTGAATTTCTATTACGCAAATTCTAAAGTGCCGATGTTTTGTGCGAGTAATTTTTCAAGATGTAAAAATTTTAACCGTTTTCGTTGGAAAAATAGATTGATATAGTACCCGCTGGAAAAACCGTCAATAATATTTCTAGGAAAGTGGATTTTCACAGTATAAAAATTTGATACTGAAAAGGGTTTTTATGTTATTTTAAATATTTACATATGGAATACATTCTTTGCAGTGTTAGCGAATATATATTTGAAGTTCTCTTAGAATAATTTATGTTGAAAAGGATTTATATTCTACACCAACATTTCCGAGTGACTTTTTGAAAAATTACTGTTGAATGAATTTGGTTTTCAATTTCGTTGGTTTTAAATACAAATCTGCAAGTCGTGCAGCTTTACGATTATAAGTCCTAGCATCGCACAAAAATTCATTGTAACCTTATAGTGAACCTCAAAAGCAGATTTTTGCGGTTTATATTAAGGGGCTGATGATTTTATTTCATTATAAATTTGGATATAAAAGGGTGGATTTACCAACCATTTATCACTGGCTTAGACATGTGTTGTGTATGTTCTAGAGGAGCCTGAATCCTGAATGCCTCATCGGGCAGGGTATACTTCGTCTCTTTGAAAAGATGCTGATGATGATTCATTAAATGTACTAGTTGGAATAACGAGGCGCTGGAGTAACGTGAGAGTTAAGAAAAAGCAAATGAACTAGAGCGGGATTGATAACCTTAGGGGCTTAACGTGATCACAATATGCTCCAAATAGGGAAGAGAAATGGTAAAAGAAAAACTGAAAATGAAGGTTTTTTTCTGTAATTTTACGTCAGCTTAGTTCTCTACTCATCAATGATATAAGACGCTTATTGCGTGTGCATTTGTACTAATTACAATTTTGAAAGACACGACAAACTTGGATGACCCATTTCATTTCTATTATTTGTTGTTGCATGTACATTGCTATTGTTCTATACGTAAACATAATTTGATTTTTATTTATTATGTTTTTTCATCAGAGGTATCTAAATACGAGTGTTATTATTTATCGATCATACAGCTAGGAGAACAACGCTGTTGGGCATTTTTCTTCGTTGATTACTCGGTGATACGTCCAAATTTCTAAGTGGACACATATTTTTTTGAATTTACTCATGGATTTATATCTAAAGGCATAGTTCTTATTTCCCACACACTTTCAATCTGATCCTGTACGCAGCTCGCTTACTATAAATCTTAGCACAATCCTCGTATCTTTACTCTTCGCAAAAACAGGAGTTGAGTAACTCATCAAACAATGTTTATTGAATAAGAATCAGAAATGAACTAAATCAGATATATATAATGCATTTTATTCGTTTAGCAAAGTTTTGTTTTTACATTTAAAATTACAGGATTTTTTTAATAAGGCACTGTATAAAATCTGTCAGCTATCGTAACCTAACGAATTATAAATTTACATCTAGAGATGGTTTACGATTAAGGAATGTCTTTTATACTATATCTACTGTCAATTTATATCTCGTCAGCTGCTGCGAATGTTTTTTTCCTTTTTAAAGCGTACGAACTACGAACGTATGCATAAAAACATGTCTTTCGGTAAAATTTTACCCTCGTCTTGAAGTCCTTTCGTTATCTTTTCACCATGTTAATATATTAAGCTTTATATTAAAGGGGTGGCAACCCTTGCGTGATCAGTATGCCGGCGGTCATTCCGCTTAGCAGGTGCTAAAAGCTGCACCCCCTCGCCTCTACCGTGTGACAGCGGAGCTTTCGCGTCGCCTCACGACCGACGTCGACGACGTCCGCGAAGCAATTTCCTAAAGTAAATGACTCGCAAACTGCGCTCGCCGTTCTCGGACCTTTGCCGCTGGCCAAATGAATTATGTATCAGATTGTGTTAAAACAGAAGAATGGCAACTTTTTCGGTTTTCTCCGACCCGAAATGGGCTTGTTACTTTGAAGTTCGCTCGGCTGGAGGCGCCCACCGCCTAATGTATAAAACATTTCATTTGCTATTTTTATTTATTTAAGCAGCTACAGTAGATTCTAACATAAGAATTAATTCAGTACAAGTAAGGAACTCTTTGAGACTATATAATTTTATTTATATGTCAACGGCCATAAAAAACATTCAGAAAAAAATCCAAAAAATATACATAAATATTAAAACAAAGGGTCAATTTTGTATAATTTTTTTGTAAATATACATTTATATCTATTATACTACATTTGTCTTTTATTTACAATAAACAATTTATGATTCTGTAATAATAATATTTTAATTTGTGATTTAACTACAAGTAATAATTATTATTTCTCTTAATGCTTATCAATTTTATATTGAAAGACTATATTTAGATTATATAAAACTGTTTGTTTTCACGAAGCTGTTTTTAAAATTACTTTATCACTTTTTTCAACGTGCACTCCCTAAATTAAATCTGTGTAAATAATTAAAATGTACCTCACATTTAATTGATATTAGTAATTACTTTTATCTGTAACCCCATAATTAAAATAAATAAATCAATCCGTTGAGAATTTTATTATCTGTTGATGTAAACATTCATCTGTTAAATGATGTACATACCAACGTTTATGTATTCAAATACATACCGGCAGCGAAAGTATTATTTAGTGACAAGTGGTCGTTTTTAAGGCAAAACTATTTAATATTTTCGAATTCCATCAATAGAAACATACCTAACAATTTATAAAGAACAGTCAAATATATTTTTCTTTAACGTTCTTTGAAAATCACAGTGTTTACAAAAAATTACACGTTTGTAAACAAATTCTATGAACGTTTTCCGACATCAAATGTCCATATTACTTACAAAAACAAAATCTATAATAAATGAAGCTTACTGGAGCTGTATTATTTAAAGATTCTTATAAGGGTTTATATAAAATTGATGATAACTTATGATGTAAATACCTAAAGCTGAGCCTGTTTTCAAGTAAACCACGAGGTTTTCTTTGATTGCAGTGTCTATAAGCTTGAATCCCTGTACGGACACTTTCATAAATTAATGTTTAAATTGATGTTTTGACTTGTGTTCGAAAACATAGATATAGATGATTTAATATCAGCAATTCTTACCCACCCATAAGATCTTATACTGAGCGTATCAAAATCAATTAGTTTACTACTAGTCGTGTCTTAATTATATTTGTTTGAGGTATACAAATGGAGTTAGGACAGGACTAGCTCTTCTGTAATAAAAAAGTTGAGCGACTGAACGACAGGCAAATTTTTTATAACAACTTCTATCAAGATAAGCTTTATTACAAGTCCATATGCTTCACTTTGGGAGCAGACATGGTTTGTTAAAATGTAAATAAATGTTGTGTTATAATATGTTTGAATATATGAAAGAATCTAAATAAACAAGTCTCTCAAGAAATCTATCTACAGTTCACGTGACACTAAAGTTGTTCACTTCTAGACAAATATAAAATCATTAACTTCGTCGTATTGTTAAAAGACCAAATTTGGCCATAAAAGAAGAAACAGTATAATTTAAATCAAATTACGCTGTCATTTTTATTTGAAAATAATTTTATGACGTGCCTATTCATTTTGTTCAATTTTGAAGCGCCAGTCATGAAGCTCTGCATCGAAACGTCCAAAAGCAATAAAAATATCATACGTTACGTGTAACATGTGAAAACTCATTTTCCTGGCAGCGCCAAAGTTCTCGTTTCAACGATATGAGCTTTACACGTTTTTTAAACTCATCCTGAAGGTTTACTCTTCCTATGCACAGGGTTGTGTTGAAATTTGCTTCTGGAAATAATGAATATTGAAATCTGGATGTCTCATCATACGCGACCTTTACTGTGCATACAGAAAAGTTATATCTTTTTATGTTTAAAAATATAAATCTGTTTGATCTGATCATATTTTATGGTATCTAAAAAGATATTTTAATTTTTATTGATTAATTCAGAATATAATCATATTTACTACAGCTTTGGTATCGGGCCAAGAAATTAACTTTTATAAATATAACAATAAAGCAAATACTCGTCAACTTTATTGCCTTCAATAAAAAACTTAAAACCTTCATATATGTTCCTGCATAAAATAAGTTTTTAAAAATCCATAGACTAAGCGTTTGACTTTTTAATGGTTCGAATGTAGGATGTTATCATTGATTACTAAAATAGCTAATGAATTTATATTTACTTATAGTGGTGCATGTAAAACTTCTTTAATATTGTATTTTGTTTTTCCTGCAATTTAAAATACGTAATAACAAACGTGACTTGCTAGTGAGCGTTTCAAAAGAAGTGCTAGCTAATATCTCTCATTCACCTAAATCGTACACAATCAATGATATGAATAATATTATAAAAATTAGTGCGTGAGTTCCGAGGGAGATCTTTTATGTATATATTTATAATTGAAACATTACATAACCAAAAATATTTTTAGTCAAGACTTTAAGCCAGTTTTCATTGTAAATAAAGGACAGAAAACACATTTTTCGATTTAGTAATTTAGTAAGACATGTTAAATGGTTCATTAAATTTGTTTTATAAAAATCATTTAGATACTATTATTTACCCATAAAAAATAAATAATTCGTTCAGTTAACAGCCTCTTTTGAGCAAATTAACAATAGAAAATTGTCTGTACATATAGTTTTCGACCCCGTACAAAATGCAAGACATTTTTCTAATATAACTTTTATCTTATTCTATGTAAGCTTTGTATAAGCCAATCACAAACTTACTTGTATTTTCAGAAAATTCTTACTTGCGAATCACCTTCAATATTTAAGTAACAAGTACAGGTTATTTAGCTATTCCATTAAACTGATGACACATACATTTTAATTTAAAATATATCTCTCATAAAATATGAAATAATCTTAACAAGCATTTCGTTGTAATTTGTAATTATGAACCGTAAAGATAATTGTATAATAATATCTGAAATAAATGTCCCTTGAGCTATCTCCAAATTAATCAAAATTGACAGTAACAATAAAAGAATGTAAGTTTAAGTCGAGTTTAAAATACTACAAACGGAACTATCTTAAATGCAATATTAAAAATAAGGTTTTACTCCGTAAACAAAGTTCATACCATATTTTCTATGGATCCGGCGGTAACTTTTTGGAAGTTCATTTTTAATATAAAATTAAAATTGATAACTTGGTTATTCCACTTGGTTTATCCCTAACGTGACGCGTTTCGCCTCTTTAAGAAGCATCTTCAGACTAACCATATCTCAAGGATATCTATTTCTAAGGTAAACAATGATTCTAACACTTACATTAAAATAAAACATTTTAAACAGAACAGGCGGCTCTCTATTATCAAATTTATTTCCATTGGGTTTTTCACCTCCAAGTACCAGTAATTGATTTGTAAATAGTCTATCAGTGTTTATGTCTTACCCACTCTTCACGTCCAGTAGAATGGAATAAAACCCACCCCCACCCTTTATTTTAATGTAAGAATTAGAATCATCGCATACCATAGAAATAAATAACCTTGCGATATGGTTAGTCCAAAGATGCTTCTTAAAGAGGCGAAACGAGTCTCGTTAGTGATAAATCAATTAACTAAGTTATCAAATTTAATTTTATATTAAAATTTTTACCGCTGTTTCAATTGTGAAATTGTATATCTACATACACGCTTTCTACTTTTTGTATTATTAATACTGCATAAATGTGCATGCAAAATAACACATTTGACAAAAATTATAGTATAGTTATATATTTTTTATTATTAACGTATTTTTTATTTTTGTTTTAATTTGATAAAACAAGTTTTTATGCTCCCCGGAAGAATTGAGATTTTGTAGACACTGAATTTTGCGATGGAAACGACGATCCGTTTTTCACCAGTTGGTCGAAGATGAATTTTAGAAGCACAGTTATAGTGCAATTCTTGATTGCCAATGTAATAACTTATTTTAAAAGTTGCGCTACTAGGCTTTAATCTAGCTTGTAATTCGAACATATTGTATTATGTTACTGTCCAGCAAAAAAAATAACTTCACACTCGCAATGCACTGTCAAGATTTCTTTACTACATCGAAATTATTTATGTCAGAATAAATAGTCATGAAGTGAAATTTCTTTAAACAAATATAAAAATCACTGGTGGGTTACCGTGTACACGTCATCTGCACAGTCTTTTGAGTTCTTGCACAATAATAGTTATAAAACAGCTATGAGCGTCGATATGTACCTGAAAATATTATTGTACATTTAACTATATATATATATAACTATAATAAAATTAACATTTAACTGTAATAAATTATATCTGGTTTTATCGTGGTATTATTTCAAAATTAATACGAATAAGTAAAAACATGTTTACAGTATTTTTTTAATTTCCCCCTACACAATTACAAAGTTATAAATTGCTAAATACTATTTATTAGCAGAATGGTTTACGAGTTTTACTTTCTTACAGGAAACCATTTGTTTTACAATAGGCCATAATTTTGTTAACAACTTCTCTTTCCACATAGTGATAAAGTTTCCCCTATTGTCTTAGATAATCTCGTTAAGGTGTCCAACATGCATTTTCCATCCCCTTGGATAAACGGTTATTTTCATTAGCGATTACAGTGGCGTATAAAAAAACTCAATTGCATTATACATATATTTAAAACTCACAAAGTAAATACTGAGGATTTTTATTCGCAATCGTTTTTATTACATGACGTTGCGGATTTGCAAAATGTGATATCTGAGAAAATGTTTTGTCTTCGGTCAGCGAAAATTACAATTGTTTTAAAGAGAAAAAGTTTCCATAAAATGGCACCAATATCAAGTCATCATTTCATACAACAGTAGTTACGAAATTTGATATTACCGAGTGCAAAGGTAAGTAAATACGTGATTGTTAAAAGAGACCGCCTGCAAGCGTGAGAATCATCAAATGCGATATTGGGAAAACGGAATACAACGAGTGAAGAATACATAAAATCGTCAGTCTCTCTCACTCTCCGACCTCGTAACATCTACTCTGGACTGCATTACCAACATCACCATCATCATCATCTGTCCTGCGGTTTAATCACATCAACATTCAACATTGGTATCACATATTCCTAAAAGTATTATTTAACATTATAGTGTATTGGAACTAGGCAGGTACTTAAAATTTACTTCGTAACAATAATACATTAAACAACAAAACAGCATTTTTATTTTTATTCTAATAAAAGCAGTTTTTTTCTTTGCTAAATTTTAATTGCAACCAGTTAATTGCAATACCGAAGTTATCAATTTTAATTGTGTATTTAAAAATAAATCAATTAGATGATAAGAAAAGTATATATAGTCAACGAAACCTTTACTTACTTTTAAGGTGTCAACTGTCAATTCGTGGTGGAGAGGCATTATATTTTAAAAATTAAGCACAATTTGATTTGTAACACTTCCGCATGTACATAATGTTGGTTTCGCTCATTGCGAGGATCATCAGTTGATAATTTTTGAGATGAGTGAAACCGGTCTGAACCCATAATTGATATATCTTAAGATGGAGATGGTCATGGAGTTCGGTGAGATTCGGAGAGAATTTTACACGATTTATCTGTGTAAAACACACTTAAATGGCGCTTTGAAAAGTTTCTCAAGTTTCGTAAACTTTCTCATTTTGTTATATTTGTTTCTTGATTAAACGCTTAATTTTATCAATATTTTGAAAGCGAAAATTATCATTTATAATTTATGAAATATAATTACTTGACAGAAGTCTCATATTCATCCGGGACTTAGACACAACTGTACATTATAATGATTTCTTTTCCAAAATCTCAGCCTGCCGCTTAGCAATTAAAAATTCGAAGTGAGATTCCAGATAAAGAAAAATATTAAAATTTTGAAATGGAAAAATCCAAAAAAGAGATTTTGAACAACTAATTAACAAGCTGTTATTGTAGAATAACTTCTGTTGAGATAAGCTTCAAAATAATAAGTGTTTTGGTAAAAAAAATGTTGTGATACTTTGAAAAAAGCATATATTAATCCGTCAATCTAGATGAATTTCGAAATTATCTCTCCACCCCTTTTCGGTTAATCGATGCTGCCTCACGGACTAATGCACGCACGTCTTCAATTACCCTAACATCTGTCTACGCGATTAGCAAACTCTTAATTGGCTAAATTCCTGCCAACATTGCCATGTACAACTATTTGAAACACTGCCGAATAATATATCTACATACCCACTACAGTATTGTCAAATGAGTTTGTTAAATGGGCCGAATAGTTCGATTTCGAAATTATGGGAAACGTAAATTTCAACCTTTGCTTAGAGTCATTCCATATAATTGACATATTGATTCAATAAATCAATAAATTTTGTATCTCTGTTACGTATTGGAATCAACATTGCAGATCTAATTACAACCAATTCGTAGAGAAATTTGTCGCATATAAATTTCTCCTAACAATGGAAGAATTTATTTATTAAAGAGACACATTGTAGAAAAATTACTATATTCTGCATCAGTATTGTTGCAATGCGACCACTCATACAGATATCAAAAGTGCAAATAAGCAAAAAGGTCAACCGTAAAAATTGAATAAAACAGCTTTTGTTTTAACTCATTAACGTCCGTGCGGTACACCAAACAACCATCTACAACCGAATCAATTTTGTTGAAAAATGACAGTGTTGACTTTTTTCAATTTTGATATTAAATGAAAGTTTTTCGCAAACCTTCAAGTAATATATGTGCCACATAGAATAGTAATGGGTAACTCCAGTTTTGAGGTTTTGAGAAAATCATGGTTTTGTAAAATGGATCAAATAACAACCATTAATAACTGTTTGTCAATCAACCGAAGAACTTAAACGTTAGTGTAGTAGTGAAGTCTGTCTGAACTCTTCACTCATATTCTGATATTGGAGGTACGTTACTATTATTCTTAAAAATACCGTTAAATATAGGAATATAAAAACAAAAAACAGTTTTCTAAAGAAATTATGAGTATATATGGAGGTGCACCATTATTAAACTAATAGAATAACATCTTTTGAACGTGTTTGAGGTATAAACTCATTTTTCGTAATTTCGGAGTTACACTATAACTATTCTAACTGACACATATTACAACGACCAAATATACGTAAGGATAATATTCATATTTTTATGAAAAATGTAAATTAAGTTAAATTGATCTGAACATTGCGTTACAATTTTAGGGTTAAAGAAAACAAAGTATTCTATTCCACAATAAAGTTTTAAAAGATAATTGCTAGCTAAGTTGGCATTACACTATTTTCAGAAGAAGTTCTGATGATGCCATGAAGCTGAAATAGCTATCAGTTATCATGGAACAAAATCTTTATGAATATAAACAATTTTCTGTTTTTAACTTAATACAATGGAGTCCTATCAAGTAATCGCAGATTCTTCAAATAAGATTATTATTTTTTAAATTTGTAGTTAATGAAATTATCAACCTTGCACTCGTAAATGGTATTTCTGTGTTATTGTATGATATTTTATGATTCTTCAGGATGATTATGTTATTTTTTATTTCCATATTCCAACTACTTCATGCAAATGAGTTTCAAATGTATTGACTTTCAACCAACTTTCCTTATCTGTGGTTCCTACTGTCCATGGGAAAGAAGTTTCAAGTAGTTCACAATTATTACTCTTGGACTGTACATAATATTTGAGTATGCTATTGCGAAGCCAAACTCTCCACTAGAAACTAAAACTTACACCGTATTTGCTAAAATTACTCGCTATGAACAATTTAAAATTCACATCTTTATTCGGATTATTATTTCATTTAAAATTTAATACTCATATCGAACTGAACCCAATTAAATTATTAGATCTTTTTTAAATGATTATCAAATACACTGTAAGTAGTACAAAATATGTACAAGCAAGATCTTTCATGATTTATTGATTATAATTTATCTCACACATAAATAAAATATTTATATTTCTTTTGCATGAAATCGGCGATAACGTTGTTGACTTTTAATAAAAAAAAACCCTGATAACTTTGTTATTTTACTTGTCATGGCAGGTTTTTTTGTTTTTTGAGAAGCATCTTCTGACTAACTTTTAAATAAAACGTTGACATTAATTCTAACTCTTTAATTATTTAATCAATGTAAAATTAAAAATGTATTTTTTTCTTTACTGGCTGGGAGGAGTAGGAGATACAAACAATAGGAATCCTAATTTAAATATTAATAACGTTGTCTGGAAAGGAAAATCCAATAGAAAATAGATTTAATGACTGAAAGTTACTCATCTTGTCTACAATGCTATTTACTGATAATTGATTTATATGAAAGCGTTTATTGATATCCGAGAACTCTAAACTATTAATTTGTAATCCTATACTACTTTCTCAATGGTGTATTTCTACAATAATAATTTTATCAACATTGTGTAATTTAGTTTAAACTATATAGCATAGGTGTATTCTATTCAATTTAATCACGAAAACCATCTCGGGTAAACTCAAAATGAATGAAAATATTCCACATTTAGTTTGTAGATTTCATAAAGCTTGTACTAACGCTTATATAAAGGGTTTAATTCGTGGAGACTTCTAATCGATTCGTATCCAAAAGCATATATATTTTTTATATTTTCGTCCATTCATGCCCACACTTTCCGATCTTGATTCGCTAACTATAGTTCTAAATCTACGCTGTTTATATTCTACTTATATAATAGTACATATTGCGCAGTATGTTATGCACTCCAGAATCCACAACTCCGCACATGTGACGCAGGCTGTTCTATAATACCTGACGGATTGATTGTACGGATCAGCGTGAGTGACATGCAATATTGGTTCTTTATTTATTCAATCCTTATTAACGTCATGTTTCTTCTCTTTCTTTGCCTTATTTTCTGGGTACTAAAATAAATTGAAACACGGAGAGGATAGGATACTAAAAATAAGCTTATAAATATTTTTATAAATGCAAATATTTAACATGTTTTCTTTGTATATGTTTCATAATCTTCTTTATGTCAAGCGTGTTTTGGTCAATTGATGTAACCCTAAAAATTGAAATTGTTTAGGAGAGTTTTGATTGAAAACATTATATGGTGAAATTATATGAATCATTGAAATGCAGGTATAGGTTTATACGTAGGGAGTGTCGATATAATAGAGGCTTACATCAAGTGGACCGATCAGAATTTTTAATCCTAAAAACCAATGTAAAAAATGGTCAATTTGCTTTCCTAATTTACATCATTTGGCCGAGACTGCTCTATCGTCTTTAAAATGAGATCCAATCATTTACTCATTTTATTTCATTTTATACTCACGTATTTTTTGAGGGTTACACAAATTGGCCAAAATACCACCGAATTATCTATGTAGCAATACATGAGGCTGCAGATTTACAAAATATTATGTTTATCATTATTTGTCAGCAATATAGACGGGCTAACTTTTTTAACAGTTAATACTTCTCTAGATAAATACAATATTCGTTTTTTCACAATGAAAGTTTCAGATAAAAAGCTTTGTTATTTCAAACAATATTGGAAAGTCAAATTTGTGAACGTCTCTCCTGGGCAGTATACCAAATATGACTTAGCCTAGTTCTAAATACATTCAGCTGACGCGTTATTAAAAACATATTCAAACAATATTGAAACTGAAATAGCAAGACAAAAGGAAATTATAATGTATATTATATCATCAGCATAAAGTGGCAGAAGACGATAAGTCTAACATTGGCTGTTTTGAGCTATGAATGAAGTACGATAGATTTTAGGATGGTCTATCTATCGTCTGAAAAAACAAACTCAGCCATATTCCAAGTATTATTTACGTAAATTAAAGAAATCAATATGAAAGTCAATTTTTTTTAGTTATTAGTGGAAATAAACTATAATTAATATGTACTATGGATTCAGCGGTAATTTTGTGGAAGCTCATTTTTAATATAAAATTAAAATTGATAACTTAGTTATTCCACTTTTTTTATCACTAACGTGACACGTTTCGCTTCTTTAGCATCTTCAGACTGAAGATGTTTTTAATTTTGATTTTATATTAAATACAATTAACATTACTATGAAAAAGAATTACTAATAGTAAGTGATTAACGAATTATTTGAATAAATAATAATTAAAGTATGTGAATGGAAAAACTTTTTTGACTTAACGTCTTCTGCCAATATACCGATGGTATATTCGTAACGCTTTTGAGTAAACGCAGTTGAGCGAAACTGGTTATCTTTTTAAATTAAAAATGGTGCTACATCTACAAAATTTAATTATTTTCATCACACCGTCGCTTAAACTGTTTACATGAATATTAAAAATCTTACTGCATAGACAAAATTATTGAATATTTACGTAACAAAGCTATTTTCAATACAGTCTTATTTTGCTTTCCACTTAGAATCGGTAGAAAAAAAATCTTTCAGAAAGAACAGATTTCTTTTAAATATCTATACTATATTGTTCTACATTATACTTTGACTATAAAATTTTACTCATACCAAAAAACTAATGCAATACAAGATTATCATATAGTATTTTTATTTACACAGCCGATAGGTATAAAAAAAATACCTTCATTTGATAGGAACAACTTTCTTGAAATGTAAAGTAGTATAACCTAAATAAATATCAAAACGAAGTCAAAGATGTTTCTTTTCACGAAGAAAAACAAATAATGAATGCTACATTGGCTTTGATCGGAAGCTATAAAGATTTATTTATATTCAGCCTGTAATCTTAAACGTACAGTTTCACAACAAAAAATTGCTTAGAAATTGCCTCGTTACAATGAAGTATTGAGAGCTTTATTATTTATCGTGGAGTTTTCTTTTGTCAGTCGTAAATTAATACGTTTCCTTTTATTAAATGCATTTCATCTTCAAATTTATATCGAAATAGTTTTTGCCTCAATCTTTATAGAATAAAAAGCAATCGTCTCACTGAAATATTAACGTCTGCGACGATTTAATCGGTTCAAGGATTGCAGAATTATATGTTCCGAAGTTACTGGACCAAAAATATCTCGATCGTTAGATTTTTTATTATAACTCAGACCCTGATTTAAACTCTTTACTTATATTATAATACAATTACAAATAAATAATAGGATTTTTTCATTCACTGGACGCTGGTAGGGATAAGATACGAGTACACCCAATAAAAATTTCAGGATAGAGTTCATATTTAGAAGAATTTCAAACAGGCGAAACACGTATGAAGTAGTGTAATGACACTTTTTATTGATAAAATAATCTACAAATTTACTGTCGTATCCATTGAAAACAATTTATACTTCAAACTAAACCATTTTACCAACTTGAAACTTCATATTATGTTATTATTCGTTTCTAAGGTGACAAATACACACAGTGTGCTCATATGTTTATAGTTTATTTATTTAAACTTCTCAGCATCTGTCAGTTTTCATTTAGTTTCATCTCTCATGAGTTGTCAAACTATACCGACCTCAGTCGATTATAATTCAATCTAACCAATGCGTTGAATTTGATATACTTGACATGAAATTAAATCAAGCTTTGGATTTGGATTTGGATTCGTCTTCATTCCCAAAATTCGTACGGTAATATAATTTTCATTTAGTTATATAATCCTTAAATAAAAAAAATGTGTTATGCTTGAAATATACAATTTTTAATTAACTACTGCAAGCAAAATGGACGTAGGTTTAAAAAATAACAGTATATATCCTTGCTAAAGTAAGATAATAAATCACAAACACTGCACATATTTATAATAACGTTTTTTTTTGCGTTATTTCTTCTTATTTTCAATTTTTCATTACCTATGTAGTGTATATGTATAAAATGTCATCACGACAGTTTGTATTAGACAATAGTATATTAAAAATGAATTTTCACAAAGCTACTTCCGAATCCTTCGAAAATCATATATGGGCTACATTTTTATAATAAGATCGAATTGGATTAACAAATCAGTGGAAGTAACTAAATATTTTCAACTAAAAATGCTTATCTACGGTAAGAATTTCTGTATTGTTAACAATGGAGATTGGAAAATATACCATCATAATTTGTTATTATTCTTTATTGCAGATTTTAATTGTAATTATTTATAAAAAATATATCTAACATTTCAGCTAATGGGCAAGGCGCCAGACATTTTTAACTTTTAAAGCCACATGAGATGAATTCAAATGATAATTATTTTTAAAGTCACTCGTGATTAACTCGACGAAAAGAAACACCACAAACACTCACATCCATTATCTCATATTTAAATTGAAAAAATCTGAATTTGAGATTGACTTTTCGTGACTTGGACTCAGACCTACCATATCAGCAGGGTAAAACATTTACCAATAGACCACAGAGGTCGGCATTGTTATGAAATATCGTAAATGCCAAGAGTCTTTCAGTATCTTAAGAAAGGCGTGTCAATTTAAAAAAAAAATGATTAATTATACTGCTCAACCAAAAGAATGGCATATAAAAATAAAAAAGAAAAGATTTGTAACTCAACTTGATGTAGTTATGGACGTGAAATTTTATTGATGCAACTCTCTTATACACCTACTTTTACTTAATATTTCTTTGAAGCCTTTAACTCTGTCACGCTGCATTTTTAAGCTGTTTTTAAAAACTTTATAACTTTCCCGAAGTAATGACTTTTTAAACAGGTCTTTTCTTAGAAAATGTCTGAATGCCGTAAGTTCTAACTTGAGAGTCTTAAATAATTACGCAACTTTTCATTTTACTTTTTGCATTACCCTTCCACAGCTTATCAAACTGTTTTAAATACAGTTGCATTATAAATTATTTAGTTTTCTAGATTTTTATTTTATTGCATTGTTTCAATGATACTTAATTTTTCATCTACACTTTATTTCGAATGTCGTTTTTGTTGCGTTATATATGTATATATAATGATACTATTTTCAGATAACTTTGTAAGTATTTTTTTTGTTGTTTTTTTTCAATCATTAAATGCATAAAATACGGACTACCATGAAGGATCACAACATAAGTTTTTTTACAAGAACTGTTTACTATTCAGTCGCTCAATCTATATATGTCAGAGAGATGGATGAGGCTAGGAAAAGAACTAGTAGTCTATAAAGCTAAACACTCTCTCTGTGCTTTATTTTAAGAATCGAGTGGGTGGAAAAAAGGATAAATATGACAGATATCTATTCATAATGTGCAACAAAAATTCGTAGATCTATTGAAAAATCAATTTATGAAAGTGCTCGTGAGGTCACCGCAACCGAAGGTAATGAACGCCCAAAAACCAGGCCACTACTCCGTTGCAAGTCCGGCAAATGTGTTTATTAACATGTAAGCTCATTTTCGTAATTCACATGTCTTATTTTATTACTTGTGATATCTCGTTAGTACAAATAGCCCTGTTTATTTCTATTGTTATAAGTTGCAAATGCCACTTCACCGAGGAAAATGGACCACGATCATACTGTAAAATTGTGGAGGAAAGGCTATTTTTGTGTTTTATTTAAAAAAACAACTTTAATTTAAAGAATTGCCAGTTGACACGATTCAAGTGATATGGAAACAATTAAATTTTACGTATTCAAATACTCTCGTTAGCGTTAATTTAAAGTTGAATCGTTTTATCTGCGTGCGTGACAGTTTGGAAATCCTTTCCCAACTCCATTAATCATCATGTGATGTAAAATAAACGTACAGCTCCGTAAAAGCTGGTTACAGGATTAATTTATTTTGGGTGGAAGGAATTCCGTCACATTTCTACGAAATGACAACTTCTAGCGACGATACTATTTTTTAGAAATCATAGATAATTCATTTGACTTTGTGTTGCATTATATTAATACTGACTAGAAGTTATTGTTTCTTTAAATTAAAATACGACTTAAAAAGGGTAGTTCATCAATGTTGGAATCTTGTCATTCCGGATTTATTGATCGGAAATCCGGCTTATATCTGTAAATTCAAAAGAAAATAGACGACATACCGAGATTCCAGTTTCAGTAATACCAGTATTGCAACCCCTGAGTACATAATATCGTCACTGGTCTGGAAGAAGACACTACTTGTTTTGAGTAATTGGGCTTTGAAGTTTGTCGAATGTTTAAAATGATATACCTTTTTCATTTGGTTCGCGTGTACAAAACTGTTTGTAAGTAAAAGTGTACTTTATAAAAATAAGTGTGTTCTTATATACGGTAGATTTCAACATAAAGAACATTTTGGTAAAGTATTTAACACTCAATATGTCATTTTTTCGATTTAGTGTTTTCTTTCAGAACATCGACGATATCTATGTAATAAGTCCGTTGCAATAGATCGTAAATGCTTCGTAACCAATAAAATGTCTTTCAATGTCTGCTACCCTTCATTTTTCTTTTAGTTACAATTTATTCGTATTTTTTTCTAGACACTCTTTTCATTATAAATACTTAAATGAAATCTATACAAAAAGTACAGACGTATAAGATCTTCCAATGTGAGTGTTGAAATTGTTAAGTTTCTTTAACAGATATCACGATTAAATTTTTTTTTTAAATAAGTCGTTATAAAAATAACATCTGTGTTATTAGTAATAATTTGGAAAATATACCGTTGACTGTAAAAATCATCTAAATTTTGTTATTTTTAGTACTAGTTTTATAAAAAATAATATTTTGTACAGTAAATGTAAACAAAATAAGCTCAACAGTGACATTTTATTCTTATTATAAGTAGTAACGATCATTCGTAGCAAAGATATCATAAATAAGTTAAATCTGAGTATCTTTAACTTAACGCCATAACGTGAAGTATCTAGTATAAAAAGAAAACATTAAATGTCACCAGGAAGCTATATTTAAAACATGGGTGTCCAACCTTTTGATTATCTTTGTCCTCATTTTTATGGACCGCATGTAATTTAATATAATTTTTGTATTCTTCAGTCGTAAAAAATATGGTTACTAATTTAATATACGTGCTGCCAAAAAGCGATGAAATGAAAATGTCGTAATTTTGAAGAGCTGTATTTAAAAAAATCTCTAGGAAGATATTCTTTCGAATTCCAATAAAGTGACATGGTTACTATTTTTTTAATTTCAATGTATTATTGCAACTGTAAGCGCTAAATTTGTAAAATTGCACGTCACGTATTATTTGTTTTGGGCCGTATTACTAGCTGTCTAAGGTCACGGGTTGGATAGGCATGTTTGAAAGGGTCTAGGACGAAATTTTGACAGTCAAAATACCAACTATTCAAAATTCTAATAATCCGAATTCCAGTTTAATCAAAATTTCTGACAGGGGTGAAAAGGAATCTGACTGTATTTAATGGCATTTCTAACCTTGTCTAAGTCTTGTATTTATTCTTTCGTGTAGTATTAAAGCTCGTTCGCAAAATGTCTCAAAATTTTCACAGTGATCTAGGCAAACATTATAACCCAACGATCTTTTACCTACAAAATTACGATTAGACAATACTTAAGAATCGGTTTAGACCGAGAGAAGTTCTGCTCGATGACCCCCCATAGGTGTAAACAGGGATTTTCGTTATTTAAATTGAATAAATACGACCGCTTTTACTAGAAAATGACTTCTGGATGCTTCCTTACGTATTGCATATGCATATGTGTATATGTGTATGCGTATATATATATATGTGTGTATACGTGTGTGGGGTGCGGTATGTGGGGAGGTATATTTATATAAATGCAAATGGTGCCCACGTGAATTGGCTTCACTGTGGATTGATTATCTCTGCAGTGATCATGCCCTTCTATCTGTAACGATGGAAGTGAAACAAAAAAAAATAACATTAGAGATGAAGGAGACACAAAAATTATGAAGCTTACGCGCCTTAGGACTTAACGTTACATCAATTTGATATCCAAAAAAAATTAATGATTGCCATTTAAACATTTTTTTAAATACGCACTTATGCTATATGAAGAGTCAATCTATAGGGTTCTAAATTTTCTTTTATTTGGACTAATTTTCAAGTAGATAAATAAGTATTGATGAGTAGATAAATAAATATTATCAACCAATATACATATTAATTTAAATCCAAAGAACAGGGGTTCTTCGATATTTTTAACAATCAATTAGAGAACTTTTCTGTTTATTTCATCTCCTGATAAAAAATGAAAACAACATATTTCTAATAAAACTACCAGCTATGCCAAAACAATCACAAATAGTTTATTTCTTGTATTTGTTTCGTTTTTTTCATGAACAAACCTGATTAATCATATCACGCTATCCATACGTCATACTGCTTGGTAGTATTATTTATTAAGTAGTATTTTTATGTCGTTCTAGTGTTCATATTTATTCAAAACAATATACGTGTTTTGAGAAAAATGACTCTTTGGATAATAATGCGCTTATGATTTATATCAATATGTAAGATTTTTTATTAATGAAAACTCCATCATACAACGTTATCTGACATTCCAATTTATAATTCTTTAACGGATTTATTTCCCAATACTGATCTAATATTTATTTTCTTGAACCCACGAAAGGTTAATGGCTAATAAAGGTTTTTGTATTAAATAAAGTCGTCACAGTACAGTGTCACATGACGATTTTTCACTTTAACCCAGTTGAAAATAAAAATTATCTGTTAGTCCTAAAACTTGGATGGTAAGCTTTCCACATCAATGCACAATAGCATTGGTCTTTCTAAAAGAAAGTTTAGAAGTACGAATTAAACAGAATTAAAGAGCAAATAAGATGTTTTAAAAGTAATAATTTTTCAGAGTTTGCGAATCATTTAATTGAAAATGATCATATTTTCTTCATAATGAAATCTTCCATCGAGTAAATAAAAAAGGTATTTAAATGAATAGTTTTTATAAAATAATACAACCATTAACAGTAATCGATTATAAGTAAATAACATTTATTTTTAAATTTATTTCCTTTGGGATTTTCATCTAAAAATACGGAGGTAAACCCACCCTACCCTTCATTTTTAATTTAAGAATAAGAATCATTGTCTACCTTAGAAAAAAATACCCTTGCCATATTATAGTTAGTCCGAAGATGTTTCTTATAGAATCAAAATGCGTTACATTAGTAAAACAGCCAGTGTAATAACTAAGTTATTAATTTTAATTTCATATAAAAATGAATTTCTACAAATCCATCGAAAATATAAGTAAGTAGAGTATCCCCAATCAAATATAGATCAGCTTACCAATGACAATTATTTTTCAATAAGTATCACCAATGAGAAAATGTCGATATTAAAAAAAAACAATATTACTTTCGCTTACCAACTGTTGTTACTAGTGTGAGTGCATAAAGAAGACTTCCAGGCAAGCCCCACTGAGGGTCGCGATCCGCTCGTGCCCCAGCTACGACAGCTCTCTCAAATCTTCTTAGTTGTGCGTGTACGAGGCGTGTCCAGTTTCTTTCATACAGGACGTTCAGTCTTTCTGCAAAAAGAAAAATAATCGTCAGGTTTTTTCTATCAAATAATGATATTATTTTGCAACAGATTTGCTTATGAATGGTTTCTGTTTTAAAGATTTTACGCGTCTGTTACACCGATTTGAAAACGACAATGTGTCTAAATTATTTTTTTATGTTTGCTTATCTTTCTAAATTAATGAGGCAAATACTTACTAACAATAACTTCTTATTAAAATATGTGTATTGTGAGTTTACACTACTTGAGCAAGAATTATTCAATTCATGACTACGATAATAAACTTAAGCATTTAAATATAATCGGGAAAGATCATTTTGTATTTGTAAAACTTAATATGAAATAAATGTCTTGCGAATATTTATTCCTCTTTAAATATCCTTCCTTTTCATTCTAAAAAATTTGACCTTCTCTACAAAACACTTTTTTTTACTATGTCCCCTCCCAATATGGAGCATATAACATCCTAACAAAGGTATCCCAACAGAAGTTTTCTACGAGAACTGCTTGTTACTCAGTTGCTCAACCTGTATTTTTCAAAGACAATATGAGCAGAAGGATAGGGTTAGAACATAACTAGTGGTTAGCTAATTGTTCTCGCTACTCCCCGTTTTTTAGAATCGAACAGTTGAGATGGAATTTTAGATTTCACAAACATTCATGCCAACGAATAGAAATCCATAAATAGATTGAAAAATCAATTTCTGAAGCTCTCCGTGCCGGGACTTAAGCCAGATACATTCGCGACCGTAACCAACGACGTTGACTACTGTACCACGGGGGCGATATTTAACTAAAATAAATCATATTTAACCCAAAAATAAAATATAATAGATTTAAAAGATATCGACTGTGGAAAGGAAAAAGAATGTATGTAGCTCACACAGAACAAGCCAATACACTTTATTGATATATAATATATATAGACTGTAGAAAGGCAAGAGGACATATCCCTTAGACTTTTCAAAATATGTTTTTTTCGATAATCACAATGTGTACAATTTAGTAAACGTTTTTTTTGGGTTATACACAGCGTTTTTTGTGTATGGGTTACGTCCTTTTTACTTTCCACAGTTGGTATGTAATGAGTTGCCATGAAGATTTAAATGAAGCAGGTTCGTTTGGTTATTAAAAATTATCGTTTCAGAAAATTATCAAAAATGCCCAATGCCAATAAACGTTTAATATTACAGTAGACAACAAAAATGCATGTTTATTTTCGGTGTTGAAAAATAATCATCCTGAATTTCATAAAGTGTCAGATTAAAACGAAATAATATAGCCTGAATTAAGCCAAACACCGCCCTCCCCTTTAAAGATATTTTTTATTGCTTAGTTGAACCGGTTTTTTTTGCTAAAATATAAAGCTTTCTGCTCATTTACATTTTGAAGCTTTTGCTGGCAGTAAATTATGAGCGCAAACATTTATTGTGAACTTTGTATTGTAAAGGCGGTCAACTTAACACGTGCGTGGGTTTTTATTATGGGGAAAAAACGTAAAATTATTTCCCGTATGCATGCTCGAGCGAATATTTCATTAGTTCCTATGGAGAGAAATTGAAATAAAAGTAATTTAATTGCTTTTTACTCTGTTTGTTTGCTATTATCTGAGTATTTTTCATGCAGAGTTTGTGTGTATGTTTCTATTAAAGTATTAAATTCTGCAGTAAAAAATATCTACTCAAGTACATACATGACATGTGTTATGTTCACAGAAAACATAATTTCTTTACAAATCCTACAACTTCCGAGCAAAACCGGTTCAGATGATTTTTTTAAATTGTGGGATAAGTCTGAAAAATTTGTCTACTACTTTTATCGATAATATAGTCGCGTTTTACCAAGAATGTCAAGTCAGTTCTTGGGAAAAGGCATTACATTTTAAAAATAAAACAACTGTTTTGTCACAATCAGTTAATAATGGGTTATAAATAATTACACTTTGTCCTAGATAGTACTCACTTGGTACACTTGAACTTTTATTTCGATAGTTTGCACTTTGTGTTAGATATTATCAACTTAGTGCACTCAAACTTTGATTTTAATAGTTTCCACTTAGTCACGGATTCTTTTAACAAAGTGAGTTAAAATGTAGTAGGTTATGTTAGATTTGGTCTGGTTATAGGGTAGAAGTATAAGTGGCATTTCATTAAAGCTTTGTGCAACTGTCGACTTCAGAGTGTGAGTATATTGGGTGAAAACTATTTTATCTATGTTAAAAAATGTTTTCGTAAGTTTGGTATATTTCTTCAATGTTAAAATATATTTTATGTTATCACTTTATTTTTAGTGAAAAAATTTGTTTTTTATGTAATGTATTTGTTATAACTGAAAACTATCTTTATTAAAGTGAATATGATTTAAACACAAGTGAATTTAATTGTAAAACGTTAATAATGCCCATGATGAGTGAAGTCGGTCTTGATTGTGACAAAAATGTGGAAGTAGAACAAAATAAATTGTGTTTTGAATCATTGGTTGAATGCATCTTTACTAATAATAAGAAAATAAATTTACTGGTCTATGTGAGATGGATTAGCTAAATACAAGTCTGTTATTATTATTTTATTCCCCATTCATATGTCGTTAACTTTTCCAAACAATTAAGATGCAGTGATCGAAAAACAGCCAGTTCACTCAACTGTTGGCATGATTTGTCAATAGTTCATAATATAATAACGTATATCTTCCATATGGTTAATTTTAAAACCTGTTTTTTTCACAAAAATATCTAGCCGTGTTAAAATAAATCAGTGAACATGAAGTATCGTTCAAATCGAAGTATACACGTGGTATTCTATTACAGAATATATTTTAAAAAATCATTTAATATAATCATTTCTAAGCATAAAATAAATTCAGTCGGAATAACTATGAATTCATTCCCTGATGTGTTGTATTGTTTATTCAAACACGTGTTCCAATCTCAATTTTATCTTTTTCGATGACAGTTATTATGTATTCATTTGTTTTATGAAAAGAATTACAGCTGAAAAGTTTGCTAGAACTTCAAAGAAACTTTTGATAGTGCACGTAGGGAAATTTTTAAACTAAACACGTCTTGAAAACATATCGTTGGTGCTCTATAGTGAGACTATTGGAGTAACACTACCTTTTCAGTGAGCCATAATGAATAAATATTTCTGAGCATTTAATCTTTGTCATAACGGAGCTCATGTCTTAGTAACGTGGTCAATTTGAACGCCTTGCACGATTTGCCACCATTATTCTTAATCATCCGCCATTCTTAGTGCAAAATTAAGCTTGAGTCCCGTCATCTTTTTTAGTCATGTCCGATCCAAATGTAGTACATACGAACTTATAATGAATTAATTAAATATTTTACCCAAGGTTTTGTTGTTATAATAGCATGTATAAACAAAGTCAATGTGTCACGTTTTTTTACAATAAATCCTATAACAGTTAATCATCGAATCATTTTCATTTAAGAAACTCTCGTAATTTTGATCTACCCACATGAAGCACATTTCAAAAAAATTTATGTGAATTTCACTTACTTACATTATTTATTATGACTTACTATTATTAAGACTTTTAACCAAAACTTCTATTCAATAACCGGAATCAAACTGCTCCAAATCTACTATGTAATACTGCATTTCATCGTATTTTCAATATTTTATTTAAAATGTATGTTTTCTCATTTAAAAAATGTAAAAAAAACTATCTGTTTTAAACTACAAACACTAATAACGGTACCACGTCAATGATTATAATATAATTTCCGTTAGGCAGCAAAAGTCGACAACCACCGGTATTCATAGAATCTAATAAATTAAAATTAAAGAACTCACTGACTCTTATAATAGCTTAATTTTACACGTGGTGAATGTCCCCTAAAGGACAACAACGTGTCTTTTATTCCCATATGTACTTATTTATCAAATACAACCAGGCTCTCTCCAGATGTCTGGACCTCACAACTCATCACCAGACTGGGTATGCTTAATGACAGGTTATATTAACTTGAATATTTTTGCCTTGTGATGTTCTATGGGATTGCCCAATCATATATAGTGAAAAAGATACCTTCTTTGTCCTGTAGAAATGATCACAAAGTTACTATTGGACACCCAGATATAGTTTCGTCTGCAAAAATTTTACACAAAAAAATTCGCGACAAAATTTTTGGAAAAATCGTTTACCTTACCTGCCAATAACTATTCAATCAGTGAAAGTATTTCAATTTACAATTATCTTACATTTAGATTAACTGTTACCTGATTTCTTTCCAAATATTCTTTATTGTTGCTATTATACCATAATAATGTGCTCTAAGAACATCATTGAGGAGTTCAACTTCAAAACATCTTTTAAATATACATTTACTTTATGGGATAATCTGAAAGTATTGATTTTATTACATTTACATAAATAAATATAGATGAGTGAAAAATCCTTGATAAGCACGCGCGTCTTAGCGATAAAAATTAAGTAGTCCACGAGTAATATCGTAACCTTTTTTATATCAATCAGGGAACCCAGCCCCTCGACAGGTTGCCGAATGAAGACGGTGGAATTTTTTTTTAATTAAAAAAGGTAATTCTGGAAAAATAGGTTAAGCGGTCGCCAAGCAGACAAGGCGGCGAAAGAAAAACGAGGAAAATTCTCGGCCTGCTGCTAAGTCAATTGACTGCGACCGCATGAAAATGAAAAATAATTCTCGCAGCTTATATTTTGCCATCAGTACGTTTATCGTATTGAAATAATATTCTTATGAAATCTTTTTATCTCTACTCATTTGTTCGTTTCTTTCATATAGATAATACAGTCGCTCTGTTTAGCAACGGGATGTCCAAATTTTTGTTTTTTTTATATATTTAACAATTAAAACTTGTAATTTATTTTATGATAATTTATCCTAATTCAAGTATTTCAATTTTTATTTACCAATTAATTAGACTTCGTTATGTAAGTGCATTAGTATTTTCTACTTATTCTTTCCTGTTTAAATAAATGTGAAATGATTCTATTCTCACGATATTCTATAAAGTCAATCAGAAAAAAAGACAATTGTGTATCAAACTAAATTGATTGCTTTTTTAAAAACATTTTTATCAAACGTTTTTCGATTTTAGAAGCATCCGTAGGAAACTAAAAAAGCTAGTTATAATGAAAAGGTGAAACATGGTAATACAAAAAGCTATATTTTCAAAAAAAAAATTGTTTTTAATAACTTTTCGGATTCAAGAAATTAATTTCCAACTGTTTTGTTTATTGCAACATTTAAGTTTTATATTTTAAAAATAAAAAACAATTTGTTTTATACTACTTCCACATTTTTATAATGATCGGAAAGGTTTGACTCATCACGAGCATTATCAATTGATAAAATATAAACTTCAAGGCTATTTATATGAAAATGAGTGTTAATAATTACGAAGGTATATCCAACAATCGATTCAAGAACTTACACAAATTATACATAAACAAAAATTAATTGAATAGAGTAAAATATTTAAGTAATTAGTACAGGATTTTGCAGAACTAAATACTAAGATATTTTACCCTCATACCATAGTTTAGTTCTATAAGTAAATGCCAAATCATTGAAAAAAAAATATTTTAATAGTCTACAATTTAAATGTTAATGACCTCATACAAATCAATAACTACTAATCTGAAATCAAAAATTAAGCCACGTTAAAAGTCAATTATATGAGAAAAGTTTAATATATTTAAAAGTGTTTCTTGAGTACACATTCATTAAGAGAAATTGCAAATGGGGCATAACATGGGGCTTTAATCCAATCTCACTTAGATTCATGAGCTATTTCTGGGTTATTGTGTAATATCTTTGTAATTGTATAACGAAATAATGTAAATAGTAATCTAAATAAACGCACGCATTTAAATTCATAGAAAACTCCAATTTTGGTATAATTATGTAGACGTTTTCACGAACGTTGACATCGTTAGCTAAATGGCTGAGTATTTTTCAGCGGGAAGGCAACAAACGCCTCTTTTAAATTCCTCACCTATTCCTGTCACGCAACACTTCCAGCAAAATAACTCTGTGACAAAAAGTTTTGAGTGCTTCCATTGCTTCAGGAAATTCTCATTACACTAGAGGAAGTTTACTATGCAAATCGACTTTCTCACCTGTTACATCTTGCGTTTGTTTACTGCTATTTGCTGCTTTGGTAAAACAGTATTTTGCAAGATATTTTGTAGTGAGTTGCTAAACTTTCAAGTCAAGTTTTGCATCTCATTATCAAAACCGTTTGAAATTCATCTTATCCGCTGACAAACAACGGAGCATTTTTTATACCCAGAATCTATACTGTGAATTATTATTTTTCAATTAGGTATATTAATTAAAAAGCTGACTATTATTTAAGATCACTTTTCAGGCGTTAACTGTCAATTCTTGGTGGAAAGGCAGTATAATTTAAAAATAAACACAATTTTTTGTACTACTTTAACACGTTTATAATGATCAAGACCGGTTTCACTCATCACTAATCAACTTACAACTCGAGCATTATCATCTGATCAGTTGACAATGCTCGTAATAAGCGAAACCATTTCTGATCATTATAAACATGTAGAAGTAGTACAAACAAGTTGTGTTTTATTTTTAAATTATTTAAGACAGTTATTAATTTATGTACCATAATTTTTCGTACTTTCATGTCCGTGGTGCATTGATCAACGTCGTTATCTTCAGTTACGGATGTCTCGGGTTCTAATCCCGGTACAAACAGATTCATACAAATCCATTTTCCAATCGATTCATGGATTTCTGCTCATAGGCATGTATGTTTGTGATGTTTACGATTTGATTCGACCCATCCAATCCGATGCGATTAGTTAACTACTAGTCTTGTCCTAGCTTTATATTTCTATCCGTACTTTCTTCGAAAAAGTAAGGTCAAGCAACTAAGTAACAAGCATTTCTCGTAGAAAAACAAATATTGAGATATATCCATTAAGAGTCCATATGCTACACATTGGGAAAGGAGAAACAAATGTTTTTAAATATACAAAAATCAAGAGAATATAGTGTTTTTAAATGAAAATATTTCTTTAGAATTAAATGAAGATTAAAGCAAAAATGGATTTAAATAACACTACCGAGCTTATTTTTATAACGAATTCTGTCCAAGGTATATTTTTTTAAATAAATTTACATCTCATTATTACCTACATTCAAACAACTGTCAGCGTTATTTGCTGATATAATAAAATTACAGTTTCTGTAACCAATACTCTCATGCGAAGAAAATAATTTGGTCTGAATGGGTAAATAGCGGTGGATTTTAGATATTTAAAAATGTTTGTGAAGGAACAAAGTTTTTATTTTAAAATTATGATACGCTTTTTTAACATTATGAATAATGAATATTGTGTTTATAGTGTTCAATCAAAACTCTACGCGTTTTAATAATGTGGCGAAATGTTAGTAAACTACGGTTAAATTATTCGGCGGTGTTTTAACCAATTGATTTAACCCTAAAATATACGGAAATGAATTAATGATTGGATCTTATTTTAAAGACGACAGGGCAGGTTCGGCCAAATTATGTAAATTATAAAAATAAATTGACCGCTTTTTGGAAGGGAAACGTCATTTTAAGTTGGTTTTAGGTTTAAAAATTCTGACCGATCCACTTGATGTAACCCACCATTATATCGACACTCCCTACGTATAATCCCGTACCTGCAAACATAAGGATTTATAGGAATGCATTTTAAAGATTCATAACGCAACTTATCATATAATGTTTTCGATAAAAACAGTTTTTACTCTCTCCTGAACTATTTCAATTTTGAGGGTTACATCAATTGGTCAAAACACCATCTATATAATGTATGTATAGTATATAATTTTCAATTATCTTCATTTTTATTTAGCGGATAGTGAAAGAGATCGCTTTATAGCAAACTTTAGTTTAAATTATTTAAAAATAGTTGTAATGTTTTCATAATTCATTTTGCACCATTTTTAAAATTGGTTATTGTATCACTTTTTTTCAGAATACTTCAAACATAAGATTATTTTATAACGATTTTATCGTGGTCATGTAAAAAGTTTTCGCTATCCTTTTAAAAATAGCATATGATATAGATAGCCTGTTCAGATGACTTTTTAGTATCTTACAAAAGCGACGAGCTCTCATTCATTTAAGATAAAGCTATCGAGCGTCGCCATAGAGTAAATCTTTCAATATAAAAAGCCAATAATGAAATTTCAAGAGTCGCTTTATCTTGAAAAAGTTATCGGCCTACCTTGATTAATTAAAAAATGTAATTAATTTATACAAGCAGCTTTATCAAGTTTATTCGTATTTGGGTATCAAAACAAACTAGTCCCAAAGTTTTGATTTCATAATTATATCTATGAAGATTACTCAATTAATTTTTCAATCATAGATTACTTAAATAGTTAATATTTTCTTAGCAAAAAAAATCTTAAGTATTGTTTAACTGAAACTAGCGTGTTATATTCTAAATTTCGGTACTAGGGCATCCAATCCCAGACCATTTTTATGATTCCGGTATCCCGGGATTGGTCACTAAGCGTAATTTCGTATTTTAAATTTTATATAAAATGTGTCCATTATTGCTTCAATTGGAAAGAATATATGATTTTATGTATATTTTTCGGCATGGAAATGGTTTTTTGTTTATTAATAAAAAGACTTAATTGAAAAGATTATACTTATTTTTAGATTAAATTATTTTTTTATAAAAACATGTAAAAAAAAAACACTGAAATATGTTGTCAAAATAGTATGTTCCTGTCTATGGTAGTTACGAAATACATAAACGTATTAATTATGTAGCTATTATAAAAAAACTTATTTACATAAACAAACCGAGGTAAATCTTATAAAATTAATCAAAAAGTATTTAATTTGTAATATGAATTGTTCTTTAACATTTACAGTGAATCTCGAAATTGATATTTAGACAATCCCGGGAATACAGGATTGTCTCTAATGTTATTATAAATCTTAAAATAGTATTGATTGAAAAGTTTTTGTAAACTATTTTTTACGAATTAAATAAGACGTTAAGAAAAAACGTATTTTTTAATCATATTAATAACCTAAAATATACAAATAGCATATACAGAAAATCATGTTCAAATAAAGAATTTTAAAAGTGAGCAAATTTATTCACTTTACGATGACTTTTAAATAAAAAAGGATTAAGTAAGAAATATGCAATGTCACACATAAAAATATACCAGAAACGATGGCTCAATGGTGTCAGAGCTCAACGTATTAGTTGACAAAATTTTTTTCATCTAATAATTATCCATAAACTGTATTTGTATTATAAAATGTTAAGCTTTCTAACTAAATATTTCCCACAATACGTGTTTAATCACTATTTCCACTAAACCTATATCCACATAACTATAAATATGCACTTGCGTCCAGTAACTCTTTTATATTCTGTATATTCAGAATAATTCTTGTCTTTTAGCTCTCATAAAAAAATTCATTCAAACGTAAGACATTTATTATTATAAGTATGAGAAAGTTCTTTCGTTTGGTATATATTATTTCAATTTTTTATAACAAAACTTGACCCAAAAGTAATTCCACGCAAAGGTATTGCCACAAATGTTACCAACGTCAAACTTTATTATGTCTAACGAAAATTGTATGTAGTTTATCGAGGGTAAATGTGCAGGTACATCAGTAAAATGCTTGTTTTAACAAGTTTCAAACATCCCTGTGTGAAGTTGTGTCTCCTTCGTGCAACATTGTCACTTTTACGTGTTGCAAAAATAAAGTTTAAAATATTGCAGTGTGATATCTCTCTAATGAACAGGACATACTGTCTGATTTGATGTACTTCACATTACTTTCTTTTCAGTAAAGCTATGAAGTCTTTTTCTTTTTTTGGTTTCATCAAATATCCTTGTCAAAATAACCGTTTTCACATGAAAAATAGATTAAAGATAAGTTGTTTTTTCATGCATTATAGAAATTATATATCGTCTTTTCAATTGCAAAATTGTATATCTGCGAAATTAAATCAATTAATAACAAAAAAACACGTTAATAATATTATATATCAACGGTTTTTTGTCAATTGACGTAACCCTCAAAATTGAAACTGTTCGGGAGAGAGCAAAAACTGTTTTTATCGAAAACATTGTATGGTGAGTTGTGTTATGAATCTTTTAAATAAACTCCGTAAATTCTCATGTTTGCAGATACGGGATTATACGTAGGGAGTTTCGATATAATAGTGGCTTACTTCAAGTGGTCAGGTCAGAATTTTTAAATCTAAAACTAATGTAAAATGATGATGACGATTTCCAAAAAGTAGTCAATTTATTTTTCTAATTTACATAATCTGGCCGAGACCTCCTCTGTTGTCTTTAAATCAATTGGCCAAAGAACCATCGATATAATAAAAACTTAAATGTTATCATATTAAATGTACTTCAAAAGAAACGTTACTGCAGAAATTGCACTGAAATATTGGGAAAATGTGAATTCTTGAGAAGTTAAATCAAAATTTTATACAGTGCGGAAAAAATGACAGCTGTCAAATAAGCAACAAATGTCGACTATTGTTGTTGGGCTTACTTCAAGAATATGCAGAAGATCCTCAGATAAAACTTGCCCCCACATATTTATGTTGCAGGATCATAGACTCAGCATCCTTGCCAGCTATGTGCAATTTATTTGATGCTTGTTTACGAGTGGCTTTAGTTAAATAAATAATGATAAAAACATAGAAAATAAATGATGATGAAAGGCATTGTATGTAAGTAACTTCACAGGTTTTGAAGATAAATAAACACACAAAAGCATGCTAGTGATAAGTGGAGTTACATCGTTTATGTATATTTAAACCAGATAAAGGTCAACACTGGTCATGCTTTCAAAATAGCAAATATTTTCAGCTGACAACGTAGATTGAGTAAAATATCTTTCACTGGGAAAATTTGAAAATCGATAAAACAATATTTTTTTTAAATAAAACACCACTTGTCTCATATCAGTGATCGGACCCACTGAAAATATGCACTGCCTAAGCAAAATTGGTTAAGATCTTACTATAAAACTTTGAAATAATTCCGACACTCATCTTTATAAATTATGTCTTTCTATAAACACAATTCGATTGATCAAAAAAAATCATTTCTAAATCTCTACAAAATATTATTAAATACGGTAAATCTAGGTAACTTTGGCCCAGTTCTGAGGGTTTTTTGTATTTTTATGGTTTGTCATTGCGATTATGTGTGGTATTGTTCTACCTACAAATGTACCTACGATAATTAAGTAACATAAGTTATAATTTATGGAGGAAACTTTTTTTCATTCTGGGCGGCAAATTTATTTAAATGTTTATATAATGTTTGTATATTTGTGGTAATGAATTTATTAATTCATATTGTCAAATTTTAATTTACAATAAAACGTAATGCATTAATTCTGAAATAAATTTACATATAAATATAGATAAAACTAGGTGGGCCAAAGTTTGTATCCAAATCAGTTAACTATTTTTAAATCTTGACAACTTTTCTTTATGCTTTCAATATTTTGAATATTAACATAATTGAGATGGGAAAAAATATACAGAATTTTGTTTACAGATTAGTAATACAAATTGAAAATATTGCTAATCCAATTTATTTCAAGACAAGTTTTTAAATTGTGTTTTATCATTCCAAGATGACAGCTTCCAAATTCAGCAATAAAATAAATTATGTTGCACATTAATTCATATTTTTACCAACAGGGCTCAATACTTTTGCTTAACTAAAAAATATTTATATGGCATTAGAATTATCGTATTATAACAGCATAATGTTAATCCTTTTTCCATTTAGTGGGCCAATCTTTAATTGATGGGATGAACTTACCCAAATTGATGGTACTTCGTTTGAGTGAAAAAAAATACTTTTTTATTGTAAATTTTATCTCACAATTTTCGATTTTCCGCTTCAAAAATTGCATGGACACTGCTTTTAAATAGAATCTGCGAAAAACGTCCAATAAAAATGTTAATTGCATAAAAAGTTTGATGGAAGTCCACTTCATGTTGTGAGGGGTAGGTACCTACTGCTGATAGAATCAATACCAGTTCAGATAATCAAAATGGAACTGTCAGACGCACGTGCCTTTCGATCGATTCTTGTGATGTTTTCAATCAGTTTTGATACCAGCGCTACCAAAACGTGGCGAAGAAAATTAAAAAAAGGAAAGACATATTGACAATCGAGAAACTTAAATTAGCGACGCTATTAACCAATTTTGTTTTTATTTCAGCTGCTAAAGCAAGGAAAATTTAAATTGCTACTCAACGAATTTTAAAATAATAAATATCGCACTCTCAGTAAAATAGTATCGTTCGTCAGAAACTATTATTTTCCGAGTTATAGATATAGTTAGATTCGTGATCTTTTTTCCATGTTTATAAATAATATTTATATCATCTTGAATTCAAATAGTGACAAATAAAAGCACTGAATTCAGTTGATCACATTTCAATAACTATAGATGTACCAATTTAACTTAAATGTTGCCATACTCAATCAGGACTGAAATTTCAATAAATTCCAACTTTTAACCGATATTTTAGCAACGCTTATTAAAAGTACACATAAATTTTCGAAAGACATTTATTTTTCATAAAATGGCAATTGGAGGCATTTATTATAGACTGGCAATGCTAATTCCAAATTAGGCAACGGTCAAGTAATGTTAGTAGTATAGTAAATTTGATATTGAATTGAACTACAGTTGTAAAGAGATGATGTTTTGGTACATAAGCTAATCGGTATTTCTATGCCATATTTTAAAGGGCGAGAAAGTTCAAATAAAAATATCACAGATATCCACGTCTTTGAATTATCTATTAATTAATTTGAATTAACATTTCTTTTTGGGCTTTCGAAACCCTGACCGCTGAAAAGATACGAAAAGAGCCAGAAAGCATCACCACTTACGACACATACCCACAAGGTCTGCTTTATGTATTCTTGCAGTTTCCTTTTATAACAGTCCAAATACAATTATAAAAAAATATTATACACATAATCGCAACCGATTGTTGGAAATTTTTATGTGTATTTTAAATTTATGAAAGACAACACGGGAGATGGCAATCCGCGTAAAGAGATCGCAATCCGATTAGGGATAGCTGGTGCAACCTTTAGCTCAACGCGGAAAGTCTAGTACTCACGGTTGTACTCAGTCAGAAACAAGTGCTACTTATTCCACGCATGCAACCTGACGGTGTTGCTTTACAATTGCGAGTCATGGCACCTCACCAAGGCACAGGGTAACCGTATAGTGTGCTTTGAAAACAGATGTTTACTAGGGGTGCGGTGGTTTGATTTTATCATGAACTCGGAGGTAAGAGAGCGGACGGATCAGCCTTTTATTACGTCCAAAATAAAAAAAGCTACGATAGACCTGTCTTGGACACCGTGCTGCGCATGCCCCAGGGGAGGCTGAATCCTGCTTTTCTCTTCTACCAACCAGATGGATTCCGTCGCCCTTGAAGGTTGCTGATGACCATCCATATGATGTATTCGGCGGAGCTATGGGACACTGGGATGACCTGGGAGGAAGCGAGAAGACTGGCGGGGGACAGAGAAGCTTGGAAGAACCGCGTGATGGCCATATGCTCCAAATAGGGAGCGGATATGGTTTTAAAAATTCGTTCTAATTCTTAAAAGTAAAGAATTCCTAAAAAAAGACTTCTATATCTTCGGAATACATTGTTTAATTTCCAAATACGTATCAATTATTAATAGTCGAAAGGGAATAAAAGCTTGCCAAATTCCAAGTATTTAGTCAAGCAAGAGGGTCAAAAATACTAAAAATATCTCAAAATCGCTCGACCTCGCATATGTCTCAAATTAAGAGGGTGAAATCATATCATAGAATTGTGAAATACAAAGATAAGAGATTGAGAAGAAGAATCAATATTTTCCGAATCAATTCTACGTAAGCTGGGGTAAAAAGAAAGTGTTTTTCATTTCTTTGATTAACACGATTGTTTATGATTGTTTGACATGCACAATGAAAAAAGTTTCACAAACTTCTGCCTAAATTAAACGCCCGTCCATAGACCAACCTCACATCTCTATATTACACTCAAAAAATCCTCGCAACACCCTTTGTCATGCACAGGTGTGTCCACTTTGATTTGAAACACCGCATCCCGTCACACCACACAGCCTACACATTTATATACGATCGTTATATTTCGAGGTTGGTATGTATGCCGATACTCCGTAACACCGGTATTGGAATAAAAGTGTGCGAACGAATTTTGACGATTCGGATGTAGCACGTATCACGACATTTACATCTGTGAACGAACTTTTGCTGAGTTTTATATCGCAGTGTTGCTTTTCAAAGTTTTTATGATTGAGTTGGCGTAAAATTTTATCGATTTTAATTCCATTTTTGAAACTTATTTCGATGCATTGGTTGTAAATGATTTCTTTTCGCCCATTTTATTTTTAATCTCCCAGCAAGAAAATAAAACGAAGAAAAAATCGCGCTATGTTAATAACGATACCAGAATAATAGTCGGTGATTCTTGCAGGAAAAACTAATCACTGGATTGTGATGTTTGTAAAATTTTTATGGTATGTAAACATTATGTCAATTAACTTCATTGCAAGTAATAAAAACAAGAAATAAAATCACACCTCTATCTTGCCTTTAACCATAGAAAATACTAGTTTTGAGTAATTGGACTTTGAAGTTTGCTAAATGCTTGAAATGCTATAAGTTTTTCATTTTGTTTGTTTGTACAAAACTGTTTTTCAGTAAAATCATAATTTCTAAAAATAAGCGTGCTTTTTCATAAGGTACACTCTGAAATAAAAACATTTTGGTATAACTAACTCAATACGTCATTTTTTTGATTTAGTGTTTTCTTCCAGAGCAACGACATATTATTATATTATATATATACATGGTCGAATTTGTGTCTTATAATTTTGGTAATGATATGATAGTGTAACGCAGTAACTATGACATATTTCATCCTTCATCATAATCAAGGTCATTGTTGCGTTTGATAGATGGTTTCAAGTGTTTTCCCATCGAAAGTCATTAAAGAAGAAAACAAACAAAACAATATATGTTAAATTGCGAAAAAATCTTTATAATATATATTTTAACTGCGTTTATTTTTAAAATAATTTTTGACTACGATTTTGATACACTATCGAATATCATTAGGGCATCCAATCCCGGAGCCTTTTTATGATCCCGGGATTGGTCATAAAGTTTAATTTCATATCTTAAATTGTACATTCAAAATTTTATTTCTGTGCAGTATTGATTCAAATGGAATGTATATATGATTAAATATTTTTTGAGCATTGGAAGATTTTTTGTTGATTTAAAATCATACAGTCATTTACAAAAAAATAATCAAATATTTTTTATTACATAATTATGGTAGGTTTTCCAACTGATATCCTTAATCTGTCTGGACATGTCCTTAATCTGTCTTTAAAATATTGTCCTCCATTCTAAAAAGAAGCCATCCTGATTTTTCATCAATTTCAAATTGGTTAAGAACGGCTGTTACGAAATATGAGAAGAAGGGAGACTACAATAAATCTACATCATTTTTATAGGTAAGATAAAAAACAATGTACATGAACAAACCGAGGTACACGTTGCAGTTAATAGGAAGTTTTAATTTGATGTATGAATTATTTTTTAACATTTACAGTGAATCTCGAAATCCTGGGATTGTCTGAATACCAATCCAGAGATTACGGTATTGAATAATTGACCGGGATAGCGGGATTGGAAGCCCTAATTGTAATCTCTCATAATTGTAATCTCTCGAAATTGTTTTCAATTTCATATAGTTTAAGAATCTTGAAACCACGAAGCGGTGTTTACCTATGCCATTCTCACAATAAAACAGAGCTCTTAAATATCTCAAGTACACAACAATGTGACCACGAGTAAATAATACAGCAACACATAAAAAGCGAACGGGAGGGACAGTGACAGCGGGTTTACAGTGTCCGGGGTCACTCTTTTATTAGATACGTTAGCCGCATACGAAACAAACGCGACATTCAAATCCAGGTCGGTAAACAGGGAGCCGGTCTGTTCAAACACCTGGACGTGTTTATTTCCCTGCATTTAAGTGACACCGGGAGAGCAGTAAAAATGTTGTTGCCACATAACAATATCGGCGCAATTCGTACTGTCGCCGGTTACATAGTGGGATTGCATAAAGATGTCAACTATATTTCATATTATTATGACATTGCAAGTCTGACAGTTTCCTAAAAACGAAGCGTAACAAAAGTGATCAGTTAACCACCTTTAAACTGATTGCCAATAGCCAAACAAATAATATTTTCAAGCGTCAATTCTTGGAGAAAAGACAATAATATTATTTTCAAAGATCGTAATAACATAATACATATCGAGTCCATTGCAAAAATAAAAATACGTTTTTAGTGAGTATTTATATGAGTCGCTGAGTCGATAAACACTCTCCCTTGCCACGTCTTGTTTTATAGAAATATGTTGCGGGAAAATAACTAATTCATTTTTTAATTGATCGTCATATTATATAACTTGATTGTTGATGGCATATCACGTTAGTTTTATTCATACGCAGCATTTGTTCTGAGTAATATGTAACACTAATTAGGTACACATTTGAGTCGGTGAGTTGCTAAACACGCTCCCGAAGGTTTTTAGAGATTCGAGCAAATCACGAAAAACTGTTATGGACAGTATGATAGTTTTAAGGATAATTTAAGTTATTTTGTGTCTTCCGGTGTATAACGAAAAGAAAAATATTCTTTTATACTATCGCTTTCTCCGAGTGCGTCGACCTTGTAAAACGAGGTTCGAGATTGTGTAAAAAAACAACATTTTTAATTTCCAACAGGGGATGAAATTGGAAAAAATTTTAAACTTTAAACTGGTAAAATTGATAGATCTATAATAGAGCACTCAAATACATTAACAACGTATTCATTTAAAAACCCCCAGGAGCGTGTTTTAGTGACTCAGCGACTCATATAATATGTACATACATTATATTTCATATTAACTACGTGTTTTTCGTTATTATTTTCATTCGATAAAGTTGTTTTTTAACTTTTCTTTATGCTCTCACGAAAACTTTAAATTTTGCAGATATGCAACTTTGCAATAGAAACGACGATATTTAATTTTTCACCCCACAAATAGTTACAATAGATACCTTTGTTTAATGTTCGAAGCACAACTGGTGGTTTGAATGTTTTTAAAGGAACTTTGATAGGGAATTTGTATTTTCGATTTCGACAGTTGGCAAGCAGAGTTAGCAGGTGTGCCAAAACTTCCAAGGAAACTAGTTAACAAAGTAACAATGCGGTCGCTATATGACGTGACCCTTTTCCACGGTCACTGTACCCGTCAAGAGTACGACGAGAAAAAGTAATGATAAGAAATTTCGTTGATGTATGTACGCAAAATGTACATCTAACATTTTTTAAGATTGTTTTCATGGAAAAAAGACCCGTATTCATATGCGTGCTTAAAATTAATTATGATAAAGCTGTTACTTTATTATAATCACCAAAGGACTTTATGTGTTTCATAAAATTTATGTTGGGAAAAAATTCACTTTACGAAATCTTTTTTCAAAGTTGACTATTAAAATTAAGTACAATGTAGTCCTCGATAACACGGTGGATAGGGGGCGAGCTATCTCCAAGCGGAATATTGGGGCTACCATATTCATAGAAAATCGGAGCATACGCAAGCAGCACAAGAGTATTTTAACCTGTAATCAAGGAACAGTTGCAAATTTGAATGAAAAACGAGTTTTCCGCAATCGTGTTAAAGAGGGGTCTACTGCACATCGTACAATAATACTTAAAATGTCCTGAAATCATTTTACTTTGTGATATAAATACAAATGTTCAATCAGAGGTGGATCCAGAAATTGTCTCAGGGGGTGGCCATTTAAATAGAAAATAAATATGATACAATAAAAAACAGATGATTTAAAAATAATATAAGGGTCTACCTGGAAGGGTCGTGAAAAAACAGTTCATAGAAAATAAAGATAACTACAATTTTTTTTAAATAAAAATCATTTGAAAAATAATAGTACAGCATTTTAAATGCCTAATAAATTCTCGCCAGGGGGGGGGGGCATCGGGGCCCCCATCCCCCCCCTTGACCCGCCACTGTGTTAAGTTTGATAAATAATACATTTTCAAACAGTACAATAATTCGATACTTTGACCAAACAGAATTAACACCTAGCGAAACTAACGAAAATCAAAAATAAAATCTTCTGCAAACTGGAATTCGAATATTGACAACTATAAACATTTCCCATACCAACCAAAATAGTTTTTGTGAGTATCTGAATATTCTATTGATAAAAAGCTAATTCGGTTCTAAACTTTCTGTTCAATGGTTTCGATAAATTCTGAACCAGGTCAATCGTGAAAAATGGAAACAGAAAAATTTTCCAATGCGGAGAATGGAAACAACGATTTTGTTTGAGCTATAATTTATTTTCTCTAACCCTTCATCAACAAAATATGGCAGAGAACATTTCAATACTGCATTCAAGAAGCGAAATTTTAGGTTTTATTTAATTTTTACTATGAATGATTATTTAATATTGTTTTTTAAGAAATATAACTGTAATGAAAATAACTACTTTGAGCTGAGCAAAATGTTATGTCGTCTTTTACAATAATAATATATTATCATTTAAGTACAACTAAAGATACTTGACTTGCCAATCATGAAACGGTAAAATGCAATTCTTGATGGAGTTACTTTATTATAAACCAGTGAGTACCCGGCATGCGTTGCAATGCCACTCAAAGAAAGAAAGTAATACAGTAATTCATTCATACTTTTCAAAAAATATATATGTTATTGTTTCCATATTTCCAACAATATTCATAATACATGTGAAATAAATTATTTAGGTTACGAAAACTACTACCTTATGGCTCACTCATGACCCAAACATAGTACGAAATATTTTTCTTAAATTTGAATTCCTTACCTGGGCCCGGCCCGAGCTCGAATGTAAATTTTCTTTACCCGCCAGAACCCAGCTCACGGGCCGGACCAGGTAAAGGCTCGCGGGCCAAGCCCGAACCCGTGTAGACCTCTATTTTTGATATAGAATATGTTTTTGTTTTTACATGAATGAATCAGAAGGTTTTACAGAGATGTCGCTAGTTATACGTATTTGATTTTTTTAGATTTTAGATTTTAAATTCTTTTCTTCAGAATCCTTCACGGGTGTGCGTATAACAACTCACCAAAGTTTGATCAAAATCGGATAAATGATAAAGGAATGCATAGAGGATAAAAAAACAAACAAATCTTCATGTATATATATATATATAATTTAAGACATCGACTGAGGGTGCTTGATGGAATTTCAATATTAAATTTGGATTATTGAGATTTTGTACACTTCCATGTATTTAATACATGGAAGTGTACAAAATCTTAATAATCCAAATTTTATATATATATATATAATGAAAATTTGGATAGAGTACAAATTACGTATTGTTTATGAGAGTTAGGTTTAAAAGTTAATCGATAAAGTTAAGCAGTTTAAGATAAACTGTTGCGAGTTTCAATATAATTTTATATAATACATATTTAATGAATGTGCTATGTGTTTGGAATTTTTCCAATTATTCAGGATATTGTTAAGTGCTAATGGATTTGTTTTACATCGATTAATAATTTTTAAGACCACAATGCTTGACAAACAGATAGTCCTCGGCTTACGACGGTTTGCACTTAAGACCAAAATTTTTAAAAAACATTTTTATTTCATCATGGAGCACCATAGAAAACGGTTGATGCATACGGAAAGAAAGATCAGTAACAGTGTTTTAAATTCGAATATTTATTTATAAAAACATACATATGTACCATCGGTGTGCGGTGGGTTTATTAAGACTGGGTTTTGAATTTATTTATTCCTGAAGTAAAAAAATATTGTAATCAAAAATGACCAAAAATTATTCCGACCACTTGTTTTAAAAATCAAATAATAAAATTGTGCTTACAAGGTTTCATTTATTAAAAACAGAGGATCGGTGGGCCAATTTTCGATAATATATACGTTTGACAGCTACAATATAAAATTTAAAAAATGCGCGCTTTGATATGTTGAAATATATCCGTACCATTTTTGGCTACAGCTGCTATATCTTCACAAACTGACACAAACACCGCTGACACTAACCTGATCCGAACGATATTTAATTTTAATATTTTGTATGGAATTCGACTTTTCGACGACCAATTCGACTTACGACCAATTCGACTTCAGACCAAAGTTTAGGAATGTATCTCGGTTGTAAGTTGAGGATAACCTGTATTGTTAAAATTAATATAACGCTTAAGATCTGATTCAACGAAAAGAACATTTATCCAGCAAGAGTTCAGCTAAACTAATTATGTTTATGGTTTGGCAGCACTTCAGTTTGAATGGTTCTAGAATTTTTTAAACGGAATAATTGTAAAAAATAACGTTACAAAATTGTCGAATTTCTTGAATGGTAAACATTTTACTAAATATCGTTAAAAATATAGTTATTATTACTCTTCAATCGCATTTTTCAATGGATGCAGCATTGAAGGAAAAAGCAACAGGCCGCAAATGGCGTTTAAAAGCTCAACGTCGATTTAATTAAATTACAAGAGCTTTCCAAGCTTCAAGAAAGAAAAAGCTCAAAGTTCCCGTTAATAGGTTGCCTGAAGGTGGCTTTGTATGTATCTACAAGAAGCATTTAAGTTTAGATAGGTGTTTTACTTTGAGGCAACGCAAAGTGAGTATGCGCATTTTATTTAACCTCAAACTTCCAACAGCCATAATTTTTTAATAACATCTTTAGTTTCTGACAGGTGCAAAATGTAATTGGCATTTTAATTCTGACTTTTTTAGGTGAAAGAAACTTTCTTATTTGGTTACACAGCTGAAACTTTAATTTTAATTATTTAAAAGATAAACGTCTGTTACTGATACAAAATATAATAGCATCGCCGGCTCCGTTGTACAGCGTTGACTTCAATAAAGTAACTCATGGATTCAAATCCAAGTATGGAAAGGTTTATAAATTAATTCTTCAATCGTTTTATTTATTTATGTTCGAAAGCATGGATATATTTTGATATCTTAAAATCTAGATAGTAGCGTAGCTAGGGTTTGTGCCGCCCGGGGCGGTCATTGAATTTGCCACCCCCCTCCTCCTCCCCGAAAAACTCCAAAACTCCTATTTCTCCAAAAAAATTTGTAAACATCACCAACCAAACATTGCACCGCAGGCAGGAAATTTTTTCGAAGAATAAATATAATTTCTTGAAAAACAAACAACATTTTTACAATCCTGATAAATTTTATGTTTAATATTACTAATTTTTCTCCAAAATATTGATTTTATACTGACAATAGTTTTGAGTTAAGGCTATTTTTTAAACCATCTAAGCTTTTTTTATTAAAACCATTACACAAAAGATTGTGCCGCAGGCAAAAATTTTTATAAATAAATATAATTTCTTGAAAAATATCTACTCTATTTTTACAATCCTGTCATTTACAAATTTTGTATTTAATATAAAATTTGTATATGATATAATATAGAACGATTGTAAAATAATAACTCATTTAACCATAATATATTATATTCAAATAAATTTCCTGGCGCTAGAGATCGAAATACAGAATTTATTAAAATAAAATTAACTCAACACACGAAACAACCTTTTTTATCAGAATGATTAGGATTAATCGGATGTCAATTCCTTTATAATAAGGTAATGTAATGTTGTACATTACAAATTGTTTACATAAATATGGAATAGTTTGAATTAAGTATACCAACTAAAATTTAATTATTGAAACTCCACGCAATGGCAATTTTGTGTTAATTGCGGCAGCGCGGCTTAACCAATCAAGTCGTGCCATGGTGGACAAGAAAGAACCAATAAGGTCGTTTGAAATTGAAGAATAATTAAGCCAGAATAGGAGCGACGATATTCAAAGATACTTCAGGTCTGGCGTTCAACCGCAAAGGTGGCCTTTTTTTTATTTAGGGCACTTTTGTCATGTAAACTTTATAATATCTCTGTTAATTGCAGAAGGGTACTTACATACGACGCCGCGAGATTATTGTCGTAATATCTTGCCTTTCGACGAGCTAGTTTCTTTTAAATTAATGATGATAGCTTATTAGTGCGAAGTGGAGGTAAACCATTTTGCTTCCACTGTACTGTTTTGCTTCATCTTAATTATCTTTTAAATTTAACGTAAAATCATTCGATCGATCTATACGCGTTTTCTTTCACATCTTTTTATATTGACGACATTTTTATATGCCCGTGTTTTCTATTTCTTTCTCATTTTGTATCTCTATTTATTTTCAATATGACAGTAAAAATATCAAAGTTTATAGGTCTACAAGAATTGTATGAATTGTTAGAACAAAAGGCGTGAATCCGAAATAAATATTTAACATTTTAAGTATGGAATACTTCTGGAACTAAATATATTGATATTTTTCCTTATTATAATAGAGTTACCAAGTCAATTCCATTTCAATCAGCAAATTCCTTTTAGTTGTATTGGAAAAAAAATATATGTTATTAACTAAAATACAAACTATAATACTAACGAAAAAAATTATGATGACGCAATTAGACAACTGCCATTGTTTACTCAAAGTGTACTGTATTACGAAATGTATCTCTGTAGTTACCGGGCGACCCTAGGTCAGAGTGAAAAACGCTGCTTGTCGACAAACAAGAGAGCGTGGGGAAAAAAGCTGCCTCAAAGTCGTTAATATCCTCTGATGACGTCAGACTTTTCCCGTGGCCATTTATTACCCGCACTGTGCCCGCAGTTACAATTCACGGTTAATAGTGCAAAAGCTTTCCCGCTGTTTAATTACTCTCACAATATCTCCATTTCGACAGTTTCTTAGACGATGAAATATGTATATGAATTTACCATTGACTTGTTTTATTTATTATACATTTATTTTAAAAATAAAGCACAATTCGTTTGTACTACTTTCACATTGACTGTGGAAATGAAAAAAGACGTAACCCACACACAAAAAATATTGTGTACAGCCCAAACAAAACGTGTATTAAATTGTAAACATTGTGATTATCGAAAAAAAAAATATTTTGAAAAGACGGAGAGATAAGTCCGTTTGGCTTTCTACAGTCGATATATCATATATGTATATATATAAATACTTGTATAAACGTACCCGTTATAGATGACGGTATTAAAATCGAAATACGAAATGTCCAAAGTAGCTAGTGTGTTGTAACTGTGTGCGCATTGTTTACACAAAATTTCATACCTACATGTGATATGTGATAATAATAAAGCGTCTACAGAGTGGTCTGGGCTATTATATATAAGATGTGTGAGTTATAGATAATATGTTTGGTGTTGGTTACGTCCTTTTTACTTTCCACAGTCGACATGCTTATAATGATTAGGACCGGTTTCTCTCGTCGCGGGCATTATCATGATGAACAAAATTGATCCTGATCGTTGTAAACATGTAGAAGTAATACAAACAAATTGTTATTTTTACTTTTAATATATGATACCTTTCGAGCAATAATTGACAGTTAACAATTTAAAAGTGATCATTCGTTTACTTTAAAACAACTGAATTAATTTAAAAAACCAACCCCCATTAATCACAAAAATTCAGTAAAATAATATACCTCGGAGGCATAAGACATCATGTCCATTCTTACCAAAAATGACTTCAACCACAGAAATAATAATTTCTTATAAAATTTTATTTCTTTATGATTTTTGTACGCTTAATTGATTAAATAAACCATACAATAACGTTAAGAAATAAGTTTGATTTCAAATATACAATATTCACAAGTATTCACAAAAAAATCGTTTTTATGCTATCCTGTAAATTTGTTTAAATGGACATATTGTCTATTTTCTATGAATTGGGCGGTAACTTTGTGGAAGTTTATTTTTAATATAAAATTATATTAAAAATTATATGGCCATACCGCCCGGGTACAAATATGTTTAATGTGATTCACAATAACCTAATTATACTTTTCTATTTTCATAATTACTGATGATTTACGAATAATGAGCATATATGCAAGTAAAAAAGGAAGCTTCAGAGTAATTAAAGGCGCTATTATCTGCAAACGTATTATTTTACAGGAGAGCATTTTAAAGATTCACAACGAAGTAAAGTAACGACTATATGTATCTTCTTCAAAATTGGGACAGTGTTACAATTTTAAATCTTGTTCTCCCTGTTGTTTGATGCTTACCCATAGAACTGAAAGTGAAGACAACGAAAATGCAAAACACATATTTTTCACTTACGTGATTATACGTAGGGAGTGTCGATATTTAAAAAATAAAACACAATTTGTTTTGTACTACTTCCACATTTTCAAATGTAAATTTATGTGTTTTATTAAAAAACGGGGGGAATAATTACTTCAATTACGAAAATATGTTTGAAACCCGTCCATTAAACTACATGACGTTGTCGACTCAACATGACGTGACTTTGCGGTGAAAATCATTTTTCTGGTGCGCCCTTTCATTTGGTCAATTATGTGTTTCAAAAAAGAAAAAGATAGAGTTGACCTAAAAAATATCAATTCTTTTTTATTACAACCAATAATAAAGTAGTAATGAATACGATAATTATTAAATTACGTATCATATTACTACAAAAGAGAATTGAGTGGTATTGTTCAAAATTTAAATTTTGGTGTAAAATAATTTGATTTGGAAAAAGTAACATTTTTGAACGATAAAATACAAAAAATTTGTATCTGACATTTAAACATAACTGTCAAGCTTTGCGTCGTGGAATTTTCGGGTGAAATTTAAAATGACAGCGTGTCAATTTCAAATAAATGTGACTATTTCATTCTTGCTACGTTTTTCCTTCCGTAAGTTAGCTGAGAAAAATAATAGAAGGACCTCAATCACAATTATTATAATATATTAACTTCTAACTTGTCGTTACGTGTCGTAGTGGGCTAACAATCTTTCTTTATGACAGATAGTTTTATATTACTTTGTTTATAGAGATAAACTGAGAGACAACTGTAAATATTTCTACTAAAATGTTTCCCTTAGAATTTAATAATTCTAAAATCTGAACAAATGTGCGTAAAGCATTGAAACCATTTTTTAAAACGCTTATTTTATTATTTGTATGTGAGGTGGCGTTGCTTATTATATTAATAAAAACCCCATTTTTAGTAACCACAAAAATTATTTTTGAAAACTGTTGACAGTAAAAAAACAATCACACATTTAGAAAAATGAATAGTACAGAGCCCAATTAAATGTTGTCAATAATTCAATAACTGATTCCAATAAAGGAAGGACATTTGTTTCACAACCACGATTTTTATTGAGTAACAATTATTACCCAATCAATATTCAATTTCCTTTGATTGACGTCAAAAATATATTTCAAATAATAATTTTTTCCTGACACCACATTTCAAACGAAAAGTAATGGCCTTTTTCAATGTTATTGGTGTATTTGGATAGCAGGCATTTGGCTTTACAAATAATACTTCCAAGGCGACAATGGCCCGGCCCATTGTGCTATTATTTGCTTTATAATTACGAGGTTTTTAATAAAACGTTGTTCCTAGGTGAACAACCGAGCGGTGTCGTTATCGCGGCCACCCACAAATAATTTTGATAAAACGTTTCACAATTTAAATACCCGACATAATTTTTGAAACGTTAGAAAATAATTATTTTTTTATTGAAAGTTAACCGTGATTTGATCAAATTATTTATGTGTGACATTTAAATTTGGATTATTGAGATTTTGTACACTTCCATGTATTTTGTCACTAACGACCCGGGTTTCGCCTTTCGGCATCTTCAGGCATTCTATGTCTTAAATTATATGCGTGACATGTTTGTTTCATGAGCTATAATAATCATTGTCAATGACTTGACTATAATTAGTTGTCATTATTAAATTGAGATTATTTTTTATGGTAATAAACCTAATAAATGAAATATACAGAATATAATCATTTCTAAAATTCAATGAAGAACACTTTCAAAATAACCTTTCTACATCTTGACATAAGAGTCTTAAATAACTTACAAAAAATAAAATCTTAAAAATCTAAACAACTTCAAACACGATATTTGCCTATAAGAAATTTGCTCCCTTTCTATGAGAAAAGCATTTAATTCATGCTAACAAAAAAATATCGAAACCATATTCTTCATAGGAAATTTATTGAAACCTTTTAAAATATTGATACCGTTAGCTCAATTTCCTTAGAAATCTCTATTAAATCTGCAATAAATTTTCCATGGAGAAAATAGCTTTCGCAAATATATTTCGCAGAGTAAACTTAAATGAAGTGACATTGACGGAGATGCTTTAAGCTTAAACAGCTGATCGGGCAATTCAGCTGAAGTGAAGTCAATATAGATGCGGTGCAGTGTGAACGATGCACCTTGGAAACAATGGATGCACCGGTTGGCAGCACTGCCATTGAGTAAGATTCTTGCGGTAAAGTTTCTGTCTTGCTACGGTTGACATTGATAAATACATTTAAGATAAGGTTCTGTCAATGACTGTGCAAATAAGTTCAGTAAAATACAAGTTTAAATTTCAATTTTAATTGAATTTTTCAAATTTTGAATATTTTTTATTGATTAAATTAATCAAACACATTAAAGAATTTTTTAAATTTCTACTGAATTGATTTGAATTTTATAATATTCATAGTGAAATTGATCGGTAAAAGTTAAAAAATATACATGGTTTATGATCAATTATTATCTAAAGGTTTTGAATTATTATGTAACAGCAAAGAACATACCATCTTATATTTGTGTCACCTTTGGTGGTTATTTGGCCAACTAAAGATTAAGAAAACTGAGCAAAATGAGAAGTCAATATTATTGTAAAAGTCTCTTCTTGACAAAATCTAATAAGGTCAACATGAACAAAGCTGACGAATTTTGAGTAAAACAAACGACAGCTTATTAAGTATTTTTAATATGGAAATGTTGCATGTGAGTAATAATTATTCTACAGATAACTACACCTCGTGTGGTCCGTGGTCAAGTGATTTTCGATTACGTTGTTCACAGGTTTGAATTCCACTACGGACATTTTCATAAATTGAGATAACAATCGAGTTATGGATTTTTATTCAACCAAAATCCAATCGTAAAAACGAGGCGTAGCGAGGGCGATTAGTTAACCATTAGTTTTGTTCTAGCCATATCTTTCTATCTTTGAAAAAGAGATATTGAGCAACTGTAAAAAAACACGTCAACTTCAAAGATTTTAATGAAATTTTAAATACATTTAAAATGAAGTCACTGTTGAAAAAGTCAATTTAAAACAATAGAAAAGGTCTTTCACTCTGAAAGGCGTTTAATTCATTATTCAACAAAATACAATTTACATTTTCACGGTGATAGATATTATATTTTACAATTTAAATAATCTGTCCGACTGTCGAGCATTTTTTTTACATTACATACCCAATACAAAGCCGGCTTACGAATTAAATAAAATTGCGCGTTATTTTTCGAATATTCTTATAGACGAAGCTTCAAAAAAGACGAAATATTCAAATAAGCTTACGAAATATCAAAAGTAAATTTTCTATTTCTCAAGGCACGAGGAGAAAACCTCCTAAATAATTCAAGTGAGCGTGTTACCTACAAGATGACGCTTTTCAAAATTTTGACTTGAGTTTTGAAAGAATTTTCTTGAAACATTAAACTGTTAATATTTTATCGATACATATAAGCTATTTTTTTTAAATAAAACATAATTTGTTTTGTACGACATCCACATTTGTACTACTTTCACAAAAAATTCAGTATAAAAATAATATAAAAATTCTATTAAGGCCATAATTATGACTGACGATTGCAATACAGGTAATATAGGAACCCAGACATGGGTATTTCGACAATTTTTTCAATAACGAAATAACTGTTTTGAATATTTTGCAAAATATCGTATTTTGGTATTGAAAATTAAATAAAATCGAAATATTTTTGAAATTAATTTTGACGTATTAAAGTTATTTAAATTCAATCGTTCTACCTACTGCACATTTCGGTATCAAGTCATCGTCAGAACTATATTTAAAATGATTTTTGTCCACCTAAATATTCTGACGTAGAAGAGAATCATATATTATTTATAATCATACTTAATCTCACATTGTTCGTCATAGGTATTTTAATAAAATTAATTTAATTTTACAACTACATGATACTTCTACTACATATTTACGAAACACAACGTCTTTTTAGCTCTCAATCGTTACTGGCAGAAATCCAGGGCGTCGTATTTTTTATTTTTCTGGTAGAGCTTTTATTATAGTTTTTGATTCGGATGGCATTTACACCGAACTAAATCTCAAAACGAATTGATCCAAGTGTTAAAGAATCTATGTACAAATAATCTAATCAATAAAACAACTATGAAACTTCTGTGACAAAAACATGCTAGGTTACAGTAGTGACGGACCAAATTTCTAGTAAATAAAAACTCATGCAATATTTTTACATCGTTTATTGACACAAAAGGAGGATACAGAAAGTTGTGACATAAAACGTTGCCTTTTTCCATCTAACCAACCAAATAACAAACACGGGTCTAAAATCAATTCTACTCAGCCTGAATAATTTACACTGTAAATACTAAGACGGCTTTGAAAGCAACGTGGAAGTCTTTTTTTAGTTGAAAGTTGGAACTGTCAACGAAAGCATGTTTTTCGGTCATCACTCCTATTTATTTTTGTACTGCTGTTGACGTTTTCAGTTATTTAGTGGTTACATTTTATACTATTTAATTTTTAAATAGTCCCTTTTACCAATTTTGTTGATGAATATTTTAGAATTATTTTTCATTTTTAATTTACTTCTAATGTGGCTTAGTTTTTGATTACAGATTAGTTATTAAATATTTGTAAAAGTTTCTTAACATTTTAATCGTAAGCAACCTTATTTTATAATTTTAAATATGTATCTATAACCACTTTCTTTATATCTTGTCATTATTCACACTCAATTTTATGTAATTAAACATGTTTGAATTTATTTTAATATCAGTTGGTAATCAAATTTGGATTATTGAGATGTTGTACACTTCCATGTATTTTGTCACTAACGACCCGGGTTTCGCCTTTCGGCATCTTCAGGCATTCGAGCGCACGAATGCCTGAAGATCCCGAAAGGTGAAACCCGTATCGTTAGTGACAAAATACATGGAAGTGTACAAAATTTCAATAATCCAAATTTGATATTGAAATTCCATCAAGCACCCTCAGTCGATGTCTTAAATTATATCAGTTGGTAATGTTTGCAGCGAGCGAAGTTGTCCCTGATGATTACAAAAATGCGTTTAGTATTTTTGAGGCTAATATTTTTAAATGGATTAATAACTCGTTTTTACAATTAACTTCTTACGTAGGGCTAGCGATTCTAATGTCTGTATTTCATATTAAATACTGGTTTTATAAAAAAATGCAGTAAAACAAACTACATTTAATTCTGAAATATATCGAAATATTTCACGAATACATCATTACCGGAATTTCGATATTTCATTTTAAATCCTCTTCTTTTGTTTTAAAAGAACACTTAATTTTGTCATGATCAACTATAAAAAAATCAATGTTGATTTCTATAATACACGGCCAAATGCAATCCACTTAGTAGAACAGTGAGACCTTTTGACCAGAAACCCATTTGTATGATAAGAACTTGTCAAAGAGATAATAAAATCCAGGAACTTTTCTAAACTTATTTGTCCCTCACATTTACTAATTGACAACTCTTCGTGGAATAGCTTATTCCTGGAACGTAGAAATAAAACTGCTATTCAATAATATAAATAAATTCTTTCGCGGAAGAACGATATACATTTTGTACTGCAAAATATCAAAGGCTTAATATTTAACGGAACATCAATGAATATTCTTTTTCACCAGGAAATTTTGATTTTTTCCCCAATCCATGATTTTTAAGTTAAAATTTTGCTACAAACAGTTTTATTTAACGATTTATCTCTGCCAATACAAAAATGAAATCATTATCAATTTATGATAATAAAACATTTCAAAAATAACAGATTCCATTTCTGCAATCTTCCCTCTTTCCTCTTCTCAAAACTAACACTTTATTTTTTAAAAAAATAAAACACAATTCATATGTACTACTTCACTTGTAACACTTTATTGAAAACGACATATTTGTATCCAGGGAAATAAATATTGAAGAGAGTTTTAAAGCATCATATATATAAATTTAAAAAACTGTTAATTATAGTTGTTATTGGATTTATCTTGCTAAATTGGCTCAACAAATATTATTTTAAGATAAACGAGACATCCGATTCACATTATAGCAACAGTGGCAGATTATTTATCAACAAAACTCTCAAAAAATTTTTGTTCTATTTGCACTCTTTCCTAAAATGTATTGAATGAAAATTGGGCTGGAACTTGTTTTTATTATAATGCTTTCTTTTAATATACTGAATTACATTACTTATAAACAGTTCATAGCTAGTTAATGCAAGTCTATCTGGCCTCTTTTTTTGATAACAAGCATCCTAAGTTAATTTTCTATATACAAATAATTAATTTAAAACTCACAGCCACTCCAGGCATTACATATAAAATTAACAGCGTTTTTCAATGTTTTGAAAAAACAAAGAAATATGCTTATATTCTTAATAAGCTATCAAATCTTAAGAAGAAATCTAATCAGTTAAATACATTTTATTTTACAAAAGTGTAAATCACCTCTTGTCTAACTGTCTTCAAACAATTAAAAACTTAAAACTCGACCGAATAGTTTTTTTTTTAAAATCACCTCCGAGACCAGCCAATATAAAACTTATCCGATGAAAGAAAAAAGTTTCAAACACAATCATTAAACAGTTAAAAGTAAACAGAAAAAATCCAATGTTAACGAAAAGTTTTCCGATTCTCAAAAGCGATAATATTCACAGGAAGTAAATCGGAAAAAGTTTAAAGAGACTTGCCAAAGATAAACGGCTTTATTATTTGTGAGATATTCATTGTAATTTGTTTGCGATTTCAGCAAGCCCCATTTGGTTTTTATTTACATTTTACAAAGAAAGAATCAAAAAAAGCAATGCATTGTTTAGGATTTGTATAGTATATACACATCAACCGAACTAAACAATGTATTAAAAACAATACTGAAAAATATGTCTCGCAAATATTTGATAATTGTTTACATTATAGCTTAATTTTTGTGTTATACCATCACTATCTGTACGTATAAACATTAAATACATGTCTCTGTCTTTTTGTCACCAGAACTCATCTTAAATTTTGAACAGTAGCGACATAATATTTATTGTATTATTTTTAACATATTTTAGCAGTATTATTAATTATTGTATAATTTAAGACATCGACTGAGGGTGCTTGATGGAATTTCAATATCAAATTTGGATTATTGAGATTTTGTACACTTCCATATATTTTGTCACTAACGACCCGGGTTTCGCCTTTCGGCATCTTCAGGCATTCGAGCACACGAATGGACTCGAACTGACAGACAGTAAACAAAAAAAAGAAACATCGACATTCGCACATCACTTGCTAATGGAGAACCATACGTTTAATGCGGATGATGGGGTTAAACTGTTGCATAAAAACATGGGGGATCATATTTTATTTTATCAAGAAATTTTGAAAATCAATAGAGCCCAGATAAATTCCTTGCCAATTCTGAATGAGCAGCTGAACCTTTCTAATTCTCCGTTATTATATCCTATACGTTGAAACACCTAACAGATGTCACTAAACGTGGAATAATTGTATATATTTACCCTTTCGTCGAATTGCATCCCGTCGAAACCCACAATACTATTATAATTGTAAAATCACTGGTAATTCCATAAAAAGTTGGAAAGCGACAATTCGCCACTCTGTAAATGTGGTGTTTACAAAATAAGGATTAAAGCAATTTTCGAAATTTTAACTCAGGTATCAGTGTGGCTCTCAGACGTATAATATCTTACCTCGTAAATAATATTTGTCGTATTTGTATCTTCCATATAAACGTTAGACACTGTTTACTGTCTCTCAGTTCGAGTCCATTCGTGTGCTCGAATGCCTGAAGATGCCGAAAGGCGAAACCCGGATCGTTAGTGACAAAATACATGGAAGTGTACAAAATCTCAATAATCCAAATTTGATATTAATTATTGACTATTTTTTGCGGGCCTACATGACGTGGTGATAATTTTCAAATATCAGTAAAACGCTAGCATAATAAACATTAAGAATGAGTTTTAATTTATTCCGGGCAAAACCTGGTAATAAATACTCACAAAATTATATAATTCATATACTTTTTTTTTAATTCTCGTAAATTGTAACTTTTTCCTGCTGTAAATATCGTTACTTAGTGCTTAGTGTATTGTTTCATTAGTTGACAATGTTCAATAGTTGAGTAAAACAGAAATAGGAAAACAGTAAGATTCGGGAAAAATTAGGCATTTTAGATTTAAACAAATAAAGCTCGATTAATGTAAGGACCGTGTCATATTTAATTAAACAGAGATTTAAAATGCCCTAAAATAAAAAAGGGATGTGAAAAGATCGATCGAAATGATTTTACGTTAAATTTAGAAGGATAATTAAGATGAAGCAAAACAGTACAGTGGAAGCAAAATGGTTTACCTCCACTTCGCACTATATGCTATCATCATTAATTTAAAAGAAACTAGCTCGTCGGAAGGCAAGATTTTACAACAATAATCTCGCGGCGTGGGATGTAAGAACCCTTCTGCAATTAACAGAGATATTATATAGGTGATATGACAAAAAGTGCCCTAAGTAAAAAGGTTAAAGAAACACGGGTATTTAGAAAACTATAAATAAATATAAATGCATGGGCGCCAGTCTGAAAACAGATTTTCAGACGAAAATTAATTTTTAATAAATAAAATGCTAAGAATTGTGATAAATTAAATTTTAATATACAACAATGAATTATCACAAATTAATACAAAAAGTTAGAGTTACCTCGTGTTTAACAAAAAATAAGATTTTACATTTAAATGTTGCAATATGCACAACATATGGAATGACCATAGCTTAAGTTAATACAATAAAAAATAACAAAAGAAATATAAATATGATACTGATAGAGATGTTGTTGCTCCATCAGGATCGGATGACTTCCATCAGTGCGCTGCTCGTTTGGGTAGCCCTTGGAGGACCACCTCTGCGGTTGAACGCCAGACCTGAAGTATCTTATAAATTTCGTCGCTTCTATTCTGGCTTAATTATTATTCAATTTGAAATGACCTTATTGGTTTTTTCTTGTCCACCACGGCACGACTTGATTGGTTAAATCGCGCCGCCGCAATTAACACAAAATTGCCATTGCGTGAACTTCCAATTATTAAATTTTGGTTGGAATACATAATCCAAACTATTCCATAAATATATATATAATTTGTAATGTGCAACATTACAACCGCATTGATCGACTTAAAATTTTAAGTTTCAATGCATAAGGTAGAAGCAGTTTTATAGACTACTATTTCCCCCAACGTCATATTGATAAACGTGTTGTAAGTTACCCGACGATATGCAGTATACGGTTGCAATTGTAAACTTAATGTAAAAGTATGGTATTATGTGTTCTATTTGAATTTAATATGTACGCAAATTAAAACAAACCATAACAGTTTACAATGTCAATGTGAAAATCCACACCATATCGTTCCATTTTCAATGTTTAGCCATATATATAAAAAATATATGTAATCAGTAATCATAGCATAAACCCTCACGATATCGCAAAAAAGATTTTAAATCGTTTTATCCACCACCTATACGACTTCACATACTTTTTACAGGATGTATTTCGCAGCGTAACAGAGTTATTCGTGTTTCAAATATTTGGCAGAAATATTCGAGGATAAATTCTTCAAGACTTGGTTGCATGCACTGCAGTGTGCAGAAAGTTAAATAATAATAAAAAAATATGACAGAGCTTATTTGAATTGCGTTCCATTAACTTTCAATATAAAGTTATTATTTTTTATTAATAATTATATTTCCTATAAAGATACAACCAAGTTGGCATGACTAACGTGGCTGTCGGATCAAACATCAAACTAATTGTATCGTCTTGAGCATTTTTTTCCGTTCGTTGTCCATTTCTGGACATTTCCAATAATGTGATCAGCATCTTTAATCTTATTGCCGCATTTACATGGACTGTCTACTAACTGACCAAGCGGGAAGAGCTTGACAGCGAAACAACCATGAAATATATTGCCAGCATTTAAAAAATTAGTCCAATTATAAAAGAAAGTTTCTGGACACCTTTCAAATAAAAAGTACTTGAAAACAGTGACGACGCCTCAACAAATAGTAAAAAGTGGAACAAGAGTTTATTTGTCTTTTTTGTGTGGCGTGAATTTCGCGCAACACGACACAAAAGTTGAATAACGAATTGCTGTTTCGCAAATCTTTTCCCAAATTTATTCTAAATTATTTTCGCATTTAAATATATTTTATGGCGCATTTTTAACGCGTTAGGCGCGAATAATTTACGGCAAGGCACGAGGACAACCTGAAAACATGATTGTTTTCATAAATACACAATATCATCGCTTTTTGTTAACGCAATTTAGTTTGTTCTTCATAAACACATTACACGATTTAATTTATTGCTTAACCATTAAGTAACAGTAAAACAGTGCTCCTTTATTATTGCAATTTTATTTAAGCGGTTACCATGTCTTAAGCTATTTTTATTTAGGAGAAAATGATTAAAATATCACATCTAATTAACATGTCTGAACCGGTTGGTTAAGTTAATTAGCATTTTAAATTGATACAAAAGTAATTAAATCGAGATTTTGTAATTAAAATGAAATACGTTTATTATGAATCTTTATAAAAATATCATAAACCTAAAAATAGCAACGAAATAAAAACAAAAATAACAATAACAATTTTTTGGTTGAAATAAGCTGATCATATATCAAATAACATTACCGGAAACATTGTAAAGTAATAAATATATAAGCATTACTAATGGATAGGTCATTAACTCACACACAATGAATTTGGTCACAGGGAAAAAAGAAAAACAGGAATAGTTTTTAATGAGTGCTATTGATTTTTCCGCATGCAAAATAGGAGTAAAGCATTTCATAGAAAAAATCTATACTACTATATATTTTCATTTTTCTAGCACTTGTCCGGCAAAACACGTATTATAAAATCATTGATGTTAAATATCTTTTTACGAATAATTTAAAAAAAAACAACTCTACGTGTGCAAAAATAGTACAGCTTTAGTGTAATTCCAATACCAACTCTTAAAAACTGTTTCTGCAAAGTGAATTTATTGTCCTGTATTAAGAGTCCATATACTCAACATTGAAAGTGAACTGGTTAAAAAGTAATATCAACAATAATGATAAATAATTGAAGTATCCATAAAACTCTGATCTGAGCTCAGTTTATAATTGACGAAGATAATCGCACTTTGAATCGTCAACCGAATATTTTTCTCAATTATTAATTTCGGTAATCGAAAAATCCTACCCATATTTTATCAAGTACCTATCAGGCCAAACTCGCAGAAAATTGTGCTCGATGCTATTTTCAATTGAAACATTTTAAAATGGTATTAAAATAATAACAAGAGTACAAAAAAAAGGAGACTCATCTTTTTTTTAAATTTCAAGAGGAAATTATTGCAAAGAGTGTATGATCCTCCAAGCAAACATAATTCAACCACTTACCTTCTACCTTCCCCTATCTAAAAGGGAAGCACTCAATTTTTTTCTCTCAAATTTTTACTTTCCGTTTAAAAATGTACAAATAGCAATTCCTTCATTCCCTTTAGACTGAATTATCTTAAGCAGAAAAGTGTCAAAAAATTGGCACTGCAATATCCACTTTATCTAAAAAAAATTGTTACATAATAATGTAGAAATACGACAGCAGCTTACATTCATTCAAATTGCAGACAATAAAAAATCTTTATTATTCTTGTTTGATTAGTTTGGTTGATTATTCTCTTAGAGAATTTAGAAAAATATAATGAGTTTAAAAATAATCCTTAAATATGTATTGATAAAATTGGTATACGGAAAATTTTTACAACAAAAATTGAGAGTCGCTTAAATAGTTTCAATAACGATTTTAAATAGGACTTAATTAAAGTGAATATATTTTTCATTGACTTGAATAGGTATATCCGTTTCATTAAGCTATACATACTTAATTATTATGTAATTATATATCAACAAACATTAAATTTATTATATATATGAAAAAAATTTGTTTGCATATCAGAATTGATGTTGATGATGTTTTTAAAAAAATCATTCCAGAAACAATTTCATTTCCACATGACCTATGTACTTTAAAGCGTATTGTATAACAGTCATATATTTAAAGTATAAGCCATTGTAATTCAATTATTAGTAAGATAGTAGATAGGTAACTATTAAAACTCTTATCACACAACTTTTTACAATAATTCCAGGAAAAACTAATTCAACCGTTTTCCCGTAATTATAAATTTAAATTAAAAAAAAAAATATTTAAAAAATTTGGAGATTTTAATGCTTGAAACTGTACTTCAATGTCGACTTTCTGTGAGCTTTGGGTAATGAATGCAAATAATAAGAAAGCTTGCAGGTTTTATTAGTGTTTTTTTTCTATGGTTAATTACAAGTATAATTTTACACAGCAGCTAAAAGTGACGTCATTAGCTTTTGAGCTGTTTTTTGGCAGCGAGATTTCTCACCTTTACTTCTTTTCCATTAATTATTTCTAACAGCTAGATAGAGGGAGGACTAATTAGATTTTGGAATAAACTGCCCTGAAAGGTAGCCCAGTAGAATTGTTTCACGGCTGATTAAAATGGAGCGACCCACTCGCACAACAATCAAACCGTTAATTTTATTGTGTTGTCAACAAACAATATGATAATTACTAACTGTCAATTCGTGTTGGAAATACATTGAATTGATTATAAGTAAAGGTACAATTTTATCACTTATTATTTCAATTTTCGATCGGTACTAGATTCAGGAAAGAATAAATCAAAAACATGACGTATGAGTTGTCATTTTATCTCGGCCAAAAAAATGACATCTATGTAAAATTATTTTGGCAGAACTTTGTGTTATGATCAGTTTTTATCACCCAACGTTTCAAAACCACAGAGTTTTTCTCAATAATTGTGAATTGTAACCAAATAATAATTGAGAAAATTAATTAACACGTCAGGTTATTAAACCTCTGGTTTTTAAATGGAAAAATATTAACCGTTTTTCAAACAATAATTAATGTATGTTGTGTTTATGTTAAAATTTTCTAAGAAATTTATGTATTACAGTGGAGAGTACCTCCCGATAACACGATTGAGGAAAATTCGTTTTTCATTCAAATTTGCAATCGCTCTTTGATTACAGGTTAAAATACTTGTGTGCCGCATGCGTATGCACTGATTATGTATTAATTTGGTAGCCCCGATAGCCCGGTCCGACAAAGTTCGCCACCCTATCCACGTGTTATCGAGGAGTCTGCTGTATTTGTTTAAAAAAATAATAATAATGTGACATTCAAACATGCTTGCCGAAAATCAGCTTCTGTTTAGGCATTTCAGTTTGGTTAATCCATCGATTTGCTTGACGGAATCTTTAGATGAAACTGTCTAAACATCGTAAAATTTGTGAACAAAAATGTTCTAATAAACGTATTTGATTTGTACAAATATCATGTTTCACGGCATAATGCTCATCAAGAAAACAATTACACTGAGTACAATTCTTTAGAAGCGAAAAAACCTTCATCATTTCTTACTCACGCGTTTGTTTATTCCCGTCTTGTCAGAGGCCGAGATGAACGTAATGAATGCAAATGAAGGAAGACCGAGGATATTCAACAGAGAGTGTTTTTTCGGTTAATTATTAGAAGAGAGTAAGAAACTAAGGGAACGGCGCATCTGTTAATTTATTTAGGGGAAATTTACCTGTCTACCCTTGTCGCCGAAGCGGCAAAGATGAAAGTTAATCTCTTCATTCTTCCGTGATTGCAGATAAAGATTTTAATTCTGACAGGATTTTATCGATTAGAATATCAAAATAGCTACATCTTTATACTTTTTTTTAAATTAATTTTTGGTGTAACGATATCAATGACACCTTTCAACAAATTATTCGTTCATTATCTAAAATAATAAATGGTCGCATTTGTATCTTCTATATAAACGTTAGACACTGTTTACTGTCTCTCAGTTCGAGTCCATTCGTGTGCTCGAATGCCTGAAGATGCCGAAAGGCGAAACCCGGGTTGTTAGTGACAAAATACATGGAAGTGTACAAAATCTCAATAATCCAAATTTGATATTGAAATTCCATCAAGCACCCTCAGCCGATGTCTTAAATTAAATTATAAAATAATAAATGTTTATTAACTACTAGTGAGTACCCGGCATGCGTAGTAATGAAATTCAAAGAAAGAAAGGGTTTGCGTTTTAATTCTGTTTATTGAAGTGCTTTTGGATACACAAAATTTATTGGTTTTCAGTCAAGTGCGTACACGAATAAATCATTTCCGAGATATCACTTTTGTACCTATTTGATTATTTATTTTAAATTTTTTTAGTTCTTAGAAACCTTCATGGGTGTGTTTACAACAACTCACCAAAGTTGCATCGAAATCGGATGAATGGCAAGGGAACGCATAGCGGACAATCAAACAACAAAACATTCATTTATATATATTAGGTTTGTAAAAGCGATCAGAAAAAAATATCAATCATTAAATGTTTTTTGGCTGTATCTAATAAAAAGTATATGACATTTTTAATACTGACGATTTAGTATGAATAACTATGAATCGAATTTAGTACTTGAGCGCACACATACTATGCTGTGGATGCTGACCTAATTATCTTAGGACTACATACTGAATATTTTGATTTACAACTGACTATTTTTTAAATACTAGCCAAAAAAAATAATTAGATACTGACTTAGTAGTATCGACCTATTTGTGGATAGCAAAATATGCAATCAACTTTTACATTACTTAATATAATTTATAATGCGCTCTCAAAATTGTAATCTTACTGTTAGGTTGAAATTTTCTTGGAAATATTTTGTTTTGTTGATTTTTTACTATTTCCCTGCAGAGACTCATTTATGTATCAAATGCTATTTATCTTATGTGTTATTTCTTCAACGCTGATTTTTTGTGTATAAAAAGCGCTTATCTACATTTTTTCATGAAAGACTATCTCAGCAGCAATCAGCAAATACTTATTGGGTTAAACTTAAATATGTAAAATCAATCTCTCCGGTACCATTGCAGGGCGACTATAAGTTAAGACTTTTGTGGCGGTTTCTATTAGAAGATTGATACCAAAAACGTTGCACATGTTCGAATTCGATCAACACTTTAACAGCTTTATACAAAACATATTGGATCAAATTATATAACTAAATGATGTGATTTTAAATTTATAACATCGCATCACATTTTTCTGTATGCTTCATCACCAGCTAGCCAGTTTACAAAAGTTTTGCATTGAAACTAGCATGCTCTGTAATAAAATAGGTATTAAAATGACTTAATGTAATATCTTCGTAATTTCCGTATGCTATAATATAATATGGCATGTCTGCCAGTTTTTAGAATATGAATTGACACAGGTACGACATCAACAGTTCTTTTAATAAATGTCAGTTCATACTCTTTGTCCGGTTCTATAATACAATTTATTCATTGCTAACACTGCATCATAATAATTACATATGATGATAAATTCAGACGACTTTCCTACCCTCATAATATCATTCTAATTTTTCGTTATTATGTTGGCCTGTCACGTTTGCTGACTTTGGTAGATGTTTCTTTACAAATTTTATTAAATTAAAAAGCTTGTCCATGAAAAGTCTCGGCCTGGATCTTTACTAACATATTATATGACAAAATATTGTATTGTATTATATTCTTGAAATGCCGTTGCAAAGGAAAATTACGTTTTCAAAAAATGGCCGATCAGACTTTTAAATGTATCTCGTTCTATAAGAATGATCAAATAATGTGCAATTTTTTCATCATATTATAATAAAAATCAATATTACGTAACAAATCAATGAACTGTTGCTTTTGGATTGTTGATGTCGTTTATAGATTTATACAAATAAATATCGTCCAGCTTATTTGAAGCATTGGCAATTTCCAATAGCATAAAATCAAAGACTTTCCGAAGGTCAAATTAAAATTGTATCCATCCAAGAAAAATAATAAATTTGATTGCTAGAATTTCACTCATTATTCCGCTTTGAATTTCACTCCTCACTAAGGCGTCTCTTATATCTTTCTTTAAATTTTATTCTCATTGAAATATACAATACAAGGATTCAATTTTGACATTGAAATGCCATCGAGCACCTTCAGTCGATGTCTTAAATTAAAATATACATATGTCTTTTTGATAATAAGTGAGTCACTCAATTTTTCGATTCCGTTTCATAACGAATAAGGAAAGGAGCAGAAAAATATTTATGATCTTATTGCACTCTAAATTTTTGGGAATGCTGAGACAAGGACTAAAAATGTCATGAAACGACGAATATTTGTAGGCAAGTCGTCAAATATTACCACTATGTCACTGTGATCGGTGAATTCTACTTCCTGAAGCAAAATCGTTTATTTTACCGAAATTATTTTTTGACTTTCGTCAAAAAGAAAACATTTCACCGAGAAAACAATCGATCTCCGTCTATTGTTAAAGTTGTACCAGAGCAAAGTAGAGTCACAATAAAGCATTTGTCCGGGGAAGCCCAAGCAAGTTTTAAGTTTCTTCGATTACAACGCCATTGACAAGCACATCAAAGACAAATAGAACCATTATCATCCCCTTCCAGCAAGAACAAAAGCTTCAATAGAAGGGTCGTAAACACTACAGAACGCGATTCTTAGATACGAAGGTATTTATTTATACAAGAAAAGCTTCATTTTACTTACGAGCAAGGCTTAAAAGAGAACAAATTATTGTTCATCGATGTTTCTACACTGATATCACAACGCACACTTTTTTTAATAATAAGCATTTTCATCATTAGTGTATGATCAAAATATAATATATTATAATGTAATCGATTTAGTTAAGTATTACGTATCAAGAGGAAATGATAGTTGTATCGTTATCAATAAATGTTAATATGTATATATTTTGTATTCAATCAGACAGTAAGATATAAAAATGTTTGAAAACGCAGGAAAATCACGTGATTTGGAAAAACATAATTTATTTCTCTATGTATTAGGTTTTTTTATTTATAAAAAAGGTTATATTAGAGTAGCTAGGAATCTCTCATATCTATATATACTGAAAATGTATTAACGAAATATTGACAAGGAAAGGCAATTAAATAAAAAATCTTCTTTCATAAAGTTTTTAAAGCAACTGGATGCATAGTTATTTAGAGACATCTCTCAATAGTCATGAGTGTTCAATACCAACTTTATCACTGAATAATTCAAATGCGGTTGATGAAATAATTGGAAGTTTTTTAGCGGTACTTGATCGATTATTAATCAATTCTTAATGGTCAAAAACGGTCAATAAATGGTCAGAATTCGAATCAATTTTTGGTTAGAATAAAATCCAAGTTTTGGTCAGAATAAAAATATGAACGGTTCTGAATAAAATTATTATACCGTCGGAAGAAAAACTTTAGGTTAGGTAAGGTCATGGTGTAAGAAGTATAGGTGAGCAGGATCGTTGTATTTGTATTATATGTGACATCAATTTGACGAACCAAATTTTTACTATCACCAAAACACTGTTGTAAACATAGTACATTGTAATTGGATAAGCACATAATGACGTAAACAAATACAAAAGTGGTGACTGTCACCTTTTATCCAGCTCACCTGTACTTCTTACATCATGAGGTAAGGTTAGGTTAAGGTAGTTAGGTTAGAAATACTGAGCTCCAATTATTTATTTTTCCTTCTGTAATTTTGACTGATACATTATGACTATTTAATATAAATTCTGACTAATGTATTAAAAATTATGACTGAAACTGAATTAAAATTCTGACCAGAAAAATGCGAGCTATTTTTAATTAGGCATATTGTCACTTATAATCATCATTATAAAGATGAATAGCATGAATACATGAATAGATAATATTACCACAATAAGAACAAAATTTTTCAAATGAATTCTCAATCCTTTTTTAGATTTCTTTTCAAACAAATGGTTGACTTAGATTTTGACACTCCCATATAATTCTTTTCTTAAAATGGGACGTAGGTAGAGCGATAAGTAACTTTCTCAATCTCATCCTAAATGTATCTGATTACTGACAAAAAATCAGTTCTCAAAAAACAATTTCTGTTGAAATTATCAATTAAACAGTCCTTAATATTATCCTTCATGGGAGCAGACATCTTTGAAAATATGTAACTACACAATAACAGACACGATTTCAATTATCATGAAAATGATTAGCTTTAGCTAATAAAGTAAAACACAGATGTTATAATACATGGCCATAACAATCGTTTTACGATGTCATATTTGTGATGTATTTTAAAGCAATTAATATTGTACCTATAGTCTTATATACGGCCTAATATTTAATTGTCAACAAAAGTTTTATTTCATAATAAAAATAAAATTATAATGACGACTCTATAAAAGCAAATTAGATTTAATAGTAAAATCAGTGTCATTTGAAACGTAATACATCTTTGGATGTTAATTTGTAAGCAAAAAGTATTAAAAAGATACTCTCAATTTAAATTAAATAAACTAAAATTATTCAGGTTGTAAGTGGTAGCTTTAAAAAAAAAAACAGCTACTCTTTATTGTAAGATGTATCATTATCCTATGTTCAACCAGCAAGCGGTAAAAATTTTGTTTTGATTGATTTATGTTAAAACTCTCAATGGTGAATAATACATTATCCCCAAATACATTACCCAAATTATATTATTAACTTCTGCGCTCAAAACATTATTTTTATGTTAGCGATATCTAAATGAGATTTACAACATTTTTGTACCAAATCCCCCATTGTATTGTCACCAGTGTAAGCCGAGCCTTATTATAAGGCGACATCCATTTTTTTAATCCGTCTTTTGGGGGAAAAAATTGGCCGTTGATATATTGTGACGGAAGTAATATAGTCATCTGGCTCATCGCGAGGCAGTGAATATATTGTTCTTTTGTTTCAGACTCGAATATAAGGCGACCCACTTATTTTTGTGTCACTTTTTAAAATAAAAAACTTTGCCTTATAGTCCAGCTAATACGGTAAAATATTGTACGATATCTAATACGGTGACTTTCAAAATCATTGAGATTGAAAAACCACTTAATTAGAAAATAAATTCGCGGAATGCCAAAAACACTAAGGAACAATAAAAACATGCAAGCATACCTTTAATTCCAAATTATACAGATTATATTACATAATAGTAAAAATAAGGCGACGTCCGTGGCGCAGTTGGTAGCGTCGCTGGAAACGGTTACGGATGTCTCGGGTTCAATTCCCGATGCGGACGGTTTTCATACATTGACCTTTCAATCGATTTATGGGTTTCTGTTCGTAGTCTGAGTCCTGCCTTCCACCGATCCCATCCTCACGGGGAGTAGCGAGAGCGATTAGCTAACCACTAGTCCTGTCCTAGCCCTATCCTTTTATTCCTACTCTCTTCGGAAAAAGAGAGGTTGAGCAACTGAGTAACAAGCAGTTCTCGTATAAAAACTCTGTTAAAATACCTCCATTAGGAGACTATATGCTCCACATTGGGAGCGGACATGGACAAAAAATAATAACGCTGATTAAATGTATATTAAACTATTCTTTCATAAAAATTTGACTTATAATTATCTAAAGTTTTGTATCTAGTTGGAGGTTTTCATAAATTTGAAAACTATGAAGATAATGACTGATGAAGAGCCACTGGTTTTACTTTTTATGTAAGAAAGTACATAATTTTTTTCACGTCGTGAAAAAAAATTCTTAAGGGCGAAGCATTTAAATCTTTTGTTGGATTTACCAAACATAATTTTTCGCTTTTTCGATGATCGATCACTGAGCAAACGTTTTCTTTGCGTAAATTTCCATATGATAATGGTTTGCCTCATCGACAAAAAAGCTTCAATTTTTTTAAAAAAGTTTAAATTTTAATGTATTAAATATAAGCTACATACTCATTTTCATTTTATATTATTTGTATGCACACTCAATGGAATATTAAGTAGATACAAAATATAATTCTAAGTATATTAAATAAGTGATGAATTATATGTCTTTTATTTAAGTATTAAAACACATCTGGCATTAGAGCGAACGGCCAAGTCACAGGATATTAAAAAAAATCAAATGAGAATTAGAAAAGTCACTCTAGATCAACTTGAGAAGACAAGTCATCAGAAACACCCATTACCATGATCTCAAATTTAAATTGAAAAAATAAAAATTTGATTTTGACTTCCGGCACCCACTAGAAATTTGATATTGAATTCAGACCCACAAGATCACTAGGGTAAAGCTTTTATCAATAGATCGTTAAGAAATATCGTAACTGCCAAGAGTTCATTGCTATCTTAGAAATGCGTGTAGCCACTAGACCACAGAAGCCGATTGTATCAATTTTTTTGGAAATACTCGCAATGCTGCGCATTTTATTAACGAGGTGTTGAAACAGTAAATTTTAACCTAATTAAAAGTCACTTAACCGCCCTTTTAGAGAGGATAATAGATATGTAATCTTTTCAATGGATTCGGCGGTAACTATGTAGAAATTCGTTTTTAATATAAAATTACAATTTAAAACTTAGTTATTTCACATGCTGTGTTACTAAATATCACACGCGTTTCGCTTCTTTAAGAAGTATCTTTAGACTATCTACATTGCAAGATTATTTATTACTAAGGTAACTAGGTATTTCTAATGTATTATTTTCTAAGGAAAACAATTGACTATAAAAAGAGCTGAATTTTAACCTAACTTTAATCGAGTTCTACGTAAATAAGTAATCGCAGTAAATGCCAATACAACCAATATAAAGGGTGAGTTAAGGAAATTACTTGTGTTCATTTTATCTAAATTACGTAATTAAAATTTTATTTATTTATATGTTTGCCCGCGTAGTTTGTTTTCATTGGAAGTAGGGCATCCAATCCTGCACCCTCTTTGTGATCTGGGAACTAAATTGTATATTTAAAATTTAGTTTGTGAGGACATTTCTTCAATTTGACTTTAAAATATTGTCCTCCATCCATTTCAGAAGCAGTCCTTCTTTGTCCTCCATTTTAAAATATTTAAAAATGGCTCTTACAAAATATGAGAAGAAGGGAGACCACAAAACATTTATATTAATAATAAAGGTACGAACCGAGGTACACGTTGGAATCAGGAAATATTTAATTTTAATAATAAATTATTTTTAACATTTAACGGGAAGCCTTAATCGGAAGATTGTTAATTAACAATTTGCTGCACACTAGTTGGCTTATGTGGTTTTACATTAATATACAGTTTAACGCTTTTCTACTTTTGCGATTAAAGGTTTGCATTAAACATCGATTTCAAAATCGATTAAAGAAATTGAATTATTTTTTTTTACACATATTCACCCTACATAATTTTGAAACCGGGTCTTATGTACCTTAAAACTAGTTATCAACTAAATAAAAAGCAGTTTTAATTCCACAATAGTATATAATGGTTTCGCTCATCGCTGAGCTTCAATTATTTGTGTTTTGTTTTTATAACTATAATACCTTTCTACAAACAATTGAGAGTTAACACATTGAAATAAACTAGTAACAAGTTGTTCCATAATTGATTAAATACATTTTTTCGTTAAATAACATCTTCTCTAGCCCAGACACAGATAATCTAGATATTTAAAAAAAATAAAACACAATTCATTTGTACTACTTCCATATATTTATAATGATCAGGACCGGTTCCGCTCATCATGAGCATTATCAATTGATAAAAATACAAGCATAACAGGCGTATTTATATAAAATTGAGTGTAATCATGAAGGTATATAAAACTCATGGTTCATGAACTAAGTCAAGAAAATACTGATAAGCAAATAAATTATTCATAAATCAAACAAAGAGTCTACAATTAAAATGTTATGGACCTCTTACAAATCAATTAATACTAATCTGAAATCACAAATATAGCTACATTAAAAGTCCATTAGCTGAGCAAAATTTTTAATGACATTACTAATTAAATAAGCAATAGTAAATCAGGAAAATTATAAGAAAAAAAATAGTGAACCATTTAAAAGATAATCTAGACTCTAAATTACCTCTAGATTCTAGAGGTGTGCATTGTTCCATATTAGTCATGAATCTCAAACGTAAAAAATGCAACAAATGAATATAATATGCATTAAAAAAATAATTTTAAACTTCACACTACATTTTGTGTAATTTCTTTTGATATTACAATTATTGTTCTTGTAAAACAAAACAAAATAATATAATATTACGGGCATACAAAATCATATCATTGTACACCATATTATAGGGAAGTGTTTATACGACTTCATTCCATAACACAATAATATTGTAAGAACATAATGGAATACTTTATTGATTAATCAACTATATTTGCATAACAAAAGGGTACCCAATATATGTTTAACTATTGTTTTCTGATGTATATGTCATTCGATTCATATTTATCTCAGATGGTACCATTAGGGTTGAAAACAATTTCTTGCCTGTATATTGTATTACTAAATACTTGTGCGCATTTGGTTGAATTTACGATGTAACATTTACACACTAAACAAACCTACAGAAGAGTTTGTTTTAAAAAATGAGTGAAAAAGACAGAATATTTCTTTTACATAAATCAAATAAGTATGTATTTTTTTAGTAAAACTTAAGATACTGTACAAGAAATCAATTTGCTTAATTTAAAGAAGAAACAAAAATGAGATTACTTTTAAGGTGTTAACTGTCAATTCTTGGTGGACTGAACTCAGTTGATAATGCTCGTGATGAGCGAAACCGGTCCTGATCATTATAAATATGTGGAAGTAGTACAAATGAATTGTGTTTTATTAAAAAAAAAAAAAAAAAAATGAGATTCTGAGGATTGCAATGAATCATTTTCTAACCGTGTCCGCTCCCAATGTCGAGTATATCGATTCCTAATGGAGGTTCAACAGAAGTTGTTTTACGAGAACTGCTCGTTACTATGTAAAAAAGTCTAGGACCGGACTAGTGGTTATCTAATTGTTCTCGCTGTAACCCTTTCTTAAAATCGATTGGATGCGAAGGAATTCTGACATCATACGCAAACAAATTGACACCGCAGCGGAAGACAACGACGTTGCCCACTCTAGCCGAGTGGCCCTGCCATATTTTCATAATTCAACTACTCATTAACTTCTCACACACAAAACTGCATTAAAAAACTTTTGGCAACAACTTTTCGTCATTTAAAATTATCCGTATTTATTACAGCAGGGCTTTTAAAATATAACTATACTCGTAATATTATTAGTTATTTTGATATTTTTCCACGTGAAATAAAATTCTCAACGTTTGTAAATTGAATAACAAATAAGTGTTCTACAGTAATGTATAGGGTGAAAATTACAAAATGATGAAGCGCTGACTAATATATTAACATAATATTACTGTGAATACACACTGAATGATCTTTACTTTCTCGTTTCTGAATAATTATAGCCGCAAAAAATAAACAAAAGAGAAATGATATTTAAACCCTACCATTCAGTTTAGTTTTCTACATCGTAATGTATGTATGACTGTGGTTTACAACATTTGGAATTATATTTAGTTTACAACAATATTTTAGCTCAACAATATATTATCACAGAATAATTTCATGTACAAACATTTTTTGCATAGCTTGATATATTGTATGCTCTATATGTCGGGTCCTGGTATAGTGGTCAACGTCGTTAGTTTCGGTTATGGATTCAAATCTCAGTACGGACAATTTCATAAAATGATTTTTCAATCAATTTATGAATTTCTGTTCGATAGCATGAATATTTATTATGACTAAAAGTTCCTCCCACCCATCCAATATGGCGTAGAGAGATCTATAAGCCACCATTAGTCCTGCCCTAGTCCTATCATTTTATCCCTACTCTTCGATAAAAAGAGGTTGAGAAACTGAGTAACAAGCAGCTCTAGTATAAATACTTGTGTTGTGATACCTATATTGGTAGGCCATATGCTCCACGGACGATTGGGAACGGACGTTTAAAAAATATATGTAAAGCATATTTAAAATCTTCGTTGAGAGCGGACGTGGCTTTGAAAAATGTATCGCCTGTTTGTCTTTTTAACGAGTCTAATGTAATCGACTGTGTATTGGCGAATTGATGTAACCCAAAAAATTGAAATTTTTCAAAGAGAGTTTTTATTGAAAAGTGTGAATATGGTGAGTTGCGTTATGAATCTTTGAATTTCTTCTGTAAATTCTCATGTTTGCAGATACGGGATCATACGTAGGGACTGCCAATATAATAGTGGCTTACATCAAGTGGCCGGATCAGAATTTTTAATCCTAACAACCAATGTAAAATGATATTTCCCTTCCAAAAAGTGGTCAACTTATTTTTCTAATTTACATAATTTGACCGAAACCTGTTCTGTCTTCTTTAAGATTAGATGCAATCATTAACTATTTTTTGTATTTTTTGATCAATTGGCCAAAACACCATTGACATAAGCTATTAATCGAGCATGTCGTATTAGGAAAACTAGTTTTGTCAGTTACTGAAATCTTATCTTCGTAGAGTTTAAGTAGAGAAAAATATGAAACATTATTGTAGTAGCTAGCTGATCGTTCTTACTACGCTTAATTTTCAGGATCAAATAGGGAGTGGAGTGGGTGGGAAGGAATTAAAACATGCTATGAGGGCCTTAGTATCATAACTCCCGTCAATACTAGTTTTTGGAAAATCAGTAAATACCTGCTAAAAAAACTGTGGAATAGACGCCTAAACTGTTATAGGTAAACAAACACAGTGGTCATAACAGTTGGCTGGAATGAAGATTATTAGTTTAGAAAATGAACAAAATTGTCACATTCATTCTAGTTGAGAGTTTGTAAATTTAGAAAGATATTTTATAATTTAAATGATAGATGTTAACAGAAAGAACAATGCTGCATTCATAACTGATTTTTTGCATGTGCCGGAGATTATGAGTCACGATACAAGAGCGAACACATAAAATAATTGAACGATATCTCAGCTACTAGACTACAGTGTGCTGCATTCAAATATCTTTATTTAGTGTCAAACGGTGCAAAGATATATATACTGTCACACCTGTCTTCCGTTTTCATATTGAACGATTTTATTTTCATGTGAATTTACCGCCAGCTATTACACTGCCACAAAATATTGATTCATCTCTCCCTTTTTGCAACATTTGGTGAATTTTATTTTTATTCTCGCGGAGGTTTCTTTGAGGAGTCTGCAGTTATGATTCGTATATTGCCTCGCGGAAACCTGCCGATAAATTTCCTATTCAGAATTCATACATTTGGCCAAAGGGCTGACTCTTTTCTAGTTCAGTCTATCAGCTTGCTATTTCACACCTACGCGTCGTATCAAAGGCGCATGATATCTCAATATTGCTATTGAAAGACGTGACATATTTCTTTTTGTTTTTTTTTCAGATAATTTTTTTCTTCGAACATTGTTTTTACGTGGGTTGTTAGCTTGACTTCAGATGACAAGTGTTTCTGACATAAATCAAACAGCTATGAAGCAAAAAGAATACCAGAAACAGGTGGATAGTAAGTCAACTGATATGTATTTGGTATTTATATTAAAACGTATGCATCCATTAATACAGTGGTTTCCAATCGGAAAGACGCTCCTCCCAGGGAAGGAGCAAAATATCGCCAGGAGAGGCGCCAAAATTTTGTAATTAAAAATAATTTTCATACTATAATGTTTACAAATAAATAAAACTTCATATCGTAACATAACAGTAAAAATTCAGTTAATGAGTGTTTATTTTACTCATTGACAAAATATAGTGTTGGAGGCAGCATGTTTGAAGAGAAAATTCCGTAGGTAATAAACAAATAAAAATAATCTCAGGATAATCATGAAGCCTCAATGTCGAGGCAGAAAGAATTGTTGTGACTATAACATTTGTAAATGACAAATTGTAAAAATATAGTACACATTTTTCAAGAAACTGTATTTATAAATAAAAATTTAATTTCAAATAAATATTCTGATATTTGAATATGTGTTTATTCTCTTCTAAACAATACATATAGGTAAGCTAAAATAAGTTTTAGTATAGTTCTGACGATGACCATAAGCTGAAATAGCTATCAACTACCTAATGAAATTTTGTAGAACTAAATACTTTAATATTTTATTCTATTACAATGGAGTTCTACCAAGTAAATGCTAACTCAATCAATTATTTTATGTACTTTCGTTAAATGTTGTCAAAGTGTGAAATTCAGTTAATAAATATTCAAGAGAGTTGATATCGCTGCATAATCGAGATAGAATATCGTTTTGTAGAATTCTTGAACTTGTTTCCTCGGTTATATTATTCACCTTTTCGACTTCAGCTGCTAGAAATGTATTGTTGATTCAACAAGAACTAGATGATAATTTTTATTCATCGAAAGTTTTCTACTTCCCTATTAGATGTCAGAGGCAGACTTTTGTGGGTTTTTAAGTGGACCCGAAACGGAAAGATCGCCATTCTGTGTCATCGATCGCTAATTATTTGTTTAATCACAAAGTTGAGAAAAAACCGTGAGTTTTTTACACACAAAAGGGTGCTAGAAAAACCCGCATACTTCAGAAAAAAACGGGAATCATTTTTAAAATAAAAGTGTTGTTCATTGATTGCACTTGAGAGAAAATTTTGGGCGATGAATAAAATACGTGTGGTTGATATTTAAAATGGTATTTACAACAAAATAATTTTATTAAATAAAGACATACATTACAAAATGTTAAACAGAACTAACTGAAAGGCAATCATTTATTACAATTCTGTAATTAATATTCAACACCCGAAAGCGATAATATTTTGACGGCATCAATCGATTCAATCAAATTTACATGTTTTGCTACATTAAGTCATGTTCATTTGGGCATCTAATTTTAAGTTTTCCTTGATTCAAAATACTATGATTATTAAAAAATAATGACATATTCTAGAAAATAGTGAAAAAAAAATGAGAAAGCAATCAGTTATTATTACTGAATTCCTCAAAGCAAAAAAGTATTAATATTAACTTATTCTTACTCTGTTATTTTTTCAGCATTCGATTATAATGAAGAATTGTTTTTCTCTCGACATCATATTTTGAATGACATGTCACAAACTTCTGTAATATGTGACATTGCAGGCTTACATCAGCAAAGCGTTAGATTTCAGAGTGTTATAAAAACCCAATACTCTCAATAAGTTCATGCATAAGTTGAAGGATTCGAAGTCCAAAACGAGCTTCTTGACAAACATAGTAATGTTTTAACCATGTTTACTTTGATAAATGTACCAGAAGTGGTGCATTAAACAATATTTATTATATTGGTTTATTGTATCTATATGTAATCAAATTTGAATCATCTTCAGATATTCGAATACACGAATGAAACCGAAAGGTGAAACCCGTGCCATTAATGACGAAATACACGAAAATGTACACAATCAGTCGATATATTTATATTTATATATAGATGTAATCATTATGTTTCTTTTTCGAGTTTATAAAATTCAGTAATAATGAGCGCCAGAAATCATGGGAAGATTGAGATCTATTTTTAAGAGTTGTCCACAACTATTTACAATGTTTCTACATCCGGCCTGTTACTAAAATACAAAAAAAAAATACAATGCAAATAAATTAATCTTAGAGGTTCTATAAACTCTCCAGACTCGTGCAATACATGCGTATGGAATTCGTAATTACGTCACTGTGTTGATGTACAATAAATTTAATAAGGCTCAAATTTTCGTCTGTCTAGTTATTATGCTTGAATTAGATTTTAGTTGTTAATGTATCAAATAATAATTATGACTAAAATGTTTACTAAAAAAAACATTTAGCCATTGTAAATTATCTAACATGGAGACTCTGTTGCTATAATATATAATATGACTACACTCTGCTTTTGTGGATAATATAAAAGTGGATTCATCTTTATGATTTTAAATATGAAAAAATATTTTTATTACCTCCCATGCAAAGGGTTTTTATCTGAATACCTAGTTATGGGTAGCGCAAGAAAAGGATTGTTTCAAAAGAATATAAAAAAATATACGACGTTTCCTAATATACGGAATCGTATATTATATTTTTGATACATACAAATATAAAATTTCATTACTGTTAGGGTTATTTGCTTCTATAAAAAAGATATTCAGACCTAAATTCAGCCCGAAAATCTCTATTCACTTAGAAAGAAGTAAACCGCGAGATTATACTTGTTCAAAGAAATATCCTGAGTTATTTTCCACGCTCAATTAAACAATTCACCCCCGTTTCAAGGAAACTTTCCCCATTTGTTTTGTTTATGTAAAGGGACGCAAAATTAGATTCAATGATATCTTTATTGGTAAAATGGTACAAAATATTTATTTGTTTGATTATTTTATATTTAATGTCAGCTATTGATGTTAAATTATATGTATTTCCTGTCGCACAAAATTATACGAATTAAAAAAACATTATATTCGATATTGAATCGTAGGGACCGTTATTATAAATTTGGTACCAAACCAATAATAAGTATGAATTGAACTGAGCGGATCCTTAAAAATACAATATCTCCATGAAATATACGATACGTGTTGACATGCTGTCAAATTATTAACGATATTTTAGCTTTTAAAACGGTTTAAATAACACGAAAAAACACTTCTTTCGTCATGTTTTGCCTATGACAGGGTGGATATTTTGACGGCATCTATAACTTGTATTGTATTATAGTTCTTTTAACTAATATGTCATTATTTAATCATAAACAGCAACAAGTTAAACATAGATTATGCATTACTGCACTGTGTCAAATTCAAAAATAGAAAAACATTTTAAAACGTTGTAATGTTGCAAAACCAGCGACAAAATTTGTTAAGAAATACACAATGTGATTTTATTCACAAGGGATAACTTTTCTTTTGATTTTGTATGCACGTCTCCAGTGGAATTAGTTGAACACTAGACGATATAACAGGGTCTGTTTGTAAGACAAACGAACAATTATTCAAGAATGACAACATAATTTTGATGTTATTATTACTCTTTGGTAAACAATTGTTTCAAACCAACTCCTTCATTTAAAGTATTTAATTATTTAGCTAGAGTTGAAAACATTAAAGAATTATTAATATAAAAAAGCCTGACGCTTTAAGCTTATTTAAAAATAGATCATTTTCTAAAAAGTAATTAAAGATATTGCAAATAGTCAAATGAAATTTTATTTGATTTCTTTTAATCGCTTATTTTATATTACCATTCGCACGACAGATGTTTATTTCATATTTGAAAACTGGTTTGTAATAATTTCCTCGCACATGGCAATACCGCCAACTATATTGACGTTCGCTCAGATTCTTCGCCGAGATGTAATTCTAAATTTGAAAAATGCTCCACTGAGAAGTCGATCTGCTTTCAAATCGGTTTTCTTTCAAACCGCCAGATGGCTGGTTGGAAAACCTAATAAACGTGGCGGATGTCGATCATGTGTACCAACCTCAGAAGGAAAGCTATCACTTATTTCTCTTTTATACCGTGTAAGTAATCCCGGGGAAATTTATTACATTTCGACGAAATAATTATGGACATTTTTCTTATTCCAGTGAGAATATTTATTTATTATGCGTTGTTTTTCAAGTAAAAAAACCTCTGATTTATCAACGTCGGAAATTCTACTCAATAATTTTGACAAAAGATAAATAGTCAAATGACTCTTTTACATTAAAAAAGTTCGTTATACTATATTGTAAATTGCTCGTTATTTTATTTATTGAATGGATTTAGGCAGTGCTCAACATGGAATAAAAAAGAATTGGGACAACTAGAAGGAAAAAAACACAGTTGAGGTACCCTTATAATATATTTTTAAAACTATATTCAGATTGGCGTTCTCTTTAGCATATATTTCGAAGAGTGTGCCTTACATTTTTCATCCCAGAGACCCTTTTCCGATCGTATTATACCGTATTAAAATCATATTTAGAGTATTTATTGAATATTTGTTTTTTTGTTTATAAAATTTATAATGAAAAAGATAAATATTCTTCGTTTCACACCATAGTAAAAAAATTGAAGAATGGTTTGACTCAGCAAATGATACAAAAACATTAAATAAGAATTGTTAGTAATAAATTATTTGAAATATTTTATCAAACAAAAAGTTACAGAAAACTACGTTAAGTTAACAATCGCTATACAAAGAAAAAGTTAATAAAAACACCAATAATATTAAAAGTTCACAACTATTTTAAGGAAATAAACTCATTAATGAAATACTTTAAAGTATGATGCTAATTGAGTAAGATAATAATTATAGAGTGATCGTATGGATTATGTTCAATACATACAAGTTGGTTGCCCCACCTACACCCGTTATGTGTATCCAGCCGCTGTGTCACGGCCGCCTTCGATAACGCAATAACGATCAATAAATGAAACTAATTTATTATTCATGTTCTTGGTCCGATGGAGAGCTGCACGGGACCGATCTTTTAACCATGCACTATTGTGCTTAAGAAAAGAAAGGATAGAGAGAAATAAAAATAAAATGTAACTTGCTCAGCCACTTAGTTTAAGCTATACTAAGTATCATGTGTATCCGCATACTGAGAAACCACCGTAGCGCTAGAGTTTAATCTGCTTCGCGTTGAATCTAAAGAGGAATTGAGAATATACCGCTCCCCATATGATATGTTGCAAGTTTATCGAATTCGTCAAAGTTGGCATTGGTTGAGACCAAGTCGTGTGTTCATTAAATCTTATAAAAAGTTTTGCATCCCTCATTTGATTAATAATGAATACTATAATAGTTATAAGAAAAAGAGCCGCTGACACTCGCTTGCTATAACAACTACAGTTCTGATGGAAGGTTAGATTAAAAATAATTCGTCGGCTTTTTTTCAATCTTTCATATCCAAAACATTATCGAATTTGGAATTAATAACTGAGTGCCATCCCAGCACATTTTGGGCACTGGTTACACATATTTAGGTGTAACAACGTATAATACAATCAATAAGAACGTAATGAATATAGAAAAGCTACGCCAACAAAAAATCATAAAATTGATTTACTGTTTCCCTTTTTTGAGTATGTCGACGATAATACTTTAAAAGATAAAAGCTCTAGCCGTATCCATTAAAAGCGTGCTTTTAATAGATTCACCCTATTTCCATAATAGCTATGATTTATACAGAAAAAAATACTTGAAATTTGTTATTTTTACATAGACCATCCCCTATTTTAAAAGGTTAAAATTTTTTTTAGATTTTATGAATATTCAACATTATTAAAATTACCAATTTCGAAATTGAAATTATTCAATATGACCACTCCAATTTGTTGACTATTAAAAATAAAATTATTAAAACTAATATTGTCGCTGTTCTGAAAGAACACACTTATTATTTATATATTGATTTGGTTATATTTAAATGTTCCTTATTTCCATCTCCACCGTATGGAAGAACACACTTATTTTTATAAATTATTCTTTTACTTAAAAAGAGTTTTGTACAAACAAACAAAATGGAAAACGTATAGCATTTCAAACATTGCACAAACTTTGAAGTTTAATTACTCAAAACCAGTATTTTTCAGTTAGTGTCTTCTTCCAGAACAGCGACGACGTGCTATATTTATTAATAGAAAACGGGACAGCAGAAAGCATTAGGTTTAAATAGATGGTTTAAATTATGATAACTGCCAATTCTTGGTGGATGAATAAATATTTATATAAATAAAACACAACTTTTGGGCTAATACCACATTTTTTATAATGATCAAGACGAGCTTACCAAGAATCGTAAAAAATAAATTTTCACTTTTATAAAAAACATATACATTACATATTTATATAGCGTGTTTGACATCGTTACCACCATGATTAAGTCAATTAGACAGGAAACCATTCATTACACTCATTAAATTAATGTGATTCTAAAAGGATGGTAATTTCTCGTAACAGGACATAATTAAGTTTTGCATTTACACGTAGAATCATAATCATGTTTATTCAATCTTACCCGGTATTTTGCCATGTAAGGTAAATGTACTGGTTAATTGACCATGTTCGAGTAGTTGACATTTTTTCAATATAAGTGCCCAAAATAAGAAACGTAGACGCGTGATTGCTCTAAATTATAGAGTTCAGACAAGTAAAACCATTTTTTGTCGGATGTCTTAAGAGAATTGTTAAGGATGTCAGTGAATGTTAGCATATGCCACTTAATTCAACCAAGAGTGGTCTTACAGTAAGCATTAAGGCAACTCTGATGCAAGGTTTTCATGAAACCCTCTGATTAGACATGGTAGACCACTGAAAAAAAGTGGTCAACTACTGAATCTTTCAATTTTTTGGATAATCTAATGGTCTTCTATAGAACTACTGAAACATTTACAAGGTTGCTTAAAATTGAACATATTTTGTTTGGAACATAGCGTTTCCTAATATAGTTTTCATAATCAAGTTAGGATTTCGTGTCATTTTGAAAAATCTCGATAATAAAACATATTCGTCATCGCTTGAACCACAGCGTAAGTTAGTAATTCGATGGAATCGAGGCTGAGAAAAATGTTGCGTAAGACACTTTAAATATGATAGTAAATGAACGAGGTCTGGTTAAAAAAATGGTATTAAAAATAAAGGATCATTTATATTATGATACTTAGTTGATATTTTTGGACATAAACTGGGCAGCTAGTTCCATATATTATGATACTAAAACATATCAAAGCAAAAAATGCTGAATGCTAGAATTCCAACGATAAAAAAATATCCTCCGGCCAGATGAAAAAATATGTTTGCGACATTATTTTTTATTTTATTGTAATCTTCTTGCTTCTGGTGTTATTTGAATTTTCATAAAATGTTTATAAAGCTTTCAAGATTTTTGTTCATACGCTGTGATCGTTTACCAGAAAATTTTAATTTACCAAGAAATTAAGATATGTTTGAAAAGAACTTAACGATGAATAAATAAGTAAATTATACATAAGAAAAAAATAGTCTGAACAAAATCAAACCTACTATATTGTTTTTAATTGTAATTACCAATGAACGAATGAGTGTCCCGAGATAAATGTGGCTTAATTTTTACAAAAATCAATCTATAAATAAAAAATAGCAACATTTGAAGAAGACTCAAATGACCAGAATTTATTTGCTACAATTTCAGGATTTTAAAACAAACTTATTTTGAATAAAACGTTTTGTATTATAAATGAATAACATTTTTTTTTTAAATTAAAACGCAATTTTTTTGTCCTACTTCTACTTGTTTATAACGTTTTGGACCGGTTCAGCTCATCACAAGCATTATCAACTACAATTTGTAGATACGGAGATTTTTTGCTTTATTTTGATATCAATGTTTCATTTAACAAAAGTTCAAACTTTATTATTACCTATGACAGATTATTTTTTCTTGACATTAAAATATTGACAAATTACGATTTATTTTCATAATCCAGGAATTTTAATTTAGATTTCTTCGACGTTCTTTTTCGATGTCTCAGTTAAACTAGTTCTTTCTCATTTTTTGTTTGTTTTATACTTAACCTTCCCGTTTTCATGCTAAAAAATCACATTTTGTTACAGTGTGGGTTTTGTCATATAAACGCATTTATTAAGCGAAAAGACAATTTCAAAAAGTGAACAGTGCTTTTGTGTACTATTAAGTAATTATTTTACGTCATATTTTGTGTACTTGCAATACATATTTAACCATGCGAAATAATCGAAAGACGCAATAATCGAAATTCTACAAATAGCGAAATTTTAATTTTTTGTATGAGCTATTTCACAGATAATTTAAAGGTCTAAAGGCTGAAGTAACTCACTGTTACACCATGGGTACGGAAGGGTAAAAATTAAGCAAACTAAGCAAAAAAATCCGTTTTAGATTGAATTGGCTTTTTAAAACGATTGTATAATAATAACTCATATTACTATGATATATTATATTATATTCAAATGAATTTCCTGGAGTTAGAGATCGGAATTCAGAATTTATTGAAATAAAATTAACACACCCCAAGAAATGACCTTTTTTGTCACAATGGTGAGTTGACGTAAACTATAATGTATTTTTAATTATATGTAGAACTATGTTATTTACAAATAGCAAAATTTAAATTTTTGTATGACCTATTTTACAGATAATTTAAAGGTTTAAGGATCGAAGTAACTCATTGCTACACAAAAGTCAATAATATATTCATTTGAATTATTGAGATTTTGTACACTTTCATGTATTTTGTCACTTACAACCCGGGTTTCACCTTTCGGCATCTTCAGGCATTCGTGCGCTCAAATGCCTGAAGATGCCGAAAGGCGAAACCCAGGTCGTTAGTGACAAAATACATGGAAGTGTACAAAATCTCAATAATTAAAATTTGCCACTTTTAATGTGTTAACTGTCAATTCTTGGTGGAAAGGACCGGTTTCGCTCAACACGAGCATTATCAGTCGGTCCTGATCATTATAAATATGTGGAAGTAGGACAAATAAATTGTGTTTTATTTCTTATAATTAAAATTTGATATTGAAATTCCATCAAGCACCATCAGTCGATATCTTAAATTATATATTTATTTATTTAACCATCGTGATTCTATTATACATTTAAAAATACTTTCTAATTTTGAGATTTTAATACTTCTCAAGAAACAAAAATACCTCGGAAATTCGTAAGAAAATATCTTCGTGAAACGGGAATCAATTTCATTTATAATTTTTCCAACACAACCTCTGCTCACTACTTGCGATTCATATCACAAATTTTCCCAGATTTTTGCTTTCAAGAATCGTACGCCAGTATTTCAAAAGGAAATAGAAATTCATCTTGAGACAAAATAAAAGCCCGCGACTTAAACATCTTACATCGCAACACTGCCTGACGTTCAAAATATATCTGCTTATTGTATTTTCCATGTTTCCCTGTAGGCTAAAAGATTCAAATACCCACCGATATATCAATCCCGACATATATGCTGTTTCACTAGTCAAACGTCTAATATTTTTTTATTGCCTTATAATATAATCGACATGTATTGAATTGACTCGTATAATAAAATAATTTGTTCATAAATGTGTTATTTTAAATAGACATTCAGTTTTCCCATGACGGAAGTATGTATCCATAAAGTATGTATCCATAATCCACATTATTTTTAACTATTAATGAGTCTTTCAAAATATGTAAAATTAAAATTGATAACTGTTTATTTCACTAGCTGTTACTAAATGTAACGTGTTTCGTTTCATTAAGAAACATCTTGAGACCAACTATATCGCAAGGTTATTTATTTCTAAGGTAAACAATAATTACAATTTTTTAAATTAAAAATGAAGGGTAGCGTGCGATATTACTGATTAGCATAATACAACTAATTACAACAGTAATCGATGATAAGTAAATAAAATCTTCAATATGACAGATGGCTTACAACTATTAAACTTATGTCCCTTGGGATTTTCACCTCCAAAGACTGGTAATTAATTTGTTAATTAGTAGTGTTATGGTAATCAGTACTATCATCGTTTGTATCTTACTCCTTCTCACGTCTATAAAAGGAAACAAACCCACCTTACCCTTACAAATAACCTTGCGATATAGTTAGTCTGAAGATACTTCTTAAAGAAGCAAAACGCGTCAAATTTAGTAACACCGCCAGTGAAATAACCATGTCATCAATTTTAGTTCCTACAAAACTTCCGCCGGAATTCATCAAAAATACTTTCAAAATATTCCTATTTGTATTGATGTAATAATTGTAGTATAATTGTTTTAAAACTTGTCAAAAATAGAATTATATCATTTGTTTTTGTTCATAAGACATCGGCATGCATTCGTCGAATTACATCCCGTCAAAACCCACAATACTATTATAATTGTAAAATCACTGGTATTTCTAAAAGAAGTTGAAAAGCGGCAATTCGCCACTCTGTTAATATGGTGTTTACAAAATAAGGATTAGGGACGATTCCCGAAATTTTAACTCAGGTATCAGTGTGGCTCTCAGACGTATAATATCTTACCTCGCAAATAATATTTGTCGCATTTGTATCTTCTATATAAACGTTAGACACTCTTTACTTGTGTCAGTTCGAGTCCATTCGTGTGCTCGAATGCCTGAAGATGCCGAAAGGCGAAACCCGGGTCGTTAGTGACAAAATACATGGAAGTGTACAAAATCTCAATAATCCAAATTTGATATTGAAATTCCATCAAGCACCCTCAGTCGATGTCTTAAATTATATTAGAATATTTTTTGTTAATTAGGTTTTAAATAAATTGAAAACATTCCTTAAATCGAACTAATTGTCATGTAAAGAAAACAAAAATGTTTGTTCAGGAGAGGCAGAATATTGAAAATGTTTAATATTAGATTTGTAAAAACAGATGTGACCTTTGCCATAAATCCAAAGCATATGTTATGGAACTTTATAAATTTTATATTCCGACTATCCAAAGCCAGAAACACGTGGCCTTAGAAAATTTAAACTGAAAATATATGGCCATAAAAAGGCTTTTTTCTCTTTTTTTACAGTCCTTGAAGGTTTATCTCTACTAGTAATAAACAAATTGAACCTCGGTAACCACAGGGAAACAAACAAAACAGCATTAATAATAAACCAAATATTCTCAGAAAGTGAAGATAAATGTTATGTTTTAAAAAGTGCTATTCAGTTTTTCGACATATTCCAACACTTTATATTCATCTAATTTGAATTTTGACTTTTTTTGTAAATCCATTTTTTATAACGTGAATAATGAGATATGAAGAATTGTCTTAAGCCATGTTTACTCTCAAGTACTTAAACTCGCATTGGAGCATTTCACACAAAAGAAATTAAACTCTAAATGATTTGTAATGATTGTTTTTGTAAACCTTATTTTTAAGAATCAAATGGAGGGTGAAAAGGGCTAAAATTATCGACGATATCATGCATTTAGAAACGAATTCTAAAATTGATTGAAAAATTTATGTATGAAAATTAACATTTGAGGGTTACAATCTTCAACTGGAATTGTTACTCGGCTACGGTGATCAATCATAACTGTGTACCACAAGATGAATGTGCTTTTTTGAACCAATTCCAACCACATGAATAATTAACTACCTTTCAATGAAAAAAAATACCGTCATAAATACTAGTTTTGAGACAGTTATATATAATGTTTTATATATAACGATTTAGTTTTGAACTAAGAACGCAAATACTCTACTTACATGAGTTTCTATTACATTAGTAAGTTATAACAGCTAGTAAAGTAAAGTTATTTAATATATCTCAATATGTTTTTGATATATGCGAAAGCGAGCTCGTTAATAAATAAGAAACTAACTCAAAGATAATTTGTGTTGCTATATATCGAATCAATCATCGTGAAATTGAAAAGTTTAACAAAAACAAGGTGATAAATCCTTTAACATTTTTCATTTCTCTGTAGCATTTACAGAGAGATATTTCTCGTTCAAAATACTATTTAGAGCAGACGTGATCAACCTTTTCAGCAGCTGGAACAAATTTTTGAAAAGAGATTTGCCGCCGGGACGCACAACCAATTTTTCTCGTCAGTAAAAAAAGTAAACAAGAAATGAGTACCTTGGTATCAAAGTCGGACAAATGCCACATCCCACGAAAGTCATGTTTTTATTGTTTGTGGTAGTGCAAGTGATGATCTTTTCAAAAAACTCATTAAAAATATCAGAATCTAACGCTTTCATATTGATTTCTGAGTTTAAAGTTCGTAAATAGTTTCAAAGGCAGATACTAAACATATATTTTCGTGAAATCAGTGGACATATGTCCACTGATCAATCTCAGAGCTAGAATTTACTTTAAGGTGTCATTTCTGCTGGGCTTGATGAAGTGTGGAATATATATGAAATGAAAAATCCCCTCTGATGTACATTTTCATAAATGGCTTATGTCCGTCTTTGATACCAATGTACTCAAATATATCTTCTTTTTATTAAAAATAAAGTATAACTAAGAATCAAACATATTTACTAGATTTGAGTTACGGTTTGAAAAAAAAGAAATAAGTCAGATGTCTGACTTTGTTTGGCAGACCTAAGAGCGTCAATGTTTATTTCATATGTGGTCTTTGCTACACGCACAGGGTTTTCCAAATGTTCATCAGTAATTCGTGTTCGCATTTGTGATTTGATGTGTTTCATCCAACTAAAAAGCTTCATGTATACGTATTTCCATACAGCGAATTCATCTGTAAAACGCAGGATATTTTTCCTTGTCTAAAAACGTTTTATAAAACTATCCGCACTATCCGCTCACGCAAAAGGGCGATCGGAGCGCCCGCTTTTAAAATCAGCTAAACTTAGTGATTGTTTCTCAACACAAAAACACGGAAGGAATTTACACGATAGTTTTGTCAATGTTCTGAGATACTCCCATAGATGGAATAAAATACAAAACCACACGTGATGGAATATTCTTTTGGTGGTTTTAGGTACACTAACAGTAAAAAAAAATGTTCATAACTATGATCCACCTCCGCCGATCTTGCGTTGGCCACTTCTAATCTAGAGAAACGTTATCTTCTGAAATGAAAACAGTTTCACTTCTATTCGTCCAAAAGTGCTACTATCACAGTACAGCAATAACTTTCGGCAACAATCGTCTGTAAGTTAAGCTGTTATTCTTTAAAAATAATATTGTTGCAAAGTAATCATTTTGCATACTGATTGCATAGCATTAAGCTTAAGGCATATACTTAAACGAAAAATCTTTCAGGAAATAAAAAAAAACTTTTCAAGTGGAATTTCACTAAAACGCATTCAGAAGCCCCACTTTATTACATAAGACTATCGGCTGTATCAGGTAACACATGTCACATGCTTAAAATGTTTTGATAAAGATACTCTAAATCACTTTTAAGGTGTCAACTATCGATTCATTTTTTTTTAAATAAAACATAACTTGTTTGTACACAGTTTATTTTTAAATTAAAAAAGACAGTCTTAAGCAGCTAAACTATGTCACATTTTGTTATACATTCAATAGTGAAAAAAAATAAACAATTTTATTTGTTTGGTAAATAAATTTGGACACGTCCAATTTATATTGTCACTGCCTGACAATATTTTTCCAGCATATTTAGATTAATATTGAGCACTACAAATAGTATAAACAAACATTTATTCCAAGATCACGATTGAGTGACGAAAAGACTCACTTGATCGGATAGACGTGCGTGAAAAATATCTCCATGATGCCTTTTCGGGTAGCTTTTGCGCTGATTTACTCAATTTCCCTTCGAACACATTTTTATAAAAACATATTTCACATGTGAAAAGGACTAGAACGACACGGTAGAGTGTAACCCGCGGGGTTTAATATGCCAAGATATTCGCTGCAGTGTGCCACGATTGCTATATTGTGAATATTTTATATGCGTGAGCGCTCATAAATGCTGACGCAACATATTCAATATGCCAGACAAATCGAATCACCCGTATATCTGGCATATCTCGCAATCAACTGGTATATCTGGCAATCTTTTCAGAAGCTATTAAGTTTGGTCTTCTATGCTAAAAGTTCAAGTTCAAGTCTGCTGGAAAACACCATAATTCAATTTTTTTAATTGCAACGTGTAATAAAAACAGTTAAATTTTGAAAATTGTCTCATAAAAAACAATAGTAAAAACGTGTAGCTTGTAAAACTATAAATAACACATAAACTTTTTATCAAGCTTTTACGTAAACGTACTTTATAGCAGTATGTATTTTAATAATAAAAACTATACTAAGTTTTAAACTATTTTTATAATTAAATCAAAACATCTATGGTATATGACACGGCCCAATCTTTTCAGGTGAACTCTATGCCTTTAGTGAACAGCCAGCGGTCAACTTTTTCGAGACAATTTTTAATATGTGTCGTTCATCATTCGCGGGACACATCACACGGCATTTCTCTGGGAAAAGATCGGTAATAGAAAGCGCATGCTAACCACCGGGGGCTAATTAACCGTAGTAAGCCGTAAGCTCCCGACAAAAAGAATGGGTAGCATACGATATTACTGAATATTAAATTATTTTATAAGTTTGTCATTCGTTTTTCGTTTTCCAGTGAACTCGAACGACAGGCTTCACGGACGCGTCTGCGACAATTTTTTTTTTAATTCGTTTTGCAAACGCTTCAATGCTTAACCGCATTTGTTACTTTGAAAATTTTATTTAATAATCGTGTTTAAAGTAAAGTTAAACGTACATTCATTTGTTTATTTCTAAAATATTTAATCAAAAATTGTGTTTAAATTGAAATGTAAACTCAATTTTGTATTTTTATAAAACACTTCTAATAAAAGAGATTAACCGGACTGAAGTGACATTTGTACTGAAATCCTTCTGCCTATCCTGGATGCTGACAACCCGCTCATAATTTACCCAGCTTATATAAGCAGCTTTCTCGTATAATTATTTGATTATATAATCAAAGATTCATTTTAACCACGTAGCAAAAATTGTATTTTATACCCGTTTTTCACAGTTACACAGAAATAAAACCAGATGTCAAAAAAAAGTATGTAAGGTGAAAATAGCAAAACAGTCTAAAAGCTGTAGTGCACTTAAGCAAATAACGAATAGAAAACTTTTTCGCTAAGTATTGTTAATTTAGAAAAGGAGTAACAAAGCGTATCAGTGTGGTAAAAATTGCGAAGTTGTAAAGCGTATTGAAGCAAATATAAGTCAAAAATCGTGTGTTATGTACTCAATTTAAATTTTAAACAACCTACAGCGTGAGCCTGTTATCACTGTATTATTATTTTATGAATTTTAGCATGAATGTGGTAATAATAACATAGCAATCAAACACATAATTTAAGTATAGTTTAAGACATCGACTTAGGGCGGTCGAATGCCTGAAGATGCCGAAAGGCGAAACCCGGGTCGTTAGTGACAAAATACATAGAAGTGTACAAAATCTCAATAATCCAAAACATAATTTAAGGAAAAACATTATAATAAAATAATAAAATTGGAATGTTTTAATATATATCTTAGTTTCGAAAATTGTATACTATCAATAGGCAGATAGGATCAATATTTTACACTAAGAAAAACAGAAAGGCGTAAGTAACAATTCAAAACTATTCAGGATTGTGAATAGATTTTGTATTGAATTTAATGGAAAAGATTCAATGTTTAATTTTATTTTATTGAAAAATAATTTGAGAATTTCCCAGCACTTACAATCACTTATACCTAGTATTATATTCGATTAAATGATTATTTCCGTATAAAAATTGAAGTTGTAAAATTTTCAACATAATAATAAAAGTAGAATCGTAGAACAGCTTCCTTTTAATGACTTGAAAGGTTATTTTAATCAATCTTACTGGTCAAAAACTTTAGTGTCGATATGTTCCTTACGCCTTATGGATTTCCATGCTCAATATGATGTAATATTGTAATAGCTCTGCATATGAATAGATTCGTGTGCTTTTTGTTTTGATGGTCCCGATGTTTCCAACAAGTCTGACATGTTCGCAATTTCATAACACCTATTCATATCAAGTGCCATAGCGGAATCTTCGTTACATAATACGATTGTATACCGAGCAAGACCAAACATTAATATAAATGTAATTTTATATGTAACTTTATCATCAGCATGGAACGTTCCTAACTATATAAATTAAAAATTACGGAAGAGCAAATAATATTATTTGATGTTGGGTACTTTGAATAAATAATAAGATAATTTAAGAAAGTTATTTTACAATGAAAAATCACCAAGAAATTACATTTATAGTTTATTATACATTTGACATACCGAAACGTTATTTTTTTAAGATCTGTCGTCTGAAAAAATACATAACACATTCATCTTTTATACGATTGACGCGTAATATTTAACATCGATTTGCTCAGGGTTAGTATTATATCTCTGTTTCCGCTAACAATACGATATTTTGTTTTTTTTTCTATTAGGATACCGAAAATGTTTTTGATGAATGTAATTTAATAAGTAAAATATCTCGCTATTTTAGTAAAAATTTCATTTGAGAATGGGACTCGATTGCGAGTAAGAATAAACAAACGCCCAAAAGATATAATAGTTTGTTGGGCTTTCATCCTACTTAGTTGCTCGGTCAACGGTTCGAATCCTACAATGATAATCTTGTATACATTGATCTTTCAATCAATTGAGGAGTCTAGTATCAAAACTCATAATTTCCAGCATATGCAAAAATGAGTTATGAATGCAGCATTGTTCTTTATGTTCACACCTACCATTTAAATTATAAAATATCTTTCTAAGCCTACAAACTCCCATCTAAATGTGAAAATTTTGTTCATTTTCATAACTCAAATTCTAATGGTCAATAATTGTTTAAATTTATAGTCTACATTCCAGTCAATAACAGCGGAGCATTGAACTGTCTTAGCCACCAGTGTTTGTTTACATATCATGGTGTAAGCGTCTGTTCCACAGTTTTATTTGTGTCAAACCATGCTTGCGTAGCATGAAAACGGTTTTTCTTGATTTCCCATAAAAAAGAATCATTGACGGAGATTATTGAGTAATGATACTAAAGCCCACATTTTGTAGTTCAAACAAATATTATTTTATGTTTTATTATTTTGTCATCTGTCATGTCCAAGTAAGTCAAAACTCTTGAGTTCCGAAAAATTGTAGTCTCAGTCCATGGTGGTCTAAGAAGAACAAGGTGAGCTGGATAAAAGGTGACAGTCGCCATTTTTGAATTTGTCGACGTCACTACGTGCTTATCCAATTACAAGGTACTATGTTTACAACGGTGTTTTGGTGAAAATACAAATTTGGTTCGTCAAAGTGACGTCACATATAATACAAAGGCTTACAATTAAATGCACTTTTGTTTAGATGATATTCACTTTCGTAAAGATGGTTTTCACTTATAACAAATACATTCCACAAAAAACAAATTATTTCACTAAAAATAAAGTGATGCCACATAATAAAATATATTTAAACATTGAGGAAATATGTTGCACTTACGAAAAAATATTATCACATAGACAAAATAGTTTTCACTCAATATAAATACTCACACTTTGAAATCGATAGTTTCGCAACGCTTTAATGAAATTTCACTTATTTTTTACTACTTGTAACATAGGATTTTCCACCATAAACTAGTTTACTTGTCACAACTCTATATATGGCGGCCTGTATTGTCTTTGCTCCATGCATTATAAGTTATTCACTAGTATATTATAGGAGTGGTATTTATGAAGAAGCAAGGTTCTAAGTGAACATGCAATGTGTTAATATAATTTATTTCAATTTCCATAACATACAAAATTAAAATAATCCGTTTCAAAGTCAAGCTATCAAAATTAGTCTGTGGTACTTTGTTAAAAGAATCCGTTTCGAAGTGAAAACTATTAAAATCAAAGTTTGAGTGTACTAAGTTAATACTATCTTATACAAAGTGCAAACTATCGAAATAAATGTTCAAGTGTACCAAGTGAATACTACCTAACACAAAGTGCAATTATTTATAACCCTAATACAAATACAACGATCCAGCTCACCTTGTACTCCTTGCACCGTGTGCTCAGTCGGTCATTTGAAATTATCTACGTCAAATACGGAAACCGTACCAATCGAAAAAACCCAAATTATTACAGTAAACCAATATGCTACTATCTTCAATTTAAATTATTGCTAGAAAATGTAAACCAATATTAATTAAACCATTAAATCCATGTATGTTTACAATTAGAAGGTCTTTGCTATTCATTTAAATAAAGATTGATTTTACTTACATCCCAAAATTAGAAAATCTCAATAGTGTAACATAACTTGCAATAAATTCCTGAAAAACTTTATCGCCTATGGTACAGCAATAATAACTAACACCTGAAGGTAGTATATGTTGACATATCACAGTACCTAGACGTCCTGGGCTGACTGTAAACCGTTGTCGTTTCTACATTCTGCAATAAGTAAGCCAACAATTTGGAAATCAGTGCTGTTTTATTAATTTTATATTTAAATTTTTCTACTTTCCGTTGCCAATGTAGAGAATAATAAATTTATCAATGGTCCAGTTCATTAGTTAGACAACTATAAAAAAACTAAATTTGAGTTAAATATGCAGTTATAATATGTAAAATGTGACGCTCTATCTGATCAAGCCTTGTAGTGAACTAAATAAGTTGATATTTCTGAATCAGTAAAAGGATATTTCTAAATATCTGTTTATAAAATGTATAAAACTCGGGTACAGATTAGCAATATTTGATTTATAGTCACCATTTGTATATTGCGTTTGCCATTACCTCAATATGTGTTATTTGGAGATGTCTAACGAACTAGACGATCGATATGACATTGTAATGCGGGCATTTTAACAGAAGTAGGTATTCCTACGAGGATTGCCTTTTATTAAATTTTTCGGCCTCTCTTTTTTCGCAGAGAGTAAAGATAGAATGGAGCTAGCACAAGACTAGTGAGTTACTCCCGGTTCTTAATTAAATTTGATCGTGTATCGTTTCTTAAACTACTGCACTAATTACCTATATATTAATGCCGTACTGATTGCCATACAATTGCTAATCGCTGACCACGCACGTCCTGCGGGCTCAGCACTGGATGAGTTAATAATTGTTTCGGTGAGAGTAAGGATATAAAGATGGGGCGGAGCTATGAATGGACCAATAGTAAGTTAAGCATTGTTTCTACTTCCGCGTTCTTAAATTCGATTGTGTTATTGTTAGATTGGTATTGATGGAATAACAATTTATCAAATAAGCAACTTTGGCTATTATGTGCCTATGTTGCGCCGCATCATAAATACACATTCAATTAAGTTTGTTCTCAACAAAACCAACAAAGAGCAAACCGAATTTAATTAAACGTTCCTGGAAATGTGTTGCAAAAAATTAAAATTTTCGCAAAACAATTCCGGCGGGCTATTATTTAAAAACTGCGTGATTTATTGTAATTCTAATAAACACACAATGCTGTGATTATGGCACCATATGGCTTCGGAATCATTTAAAATGGACGCCGTAATAATCAAAGGGAAAATATTTCGCTTTTAATTGGTTTTAAAAATGACGGATTTTTTTATGGACAGTAAAATAATTGGGTCAAATATTAGAAAACTTTGGAGCTTTTTTTTTCAATTTTATAACATATGCACTTACTCGATATACGTATTTGAAATAACCATATAAAACATTTCATTGGAAATACATATTTTTAATACAGAATCAATCCTATTCAATAAATACTTTATTTTTATAATCTCCACTTTCGTTTCTTCATAATTCATCATAAAATTTGTTATTTTATAACTCGAATTAATTGTAATATACATATTTTTAACCATATCCGCTTCTTACTCGGGGCATATGGCCACCACACGGTGCCTCCAACATTCTCTGTCTTCCACCAGTCTTCCTCCTAGGTCATTCCGGCGTCCCGTAGCTACGCCGAGCACATCCTATGTATGGTCATCGGCAGGCTTCCAGAGCGACGGAATCCATCCGGTTAGCAGAAGAGACAGGCAAGATTCAGGATCCCCTGGGACATCCGCAGCACAAGCCAGTTCCATCGTCACTTTTTATTTTAATATATTTACTTCCTCTTATATATAATTGTGTAAATAACAAATAACATAATATTCGATATTTTTTCATTCGTTCAAAATGTGTTTTATTTCTGTAGAAAGCTTTTTTTACATAGAATTGCCAGACAAAACCTTTTGAGTGATAAATAACTATGTTATTTATCACTCAAAACTGTAATAATTATAACAATAAATAGCATTCAATTTACATATTCATTTCAAGAAAAAAATAATGTAGACTTTTGAGATAAACTGCTGTATTCGAGTGGTGAAATATAGAAGCATTTGTCATATTACATTAAAATAATATTTGTAGGAAAGGACACAAGCGGATTGTGGTGGGTGGTTAGTACGCCTATCGTATCTATTCTTTACCAAATATACAGGCTTCTTCTAAGTTATGTTCGGGTTACATAAAAGCTTTGCGATGAATTCCGAGGTTACTTAGTGTAATAATAATTCATGTTGACAATACAACATAAGTGGCATATCTCTTTCAATATTAAATATGTTTTTTTTTTATAAAAAAAAAGATCAGCGTTTCTTTCCCACAGAGAACGTCTTCAAATATATGTCACTTAGAATAGTAATGGTGTAACTCCAAAATTACGAAAAATGAGTTTATACCTCAAACACGTTCAAATGATGTTAATCTATTAGTTTAATAATGGTGCACCTCCATATATACTCCTAATTTCTTTAAAAAACTGTTTTTGTTTTTATATTCCTATATGAAACGATATTTTTCAGAATAATAGTGAAGAATCTTCAATATCAGATTTTTTTCCATATCCGCTCCCAATGTGGAGCATATGGTTTCCTAATTGAGGTATCTTAACATGATTTTTTCTACAAAAACTGCTTGTTACTCAGTTGCTCAACATCTCCTTTTTCGAAGAGAGTAGGGATAAAAGGATAGGGCTAGGACAGGAATAGTGGTTAGCTAATCGCTGTCGTTACGCCCCGTTGGGATGGGATGGGTGGAAGGGAGGACTCAGACTACGAACAGAAATCCATAAATCGATTGAAAGATCAATCTATAAAAACCGTCCGCATCGGGAATTGAACCCGAGACATCCGTAACCGTAGCCAACGACACTACCAACTGCGCCACGGACGCCTTGGTATCAGATTAGGAATAAAGTATCCGGGCAAACTTCACTACTACACTTACGTTTAAGTTCTTCAGTTGATTGACAAACAGTTATTAATGGTTGTTTTTTGATCCTAAGAACATTTAACAAAACATTGACTTCATCAAAACTTCAAAACTGGAGTTTCACCATTACTATTCTACTTGACACATATTTTAACTCTTAAAAATATAGTGTCACCTGAAAAGATGTTAGTATAATAAGAATATTCAACAAATAAATTTCCCCTTCAAAGGATGAAAACAAGTATTAAAAGTATTTATTTAAAACACAAATATATTATTTTTATTAATTCAGATATTTTTATTTAAATTACTGTTGTTTTTTTTCTTAAAAAAACTTACACTTACAAACCATACACAAGTTAGTATTGCTGTCCTTTTAAATCATTTTTTTTTTGTTTTTTCCTTGCATTACTTTCATATTCATACTTTGTGGAACCTGCAGGAAGCTCACATATTCATGACTAATATATTCCTATTATAGGTGGGTACTTAGTCCTTATTTCCCCTCACTTCAGTGATTTAGAATAAACTTGAAAGTTTTCTAAGCAGTGATTAAAAACTCATTGCATATAGTGAAATTCTCAATTATCTGTTATTTTATTTCTTCAAACGTCGACTGAATGACTCAAATGCCGATTAATCAACGATTACATATTATGTAGAAAATTTGTTTATTTTACATAAAAACATTATATAAAACCTTAAATATTATTCAAATATGATCAAAATTTACCACCCTTTGATGCAAAATAGCGTGGCTCCTCATAATTTCATCAGTTAGTAAAATCAGTATAACATATTATAAATTTTAGTAAGTGGGGAACGAATCAATACAACCCAGGTGGCATTGCAATACAAAATCAGAAGCATAGACACGACCATAAGAAAAGCCGTAATACTTCACACATGAATGGACAACCATAATTGGTAGGTTGCTGGCCGATATATATTTAAATTAAATCTCTGTAATAACACAGTTACATTATAAACGATTCCTAAAAATGTGTGCAGCAATTTAAGGTATCGACTGAAGGTGCTTGATGAAGTTTTTATATCCAATTGGAATCGTTTAAATGTAGTACACATTCATAAGTTTCATCACTTAGAATGCATTCTTACATGTAAGTTCCTGAAGATGGTGAAACATGAAACCCAGGTATGTAGAAAATTTTAACGAATCAAATGTGTTTCCAATAATTTTAATAACTGCATCAGAATGGATTAGAGCACGGTTTCACTATCACAGTTAATATGCGCATTTCTCTGAAGTTTGGCATCTATTTTATGCTGGAGATTTTTTACACTATGGGTATCTAAGACGCCATTATCCGAAGGTCTTTAAATAACAATAGCCTGTATTGTTCGTGCTAACTTGCGGCAAGACCTATACGTCGCAAGGCACTCGGAACTAAACCGATGCGCTCAGGTGGAATGGCGATAAACCCACATTTCTCGAGTGATCGCGCCCACTATCACGCCTCGGCCCCGCTGTGTAGCGAATAGGGGCCGGCCCGAAACTGGAAAGTCATAAGCCGTATCATCACACTTACACATTTAATGGTGTTATTGTCGAATCGATAAATCAGACATTATCTGGTGGATTGTGCTCAGTGCGGTGATTAACGTCAAAATAATTCAATAAAATAAATATATCTCGATACTAAGTCATGTATATTTTGGCTTCCGAAGATCGATTTTGGAGTGGTAAACGACATCCGAAATCAATTGATTTATGTATTTGTGTTCGTAGGTATGAATGTCTGTGATTTTGAAAATTAGAGCCTAAAAAATGGTCGTAACGGAAGCGATAAGCAAGTATTACCCTAACCGTAGCGATGTATCCTTATTCTTTCCAAATAAAGAGATGCTGATTTAAGCTTCATTGGGAATCCATATACTCTAATTGACATTTTCGGGCTAGTAGTTAGGCCATTAAACTACCATACTACGGTTTTTGCAAATGATAATATTTATCCAAGGTATTTATCTATCTGGCTTACTGATTTTGTTAAGTTTCTTCAATTTTCTGAATGCATGTCGATAGGCATTCAACGAATCCTGCCTAGATACAATACCTAATCCAGAATCGATATCGAGGGTGGACATAATATTTGAAGAAGCGAAAACAATAAGACAGGAATACTAGTCAGATAATCATCGCTACGCTCCGTTTCTTTATGATCCGACAGTCGGGAAGGGTTTTATTTACGCTGATATCTTCGAACACAAATCCATAAATCAATCATTGAAAGTGTTTGTAATGGAGTTCAAACCTGTGGGCAACGCAACAGATGAGACGACGCTCACCACTAGGCTACCAAGTTTTAAAATTAAGTGCAAATAATAACAAATTATAACATTCTTTAAGACTAATCTAATATAGTCGATGCTTTTTCGGTATCGTTCTTTCTTCGTGGCTCAGACGACGGTGTAATGCCGAAATAACCACCAACTTACAAAGCGCAATTCATGTGGAAATTTTTCAATTTTTTACGATATTTATTATAATATAAATGTTCAGTTAAATAAGCTAAATATCTTAAATATCATCTTAAATTAAATTCATTGGATTTATTTATGGATAAATTTTATTTATTATATTGATAGAATGAACATACTTTTTTTTATTTTGAAGTTTCAGTTTATTTGGGAGAGATTTAAAAGCAGAGAAGGCATAATATCATTTCATAACATTTAACTCAAAAATATGTGTGAACGGTAACAGGTAACAGTAAAGATAATAATCATTTCAAAATGTCATAAAAATATGTTCCATATTAGTTGTTTATGAAACAAACTGCACCATTCAAAAACCAAAATATTATCACGACAATATAAAATAGCACGTGCGAGAATAAACAGTGTTTTGTATTATTTAATAGCATAAATAATTACTTCATTAAGGGCAGTGTTGTGATAAAATTAGCATACGGGGGACATTCCAGGCAGAAATTGCGGCATTTTAATGATGCAATTATTCCGGACATAGATTTGCCCATACGCGCGGGCACATTGAATGTTATTTATGATAGTCCTTATAGCCCTGACAGAAATACCCACGAACAACCAAATGCTGGCGCCCGCGGTTTGGTACCCCTGCATGCCGAGATAAACGTAACGATTGGCTTTGTGGCTTATCAGTTTGTTAAGTTTTGTAATATAGGGGATTAAAAACAATTTTACTTTGGGGGATGAATTTAACGATAAAGAATACCTTCTGAAAGCTTTCTGGGAGCAACGTCTCTTTAATGTTTAAGTGCATGTTGTGTGTAACGGGTAAAAAAAGATTCACAACTACATACGCGTAACGTGAAATATAGATTTAATGGTGAGTGAGTGAGGGCCAATTTGTTTTACGCTATCCCTAACCTCAATTCTACCGTACTGGCCCGACTATAGAGCGATCCTGATTACAAGGCGACCCCAATTTTTTTAATACGCTTTTTGGGAAAAAAAATATGTAAAACGTTGCACAGCACAAAAAAAGGTAAAAATAAAACTGTCAGAAACAGCAATGCGACGGTAATTTGTAAACAATGCCATCGGTTGACCGCACTCATTAAAATATATTGTGATGGAAGTAATATAGTCATCTTATTCATCGCGAGGCAGTGAATTTTTGAGGGAGCTCACTTGTTTGAGACTCGATTATAAGGCGACCCTCCTATTTTCATGTCGCTTTTTCAAACCTCGCTTTATATTCGGGTTTATAAGTTAATTTCATTTTAAATACAAATTGTTCGCAAAAACGCTTGCCTAAAAATATACATTGCATTCCACCCCCGTAGTCGGAGTAATCAATGCTCTTGTGCTTCAGAAAAATTCAATCGATTTTATAAATTTGTATTCAAAAGGTATATATTATCTCTGTTGTGTTTCAATAACACACCTGTCCCCACCCATCTTCTAGAGTCCTATAAACTAGTGTTTAGACACAACTAGATTACTATTATTTCTTTCAGAGTCCCCTACGTCTTCCTTTATCGTCTCCGAAGAGAGAGATCGAGTGTCTGATTATATACAGTTATCGTTAAACAACTTCTGTTATTATGAAAGTCCAAATGCTCGACATGAGGAACGGTCAAAAAAGCAACCGTTACATATAATATATTCATATAATATAATTCTTATTCCATTTCTTTGAAATACCATCAATTTTGGTAAGTTTACCCATCGGTCTATGATTGGTCCACTATACGGAAAAAGATTTGACATTTTGCTGTAATAATACCATGGTAATACTAATGCCATATGAATATTTGTTAGCTAATCAAAGGTACTGAGTAGCCCCTGGTGGTAAAAATATGAATTAATGTTCAACATAATTATTTTTATTTTTGAATCTGTATGCTGTCAGTTTGGAATGATAAAACACAATTTAAAAACTTATCTTGAAATAAATTAGATAAACCATATTTTCAATTTGTATTACATATCTGCAAACCAAATCTTGTTTATTTTTTCCCATTTCAATTATATTCAGAATATATGAAAAAATAAAGAAAAGTTGCCGATACTTCGATAATTACAGTGATTATTTGTATCGTGAGCCAAAGTTACCCAATTTTAATGCAAACTTTGGCCCACCTTGTTTTATTTATATATCAATTATAACAATAAATCTATTTATGTTAATTAAATTTCATATTTAAGACATTAGTACATTTCTATGTAAAACAATACCACACATAAATGCTTCAGCAAAACTTTTCCTCAGAATTGGGCCAAAGTTACCCAGATTGGCCGTATAATAATTACAGTTATTAACAAACGCGGCTCGTCCAAACGCTCTGCGGAACTGCAGCACCCCCAAGCAAGTTGAGAAAAATGTAATATTTTAATATAAATAGATAAATTTATATATATTATATGAAAATATCACTATTATTAAAGCGTGTATTAAGCTCGCCGGCTCACCGATACATCCAATAATTATCATACACCACGGTACTAATATCAGAAAGTGAGGCATCTTCATGATTTTGTGCAGTACGGTTTTCGATGGAATATGCTCGAGTGAGCGAAGGATTGGAGCGGGGAGGAAGGACTTGCAGCTAGAAGGTTGATCTGAACTGCGAATTTGGCAGTATTTAGTGTTATACGTGTGGGTGCAACCGCACGCGCGTCATCGTCTAAATAAAAGCGATATTTTTCAAGGAAAAAAGACAGAAGAATCAATTTTATAATGAAATAAAAGTAAATGTAATGTTTAATTTTAATAATTCTGATTTTAACAGTAAATATAATCCAAATAACATTTTTTTAAATTTTTAATCATTCGCATTCAATTTTTAATAATAATCACCCCAGATATTTTATCCACGAGCCGCTATTGGTTATTAATAAATATATTAAAGCTACTTGAATGTTAAAATCTATATAAAAATATCAATAATATCTTCTAAACGTTACAATACACATCGTTATTTCACTGATAACATCACCACCAAACATGCCCCCCGGTTATGGCGCATTTGGGAAGTAAGGGTAAGGTCCAATGATTATTGTCGTAAAGCGATTATTGCTGGCAGCTTATTTATGGCGAGGAAAGTTGTAGGGTAAATGGACTCTGGGGTGATTTTATAAACCTTTCTTATCCGTTAGCGGGACTTTATGGTCAATTATAACACTTTTAGCAATCGATTTGGCTTAAAATGGTAAATGTATTTTTTGTTATAATGGTAAATGACGTTAAGAATACTAATAGCAATTTTAATTTTAAAATAAATAACATCATTTCTTTACTCAATAGGCAATATCGAAACCGTTATTCTCGATGTTGTGCCTCATTGTGTGCATTCAATAAGTTGTTGATTTAATATAAAATTAAAGTTCATAACCATGTTATCCCATTGGCTGTGTTACACAATGTGACAGTGTTTCGCTTCTTTAAGAAGCATCTTCAGACTAACTATATTTCAAGGCTATTTATTTTAAAGGAAAGCAATGATTATAATTCTCAGCTTAAAAATGAAGGGAGTTGAGGGACTATTTTCCCTCCCCACGTCCAGTAGAATTTTCCCAAATTTCCCGCCGAATCCATAGAAATGTTATAGATTTATAAATGACAATCATTATAGATTATTGCATTACAAAATTAATAATAATGAGTCATTTTCTGTCGCCTTCTGCACAGTTATAACAGTTTGAAAAGAGTGATTTGACGGCGTCCGTGGCACAGTTGGTTTCGTCGCTGGCTACGGTTACGGATGTCTCGGGTTCAATTCCCGGTGCGGACGGTTTTCATAGATTGATCTTTCAATCGATTTATGGATTTCTGTTCGTAGTCTGAGTCCTCCCTCCCACCAATCCCATCCTCACGGGGCGTAACGAGAGCGATTAGCTAACCACTAGTCCTGTCATAGCCCTATCCTTCTATCCCTACTCTCTTCGAAAAAGAAAAGAGAGGTTGAGCAACTGAGTGACAAGCAGTTCTCGTAGAAAAAATTCTGTCAAGATACCTCCATTAGGAGACCATATGCTCCACATTGGGAGCGGATATGGAAAAAAAAAAAAAAAAGAGTGAGACATACTCAATGAATTTGATGAAATTTCCTTATTACTAGTAACCAAATAAATACAAGCATACATCAAACTTTAATTGTTGAAATTTTGTACATTTCCATGTATTTCGTCACTAACGACCCGGGTTTCACCTTTCGGCATCTTCAGGCATTCGTGCAGACGAATGAACTTGAACTGACAAACTTATATGTTTATATAAGTTGTATCACTAATTAATTTTTTTTATTCCAAGTCTAACGAAATTAATGTTATGTGTTTTCTGGATAGCTGAAATCAATATTCAAGATTGTTCGATTTAAGGAAATGATTATTTAAACATAAACATATACACGACTCCTTATAGATGTTATGTTCGTGAAGTGTTTGCTTGTTGTGTAGAAAGATCTAGAGCAGTGGTTCTCATGTGCGGCCGCTAGAGGATAATTCTGTAGCCACCGGTTCTATAGTAATACATATTGATATTAAAAAAATAGTAATATAAAATAAATTCATATTTCGAAAGAATACGGCTCGAAAACGTATTTGTAATGAATGAATATTTTTAATAAAATAGATATACATTCATCGGGATCAGTACAGTAACCCTCATCGGGCTAATTTTGGACTGCAGTGCAGTCCAAAATTAGTAATTCGGTATGTTGTACGATAACCAACGCTTTTCATCTTGCAATCGTGTAATTATCATTGACGAGAGATTATCCAAATAAATGTGTATCAGTGAGTGTCTTCTTACAAATATTGAGCAATCTGTATATTAGTGAATGACAGGATTGTAAAAATATAGTACATGTTTTTAAAGAAATTATATTTAAACATAAATATTTTCTGCTTGTGGTGCAATTTTTTGCGGTACAGAGGTTTATGGTTAAAAAAATACATGTTGGTAACTTTCGATATACCCACAATCCAACACTATTGTAAATATAAAATTATCATTTTTGGAGGAAAAGTGGGGGGGGTGTCAAACTCAAGAACCACGTCGGGCGGAAAAACTTCTAGCTACGCCACAGCCAACATGTTTAAATATATTTTATTGAATAAACTTATATGTTGATCTCTTTTTTTTAGTAAATGCGTCTGCCTAATATTTTACATCACGATTGGAAAATTAGGTGCGCCCACAGACATTTCCATAAGAGTTTTTTCATTAGAAATACCATTGATTAAAAATAAGTTGGAAAGCGGTAATTCGCCACTCTGCTAATGTGTTGTTTACAAAATAAGGATTAAGGCAATTCTCGAAATGTTAACTCAGGTATCAGTGTGGCTCTCAGGCGTATAATATTTTACCTCGTAAATAATATTTGTCGTATTTGTATCTTCTATATAAACGTTAGACACTGTTTACTGTCTGTCAGTTCGAGTCCATTCGTGAGCTCGAATGCCTGAAGATGCCGAAAGGCGAAATCCGGGTCGTCAGTGACAAAATACATGGAAGTGTACAAAATCTCAATAATCAAAATTTTAGTTTTATGTTTATAATGCGACCGCAGAGAAATTTTCCTTGAGAACCACTGATCTAGAGTGACTCAGTTACAAAATTTCATTGACGTTATCTCATGTGATTTATAAATATTTGGTTAATTCACAATTAAATGTTTTTATCATGCATATTTCTTTCATTAAAAACATACATAAATTCGCTATATAGAAAATGCATTACATATAGCGAAAAGTCACTCGAAACACTTGATTTGTTGAAAGTGTCAAATATTACATTTACAAAATGAGTTTTGGTAGGGTACTATCCTTAGATGTTTACAAATAATATTTTTACACATTTGTAGAAATATTTTTTTTCACAATAATGCTTACAACTTACATATGTGCATAATTAAATCGTCTCAATAAATTATATCGGATAGTCGTCATAATATATGTAGTGAATGGCAAGAAATGCGATGTGTGGCAGAGTAGATTTATTAGAATCGTAATTTATCGTAAAATACACACTTTGAATTGTCGATTAATAACAATCATTGATTACGACTAGGTTTTATAATTTTACTCTTTCAACGTAAGTTAACAACTTTATTTCTAATATGAAATTAAAATTGATAATATATTTATTCTACTGGCTGTGTAACTAGATGTAACGCGTTTAGTTCCTTTAAGAAGCATCTTCAGACTAACTATATCAAACCATAGCTAACTATATCATCTCCAAACACTAGTAATTAATTTTATAATTGTACTATTATTGTTTTGGTCTTACTCCCTCCCCACGTCCAGTAGAAACAAACAAACTCACTCTACACCTCATGTTTAATTTAAATACTTCTTAAAGAAGCAAAACGCGTTACATTTAGTAACACAGCCAGTGGAGTAACTTAGTTATCAACCTTAATTTAATATTAAAAAACCAAAGTTACCGCCGAATCCATAGAAAATATCTTCGTTCCTATTAACATTAAAGATATATCATTTAATTACCCATTATTTTACATTATTAAAATATGCTATAATTTATCGTGATTATCCCAAAATATCGATTTCATGACTTCGCAGTAAATGTAACGGACCACTCATCCGCAAAAATACTTGCTGACGGACCCTAAAGCATGGCTTATAATATATAATATATTATAGGGACTTTGGTATGGCACATAAACTTTGAAGGCATACACATTTCATTTTAAATTATTATATAATATTGTGTTCACATAAATATTATTTTGCTATCCTGTATGAAAAGCTTCCAGGGAATTTTCTTATCTAGTCAGTATTTTAATAATACGGCGGTGCACTACTTGACATCTCTGGTGAGAGCTTTCTGAACGAGACAAACACCATTCCGAAGTACAAGCCTAACCCACATACAAAACAATAATGTTTTGTCCGTAGAACGACAAGCATCAGAAGAAAAGCTTAACCATTTGCACGGGAGCTATTATTATAAAAAATTTGTTTTTATTTTTTGTAGCATTATTACTTTCAGTATATCATGTTCCACACTCAAATCTTCGCTAAAAAAATGACCAAATACAATTCTGAATTCAGTTACTGCATTATAAAAATTGTAATAAGGAAAAAAATATCATATAATGGTCTGAAATATTAATTGAAACGATAATTTTACATGTTGATTACAATTATTTTTAGTTGAGCTGTGAAGTTCAATTGTTTTTGCAGAGAACAATGAATAAAGTTATTGTTTTTGTGATTCCTAATGAAATATATATATATTACTGAAATTCATTTGAAGTGAAAATAAATTAATTTTCCTGAAGCGAAATTTCTTTGTTTTATGATATTTGAATTTTTGAAAACATTTTGTTTCTATAATAATATCATTAAGATTCAGAAATATAAGAAATTTAATATCTCTAAAATAATTTTAGATAAAAAAGCAAATGGGAAAGGAACATAAAGAAATGTTGATTTAAATTACTTTATAGAATTAAAACAAAAAAAAGTACAATCGTAGATATTACAACAATTTCACGAAAAATAAGCAATCGACACAAACTCATGTCTTTAAATAAAAGTCCATATTTCAATGTACGGAATTGTCGATTCGGACATTTAGACTAAGTGTATGCTGAATAGCGCAAGTGACAGCCGAATGACACAGAATATACTGACACTCGCCAGTCCCGCACGGATTGCTTCGTAGTTAAGATAAAAATGAGTTCATAATTCGATTCTGTCGTTGAGATTAATAATTTGGTGTTGTTTTACAATCTTTATAACTTTGATTTTTTCTGTGAAATTAAAACTAACACATCCAAACCTGCCCACGTGCCGTAGGAATCTGTGCCAGCACTACAACTAAGCGCAGCACAGGCCAGACGCATTACTGCGACACACACGTCAGCTATATGCGAGTCTATACTTTTGCATGCAATACAAAATGAAGGTGTGTAAACATCGTATATATCCAATTGATGAAAGTGTCCGTTCAGGGATTTTAACCTATGGACAACGCACTGCGTTGATATGTATAGTAAAGAATATTCAACACCTTCAGCTATGATAATTAAGCAAATTATTTGTAACCATCTACCAAACACCGATGTAATTATCCTCCGAAAGTAAACTGCTCGTGAAATGTTTAATTTTCTAAATTGACAGAGGCCGTTAACTATAGTTGAACAATCGTCAATTGTGTTGAAGCTATAATCAAAATCTAATGATAGAAGTAATACAATCATATAAGGAAATACGAAAAGAATTACTTGTTACTTAGTTGTTCCACGCAACTTTTTTGGAAAGGATAAGGATCTAAGTATGTAGCTAGGAAAAGACTAGTCGTTTTTACTACGCCCCATTATCAAATGGATTTTTGTTCGTAGTCTGAGTCCTCCCTCCCACCCATCCCATCCTCACGGAGCGTAGAGAGAGCGATTAGTTATCCACTAGTCCTGTCATAGCCCTATGCTTCTATCCCTACTCTCTTCGAAAAAGACAGGTTGAACAACTTTGAGTAACAAGCAGTTCTCTTAGAAAAATCCTGTTAAGATACCTCCATTAGGAGACCATATGCTCCAAATTGGTAGCGGACATGGAAAAAAAATATAAAAATCAAAGACAAATCTGAATTGTTGAGATTTTGTACATTTCCATGTATTTTGTCACTAACGACCCGTGTTTCGCCTTTTGGCATCTTCAGGCATTCCAGTCTATTCGTGTTCTTGAATGCCTGAAGATGCCGAAAGGTGAAACCCAAGTGAGTGACAAAATACTTGGAAATGTACAAAATCTCAACAATTCAAATTTGATATTGAAATTCCATCAAGCACCCTCAGTTGATGTCAAAGACATCCATACCTTCGAACACAAATCCATAAATCAATTAAAAAATAATTTATGACATTTTTCGTTTGAAAATTTAATCCCGAAGATATCGCCACCATAACCGAAGATGACAAACGCCCGGCAAAAGACTCTGCAAATATTAAATAATGTAGATATTACACAGAGAAACGGTTTTCAATGACTGGCTTGAACACGTCAGTCTCCAATGAAAGTTTTACGGATAAGCTAGTGTGGCGCAATGGTGGTTGGCCTGAAACTCATTGCTATCGTGGGAAAGAAGACAGTTCCTATAAACCGTGAAACACTCACTCGCTCTTATAACAAAGCCTAGTGTATTATTGCAAAACTTTCGTATCGTGGAGAAAGAATTTCATAAACATAATTTCTTGATTTTTTTTTTTTTTTCCAAATATAATGTCTTTCCACCAAGAATTGACAGTTGACACCTTAAATTTTTGATACTATGAAAACACATGTATCGTGTATATCTATGGCCTTATGCACAAATTAGTTAAGTGAGATTTTAGGAATTTGTTTAGTACCTTTTCCATTTCTTTCAAGTGCATATTTTACGCTGTACAAATATTTTACCTGAATTTTGTGTACGATTTTACGCTGTATAATATAGGCAGATAAAATCTGAAGCAATATGGAATAGGTACCCTTTGGTTAACTTCTTTGGATTCAGTCACGGATCTGACGGGTCCCGGTTAAATAAATCCCTGTTCGAGCAGTTTCATAAATATTTTTTTAAATCAATTTATAAATTTCTGTTCGAAGGCTCAGTTTGTGATGTCTAAAATTTGCTTCTCACGCATTCGATCCTAAAACAGGGGCGTAGTGAAAGCGTTTAACTAACCACTAGTCCTGTCCTAGACCCACCCTTCTATTTTTACTCTCTTCGAAAATAAATAGAGGTTGAACAACTGAGTAACAAGCAGTGCTCGTAGAAATAATTCTATTAAGATGCTCCCATTACATTACATAATCCATACCTCACAAATACCTCAAATCGAGCTATACATTACATTTCATATTGTACTAGTGAGTACCCGACATGCGTTGCAATGCCACTCAAAGAAAGAAAGGGTTTGTGTTTTGATTCTGTTTATTGAACTGCTTTTGGATTAGAGGTCTGCACAGGCCGACAGGCACGAGGCAATTTCATAGACTTACCCGGTTCGAGCCCATCATCTTCAGGTCTGGCCCGACCCGAACCCGAGTTTCAATATCACACTTGTTATAACACAATATTTTTGTTGTTCCTCTGGTGCGTACACGAATAAATCTGAAGGTTTTTTCTAGATGTCGCTGTATGTCCGTATTTGATTCTTTTTTAGATTTTCAATTTTTTTCTTCAGAACCCTTCACGGGTGTGTGCACAACAACTCACCGAAGTTTCATCAAAATCGTTTGAATGGTAAAGGAACGCGTAAAGGACAAATAAACATTTATTTTATATAATATTTCCCGGCATGATCACAATAAGTCCTTCCTGAAAGTTTCGTCGCGATCGGTTGTGTAGTTTAGGAGCCTATAAGATCCGGACAAACCAACAAACGGACATTCATTTTTATATATATAGATAGATATAGATATAGATTTTCCGGCATGATCACAATAAGTCCTTCCTGAAAGTTTCGTCGCGATCGGTTGAGTAGTTTAGGAGCCTATAAGATCCGGACAAACCAACAAACGAACAAACAGACATTCATTTTTATATATATAGATGTTATCTTTTCCTTCCCTGGAATACGATTTAGAACTTTCAAGACAGGCTTTCAACTTTCTAACTGCTGTTTTACAAAACAGTCAGATGAAGACTTGTCAATTAGAAAATGGCCTAAAAACCCTTACGAATACTGAAAATGACACTTAAAGTAACCAAAAGTATTTCTATTTTATTTTTTTAATAAAGCTATACACTAAAAGCATTTACTTAAACTTTTTCAGTCTCCAACTGACTTACACACGTGAGAGTAACGCAAAAATATTCATCCAGACGTTACACGCTTGATGTATTTTCGACATTCTCTTAAGACATGAATTATTTTCAATTACCAAAATTAGCATATTCACTTTTTATCTGTGAGTAATTTTAAATCCAAGTATTTCTAAAATAAAAAAGTATTAACAGTGATAACACCGAATTTTCAATGAAAATTTTCGTTTTTAACGTAGAAAGAATACAAAAACGAGTAACTGAAAAATTTATAATTGCACCTCTCCATAGTTTGATTTTCCATGCTTGAAATAAGTATATTCCATACAGATTTATATAATTGACTAATGAATTTGAACAGTATTGCCGCAATCGTAACTATTGAATTGTAACGGTATCTTATATTTTTGGTTGAGTAACTAATCCAGATAGGTGGTTTAATTGTAATCACAAAACGTGTTTCTGGCACAATCAGGTATTATTCCACAAAATTAATATTGTATGTGTTTTGAACATACGTACAATTAATTGAATAATCGGTCATTTGTTATTTGGTGATTCACGTACTCAAATGAGTTTATCGATGTTAAGTAAATTTTTTTTTTTTTTTAAATAGTATCAAAGCAGTGAACAATATTTAATGATAAATGAATCGCATTTCCACGTACGAAAAATAAAGGTAAACTTAAAATATGAATACTGAGAGAATCAAGAAATTCCTCTCGTCAGCTCTCATTCAATTTACAGTTTAATCTTTTCTCTATGTGGATTATCTAAGCCAGTTTTTTTTCTACGAGAACTGTTTGCAGCTTGGTTGCTGTACCTCTATTTTTCGAAGATATTAATGATAGAAAGGCTAAGGCATGATTATTGGTTAACTAATCACTCCCGCTAAACTCTAACCTTTAGGGTTGGATGGGTAGAAGGGAATTTTAGACACCACATACATCCATAGTTTCAAACTCTAATCCGTAAATTAATTCATGAAACTGTTCTTACTGAGATTCGAGTCCTAGAGCATCGTAAGCAAAGCCAACAGCTTTGACTATTCGACGTGACATATAATATTTTTTTATATTGTCAATTTACCTTAGAAATAAATAACCTTGCGATATAGTTAGTCTGAAAATGCTTTTGAAAAGGCGAAGCACGTGTAATATTTATAACACAGCTAGTGTAATAACAAAGTTAAACATTAATTTTATATTGACTATAATACTTTCAAACAGCTTTCTGAAAAATTACGAATTGTATGTTTTACTTCTACAGAAAGTATCATTTTATGTTCGTAATAAAACCCGCAAAAATAGAGGGTGCATATCGGACACGGATAACTCGTGGTTATCAGGGTTGCGAAGTCGCTGCCAAAGTCAAACTCTTTGACTTATTCAACTTAAGGTCAAATATGTCACACTTTCTTATATCTTCATACCTTTTTTATTCAGTACATGACATGTAATAAGAAGTTACCAAATAATAAATTAAGGATAATACTTTCATAAAGTTTTCTGAGAACATTCTAAAGAAAAAAATTAGAAAGAAAGGGTTTGTGTTTTAATTCTGTTTATTGAACTACTTTTGGATTAGAGGTCTGCACAGGCCGAAATTTCATAGACTTACCCGGTTCGAGCCCATCATCTTCAGGTCTGGCCCAACCCGAACCCGAGTTTCAATATCACACTTGTTATAACACAATATTTTTGTTTTTCCTCTGGTGCGTACACGAATAAATCTGAAGGTTTTTTCTAGATGTCGCTGTATGTCCGTATTTGATTCTTTTTTAGATTTTCAATTTTTTTCTTCAGAACCCTTCACGGGTGTGTGCACAACAACTCACCGAAGTTTCATCGAAATCGTATGAATAGTAAAGGAACGCGTAAAGGACAAACAAACATTTATTTTATATAATATTTCCCGGCATGATCACAATAAGTCCTTCCTGAAAGTTTCGTCGCGATCGGTTGAGTAGTTTAGGAGCCTATAAGATCCGGACAAACCAACAAACCAACAAACAGACATTCATTTTTATATATATAGATAGATAAAAGTCGTACAAATTGAAACGGTGCATACCTAGCATGGATAACTCATGACTATGTGGCTTGTTCTCATATTTGAAGTAATTAAAAAACTGCAACTTAAACGCACTCTAATTCTACGAACACAATTTTATCAATTAAAATGATCAACCAATGTTTCATAATGCGCAGTCATATATAAACACCTGCATAAAAAGCCGCAACACAAACCATTGACGCACATTTGATGCATATTATTGTATCAATAATAACTCCTTTGTCTACGCCCAAAATATCCACGACTTCGACTCCATGGCTCTAACTAATTATAACTACGTAAAAATGTAGTCGTTATTGCTATAAATCAAACAAATATATTGATTACAAAATCAAATAGAAGAAAAACACAAATCTTACAATTAATTATTCGATCATTTTAAATCCATAACAAAATATATTGATAATGAAAAATATGTTCTTACTTAAGATATGATAGGAAAGGCTTTAAGTAGAAAAGTGTTACATTACTTAACTACAAGACTAGCAATTTTAGATATCTCATTCTCCGTTTATTACATACGTATATTTAAAACGAAATCATTTGTTAATAATTACGTTTTTTTGGTGAGTAAATCCCAAATAAATAAAGGTTCCTGTCGGCGTACGTGCCGCAGTTGGTAGCGTCGCTGGCTACGGTTACGGATGTCTCGGGTTCAATTCCCGGTGCGGACGGTTTTCATAGAGTGATCTTTCAATCGATTTATGGATTTCTGTTCGTAGTCTGAGTCCTCCCTCCCACCCATCCTATCCCAACGAGGCGTAGCGACAGCGATTAGCTAACCACTAGTCCCGTCCTAGGATAGGGCTAGCCCTATCCTTCTATCCCTACTCTCTTCGAAAAAATAGAGGTTGAGCAACTGAGTAACAAGCAGTTCTCGTAGAAAAAATTCCGTTTAGTGAGAGAGTAGGTAAACGAAACAACAACATCTGTCTCGCCGCTCGAGGGAGGAAGGTGGGGAGCGGGGAGAAGCGGGGTGCGGGCTTCAACACACTTCAAGGCCCGCGTCCTGGGACAAGGACAAACAAAGGACAAAACAACGACTCCTTCGTCTTCCATTAAAACCCGGTCGTTTATCCGTATACTCTTCTCGTTTATTTGCAATTAGTTTCAGTTAGTTAAGACAGTTACACAACAGATTTACACACCTTTAATTTAAAATCTGTAAGTGGTTTCACTAGTAAGTTGTGGCTAAATCGCCGCTTCGTCGGCCGACGACGACTCTCCTCCGGGAAAGGTCGAACCCGACTGACGCTGGCAGGGTCGCAGGCCCTTCGCCCACTTCAAACTGCAAACCAACAACAGCAACCAAACAAATACGACACCACTCTTAAACGCCTCAGGAGGGGTATTACATTTTTAAAATTTTCATTAATAGGAAGAGTCTGCAGATTGGTTTTGAAGACTCTGTCCGCCCCATAAGTACGGGGCGGTGTCATAAGATACCTCCATTAGAAGACCATATGCTCCACATTGGGAGCGGACATGGAAAAATAAAAATAAAATAAAGGTTGGGCTAGGCTTAAATTAAAAAACTAACCGTTTAATTTAATAACTAACCCTGTATATACAGACCAGTCATTGAATTAGCTACTGATCATTGTGATGTATTACCGACCATTTATTATTTCTTACTGACCAACAATTTAAATTGTTCCTTACCCAATCAATGCAGAACTATTTAAAATATAATCTTGAATAAATAACTAATCTCATGTTTCTCAAAGCATATAACGATTTTATTCAGCCCCACTATATAAATACATTACATAGATTTGTTTTCACATTTAGAGCATTTTGCGTGGCATAACGTAACATTCATTCAGAATCAGTTGTAAACGATCTAACGCTATCATCACAATCTGGGCAGCTCACGTTCCGATAATCTCATTAGGCCTTGTTAAATATCAACAACACGCCGAATTTGCATTAATACTGCTCTCATACATGTTTCGGTTAAAATTGAACATAGAAGCACACATGTAGTGAACGTGTAGTTGAGCCATTCAACCAGTTACCTCTCGCCCTGTTTTCCAAGCCGCACTCAATGTCTGTAACACTGATAAATGCTAGGGATTGCAAACCGGAATTGACTATTTTTTCACTACCAAAGTTCCAACTATTAAAATACAAAACACTGGTATTTTGATCTCTAAAAAGAGTAAAATCTTAATGTTAATGTAATAATTTAATATAAAATCTTAAGAAGCATAACTAATGGGTCGCCAGACGGCCATTTTCTATCCTAGGCATCGATATTTCCTTAAAGGTAAATGTATTCGTAATTTATCGTAAATATACAATGTTTTTCATTCCTTGCGTAAAGTCACGCGTTAGTCTTTGTCAAAGTTGCACCTATTATCTAAAACGCGATCACAGCAGCGATACATTGTGTCGCAGTTTTAAACATTTTGATGTATCAAATAATATTGTAATTTATTTTTATAATCCCTGTGTTGATAATTCGTCCAGTATTGCGATCCCTAGATGTAGCTTATTTCCCGCACGAGAAACGAAACAATCAGTCATACAAATTACATCTACTTTAGATCCATATGAATTTTCCGGCTAAGCCAAATTGATAATTGACAATTTTCACTGTACTAGTTCTGCCCTATTGAGCTCAATGAAACTAGTTGCTATGCTACTTGATTTTCCGGTCATCAGTTATGTGTATACAGAAGCAGATTCACCGTCACTTTTCATTACACAAGTAAACAAATGAATTTATTTATCACGCTTTTACCCTGCGATAAAGAACTGCACGGAGTTGATCATTTGATCGTGTATTGTTTTTTATTTAGTCGTTTTTCTTACTGGTAAGAGTCGTGACCTCCACTCCGTTTCCCTTGACTATCCGTCGCTTCTGAACTCCGCTGCTCTAAGAACCATCGGTAAAGAGAAGCCTTTAGCGTTATTCACCTGGTCACTCCAACGAGTTGGGACTCTTTCAAGTCCGCTTCTGTCTTTGACCTTTCCTGTTAAGAGTCTCTTAAGATTGTCAGTAGGCGTGCAGACGATGTTGCAAAAAAACTAAGTAGGTGTCTTATATATACGTCGACAGTCTATCCTGGATTTGTAGCTTGTTCAGGATAGATACGTTTGTGCTTTTGAACGTCAATAGTAATCGGAGCATCCTTCTCCGGCAGCTCATTTCAAATGCGTCTAGCCATTTTTTGTCTTTCGCTTTTAGAATCTATGTCTCTAGGCAACCGTATTAGGCGCATTTTGGTGTGTCTTGTTATTGCTTTACTTTTCCAGATTCTCTCCTGCCTAGACAGTGCCCTATTGCGATTTTAAAAACCTCGTTAGTTAGTTGAACATAAATGATGTTGTTGCGGTTGAGGTGAGATATACAAAAATGGAGTTGAATCTGAAAAAACGAATATGCAGTACAACCAAGAGAAATACGGAATTTCTATCACCAACCTCCGATATAAGACTGCATCAAAAGGGTGGGTGGGTTTATTTCATTCTACTGGACGTGGGAAGGAGGTAAGACTCAGTAGATAATAGAACTAGTTTCCATAACACTACAAATTACTAGTGTTTGGAGGTAAAAATCCCAATAGAAATACATTGAATAGTGGTGAGCCACCTGTCTTATTTAAAATACTATTTACCAATAATCGATTACTGTCAAAGGTTTTATTAATTTCGAAAAACTCTACACTATTTGATAGAGTATTTCTACATTATTATTTTTATTAAAATGGTGATCAAATTCTTTTAAATGAAAGCTAAAGACGCATCACAAGACGTGTAACACAGCCAGTGTCTTTTTGTCTGTAATTAAAATGCTTAATTCAATAAATAACCCTGAACATAGTCATATTGACAAGGTAAGATTTGAATTATTCAGTGGGATCTGTACAAATACTGCCACGTGCATAAATATTATTTTTCCACCTGTCTTATAACGATGCAATGCGGTCCCATAATATGACATTGTGTGGCGTAAAAGCTAATTTCGCTACAAAAAAGTGCTCAACATAAAGAAGCGAACTCGGCAACACTGTGCTACCGTCATTTCCCATACGGGAGGATAATGCCCTAACAGTCGTTAAATATTTACCTTCGTTTTCGGCGTAACCCATGTGCTTTGAATAAAAAAAGCTCCAGAAGCTTTTTGTCATATGATAACAAATTATTGTTCGCAGCATCTATACTTTCTTGCTTGTCTTTTTTTGAATCTTTATTATATTTAATATAAAGTACTTTTTTATCTTTACACATACTTTGACGGTAAATTTAAATAATGTATTATCGTGTAAAATAATATTTTTTAGGTATCCCAACAAAACTTTTCTACTATAACTGCTTGTTACTACTCAGTTGCTCAACCGTTCTTTTTCGAAGAGAATAAAGATTGCAAGGGTTGGACTAGAACAGGACTAATAGTTATCTAATCGCTCTCGCTACACAACGTTTTCAATATTAATTTTATATTTTTGTATGATCATTTTCATTTCGATTACTAATCTTCATTTAAAAATTGTGGTTGAAATTTAAAAAAAAAAAAAACATTTAAAAGTTTTCAGTCTCTTAATAATCTCAAAATATTGATTTCGATATCTCTCGATCGTTGATTGACATCTTATTAAATAGCCAAATCTACAGGCAATATTCACATTAAACTTATTGTGTCATTCTCACAACAAGTCGGATAGCAGCAAGTTTTCGTGTTGAATTCCATATTGAAAATGAATACCCACAAAGTAACCGTTGAACCCATAAATAACTTGATTGAAATTTTGTAGTCGTTGTGGTAAGAACTTTAACAATTAATATATCGTCAACTTACTGGTAGAAGTTGGTAAGTAACAAAATTAGCGTGCACAATTGGATATCAATTCTTTGTCTGGGAATAACTCAGTAGGTTCATTAATTATACCAGTTTGGAAAAACAAAGCAATTTATTGTAACAGTAATTATATATAAACACTAGACAAGCAATTGTCCCTGTCATTGATCACTAGCTTGTGAGAAGACCGAGTCAAAGAGGGGCGAATGTTTGGTTATCACCATTCAGGATATCTGGGATCTCAATCAAACACCACTTTAATCCAGTTCATCTCTTATTTAATTAATGAAGATGCAGTGGTTTATTACACAAAAATTACCGGTAACACATAAAATTGAGTCTACATTTACGCTTACTTGAAACATGAATTTACCTTTAAGTTATAATACAATTGACACAACAAACGATTTTCAATTTAAATTTACTACAACTTCAAAACAAACCAAAACAATTTATATTGACTACGATGCCTTGGCTAGCTCGCCTAGCCGCCGAGGCCTGCGGAAATAGAGTCCCCGCCAAAATAAAAATTAAACTTCAAACACTGTAGGCTCCTCCCTTTTGTCAATGATTGTCGTCAAGCGGCCGAGTCTATTAACAAACGCCTGCTTTCTAATTTTAGCTCGTCGGTCGATCGGCAACCGATTCATTTTTAACAACCATAATTCAGTTCGACTACCAAGAATCATTGTCATTAAAACTGTTCGCTGTCAGTTATGGATCCTAATAAAACTTAAACTTAAAAACAAAACCAGGATGTGTCACTTGATTAGATTGGCATCTATATTTTGTTATTATAATTATATATGTAACATAAAATACCGAGGCTAAAGGCTGTTTACAGAGTTATCAATGTCTTAAAAACTTCTTCCAGCACGCTGACGATATGTACCATTTAACTTAATTATTCATGAAATAAAATGGAGCCTCACAGTTATAACGATAATATTAAAGATAAGTTATTTGCATTCTATTCATATATTGAGGAGGCATTTCATCATCACAGAATTAAGGTTTTTATATAAAGAAGAGTTAATTGTGAGATATTTTTATTGATATCCAATCAAACATTCAATTGTATTTTTAGCTGTAAAAAACATGTTTCACATTTCGCTGTATACCTTTCTTCACATAAATCCGTTAGACACTGACTTGGATAAATGATATTAGGTATATCTGAAGATAAATGATTTAAATTTTTAATTTTTCACTTCTGTCTAGACTTTGAGTCTAGTCTTATATCTCTAAGGAATCAGAACAGAATTACACTTTGAAATCATTGGAAATGATGAAATATATATTTTCTGAAAAATGTAATTATTATTTTACATTTTGAATTCATAAGTGCATATGTAAATATACCTTAAGCCAGGTATTCCCAACCCCGTGCCCGAGAAAGTGTCAGAGAAAAAACCCTTAATTCATTTGATGAAATTTCACAAAACGGTGGAATCAATAGTAAAAATATCTGCGTTTTAAAGAAACCATTTTCCCCACATAAATAAACAGTAGTATATGCATCTAGAATTCTTTTCTATCCAGAGATTTTTTTAAAACTTCAAATTGCTCCCCTACTAAACCCAAATATTTACTTTTTCTTCTTCTTCTTTGACCATATTCGTTCCTTCCATATGGATCATATGGCCGCCACGTGGCGCCTCCATGATTCTCTACCACCTTTCAATCGTTTTTATTTGTCCCATGACATGCCAGATTCTCTCAGTTCCACCTGACTGTCCTCCAGGACTCCAAAATCCCACCGATCGGAAAAAGAGGCAAGCAGGATTGAGGCGATCCGGAGGCATCCACAGCACGTGACCCAGCAAGTTTCAACGTTTCTCCATGACCACTGATATATCAAATCTTCGAGAATAGATGCTTGTAACGAATACTGAGAAGTGAGGTGGCTTGACTTCGTAATGAACTCGGAGTTTAGGAAACGTTAATATTTACTATATAAAATAAAATAACGATTAACCAAAACTGTTTTTTATTTCGATGATATTTTGACATAATTTAAGTTAATTTAAGACAACGATAATACTTTGCGACAAATATGAAATCGTGTTCTGTCAAAGTTGATGACATTTTTATTGCTTGTTTATTTTTTATTGCTTTATATTTTATTGAGGTTTGCACTTTAAACATTAAACGAATTCGCTCCAGGCAATTGAGTTTTATCTAAACTTGCAGAAAACAGATTCCATAAAAATAATAAAAATATTTTTTATTATAAAATAACTGATTATTTCGAAAAAAAGAATTCTTTGGTTACTGTATTTGAAGTCAAGCATCGTTATGTGCTCAGAAGGATTTTTTCGTACACGACACTATGTTGTTAAAGTCTCATTTTCTATACAAAAGAAGAATAGATTTATGCGGTATTGATTAAATAATAACGGCATGTGAATATTTTCCAACCTTGCGGTAAAAATAGTCACGCGTGTTATTTATACGCGAGCAAAGTCAGGCTAACTCTCTCTTTTCCTCCCTCTCGAAAATATATTTATAATACGTATTATGAATATGCTGTCAAAAAAATGAAACCATACATTGTTCTCTCACTTGGTTGACTTTTGATTGAAAAAGTTATTCGTGAATTATTTTTCGGTGATTTATCTCCCTTTTTGGTTAAGTTGTCAGATCAATTTGGTCCAAAAAAAAAAACGGCGACAAGCGATGGCTTCAAATATTTCCAGTTCATTTATAACGTTGCTCAAAACATTCTGACCATATTTTGATAAATTGCATATTTCTCACAGTAGAATAATTTAAGGTATCGACTAAGGGTGCTTGTTGGACGAGTTTTAAGATAAAATTTTAATCTTTCATAATTTTTGTAACTAACAACCTAAGCTTCACCTTTTGGCATTTTTAAGTATTCAAGTTTACGATTGAATGTCAGTTCAAGCTAAAACGTGCACTTGAGTGCCTAAAGATACAATTTGAAAGATTAAAAAGTAAATGTAGAATAACACCACAATTTTACTCGTAAATCTTTTAAGCAAACATTTATTTACGCCAAGAGTGTTTTATCTTTTAAATATAATGCCTTTCTATCAAACAATGGACGGTAATTATTACCACAGTTTTTTGACGCACCACCTGGAATCACACGTGTCAGCTTTGATAAAATTATCGATTTGGTAATGTGGCCACCAAACTGAATAGGATGGTAACAATTATATTGTCACCATTCGGATACGGCGATCAGCAAAAGTGTGAGTGACACCTTAGTATAACTAACACGTTTAAACCAGAACACTTAAATAAAACGTGTAATGTGAGACGAAGTAAAAATTGGTTCAAATATAAATATCTACTCACTGAAAACATTTTTCGTTTAGAGTTAAGAGTAATAAGCAAGCCTTTTTGTGAGAATTACACTAATTCTGTGGCCTAGCGGTTAGTATTTTGAAAATCATAAATTGATCAAAGATGTGAAGAATGAAAATTACATTGTGTATTTTCTCCTCGAATCAATCATACGCAATTTAATTGAATATTATTGTATTTTAGCTTCCCTTAAGAGATTTCGGAATTCAAAAACATGTAGTGCAAAACTAGTACATTATTTAGAGTCAAAATTTACTGAAAACTGTTAGAGAAGTACCCATAATTTAAAATCTATCCTTATTTATCTACCATTAGAATCCCACATGCTTCACATTGCTACGTTTCAATTTAAATAAAGAAAATACTGTAACCAAAACAGAAAAAAAATTACCGTTATGCATATATTTTTTTAATAATTGGACCGTACCGGCGAAAGTTTATTTGCTTAAATTGTATTTTTTTCGTTAATCCGTGCCAAAAATCGCGTACAAACTGAGCATAATAATAATTTAAAATTCGCTTACCCGACGCCTTTGTTAAGCTTTCCAGCAAGCTTTATACGTGAGCGCTTATATTCAAGAGCATTGTTCATTAAAAAATTTGAGCGGTATCTGAAAATTGTATAGCTGGGGATTTCAAAATCACCAAAGGTATAGAAAATAAAACAAAGCGTTGTTAGTAATGAGATGAAAATACCTTCAACTCTCATTCCACTTTTTAATAAACGGATGAAAATTTTCAATATTTAATTTGTGCCCCAAGAGAGATTAAATTTATTACAATCGGATATTTTGTTTTGTATTACAAAACATTCACAATAATAATATCAATGAGCCTAACTTTACGTCTTACAATGAACAATATTGAAGTCATAGATAAAATGATTTCTCTTTATTTTTATTTAGAAATGAAACAATGAAATAAAATTATACTTTCATAATATATTCAGTAGCATTTATGATGTTTATCTAAGGCTCCCATTCTAAAACAAAATTAAATCTTAAAATGTATTCGTTGTGATTTTTATAACCTTTATATTTCACCATATACCACCAATTCAAAAAGAACATAATTAAATACAATATTGAATTAAGAACGGCGATTGAATGCGAACGGCGACTATTATATATAAGATGTTCTAAAATTGATTGTCCAAAGTTACATGGCTGTTGAGTCTAGATTAAATAATCATTTTTGTATGTTTCTTGGATAATAAATTTATAAAAGAACTGTACTAATTTAGTTAAACCTTTGTGTATAAATAAACCGACATAATTAAAGTCACTTAAAAGCTTCACAAGCTTTTTGAAGTCGTCTCAACAGTCGTTGAACTAATTTATGTTTCTTTGATGTTACTTTTCGAAATTAACCTCCTCACCTGTTGAGGGCATTTCTAAAATATAAGATATATTAAACGAACTTTCGAAAGTTTCGCCACATAAAACTTCAGAAAAGGATCTCCAGCTTGAAATGACATCATAAAGAACCTTATTAAACTTAAAGTTTTAACTGATATGGGCTTTCATATAGTTGAGCGGACTGACTTATCGGGGATGAAATATTTTCTTTGCAAACTTTTTGACTTTTCTTTTACGTGTGACGGATCATTTGCTACCTACTTTCGAATGGTTGTCATTTTGCTTTATACGCCAATATTTTATGGAAATTTGTCAGGGCCAAGTCGCTTAGAATTTATTCAGGAACATAAGTCGTGAAACTACAAAAGTTTATAAGTTAATAATACCCCAGAATTATCAATTTAGTGATCATAATATGCATAATGTGTATAATGTATCTATTGACTTAATATAAAATGATTGCTTTTCGACATGTTACTTTTAAGAACGTGCAAGCAATGATAAAGCTAGTATTATCGAACTGATCCTGAATTAATGTAAGATATCGACTGAGGGTGCTTGATGGAATTTCAAAGAACTCGAACTGACAGACAGTTAACAGTTTATATCGCTTATATACAGATTCTGAATTATTTGTATACGTACGTTCAGAGTAAAATAATTAATATTTTTACAATTGTCACTTTTGCATACAATATACATAAACGGGTTTGTCTCAAAATTTGAGAATGTTTCCCTCGTCTTTCATATTAACCAAGGCTGTAAATCAGGCATGTCAAACTCGATTTGCACCGCGGGCCATATAAAAGAAATTTACATCAGTGGAAGACCGCATGTTTTCAATATTTAAAATTGGACCAAATAAAAGACGTTTAAAATATACAAATTATAAAGTAATTGAAAAATATTAAGTCTTTTAAGGACACTTGGGACCGTTTTTCACACAGCAAATCATTATAATTTGGTTGAATATTTTGACCTGTCGTAATTTTCAAAATTGACTATAAATGCTGATTGGTTAATCTTGACCTTTATGGAGTTTTGATGTTTTTCATTACAGAAAATTGTTGCTCGCATAAATATGTGTTTACGAACATAGCCATTATACGCATTATGAAACATTTTAGGAAACCCATCAGCTGTAAAATTCTCCAACTCCAACATCATAATATTTTTGCTTTAGCAAAGATTCACATTGAATTTCAACTAATTCCATTTATAAATTATCGTCAATAATTTTAATATCAATTGACAGAGATGAAGTAAAAAGATGAAACTTTAATTCACAGTTTTTGAAATCAGAAATCTTCTATCGACTCCTTTTTTAACAAATTAATTTGATGAGTATATCAAAATAAAGCATTAGTATTGTTTTACAATTTAAAAAAATATTTTTTCAAGAAGTCTCGGCGGGCCGCCAAGTATTTGTCGAAGGGCCGCATGTGGCCCCTGGGCCGCGTGTTTGACATGTCTGCTGTAAAGTCAGAGGCGTAAAAAACTAAGTAACTCGAAAACCTTTTTTATATGCAATCTCTTTTAATTTCTATGAATCAATAATGTATGTCAGCTTTGTATGAATGATTCATTTGTAGGTAACTTGTGTCGGCGGAGAGAATGGTCGAATGCAGACACATATTCCTATAACGGTAATTTTCTCGTGTTTGGGGAAACTTCTCACAATGCAGTACTTGTTTAATTCATATTCATCCTTATCAATATCATTTTTTTATTCGTCAATTCATTTACAGCTTGCTCTAGACTTACGACCAAGATACGTTCCTAACCTTTGGTTGTAAGTCAAATCGGTCGTAAGCCGAATTCGTTACAAAACATTAAAATGAAATATTGTTCGGTTCAGGTCAGTTTTAGTGGCGTCATATTCATTTGTGGAAATAAAGCAGCTGCAACCAAAAATGGTACAGACACATTTGAACACATCACAGTGCGCTTTTCAAATCGTATATTGTAGCTGTCAAACAAAAATCGTAATATCGTGAATTAGCCCGCCGATCCAATCAATAAAACACAGAATAAAACGTTGTGAACCCAATTCTATTACTCATCTTGTAAAAGAAACGTTTGGAATAAAGTCTTTATTCATTATTCACTTCAAAAATTAAACGTACATCAGGCGTGTGCCGTGGATTTCTCTCTTTCTTGCTCAATGACATGTAAAGTGAAGGGTGCGAGCGAGATACAACGGCATGCGGGCGTATGATCTTGTATTCTACTTGTTAATACACCGCACGCCAATGGTACATATTTATATTTATATAAATTATTATCGAAATTTAAAAATACTTTTACTGATCTTTCTTTCCGTATGCATTAACTGTTGGCAATGGTGCTGCGTGATGCAATAAAAAAATGTTATTTTAAGTTTTTGGTCGTAAGTGCAAACAGTTGTTAGTCGAAGCGTCATAAATCGAGGACTACCTGTATTTGTAAACCATTTATATCGAAGCCAGGAGTTATAGAAAAGAAATCAATTTGATATTTTAAATATTAGAATCGAAGGCGGACTCCACAGTCCTGATTTTTTAAATTATGTTTAGCAGTTTTTATGCTCGATAATTCTTATATACCCAACCATTGCAAAAAGGCTGAAGTTTTTGTAATACTTTCAATACTTGTTATGTCTGTATTTTTATCAATTGATAATGCTCGTGATGAGCGAAACCGGTTGTGATCATTATAAATTTGTGGAAGTAGTACAAATGAATTGTGTTTTATTTTTTAAAATATAATACTTTCAACATAAGAAGATCTCCGATAATATGGTATTTATGATTGCTAGGCACTCATATATTCACTGTTCCATCTTTTTTACGAACAATCAAAATCCGTTATCGCACTTCCCGAAGATAATAACAAGACTTTCGTGAATCAATTAATCATCCTATAGTACTAATAGTTTGGTAGCGGATTTCTAATCTCACCACATCGACAAAGCAAACGGCCAAAGGTTGAATATAGAACTTATGATTAATACTAGATATCGCATATATTACATAACAAGACAGTTTACTTTGAACAGTGATAAAGTATATGTATTTCAATTGAAGACCTTTGCATCCAAACATTTTTTCCATTTTCATTTTATTGAATCTCTCGATTCTCTGTGTTTAACTTTATTCAACTGTGCAAAGATATATTTAAAAACGAAATCATAACTCCTTCAAATTGACGATCAAGAATGTGCCACTTTTTCAAAAAAGACACAACAGTCCATGCCATTTTGTACGGAATCAGTAAAGGTCTTTTATAACCAAGATATTACGATATAAATTGAAATTGATAACTTAGTTATTCCACTGGCTGTGTTACTAATTTAACGCATTTTGCTTCTTTGAGAAGAATCTTTAGAGTAAATATATTGCAAGGTTATTTATTTCTAGTGTAAACAATGATTCTAATTCTTAAATATAAAATTAACGATAGGGTGAGTTTGTTTCCTTCTACTGGACGTGCGGAGGGGGTAAGACACAAACAATTATAATACTGATTACCATAACACTACTAATTACCAGTGTTTTGAGCTGAAAATCCAAAGAGAAATAAATTTAATAGTGGTAAGCCACCTGTCCTATCCGAAGGGTTATTTACTAACAATCGATTACTGTTCATGGTTTTATTAATTTCTAAAACTCTAAACTATTCATTTTAACACCATTTTTATTTTCATGATTGTGTATTTAAAATTAATTTTTTTTTACCCTCTTCTGAAAAAAATGAGTTTTATGATATTTGCTGTTTTTATGGCGAGGTATTCAAATTGTTTAACCAAGCTTTGTCAAAATTGAACTATTATAATAGTTGATTGATACAATTATAAATGTTCAAAATTATTTATCTAAAATCATGTTTTTCTGTCCATTTAACTTATATCTACAAATAAAACTTTTTTCTGAAATCGATTGATAAATTGAGAGAACTATTATGATTTTTGGATAAAGCTACCAGGAAATACCTTTTAAATCGTGTTTTGACATCGCTTTTTCTTTTTCATTTAAGACATCCAAATAAACTTGTTTCATGAATTTATTAGAATTCGTATTTAATACATCTAAAATTTTTTCAGTGATATCTAATGTATTGTTTACATTTTCACAAATATTTTTAACATATGTTCTCCTTATTGTGCTTTGCAGGTAACTGTATTTTTCAAAAACATTTTATAAACTAGTCAATGAACATATTTAAAAATAAGGTAATGATAAAATGACCTTCAAGTACTTACAGGGTTGAATCTTAGTACGGACAATTTCGTAAATTGATTTATGGTTTTTTCTTAGTCAAACAATGTTAATGCTAATGCTACTCACATAAACTAATTATTATATTAAAAACAAAAACAAAATATTGTAACTATATAATTAGTAAGATATTTTAAGATTTTGTGAGCAATCTTTTGTTAAATGTAATTATTATTTATCGCGAAAATTCATCCACTCTAATACCTCTCAATTCTCTAGAATCACTCTTTTGTTTAACGCCTGACACTTTTCTTCATCCATTCTCGCCAACTTTTCTAAGAGATTTTCCTTCTTTTATCCAAGTTTCTTCGCGATTCACAATAATAATTAATGAACAGTGTCATAGTTTAGTTTCAGCGAAGTTTTATTAAGTCCTTTTATCAAACTCATTGACTTTGTAACTGTTGTAATATCTTAATAAATCTCTTCGATATTTGCATAAGATAATTACTGCCGCAGACATAGTGGGTCCCTATACAATTACTAGTGATGTCAATCAAATACTTAATGCTTGTAATTATTGTAATTGAAAGTTGTTTATTCTACCATCAAAAAAACGATGGTATATTTAGTAAAATCTACTTGAAATTCAATGGTATTGGATTAGGGCAATCTCATCCAAATACTAATACCAAAAATTTAGAACTGTCTTCGGTTGATGTTTACGAACGTATTTAAATAAAATAATTTGTTATTTTTAATTCAAAATGAAATATCCCAATATTGTTTAGTTATTCTATTAATGTTAATACATATGAAGGTTTTATAATTTAAACGAACATTTTGACATTTAAATATGTAGGTAACAGTATCTTATTTTATTATATAAGATAACATGCTAGTGTTCCTACTTATTTTTATAAAATAACAATAAATAATATAAATTTGTATCGCGATAACTTATGTTTTTAAGACATTGTCTATGTGTTTTTAATTACATGTTATCAAATTAAGAAGTGTTGTTAATTCAACTTTTGTCGTTTTCTCTAAAATCATATAAAGAAAAACAACACGAAGAAAAACATCCGCAATTGTAGAAACTGATGAGCCACAAAATCGTTAAATTAGTTGGGAAGTAAAAAAAGGCGAGAAGTGTGGAAGATAGTAGGTTGTAGACGGTTATTTACAATGATATAAATTAATCATTAATTCTGTAGATGTTTTTAAGGAAAAATACTTATTAAAAGAAAATGCCTAGGCAAAAAAAAAGGTTAAACATGAAACAGAAATGAAAAAATTCCAACTTGTCGGATCGTAAATTGTAACGGAAGTTTATAGCCATTTCGTTCATCATGAGGTAGTGAATTTTCCCGTTTATTTGTTTAAGCTTCTTTTAATCCGAACCTCTCGCTATAGACGGGCAATACTGTAATTTAAAACCATATTTTAAAGACACATTCTTTAAATTCCGAGACATATCCCAGATTGCAGCAGTGTTCGCAAATATTCAGTTCTTCTTCAGTTCAGATACTTGACACACGGAGCGCTTTCAAATAAGGAAACCGACAAAATGCTCCACGTCGTACGAGTGGCCTTAATATCGGATTACGCACAACAATTAATTTGGTTTAGTGAAAATCCCACCTGCCGACACTCCCGCAACACAACAGCTCATTCTCTCAGCCGTATCCATCTTCGCGCGCGAAGACGTCGCGACGTTCTCGACAATATAAAACAATAAGCGTTTCCGGCGCCGCAACCGTTTCCGGAGAGACGACGCTTTTTCGTGTGCTCATTGTCAACGGTGCGTAAGAACCATTGTCTAGGATTACGCTTTGATAGGATCCTATTACCGGGTGATAATTTATTATCGTCACTTTAAATGCACGGTGAGTGATGACTAAGCATTATTAATTAATGCGTGTCGTACAAGAATAGGAATGTTTCATATATGTTCATAATAATTAACGAGCAAAATTATTAGTTAATATTACTATGTAAGCTTCGTTTATTTTCATTTCGTTCAATTGATGACATAATGCAATTTTGAGAAGAGACGATTTTTGATAAATCTTCGCAATCATAACACAATGTAAAAAACAATAACTGTACCTCAAACCACGAAAACCAAAAAACCTCTTTTGCTGACCTACATATAAAACACGAAGAAAGGAAATAAAAAAGTGAAATATTAATAAAGGTTTGTAATGAAATCGCAGCACAATACCTAATTTCTTCCATTTTATTATGTAATTAAGTAAATTATAAGTTGATCTTTCTATTTTTTCCCAGACATGAAAATTTCTATTCAGATTTGAGACAGCTTTATGTAAATATTCGATATAATTTCTCTATCTAACGGTTGAGCTTAGCACCTTTGTTTATTTGTTTACTTCTGCAAAGAAAAATGAAAAGTACTCTACCCATTTCAATACTATTTTTTTCTAAAAACATTAATACGCAAATTCATTAGGAAAGCGGTACTTTATCATCGCAACATTCTGTTGTGTTTTTTTTTTAACTGTATGTAAGAATTTGTCTAACAGATTTTATTCAATTCTTTAATATATAGTATTTTAGACATTTTACCTCGAAACATTATTTAAAATTTATGGTTTTATTAATCACTCAGCATTGATCGTCGAGTCTTCTGCAGGCTTAATATATTATATTAAAGTGAAACCTTAAAAGTGGGCGCATGTAAATTATGGCCAGACGTTTATTGGCTACTTGTAACTTGACCTTCTGGTAATGACTAAGCTGCTATTGATACCGTTAAACTTATTTTTGAAGCGCACACTTAAAGCTTCGGCACAAAGTGTGCATTTGATAAATCCCTAAGGATTGATCCAAACAACAAAAGTGTAGATCAAAATACAACGTACACTAAATAATAATAAGCGTTGGGAATTTTGAATGATGCAGAGTGTAAAAATATATATTTGAATACTTTAAAAACATGAAATCAATTAATTCTAGGAGAATTAAAAAATACACTTGATTTCTCTTTTTATATTACACCATTAACAAAACTATTAGTTCTGAAAGAAGCAGCTATTAATTATATTTTATAATTCTTGGGGTGATAAATATTTGACTATAGTTTACTATATATAAATATCCATTCTAATTCACCCATATTCATACCAATTCAACCAATAAATATATTTAAATTTTGACAAGAACAGCAATAATTTTTTTAGTAGACTATTGTTATTACAACTGTTATTCCACTTGTGAAACAAAGATGAAACATATTTACCAATTCTTCGATCTTCAGACATATTTCGTATAATATTAAAATAATTTAAAATGAATTGATTCATCAGTTCTATTAAAAGCGCTGCTTAAATAATAAATTTATACGAGCTCGTGCTGACTACAATTTTAAAATATTTTAAATGTTCATTTACCCTTATAATTTTATGAACGATGCTAAAAATACAAAAGTTAAAAATAAATCATTAAGTTTTATCGTCTCTGATTTAATTGTGTGTTATAACCAGTCATGAATGCACAGCAATTGCTTTTGAAAAAAGTGGATATCTATAATTTAACCACCGAATCCATCAAATCAAGTAAAATTGAAAGGGCTGTCGAATGTAAATTTTATTATTCAACACCATTACAATAATACAGATTATAAACAGACATATGAGTACAAAATTAAAAACGCCACTGCCCTTCAAAGTCGTAAAGTGAAAAATCAAATAAAACCGATACTGAGGTAATTCTTACACTTTAAGGGAAGCGAAATATCTAAGCTTTATGTGAATTGTTATAGAATCATCTTATATATAATAGCCCAGATAGTTCCGTAGACGTTTTATGATTATCACATATCATACGTAGGTATGAATTTCTTTCATGACCTAAGCGTTCGTGGTGTATATTAAAATAAAATATCATGCAATGCAATGCACGTACAGTTCCAACATACTAGCTGCTTTAGACATTCAGTATTTCAATTTCAATACTGTCATCTATGACGGGTAAGGTTATACTATTTTCCAAGTGACTAAATTTAAAGATTTCGTATTGGACAGTGGTGAGTTTGCATGTAAACGCAATTTATAAAATCATTTTTAACGGTTTTATTGGGTTATTGAATCTGATCTGTTAAGTTGTATAAATACACAATAATACGGACAATACTTGTACATGCATATGTAATTTTCGACTTTTTGTGGATAGTGCCGTTTCTGCTCATACAAAAATCAAATGTTCACTTAATCATTTATAAAATATGATAGAAAAATTAAAGTATATGGCAAATGAAGTAAAATAACAAAAAACGTCTCATTCGTTCGTCTATCTGATAAAAATAAATTGGTCGACATTTTTCAACTTCATCTAGACCTTGAGGTCTCTGTTTCAGAATTCAACCGTTTGAGTGCTCTTTAGTTTTAGTGGAGTGAGATGGTAAGGCTTTGAGGCCGTCCGGCGTTTTGACCTCGTTTTCCGTAGCCCGCTCTATGGCCTACGCGGGCCTACGCCACCGTAGAGGTCGCATGCTCCACATATACAAAGACAAATTTAATTCACGATACAAAGCTTGCAAATGCATATTTTTATACGAGTAAGGCAATTTAAGGGGTAGTTGTGAAGTATCACAGTTGGAAAGAGGTAAGCGATGGGTAACCGAGAGGAACATGGTACATTTCAGAAGTCAGTACGAAGCCAAGCCAAAAATAATAAAATTCGTTATTTCTATCGATAAATAAACACATTTTTGATGAAATAATAAATATTAACAGTATAAACAAAATTTTCATTGCTGATATGAACATAAAATGATAAAATATGCTGTTTTGTCAATAATTTTGTGATGTGTTTCCACCACATTATTCAAACTTTTAAACAGAACCATTTCTTTTTGTATGTATATGACCGTAATATTTGAACAAAAATATTCACCAAATGCTTCTCAGCATTAGTCATTTGGTAGCAAATAATCCAAACTGTTGTTTCATATTAATCAGTTCCAGCTTATACTTAATATTTGTATTTTCGCGATCCAACACTTGTTTTTTTTCTCGAAAGAAGTAAAAAACTTTATGTAATATTTCCCGTATTATCATTTTTAATTTGAATATATTGTTGGTGTCAAAAAATGTTATACCATAATCTATTTGTCTTTTGATGTAGCCATATTTACACGACGCCACTCAATTTCATCCGTCATCAATTTTCACATCAACATATGTATCATAGAGTCAAAAGAGTTTTTGAGTAACTACCAAATTTTCACCCTTGGCTTAAAAAACAGTTTGAACTGCTATTTTTAAATTATATTCAAAATATTTTATAAAATTCATGATTTCTTTGAAGGAAAATTCTAGCGCACTACTCACTTGCCTACGTTGAAATCAATTGTGAGTTGGATTTAAAATTAATTCTCTTTTTAAATGCAGCGTTTCTTGACTTGTTTGTAATCAATTGCAGTTAACATACCTGGAAATAAAAAGTTGACATCTTTGGCTATTGACATTACCATAATTTCAAACTGTTTTAATAGGAAATAAAAAATAAAGAATAACCAAGGGATACGAAACACTTCACACTTCCTTATCATTTTAAAGTTTTGAAAGAATGTCAAATTCAAACCACTGAATCTTTTTGTGTATTTTTGTTATACCTTGCTTTCTGATTGTTAGTTTACTAAATCATTTAAACGACATCTTCATCCCCAAACATTATATCAGTAATTTGAAATTCATTTACGCTTACAGAATACTAAAAATAGCAACATGTACGTTCTTTATGTCATCAGTGAGTTTTTTAATAAAAGACACTATTTTTTCATCATTTTTCATTGTACCAATTGATAGTTTGACTCCTAAGCCTCAAACAGTCGATATTTTTCAATCGAATCATCCTATTATTGTACAATTTCTAATTTTTCATGATAATTAAAATAAAAATAATTCATTTAATCAAGAATAAACATCTCGTAAAAGACATTGTTTCTACAATATTAACTTATAATCAAATAAGAGTTTCCGCTCTCCAGAAATATTTTTTCATTAATTCAGACTCATGTTTTTTTATTAACAATGTCTCACTTGTTTACCTAGCTTTCATGATGAAATATAGTTGTAAGGAATATTTGACAGCATTACGAAGGTCCATATCTTTGACTACAAATCTATAAATCGATTCAATAAAGTGTCCATTCGAACTCCGCGGCCGAGTAACATGAAAGCCCTAGACTCCACCATTTTAATGGAGGAATATTTCATATATTTAAAAAAAACATAAATAAGTTACGATTTGGTTAAGTTAGAATTCAATGACAATATTTTCAAATCCAACAACAAATATTTCGATATTTTTATCTATAATATCTTAATGATCATGTAAAAGCTAAAATCATACAATTTTAACAAATGGCATCGTTTTTTGAATACCTTTTAAATGTTAACTACTACGAATATAAAGTTTATCGAATTATTACATTTTAATTGTTTGAGACCAGACAATAAGTGTCATATACAATCGTGTTGTTGTATAAAGAAATATAGCTTTATTTGACATTTGAAGCATGAAGGAAAGCGAAGGTATAGAATAAGAGTCATTGTGTAACAGCTTACGTGTGTTCAACTCTCTTACTAATCGTACGTTTAACAAAGTAGGAAAAGCTCGAGCCAGACAAAAGCTTGGCTTAGTAGAAATAGTATTGAAAGAGGAAATATTATTTTAAACGAACAAAAGTCTAGATTCGTTACGCGAGAATAATTTTAATTATTTACCTATCCGACAATTTTAACGCTATTTTAGCATTGTACATAACAAAATTAATAAGCATGTCAAAATTTTACGTCACAATCAAAAAAATGTTGCCTCCATTACAAATTCAGATTTAACAATTTTATTAATACATCTGTCCAATGATGTAACGCAAATATTTTTGTCACTATATCGCATCCCAAGTAAAATACAACCATTAGTATGAATTTGTCATTTTGCAAGGGAACCATTTTTCAAAAATTCGCCGAAATACAAATGATGTCATGGTTCATAAACCGATGTCAACTTTTTATGGTGAAACACTACTCTCTTTACATTGTGGTTAAAGTTTTTTATTTAAATAAATTCAAGCCTCTCGCAATGTGTAGCGTACTGACTCCTAATGGAACTTATCTCAACAGAAGTTTTTCTACGACAGCTGCTAATTACTCAGTTGTCCAGCTTCTCTTTTTTTGAAAAGAGAAAGGATGGAAATATGAGACTATAGCAGGACTAGTGGTTAGGTAATAATTCCCGCTATGCGCCGTTTTAGGAGGAGGTGATTGTAGACATCACAGAGATGTCCAAAAAACGGTTGAAGATTCAATTTATGAAACTGCCTTTACTGTGATTCAAGCATGTGAGCAAGGCGTGCCAACGGCGCCGACCATTCACCTCAATGTCCAACACAGGTGCTTTATTATTGATATCACTTTTTTTAAAATGCTATCAAATGAATATATTTTTATTTGTTGTTCAATGTTAGAACTGTATTATATATTTACGTAACTGGTGTTATTTATAGATCACATTAGTTTTACTTTAAATTTTTTAAAAAGCCTATAACAAGAAACCTATTCGTAATATTTTTATTTATTAAATTTGGATTATTGAGATTTTGTACACTTCCGTGTATTTTGTCACTAACGACCCGGGTTTCGCCTTTCGGCATCTTCAGGCATTCGAGCACACGAATGGACTCGAACTGACAGAGAGTAAACAGTGTCTAACGTTTATATACAAGATACAAATACGACAAATATTATTTACGAGGTAAAATATTATACGTCTGAGAGCCACACTGATACCTGAGTTAACATTTCGAGAATCATGTTGCATCAAAACATGGGGGATCATAAATTATTTTATCAAGAAATTTTGGAAATCAATAGAGCCCAGTTAAATTCCTTGCCAATTCTGAATGAGCAGCTGAATCTTCCTAATTCTCCGTTATTGTATCCTATACGTTGAAACACCTAACAGATGTCACTAAATGTGGAATGATTGTATATATTTACAGTTTCGTCGAATTGCATCCCGTCGAAACACACAATGCTATTATAATTGTAAAATCACTGGTAATTCTAAAAGTAGTTGGAAAGCGGCAATTCGCCACTCTGTTAATGTGTTGTTTACAAAATAAGGATTAAGGCGATTCTCGAAATGTTAACTCAGGTATCAGTGTGGCTCTCAGACGTATAATATTTCACCTCGTAAATAATATTTGTCGTATTTGTATATTCTATATAAACGTTAGACACTGTTTACTGTCTGTCACGCCACGCCGGTCTTCAATTAGTCGCCCTAAGAGATAAATCTTAAAGTAACGAGCCGGGCTCGCACATTTCAGTTAGGGACTGGGCATTTCTAAAATAAGAATAGTAAGCTCTTCAAGCTTACGCTGACATTATGAGAAATTCCTGGTAAGAATTGAACTTTTTAAATGATTCAAAGACAATCATTCTCGTAAGGGGTTTTTCTTAAGTGTTTTCCTTACACAAAAGCCTTCAGCTGACAGAATCTTTTACGATTGCAGTACTTATCTAGCTTACATGCGGAAAAGAATAGGAAAGTAAAGGTAGGAAAAAAAAAAAAACTGTCTGTCAGTTCGAGTCCATTCGTGTGCTGGAATGCCTGAAGATGCCGAAAGGCGAAACCCGGGTCGTTAGTGACGAAATACATGGAAGTGTACAAAATCTCAATAATCCAAATTTGATATTGAAATTCCATCAAGCACCCTCAGTCGATTTCTTAAATTATATTTTTATTTATGTTAACCACGTCCGCTCCCAATGTGAAGCATATGGACTTCTACCATATGGAGGGGAGGTATTTCAACAAAAGTTTTCTGCGAGAACTCTCTTTTTCAAAGGGATAGAAGTATGGGACTTGGGCAGGATTCATGGTTACCTAATCGCTACCGCTGCACCTTATTTTTTAGATTGAATGGGTGGGAGGGAATTTTAGACATCACAAACACCCATACATATATTTTGAACACAAATCCTTAAATCGATCTGGATTCGAGTCGGTGAGCACCTTAGCCAGCAACGGCTTTGACCACAGCACCACGGACCCGGCCATAATATCGTTCAATAAAAACATGAAGACAAATATGATAGAGGTTTTTTAATAGTACGATTAATGTGCGATATTCGTCAGCCCGAAGCTATTTCAGATGAGCGCGATATAACAAGATTGATGCGAGATTGTCATGGATACGAAAATACGTCAAGTATAAATTATTACAGTCGTAAATAGAAATTCTGTGTCACCACACAGGTCAGTCATTAACATAAATGGGGAACATTTTACCGTTTAATAGCCATAATGAATTGTTAATGTTACACGTAGGGGGTCTATCGTTATTTAATAATTCTATCAAAATCTTTATGCTACTTAAGTCTGTAGTAGGGTTTCCAATCCCGGGATTGTATTAATACAATCCCGGGATTTCGAGATTCACAGTAAATGCTAAAAAATAATTCATGTACGTATTTTTTACAATACCTATTTAGTTAATATAAATGTATTGTGGTATCCCTCTTTATCATATTTTAAAACAACCGTTTTTAACCAATTTAAAATCTAGGACAAATTAGGACAGCTTCTAAAATGAATATAATAAATAAAATAAAATATATTGATTGTTTTTTCTTACAATTTTGTCTTTTTTTGTAAACGACTTTGATTTTAAATCAACCCAAAAAATGCCCAAAAAATATTTAATCATATATGCATTCCGATTGAAGTAATGATGGGCACAAATTAAATTTTAAATGTACAACTTAACATAATAGGATAAAATAACAAAGTATTTAGTTTTACAAATTTTTATCAGGTAGTTGATAGCTATTTCGGCTTTACACCATCGTCAGAACTAGTCATCATAGTTCTAACGACGGCGTAAATCCGGAATAGCTATCAACTACCTGATAAAAAATTTTTAGAACTAAGTACTTTGTTATTTTATCCTATTATAATGGAGTTCTACCAAGTAAATGCCAATTCAATCAATACAATTTAACAATTGAAACTACACTCTGAAACTTACAAAGTTACTGTTAACTAGAGTTAAGACGCTTACACCATGATATGTAAACAAACACTGGTGGTTATGAAAGTACAATGCTGCTCTTGCCTGGAATGAAGATTATTAGTTTAGAAAATTAAAGAGCATTATAAAATATATGTTTTAAAAATGAATTCATTTTAGATGAGAGTTTGTAAGTTTAGAAAGATATTTTATAATTTAAATGGTAGGTTTGAACACAAAGAACAAAGCTGGATTTCTAACTATTTTTTTTTAATTGCTGGAGATTATGAGTTTTGATACTGGACCCCTCAATTGATTAAAAGATCAATGTATACAAGGTTTTCATTGTGGGATTCGGACAGTTGACCGCGCAATCAAGTAGGATTAAAGCCCAACAAACTATTATATCTTTTGCACGTTTGTTTATTCTTTCTTGCAACATTATTAACGAGTGATATAATTCTTGAATTCATAGTATATGTAACATTAACAGGATATTTTTTATCAATTTTCAAATTAGACTGAAATGTGTTATCGTTAGGTTTTACTGTTTAGAAGCCGAACCGATACAATTTTTCTATTAATGTGAAGAAAGAAAATATGCTGTATTCTCGGAATATGGCAATTTTCGTCAAAATCTTACGAATAAAAGTATTTGGAATATTTTGCATCGTGGCACTGTCAGTGAATAACAATGCGGCTTATTTGTGCCGTGATTTCCGCTCTATGCTTATTTTATTATTGAAAAATAACAAAGAGGGCGTTCCTAATGTGCACGATATGGCTTCAGTCGAAATAACACGCACAACCAATCATTAATAGCATTTTATCTCTGCATATGATAACCTTTAACTCAACCTCTAACTCAGTGTCGAAAGTCTGGGACTCACGGTTGTACTCGGTCAGAACCAAGTGCCACCTATTCAACGCGTGCATTCTGACGGTGTTTCTTTACGGTTGCCAGTCATGACACCTCACCAAGGCACAGGGTAACCGTATACTGTGATTTGAAAACAGATTCTTGCGGCGAATGCTAAGGGTACAGTGGTTTGATTTTATCAGGAACTCGGAGGTAAGAGAGTGGACGAACCAGCCTCTTATTACGTCCAAAATAAAAAAGCGACGATAGATCTGGCTTGGTCACGTGCTGCGGATGCCCCAGGGAAGCCTGAATTCTGCCTGTCTCTTCTACCAACCGGATGAATTCCATCGTCCTGGAAGGTCGCTTATGACCATCCATGGAATGTATTTGGCGGAGCTACGGGACGCTGGGATGACCTGGGAGGAAGCAGAAAGACTGGCGGGGGACAGAGAAGCTTAGAGGAACCGCATGATGGCCATATGTTTTGAGTAGGGAGCGCATATGGTTTAAAACAAATATGCTAATTTAAGCGACTTAGAAAAAAGGTAATGTAACTTCTCGATATTAATTGACAAGCGGTAAAATATTATTTTTTCTTAAAATTAGTTCATCTAAAGTAAAGTGCAATATTTGTTTTTTGAAGAATATTGAAGATTAAAGAAAAGATATAGCTATTTGCCATATGAATGGAAGTAACCATAAAAGATATTTACAATATTTTTTAAATAATAAACCTTTCCATTGCCCTAAAGAATACAAAAGACTGACAGTAAGTTTAGCCGTACTAGCTTCATCAATCACTTTTAAGATGCTAACTTCCAATGGTCGAAACACATGCTGGAAACACAAAAGAAACAGTATTTGTTTTTAACTAATTTCACATTTTTATACTAACCAGATTATTCACTCATCGCATCGTTCAGTTGATAATGTTCGCAATGAGCGAAATCTGCCATGATCAATATAAAAATGTGGAAGCAGTACAAAACGAAGGGCGTATTTCTTTTCAAATATAATGCTTTTAACCGGTTAACTGCCAGCAGGTACATGTATAGCGGTACCCAGCACGTCGCGAATTTTACGACAAAAATAAAACCTTCTAAACATATCGTTTTTGAAAGTGTAATAAAGTTTATTTATAAAACTTACCAAATAAATGAAGAGCGCGCCAGTCGTGGAGCCATTTATCCATAATCATAAAATTAATTGTTCGTGAGGCAGGGTTGTTACAAAATTTGTCATAGAAAATATGCAAACTTAAATTTTATGTCAAAAGTATTTGTTTATGTTAGTTTAATATTAAAAGTATACACACACACACTATGATTTAAAAAAATTAAAAGTCTTCTATCGTATGACTCAAAACAGGTATCCACGCAGAGAGCCACTTTGCACTAATTGCATTGATATCTCGATTCTTTCCGTATTGTTTTGGACAAACACACTACGCATCTCTTCATTGATTTAAAAGTGGTAAAAATTAATTCTGTTTCAATTCTAAGTATGCAAAGATATTCTTAATAGATGTCACTATGTGTTCAACATATTTGTACATTTGAAATATTGCGCGTCGTAAGACGTAATTTTTGTATGGGCGGCGCTCCGTTCACGGAAAATTATGCGTCTTAAGACGCTTTTGACAGTTAACCGGTTAAATCAAGAATTTACAGTAACACTTTAAAAATTAACAAGAATGCTGGTTCAATCATAAAGTGCAAGGCTTATAATACTTCAAATATATAAAATGACATATTAATGGCTTTAAGGTTATTTTATATATCATGTTTTGTAAGAAAATTAAAAGTGAATATATTTTCAACTGAATGGACTTTGGACTTCAGTAATGTCTTTTCATAAGATGTACTTTATGGAAAGTACGTTGACTAGGTCACACAAGTTGGTTTTTCCTACTACCACCCTTTGAGTATGTGCGTTAAATGTTTCATAGCCGCTTTCTACGACGCTATCGACAGAAAAAAAGGAATCTACCCCTCACATTCATAGTATCCGAGCATTGATTTTGTACCATCCACTAGTGTGCTGCAAGGATGTTGAAAATATTACTAAATAAGAGAGAGATTTGGATTATTCAATTAAATTATGATCCAATGATTAAAATGTTCTACACATCTGAAGTAAATTTCTTATATGGAACTATATCGTTTCCGTGTGTTATTTTATCCAAATACTGTCAGATTTGTATTGTATTGTATTTCTGGAGCATACACGATTTAATCCATATGGGGTGACATGAAAGGGAAAAACAAATATTAAAAGTAATACCTTACAACATGGCCTAAGCACTTTAAGTATTATTGCTGGGAAAATATGAGCTTTGATGTTTGTTCAGAGATAAATTACTAAAGAAAAGCAGGCGGACCTCACTTGAAAAAGAAATGGAATGTATGGCACTTGAATGAGATTTCTCGGAAAGGCTCGTGTACTATTGTTTCACTCATTCTAGATTGGTGGTTTTAAAAAGTAAAATCTACAAACCTTGTCCAAGGGTCTCCATTTAAATTAAAGCTTTTCCTGTATACGAATTAATTAAAGACTCATAAATAGCCTGCTTGAAATAAATAAACGTTTATAAAAAGGAGACAGTCTTTTCAATAATATAAAAATTCTAACATTTGAATTTACACCATCGAAATATTGTTTACAACATAAATTCGATATTAATGCACTATTATTCATTTTCATTCGACATTGAATATATTTAATACAGTAATACCTTCAATCTTAATGTATTGTGTGAGTTTTCTATTCTTTAATTCAAATCAAGAGTTAAAAACAAGTGATGATTCAACCAAGAATATTATTTCCAATCGGTTAAAAAATCATTTTACGACGCATTTAGTATCCGAATCATGATAAATTATTTTTCGAGTTAAATTAACTTGGCTCAATCAATTCTGTTAAAACACATTTTATACCATGTCCGGTCCCAATGTAGAGAATATGGGCTTCTAATAGAGATGCTTGTTACACAGTTGATCAACCTTTCTTTTTCCAAGAGATTAGGGATAAAAGAATAAGGCTAGAACAGGACTAGTGTGTTAGCTGACCGCACTTAGGATTGGAAGGGTGGGAGGGAATTCTAGACATCAGAGATATCCATGCCTACAAACGTAAATGCGTTAATCCATTGAAAATCAAATTATGAATATGTCAGTACTGGGAATTAGGCCCGAGATATCCGTAACCAAAGCCAACGACGTTGACCACTCCACCACGGATCCGACATCGCATTTACAGTAATACCGACAGCGAAAGCGCATTACCCAAAAATTAAAGTGATAGATATTAATAAAATTTTGGAATGTGTTTATTGACTTGTGTAATTACAGATACTTCAACATTTTGGAATTGATATGCCGCCAACCATTGCGGTCGATGGCGAGTGAAAAATTATTGTTGCCTTTTTCAGAAGAATTAGATAGTCAGGTTTCAATGACGTTCGATCGCTTTATGTCTCGCCCGCTTCGGTGTATCGATATCCGCGCTATGTAGGTAGGGCTTCCAATTAACCGCCCAAAAAGACTAACCGGTTTTCGATTTTTTTCTGACGAAAAAACCGGTTAACCAGTTTAACTATTTTCTAAAAACCAGTTTTGGTACCATGATGTAATAGTGTAACGATTGAAAAACAAGGTATTTTTCTTCATAAAATTTACTAATATGAACTAATAGGTATGTATTATACCAGAGATTCTCAAGCCTGTGCCGGCGGACATGGCGCCCGCTCACCGATTTGTGTGCGCTCGGCGCTCACAAATTTATCGCGGCAATTCTATAGAAATCGGTGTAGAATTACCGTGACAGATTATTTATTACTTCAATTTTATTTTCTCAACTTTATAAAATACTCATTTGATAAAAATGTTATTCGAACTCATTTGTCTGCATAACTCGAAATGTTTATGTTGTCTTGCTGCTCTGCTAAACACTGGATGCATCTTTATGATTACTGACAGGAATATCATCAAGCTCTCTTTATTATGAAGCACTGGTCAATGAATGCAATGCCAAAGATCATACTGACTTTGAGAATGATATAATAATTATAATTTAAGACATCGACAGAGGGTGCTTGATGGAATTTCAATATCAAATTTGGATTATTGAGATTTTGTACACTTCCATGTAAATACATGGAAGTGTACAAAATCTCAATAATCCAAATTTGATATAATACCTAGTATATTTAATATATTTCGATAATTGATATAATAATGTACTTAAAGGCTGGGAGCCCCTGTATTATAATATACACGTGAATTAAATATACACCAACACAAATACAAAATACAACGCACCATAACAAAATATTTGATCAGACGCAAAATACAATTGGTAATAATTCAATTATTATGTTAACGCATTGATGAAACATATACACACAATGCAAATGCAGAAAAGACAAATGCATTCATGATAATTGCGCACGGAGTAAAAATAATACATATTTTGTATGTATTGTGTTTTAAAGAAAAATAAAAATATGCTAGAATTTTATATACTTATATAGGAATGAATATTAAATAATGTGTTACGTTTTCAATGTAGTAAATACTATTATTTTATTAATTAGTAATCTTGATAATTTATAATCTAAATTATTTTTATTTCATTATTATATAACTTAGAGTATATTATTACAAAAACAAAATAAACTAATTTTCTCTCAAATAATAACTGACATAAAATTTAAATTTTGCCTTTACATCAAATCTTTAATGTCACTTTCATTCAAAACTTTTTTTCATTGAATGTATAAATACCTATTTTATATTTATATTATTTTATATGAATTGAGTGGTCAACGTCGTTGGCTTCGGTTGAGGTCATAAAATGATTTTTAAATCTATTGATAGATTTCTATTCAGTTGCCTCCTATGTCTAAAACTCCGCATATCCAATTCTCAAAAAAGCAGATGTAACGGGAGTGATTAGCTAACCACTATATCCTTTTCGAAAAAGATAGGCTGAGCAACTGAGTAATAAAGAATTATCGTAGAAACAATTTATGTTGAGATAAACTCCATTAAGAGTCCATATGCTCCACATTATGGTTTTATTTATATATAATTGTTACTGTATGCATATAGCTTTGGCGCAATAATTGTAATGTGTATTATATAGAACCAAAAATAAGTATTTAAACAGATACCATAATAATTATTATTGTGTATATTACCATATTTATCATAGGTACTATGATTGTATATTCCAAGAACATTATTTTGCAATTTTAAACCATTTTTCTTTATTGTTTAAAAACTCTAATGCACTTTACATCATCTCGTGTTTCATTTAACTACGAATATTTGTGAGACATTATTATTATTGTTCCTTTCGCACTACAAGAGATTAAGTCTAAAGTAAAGGTTACTAAGAAAACGATTTGATTTATGACACCTATTGTCGGAAATACCAACAAACATGCTTTACAATTGAATTTTTTTGTGTTTCCGTTGACTTTATGGATGTGTTTGTTTATTTAAACTTTTATTTTCCCAATAGATAATAAAACACACTATCCCGTTTGGCTTAGAAATCACTATACCTTTTTTTTACACAACTTTCTCGATTTTTTTATTGGGTAGCAGTTATTTTAGATGTTAATTCAACATTAAAAAACATCCAACAACGAAAAATCTTTCTAAAAATATTTAAGTTGATGTAATGGGTGTCGACGTCTATGGCGCAGTTGGTAACGTCGTTGGCTACGGTTACGGATGTCTCGGGATTAAGCCCTGAGCAGAGAGTACCATAAATCAATTTCTGTTCGAAGAAATGGGTGTATGTGGTGTCTAAATTCTCTCTCACCAGTACGATCCTAAAAAAGTGGCGTACTGAGAGCGCTACTCCTGTTTTAGCCCTATCCTACTATCCTTACTATCTTCGAAAAGAGAGGTTGAACAACTGTGTAACAAGCAGTTTTAGTAGAAAACTTCTGTTGAGATACTCCATTATAAGGTCATATGCTGCACACTGGGAAGCGGACATGGTAAAAAAATGCGAAATATAAGATAAGATAAGCAATATTATATTCCTCGTTATAAATATTTTTTTACAATACCAAGCTTAGGTAGTAATCAGATCTTTCTAATAAAAATCAGAAGTAATCGTGAAAAATTAGAAAAAAATTGATTATAAATATATATATATTTTTTATAATAGTACCTACAAGGGGTTTTCCAAATTTTATTTGCATCTGAAAAATAAATAATAAACGTAGATGTGTCGTACGTTCAATAAGAGCTATTGTGGAATACTAGTTTTATTCTCATCGAAAATATAATATGAGAATCCTTTCAAATTTTGGATATTAATTTGTATGTAACGTCAAATCGATTTAATAAATGATTGTTGTTCATAATTTTACCTCATTTATATTGCAGGAACTAGATAACTGAACAATATTTATATTTTTCAATAACTGATAACTCTACATATGAATAGATGTATTAAACCCTATTATATTTAATATGGAAAGAGAAATTTCTAGAAACCCCGGTTAACCGAGGAAAATAAACCGGTTTTCGGTTTTTTTCAAAACAGCCAATAAACCGGTTAACCGGTTTCGGTTTAAACCGGTTTGGAAGCCCTATATGTAGGTATCTTAGGCTTTCTTAAGTTTTGTCAGCTCGTCCGTGTTGTCAATCGTATTTATTCGTTTCCCCACAAAATTATAACGTATATTATACAACTAAAAACTACATCAACAATAATTTTGAGCATTAATTTCATTCACTGATAATTTACTGTAGTGCTTCATTTGGATGTAGATAGACAGGAAAAATTCTTCAGCATAATTTTTTTGCCAATGACAATTTATCATAACTTATATTTCCGAATGAGTGAAACAATCGCTCTTCCTTGTATACGAGATTTGACTAATTTCAAACACTAAAAGACCAAAAAATATCAATTTATTCGATTTCAAATATATTAAAACGATTATTCTGTAATAAGAGTAAAATATCTGGATTTTTTAAAAATAATTAGACGATTTCGCTGAACTCAAATAAGATGTATTTTGACATCCTATTTCAACACAATAAATAAATATTAAAAATATAAAAGTTGAAGAGTTTGCCGAAACTTTAGACAGACATTTACGGTTGGTATTTAATATGGACAATAGGCAAAATTACTTTGTAATATCTCAACTATCCACATTCTAGTCTCTGTTTGCCGTAGGTAAGCTTCTCGTATAACTTTTTCAACCTTTTAACTTTTTAGAACGCTCGTTAGGAATCCACTTGATAATGAGTTGGTATTTTTTAATTACGGGCTTTTCGGCAAAAAAATAAACTAGCACTTGTATCTTTTCGGATTTTATTTATAATTATTTTCGTTCATGATATTATTTGGGTTAAAAAAAATAGAACTTTGAAATTGGAAAGTTCAGAAGAATATGATGTGGTTTCAATTCCAAAAAACTTCTCAGTAAATAAGGTTTAAATATTTATTTGCTTAATCACCTATAACGCCTAATATATTTTACTAAAAGATATTTTTTTTTAATTTTCATGATAGTAATATTATAATATAAAAAAATTGTGATACTTACTTCGAAAACTATTAAATATTGACCACATGTGTGACGGACGAATCAATACGGATGGCAACTCAGACAAGATGGCGATAATAGAATGGAAGCATACAAACGGGCAGAACGCGTAATACCGTCAGCAGAAACGAACAACAATACTTTCGCACAGGTCGTCGACCCAGGTTGACGGCCGCTCTATTTTTAAATTAAATTTCTGTAATAATACAAGATAGAACACGATTCCTATACAAATTTCATAAAAAGATAACAAAAATAATCACTCTTTTACAAGTCAGTTTAGATGAATTAAATCTTTGGCGAACTTTATCTCAAAACTACCAATGTTTGGTTGTGACTATGAAACTGGGCCATCGATATATTTATATTGTTTGACATGCGTTTTGCCAGACTTCGAAGAAGTAACAATTTCATTTATAAATAACTCAAAACTCTTACCAAACTTGAATAGAAAACTTAGTCTTAATATATAATAATTATATCGGCGCATATTCCTGTAATAATATAGAACATTTTATTTTCTTTGTACACAAAGTTTCTTTTCCGTTTGCTACATTACGAAGAGGAGGTTGGGGAGATATAAGACGCAGGAGAATTCGAACGTGCACTGTATATAATTGAATTTTATGAAAATGGATTTTTTTCCTTTTCAATACATGTAGTTATTTTGAATGACTCGTTGTGTTTTTACATATAAGAAATATTTTTTTCGCAAAGGAGTTTTGAAAAAAAAATTCTTAAGACATAAAAGTGTTCATCTCCAAAGCTTAGCGGTAAAAACTTTGCTAATGAAGTTCTATTATCTACGAGGTTCTGTGGCGTAAGCAAAATCAATCAATATCAAATATAATGATATTCAATTTAACATTGATATATTTTCTCGCTGATTATTAAATCGTTTAGTTGAAAACCCTTTGAATTGAATTAAAATTATTAAAAACTCAAAATATTTGGAACATTTATAATTTGATCTAACTCCAAATATGTTATGAAAAACTTTTAAAGAAATTAAGATTTGGTCAATTTGGTTCACAGTGCGGGCAGTTTCATAAATTGATCTTTCAATATATTTATGAATTTCTGTTCGTAGTCATGAATGTTTGTGATGTTTTAAACCTCCCACCACATCCGATTCACAAAAACTGGGCGTAGCGAGAATGATTAGTAAACCACTATTCTTGTCCTAGCCTTATCCTTCTATCCCTACTCTCTTCGAAAAAAGATAGGTTGAGCCACTGAGTAACAATCAGTTCTCATAGAAAACGTCTGTTGAGATACCTCCATTAGGAGGACCCACGTTGGGAGTGGATATGGTAAAAAAAAGTTCAAGACCCAACAAAGTAAATAAAATATTTTTTAAATTTAAATTTGAGTTCTTGGACATGGGTGCTAGTGATATCTATTCTTCTCGAGTTAATCTTGAGTGACTTATCGATCTCGTATGTAAATATTTTCATCGTTGGCAATTATTTACTGCAATGCCAAATATTTTTTTCTATATTTTAATCATAAACATAATAATTGCTTCTAAGCCACACGCTATTAGAAAGCATGTTACAAAGTACTTAACGGAGTCACCGTTAAGAAAATTTCATAGATCTGGCGTTATTCAATTTTTTTCTTTTAGTCTTGAAAATACAACCACAATAAGCCAAAAATAATTCTTCAATCCAGTTTTGGCCATCCTAGATATGTCCCATATCTTTCAAGAACTGCTAAAATTCTTTAAAATGAAGTTTTATTAGAATTTGGGAAGAAATTTTTTTACACACAATTACATAGGGCTGTTAAATAATGCTAAAATGTGAGAAGTAAAAAAATAAAGAATCTCTTTGATCGAATAGAAACGTTTTAAATCTTTGAATGCGGAACCTTTTAACGATACGCATCTCTAATCACGGAAAGGTCGTGCAACCAGATTTAAACACTATTACCATCACTCCTGATTTACGTGACGTAGATTTATCTCTCTCTCTCACTCTTTTCAATTTGCCCTCACTAACCAATGAATGAGACCAGAAAACCGGTGCCTATATTTGAATTATTTATATCTGCGTTGTTACGGGGTAAACATTTGTGTAATTTTCGTTGCTTTTGTAAAATAAAATCGAGACATTTTATTGTTCTAATTACAATCGAACCTTGGTCCCTCTTTATACCGGCTTCTCGATTTGGTCGCTTAGTATCGGACATAATAAATGTTTTGTTATTGCAACAAGATACAGTCTAATCAATCATGAAACAAGACACACAAAAATCATAATTATGTGTATGACATATATATAATATCTTTTAAAAATTCTTATTTATTAAAATAGAATTAATATAGTTTTAGATTTTTTTTTCATATAAAATATAAAAAATTCACTTCCTAAGTGAAAATAATAAAGCATTCATATACAAGAAATTTAACACAAACTGGTTGTTAGTCACTCATGTAACCTCCCATTTCAAAAAGAATAATGATTACGTTATTAGAATGGTTAAATTAGAATGCAGAATCCGAGTCGTATATGGGTTACTGCTTGATTACGATGACTGAGCTACAGAGTTTATATTTTCTGAAAGGAAAGCAACTGCAGCTCTTTGTATATACGTATCTAATACAGAAAAATGAGGAAGTTATACTTTTAATTAAATAAGGGTTACAGTATCATCATATTTCTTACTTGAAGTCGTCGGTCTAAAAACAACAAATTTCTACTATTTTCCATTTTTATTGTATCGCATTTCTCAATTCAAAGACATATATTAAAAAATCTTAAGTTTGTCAAATCAGCTATCAAAAATATATCGCTTTTCTAAAAACATACAATAGTCTAACTAAGCCAATATTGTATGGAAGAGTAAAGGTCATTAACAATCTAAATATTATGTTTTTACACTTTCTTGAACAAAATGACTTTTGTGACGTTTGCTGTTTTTAGGCTGAGGTCTCCAATTATCATTATCCAACCATCGTGTTGGCACCATTACTGCACACATCAACACATCTGTTACATCGTCTACTGCAAATAATCATTAAACTGTTGATGCAGTTAAAGATTCTTTTAATCCCAAAACATATCTTGGGCGCCTCAAATTATAACCTTACTTACAATTTTTTTATTTTTAATTTTTCAGCTTTTAGCAGAAACTTACGTTTCGTTGGAATTTCATTTCAGAAAGACTGATGCAGACATCTAATGATGACAAAATCAATGCTATTCCAGGTATGCACATGAAGTAATATTGATTTTCTATATTGCCGTATTCACTTGACATACAAAGTTAGCATTCGCACATTTCTACTTGTCACTTTAAGCCCCGTTGCGTGTATATAAGCAATATGAATCTGTTGAATTATTAATTCACCAGGGGTGAAATAAATTTTACTTTTCTGGGTAGGAAACGTAAAAGCCGGCAATTTGATATATCGACTACGAATTTTTCCGTTCTCAATACCAGTCCACTGTCATCCTTCATCTAGTGCGCTCTATAATGCATTACAGTCTCAAATAAATATGCATTGTGTTTAACATGAAAAAACACTTACAATGGAATAAATATTACTAGTAAAACATACCTTTCTCAGACAGTGGTACCACTAATACTACTGTGTGAACACAATAGCCATCCTGAACTCGATTTCCAACAGATATTTTAGTAGCTTTTTTTTTTACTGGAATAATAAATTCACAAAAAACAGACAGGTGATCCAGAGTTCTGCAATATTCCAAAGTAAACTCAGATGAAGAAGAATATTTTAAATAATGTATAATATCTATCCGGTTACAAAAAAACCGATTTCGAAACATTGCGTATTGTGTTTATCCCACTTTACTCCTATTCGGTCCTAAACATAGCGTAAAGATATTGACTAGTTAGCTACTTGTATTATCCTTATCTCATTCTTCTCCTTACCCTCTGTAAAAAGAAAAGTTTATCAACTGAATCACAACAAATTATATTATATTAACTTTTTTTCGTGTGTTTCATTAGGAGGTCATAAGTTTCAAACGATAAAAAAGTGCTAAAAGGAATATTATACATGTATTATATGTCAATATAGAAAAAATGCCTTTTTGATTAATGTATAATTTACGAAATCAACGAGCTAAAATAGGGTCAAGATCTATAATATGTTGAATGTTTGTGTGCCCTATTCACATAACACACAATTAAAATTTATTTGAAATAATAACTTATCAGCAAACAATACATGTAAGAACACGTTAACCCTTACAGCACGAGCCGTTTTCATACGAATTTATTTTTAGTCAATTGATCTTTAAAAACGCTCGCTATGCTTAAAAATAGATCAATTTCAACACAAAAAATGAATAATTATGTGAAATATATATTATTTATACCAAATACATCAAGAAATAAACTAAACTCGTCGCATTATCGCTAAAATAAATCGAAGAAAATGAAGAAGCTCAAAAATATTTAATCTATGACTTTTCAAGCAAAATGGCTGCGGTCAGTCTTCATATACACCGCCAACACGCACACAAGCACGTGCGTAGCCGAATAAGTACATGTGATTCATAAATTTGACGATTAGTACTGCGTATCGGCCGTTCAAAGCTGAATTTCGAAAAACTGAATATCAAGAGTTATTTTCAAAAATATACTTTCTTGTGTTCTACTTGACATTTTTATGATCTGTTGCCTAATTTCTCTACCTAAAGATTTGAACTATTTTTAAAGCATATAACCACAAGTATTTTCTTCTAGTTTAGCCGGAAAAAAGAGATACAGTTTTGGGCATGTAAACATGTCCAGCGCGTTCATCGGGTGAAAGATTATACCAGAACGGATTTTATATATATTCAGTATAATCAAGTCTTTTAATACAAGTGATTAAAAAGTCATTTAATATTCAGAGAGAGTAAAATGTTCTTGAAACATGGAAAAAGAAAATCCTAGATTGCATTAAATAGAACATAAATCATCACAATACCACTTTATTTTCTTATTCACACGTGCAAAGCAAACTCTTTTATAAGGGTGATGATATTTCAAGAGGAAATTGAAAAGAGGGCGCTCGCGTATTTACTGTTCAATGCTCGGCTCACTCAGTAATTTATTTTTTCACCTCCAACAGAATATTTTAGCGGAAGCAAAGATCTGTGTTATCGACCAATGACTTTGCTGAGAATACGGCACGAGAAAATACAACAAAGACTAAAATGGTTGCAATATCCACTATTGAATATTTAAGATGGAATTAATACAATTATTTATTGTAAAAATAAGGACAATAAATGACACTACAGATAACACTAATTTCTCATACATTTAACGGATAATATAATTGTTTTAAAAAATATGTATTCATTAAAAATACTCAATTACTATGGATGTTTTAAATTTATTTATTTTTTTGTCATGTCCTATATGGCCTTCTAACGGAGGTATCTCAACAGAAGTTCTCTAAGAGAACTACTTTTTACTTAATTGCTCAACCTGTCTTTTTCTAAGAGAGAAAGGATATAAGAATATGGTTAGGACAGGACTAATAGCTCTCACTATGCCCCGTTTTTAGGATCGGATTTAGGAGGGAATTTTCGACATCACAAACATTTATAATTTAAATATTTAAGACATCGACTGAGGGTGCTTGATGGAATTTCAATATCAAATTTGAATTGCTGAGATTTTGTACATTTCCCAAAATACATGAAAATGTAAAAAATCTAAGCAATTCTAATTCAAACAAACATTTATGCCTGACTTGACTTGAACCCAAGACATCCGTGACCGTAGTGTTTGACATTAACCACTGCACCACGGATCCGACAAAGTTTTAGATTATAAAGAAATTATTTACTATCTTAATTAACACCAGTAAATGAAAAATATATCTGTATTACAAAAAATCTTTTTTCAGCTCCGCTCCAAATGTGCTGCATATAAACTTCTAATCGAGCATCTAAACATGAGTGTTTTTACGAAAACTGGCTATAATTAAGTCGTAGACTATCTTCTTCGTAAAGGTTAATGATCGAAATATTGATATAGAAAAGGACTAATAGTAACCTAATCGCTCTCCCTAAACCCTGCCCGGTTTTACAATCAAATTTAAATACCACAGACATAATAGTTATTATATAAATATGTATGTCTTTGAATTCAATATAAAATTTAATGTTTGATAGTGTCCGTCCTGTCGTTCGAACCCGTGGTCACACCATACGAATAAGACGAGCGCCCAAAGCGTTGACCGCTCAGCTACAGGACGTACAGTAATTCATGACGTTTCGTTACGGCTTCGTCCAGATTAAAAAAATGTTAAAAATTTTTTCGTGGAAAAAAATTTAAAAACTATAATTTTCTTCGGTAAATCTTAAAATAAACCACTTTTTCAATTTGGCATTAGAATCCATAAAACCGTTCCCTTCACTTTTTCAATGAATATATCGAGAAAATATCTAAATATATTGTGTAGAATTGGCTATATCTGAACATACGCTCAGTGAGATGGGATTGCAACCACGTGCTCGCATAAAAAAAAATATTTTCATGTAAGTAGATGAACATCAATTGAACCAGAATTCGAAAATGCTGATCTCAACATATTATACCAAAATAAAAATGAACTATTTTCTTATTTATTCATTTATAGACTCGTAATGGATTTTACCTCAACAGTATTTTCTACGATAACTGCTTGTTACTAAGTTGGTTAACATTTCATTTTCCGAAGAGAGTATGGATAGAACGATAGGCTTAAAATAGGACAAGTGGTGGTTAACTAATTGCTTTCGTTACATTCCGTTTTTAGATATGGTTGGTTCTAAGGAGTTCCAGATATCACAGTTATCCATGCCTTGAAATAGAAATCTACAAATTGATTGAAAAATAATTTTGTGCAACAGTCCATACTGGTACTTGAACCCGAGAGTAAAGTAACCGAAACTATCTAAGTTGACAACTCGACCACGGACTCGACGCTAACTTTTTTATGTGTTAGTTAGTAACTTAAGAATAACTTATTATGTTATCTGTGCTAGCACTTAAGCATACTCAATATTGTTTTATTCCATGAATCAAAGAAATGCTTCTTCACTAAATTGTATAGTGTCATTTTTATTGTGAAGTGTAACGTTGTAGCTACAATATTTTTTGGTTTGATAGGGATTTCGAATCTTAATCCAGCATTTCATGTATTTTTAAATTATTTCTTAAAAAAACTCTGAAGTGATATCGCAAAATGAAACAAACAATATTTTTAAATGTACGGGTAGTTGACCATGTACCAGTAGTTGATCTTTTTCAACAAAAGTACCCAAAATAAGGAACGTATACGTATACTCAATTTTAGAGTTCAGACAAGTGAAACTATCTTTTGTCCATTGAGGAACTAACACATCACCATATATGTCATAGCGGCTATTTAAAAACAAACAACTTATGCAGTAAGTATTTTATTTTGAATTTCTTAAGAGAATTGTTAAGGATATCAGTGAATGTAAGCAAATGTTACTTGATTCAACCAAGAGTGGTCTTACAGGAAGCTCTGATGAAAGTTTGCCATGAAACTCTCTGATTAGGCATGGTCAACTACTGAAAAAAAAGTGGCCAACTACTGGAACTTCCAATTTTTTAGATGATCAACTACTGACACAAAAATATGGTTGTTAAAAATTGAACACAATTTTTTTATAACAGACCGTTTTCTAATTTTTGTCTTATCATATTAATTTAGACATTTGATGCATTATGAATACACTTGCTTTTGTCATTATTAAGCAGTACAAAATAAATCGTATTTCATTAAAAAATAAGAATAAATCAGCTCGGAAAAAGTACTGCAGTATACGTAATTTTTCTTAGGGTGGACTTTGTTGCTTCCAAAACTTTCAATAGGGTTACATTGTCAATTTACAGAACTGCAAATAGGATGAGATCAGATAATCAAATAACTTCGTCCAAGAGAAAACGAGAGTTTAGTTTACTTTATTGTATGATGGTTTTTTTTTTCATCGGTGAGTGAAACCAGTCGCGACCATTTGATAAAATTTTAGAATTCATAAAAAAACAATTTCATTTTTTACAGTTTAGAGTTAACATCATAAATTTAATGTATTACATATCGATTTACTATTATCGTTAACTAGTCTTAATAATATATTTATTTGGCTCCATAACATTCCGTGTAAGCGAGAACGATTAGTTTACTTGTAGTCTTTTCTTACCCCCAATCCTCTATCCGTAAACCTTTTAATAATAAGGGAGGTTGAATATCTAAATAGTAAACAATAAAAAAATAAAATTCATAGTTCTGTTATTCCAATGGTCGTGGTAATAATTATTACACTTTCGTGACTTTGAGAAGCATTTTCAGACTACTTAAGGTTATTTATGTATAACGTACAGATATATTCATTCTAATTATTAAATTAGAGAAAGGATTAGACACAAACAACAATAGTAATAATAGCAAAATTACTTATGTTTGAAGAGGTAAATCACATATTAAATGATTTAAATAATGGCAAGACACTGTTTAAATATATTTCTGTTGATGCTTTTATTAATTTCCAAAAACTCTAAACTGTATATTTATATTAATTTATTTTTATATTATTATTGCTATTGAAATTGTGCTCATTAAATGATTCGTAAACTCCGAAAAATATCACTATTGAGACATCTTATATGTTTTTTAATTTTAACATTAATATTTCTACCTGTTTGCTCAACATAGGAAGCTTGACAGTGTTTATAAGAGATTCAAAATAATAACTGACTCTCGTAAAGAATACTCGAGTTGAGATTGTTTCATTAAGAATCCATAAGCTCCACATAGGGTGCGAATATCGTTGAAAAAAAAAATGGATTGTCAGGACTAGTGGACAACATAAATACTTCAATTATTGTATTACATATCGTCGTTATTCTGGAAACAGACATCAACTGAAAAATACTAGTTATTAGTAATTGGACTTTGAAGTTTTTCAAATGTTTGAAATGCTATATCTTTCTCATTTAGTTTCTTTGTACAAAACTGTTTTTTAAAAAAGTATAATTTATAAAAATAAGTGTGCTCTTTCATACCATTCTTTGAAATTTGAAATAAGAATCATTTTGGGTATAACTAGCTCAATGTGACATTTTTTCGATTTAGTTGTTTTCTTCTAGAATAGCGACGATATGTATATTGTTTAATTTAATTTACAAATCTATGGATGAACTATTTATAAAATTCTTCAGATGCTTATTTACTTTCCTTTAGATCAAGATTAAGCCAATAAACAATTATATTTTATTAAAGACTTTATGTCGGGATCTATTTTTTCACGTATGACTACTTGCTACATCTGGCGACGAAATATTAAGGTAGCCATAGGTTTTGGTGATTAGATTTGCTAAAGGTAAGTCACTTATACCTGAAGAATACAGGTACGGGAAAGAGGAATACGCTCTCGAAATGAAATCGATTTAAACATTTTGCTTTATAAATAGAACGGCTTTCTAGACGAAAGAGAATTTTCGAACCGTTTTTTTGTAATTTTGCCAATTCAAAGGATGAAAGATGTATTTGTATTTTATAAATCTTTTTATCTATCCGTAGCAAAAATATTTGTATTTTATTTTTCATATTTGGATTAAGTTTTATAGATTAGAGTTTTTTTTTTTGATCCTCTTTAAGAAAGCAGCATTAATAGTTGTCAAAAACATATAATGCTTATTGGTTCAAATGTCTCTTTTCATAAATATGAAACTAAGAAATGAAAAAGGTTCAGGAACAGTTACCTGTATTTTATTTTTTTCGTGTAATTGATAGAATTTGATGATTTTTTTAAATAAATAAGTGCCACCAATATAGTTTTTATAATAAATGTTTATAAAAATCATTCAACAATTTATTTAATTAAAACACGTCAGTGTCACAAAAACAGATGATTTTCCCTTCATGGCTCTTTGACAATTAGATGTCACCACTCCGATACATTTTTAAAAAATTCAAAACAACATTAATTAGTAATTTTGATGAAAATATTTTTTTTTATGCGTACCTAATCAAGGTAAAAGTCTTGTTAGTCTGTGCCTCAGTTTTATTGTATTAATTTTTATATTTTTGAAGTAGTGTGAAATATTTTTGATTTTAAAGATCGTCTTTGTTCGACCCGTTATTTTTAGTATTGAAAACATGTGGCAAACCTATTTAAATACTCTTATATATTATAACCCGTGATAACAATAAAATTTGACATGCTCTATGTAACTAACAGATAGTGCACAATGTCAACTATCATCTACCAAGCTCATGGTCCGCAATAGTTCAAATTAATGTACCTACTGTATTGGAATTAGACATTGTTAAAACAAAAACAAGGATTTCTTTGACACATTTCAACTTCTTTTAATTCTTTCGAGTTTATTAAAATATTTTTTTTGGATCTGAAGTTTCTGCACCGGATCCACGTCGGTAAAGCAGATCCCTTCCCTGTGGACGCCGCCACTTTCATTGTGTACACACCGGAATAATACTTCGCGAGGTTAATAAGATTTGCGGCAATATCTGTTTCCATTATCGTATCCTGTATAATAAAGTTAGGCTGCTAGCGTAAGCCGAGTTGCGAGCCGGCCGACGCGATGGCATTTCGAATGAAACGAAATCAATTGAGCGAATTGAATTTACCCTCTTCTCCTATGGGAGCACCTTACATAAAAATGTCCGTTCTCGTGAGGAGATCCCGTAATCGAAAGGTCGAATAAACAGTTCTGTATATTTATTTTATATGTACCTACTTGCTGCACACCAGTGGCGAGGTTGCCATGTTGAAAGCAGGTAAACGATGTGTTGCTGGCAATAACAATGAACATTTTTTATTTATTCATTGTTAAATAAAATGGCTATTTATACTTGGTAATGCTTTTTACAACAATATTCAATGAGAATGGGCGGTATCGCCAATTTTATTAAGTATTATTTTCCAACCATTGTTATGCCATTATCACATAAACACATCAGTCACAGTGTGCACTGCAAGCAATCATTTCAACGATTCTTTCGATTCTTTAGGCAATATCATATATATATATGTGGTGGATCATCAACATGAAGTGACAGCTTAACGAAACATTATACTTGTCAATATCTGTGTCAGAGTATTTATGTCATCAATGTAGACGAGGCAAATTGGCAAATAATATTTTATTTATCAAACATAATAATCATAAAAGTTATCGCCCTTAAAATGCAGTCAGCGAAATCAAGCGATGACCGATATACGACGCCAATTCTGCATACCTGCTGACAAAGGTGAAGTTATGATGACTAAAGCAGAACACAGACAGATGACGACGGACAAGGAATGGACGGATATTCAGTCGTCACGCCCAGAACCTCAGTCATCTCTCCGAAATTGTAAAATCATTGTATACTTACAGTTAAATCTCTTCAATCCTAAAACTATTGGAATTAGATTCTTAAATCTATAATTAAAGACGAATTCATGGTGTTATAGATTACGACTGAAGCCAATGTGCCATGCATTTTACAAATATGGTGTTTGGAGTACATAAAACAACCAACAAAAACATCTTTATTTTATTGAGAAAAAAGGAATTGAAAACCATTTTAATAAGAAAACAATACAGGATGTTTGTAACTGAATAAATGTCTGCCTCCGAAAACAATGTTTATTTACATACACAAAAATAACGGGACATCTCTTAGCAGTAACCGTATCTCAATACGTCAATTTGATATGGCAGAAAAACTTGAATGTTTTTGTATAGAAACAAATGAAGTTTTAAAAAAATGTTCTCAAATAATAGTCAATAAAACATTAAGAACGATTTTATTACTATAAATTCAATAAGATAAAATTACGTGTGTTTTTATTATCAATATATAATGCGGAAAATTTTTCAAATGCAGTGATGTTAACCATGGTTGCAATTAGGGTTTCCAATCCCGGGATCCCAGTAAATTATTAATTCCGTTATATTGATATTTAGACAATCCCGAGAGTTTTGTATTCAATGGAATTGCTAAAAAATAATTCATAGTTGAAATTAAAACTTCCAAATTAACTACAACGTGTACCTCGGTTTGTCCATGTACGTATCTTTTGTAATACTTAATTAATACAATTGTATTTTTCTCTTTCTCATATTTTCTAACAGCAGTTCCTTAATCAATTTGAAATGGAGGACAAATTAGGATTGCTTCTTAAATATTTTTAAGTCGAATTAAAGGACACGTCATCTTTTTTGATAACATCTGGTAAAATCTACCATAATAATGCAATAAATAAAATAAAACTATTTTGATCATTATGTTATTTTTTTGTAAATGACTTATAATTTAGCATACGAAATTACACTTAATGACCAATCCCGGGGTGAGAAATCCCGAAATCCTGGGAACATAAGAAAGTCCCGGGATTGAATGCCCTAGTTACAATCAAGTCAGCGTGGTCTATCGAAACCATGTAAGGATGAAACGGAGCCAACTGTTCTACTCTTTTGGAGTTAATGTCAGGGCAGTACCATAATAGAATGTGCAGTAATTACTGTACTTAATGAATGCTTATAATTGTGTTTAATAAGTGGTTGAGAAGACCCGAATTGAAGAGAGGCGAATGGCTGGTTATCGACTGGCCCTCGAAGGGCTGGGATCTCAAACAAACACCATTTCAAATCCAGTTCAACACTTATTTATTTTTAATCGAAGATGCAGTGGTTTAAAAATACACAAAAATATTCTTAACACATAAAATTGATTCTACATTTACATTTAGTTAACAACTGAATTTACTTTAAGTTATTATACAAGTGACACGACAAACGATTTTAAATTAAGTCCAATTTCAAAACAAACACAAACAATCCACAACGTCAACGGTGCTAGCCACGCTGGCCGTCAGCTCCCCTCTACTCGAAGGCTAGCAAACGACTCCTCACACATAAAATCAAAAGGACTCACGCACCGTCGAAGTCACCACTTTCCGTCAAAAATGGACTCGTCCAGCGAACGTGCCCGCCGGCTATTGACCGAGCCCCTCACGACAAGAGTTGGTCGAATTCTAGGAATCATTATCATTAACGCTGTGCGTTTTCAGTTATGGACTCTAATAAAACTTAAACATAACAAAAAAACCAGGGTGTGTCATGGTATTAAACGTTCAATAATCGTGCATTATTGAGTCTTCGCCACTGATACAAACGTGCTACAAGCAATCAGGCTCAAGCGAAATCTTTTACAATCACTAGCTGAATAAACATTACCGTATGCCGTATATAAAATACGGCAATTTGAGAGATGTGTCTGGAGTAGCGGGCTCTTCCAATAAACTTTAACATGTATCGGCACAGACTTTTTATTTTATCGGCAATTTCAGTGGCACTGAAGCTAGATGATGATTAGTCCGGTTAATAGCAGATAAATTCAGATATGTGCTTGGAATATTAAAGATTAAGTGGCATTTTGGGATAACGAGTGTATTACAACCATTTTTTTAAATCAGCTTTTATTATTAAATAGTTTTTCATAATACGAAAAGAATCTTCAGTGTTGTTAATATTTAATTAATTTAATTTTCGACCAACATAAAAGCTCACACCGGACATTTTTAACGGATGACTTCAGTTGAAGATGCTGAGTTGAAGAAACCCGATTCTGATCACTTAATAAAGTATAGAATTGGTACAAAAATACTGTTTTTATCTTTATAAATATTATATCTTCGTTATCAAGTGGCAGAATGCGTTTAATCAAAAAACCTTGTTTTGAGATAATCGACTTTAAAAAAAAACACGAAATTTAAGTTTTTCTATTTACATACATTAACCATTTATTATTAAACTAAAAACGTTATGAGATTCGTTAACCATTTACGAATTCAATTTAATTATTAGTAACTCTTTTTCATCGTAATATTAATTATAGCTTTTTGCCACTGATTACTTTGAATGAAATTGACTTGATTCATACTGATTTTTTGAAAGTACGTAAACAGCACATTGAATATCGCTGAGTTTGTTTTTTCAGACGATAGGTTGTTCAATAATTTATCGTTCTGCATTGATTGAACTCAAAATAGCTGATTTTCGACTTATCGCCTTCTGCCACTATGCCGACGATATAATGCCTATACACAATAGTTTGCAGTTAGCACCATATAAGTATTAAATAGAGTTTTAAATAGTCAACAGAAAAATTATAAGAGAACCAAAACTCTGCTAAGCATATTATTAGTTTGTGAAGAAAATAAATGACAACTTAAATACAAATTAATGAGCATTGAGTGTATTGAGACGCTTTGAAATTTCTCGCGATACCTTTCACCGTGTCACTTGTGCCTCACGAGAAAAATCCATGGATGAGTTGAACTATTCTCTATGGATGAGTTGAGGATTTAAAGATTATTTTTGAGACATTTTTTATTTTCTTTGTTAAGACATGAAATAATTAATAGACACACTAAAATTATACAAACATATTTATTAAATTTGAGTTATTGAGATTTTGTACACTTCCATGTATTTTGTCACTAACGACCCGGGTTTCGCCTTTCGGCATCTTCATGCAACTCGACTGTCAGTTCTAGTTCAATTGTGCGCTCGAATGCTTGAAGATGCAGAAAGGCGAAACCCGGGTCGTTAGTGACAAAATACACGGAAGTGTACAAAATCTCAATAACTCAAATTTAATATTAAAATTCCATCAAAAATCCTCAGTCGATGTCTTACATTATACATATTTATTAGCTTTTTAAAAATGAAGCAAGTTACAAAATTCAAATTTGTGTATCTAACGAATAAGCAATTCTCCACTTGCGCTTCGACTAAATACAGTCTAAACCAGGGGTGGTGAACTTTTTCCTGTCGGAAGGCCTCAAATAACGCCAAAACCAATTAAGGCGGCATTGAAGAAACATACATAAAAATGTATGTACATTATTTTTTAAATAAAGGAAAGCAATGAAATTTATGTATTTGTTTGTTTCAGTTAAAAGACCGCACTTGAGACACTAAAAGGCAGCAGGTTCATCACCCCCGGTCTAAGCTTTAAATTTATTTATCTGAAAATGCGGTTTTTTTCAAATAGCCAGGGTTCCTATCCGTGGTTGAATATCATTTAATATCCACTGCCACTGAATCTGAGTGTGTATCCGTATATGTGTATGTACGTGTTTGCTATGTTGTGATGTGTGTTACAGACAGAAATACATATAAAAACAGTTAGACTTTGACTATCGAATATATTTCGATTAATAAATATACTTTGTTTATGTTATTGAAAATAAAATGAGGATTGAATGAATCTTTCTAATATAGTAATAAATAAAGATATGATTTGACCCGGTAATGAAACCTTTCCTTGCGTAAAGTGCGGAAGTTTTCACATCAACCGCTTACCCAAAGGCCGTGATGCCTGTTTACATAATAAAATTAAAAATAAAAAGTTTATTCGACATTATCGACTAAAATTGCGTGGCAATATTCCATTTGAGCTTGTTGCTGCGAACGTACTTTTGATCATAAAAAAACGCACGAAAGTAAACCTTAAAGAAAGGAATTTACGATGTTGCCATGGGTTATAAAACATTTTTACGACAATTTAAATTTGGTATATAAAAATTATCATTTTACTCAATCCAATATTGTCAAATATTTTAAACAGGTAATACGAACTTGGTGCAGATAAAACAGGTTTTTTAATTTATGATGTTTTAAGTCCAAGCACCCTAAACATGTTCACATATTATAGAGTAGATTTCACACTTGTATTTTTACAATGCCTAAAAAAATGTTTATTTGTGTTTTTGGCTATAAATAATTGCTTATTTCTCGGCTGCGTGTATTAGAAATGACAATTAAAACTTTCATTTAAATTCATCATTTTTTAATATCTTCCTCTGGATGAAATTCAGTATAAATTAAGTCGTGACCGTGTTACAACGTCATCGGTCCCGATTACGGATGTCTTGGGTTCAAATCCCGGTACGGAAAATTTCATAAATTGATTTTTGAATCGATATATTGATTTCTGTTCGTAGGCATGGATGTTTGTGATGTTTAAAATTCTCTTCAACCCATACGCAGTGAGAGCGATAAGCTAACCACTAGTTCCGTTCTAGCCCTACCCTTCTTTCCCTACTCTCTTCGATAAAGACAGGTAACTGAGTAAGAAGCAGTTCTTGTAGACAAACTTCTGTTGAGATACCACCATTAGGAGTCCATATGTTTCGCATTAAAAATTAAGTATTTTTTATATGTATAACGATAAACACTCAAAAATACTGAAATGAAAATATGGTGAATGCTGTCTATACACATATTATTTAATCAAAAATAATTTTGCATTAGAATTTAAGCATTGTACAAATTAAGTATAATTTAAACATTCAAACCTTTTTTCTAGAGATAAATTTGTGATTAAAAAATAGTAGGATAAAATAACACAGTATTTAGTTCTACAAAATTTTTATCAGGCAGTTGATCAACTGCCTGATAAAAATTTTGTAGAACTAAATACTTTGTTATTTTATCTTATTATAATGGAGTTCTACCAAGTGAATGCCAATTCAATCAATACATTAAAAAAACAGTTTATATCAGTAACGTAAATGGTTTATTCATTTGTCGAATTAGTAATTTTATAATACCTGTACCTGTAGCTGATAGGTTAATAGTCATATGTCTATTTTATCAACTTTATTGGAGGCACAAAACGTGTTTCTAAAACGGTTTTTATTTTATATCAATCAGCATAGTTGTTCTTTTATGTTTTCGTTATTTTGCAGTTGGGTAGATAAGGAGCTTGGAGAGTTTCATTTACATGTTAAATCATGAGTTTTTTTTTATTCAACTGACATAGGATTGATTTTGGATAAGGTTTTTCAGTAACCAGTCCACATACGATATAGATTTATTTACCCATCTAAAGATCTTAGAATTTTAAATAATTTAATATGTGTAACTCAATTTCGTTATTTTTTTACATAGGACTAATTAGTCTCTTGGTCACAGATATATCTGTACGTATCATATCCCATAAGACTGACGACAAAAATTTGTATTCAAGCTCTAATGAAATCTAAATATGGTTGAAATGTTTAGTAGACTCTGACGTTAGTAATTAAAATATTGAATCATTTCAATCAAACCACACGAGAGTGTGATAGCCAAAAGGATATATGGAGGTAGTCGCCATCATTTCAAGAAGAGAGGTGAATAGGGTAGGTGTGCTAACACTGACTCGCTAAGGTAGGCAAATAACCTTCCGGACAGGTTACCTTCCAGGCTTTTACAAAGGCGTCGGATATTACATTCTGTTGGTAATGAAGTTATTTAAATACACATACAGTTTATTTTACCTGGATAAAATTACTGACTCGTTCAACAAACATTTGAAAAAATATTTTTTGACATATTTACAATCCAAGTAAAAAAAAATGTTAAGAATAGCCCATTCCTAGGGGGAATTAAATTATAAGGTTTAACAAGAAAGAATTTTCAACTTTCGGAAAGATAGATCATAAAAAGATATATCCATTATAAAATTCGGTGTTTTTTGGGCATAACCTGTTAACTGCAAAATGTTTAATTTACAGAAGAGATTTAAACATTTAACTGCCCCATGTTTGTTCACTAATCATTGTAATATAACCTTTGCGTTTTGAGAATTTTTAAATGAAATACATATGTTGAGTAATAGATAATATTTTAGTGACCCAATTTGTACTCTTATCACAAAATTTCCAAAGTTTTCTCAAGCAGTTATCAAATTGTGCCCAAACATCACCGAATTTTAAATAATTCTACTCAAAATTTATGTAGAAAAAAATGTATAATGTACAGTTAAATTGTATTGTCACCTAACATATCTTTTCAGATAGTAGAGGTTTAAATTGATAATATATCGTCGCTGTTCTAGAAGAAAACGTTAAAATTTCATATTGAGTTAGTTATACCAAAATGTTCCTTATTTATAGTTCAACTGTATGGAAGAACACACTTATTTTTATAAATTATACTTTTACTTAAAAAACAGTTCTGTACAAACAAACAAAATGAAAAAGGTATAGCATTTCAAACATTTGAAAAACTTCAAAATCCAATTACTCAAAACTAGTATTTTTTAATAAGTGTCTTTTTTCCACAACAACGACCATATAATGGCTAGAAAATAAAATAATTTATCAAATAAGTATGCCACGAAATGCTTCCAAAAATCAACTTAAATATGAATATTAAACGATTTTAATATCAGCTGAAAATTTCCAAAAATATTGCTAAGTACATTACAATAACTATATTTTCAACGCAAAGCTTAGTTTTTAGTTTTTAATCAAGCTTACAATTGAAGTAACACAATCAGAAAACATACAATTCCGTATTTTTAGCAACTTTTTCTGAAATCTGATAATTTATTTTTCATGAAGCAGCCGCGATTATGTATACATTCAATCTCATTTCACGGGGAACCGTCCCTGGCTTTATCGCTGATGGTCCTGTGCCATCCCCACCCTCCGTCGCATTGGCCCATCGTCGCGTGTCAACCGTCATTTTCCCTAACTGGGCCGTCGAGATTTCCGCAGGCTTCTTTGCTTCGCACACATCCCTAACGATACTAGTTAGCTTTCATCAGGGTCGGCGCGTGGCGTCTAGTGCCCCTCAGGTGCGTCTAAAAGTTTATGAGCCTGGCATAGTTTACAGGCAGACAATTTGATATTTTATATAAAATTTGTTTTTTAAATGTTAAACTTTAACTTAACTAAAAACATCATACGAAATAATTTTAATAGTCGAGAGGGTGTTCGTCCTAATCAACGAGTCCGAATGGATACATTAATTTGTGATGTTTTTATTTAAACACGTCCGCTTCTAATGTGAAGCATATACCCCCTAATATATAGGGCTAAGATATGACTAGTGTAAAGTTAAGCGTGGTAGGTAATACACATCACAAACATCCATGCCTTCGTACAAAAATTTATAAATCTATTAATCAATAAATTTATGAATCTGTTCATACTGGGATTTGAGCCCAACGACGTTGAACACTACACCAAGGACTGCTTTTATGTTGCAAGCAACTTCTTTTTTAAATAACATGTGCTTTAAATCTGTTTTTGAAACACATTTTCATATATTTGATAATAATAAACAAAATAAGATTAATAATTTTACAAAACAACATCACATATTAAATTTTCTCTTGCTTTTGATTGTTTGTTGGTTTGGGAAAAAAACTCCATCATTTTATTCATATACACCTTGAGAATTTTTAATATCGAGATAAAAATAATTTTACTCATCACTATAAAGGTGTTAAATTTTAATTCTCAACAAATTTTGATCGCGACCAACTTTGATTATACTGATAATTGCCAATTAAAAAAGCGTATGTTATAAACAAAATATTAAATTTATTAAAAACAAACTATAGACTAAATTAATATCTTTGTCTTGTTTTAAATATATACCTACTCTACATTATTTTTTGTATTCATTTATTAAATTAACTTTGGCGAAGTCTTCTTTATCATTTCACAAAATTTTAACTGAAATTTTAAACAGTCCGAAAGCATGCCATATAATAAATGGTTTCTTTTATATATGTTACACCGAATGTGTGAAATTACTTATTTCATGAAATCTGCAAAATTTTGCCTGATTCATGAAATAACCGAGCGCATTGCGTCATTCAAGAATTAGGTAAATTATCTGCCGAGGGTGTGAAGCATTTAGCAAAATAGATAGTAGCGTTCCGGTTGTATTTTTTGCAACTAAACTAAACTTAAGACTTCGCATATAAAAAAATGAAATTAAATTTGACATCCGTATTGTTCATGTGTCCGTGTCATGTTGACAGTTTAAGAATTCTATACCCAGCTGAATTCACACACTCGGCAGATAATTTGCCTTATTCTTCAATGAGACAATGGGCTTGGTTATTTCATGGATCAGGCGAAATAAGTAATTAATAAAACGTAAATCCATGGATCAAAGTTTTAATGAATTTATTTTTTTTGTCATGCTTCCCATTTGCTTGTGAAAAACATGCGTCAAATATGCTTGGTCGGCCCTGACTTTCAGAACAAGATAGAGCCTCAAAAATAACGACACAAGGCAAGAGCATTCCGAAATAAGAGGTCAGCGTACCTTGAAGGCAAATTTTGGTACGTAGAAATAAAAAAAAATGTCTTAGTCTGCTCGATCTTTGCAATGAGGATGAGGGTCTATTCAATTTATTTGAATAGATAAAGTACGAGAAAATTGTTAGCGTAATTGATGCAATATTTTCTTATCTTGAATTTACATCTAAATGAATTATATTTTGAGTTTATTTAGTAAATATTTATTCTGATGTCTGCTGCCAATGGCTCGATTCCTATCTTCTGCAAGGATAGGGTTCATAGAATACTCGTAGTTACTTTATCGTAGTTACATCTCGTTCTCAAGATCAGGTTGTGAGGAATGAAAACACTACAGAGAACCATACGTTTTGAGTTCAGATTGACGAATGAAAGTTGACGTCTTAACCAAGTACGACAAAATCCCAAGACTGTTGATAAATCTGCTTAATATATAGTATAGTTAACATAAAATTAAAATTGATAACTTTCTGTGCCACTAGTTACGACTCGTAATTGAACTCTTTGAGAAGCATCGTCAGACTAACATTATCGCAAAAACAACGTAGATATCAATTCTTATTTTTAATTGATATTATTATTGTATACATTAAAACTTAAACAGTGTGATTTTTCTCTTTCATTGACAGACAATAAAATTTAATAAAAGTAAATTTCTATTGACATGCATGAACTCGTATGTTTTTTATCCCATGTAATCATGTCAGTATGTCATCTCCCAATATTGAACATAATAAATACATGTAATACAGTAGATCAACCTGTATTTTTTCGAATACAGTAAGAAAATAATAATGTGGTCGGACAGAACCAGTAGCTAATGGCTTTCGCTACTCCTCGAGAGTTTCAGACATCACAGACATCCATTCTTTCAAATACAAATAAATAAATTGATTAAAAAAACAGTTTGTGAAAGTGTTCTTATCGGGATTTAATCATGTGGACACCGTAAACTAAAAACACAAAACACTGACTAAGACACAATTAAGTACTTCATAACGACTTTTCTAATATTTGGTTTAATTCAAGGGATTCTTCCAGAACAAAAATTTTAGCAACTCTATGTTAAATTTAATGTTATTGATAACAATGAAATAGGCATCGAAAAAAAATCCTATACACAACGATTTTTAATATAAATACATTTAACCGGAAAAGATTTTCAGTGCTAGGATTGAAGTAGATAAGGATTTTTCTCAGCACTATTTACTATTTGTAAATCGATTCGTTATTCGTTATATATATCTCCAGAAAAGGTCAGTGAATAAATACGATTCTTATATTACATATTGAAATAATAATTTGATTGCGGACCAACTAAAATGGATAATCAATTCCTTAACAAACACGTCTTATATCTGTTGATCTCCGTATAAACAGACTATTCTGCCTGGACAGATTGATGTATTGTTTTGACCTGACAGATAAAACGTTGCGTTCCATATAGGTATTTCTTAGAGCGTCTTTACTTTTCTTTAAGATTGCGTTGTAGCATAAAAAACAAAGCGTTTCCATTAAACAAACACACACACATACAGTTATACTATCAATCAAAAAACGTGTTGTATTATTTTCTATCAAATATGCTTCGAATGTTTTTTGTTTATTTTTAAATTCTCTCTGGTTACTCGTCATTAATATTTTGTATGATATACTTTGGTTTTTTATAATAACGATGGATGGCTTACAGATTTTTTTGTTTTTAACACGTTTTAATTGTGTTACCTTATTTTAACAAATGCGACTCGAGTTTTCCTTCTAAGAATTTTCAAGCCTTCAGTGACGTCAATGGACTTGGACTGATGTTTGATATTTATTTATTTATAGAAAAGGGAAAAAAACAGTATACGTCAATACAGTTGACGCCAATGTTCAATATATTTTAAAAAAATATGGTATCTGGATAGTTTACCATACCACAATTCGTTTAAAGAATAATTCACCGATTCTACAATTACGATTTCTGATTACAATAGCAAACTTTATTACAGCTTCCTCACTTAAAAATAAGTGTATTATAATTGTAGAATGGTGAGCTTCCCACTCGGTGAATTTTCCATCGCTGAATTGCAGTCGGTGAACTTACTTAGATCCAAAAAAATATAATATAGACAGTCCAGATAAAACAGAATTAAAAATTGATGTGTCTCTTATTTTCACTATAATGTTTCATTATTCTATGCATATTTTTATTGTATTAAAAATACTGAAAAACAAACAGAACTACGTACATAGTCCATACAGAAAATCTTGTTGAATTATAATGAAACTAGGGTTTGTTTACAAGATAATCCTATTTTACGTTAGACATACAAAAGTTCCTTATCTCTGGCGTTAGAGGATATCTATCTAGACAACATTCCCCCTCTAGGGGCGAGAACCCGACATCCATTGGAAGGCAAAACGCAGTCATGTGAGCAGTGAAGTCTGTGAGACCGATAGTAGCCCTGGGCATGTTTGTTTTCCTTTCGGGAATTATGTTACAGGTCTTATTCAAAATCGTATTGTCTCTTTTATGTTTATTTTGACAAACGGATATTAAAAAAACACAAAAATGTAGTAACCTCAATCTCAACAATTCAAATTTATAGTAACCTCAGTTAAAGATCCAAATAATTGGAGATCTACTGGACTGGACTGAAAATTTTTGCCTTTCACCGCAAAATAAGAAATAATTTCATATCATTCTTTTTCATACGAAAAGGTTGTCATAATAACTTACAATGGCTTATGCTTACTTCACAGTTTTATTTCAGTGGGATGTTCAAACTTCGATGTCATTAACCTCATAAAATTTATATTTTATCTTAAGAAATTAAAGTTTTTTTATAAATCACTTTAACAATAAATTGACATTTGTAATATCGACAGTGTTTTGGCCAATTGATGCAATTTGGGATGATACGGGCATACGTCAAGCGGCTGAGTCAGAATTTTTAAACCTAAAACCAATGTAAAAATGATGTTTCCCTTCCTAAAAGTGGTCAATTTATTTTTCTACTTCACATCATTTGGCTGAGACCTGCTCTGTTATCTTTAAAGTGAGATCATTAACTCATTATTGTGTTTTTGAGGGTTACATCAATTGGCCAAACCCCATTTGTTTATATAATATTAGTATCATATAACAACATTAATTTTTATTTACAAATATATATCAATAATTTCGATGATATAATATATTGTGCGAAAAACTGTTTCATATTGTAGATATCGGGTACGAGATGGTTTGCGCAATTTCGCAAGAAACTGGAAGAATAGGGATCGGATCAGGAAGTGTCTCCTGACGTCAGTATTTTGTTATTTAAGAATCAAGAATCCAATGCTTACGCTATAATTTAAAATCTTAAGAAAAAGTGTATCATAACTTGCATCTCAAAGAGGCGTAAGACAACCATTAGAATAACCAAGTAATCAATTTTTATTTTATATTAAGTAATTTATGGTTGCAAATATGCATTACGTATAACTGTGAATCGATACTTCATTTCCACAGTGTAACAACTCAAAAATAATAGTTCTGAGATAATAAGTAAACAAGATTTTCGGCAGGCTTAATCTTTTATTTTACCTTCATCTATTATGTTCGTAGATTTCAATGAAACTCTAGGATTACCTAAAAAACAATTTTATTTATGATATTTAAAACATATTTTTTTTAGCAGTTTGCACATGATTTTCGTAGTTGTAACAGTTTGAATCCAGAGTACTATAACCACTGTCAATATAAAATAACCACAGATTACCACTTATCGGTATTCTAAGAACTGAATATTTTTGACTTGTTACACTATGGAACTGAGGTATCGATATATTTAATAAATATCTAGCAATATGTCAGTTGATGAGAGTAGTAAGCAATATAATATATAAAAATATATCATTGAATCGGTAACAATGAACATAAAAGAAATCAATAAACTTAAAAACGTCCCTGTTTATTTATGAATCAGGTACTTCTAGACTTACGTCCATACTTTGAAAAGCTCTTCTACTCCGAGCTTAATAATCTTCAAATCACACCGTATTGGGTCCGAATAAAAGCAACGTGCAGATCTTTTTTACACAAATAGGCGCCCAAACGACAACCTTTCCGGCTCTTTCAATTTTCCTTAACATTTAGCGTAGAGAAGTCGTGAGGACTAAAGCTCTTTGGATCTCAATCAATCGAGCTTCTATGACGGCACTTGGAATAAGTCCGACTGCGATTGACCGCCCTCCCTCAATGAGTGATTTGGGAGCCGCGCCGGAAAATCGATTCACAGGGTGCTCAAACAACTACGTGTTTTAGTCAAACAGAATGAAAAATGAGCGCTCAGCGGAGTCAATTTTCCAGATCCGTGTCATTAGCGACGGCTTGTAAAGGGAACGCAATAAAATACTTGGAAAAATATTTAAATTTTTCACTCAGCTGAAATAACGAATTGCTTATGAATCCGTTGATGATGACATTTAAAATGTGACTTTGTTGATCATAAGCAGGGATTTTATTTAAGTATCCTTTGCTTTTCAAGAACGTAAGAAATATTTTTAAATGTCAAATTGGTATATTTTTTTAGTCAATATACAATTATATGAGAGAAAAATCTTTACATAAAGAGAAAAGGTCAACTAAATAGCATACCAAATTCTTATATAATCTCTCCTAGTGTAAAATATTATCAGATTTTCAATTGTTTATCTTTTCCAACAAATTAATGAAGGAAAATAATATAATTGTCAGCATCTGTGGTAAGAGTTTTTCCCTAGCAAAGTCAATATCAAATTTAGATTTTTTCAATCTAAAATTTGGAATCTACATGTGTGACTTTTAAAAATTGTCATCGAGATTATCTTTTAGCTGCAATGCCAGATATTTTTTTTATTTTTAACAATATAAAAATACAACTAACATCACATAAATACATGAAAACATGTTATTATTTAAAGAATATCTCAAGAATTGCTTGGCTTGTAAGTTGTAGAATTATTTATAATGCAAATTCGTTTAGAAAAAGTGGCCTTAATTTACATTAAAAAAAATTATTAGTTTCCATGAAATATTTACAAATATTTATATTTGTGTATGTCAGTAAAAAAACAACAATCATCTATACATGATAGAAAGACATATTATAACGTTAAATGCAAAACTATAATAATTATGTCGTACATTCGTTATTTAAGCAAGACAGGTTTTGCTCAGCTAATAAATAATTCACTAGGTAGTTCAGTTTAAAAATGTACATAAATTTTTCGTAATTAGGACATATTAAATCTGTAATGATATTATAGATCAGTTGATAATGCTCGTGATGAGCGAAACCGGTCCTGATCATTATAAATATGTGAAAGTAGTACAAATGAATTGTGTAATAATTTTCTTGTTTCAGAATTTTTTCTTACATTCAGAAACATCAATGTTTAACTTGGAAGAAGTTATTTTTCTTTGAAATACTCTAATCAAGAATTCACATTGGAAGACATTAAATTCACATTAAGTATTATATCCAGAATTGAATCCGAATTTAAATAAATTGTCTCAACTTTGGCTTATTTTAAAATGCGATCGTCATGGCTGTAATAATATAATATGTCGAAATAAGATTCCCTCATTTAAAAAAGGGACTGAACATGTAATCTCAGGAAAAAAGTAAAAGTTTTATCCCTCGGAGAGTTTTTGCCATTCGGTATAGAATTGATGTCATTTAATTTTGCTGATAAAGGGAACCTAATTGAGCAGAAATATCCTTCGAAATGACGTGACTGTAATTTTATTTTGTATTTTGGCTTCCGTTTGCAATATTCTAATGGCAGATATCCAATACTTTTTATTTTACAAAAATTTTTAGTATATGGATAAACAAAATTACATTAATCCAAGGGTATTCAAACTGTGTATCAAGGAAACCCGAGGTTTGATATAAAATAAAGTCAAGTTACAATGTGGCGTGTCTAGAAACGTTTTTCAAAATTTTTTTTTTCAAGTTTTCTTCCGATGTCATAAAAATGATTTTTTAAATTTTGGTTGTGATGTCTCGTATATTATATAAAATATTTCGTAATCTCAGAATTACATTTGTTTAATCCGAAAATATAAAAATATTTGAGAATCACAATTAATAAATTAATATTGTTCTATATATTGTATAACTTCATGTCCAATCTTTTTTTTCAATGCGAGAAATACAGTTATTATTTTTTTATATTTCAGCACACTTTACAAAGGTGTGTCAAAATACAAAGTAAGAATTTATAAATAACTTTATTATTTAAAAAAGAATTTCGTTTTATTTCACGTGAAATTTTCCATAACCAAAAAAAGCGTCGATTCCTTCGTAGAATTTTTAAAGTGAATTCTCAAATCCTTTGAAAGGGTCCTTCTAAAAAAATCATATGAAAGGCGACCACACTTTTTCAAACAAGTAAAAAGGTAGCCAGCGGCGATTTGCGGGTTGTTAAAAGGAGAAATAATATCACAACATAACAATAAAATGTTCCGCCATTTTATTTCAATGTAAAAAATCTTACGCTTGATTAATTAGCGAAAATACCGACTCTGAAAATAACGACAATTTATGGAGGGATTTTTGTCAATCCGATTATGTCATTAATAACCAAATAAAGATAATTTTGTGACATGAAAATTTAATTGACGTATCTTTTTTAAGAAAAAATTTTCCTTAAATCATTTAAAATAGCTTTTTTACACAAAGTAGCTATTCAGTTGACAATGAAAACATTTCTTTATTTATCAAATATGTGAAACTAGTAATCAATGTGCTGATAAATATCCTTATAACTTTGGGTCATTTCGCCAGTGGTCGGCCAGTTAAGCGACAGGTGTACTTAAAAATAAATTTTGAGTCAATGAATAATAAAAACATATTTTTTCGGTGTTATTCCATTAAAGAATGTAACCAACTAAAAATAAAATGGTTAATATTATACCAAGCATAAAATAATAGGAGTTTACAAAAAATGCCAATTCTCCCAGTGGTCGGCTCCCGAAATCCAATGGTCGGCCTTTCGTTGCCCAGTGTTGCCAAACAGAACAATAAATAACGTAATGCTGCAAAGAATGACAATATAAAGTATATTTTGTTAGTGATCCCCATACTAGATGAATTTGTCAAATTTTTCGAAGTAAAAAATGTGCTTTTTTGATTGCGTATTGCACCATATAGGTCTTATATAGTGCAGATATACATTGGCAAGTGGCAAGAATACCTACACGAATTTTAAAAAAATCTGTTTTTTTTTAATGTGTCCTCTATTATTTAAGTTTTAAGCTCAAAAGGCTGACCACTGGCGACGGCTGACTTTAGGAACACTCGCCCTATGTATCCTTATGTTTTCTTTAATTTGTTTATCCCATATCCACTGTGAATGTAGATCATATCTAAGTTATACTGACAGAACGAATTAAGTTAGTTTTTGATGATTTTCTGTTTTGAATGTCAAAATGATTGCAATTTAACACTCTACGTGCTGACAGAACGTATGAAGTCATAGGATATAATTGGCTTTGAAATAAAAACCAGTATTATGTCATATTGTTATTTTTTTTCTGGCAGTTGGCAACAATTGTACTTGGGAGAGAGTACTTCGATCAAAAATAACCTAAGGCCTCCTGTTAGCATTCCCTCAATATGGATTCTTAATAGAATATGTCAACATTTGTTTTCACCAGAATTGATTATAATTCAGTCGCTCAAATACACAATCCGGAAACGTGTCGGTCTTTGTGGGCTAGTGGGAAGAGCTGTACCATTGCGATGAGATACTTTTAAGTCCTGGGAAGGTTAATATCATTTGCTTTTTTAATCTAATGTTTAAGATTTTGAACATGTGTATTTGTGGTGTCATTTCTCATCGAGTTGATCTTAAGCTATTTCGAAATATCTAATGTCTTGATTATTATTAGATGTAATGACAGATATATTGTTGCAACCTATACTAAAAAATGAGGAAGAATTAGGATTAGTAATGGGATGTGATAAGCTAATCGTTCGCTCTACGCGACCCATTGGTGAGTGGAAAGGAATGACATCCATATCTTTGGACAATAATAATGTAAATCTATTGAAAAATTAATATCTGAAAGTATCCGTTCGGGTATTCGAGACCGTGCCCTCCGCCTCCTCTGAAAACGAATAAGACAATCTTAACACCCAGAAAAGTTAAAATTGTATACATTTCATAAGAATAATGTATATAATTTTAACTTTTCTGGATTTCAAACACCATGTTCGCTTTAATTTTGCCACTTTAGACGATTACTATATATTTTATTGGCATGTTTTTAATTCACACAAGTTTCCAACACTATTTATTTCATCAAAACTCCATCATTTGAACTATAAAACATAAATCTTGGGAACTAAGTTCACCAATTTAATTAATATAATATGTAATTTGATGAAACTATCTATTAGTAGATCTTTGCGGTTCCACAGTGTGGTCTAGGGTTGAAATCTCAGGCAATATATCCCATGTGATGATGCATAATACATATTGTTTCAAAATAAAGAAATTAGATACATTCTGCAGTTGCACATTAACTCATTAACAAAATTGCTCAACATTAAGTACATAACTTTAATCTATCAATTCATATCAAACAATATATTTATGTCATAATTTATTTGTAGATAGCTTTTTCTTTGTGAAAAAAATACATGGAAGTGTACAAAATCTCAATAATCCAGTTTATATTTTTTTCAGTAAAATAAAAATATACATAGCATTTGAAAGCAGCTATTATCTTTACGAAAAAAATACTTGATATAAATCAAACAAAGACGATAATTTGTCAAACTCTGGGACCTGTTGAGGCGATGTCCTATTAATTTTAACCTCTATTGCTTTCCTTTATTCGCTGCATTAATATAACGTATTCGGTCAATTTGATATCGTGATTGAAAATGCGACTTTGCTAGTTTCTTTATTATACCCATTGGGTTTCCAGCTGCTTGTCTAAGATAGGATTTGGTTTAAGCTTGTCAGGAGAATAAATCAAATATTTGACGTGCTTGAAAATGGGATATTTTTTATCAAATATTTATTTTTACTTTCTTGATTCATCTGAGACTACTTTTTGACATTTCCGCTTTTATTAAACAATTTTATATCATGTTTTTAACGGGAACAGCTTCAGCCGCTTTTTTAATGCAACTGTTTCAATTCTAATCAAGTTTTCCTGTCAATTATACTATTTTTTTATTTATCACTGTCACATTGGTGATGACTGCCCATTATTTTTGGAAAGATATTGTTCTTATTGCAACACTTAATTGTCAATTGTAATATTTAATAATAGTTTGTTTATTAAAGAAACCATTTAGGACCGTAATACGAAATTGTGAAGTAAGTATTAAGTAAGTACTAAAAATTTTATTCAAGTTTTATGAAATTAATTTTCTCTCTGACTGATTTGATGAAATACTACACAAATATAAAGAAGTTTCAACGTAGTTTTGTATTAACGGTAACCATAACGAAGTTTTAAGCATTCTTACAGACGACTTTACCAGGAATGAGCCTCCAGAGTGAGTTTACTTTTCGATGGCTATTTCTTACTGCTTGACTTTAGAATTCAACGGTAATAATCTACTTAAAATCTTTAATTCTTATAAGCAAATAATATTGTGACAACATTTATTCTTAATGGTGTAAGGCATCTAAAACTCCGTTCGTATTCGATATATCATTAATACCACCAAAGTACTTACCACAAATCATAATTGTTGGTAATAATACAACGATATTAATTTAACTATTGGGAACGCCCGTCATAGATAGTATTGAAATTGAAATACTGAATATCTAAAGTAGCTGTTTTTTAGTTTCCATACTAACGGACTGATTGTTGTTTGTTTTCCACGGAATTTGCATCACGTCGGAGCTGTGTGTATTGTTAATATAGACTGTGGACTCTTAGGTCATGAGAAAATTGTATACTTACACGTGTATTAGAGGTCCGCACGGGCCCGGGCTCGGCCCTTGGGCCTCTACCCGGCCCGGCCGGTGGGCCGGGTTCGGCCGGGTAATTGATATTCGGGCTCGGGCCGGGTCCAGGTAAGGGATTTTGTTCTTCAGAAAAATATTTCGGACTATGTTCGGATCATGAGTACTCTTGATAACTAAATACTGCTGATAACAAAAAGTCATTAGACAAAATAATTTATTATTTTATTTGTTCAGTATGGAAACATCATTTTATATTTTGGTAACCTGATACTGCACTCATAAAATTGTTATTGATCCGTGAAACCATGCTTTGTTCATTTAATCATCACCGAAAGCAAGTTTAAATAGTTCGTAAATGAGTAAAGTGTAATATTATTCAGTATATGCTTTCTATTCGTTTTAGATAGTCGACTATTCCTTGTGCCGAAAATATCATTATAAAAAATACAAAAGATTCGTTAAAAATGAGTTCCAACGATATAAAGAAAATGTGGAAATCATTCCGTGAAATAATAGATTTTTCTACATGTGAAAAAGTTGGGTAGGAACGTCAATCAATTTTATGCTTCTGTATTTTTTTTAAGTCGGGTTTTTTTCGGGCCGAGATATATAACTTTACGCTTCAGGTCGGGCTCGGGTAACAAGTGTGGTATTAAGACTCAGGCTCAGGCCGAGTCAGGCCTGAGTTGAATGGACTCGGGCCGGGTAATTTAATCAAATTTCGACCCGTGCAGACCTCTAATGTGTATATATGTGATAATAATAAAGCGTCTACGTCTACGCCTACAGACAAGCCTGGGTACTTTATATAAGATTGTTAAAAAGCTCTATAAATTAAATTATAGTAACCTATAAATACAATTATTAGAAATGACAATAAGTTAATTATGATTATTTAAAATAAATTTTAAATTATTTATACATTATCTGATTCATTATCGCTTTCACAACGTGACGTATACAAAATATTTCCAAATAAAGTTTTCAATATTTCTGTGTTTTGAAATAATTTTACCGTCTGTAATATTTCCTTCCCAATACTTTAGTGCACATTATCGTACCGTTTGTATCTTTAGGAAGTTATGTAAGAAACGTGGTTGATTGAGTGTTGCATTTCTTTAGTCGTAAAACGTTCTTAGCGAGTCATTTGTTGAATCGATAAGCGATCTTCGCAGGGTAGACCGGGAAGTTGTCACTAAACCAATTGGTCGAGAAAAGGGTCGCAGACTTACAGGATATTGGACAATCTAGTTACTCTTTGCAAAGGGGTTCATTGCGATGGATTTTTTGCAGACCGATGTTTATTTACAATTGAACGAATGATAAAAAAGGAACATTCCTTACATTGCGTTCTGTAGAGGCAATCTTTTATATGGATAGTATATTCCCAAATCTAATATTCTAAATTTATTTGTACACATGTTTTCAATTCTTTTATTTTTCATGAGATACTTTCAGTATCAATGATTCTTCAATATATTCTTTCTTTAAAACATTTACACAAAGTTTAAGACATCGACTGAGGGTGCTTGATGGAATTTCAATATTAAATTTGGATTATTGAGATTTTGTACACTTCCATGTATTTTGTCACTAACGACCCGGGTTTCGCCTTTCGGCATCTTCAGGCATTCGAGCACACGAATGGACTCGAACTGAGAGACAGTAAACAGTGTCCAACGCTTATATAGAAGATACAAATGCGACAAATATCATTTACGAGGCAATACATTATACGTCTGAGAGCCACACCGATACCTGAGTTAAAATTTCAGAAATCGTCCTAATCCTTATTTTGTAAACACCATATTACCAGAGTGGCGAATTGCCGAAGGCGAATTGCCGCTTTTCAACTTCTTTTAGAAATACCAGTGATTTTACAATTATAATAGTATTGTGGGTTTTGACGGGATGCAATTCGACGAATGGGTAAATATATACAATCACTCCACATTTAGTGAAATCTGTTAGGTGTTTCAACGCATCGGATACAATAGCGGAGAATTAGGAAGGTTCAGCTGCTCATTCAAGATTGGTAAGGAGTACTTCTCTATTAATTTCTAAAATTTCCTGATAAAATAATTTATGATCCCCCATGTTTTTATGCAACAGTTTAACCCCATCATCCGCATTAAACGTATGGTTCTCCATTAGCAAGTGATTTGCGAATGTCGAAGTTTCTTTTTTAATCTAAAGGCAGCTAAATGTTCTGACCTTATATCTAATGTACGTGTGGTTTTACCCACATAGAAATGTTGGCAATCATTGCATTGTAATTTATAAATACCAGATTTGTTCTTAAAGTTTACTCTATCTTTATTGTTAATAAGTAATTTGCCTAGAGAGTTTTTGCAATAGAACGCCGGTCTAACACTATCAGCGAGTTGTTTTTTAATTTTAAAGCTTGTGCAACCTAAATAACTTATTCTATGCCAGATTCTAGGGCGGTCTATGTCTTTAGACAAGTTCCCGAAATATAGCATCTTTTCTGCTAATTTACGTTGTTTTTTTGATACAAGACTATCTATAAGAGACGCCTCATAGCCTCTCACGATTTCCGAAATTTTAACTCAGGTATCGGTGTGGCTCTCAGACGTATAATGTATTGCCTCGTAAATGATATTTGTCGCATTTGTATCTTATATATAAGCGTTGGACACTGTTTACTGTCTCTCAGTTCGAGTCCATTCGTGTGCTCGAATGCCTGAAGATGCCGAAAGGCGAAACCCGGGTCGTTAGTGACAAAATACATGGAAGTGTACAAAATCTCAATAATCCAAATTTACACAAAGGTCTGTGTATAATAGAATCAAAAATTGCAGTTAGAAATAAATTTATTTTCGGTTTATTTTAAACTATTAAAAGATGTGTGTAAGAGTTATAAGCCGTTTCATAATAAAAAATATAACTCTAAGAGAATGAGTTGTAATAGTGATTTTTTTCCATATCCGCTCCCAATGTGGAGCAGTGGAGGAGTGGTCTCTTAATGGAGGTATCTCAACATAATTTTGTCTATAACTGTTTGTTACTCAGTTGCTCAACCTCTTTTTATCGAAGAGAGTGGGGATAGAAGGATAGGGTTAAGACAGGACGGGTGGTTAGCTAACCGCTCTCGCTACACCCCGGGAAGATGGGATGGGTGGGTGAGGAGGGAGTTTTATACGACACAAACACTCATACTACGGACAGAAATCAATAAATCGATTGAAATATCAATTTATGAAAACTGTCCGCACCGGGAATTGAACCAGAGACATCCGTAGCCGTAGCCCGCGACGCTACCAACTGCGCCACGGACGCTGACAAGTGATAAGTGAAATTTAGATACCAAAAATTTTACTTTTTTATATTTATAGTATTCTGTAACCTATATGGAGTTTTGGTGAAGGATTTTAACAAATTTAAAAGTTTTTAAAAGTTTGTTGCATTTTAATTTTTTTCTTTTTGCATAATATAAATAAATTTATAAAATTATATAATGGCTACATACCAAGTGCAAGAACTTTTCAAAACAATTGAATTTTATTATATTTCCCGACGATCTATTGTTACAACGCAAAGAAAATACTGTCAGCATTTTAATACTGCAACAGATCCTAGTGCAAAAATGATTAGAAACTCATCATCCGCTTTGAACAGCCATATTAGGTACAGAGAATCTAAGAGCACTGTTTAGTATGTAATTATGGCCGACAGAGTCAGCAGTCCATATTTTTTTGAAGATTACAATAAACATCCACAAACCATCTTTGTGTTTGTATACCGGACTATGATAGAGTTTTTTACGTCCGGCACTTCCGACTAACCTTCACATATTTCGCACATCACGTTATCCGAAAATCGGAATCAATGTTCACTTTTTTCCTTCGATAATCAGAATAAAATAGATGTTTATGATTGACAAACCAGGGATACATCGTGACACAATCAGATGTCACTTGAATGAAGTCTTTGATAAAAATATTCTTAATAGTAATCGATTACTCGTATTTTTCCCAAAAGAGCTTTTGCCAAGGAAGCTGAGATTACTGTAGTCTTAGATTTAATTCCATTGACTTACCAATAGATTAAGCAGTTTCCTTTCATACATTAAGAAATCGCCATAAATCTAATGAAATACTTTCATAGCAGCATACCGCTAAAAGCTTATGGGAAATAACAGATTCCTTCCATTATTTCGAGCGGTATTTGGTCAATTCCGGTTCGAAATTTCCGCCCGTATTAGCAATGAAACATCTATCACTGACATACGAAGAGAAGAGGTTAGGGAAGCCATAGATTCTAATGCCCACAAATCGGGAAAAATGGATAGCCCCTTGAAACCATACGGGAGATTTTACAATTTCAAAATGAAGGTATTTCAAACAGATGCGGTTTTTTAACTTGACCAATACTATTACTGAATATTCGAAACACGCTGTGCTATATTTCAACGTTTCGAACATGTAACGGAAAAATATTCTAAATAATCATTTTCTTTACAAGTATTTATTTTTCGAATCATGAAACAATTCCAGACCTTTCTTTTTCAATATTAACACTCGGCTACGAATTGAAACCTCGAATAGACACTTACGTGAAATAATTTAACATCATTTTTTAAATATTTTCATACCATCCCATCCACATTCATTTAAACTTAAAATTAGAACTTTCTAACAACATCCTACTATTTTTATCTGCTATTTAAAACATATTTAGTTAATAGACTCTATAATATTTTAAGAGTATCTAAATCGGAATTGACGACTCAACTACTGGACTGGCGAGTAAGTGGGTATTTTTAGTAATGTTACTACGCGAAAGTTTCTTTTGGAACTGAAAAGACCTAGATGTTGATTGCTGCATGTTCTGCTTAATTATTTTAAGTGCCTTTAATAAACCACAGAACGTAAGTAAATATTTTACTGAGAAAATGTAAAACGTACATTACATTAAACCCTTTTCGTTATTACTTCCCGGTAAAATTGCTGCTATGTCGTCATAAAAATCACTCAAAATTGATCTATTCTCGCGAAATCCATCACTGTTAAACGGTTAATGAAAATTGAGCTGAACTTTCCGATCGAGCCAGAGTTGCAAACAGGATTTAAAAGGCCGGCGTCTTACTTTTCCTTTGTTGAAAAATCTTGCTTTAATTACGTGGGCTTGAGACAATGGCTAAATGAAACAAAGGGTTATTTCATCACTTAGTGCGCTTTCGATAAATTAAATACACTCAATAGTCTATAAGGTAGCTAGGTATTTCTTTAGGTGAGAAAACCCGAGCTTTGTTACGGCACCATTAAGCGGAAATATAACGGATTTTTTATCTCGATTTTACGCTTGAGTCGTTAATATTTTTTAATGTTAACCATGTTCCAGTTTCAATATCATTCGATAAATTCAAATCCACTCTCTGTCTTAAAATTGTATCGAATGCTACAGAAATCATTTATTATAGATTATTGTTAGCAAGTTACTTATTGTAAAGGAAAGGTAGCCAAACGCAAAACACTTATTTATCAGGTACGTTTTCCAGGGTTCATATTCTAAATTATTTATTGTAGTTCCATAAGAATTATTGTATCATTTACTTACATCTTATATATTATAATGGTCCAGGCCAGTCTCTACGCGTAGATGTAGACTTTTTATTATTATCACATCACTTGTAGGTATAAAATTTTCTCATGACCTAATCGTTCGCGGTTTATATAGACAATACACACAGCTCCAACGTGACGCCAATCCTACGCAAACAAACAACAATCAGTCCGTCAGTATGGAAACTAAAGAACAGCTGCTAGTTAAATAATAAAGAGTTAAACTTCTAAACGTGGCATAAAGCCGAATGAAAACAGCCGTTTTGTAAATAATAATTGCGAAAGAAAATTCTTTAATTTTGACACTCCACGAATAATGTCAGACTATACGTCTGAGTAGCATTCTTCCATTGAGTATATATTGAAAAAAACTGGTGTTCATCAAAATAACATTTATTTTAAGAATAACTTTCAGTTCATTCCTAAAATATAATTCTTAGTAGATAATTATTTCATAATTTTAAAATAAATGTTATCAGAACCGGTTTGAATCAGCTGAATACTCTCACTGAGGATTGTACAATAAGTGCTATAAAAATGTTTTTATTTTTCAAATATAATTTATCATATTTCTACCGAGAAACGTCAATTTACTTTTAAATATTAAATTGAGGCTAGAGTTAAATTATCAAATTAGATAGTACCCACCTGATTTTTCACTCCCAATACTACTTGTAAACAATTCTATAGCGATTTAAGTAATCGATATCCCATATAAGTTAAGTGTAACTAAAAATGAGCATGGTACGCTTTGTAAACATATAGTGGTAAACAACAGAATTTGTAAATTATTTGAACACCTTTGTAAACTGAAAATATCGATTTACTAATGCTGACACTTGGTTGTAAATATCAGGGTTTTTCCAGGTATAGTTAGCCGCTCTCCTCTCTGTTTTCGAAACCTTTTGACAAGTTACTAATTAAAACAGGCTAGACTGAAAATTATACCCAGAGGTATGTCTTTAGGAATTATGATGTGATCTCTTATTATGTATATTCATACAATGCGTTGACAGTAAATCTCAATTGCAGATTTTTTCAACTGTATTCGCATCTGAAACGAAGTTGTTCTGCGATAACTAGTTGTTAATCAGTCGCTCAACTTTTCTTTTGTTTCAGAAAGTAAGGATAGTAGGATGTGGTTAGAACATAACTAGTGGTTGGCTTATCGCTTTTTGTTGTGCCCCGCTTTTAGGATTGGATGAGTGGGAGTAAATTCAGACAACACATACATCGATCGTCCAGTTTATTACTGAGACATCTCCAAATAACCCATATTGAGATAATGGGAAAATCAACATTCAAACGGTCACCATAAATCAAATATTATTAGTTTTTACCCGAGTTAGAAGGTTATCTGCGTTTGTATTTGGTGGCATTTTCGAGTTATCTGAATACTGAATCAAATAAAGCCCAAAATTTTACATTTAACTGCAAATTTAAATCAAATTTTTTAAATTTGTTTGACTAATGGACTGTATAATGTCGACACATTGATGCATTTTAACAAAACTGATTGAATAATCAATGAGAGTGCTCGAACAGGGATTCAAACCCGTATATGACCGGGAAAAAACCATGTGAACCTCTTGATTACAACAGGCCTAGATCAAGAATATGCGGAACTTTACTGGGTTAATCATTTTATCATGCACTCTTTTACTTAAATTAAAAATGAGAAGAAGGAACAAAAAAAAGATTTCTGCTTGTGCATTCACTTGTTTAAGATGATATTTTCAAGTAACAAGTGATCTGAAAACTCTGGAATGAATCAAAAAAAAATGATTGTTACCCCGTATCATATATTAACAGCTTACATCAATGATTAATAAATTTAGGTTAGACTAAGTCAGAGTGACTTATTGAGCCCGTTAGCTTTCTTTGTATGAAGAAAAGAACGTGCGACTCATTTAAATAGAGCTATTCTTAAGTTAGGTTATGATTTACAATATCCAGAGAACAAATCGTTCAATACGATACAACATCAATCGTAAAAATACACATAGATACCGTGCAATAGTTGTCAAACTTGTACGAAGCTAACAAAGGTTTTGAAACCATTTCATAAAAATATAATAATGCAAAGAAAACATTATTTTTATTAATTTATTTTATTGAATTCATTATTTCTTAAAAAAATTGTTTATTAAATAAAATTGGTTCTGGGAAGATACTATGGACTAGCCATAACATGTTTTAATAATAATTGCGACAAGGAAAATAACCGGCGAATTCTCATTATTTCTCATTCTCAAAATTGTAGCAAAAACAAAACATCAAATTAGACTTAATTTTTTGGTTTATTCGATAGTATGAGATTATTAGTGTTATCGATAATTTGTATTTCGAATTCCAGTGCAAAATATGTAATCAGAAGGCATAAATTTAATCAATTTTCACATATTATGTGCGTTTTTATGAATTAATTCTTAATGTATAATTAGTATCATAGCTACCAGATTACAGTGCCACCTTTCAACATTCAATTAATTGCGCATGATGTGCAGACAGTAATATTATGTGTGCATGGAGTGCTTTGCATACCTTTTATGTGACAATATAATATATAATCAATAATAATATGACCCCAACTGCTAGGCATATTTTTATGAATCGTCTTCCTAACTTCCATATTTACAGAAATTTAATTTAAGAACTTGAACTTTAACAACTTGTCTAGAAGCACGAACGGATCCGTTTAGCCGACGTCCAGTGAATTAGTATTTTCGTCCGTCCGTGTAATAATAAATAATACGGCTTCTGCTCGTGTCTATGCTTCTGTTTTAATATCGCCATCTCGGCTGGGTTGAAATCTGTATTGATTCGTTCCCCACAGATTCAATTTTCTTTGATGACTTAATTTATTAAACAAGTGTAACCAGTTGCCTATAGTTTGTATTAAAAGTCTAGTTTATTTTATTGCTATGTCCTTCTAAATAACTTACATCTACAACAGGCCCCTAACGTGACTAGAATGCACGCCCAACCCGCTTAAGTACTATATTAAACCTTCGATATGTGGCTTAAAAAAACTGAGTCATGGAATACTTGCTGCATTCTTGAGATTCGCGTTTATTCAAATCGGTTGTAACATAATCAAGGTTGACGATTTTTTGACAGCGCTAAAATTAATTGACGTGAAGTGAGGTTATGTTATCTTTTTAATAAATAAAGTATATAAAGTTTTAGAATACGTATCAGGAGTTCCCAATCTTTTTCGCCCCACTCCCTTTTACAGGACAAATGTTCAGAATATAATTTTTCCCTTCCCAAGATAATCTAACACTAATTCAAAATTTTCTTTCCAAATATATATATATATGTAATATTGCAAAACTTTAAGAAACATTTCCAACCTTGGAAGTCAAAAATTCACCTCTAGGGAAGAATTCCCTACGTGTTGGGAACCCTTGAAATATATACCTAATTATATTTAAAGTGTCTTGAATGTGGTTTTCCGTATTAAAATGTTTCCTAACTCTACCTTAAGTTAATAATGATTAATTTAAAGATATGTAATAAATTCCATGTAAATACGTCAATAATTTGTTACCAGATTACTTTAATCTATTTCGATCATTATTTACGTATTTTCGTATAATAATTAAGTGGTTAAGAAGAGTTTTTATCGGTTTGTTTTCACGTCATAGGGGTATTAATGTGAGAAGACCCGAATCGAAGAGAGGCGAATGGCTGGTTATCGACGTCCTGGAAGGGCTGGGATCTCAAACAAACACCATTTCAAATCCGGTTAAACACTTATTTATTTTTAATCGAAGATGCAGTGGTTTAAAATACACCAAAATATTCTTAACACATAAAGTTGAATCTACATTTACATTTACTTAACAATTGAATTTACTTTAAGTTATAATACAAGTGTCACGACAAACGATTTTTAACTAAGTCCAATTTCAAAACAAACACAAACAATCCACAACGTCAACGGTGCCGGCCACGCTGGACGGCAGTTCCCCCCCACTCGAAAGCTGGTAATAGACTTTTAACACATAAAATCAAAAGGACTCACGCACCGTCGGAGCCACCCTTTTCCGTCAAAAATGGACTCGTCCAGCAAACGTGCCCGCCGACTATGGACCGAGCCTTTCACGATAAGAGTGAGTCGACTTCTAGGAATCATTGTCATTAACGCTGTGCGTTTTCAGTTATGGACCCTAATAAAACTTAAACTTAACAAAAAAACCAGGGTGTGTCAAATAATTTGTTACCGTGTGTTAACTGACGAAAACATATTTTTGCTTGAAATAAAATGTAATACAGAACCATTTTATAAAACATATTAATATATTATTCAGACTTCCAAATGCACTTAAACGCAGCCTCGTTCTTCGCCAACGGAATGAAAGTTCAACAGTAGTAAAATAAATAATGCATTCATAAACTTTACATTATGTACTTTCGAAAGTGCTAATAATTTCCATAATAATACCTAGCGTAAAATATAATCTTTCAAAAGAGTCCCTCACTTTATTATTATGTAATCCCCTTACCAATATTTCCAGCACTTTGGCAACGACTTTTTTTATTGTCGTGGCCCTGCTAACTTTACATACCTGCCTGCCGTCAACCATCTTTACCGAGATAATACCGGAGGAGAATTTCGACGCTACTTTCGTTATGATTAGGGACTACAATACCGGTATTTCGGCTGGTACTGAAATACCGATTTTTAAAATTCAAAATGTTAGTTGTTCGGTATTTAAAATAAAGCACAATCCCAATTTAAATAATGATATTTAATTAATGTTTTATTAGAAATGAAAATTTTAATGTGCGCAGTGCAGTCTTTATTACCGGGAAGACGGCCACCTCCGGTCCCAGGCGTACTTGACAAGACGAGTTAATATTTTCTTTAAGTGCTCGTGACATACAGATAATTTTAAGAATTCACCTATCTATGTTCATAATATAAATATGTTTGCCCAAACACAATAGTCAAATACTCTAAAAATTTGTTATAAATAACTTTATTCGTGAACTCATGAAATAATTTTATTCAAATATAGGAGGGAATAGCCACATAAGACAGACTTATGTGTTCAAATAAACTTTCATAAAATTAGTTTTCACTTATAACAAATACACTCCACGAAAACAAATTCTTTCACTTAAAAATAAAGTGTTCTCAAATAATAAAATATATTTTAACATTGAAGAAATATATTACACTTGCGAAAAAATATTTTCACATTGATAACATAGTTTTCACTCAATATAAATACTCACATTTTGAAATCGATAGTTGCACGAAGCTATAATGAAATGTCACTTATTCTTCTACTCTATCTATATTAGGCCGCCTATATTGTCTTTGCTCCGCGCATTAGAATACATTACACAAACCAAAGACAGTATATTTTTAAAAATAAAACACAATTTGTTTGTACTACTTCCACATGTTTATAATGATCAAGACCAGTTTCGTTCATCACGAGCATTATCAACTGAAATTCTCGGGGTGACCGAAACCGGTCCTGATCATTATAAACATGTGGAAGTAGTACAAACGAATTGTGTTTTATTTTTTTAAATATAACCTAATACAACCTAACTCAAGTTTGTGACTATGTGGAAACTATTAACATCAAATTTTGAGTGTATTTAGTTAATACTATCTAATCCAAAGTGCAAACTAACGCAAAATTCAGTTGTTTATAACCATTTGTTTCTATCAATGTTCTGTGACTTATTTGACGTTTCTATTGTTAAATTTTGTGTAAAAAATAAAAAAATTATATCAACAAAATATAAACTGTCTCTTGAAAACCTTATAATATTGACTTATATGATTTTTCCCCAAGCACATCCATATAGTGTTAAGCAGAGGGCGGTAACCAGGGGTTGCATCCATTTTTTTTAATACCGGTTATGATATTTGCAATACCGGTATTAGTATATTTGTATTGTATTGCAATCCCTATTCGTGATAAATTCTATGATTAAATGATAGTAGGAGAGTAAATTTACATAATAATAATTATGTAAAACATATCGGCACTGCAATTTTCACAGCCACCTTTAAAACAAATCCCATAAGTGAAATCAAAATTCTTTAAAACAGTGTGCAAACTTTTATGACATAATGGTACTTGTACACTCTTAGTCATAATAATCGACCTGCAAGTGTCCAAAGAAGAAAGGAGTATTAAAAATACTCAATTGAGTTAAGATTGATCTAGGAAAGGATCTTTAGTTAACTCAGTCTACTCGGTCGCCTTTAGGATCAGATAGAATAGTGCAGTGCGCCGCGAGACGATCCTAGGTGTGCCGTGTCGCAGTGCGTCCAAAATGAGAAAAAATCGAGTATTTTTACATTAGAAAAAAATGAAAGTCATTCGTTTACCAAGATCTCCATTTAAATTATTCGCGCTGATATTGTATTATTTTGATATTTAATGAAATAATTGTATGAGCGTTGGCTCAGATAGTGGATCTGCAGTGATGGGGAATAAAATTAGGTTTCTCTCGTGTGTAACCTATCGCATAAATTGCACATTGCTACATGTATTGGGAAGGATTGATCACAAAAAAATTCAGAGTGGGATTATTACAAAAAAATGTTTCAAAATAACACATTGTCATTCAAGAGCCTTAAATATTAATCCTTATTGTTTCACACATAAATAGTTTGGCTGTAACGAGGCAAAGTTTTGCTAAGATTATTTGAACTTCGCTGTGAAACTGTTTATATTTTACTTAACTGTATCTGAATAAATTAAACAAAAAATGAAAGATCGAAATGAAAAACTATTTACATGATCTGACAAATAAAACGGGTTCAAACAGAAATTCAAACATTTGCAGAGCGAGTTACGCGGATCATTGGAATTTTTCAAAAGACCAACGAGACTATTATTAAAAACTGAAAATTGTTTTGGATTCAGCTAAACAATAAATTAAGCAACACTTTTACACACTCAATTTACATAGCTTAGCTAATTTTTAGTACTTAAGCATCATTTATATCCAATTTTCAAAAAAATATTTATTGTGTGTGTTTAGTTTTCCATCACTTAGAAAAGTGAAAACGGTTTAATTGATTTTTATTTAAATGCATAAGCTATTAAGAAATAAAAACAAATTAATTAATTGTAAATTTTATTTACGAAACTACGTATATTTTGGCTTGTGGTGTGCCGTGAAATATTAATGAGTGCTTAGGTGTGCCGTGGGTTAGAAATGGTTGCGGAGCACTGGAGTAGTGCACCAAAACCGCGCAACACACTAGTGTGCCGTAAAACGATGATATGTGTACCGCGGCACATTGCTGCTAAGAAAAGAAAAAAACCCAATTATTTGACTTTTATATCCAATACTCTGCTCTCAGATATAATTCGATTATAGTGTATATTTATCATACGGAAAGCATGACGTAATGTATGTAAATATATTTACTTCGCTGGTATGAAGCAAAAATGTGGGTAAAACTATGGTGTGCCGTGGAAGAAAGAAGGTTGCAGAGCACTGAGATAGAAGGTCGGATGATAGGAATAAAAACATCGCAGACATGCATGTTTTCCATGCGTTTCGATACAGATCCATAAATTGATCTATGAAAGTTGCTATTTCGGGTTCAATTATTACCGTTTGTTGTATACATCTGAACACATTATTTACAGAACGTCACTATCATTCTTAATCAAATCGCTGGATAAACAATTTGGTATATAAACTAACCGGTCAAGCTAAAATTAGTGTTATGAATAAATATTCAAGTCCTTTTGAAAAGCAAACAAGTAACTTTCAAGATTTCTTAAATAAAAGTTCGAGGGACAATGAGCAAAGTTTCTCGCCTAAATCATAAAATACAATAACAATTGTATACAGAAGAACTCTGTTTTCAGAAGTTTCTCGCTCGTATTAGTTTAAGTTGACAGCCAAGAATCAAATAAAGAATAAGCAAGTCAGCGAGCGCATAAATAAAATTGATTACATGTCAAATATTGACAATGCCGTGCTTTATTTTACATTTTTATGACGGTTCCGCCGTGATTTATTATGTTGAAGTAATAAACTGTGATTGTTTATTGTCCATCACATTCATTTTACGTAAATTTTATGGTGATTGCATGACTTATCTAAATAAAAAACTATTCGTCAGATAACTATTTTAGGGAGTTAACACAATGTTGCTTAACTTCGTTCTCTTCAAAGTGTGTACGAAATAAATCTTTCAACCAATACCACTTGAATTGGAAGACACCATTAATCGCATATTTTATAAAATGACGGAACTGAAAATTTTAAATAACAAAGAAATAATATAAAACTCCTGGTCAACCTTCAACAAGTTCGAATTTTTTGGAGATTGAGACATTCAGACACATTCGAAACACACAAAACGCACTGAAGCTTCTGAAACGCTTTTATATGAATATAATTAATCGTAGTTTTATTGCGTTTACTAAAAATCAGCTCAACGTAGCGTCGCGACGACTCCTAAAATAATCCTGGTATCCTGGTCGTGCCGTCGTCGTTCCGTCTGAAAGCTATAAGTAGAAAATATATTTAAAAATATAAAACACAAATTTGTTTTACTACTTCCACAAGTTTCTAATGATCTGGACTGAGAATTATCAACTGAGTTGATAATGCTCGTGATTAAAATATAATGCCTTTTCAACCGAGAATTGACAGTTAACACCTTAAAGGTGATTAAACAATATATGCTTTTAGTAAATCAAAGTATTGCTCTAATATCATAAAAACGACAACTGCTGAGTAATGAATTTGTTTGAAACTAATCAATACGGATGGCAATACTCACGGAAGCATAGGCACATCCCAAATCACGCGTCACCTTACGTACAAACCGACGTCAATACTTTTTCACTGGCCATCGGCCGCACGGGTCCGACCGTGCTTCCGAGCAGGTCGACGGTCGCTCTATTCTTTAAGTAAATCTCTGTATATACTAAATTATAACTCAATTCCTAAGGTATCCGGTGGAAAATTAAGCAATATGGATGGCAATACAGAAGGGATTGCAATACTAACATGGAGCATAGACAGGTCCCAGAACGGGCGCTACCTTACGGACAAACAGATATCAATACTTGTTCACTGACAGTCGGCCGTGTGGGTCCCCCCCGTGCTTCCAAGCAGGTCGACGGCCACTCTATTCTTAAAGTAAATCTCTATAATTTTTACAAATTAAGAACTCGATGTCATTAAGTAAAAGATTCAAATCTGAAACTATTTTCGTTCCACTTCAGGTTAATTATTTTTGAATGTTTTTAGACACAGGCGTATTCAAACATATTTTTTTTTAATTTGTGTGTTTTTCAGACGAAATAATTACATTAATATACGTACCTCAAAACACGACTTTTTTGATTGAATGCTTGAAGACGTGGACAACATTGCAAACCAACTTTAAGCCAATTAACTTAAAATACTGTCGCTATTTCCCATAAATGGTGTATGATAAAGAAAGTCGCAGAAGAATGAGAAGAAAGTATAATTAGCGTAATTGACAAGAAAAGGAGATGGAGGAATAATATGAAATTATTTATCTTTGTTCAGGGGAAATATTTGCTATAGTGTCGGGACAAATAATTATATATAATGGGTCCATTTTCTTCTCCGTTGGATATTCTTCTTTTTCTTACGCACTAATGTTCCAATTAATTTACCTATTAGTAGTGCCTTACTCCCTTTCGTTATTTTTTCTCACCAGCACATGCTATTTACTACAAGCTATATATGGCGTGGTGTTATTTAATAGATATAATTAAAATCACTATATAAAATGACTCGCATCTTTCTGGTCAAAATTTTAACTCAGCGTCGGTCATAATTTTCAACAAATTGGTCAGAATTACAGAGGGCAGTATAAATAATTTATGATCAGTATTTCTAACCTAACCTAACCTGACCGTATAATTATTTTATTCAGACCATTCATACTTTTATTCTGACTAAAAATTGATTTAAATTCTGACCATTTAATTTGTTGCCATAGCTTGTAGGCGTCCGTTGCGCAGTTGGTAGCGTCGTGGGCTACTGTTACGAATGTCTCGTGTTCAATTGATATATCAATCGATTTATGGATTTCTGTTCGTAGACTGTTTGTGTTGTTTGAAAATCCCTCGTCACCCACCCATCTCATCCTCACGGAGTGTAGCGAATGCGTTTAGCTAACCACTAGTCCTGTCTAGCCCTATCCTTCTATCCCTACTCTCTTCGATAAAGAAAGGTTGAGTAACAAACAGTTCACATAAAAGAAAAAATCTGTTGAGATACCTCCATTAGTAGACCATATGCTCCACATTGGGAGCGGACTTGGAAAAATAAATTAAATTGATAATTTCATTATTCCACTGGGTGTTTTACTAAATGTGACACGTGTGTCCCTTCTTTAAGAAGCATCTTCGGACTAACAATATCGCAAGGTTATTTATTTCTAAGGTAAACAATGATTCTAATTCTTAAATTTAAAAATTAAGGGTGGAGGGGGTTTGTTTCATTCTACTGCAAGTGGGGAGGAGATAAGATACAAATGATAGAGTACTAATTAAAATACGATAATAAAGAAAAACAGACTCTCATATGATAGTTTACTACGTTGGCAATATGATATAATTATTTAATGAGTGTAACATTGTTGAAAATTAGCGGCACGTTTTTAAAATACTAAATAAATTGAAAGAATCAGAAATCGTTCAATAATTTTTAGCCTAACTGACTCCTCCACTAAGTCCCAAGGGCCATGACCTAGCTATAGCTAGCTCATCATACCAAAATACTGTACTTTTGAATTACGTGCAAGGTTGGTACTTACAGGCAAGTGTTAAGGACAATTTCATTGCGGCGGAAACAGCCGATAGCCGAAAAGGATAAAACCAGCTTGTACCTGATTTATATACACATATTAAGTCTTTTCCAAAAAATGTTGGTTAATCAGTTGCATAAATTTCCTCGTGGCTTCTTTTCCGCATTCGGAAACACTTATTTGTGTAAAAAAACTATGGCGGCCGTAGTTTGGAAACCCTTGATTTATAGCATACAATTTCTTATTATAAATTCATCAACAATTGTACCGTGCTAACTATTACTGATTTAAAATTTACTATAATACAGGTTGGCATCACTGTAGGTTTCAGTTGTCAAAATAATATTTATTAAAGCTTTTAATGTAGCCTACCATACAACATTTTTAATAGTAAACTCTTCTTTTTCACATGTTTTCATTTGCTGCATCATGCTGAACAATAATGTCTGCTATGATTATGCAATAGGCAGGTCTGCGGTGTTTTACTACAGAATATTTTATCGTCACCACCACAAGTAGAATTGTACAATTATTGTACCCGTGAATGAATATTGTGACCGCAGCTACATATTGTAATTAAGCAAAACCTTTTATTTGTAATACCTGCCGTAATCCGGTCGTAAAGTGTTAAAGTTTACCCCCTGTAAATCCGTTTTACTTATTAAGGTTCCGCGCAAATTTACCTCTGCCATGACAATGCGTCGCCCGAATATATCTCATCCGAAAATAATCTAAATTGTATATCTCAGAGTGCGGAAAAGATTCAAAGTTTTTTTTCACATATCATTGTTGTCCTTAATTCGTTGTTCCATGAAATAATCCTTTGAGATTAACGGAAGCTGAGAGGTCAGTACTCTCGGGCGCAGGGTTTGCAGTATCGGTATTATCAAAACCGGGATTCCGGTACTCCAACTAGTATAACAATATTCAGTTGGTCCACTTCCTTTTCTTCGAATATAGTAGGGATGGAAGGATAAGTCCGGTGTAGGATTATTGGATATTTAATGGTACAAGCGATAGGTGGGAAGCAACGTTTTGATACCACAGACAAACAATCGGTTGAAAAATCTATTTATGGAAGTGCCGTACTGGGATTCGAGCCCGTGAGAACCGTAGCCGAAGCCAACGTCGTTTAGCACTCGGCTAAACGTTCAATCTGAGAGGACTTTTTGTACGTAGATCCGATCAAGATTGACAGATTCTAGTATTAATGAACTAGCGTATTTATGTGATATTAAAAAAAATCGATAAAATAGTATTGATGTATTCTACCAGTTTTGCAGTTCTAGTTGTCCCTAATCTTTTTTCAATACCGGTTGTATTGATAATTGGAATACCATTATTTAACATGAAAAAACGGTTTTACAATTCGACTGGTATTTCAATCCCTACTCGGGCATTCGTCATACTTGGTTTCATTGTGAAAAATACTAATATTCAAATGAACACTATTATAAATTCTTTTTTCAAACAATTCATAAAATTATAAGCAAAAGCATGAATTACTGTCAGTCTATTACGTGATCCGACAATTAAAACGCAGCGTAGAGAGTGCTATGAAATTAATTGGCTATGAAAAGTAATTTTCTAACCCGAAGATCACACAAGAATGTTTTTGTTGGAATGGATATACATTTAAGTGGAAGAGCATCACAAAAGTTTTTCTCATATTGATAATTATTATATCGATAAGAAAATGTACTAACAGAAATTTTATATAAGTATAATTAATGACATTAGTTGATTTAGGTTTATAATAATACATCTTGAATTGTACATTGTAAAGGGAATATAAAATGGAAATAAAGCTCCGCAATCATGTCTTCAATATAATATGTGGTGGGATTTGAATAATTTGCTGACTCGTGGCTTACTCCTCTACCTGTGAAGTACCTGTCTAATTATATAATGAATTGTAAAATGTAGATTAAATCACAATTTATATTTTCATAAGAAATGAAACATAAAAAATTAATTTTATTAAAAGGTTAGTCAGTTTAGGCAAATGGAAATATTATCATGTATTATACGATTAAACAAATTAATGTTCCCTCGGAGAGAGCCTTTAATTTATAATCATCTATTCTCTCACTTGCTACGTCAAAATTCAACAGGATTATAATAATATCATGCTGCTTTGTTTAATTTAACAAGGGAAGAAATACCACACCACTTCCGCCATAAAATGTTTCTTACTCATATTAAACGTATATATCCCCATTAAATTTAGCAACTAGTCCCTGTCAGATCCTGATTAATGACATTGGATGATTGAAGACAGATGTTGCCGAGAATTGCTTTGTAAATATAAGACGTAATTTGCATATATTTAATAATTGTGTACCCTTAAATATCTAGGCATAAAATTTATGATGGCGGGTTTCGACATTCAAAGACGAAAGCTTAACGAATAAATTCAAATTCTAGAATCTGTTTCCATTCAAAAAACGATTCTGAATTTAGTCGTATTAAATTTGTAACATTCTATAAAATTAGAATATAATCAAGCTGACAGTCACTGAAAGAAAGAAAGTGTTTGTGTTTTAATTGAGTTTATTGAAATGCGTTTGGAAACACAATATTTTTTGTTCGCCGTCTGGTGCGTACACAAATAAATCAGAAGATTTTCCGATTCGTGAGCAGGCCACATACAGCTCCCGGTAGCATGGTAGAAGCATGGATTTTCCAAATTTAGTTCACACACTTGTAGCGATTGACCCTGTGCTTTGTTGATGGTCATTGCCAATGTGAGTCGCGCCAGATACTGCAAACGTATTCGATTGGCAAATCTGTCGGAATTATTGGGATGCATGGGAACAGTACATCTTCTCCTTTAAATCTCCCATTTAAGAACGGCAATTGGGATTTAACAATAAACACCACTTGTTATGTCACACACGAACTGAAATGTCGTTGTTTGTACCTGTTTGGATATTTTTTTAGATTTCAGATTTGTTTTTTAGAAACCTTCGTGGGTGTGCGCACTACAACCCACCAAAGTTTCATCGTAATCGGATGAATAGTGTAGGAACGCATACGGGACAAACAAACAAACATTCATTTTCACACACATAGATGATGAAAAATATTACTCAGCATTTGAAAACAAAAATATTTACACACGGCAGGGATTTAATAAACAATTGATCTCTATTCTAGCAAGTCTGCGTAGTCAATGATGAAAAAATAGTTACTTTCCGAACACGCATCCCTGTCAAATAATTTATTTCACTCCCAAAATTGAAATACTTACTTGTGTAATGACATTGTTTGTAGATATTGCCGTCTATCAAATCTTTATTTTCCAATGTACCCGCTACAGGTTTATAGCCCCTACTGAGAGTATCTCATGACGCATCAGCGCTACATTATTTGAAATGATTGCCTGTATCCTTGGAGCAGTTATTCATTATCTGAATGCTCAGCACTATATGTGTATCCATCAATTGAAATCTGACTAAAAATTTGGTACTATTAATTCATACACCACTTATTCGATTCTTTCCCTTAACTATGCGGAGAATAAGTTACCACGCAGCTCATAGTAGAATATCCAATCTTTTCGTCTCCTATTAATCCATGTCAGCATCTCTTAATTGTAACAAGATTAATTGTAAAGGTAATATCTTTATCTTACTTTGAAAAAGTTCTAATTGCACTTGACCATGTTTTGAGATACGAGCGTCTGAAGTTTTGACTGATCGTATTTCGTATTTTGAAGGAAAAAATGTGTTTTTAATTAGTGAGTTAGCATATATATATATATTACTTGTATTTTATATAATTTATTTTAACTAAAGCATTTATGTTAGAAAATAATGAGTATCTAAAACTTTTATTAGAACTGACAACAATAGTATGTTTAAAAAGATTTTATCGGATATTTCAATTTCATTAAACAAAATGTTCTGGTTTTAGAGATATTTATTAATATTACATATTATCATGACTTGCTGAACCATATAAGCTAACAATAATATTATAATACAACATGATAATAATACATATATACTGTGAATTTTTGAACGAGCTCAGCTTACTTTCGTTAATGATCACATCGATAGAACAATAGAAGTAAAGGGTAAGACACACCAACCATCGAGCAAAGAATGTTCGACATGACATTAGAACTCCGGAATACTGCTAACTCCCTCATTGAACAATATATGACTCCGAAATCAACGTATTTGGCAGAATGTGGCTAATACAACATTTTTCAATCAAAAAGTCGTTTTAGGCCAAAATGTCAGTTAGAACCTTTTTAAAAGTAAGATAACGATGTATTATGACTTTCTTTAGAACACTGGAATACCATAGATGGGAAAAAGATACAGACAGAAATTAAGCTCTACCAAAGCATTCACTATACGTTACAAAGGTAGTTGCCATGGGTGTTTTGACCACACTACGTATTGAATTAAACGTGTTCCCAACCTGACAATGATAAAAGAAAAAGTGTGCTCTTTATTTGTAGTGTCATCTTAGAGGACGTGTCCTATGGGTTTAACAGGAGCAATAAATAAATACGAGATGAAAATATTTCCTTTCTATGGTTATTAAGATATTCCAATTATGATACGAATTGTTTTTATTCTTAATGCTACAATTAAACGCTTGTTCATTCAATATTTCAACTGCTTCTAGGTACTGTTGGTAATATTATTATTTAATTTTGCGATTAGCTGAATTAATATTTACGTTGATTCACTTCTCATAATATTTTCTCTCGAATTATTTTAATAAATCTTCCATTTCTTCCGTATACTTCCGTACACTTCTGTATACAGCATTCGTAATTATTTTTAAACCCAAAACTCAGGCACAGTTTTGATAGACGTGTATTGTTTTCAATTATTCAGTGTGTTTACTCTACTGCCAAGTTTTTTGTTAAATAAAAGATACTTTTCAAAAATATCTTTCGTTATCTTTGCTTATTTTCTACAAATTAAACGATGATAATTCCACACAAATATTGCCCCGTATCTACCGCAAAATGAAATCACTCAAAAAGCTAACTTTTTGACTTTTTATAAATACTTTCATATTATTTTTTATTTTCCGTTATCAGACAAGTCGACAAAAATCCGTTTTCCACAAATAACTATGTCAAAACTCTGACAAATATTTTGAAAAAGTCTTTCAGCGGTTTAAATTATTATTTTTATTGTTAAATTAAAGTTTTAAACAACTTAATAATTTCTTCAAAGTAAAATAAGATTTAATCAGTTAAATAAGTTAACAGATTAATGAAGAAAATATACTTGTAATGATGTCACAAATGAGATTTAAATTATAATAGTCACCGTAACCGAACGGTAGCCCCCTATCATCGTTATTCGTGGTCAATGGTTTGAATCTTTTAATGAACACTTTTATTTGTTTGATTTTAATCAACGGAAGCAATCAACGGAAATCAGCATTAGGAGCCATGTTCTAGATACTATTGATTAATAACTTTAATTGTCTATACTTTTTTGCATATGGACTCTTAATGAAGCTTATCTCAACAGAAGTTCTTTAGAACTGCTTGTTGCTCAGTTGCTCAACCATCCTTTTTTTAAGAGAGTTGGGATAGAAGGATAGGGCTAAGACAGAACTACAAGTAGTTAGCTTGTCACTTTCGATATGCTTCGTTTTTAAGATTAGATTATTGGGAGGAAATTTTTGACACCACAGACATCCATGCTTTCAAAACAAAAAATCATAAATCGATTGAAAAATCAATTTATAAAACTACGTAGATTCGAGCCCGTGAGCATCGCAACTGACGCCAACTACGTTTACCACTTGACCACAGACCTCTGTATGTTCTTACTTTCCTTGGGATTGCGGATTAAATGACTGATGTACAATGATTCTTGCTTTAAACACTCTACATTTTACTAAGATCAATATTCTCAACTATGAGGTGGACATACAAAACACATATATTTAGAAGAAATATTCTAGTAAACGAAGGTAAGGACTTTTTATATACAGCCATTTAAATACTCGGCTTACCAAAATTATTCAGGATAGAGTTTATTCTAACCAAACTTATTTTAGAAGATAAATGACTTATTGACACGATAAGTCGTTTCATATCAGCCATATTCTATATACAATCACTTAACATATCGGAAAAAGCTCTTTGGACGACAATCCAAACCAGTGGCTTGCACATTACAAAAAATAATATGCTAAAACCGATATGTTCACTTTACAATATTACTAGGTAATAATATTTTTGTGTTTCGCGCAAAGTTTTTAGTTTTAGCGATAGTTTATTTTTTCCATCATATTGTATTCCTAACAATGAAAAATCTCCATATTTTTTAAAGCCAATCAACTACTAAAAACAATAAATATAAGCGATATAACACTAGACATATCGGTATAAGATTGTAATTATTTAACTTATCGGATTCTGCATATCATTAAAATTGTAACCATTTTAATCATATGCATTTGTCAGATTTTGCAAGGATATGTTGTATGGAATGACATAGTAAAATATTTAGGTAATGTTTGTTAGATTTTGACAACATGTGAACTTTTCGGTTTTTGTTTTTCCTCACCTCATATCTATAATTAGTTACGACGAATATTTGTCAACACAATATCGTCATCGTTCTGGTAACACAAAAACAAATGCTAGGAAAAATTGATTTTTAGTAAACCATGTTGAATATTTGTGTGTTCATAAATAAAGCGATAAATTATTGTTCAAATACTCCAAAAATAAACTGTTTTCTGCTGAATACCTATAAGTCTAGTTATTATATTAACATTAAAAAACTATTTTACTCACTTAAATAATACTTTTTCAGACTTTCCATTACACATGTTTTCGAAATAGTATGTGCTCTGATGGAGAATTTCGACTTCAATGAATATGTCGGTTTTTATATATCATAGTGTTTAAACACATTAGAGTTGGAATAAATAATTCAAAACATAACATTTTCCGTACAGAATATTTTTTCAAATATTTATTTTCCATTTATTAAGCCCATATTGAGGTAATGGGAAAAGCAATATTCAAATAGTTAGCATAAATCAAATATTATTAATTGTGCCAGAGTTTTAAAATTTTTATCAACAGGTGTTTAAAAATTAGGTACTTTTCAAATATAGTGAGAAGAAGGATATTTAGAAATATGCTTTTACTGACCCAGAAATACCAAAAATTTGTTTAATTTTTTAGAAGGCTATCTGCCTTAACATTTTTTTTGTTGCATTCTTACTTAATCAGATGGAGCGAAAAATTTTCCATATAACTGCATATTTAACTCAAATTTCGTTTTTTGAAATTGTATGGAATACATGGAAGTGTACAAAATCTCAATAATCTCAATTTGATATTGAAATTCGATCAAGCACCCTCAGTCGTTGTCTTAAATTATTAACGCTACAATTTTACAGTATTTTAAATTATGGTTATTTAAATTAGCTTTTGAGATGTATGTGAAATCTCATTACTAAAATATCTATTTTTTTAACATAACGCAAATAAAGTATGTAATGAATTATATTTACGTTAATGGATACACTATTTTTACGATTCGTCTCACTTCGACCATACATTCAAGTTATTTACTAGCAGTGCACATTAGTTTGATGAACGCCACTGCACTGTACTTGCGTTATCTTTATTGCACATTCTTTAGCCGGGGACAAACGGAAAACTATTTTTCTGTCGTCGGCAAAAAACCGAAAAATTTATCGATTGGAAAACACAAATAGGCCTCTGACACCGAGATAACAACCGAACCACTCGCAATTCTTTTCAATTCTTACAGATAGAAACACGCCAAACTAATAAATAATAGCAATACTTATATTGCCTACTTGGTAAATATGAAGCTTTAAGACTCGTGCCACTGTCGCCTGGGTTCACTGTCATATTACCAACTTTATTAGGGATATTATGTATTTTTAATTTGAAGAATCATATGAAATTATTATATGGAGATTTGGGGCGTGGATGGTGAACAATGGTGCATGATGGTATAAAAGTTAACCTAGCATATTTGACGCTGAGAAACTGTAGGTAGACCTCAGGTAGGGTTGTCAAGTGCTATGGACAAAAAAGGTCTATTTTGCACAATTCTCTTTATAATTGTTCCGGTTATTATTAAAGTGGAATAAGTCATTTAAGGTACCAAAAATACCATTATTTTACAAAGTAAACGTAAAATTCCACCAGTACAGAATATACTAACAAAATATTTTTTAAAACAAATTCACGCAAAAGTCCAATTATCTCAAACGAAATATTATATGACTTATTCCACTTTTATAATAACTGGCAAATAAATTATTCTTTGTAAAATTTTAAACATGAAATATTTATGTAATTATATACCACGCTCGAAATAGTGGACAGAGGAAATTTTCAAAAATAAAAATTGGACATTCTGGATATACTATAAAATAGATAGAGAACAAAAAAATTGTGTTAAAAACGAGAACATGTTCTCTTAAAAAGAGACCTGTTGGCAACCCTAACCTCAGGGGAAAAGATGATAGTGAACACTACTATTACTGTAAAGGTACATTAAACACCAACCATGAAGCTTACTGCCATATCTTTTAATTTTGTGACAAGGAAAATAGTTCAGATCCAATGATTGCAATCATTAAGTACAGCGCATTAATGATCAATACGAAAACGTTTTCCCAATTTTATTATTTAAGAAGCTTGGGATCAAAAATGACCTCGTCCACTTTCTCCTTATCAGAGATAAACACACTTTTCGTATAAAAACCTAACTTCTTTTCATGTAACTGTTTAATTTGATGTATCTTTTCATTTTATATTGAATAATTCTCTAAATATACAGTATTTAAAGAAATATTCAAAAATCACACATTTAGGCAACCAGCGCACTAGCCAGCCAACGTGATTTTCAAATTTGTATTAAAATTTATTCAAGTGAACTCATTATGCATCCAAATATCGTTGGCTGCGGCAGCCAGTCGAAAGACGCCGATTACACAGGCAGCCACGGCTGCGCGGCGCAGCCAATACGACACGGTACAATGTATGTGGCTGCCTCGGTCTGCACGCACTTGTCGCGGCAGCCATTCGTTTCTCGTGTTCAGCAATCAGTGCGAACTTGTGAAATTGGCTACTGGCTGCGAGAATCGGCTGCGCATTATTGTGGCTGCCTAGTGCGCGGCCAGCCTAACAGCTCAATACTTTTCTTGGATATGCTGAGTGGCAGCTGTCATAGATGACAAATGCATGCACGCTATTGGCTGATTTAGGATTTGGACAATTATTAAACAAAAACTCGATTTTATGGTCATATTTTGACATTAAATTGCATGGAAACTAAGAGAATTTAAGCGACGTCGAAAATGCAATTCCGTATTTTTAATTTTTTCCTTAAAATAACAGCGATATCTCGTTTTTTCTCAAAACTAAATTTGAGCATGTTTGATCCCAAGCTCCTCATTTACCTCCTTCTTTCTTGGTATTAAAAACTTAATTGGCTAAATTTACTCAATCCGATAATTGAAATCACCTATGTATCTGGAATCTGAATGGACTATGTACACACGCACAATAGTTCTAGCTCTCCATACACGAAACAGCGGTATGTGATCCCAATTACTGTGATATTGAACGTAATCCCTATGAGTTATGCATGACCTTATTACAGAGGTTTCCACGCCACGGCCTTCAAGTAGAAACCGGTAGGGATTACAACTGAATATTCGAATATATCCGGCTCATTTTATACATTCGGATATTCGAATACTTCATAAATTATTCGTACACATAACCAATGTATATTTTACCGTTAGGCTAACAAAGGGCCTGCATTTATTGGGGAATAATAAATGGTCAGTAATTAATCAAAAAGATTTGCAATTAATTCGGTAAATGGTCAGTTTATACTGACAGTCAGTGAATAATCTACAATTAAAATGTTAAGGACCTGTTACAAATCAATAAACACTAATATGAAATCACAAATATAGCTACATTAAAAGTCCATTAGCTGAGAAAATTTTTTAATGACATTACTGATGCATTAAGCAAATAGCCTAATGGGAAAATTTTAAGAAGAAATTATTGAACCATTTAAAAACAATGAAATATTAAATTTGTAATTAATATTAACAATAAACAGCCATTATAAGTGGCGAACGCAGAACAGCTAGGAGCATCCACCAAATTTTTATATCTGACTTGTTTGATAATCAGTAATTTCTTCTCTTAGTTCATCAATCAATTGTTTATATACTTTAATTTTTAACACTCAATTTTATATGAATAGGCTTGTTATGTTTGTATTTTTATCAGTTGATAATGCTCGTGATGAGCGAAACCGGTCCTGATCATTTATAGATATTTGTAATTAGTACAAACAAATTGTGTTTTATTTTATTTATTTGGCAATTATTTACTTAGCAAACATATTTATTATCTGAACATTTATTTAATTGAATGTATTTCTTCTTATTTATTAATGTCGGCGTCCGTGACGCAGTTGGTAGCCTCGTTGGCTGCGGCTACGGACGTCTCAGGCTCAATTCCCGTTGAGGACAGTTTTCATAAATTGATCTCTCAATCGATTTATGGATTTCTGCTCGCAGTCCACCCACCCATCTGATTTTCACGGGGCGTAGCGAAAGCGATTAGCTATCCACTAGTCCTGTCCTTGCCCTATCCTTGTATCCCTACTCTCTTCGGAAGAAAAAGAGGTTGCGCAACTGAGTAACAAACAGTTCTCATAGAAAAATTCTGTTGAGATTCCTCCATTAGGAGACCATATGCTCCACGTTGGGAGCGGACATGGAAAAAAATTAATAAGTCACTGACTGTTTATGGAATTAGTTACTGACCAAATAATTAGTTGCCTTGCAAAAATTATCATTCGGCATTTCTTTATATTTTGATATAAAGTTATTTATTTTAAACAAACAAATACTCATTTGAATATTGATGAGTCTTAGATCTAATTATAGAAACTTTCAGTACATTGAATTTTGAAGAAAGTTTTTTCACCTAATGTAGGAAAAAAGCACTGAGCTAATTTTTGTTTTGTTTTTTTTCTATTTAGAAAAGTCACGAAATGTTGGTGCCATAACAACTAGTTAAAGATACGCTTTATAACTTTGAACTCCTACTCTAAGGTCCGGCACTAGACGGGACCCATACACGGCTATATCATACACTGCTCTAGGATAATGGGATCCATACATACTAACACATTGACACGCTATGTGTATTATACAGAAAGCGCATCAGAGTAGTAAAATGCGCAAAGTTATACAGCATATACTTAACTAGCTGTTACCCCTCCTAGGCCTTCGGATCGAAAAGCTGGTGAGCCCTGCCTTATGACATCATGGAAATGGCTTCGGAAGCACGTATGATTTGTCAAAGCAAACGATATAATAGATGTTTGATTGAATTGTCAGTAACATATTAATAATCAAATTGGTAAGTTTATCAAAAGGCAAATACGAGAATAATCGGGTATGCATTTGATACGTCAATATTTACATATATATATATATACATATATTATTAACAAACAAATATGCAAAGCAGCGATTTCAAATTGTATTTAGCAGCAGAACCCATTTACATGTTGAACAACAAGGTAGAACCCACGAAATATGTTAAGTATACTTATAACATAAAAAAAAATATTTCAGGGTCAAATACCTTTTATTTTAATGTTACAGTTTTCCAAGATAATGTATCTTCCGGGGTATTTGTTACGTTTTGTACTGTGAGGAACTAACCAAGACGTATAGTAACACAGACGAGAGGGCAATACTGGTGCATAAGCATAGACACGAGCAGAAGGCGCACTACCTTACACATGGAAGTGCGACAATACTGTTTCATTAGCCGTCAACTTCATGGATCTGCCTATGCTTACACACAGGTTGATACGATAATATAGTATAAAATATTCCTGGACTAATGCCGCCTGCCGCGTATTTGAGTTTTGGTTAAAAACAAATGAATTTAAACTACAATTTTTCACAGGACGGTGGTATACGATAAACTTTTTTAGTAAAGCATATTTTGTTAAATTTACAAAAAAAAATTTAAATCTTTGGTAAATTAAAGTCACTTTCAATTGATCTAAAACTTGTATAATCCAGTGTAATGTAAAAGTTAATATACCCTTATAAAGTGAATATTAATATACCCCAGTTCACAATGCATATTCAAGCCTTTTTGAAATATTATTGTGACCCTACATGTCAAAAGTGTAAACATCGAATGGCGGAATGGAAAAAAGGAAAAAACGGACGCTGAAAATCGAAAAATCTTTGCCCATTTGTCACACTAGTGAAAAGAGTTTACAAAATAAAAAGGGAAATTTATTTGAAATATCGAATACAAACAAAAGCCGATTTTTATAATAAGGTACTTATTTTATGTTGGGCTCCAAGCTGGGTATAATACGGGAGTTTTTGGAGCGCAATCCAGAAACCTGTTTTAATAATAAATTCTCTCTTATTATTCCTTTAAAGGTTCTATGGTTTAATAAAAATTGGTATTACAAAAATTCTTTTGAAAATAATAAATTTGAGAAAACGAATGCTTTAAAAACGGTCGTTTCATAATGGTATACTTAACGCAATCAATACGATGAACCTTCTTGTTCACGATCCAAGGAAAAACTGTTGTAATAATATTTTTACTTATCATCACAATACGAAACAGAAAATTGCAAAGATTATGAGAGGTTGTGATTGCAAGACTGTTATAGTAACATTCCAGAAATAATAGAATTTCTAAAAATGTTAATAAAGGTAGTCGTTGACTTACGACGGTTCGCACTTATGTTCAAAGATTTAAAAAATATTTTTATACACTATTGCCAACGGTTGTTGCATACGGGAAGAAAGATCAGCAGCAGCATTTTCAGATTTGGATATTTATTTATATAAATATACGTAATGTACCATTGTCGTGCAGTGGATTTATCTCTATCTCTATCACTAAGATTTTAAAAGTGCGCTCTGATGTGTTGAAATGTATCCGTACCATTTTCGGTTGCAGCTGGTTTATTTCCATAAATGAAAGTGACGCCCCTAAAATTGACCTGAACCGAAAAATATTTAATTTTAAAATTTGTATGGATTTAACTTCCAAAGTCAGGAACGTTTTCGGTCGTAAGTCGAGTTATATATTATTGAGACTAGAATCAAAAGTTCAATTAGACAACTGTGTCAAATATTATCATGTACGAAGTTGGTGCCAAGAAAAAACTTCAAAATTTATACATTTCTTTGTATAATTATTATTATTGTTCATGCCTGGTTAGATTTTTTAACTCTTCTGATTTCAATCATGTATTAAAAGAGCTTCATTTTATTAGTGTATTAGATTTTGCCTCATAGTTCTTATATTATTTTTTTAATAACAATTCAGTATGTCAGTGGGTGCTGTATTTTAAAAAATATAATCTTAACTCCGCTAAATATGATGAAAAATGTACAAAATTCTAACTTAATTGTAGTGTTATATTTAGCAGCTGATATTGAGGAGACGATAGTTTAAATATCTGATGAGTTAGCCTAAAGTAGTTTTCGTAGTATGTATTGTCTGTGAAATAAAAGCTTTTCAAAACTTTTCACCGGAAATAAATTAAAAATTTAACAGTCTTCACATCCGAAATGAATCTCGTATCTGTTGTGGTTGATATACGTAGATTATTTGTTTCAAAGTATATTTAAACCAAAAATAAAATTTTGTAAAAAATATACTAGATAAACTCGGTGACAAGTCACTAATTTCCATGAACACACATTTAAATTGAAAAAATCTAAATTTGACATTGACCTAACTAGGTTATTAGCTTGCTTTTTTCTCTATTTAGTCGTAAAGTATAAGATCATAATATATTAAAAATTATTTTGAATAGTTGAACAATAAGATTAATCCGTTGCTGATTGATATTTAAGATTGGTGAAGTTTACATAAAGCACTTTTATACACATGTGAATTTCAAATATAATATAATTATGTTTTTATTAATTAACATTTTAAATAAAATTTGGTATTATTACTTAAGTCACAATACGTTTAAACATCTATAACAAAGTGTTGGAATATAGGTTTTTTTTTCATTTTGTAACGAATAATTCATAGATATAAACTTCTTTAAACATTCTAAAAATGCTAGAACTTTCAATCCAATTCTTTTTGATAGTTATTCAGATAGGTAACATTGCGCAATTCTGTCATAAACACACATTAGCATCTTCTTATCGTATGTAACTCATACCCAAATGTTAGAGCATGTTAAATTTGGATTATTGAGATTTTGTACACTTCCATGTATTTTGTCACTAACGACCAGGGTTTCGCCTTTCGGCATCTTCAGGCATTCGTGTGCTCGAATGCCTGAAGATGCCGAAAGGCGAAACCCTGGTTGTTAGTGACAAAATACATGGAAGTGTACAAAATCTCAATAATCCAAATTTTATATTGAAATTCCATCAAGCGCCCTCAGTCGATGTCTTAAATTAAAGCATGTTAGTTAATATAGAACACCTTTCAATACTTTAAAATATTTGTAGAAGTGAAAAATAGTCAATGATAATATATTCAATAATAAACCACATAATAAACCACATAATGTTTAAACTTTTTTAACTTAAGGAACCTGTATTCGACGATGTTTTGGTCAATTGATGTAACCCTCAATATTGAAATTGTTCAGGAGAGAGTAAAAACCGTTTTTATCGAAAACGTTATAATATGGTGAGATGCGTTATGAATCTTTGAAATGCACTGTAAGTTCTCATGTTTGAAGATACAGGATGATCTGTAAGGAGTGTCGATATAATAGTGGCTTACATCAAGTGAACGGGTCACAATTTTATAACTAAAATCAATGTAAAATGATGTTTCCCTGCCAAACAGTAGTTAATTTATATTTCTGATCTACGTCATTTTGCGGAGACCTGCTTTGTCGTCTTTAAAATGAGATCTCATCATTAATTCATTTTCGTATTTTTTGAGAGTTACATCAATTGGCCAAAACACAATCGATAAAATATATATAAATTGTCACTCGCAACACCTGTCGTTATCCACTTCTACTGTTTTATAAATATGCGAAAAAATTAGCACCTTCGGCTATTTTAGAAAATTTAAATCAATAATTAAAATTGATTTCAGCGATAAAATTCTAAATTTTAATTTTAACTTAAAATATTTGATTCAAATTACAAAGTTGTAGAGAGTCATTGCAGTAAAGGGGTAAACTCACCGCTTGAGAAACTTACGACATTAATTTGATTAAAACTGGTGAACATTAATAATTTATTCATTTCGTCATTTAAACTTTTAATCCAAGTAACTGCCCTTTAATAAATTGTTTGAAACTGGTGATAACTCTTCTAAAAAAATTCAAGACGAATTTTGAATTTTTGAAAATATTGGTATTTGCAGCGCTAAGCTTCAAGCATAACTTATGCTGTTGTGGTTTAGCACAATTATGTAAGTGATTTCATTATAATGGGAAAAACCCTTACACACTCTCAAATAAATCGTCATCCAGGTCTTACAAAATAGTTGTCTAATAAGCCATGGGTCCTGAACCATTGATCCTTGAACCTTTGAGGGTATCTTTCTTTAAACTAAACTCAAACTGAACATTTCCTTCAACTATGAATATAAGAATTAAATAATGATAATGTAACTCATTAAACATTGTTTACGATTTTCGATGGATTCAGCGGTAACTTTGTGAAAATTCGTTTTTAATATACAATTTGAAAGCGATTCGAAGAAGCGAATCAATTGTCACATCGTGTAACACATGCAGTGGAATAACAAAGATAACAACTTTAGTTAAATATTAATTCATATGTCTCAATACTTGGTGGAAATTCGTACGATTAATAAAAAAAACCTTTTCAATTGATGAAACTCCATTGAAAATACTCGAGAGCATTGTCAAATTAGAAGAAAACAAAATATTCTGTTTTTAAAAATTAAAAATCAATCATATTCGTTTAGGTTAAAGTGTCTGCACAATCAAGAGGTGAACACATCACTACGGAACTATTTTAAAAATGTATCCTTTTGAGATAGTTTAGATTTCTTTGCGAATCGGGATTTTGAATACTTGTTGGAAATAATGAAAACAAAATCTCAAGTGATACAATTGAAATATACTGTTGTATCGAAAATATCATCAACAAAATATTTATTACCCATAAAGGTTTTTCCTTGGGCTCGCTGTTGGGCATCTGTATGCTAGATCTAGTGTTTATTGGTAATTTTTTCTTCAGATTTATATAAATCAATTGCTTAGTAGATATTTTCTCGTTTCAAGATGGCTTTTATTTGTGTGTACTCTTTCATACATTATTACTGAAAAATTTACTTTGTGCTATACAGATGGGAGGCTATATTTATTTTTTTACGCTGAAAGCTTTTTCAAAAACTGCTCTTAACAAAATCATAGTATTTCTTAACAGCTTTAATGAAAATAAACGTAACGATAAATTTAGCTAATCGCCACCCTGCCTTAAGAATTCCTAGACCCTCGCCATTTTTGATTTCGTCCTCAGCATGTTCCCGAGGACCTCAACACAAAGGGGATGTTTATTGCTAATAGAAGCAGGGTTTAATTAAAAAAATCACTGGCTCATGGCATGGAGGCAACTGTCCGTGAAAAAATCACACTCCTTGTAATCGGAGGGGTTTACAGGGTTAATAAAGAAAAGATGAGCTCGTTCCGGGAAAGAAGCGTTAACATCGCAGTAATCCGTTTCGTTTTTCACAGTGATCTTTTAAAGTTGATTTCTTTGACAATAGGAATTAGTCATTCTTAGATTAGTGTTTAAATTGGATGGATGCATAAAAACCTCACAGGATTAAACAAACAAAAGTAATATATATAAGATAATAGGTTATATTATGATCCTTAATCCAATATTTATTCTTAACAAAGTTGTTTGCATTATTTTGTCGTTGATTTCATTTATTGTGCAAACAAAATATCTCGAGAATCGAACCCTTTTAAAATAAATACTACAATTATTCTTTAAATCGCGTAACAGTTTTATCAGATTAAAAAAATATATATATATTTCCATATAACTGTGGGAACATCTACAATCGATACTTCGATTTTGATGATAACTATAGAATATTGTAGAAAATTTTGAATTGTTAAATCACTAAACTCTTCGTGAAATCATTAAGCATAGATTATTTTTACCATTCAATAAGTTAATGCTGAAAGTTTTCGAATTGAAATCCATCCTTTTGTATAAATATTTACACATTGCATATATGTTTTTTTAAGATAAACATAACGTCAAATTTAAAAATCGTGTAATTCTTTCTAACAGCTCAAATATCACTTGTCAATAATTGTTTAAACGCTCAATATATTATCATAATACTTTGCGTTATATTTAGATGCGTGGTAAAGATTTTGAATCCCCGAATGTAAATTGGTATACATTGTTTTTTACGATTCATGAATACGTACACAATAACATAAAAACCATTGATGTTTCATTTCACTCCCTTATTCCGTATCTAATTCTAAAAATGGGGCACAGGAAAATTGATGAGCGTCCTGTACTCGTCGTTTTCTATCCCCAACCATCTATCTTTATGTACTCTTTTTGAAAAGATACGTTGACCGACATGATTAATACCAGTTTTTGTAAAAACAAATTTTGGTGAAATCTATACACTTCACATCGTGAGAGGATACTTTAGACAAAATATTTTTAGAAATAATGATAAACTCTAATTGTATTAATTTCGTTATTTTCACTAAGACAGCTTTAAATAACAAGTTCCAGGATTGATATCAATTCCATATAATATAACAAACATAAATCCTATTCGAAATATATCAACAAGCTCTCTTAAAACACATTCGTAGCTGCAAACAGTGAGTTTTAAGAGGCAACCAGGACCTTCCTCGAGTGGTCCCACTTCAAATGATTCTGATGAAGTAACTCAAAATAAATAATATGTCCACATCTATTATAAATTCTTTTCTGTTAATGTAGATATGTTGAATAAGTGTTCCTTTAACTTATTAATGACATTAGTATGAATTTAAAACAAATGCAATATTCTAAGGTAAGATATATTTTTTTAACATATTATATTATCGGACAATGTATTTGACGAAATACCCTGTAATATCTTAAGAGCCTTATTATAAACGGATAATAATTTTCCGCCCGGATTCACTGCAAAGCCAAAAACAAGACGGAACATTGGCGTAAATAATTCGTTTCTCTTATACCCCACGAAACTCGGCAAAAGTTGTTAAGTACTTGTGATAATATTGTTTTGAAAATAGTTATTAGTAATAATAATCCTCAGCGAAAGCGTTCAAACAAAACGCCTCTGTTTGAGCGATAATCATAAAAGTTTTCGATACTTTATTAGTTTCTTTCGGGGTGAATTTGGGAAAGTGAATTTATTTACGATCTGTTTTTCGAAACATTATTTAAGGTGATAAGCATCGCCTTTTTTCCGTGAATTTATGACTCAATATTATTAAAGATTACTAATTATCGGTAATCACAAGGAATTCAGCGTTCACTACAAACGTGTCGACGTTATTTTTGTTTATCATTTGATAGGTAGAGTATTCAAATATTTCAATATATTCAAAAAATAGTGTCTATGCTTCTGTTCCAGTATTTCCACAGATCTTTTAAATCTTAAATACAAAAGTTCATGTTGTTTTGAATAATATAATGTCGTCCGCCAAGAATTGTCATTTACCACCGATAAAGCGAATACTGGTTCATATAAAAGTAATATTGATAACTTCATTTGTCCACTGGTTTCTTCACACCTAGTGTCACAAGACGAACGGAGTAACATTGGTAATAGTTTGTATCTTATATTAAAACACAAACATGACGTAAAGCATGACCAAAGAACTTAAAAATATATCGATTTTGGAAAGATAAAAGGACGTAACCCACATCAATAACTCACACAAAACGTCTTAATACAGTATATTTATCCATATAAATATCGACTGTAGAAAGGAAAAAGGACGTACCCTTCCGTCTTTTCAATTTAATACACTTTTTTTCGATAATCAGAATATATTCAATTTAATACACGTTTTGTGTGGGTTATTCACAATATTTTCTGTGAATCACGTCCTTTTGTCTTTTCACAGTCGATATAGAAGGTGCATGGATTAATCTCATTGTTTTATGTTCGCAAAAAATACTCTTTACCAATTCATTATTAAAATTGATCACTAGCAATTTTTCATTCCACTACAGCATTTGCAATTCGTTTCTGTCATCCATCGGTGCTCATTTTTGTGAATAGATAATAACTTCTAGATGAAAGTTCTACAGACAATTTCGTTTCCAGATGACTGGTTGACATGTTGGATAGCTTTTATCTCAAAAAGTTTTAGTTTTCCGTTTTACTCTTGAATAATAATAAATGATAAATGCGCGAGTAATATGTCTTAAGTATAAAACTGTATGAAAAATACAAAACTAATAACCTTCTTGTTGGACTTATTCAATGTTGAAAACGGAATTATTTTTAGACTCAGTTCATGGTGTTAATTAAAAATGTTTAATTATTTTTAAAAATACAGACATATTAATAATAATATATATAGTAAGTTTTCCTGTGTTAATCCATTGTCCGAGTCCACTCCCTATATAAAACAAATATAATACTAATGGATAATCTCAGTAAATAAGTATAAAAGGTCAATCTTACGGTTTTTATCAAGGTAATAAATAGCTCACGCTACACCCCGTTTTTATGATCAGATGGGTGGAAGAGGATGAAATCATTACAGACATTCATGCCTTTGAATACAGTAATACAACAATCGATAGACAAATCAATTTATGAAAGCGTCCAATTTATATATACGTGGACATCGCAAATAATAGGGCATAAGTCCAAAAGCATTCACAACTTGGTTAAAAAAACGGGCAACATAGAATTTTTAATCACTTAAATTGTGTTGGCTGAAAATGCTTTATCGAAATTCATGATATTTATAGAAATAAAATATAACTTTTAATACTCTAATAATCTTTTTTTTGATCATGCAAATGTTGTTGGGTCCGTAGTGCAGTATTAAACGTCGTTGGCTTCGGTTACGGATCTCACAGATTCAAATCTCAGTACGGATAGTTTCAAAAAATGATTTTTCAATCGATTTATGAAAATCTCATCGTAGGCATGGATTTTTGTGATCCCCCCCGACCTATCTGATCCCGAAGTAGGGCGTGACGAGAGCGATTAGCTAACCACTAGTACTATCCTATCCCTATCCTTCTGTCTCTACTTTGTTCGATAATGTTAGATTGAACAACTGAGTAACAGGCAGTTGTAGAAAAACTTATGTTGCAATACCTCCATTAGGTGGTCATATGCTTCACATCGGTAGCGGAAATGATAAAAAATGTTACAGTATTCTAATAGTGGATACTTAAAAATTATCAATTAAAAACAAATAGACTGAAAATGAATAAGTAGGAATTCGTGTAAATAATATTTTTTTAAATGATCAGGAATGGTTTCACTTATCGCAATCATACAAAATAAACATTATTTTTATATATAATATCACTCCATCAAGCGTTGACAGTCAGCACCTTGAAAGTGATCAGGGAAATTAATAAAAGTTTCAATATTTGTCGTTTTATAACGTGTTTATACGATCTAAGTATTGTACGTCACAACACAAGTGACTGGTTAAACAGTACTAATAATGTAATTGGTACCTTGTTTTCCATGCGAGATTACCTACGCGATATGATTTATGATGATGATTTATTTTGTATGAGGAGTGGAGTTATTAAATTAAGTCCCAAAATCCCTCGGGATCATCTGAGCGAATTACACACATCGTACATTATGATTACATTTGCTTATGTTAATTCTTCACTATATCCCAACGATCAGCGTCCATAACTCAGGAAATTTATTATCAAAATCCAGCGCGGCAGTGTAATATCCATTAATTAAACGTAAACAAAAAAGGTAGGGGGAATTCTTCACGATCAGGCTTGTGTAACACTTGAATGCACCGTTAAGATATACCTCCTCATTCAGGGTAGATTAATTAGCCTCTTGGGACACCAAACACACGCTGCAAACCATGCCTTGTTTTGAAAGATATACTAACCAGGGTTGCAATACCGGTATTATCAAAACCGGTTTTTCAGCTGTTTTTTCAACACCGATTTTTCATCATCTCCGCTTCCAATGTGGAAGCATTTGGATTCCTAAGTTTTCTCAACAGAAATTTTTCTACGACAACTGCGTGTTACTCAGTTGCTCAACTTCTCTTTTTTGAAAAGAGTAGGGATAGAAGGATAGGAAACGACTAGTGGCTATCCAATCTATCTTGTTACGCCCCGTTTTTAGAACCGGATGAGTGGAAGAGAATTTTAGACATCACAAACATCCATGCCTTCGTATAGAAATCCATAAATTTACTGAAAAATTATTCTGTGAAACTGTCCGTACTGGGATTTGAACCCGTCAACACCGCAATCAAAGCCAACGAAGTTGACCACGCAATCACTATCTTGACATTTGTATGTGTACCAATGTGTAAAATGAAAAATACCAATATTTTGGTATTACAATATATTCCTACACAATGATTATTGATGTTTTAGTCCAGGGGTAACGAACCCGTGGCCTTTTGGTTGAAATAAACAACTACATAAATAAATAAATTTCATGGTTTTCTTCATTTAGAAAATAATGTACATACGTTTTTATGTATGTTTCTTAAATGCGGCCTCATTTGATTTTAAGAAAAATGAATTCTGCCTTACGACAACGAAAGGCTTGGCGCCCCTGTTCTAGTATTTTAAAAGTTAATTTACAGAAACAATAAATTCAAGGTAACTATGAAAACTATTCTTTTAGGAATATGATACTAATATTTTATATAAAAATACCACTATTGATTTATTCATCTGGCATTGGATCTAGTTTTTTAATACCGGTATTTATATTTGCAAAACCGGTATTCGTATATTTGTCCGGTATTGCAGTCCCTAATACTTGCGTTGACACGATAAATAGAATCCTTCCCCGTTATGTTTTCAATGGGATTAGAAACACTAACTACAATTTACCTCCTACAAACTAATAAACCTAATGCATAGAATAGATAATTTGTCGTGTATGTAATTATCATTAATGCATTTATTTATTGCAAAAAAATTCAATTCATGGAATAACAGCTGACGCCAATTCACCATATATGTGACAACTACAGTGCTGACAAACATGGGTTAAACAATCAATATATGTTCTAGAATTAATAAAAATAGAACAGAAAACAATACGAAAACTCATCGCTCAATTGTATGCTTAAAACCAATCATAATATATAAACTCCTGATGGAACATTTCAACAGATTTTGCTTAATAACAACTGATTGTAGCACAATCTCTCGTCTCAGAGATTAAGGAAAGCACTATTAGTCAGTTGATCACCGGCCTCTGCTGGTAAGTCATCACCGAATTATTTTCAAATCACCGTCACCGAGTGTTTACCCTATGGGGCAGTTTTTCTGAAACTTTTCAGTAATCAGCTCCCACTTGAAATATGTATTCTTTTTTTTTTATTTAGTATATAAAACTTTTTGTTGAAAAATACATACGTATGCATACAAAATATAAATCCAATTTTTATGATTAGGCTGATGCTGCTTATCTTATATATGTATATACATATAATAGCCCAGACCAGTCTGAAGGCGTAGGTGTAGACGTTTTATTATTATCACATACACATGTAGTATGAAATTTTCTCATGACCTAAGCGTCCACGGTGTATATAAATAATACGCACAGTTTCGATGTGACGCAAAGGTCGAGGCAAAAAACAACAATCAGTCCGTCAGTATGGAAACTAAACGTCAGTATGAATCTTTTCGAGGTGAAATTTCATACTATTTGAGATGGCCGTTATAATAATTCGATATTTTCATTTCAAATGCCCTCTCATATTTATTACTTGGTGGATAAAAATTAATTGATTTTCCGGGGAAACATAATATTATATTATGCACATCTAATAGTTTTTAGATTGAAAATAAAAATAGTCACAAATTTAAATTTACTAAAAGGCAAAATTACATAAATTCTTAACTTGTTACATAATATTTTCAGTATTGAATTAAGTTGTAGAAAGGCTACACGTTCGTTTATTAATTATAAATAATCGTAAAGTAAAACAGTTTCACTTGGGATTTAAATTGGAATCCAACCTGTCGTAACAACGAAGGTTTGTGTAAGGAATTATATTTTCCGAAATTCTGTTTTCACACTCTGTAACGTAATTAGCAAAATTCAATGAAAGTGAAAGTGAGACTGAAAATGATCTTTCTCGCGCCGTAATGAAGGTCGAGGTGAAGATTAATTTCGTTAGAGGGGGCCTGACTGTTTTCCCTTATTTATCAAACAATTTCATCAATTTGGACAGGCCTAAGACAACCAACCCCTTTGACTCGCGAAATTTGTGTAAGCCAAAGAAATAAGATTAGGCAAGACTACTCTCCTATTGTATTGTACATCTTGTTGTTCAAATTTTGTCTAAGCTTCAAACATTTAACAAGACACATTAGTTATTCACTTAAGAAAACAGTGTAATCAGATGCTTTGTTGGACTGTATTTATTTGGCCAATGTTATTTTCTTCAGTAAATTAAATGAGATATCATTGATACAAAAAATGTTCAATATATATCTGGGAAAGTTAAGAATTATTTAGAGTCATATTAATCTGTAACCGTCACTTGTGTTTGTGATAGCGTCTTTTTGAGATTGATACCATTTTCGGTTATTTTTAATATATACTTTTTTCATCCGCTCCCAACGTAATTCAAAAGTACAGTATGTTGGTATTATGAGCGGTCATGTCGCTTGGGACTTAGTGGAGGAGTCAGTTAGGCTAAAAATTATTGAACGATTTCTGATTCTTTCAATTTATTTAGTATTTTGAAAACGTGCCGCTTATTTCCAAAAATGCTTTACTCATTAAATAAATATATCATGATATTAATGATACATGATTGTGTGTTTTATGTTTTGAATTGCAGCATATTTTAATTATATGCAATTATGAAAACAAACAATTCGAAATACCAATGTTCAAAACACATTACAAACACAATTATATTATATTTTGGTTACCATGACTTACACAAAGATTGCGTTGCTACGCCTAACAGCTGTGATTATTTGTTAAAAATGAAGTTGACAGCTTAGAAGAACAGTATGGATCCGTTCATTTTTAGCAGATACTTATCAATGTAATCCAAAAGTACTGCTTTATAATCTAACTTCGATAATTTTGTCACAGACTCAAAATCATTCACTCAATTATTGTTTCATTATTTTTGGTCGTCGAACGCATTCTTTTTTAATTCAATCACAATCTCATCATAATGTATCTATGTAAAGTAATATTGTTTTTTTAATAACGTTTTAAAACTATTATTGACGAAACCATTGAAAGTATTACCTCACAACAATTTTATTTGATTCCGATATTCAATTCGATGTATGGTGGAGCAAACGCATTTCTAAAAATGTATTGATCGACATTGTATTATACACGCATATGTTTACGTGTGAGGTTTAAGTTGTCAGTGGATTTAAAAATAAGTGAGAGATGCATAAATAAAATTTAATGTAAATTAATTTAACTCAATTGACAAAATATTTTTACGTATTAGTCACATTATTTTCATAAATGTAAATTAAATTTACATTAATTTTTTAATATGGCTTTATTACGTTATTATACTTGGTTATATTTTTATGATAATTAATTTATAGAAACCCATCTTTTTATAATGGATTCCAGAACAATTTTACCAAAATGTCATCGCTTGGAAGTGTTGAACGCCACGCCATTTTGCTCGACTTATTAAAAAATACTTTAATTTAACATTATAATCTTTCTGCCATAAAATACTCAATAGAAAATTTCTTCTGGTTGAGATGAAAACTAATAATAATTTGCCATCATAACCATCATGATTGGATGATTGGACCATCGTGGATAATCTAAAAAATTAAAATAATGACAGCGACAAATTCCCACCATTTCTAATATTAAAGTATGTTTAATCATTGTGCTATACAACAATGTCATGGTTTATTCCATCTCATAAAACTGCGACATTCAGACAAAAAATATGTCAAGTTATTTCAAGGGAAGACAAAATGAAAACATTTGCATTTTTCCTTTTTCCGCCCCAGATACGAGACTGTTGTGCAATTTAAATACAAATGAATGGAGACAAGCATATGCCATATTTGAACTCAGCCAGAAAAGCAAATCAGGAAGAAAATTAAGGTCTGAACAAAGAATAATAATATAACCCGAGAAACAAACCAAAGTGAAGTTGGTCGCATTGCGATTATTCCGTGTGTACCCGTCAAATCTCTGAGCATTGTTACAATGCTATTTTGAACTTTTCCGGGTTTTTTTTCGTTTTATTCGACTCGCCCCACCCGCACGTGCTTTATACTAAATCTGACGGAAAAAAATTAACAAAATGACTGCAGAAGCTCAGTGAAATAAATTGGATTGAAGAAGCGGGTTTTTCTGGCCTTTTGTTTTAAATTAGATTCACTATCAAACAGCATTATTTTATTCATGCAGTGTTATATGTGAACATAAAAACACATTATGATTGCCATGCATCGACTGCTTAGTCAACAACCAGTTAACTCTAAGTGGGCATTTTTTCTGGGCATAGAAGTTTTTTAAACGTAACCACGAAACACAATTGAACGATTCCAAAATCCACTTCGTTACTGCGCTCTTAGCCATGTCAATTCTAACCGAAACTAAGTACCATACATGCAAATAACATTCCATATCGACGGTGTTTTGACCAATTGATGATGTAACCCTCAAAATTGAAATTGTTCAGAAGAGATTAAAAACTGTTTTTATCGAAAACATTATAGCTGAGTTGCGTCATGAATGTTTCACATGTAAATTTTCATGTTTGCAGGTACGGGAATATTGATATAATAGTGGCTTGCGTCAAGTGGCCGGGTCAGAATTTTAAACAGAAAATCAATGTAAAATGATGTTTACCTTCCATAAAGTGGTAAATTTATTTATTTTCTAATTTACAGACCGATACCGGCTCTGGTGTCTTTAAAATGAGATCCAATCATTAACTCATTCTCGTACTTTTTGAGGGTTACATCAATTAGCCAAAACACCGTCGATATGCTTTATGGTTTCTTCTAAGAAGCTCTATTTGATTTTATTCAATTAATTTATATTCATGCGCATTCAAATAAATCATGTGTAATCAATAATATTATTATTACTTCAAAAATAAAATTTGAAAGTAAATTCACAGAAATGAATAAATCCATTGTTTCAAGAAATCAGTTAATTCTGAATTTTCTCTGTATTCATATCAGCGCTAAAAATAAAAATAAAAAAAAGTGATGAGTCATTCCGAATGTTTATGGTTCAAAACGTTATTTACTTTGATACATTTTACTTGGCTTTAAACTAAAACAATTTCGATGTCACGTAAACCGAGTTGCAGATGGCAGCAGACGTTTGTTTTGCCCCCATTGTTGTTCACCGTTCCCATCCTTCCTCCCTGAAAGACCGCATATTTTACTATTCCATCACAACTGTATTGCGAAGTATAAACATTTGCATCTCCACAAGTTTGTAATAAATCCCCTACTTACTAACTTCACTTGAAAAAAAGAAACTGTTTTCAAACTATTTCATCAGAAAGTTTTAAGTAAACTGTAATAACATTTTTTTGGAATTACCAATTATTTTAAGATTAAGTAAATATGGCTGATGTAGAAATAGGTAAAACTATCTAATGAGTTTTCATAAAAAAAAGCTACAAATAAAATTATGCGACTGATCGTTGTTACATAAATTAAATGAAAACTTGTATATATCTGAGGTGTCAACTCTCTTTAGTTTTGGTCTTGGGTCACAGGCTCGAGTCTCGGAACGGTAACATTTACATATTATATTGATTTTTCAATCGATTTATTCAAATGCGCACGGTCTCTAATATATTTTTTGCATCCCTAATGGATTTCTGTTCATATACATGGATGTTTGTGATGTCTAAAACTTCCTCCAACCTATCCGATCCTAAATACAATGGGGTATAGCGCGAGAGCGATTAGCCAACCACTATTCCTGTCCTAGCTCTATTCTTCTTTCCCTACCCTCTTCAAAAAAGAGAGGTTTAGCAATTGAGTTACAAGCGGTTCTCATAGAAAGATTGAAGTTGAGATACCTCCATTAGGAGGCCATATGCTTCACATTAGGAGCAGACATTAATAACTAACTATTATTTTTATTCACTTACCCACTCTGAATATAAAGGTTGTGTCACTGAATTTAAACCAGTTTTCTATCAAATAATCTATGCAGGAATACTTTATCAGAAATCTATATTCTCAACGTTGCTGGTTGATGGTTAAAAATATTCGAGACCTCTTTGCCAGCATCTTGGCGTAAAACGAGACTTATCTTTCAAAATAGTTCATAAAAATTGATTGAAAAAACATCTTTACACTTATATCAAATCATCAGTAGTTTAAAATGAAATTTAAATAATCTACCATTTACATAAAAAACATAAAATAATCAAATGTGTAAGGAGTACAATTACTTAAAACAGTTTTCTTGACAGAACTCAAATTATTCTATTATATAATGGAATCTTAAAAAATATGAAGTGAAATCGTAGAAAATTTCAGGTTGAAAATAATTATAATTTAAGACATCGACTGAGGGTGCTTGATGGAATTTCAATATTAAATTTGGATTATTGAGATTTTGTACACTTCCATGTATTTTGTCACTAACGACCCGGGTTTCGCCTTTCGGCATCTTCAGGCATTCGTGTGCTCGAATGCCTGAAGATGCCGAAAGGCGAAACCCGGGTCGTTAGTGACAAAATACATGGAAGTGTACAAAATCTCAATAATCCAAATTGAAAATAATTGTTTTCTTCTTTATGTTGATTGGCGTTTCATTGAAAGAAAGCCTGTATAATAAGGCTAAAAACATGTAGTTATAAAAAAATAAAAAGAAGAGGAGAGGAAAGAGAGAGATGACTATTAGTAACTATCAGTTTGAGTTCATACGTGCACTTGAATGGCTGAAAATGCCGAATGGAGAATCCTGGTTCGTAAATGACAACAATTATGGTGTTCTAAATGTTTCAAATTTAAACGATTTTTTTGATATTGGATTCAAATACACTTACATTATATCTTAAACGGTATAGTTATGTACTAAGACCACAACAATTATCAAGAATTTTAAGTATCCAATTCTCTATTGATTGCGTCATGTATCCGGAAAATAACAATTTGTGTACACTTGAACAATTTGCGTTATGAGAAATAGTTATGTGATATAGGGAAAACTTTCCGAGATAGGAATATCTCATCTCCATTATTGGCAATATAAATGCACTCGCGCGATAAATCTATTTACGCCGTCTCATATAAACACGAAATTTTCGACATTATGAAAGCTGATATTCCGAATTATTTGGGTACGTTTCTGGGCTGTAATAACATTATATTAATTCCTATCCTTGTACATTATTCTACACCAACAACCCAAACGAACGCGCCCTTGTTTATTTTGTACAGAGATATTGAGTCACTATCCAAGTGCCTAATTCTTGAAATCGGACATTTGAATAGCATGCGAGAATCATGTTATTGCGCACGCGACTACATCATATTCTTAGGATAAAATCTTTGGTGTAAAAGTTTGAACGTGTTTCTAGCTTCGGTGTTTACCGATATAAAGCCTACGTTATTCACATTTCTATAGCAATGTCCACTGCCAATGAGAAGCACCACAACAATAGTTATTTTAAGAGAACTGCGCCTTTATTTAGTCACTCAACCTAACGCGGTATATGTATATTTAAATCTTGTTTAATATTCTTTACAAAATCCTACTCTCTTTCTATCTGAAGTTCTACTAAATGCTGCTAATAACAACAATACAGTTATTTCGTAAATAAAATAAAAAAAAGGAAAATGCAAAATTGTCATATATGGGAATCGGGGAAAACCGATAATTTACTTGAAATACGTAAATTACATCATTATAAAAATCACTCTAAGATGTCAAATGGAACTTTTTAGAACAAACCATTGAGTAAATTTAACATTTGGTGACGAATCTTTCGAAACAATCTTTCGTATTTCACATAATTTATTGGTTTTCTTGATTGCAATGTTTGATTTTTTCCAATCCACAATTAAATTCCCAAGATAATGGCATTGATTTTCGCAGCATTAAGTTAGACAGCAAATAGTAGCATGCTGTACGATCTGAGGATTGACAATTCTATTCATTATATTTAAATAAATAAAGTACGTTCATTCAAAATTACAGCGAGAAAATTGTGTCCGAAAAAATGTGACATTGAAGGATTGAATATATTTTGCAAATATAACAAAAAAAGCCGAATTCATAATTTGTATAGGTACTTCTGGTAACAGGAGGTGACCGATTCTAGTATACCACTTCAATTTCCTGAATCAGGCTGCAGTAAAAGCTTTCTTGCTATTTGCATGTTTAACCATCATGCTTACACAATACACTGTTTGCACCACTGACGGCATGCGTAGTAAGTTATATGTTATCATTTGAAACGCTCACAGACTGAACTACACCACTACTTTTCATTTAAAAGTGCTATGAATATCGATATACATATATATAAATAAATATTAAACTTGGATTATTGAGATTTTGTACACTTCCATGTATTTTGTCACTAACGACCCGGGTTTCGCCTTTTGGCATCTTCAGGCATTCGTGCGCTCGAATGCCTGAAGATGCCGAAATGCGAAACCCGGGTCGTTAGTGACAAAATACATGGAAGTGTACAAAATCTCAATAATCCAAGTTTGATGTTAAAATTCCATCAAGCTCCCTCAGTCGATGTCTTAAATTATATAAATAAATGTTTGTTTGTTTCATTATACCATTCATTTCGAGTTGTGCGCACACCCGTGAAGGTTTCTGAATAAAAAAAACTAAAATCTGAAAAAGAATCAAATGCGTACAAACAGTAAAATTTCGAAATCTGATTCTGATTTATTCGTGTACGCACCAGACGGAAAACAAAAAATATTGTTTACCCAAAGCACTTCTATAAACAGAATTAAATCACAAACACTTTCTTTCTTGGAGTGGTATTGCAACGCATGCCGGGTACTCGTTAGTATTTTATAAATATGTCTTCTCAATTAATTTACCATTACTAACGCCATTAAAAGTGATTGTCTCACATTTCCCTAAATAATAACAAGCAAAATACCTTAATATTTATTTTGTATTTATGATATTGACTGAAGGTGCCTGATGGAGATTCAAAATCTAATTTTGTTACCAACGACCCGGGTATCGTCATTCAGCATCTTCAAGTATTTGAGTTCACGCATGAACTGTAATTGACACTTGGTAGTTTATATCGCTTATGTATAATACAATTTGAGAAAATCTGGTAATAATTTATTCTAATTTGTCTTGTCTATAAACGATATAAACTATTCATTTACGGCCAATATAATATTCATAAGCTTTTTTCGTACACAATCAAGAACAAACATTAATAATTTCGTGAACAACTTTTTCATGTGGCACTCTGTACTATATAAAATTCAATAACACGGAAGTAATATGCAAATCAAAACTAAGCACTGTAATTCGACTTTGTAATGAGGTTAAAATGGTTTTATTGATATCTTAAGTTTCCTTAAGCCGCATTACAAGTACCTACTAAATAGTTGTAAAGTTATATTTGAATCCCGAAATCTAAATACGTACGATATGGATGATACAACAAAATATTCATCAGAGATACATTCATCCATCGTTTTGCGCAGTATATGAGTGGAACGAGATTTAGTGCTTATGGAGACCAGGGAAAAAGCTTTTTAGATGCTGCAATGAAGATTAAAATTCAGTATTACCTTCAAAATGTGACGTTATAACTATTATCTCATCCTAAAAATTATGGAATCTATCTATTATATATAAATAAATGTTTGTTTGTTTGTCTTCTATGCGTTCCTTTGCCATTCATCCAGCTTGATCAAACGTTGGTGAGTTGTTGTGCGCACACCCGTGAAGGTTTTTGAAGAAAAAAAATTTAAATAATCAAATACGTACAACTAGCGACATCTCGGAAAAACCTTCTGATTTATTCGTGTACGCACTAGAATATGTTCGGGTCATAAGTCAGCCATAAGGCAATAGTATTCATAGCTCAAATAATTTATTCCACATGTGCTATGAATATCGTTAGAAATATTGAAACAATAACATAATATATTGTTTAAAAAGTATAAATAAATTACTATGTTAAAAAATCAAGCTTTTTTCGGGCTGAGAAAAATAAATCTGGGCTTCGGATTGGCTTCAGGTGACAAGTGTTATATTAGACTCGAGCCGGGCCTGAAGATGATGGGCTCGGACCGAGTAATTTTATGAAATTTCAGATCCACCAAACCTCCAATCCAAAAGCACCTCAATAAACAGAATTAAAATACGAACCCTTTCTTTCTTTGAGTGGCACTGCAACGCATGCCGGGTACTCACTAGTAATTCATAATTAATTAAGTTACTATTAGAAGAACATTATTCTTTGAATCTTTCATTGAAATAATTCCAAATATTGTGCCTCTTACAAAAGAAATTCCATTATAGAAATAATTGCAATACGATTACAATACTGTAAAAACATATATTTACACAGTTTCTTCCTCGCTTACTCGATATTTCGTGGAACTCAAGTCGATGGATCAGTGTCTAATTACTGTTAATAATGTTGAATATTAATTCATCACTTGTTTTATTCAAACGAGACAGCGATATAGCTTGACTAGCAAGAAAGAGAATAGCAATATCACCATCTACCATCTACCTCGGTCTATTCATAGATATTCACTAGACATTTGTCGCAATTCTGTTGTATTTTAATATACGTCACGTGTTTCCTAAAAAGTATGTATTTGTGGTTGGCACTGCTGTTTAACTTTACACTTTTTACTTCACTTATCGCTTTCTGTATAATACACAGGGCTTGTCAGTGTACTAGTTAGGATGTATGGATCCGGCGTATGTATCATTGTGAATGTAATCCGTGATCCTAAATCCTAGAGTGCAAAGTTATACGAAGTATACTCTAACCGACTGACGGGCTACCAACTACTGATATAATGTATCGGATTGGCAGCCAGTGGTGACCTTAATAAACCTTTTACCCAATACTTTTATTTTTCCAAATATATTATATAGTTGATCTCAACTAAGACGCAATACTTAATTTTGAAATACATGTTTAACTTTAACGAAAAGAATTCGCTTATTGCAACCAATGAACAAAAAAACAGCACCCGTTCTTTACGTGTCGTTGTTTTCGCCGTGTGGGATACGGGGCTTAAAGCTTCGACGTGATACTCGCGCCATGTATTAAAATTCACACGTCCAAACACAGTATAAAAGTTTATAATTGGATTTCGTTTTAAAATCGTAATTTGTTTTATTTAAATCAAGAAATAAACATCCGCTCTATAATCTGTTTGTTAAACAAGATCATTTCGGCATTTCTGTTTCTCATTATCAGTCGTGCAAATTAATTCAAGTGAGGTGAGAAGTTTTCCATTCCATTATAAGTTACAGAATGAAAATGGCAAGTAGCAACTTTTGTTTCAAGACGGTGCTTAGTTATCGAAGTTGTTTTCAGGATTTCTGTATCTCAGTTTGTAACAGGTAAGTATATTACATTTGAACTGTAACGTAGCATATAAAATACAGTTAGTTAAACTTTCCTCTGTAACGGAATACTTCCGTTAAATAATGCAATGCTAACACTATAAGTTTAGATCGCGAAATAAAACAGATTTTTGAATTTTATAGTGTCAATTGTTACTTTGAAAGACACATACAATATTTCTTTACAACAAAAAAAAATATATTTTGCAAAACTACTTAATTTTTGTGATTTTCTGTACGATAACATAAAAATTAGATTTATTGAGCTAAAAATGAATAACTCAACTTGTTGGTCAATATTTACTCTACTAGTGGGAACGCCCGTAATAGATGACGGTATTGAAATTTAAATGATTAATGTCTAAAGAAGCTGTTCTTTAATTTCCACTGCTGTTTGTTTGCCTAGGATTTTGCGTCACGTCAGAGCTGTGTGTATTGTTTATACACGCCACGGAGGCTTAGGTCATGAAAAAATTTCGTACCTTCATGTGATATGTGATAAAACGTGTACGTCTATGCCTACATACTGGTCTGGGCTATTATATATAGGATTAAGGGTTGCTCAGAAGTCAGAGCCCACTCTGTAACTAAATTACCGAGTGTTATATAAACAAATCATAAAATTCACTATTTGAATAATTAAATTTCACATAAATTAATAAGACAGGTATAAATTCTGACACATATTAGTATCAAACTTTTACAAAAATTTAATACTCGTAAATATTTACTTTAATATTATTTTTTTAATCTAAAAAACTAAGAATTCTGTACTGTTTTCACGACAATTGTCACCGTATTTCATTATAATGGTAAGCAACAAATCTAAGTAAAATTCGTATCTTATCTTTCTTAATAAATCACCAATTTCGGATTACAAATTATTTTAGAGAGAAAGAAACAAAAGACAAAAATATAAAGAAGGTCACAAAAATCCGGATCCGGACTGAAATTTCATCGTTTATTTTGAATTTTGCTTATAGAAAACACGATCTTCACTTCCAATCAGATTATTATTTAATGGAATTTTTCATTCAATAAACTCATTAATGTAAAGCAGGGGCGAAATACGCGACACCTTTTCAATTTTTTTTTATCAAAGCTCACCCCCACCCCGTCGGCCTGAGGTACGTTTACGTTACACAGGCGAAATTTCGTTATAATCTACGTAGCTATATTTATTTTTATTGATTCGGTACGTGACTTTCTCAAGGTGCCGTATAATGGGGACGCCATCTCGTTGAGAAGTTTTCAAGTAGAAATTATACTCAGTACTTGCGATTAAGTAAAGGATGGCACATTAATACGTGGCCATTCAAAAACGAACAAAGGGCATTTTTCCTTAGTTTACGCCATAATGCGTTCGGATCTTTTTTATTTTTTTACATTTTTATTTAATTTTATTATTTTTCTCAGCAGTTATGATGCATAAATTGCACATTCACAATTGACTACTTTAACTCGATATTTTGTTCAGTATATATATACCATATATTTATGTATTTGTTGGCCTCTGCAGTCTAGTGGTAAGTGTTTTTCCCAGCGATCAGGTGGGTCCTGATTCAATTCCCAACAAAGATCAATATAAATTTAGATGTTTTCAATTTAAATTTTTGTTCTTGGACATGAGTGACTTCTAAAAAGTCTCATCGGGTTTATCTCGTATGAGTTTATAATTTTCAAAATATTTGGCGCATTGGCTAATGTCAGATATTTTTTTAATTTTTAATACATATTAAATTTTTTTTTAATATTAATCTTTTTAAATATAATTTATTATATCTCTTCTATGAGATATCATTATCGTTCCATCTATTCTTTCTCATTATTCTTATATATCTTTAAAGAGAGAATCCTTTTCCATCCACCCTATGAAATCTCAAAAACATTATGTAGGGAGAGCGATTAACTTAGAACTAGTATATTTATAAACATATAATTCTATCCGTATCCCTTTTGAGACGAAGACTTACAACTGGTTCACGCTAAAAACCTTATTTTTAAATACGTTTTCATATTATCCACCTTGCCAGTGGATTTTTTTAAAATGATAATTTCATTTCAAATACTTTAAGCAATATTTTCTGGAACGAAAATATTATATATTGGTACATGTTTTCCAAAATTATATTTTATTAACGTAACAGGTGCCGATTAAATACACATTACAGAGTGTGCAGTTAATGTAGTGAATATTAGGGTAAAATAATTAAATACATCCCTTCCCTGGTGATAATAATTTGAATAAATAGAATAAAATTGTCAGTTTTAAATACTTAATACTAAAATAATTGTGTCATAAGTTAGCTTAAAATAATTATTTTTTTAGTTTTACCCATCAATTATGTATTGATAAATAGTAGATATTATATTTTTGATATGGGCTGAACACACAAACGTGATATGAATAAATATAAAATTCAATCAGCTTATTTTATTAAATAGGTGCTTTGCAATATCTGCATAGTAAATTAAAAATGCTTACTTGCTAAGCAAAGCCATTCTGGATGTTTAAATAAAATATGGCATATGTTTCAAATATATATTATTTCAATTTAACCCTATTCTAAAACTAATAAAACTCGTGCCAATTTATATCTTTACCTTTGATAAAGACATTATAAGTAGTCTAACAGGAACACTAAGTAGATAATATACTACGAAATTGAAAATATGTTTCCGGTGAGCTTGAAATTATTCATGAATTGAAATTTAAACACTCACTCACTTACAAATTCGTATTCACGAGGGAAATAATGAAAGGAAATCACTTTAATTTAAGCCGCAACTGAGGTAATGTAATACTGAAATTGTTTCTGTTGAATTTGGTAAAATGTATGAGAATTTAATAAAGTTATGATATATGACACACTCTGTGCTAGCACAAAATGATCAAATAAATTGTATCCGCATCAAAAAATGTCAGTACTAACAAATTTAATCGTGCGCTTAACTCAATTGATTGGAATTGCTTTGTCTTATATTAGCATTTGCTAGTCATGTAGCCGACTTAACAACGCTCTTGAGGCTTTGTCGTACTCTCTTGATAAGTCTAGTTTTCGTATCTTCGTTTTCATACATTGACATATTGATGTGTGTTCACAAACATGAATACCTGTGATGTTTCCATTGCTTCCCAAGCCAAAGAGAGCCGTATCATTAAATATTTTACAAAGATAACTGATTATGACTTTTTAATATTTATTATGTACCCAACAAACGAAAAATATGTATATGTGCAGACACCGGAACAATTTTGTCAGTATATTGACAGCGTCAGTTGTTACGCCATTTGGTTTTTCGTAGTTTTAATGCTGAAACCAAAGCTGTTTATTGAGTGTCTTCTAAATCTATTTTATTTTCGGTTTCAAAGTTGAGATTTTTTGTCAAAAGTGAATGCTGATGATATCCCAGACTGAGTACAGAACAGATGATTTGATACCGCATGAACTGGACAATATGACCAGAATTTTCCACGAATGCACTCGTCATACTTTCTGTCGCGGACTAGAGAGACTAAAAACATGAATAATCCTCAACATTCTTCCAGGTAAAAGAGGTAAATAACGTAGCTTGATGAAGTGGAGCGATCAAATGAATAAAATCATTGGAAAGCTGCTGGCAGTGAAATGGATATAGCCGATCCAGATTTCTAATATGTTTCATTACGGTCATGATTATCAGACATCAGGAAATACGACAAAGAATATAAAAACACAATGGCTTTATTTGCAAACGGTTTACTCTGCTTGGGCATTTTGAAGGGATATAGAATGTTTAAGAGAACGAAAAGAACATCGAAAAGGCTTACTAACAAATAAAAGTAACGAAATTTTACTTTAGAATTGCTAGATTCCAAGTTATTAGAAAATATCCTGATGGAAAAAAGGTGGAATTGCCCAAATAAAATTTCCAGATTAAGCAGTCAAATATTGTTTGTCATTGTTTGTTTTATTTTTAAGCGACCTTGTACTAAACTTTAAACAAAGCTATATATCTCGTTGCATAATATATTTAAAAACTGTTTGTTTTACGGTTCAAAAAAACTATCTCGTATCTCAAATGGAATACAACACGATACACATAAATCTAAATGAAAGTTGAAAAAGCGAATTTGAATAAAATTTATTGTTTTTAAAGTCTGGATAAAGTTCTTTGCCGGTTGTGAGAGCAAGGATCATGATTGGATGATCAAACAGCACACAACAAAATAACGAAGTTTCGCCTTCGTGTTCCATAACGAGGAATTCATGAGCTCAACTTCATTGCAAACTTTATAATGAGTTTTATTGAAAATGATACGAAAACTTTTTACAAACAATGGATTACATAATGCCCTATCACTTGAAATGGCTCATCTGAATAAATTACTTTAACTCATATAATGACGGTGCTATATTGTTTATATCATGTTAATATTTTGAAAACACTGAGCTACCTCACAAAAAAGGCCAACCAAACACGGAATTCAATTTCAAGGACATTCATACATTTTACTTTACTGTGATCACTTCATTTAGGTTTGGTGACGTTTATTAACGTTGTTTGAAATTGTGCGTTTGAAGTTTTTGATTTGTAGACTTGTTTTAATCATGTTATTGTATCAACACTGGATTATTTATTATAACGTTTATGATTGTAAACAATTTAATATAATTGGTTGACTCGTTTCGCATTTTTCATTGAGAATACATGGATGTATTTGAATCAACCTGTTCCGTTCGTTTAAAGTCCATATTTAATGAAATAAACCTGTCAGAAATAGTATATAAATGAAATATGCTTTGACAGCTGTCAAATATTAAAAACAAATGCAAGTCGATTGAATGATTTAAATAATTTTCTTTTCGATCGTAACTGATGGCTGATTGACAGTTAATTAAATATTCTTTAATAGAGCCCCATTTCAAATCATGCTTCTAGTAGTATTGATGAATTTAATAACAATTTCCTTTATTTTCAAGTTTCTTTGTCTACCTGTTTTTCAACCATGAACTGCTGATAAAATAATTTCAATCGTATTTCTCGCATAAAACGACAAGTACAATTTCTGTGAATGCATTTCTTATTTCAAACGATGGCATTTTTTGTGAAATAAACTTTTCCTTTGATATGACTATGTTTAATAAATGAATGCTCATATTGACGAGATTCAGGGAACTGCTTCAATTTGTGTATAGGATGATAATAAAAACAAAAATACTTTGGACGACAGTCCATAAAAGAAAATATCGTGAAATAACTTTTATGTTTTTTCGCCGAGTGAAAACATTTATTATATATACGCAACAGGAATTTTATCTTAAAAATTTATTGCAAATACCTTCAATCCAAATATACATATTCTTTTTGAAAGATTATATTTACAAAACGAGTTACTTCAGTATTTTTTTTTAATGTTGGATGCTATAAAAGCTTGATATGGAATATATTTTTCATTCTTAGAATTTGGAAATATACTCTTCTACAATAGGTATGTTTATTTATTCTTTCGAATTATAATTCTAAGGTTCAAATCAAAATTCGAATTCATTCATTTATCTTATCTACAAAAAACAATTAAAATCAATAACTTCAAAGTATCAACTTTTTATAATAAATCCATAACATTTTTAGCATACCAATTATGTTATTCAGTTGAGTCAATAGTATAACACAGGGTTTCCGAAATTTTTCCTGCCATGAAACTTTTCGCAAATCCAGAAATTTTAATGGAACACTTTATTTATTGCATTGGGTAGGTAATATCAGTATTAATTTATTGCAGTCGTAGCAGCAAATAAAACCATTCCAGGATTTTGTGGAACACCAGGGTTCCGCGGAACACATTTTGGGAAACCTTGGTATAACATATTGTAGTATATTATAGAGTAAAAATTACATAATTAAGTCAATCATTCATCGATTTAATACAATTTTTAATTGTTAAATAAATCTATTTTCAGATATTTTAAATTTGGCTATTTTAAATTAATTACTTAATGTGCTATGTATAGAGAATTTCACTAATAATTACAATTCAAATGAATGGAAATATCTGGACATATCTGTATAAACCATATAAATTCCCAATGTGGAGCATATGGACTCCTAATTAAGGAATCTCAACGGATGTTTTTATACGATAACTGCTTGCTACTAAGTTGCTCAACCTCCCTTTTTCGAAGAGAGCAAGAATAAAATGATACATTCCTTTTTTAGAAAGGCCTTCGAATCCGTAAATCAATTTATAAAACCGTTCATACCGGGATTTAAGCCGAGATATTCGTTACCGAAAACAATGACGTTGACCACTGCACCATGAACCCGGCAATGTATTTTACTATACTGCAATACAATGTAAGAGTTTCAATTATAATAAAAACACTTTATAGCTTAACTTTATTTAATATGTATTGTAATATAATAAAATACACTATATGACATTGTTTTGTAATTTGAGAATTTTTTTTACTATACACATACAAAAAAAAAACACCAATATATCTAAAAAATTATGAATATAGTCAACACGTAAATTGGCAGAATTTTCTCAGATTTTTACCACACAAATTATTAAACCGTATTTCTGTTTTCAAAGATTTTTGAAAAAGCCATTCCTGCAATATTTCCTCGTGCAGACGTCTCATAAAAAATGCTTCACCAAAAGAACTTCTGAGGAAGTTTTTACAAAAGAAATATTCGCTCAAGCAAATGTAATGGAAGTGCATACGGCCATTTTTCTTTGAACGTCAATAAATATGAAGTTAACCATTTTTTTTTCTCTTAGGTTGGAGGAACTCTTGGATATAAGAGAAAAGTTTCACCACTCAGCAAGACGTTATTTCATTATTTTGAATTACTCGTAGAATCCATTTTTTCCTAATAACAAAATAATTTATTCATTTCATCGATGTATGCAGGTTCTTTATTTTAATTTTTTGTCTTGCTATGAAGTTGGGCAAATTTTCTGCGCTAGCAATAAAAATAACACGCATTAATATTATAATACTCTCAATATTAAATTTATGAAATGATCTCATAAAAAAGAATTAACAAAAAGTTACAGTCATACTACCGAAAAAGATAATTACAATATGTTCTATGGATTCAGGTTCATCTTTAATACGAAATTGAAGTTTTTAATTTTAATTATTTACGAATCTACGTTATCACTAGTTTTGTACTATATACTTGCCATATGATTGTAATGGCTTATAAATCAAACCATAAAATATTACAGAATCGGGAGACATTTTTGGATATCGTTATACTTTTTTATAATATTTAATTGTTTCGATTTAAGCAACACGAAACGCGGAAGGATTGTTGATTTGCAATTCAGATATTAGATCATTTTTCCGATAGCGGTCGAAGTTTCTATTAAATATAAAATGAAAAGATATCGTATCAATCTTGATTTTAGATGAATCCAATTCGATTTATTATATTTATATATGTTGAGTCCGTGATGCAGTTATCAACGTCGTCGGCTACGGTCACGGATGTTTCGGGTTCAAGTCCAGGTACAGACAGTTTCATAAATTGATTTTTTATTCGATTCATGGATTTATGTTAGTATACACGGATGTTTGTGATGTTCAGAGTTCTCCACCCACCCATCCCATCCTAAGAACGAGGCGTAGCGAGAGTGATTAGCTAACGGCAAGTCCTGTCCTACCTTTTATCCCCACTTTCTTCGAAAAAGCCAGGTTGAGCAACTGAGTAACAGCAAATTTTCGTAGAAAAACGTCTGTTGAGATAAGCTGTATTGGAAATCCATATGCTCCAAAAAAGTATATGTATAATTAATGTTATGAATCAATAGTATTTAGATAATGACTCCTAATGATGATTTCTGTTGATTGCTAATTAAAAGATTCAAACCATGCGGAGCAGATATGGCTTAAAAAAACATACGTATGCACATTCAAAAAAATGCACAAATGATAAATATAATAAACATTAGCTATTAGCAATGATATCAATCGAGTAAGTTCCAATCAAATCTACTTTTAAATATAAAACTCTTCTGAACTCACTGACTCCAGTAGGGCATTAAATTAACCGGAGATAATTACTAACCGGTTTTCGGTGTTTTTTGACAAAAAAAACCGGCTAACCGGTTTAAACTGAAATACCTGATTTCGTTATTTTCACAAAAAATCCTATGGAAGTTTTGAAATTTATATTAGTACAATGTTAAATATATCACTTAAAAGGAAAAGGAAATATTCGTAAAATAATTAGCACATAAAGACATTAAAATATTTAACGTATTGAAAGTTATAAATCTTAAAATTGCATATATTACAAATATTATTCTAGTCAACGATTCCTTCAAGATTCTTCAAGGAAGATTTCTCACATTTACAATAATAGCTATTGTGTAACATGTGCTATATTTATCACAAGTAGTTGAAAAATCTTTGCGTCTTTTGATACTGTCGTGCAATTGCTTATCGTATAAAATCATTTCTGTCCATAATATCGACAACTTTGTGACATAGGTGATAACAATATGTACATTTTCCATCTGAAATTTTAAAATACTGGAAATAAAAGAATTTTAAAAATACTTTTAAAAAATAGTGTTAACGGCGTAAAATAAGCCGGGTTTCGGTTTTTTCAAAACATGCGGTAAATCGGTTAACAGGTTTCGGTTTAAACCGGGTCGGAAGCCGTTTTCCATGAGTGATTGTCGTTTTATTTATATAAGGATTTCCCCTTACCCATATTTTTGCTTCAAGTAAATCACTGTGGAAAAAGTGTGAAACCCTCATCTCGGAATGAATTTAATAATATTTATTGATATTAATCATAAAATTAAAACTTTAATTCATCAATGGAAGTTTAATTTAGTCAGACTGCCTATTGATATTTCGTTCAGCTTCTCTATTTATAACACAATTGAGATTTCAATAATAATTAAGCAATAAATTCATGACTATCATCCCCCTTCTAAAATGGCAAACAAAGTTAGTTGCGCGAACTTCATGGCCATCCCGAGATATTATTTATGACGATTCCCAATACAATGAACCGAGCGATCGTAGATAGGTCGAGGTAGGGATTGTAATAACGGTTTTACCGATGCCGGGATCCCGCTACTATTTCAAAACAGGTGTTTAAAATGCAAAATATCGGTATTACAAATATTAGGTTAAAATTACAATACTATGACCGTTTTTCCAACAAGTGTTTAATCTGGATGGAACTTTTCTTAAGCTGGACTTATTCGCACGAAGATCTGATCTAAATTGACAGATTCTAGCATTGATAAACTAGCCCTTTTAAAATATAAACTGGCTGTGTAACTAAAAATACCCCATCACGTAAAAAAAAGGATTTTTTATAAATTAATAAAACCGTTAACAGTAATCGATTATTACTAATCCCACCCTTCATTTTTCACAATTTTTCATTTTTTCAATCATTGTTTACTTCTATATATATATGAAAATGAATGTCTGTTTGTTGGTTTGTTGGTTTGTCCGGATCTTATAGGCTCCTAAACTACTCAACCGATCACGACGAAACTTTCAGGAAGGACTTATTGTGATCATGCCGGGAAATATTATATAAAATAAATGTTTGTTTGCCCTTTACGCGTTCCTTTACCATTCATACAATTTCGATGAAACTTCGGTGAGTTGTTGTGCACACACCCGTGAAAGGTTCTGAAGAAAAAAAATTGAAAATCTAAAATTGAAAAAAAAAATCAAATACGTACATACAGCGACATCTAGGAAAAACCTTCTGATTTATTCGTGTACGCACCAGACGAAAAACAATAATATTGTGTGATATTGAAACTCGGGTTCGGGTCGGGCCAGACCTGAAGATGATGGGCTCGAACCGGGTAAGTCTATGAAATTTCGGCCTGTGCAGACCTCTAATCCAAAAGCAGTTCAATAAACAGAATTAAAACACAAACACTTTCTTTCTTTGAGTGGCATTGCAACGCATGCCGGGTACTCACTAGTTATGTATAAATTTGTGCGCTAAGTCTAAAATTGGCACGTTTAAAGAGCGCCAAATCAAAATTTAGATTAGTATGAAATTTAATGAAGAATGTGATGATCAAACATGAATTTTACTAATTTAGCGGCATTGATTCGACTCTTCCTTTTTATATTATATTCATGTATTTATTGTAGTTATTTTAGAATATTTAACTCGTTTTTCAGTTAATTCGTCTTAGCTCCCTTTTCCTTCCATACATATAAATAACCTGACGATATAGTTAGTCTGGAGATGCTTTTTAAAGAAGAAAAACACTTTAATTTCATATTTGATTATGTTTTAATTGGAAACAACAATACATTTAAGGTATTTATGATAGCAGCTTTTTTGATTATATTTTTAATACCAGATATTTAATATAAAATATCAAAATAACGTTATTTCTTTATTTGCATTGTATTACATTCCTAGTAGACCGTGTTCTTTTGCTTGCTATTATTTATTTTTTAACACAGTTTGCTTATTGATATTTTCCATACCGGCATTTGTATATGGGTCTACTATTGCAATCCCTACGTTGAAGGAAATATCGATTGTCTTCTACAGTAGTTTGCCGTGGGTATTTCAGAGAGACGTTTGATCAATACGTGCTTATTTAATTCATATTATTTGTGATTTGACACCGTAATATCGTTTCAATGTCTCAAAATGATATTACGAACTAGTGGCAGTGGAAATTCATTGCGATGTTGTAATGTTAACACCCCGTGTCTGATCATAATGTGAAACTGATTATTTGATGTAGGGAAAACAACAAAAAGTAATGCCTATAGGCTGTGAAATTTTTGTATCTATAGCTATTTTGACAAAAAAGATACAACCATAGTAATTTCCAAGTGAAAGAAATAGCACATATCTTATGAAAATAAATATGAAACACTATGCAAATAAGTTGTTCATGGTAACTATAGATAAAACGAATTATTTAAAACAATAGACATTTAATACTCAAAATTCTGCAAAACGTCACATTTGGTTTAGGAACATTATGCCATCGATAGACTTTTTAATAATTTATAATGAAATAGTATTGTTTAAATTGCCATCATATGTAAAATACAGAAACATTAAAAGACATACTTTTTAGTAATGAAACGAGGAGTGACTTGAACCTTAACAACTTGATTACTTAAGTTTGCGACAGTAATACGGGTTGGATTAATCAACACAATTTTTTCAAGAAAAGCAATGGTTAAAATCATGGTTTTTTTTTATTTTTTTTTAGTTAACTATACATTTCGTATTAGTATTTGGGAAGTGCACGATTCGGATTGAACGAAAACATGACACCCTTTTGAATACAATTTCATAAATATATTGAATGTGAAAAAATGGCTATTCGGGAAACTGAACCCCTCCCTTCACTACACAAACCAGTAGGACAAAAGTGGAAAAACTCTTACCACTCAGCAACAGAAGCGGGACTTATTTTTATCATTTTCAAAATAGCTCTAAATCTCACTCAATTCAAAACGAAAAACAGCGAAAGCATTCATTTAAATGAATTTAGATATTTATATATAACAAAATAAGCACTTAATTTTTATTTTAAAAATAAAACAAAGTTTTTTTGTACTACTTTCACATGTTTATAAAGATCAAGATCGGTTTCGCTCAATATGAGCATTATCGACTGATAAAAATACAATCAAAATAGGGCTATTTATACAAAATCGAAAGTTAACAATGACAAGGTTTATACTTTATTTCGTTTATATAATTTTGTTTGATTACCTGTAAATTCGTATCTTAGTTCATAAACCAGCTGATTAATTGAGAACATTCAATTTTATATCAATAGCCCTGTTATAATTATATTTTTATCAGTTGATAATCCTCGTGATGAGCGAAACCGTCCTTATCAATATAAACATGTGGAAATACTACAAAGAAACTGTGTTTTATTATTAAAATGTACTGCCTTTTCACAAAGAATTGTCAGTTTACACCTTAAAAGTGAAAAAATATATCATACAATACTTTGACTGAATAAATAAAGTACTCAAGCTTTCATATATTTTATTACTCTTTTTGGTCTTTCATATTTTTTAACAATATCAATTTTTGAACAATATTATTTTGAAAAGAAAAACATTTAAAATCACAAAATAATTTAATGTCGAAGTAAAAAAAATGCTTCGTGAATAGTAATTAATTTTAAGCGCCAAACATATTTCAGGCAAAGTTTTTTTACCATGACATTTGACACAATAACTACTCGCGCCGTCTCTCAATAATATGTTTCATATTAATAAACGTTTATTACTACTTTCGTATGAAATATTATTTTTCTCTTTTATTAACTAGTTCCAAGGCTTTTCGGTAGGAATGCTGAAAAAGTGATGTTTTCGTCTAAAAAAAAATTGACACGGGTCGGAAAGCGAAGAATGAAAAAAGTTCACTGGTAAAAGAAGAAAAAACTTGTAACGTTGTTTTCTTTTATTTTCGTCTTTTAAATTGTTAAAAAAGTAATCGAAGATTTTTTTTGTATTCAAAATGAAACATTAAAAAAATAAGAATCTATGACTAATATTAATGTTGACTTAAAGGCGAATTAAAATGTATAAAAAATCTTTTTGTGTTGTTTGGAATCAAAAGTGGTTAAATCTCTTTTCATAGAAAATAAGATAAATAGAAAAAGCAATTTATGAATCCTAATTTTTAACTTTATTAATTTCTGTTTTTTTCTTAATATAAATATCAGCAAAAAAAAGCTTGCCAATCAACGTGTCAATCTGTCCATCTTGATCGGATCGTTTTAGTGCAAATCCGAGTCCAGCATTAATAAAATCCCTCTCAGATTTATGGCATGATCAACAAACAGTTATTAAATAATTTAAATAACAAATTACTGATATTTACGTCTTTTTAAACCGGTACTCTTTATCGATAAAAAGATGAAATACTGTACTCCAATTTCGGAAACTGTAAATTTTACTATTTTTTACCTTATATTAATAAATTCCTTCAATTGAACATAATATGCATAGGTATGCCAATTCAATCAATTTTAAAATATTGCATATCGACTTAATAAAGGCAAAATGACGTAAACCACACAAAAATATTTTGAATAACTCACACAAAACGTGTTAATACACTATATTTATATATGTATATAAATATAATATCGAATATAGAAGGTCAAAAGGTCTAAACCTTCAGTTTTATCTTAATATTCTTTTTAATAATCACAATATACATAATTTAATGCACGTTTTGTGTGTGTTATACATAACATTTATTATGTGTGGGTTCCACGTCCTTTTGCTTTTCTAAAGTCGATATAATACTTATTCACCACAGAAATAAATTTCGTTATCTATTGAACAATCAAATTTCCAATTCGATGAGTTTTTGTTGCAAAAAAAATTTCAAAAATGGTATCGCTTTCAGATATTATTCCTTTATTGTTTTCTTTAACAGCTTCGTCTAGATTTGCAAATTGAATTTAAGAAAGATCTCGACTTTTTTCAAATATAATTTCTACTACTACAACAATAATATATTTTCTACTTTAAAAGTATTTCGTGCTCATCGTATCTTCGCCTCAGTAATTTACAAATACATTCGAAAAAGTCTAGACTCAAAATACATTAAGAAAGATTTCGTATCTTTCTCATCTCGATCGAGAATTTTCTTTATGCATTTCAGATTGAAATAAATAATGATTAATGGCGCAGATGGATTCATTCATCTTTCAAATCTATTCGCCTATCAAGAGAATTTTGATTAATTGTATTACCAAATATATCAATTTATTGAAGGTTATTAACCTTAAGACATTTTATGTAAAATTTAAAGTACAATTTTAGTAATATGGGCAATTTAATTTTAAAAAACATAAAACAGCACAATTTTTTATCTTATTCGTCGTCTCAGGTAAACAAGGTTCCATCTTTAAATGCAGTTTTATTCACATTCAAAATACTATTCTATCTGCATTTAAAAAACCTTACAATTGTCGGTGTTCAATCCATCAAAATTCATATTAGAAAAATGTTCTGTCCGAAAAACATACAAATGTTACAGTGCATCAAGGTTCAATCTGAATATATAATTAGACATATCGCGTGTCTATTAGACAGTCTCAAAAGTGATCGTCTTTTTCATTCACGTATTGCTTCTCCTAAACAGTTTTAGTTTTTGCAGATATAACCTTGTTTATCCAAGACGACGCATTGTCTACGGGCGCAGAAAATACTACAAATCTCCTTGCACGAATTGAGTAAATACACATTACATTAATACATATTTAAATAATCTTTATAAAATCTTATTTCTTTAGTGACAATGGCTAAAAATGCTCGAATAGATGGTTTCGATCGAGTAAGCAATTACTTGGAATTATTATAGTTCTGTAGATTGTCAACCATGCTTGTTTCTAACACGAAGTACAGCTGACGCCAATGACCCATGTATTTAATAACTTAATTATAGAAATACATTCAAAGACACTCAATAAAAAACAGGAACAAAGAAAAAAATACAGTCATAGAAATTCGAATAAGAAATAAGAATTTACCAAAATCATCTGAATTTGAATGTCTACATGAAATATTTATCAGCCGGACATCCCTTGCAGCTGGCGTCACATATTATTAAATTGTGGCAAGAATACGATAAATCTAAATAGTCGTGGTTTGATTATTTGTCCCAAAATTGTATTTTCAAACTCAATTAAGCTTAGAAAAACACATGTCCGAGGAGTAGAATAAATAATAATCTTAAATGGAATCTTTTAACTTAATTAGAATGCGTTCATTACTTAAATGTATTATTTCCATGATAATTTTCAATGGTGTTTGATTGATACTAGGGTTTCCAATCGAATACTCTAATATTGGATAAATGTTTCGTTCATAGCAAATTAAACCACTAAACTAACAATAATATCATTCGCTGTTGCATTACACCCTGATATAATATATTTTGTTTGTTTAAACACCATAATACTCACTCAACACACGTTGTGACAACTAGTATGTGTTAACTATTAACCCGATGAACGCGCTGGACATGTTTACATGTCCAAGACATTATCTCGTATTTCAGGCCAAAGTAGAAAGAAACACTTATATGATTTAAAAAATAGTGCAAACCTTTAGGTAGAGAAATTAGGCAACAGATCATGAAAATGTCAAGTAGAACACAAGGGAATATACTTTTGAAAAGAGCTCTCGATATTCAGCCTTTCGAATTTCATCTATGAACTGCCGATACGCAGCATTAATCTCAGCCCTATGTATTATACATACTTATGCGACTACGCGTTTATATGAAGACTGGCCGCAGCCATTTTGCTTTCAAAGTCGTAGATTAAATATTTTTCAGCTTCTTCATTCTCTTCGAATTATTTCAGTGACAATACGACGAGTTTGGTTTACTTCTTGATGTATTTCACATAATTCTCTATTTTTTACTGTTGAAATTGGTCTACTTTTACCCAAAGTGAGCGTTTTAACAGACTGAAAATTAATTCGTGAGAAAACGGCTGTCGCTTTAAGGGTTAATGGGTCTTACAAGAAATATGAAAAAAATAATGAATATACATTATGAAATTCGCACTATATATTATTCGAATACTATACTCGATATTCAAATTCATTTGTTTTCAACGAACATTTCACGATCCTAGTTGATGCACAAATAGAATTAGTTACCATAAAGTATTTTGTCGTTCTAACTAAAATTCAAAAAGGTAAATTAATAAAATGCGTAGGAAATTGCAATATTACTATCATACATTACCGCTGAAATAAAAGCTTCAATACTGTTCGTTATCCTTTCTCGCTGCCCACTACCGTAATCCTGATAATTCAGTTTCTATCCAATCTAAGAGCCTTGTGGATCCAAAGTATGCCATAAGTAAAGGGCGATCCTAATATAGAATCATACATTAATATTTGAGTAGTTTTTTTAACGTTATCTTACACGTGAAAGAAATAATTTCTTACTCTTTTTGCTTAAAGATAAGCCAAAATGTGCACGATGCTTCTTTTTATACGTGGATGTATCATATTCAATTTTTATTTCCAAGTACTGTTAATTCTGTACTACCAAAAGAACAGTGAATATCTCTGAGATAAAATTAATTCGATTCAATATATTTGTAACAGTTTTATATTATTTTAACACCATTTAATTATATAAAGCTTTTTTAACATTTCCCGTAATGGTTTCGGTTCAATTAAACGCTGGTTGTCCCACCAACACCTGTTATGTGTATACAGCCGCTAATGTCTGAGCTGCGGTACGTCGGGACGTTGCAGAAGGGCTTAATCTACCACGCACTGAATCTAGATATAAATTAAAGATACCCAGCTCCTTGTATCATGTGTTTTAAATTCATCGAATGCCTCCAAGCTGGGCTTGGTTGAGTACACAATTCGTATCGGTCATTATCACGAATAACATCACGAAAAAGTTGTCTATCATAGTTTGCTATTGACGATTATTTAAATAAGTTATATATAGTATATTAATATACGACACGTGAGTGAGAAAATTTTATCCCGCTTGATATGTGTCGCTTTCAAAGGTTTTTAGAGTTTCGAGTAAATCACGAAAAACTGTTATGGGCAATATGATCGTTTTAAGTATAATTTAAGTTATTTTGTGTCCTCAGGTGTATAACGAAAAGTAAAATATTCTTTTACACTGTCATTTTTTCGGAGCGCGTTAGCCGTGTAAATCGAGGATCTATATCGTGCAAAAAAACGACATTTTTAAATAAGGAAAAATTTAGAATTTTAAATAGGGGACGAAATATGAAGAAATTATAGATTTGCTACTCTAAAAACTTATGTAAAAAATCGCCAGTAGCAAGTTTAGCGACTCAGCCACTGATATAATAACTCTACCAGTATTTCATTATGTAATTATTTATATATTATCAATAAAATAAAAAGAACTGCAAATTAAATTTACTATTTTCACCTCGTTTTGTACTTCCTTTCGATAATTTTAAGTTAATTATCTTTACAATGCGAAGCCATGTAGTAATTTCTATTGTATAAGCCGCTTTAATTTCATCAAATCATAAAATATTGCATCAAATAGCTTACCAGTGATGATCCACAGCTCCCTGAGGCAATCGTCTCTCGAGGCTTGGACGCTCGCCCGTCTCTGCTGTTCAGGCCCTGACTCCAAATGATGGAACATGAGAGCGCCGAGGAATATATAGCCCACCACCGCCACGAGGAGTCCACCCTGGGAGCACAGAGCTCTCAGACACACTCCTCCTCCACCCATCGTCAGCGGAACGCCTTGAAACTCTCACATTAAATAAAATAACTCAGTGTAAGGGTCTCTTTTGAAACCCTTGAAACTGATTTCACATTACAGGTTTGGAAGTCGATAAATATTCAATTTAACTTCTAGATCTATTTAAACTACACAACTATTATTTAATATAATTATTTTAATACGCACTTGCACTGAATTAATTTAATTTATTATACGTTTATTCATTAACAACTCTCAAGGAATAATTAAATTTCAGTATTACTTACTTAATTACTCTATTTTTAAAATACATTTCTACTTACAGTATTTCTTTTTTTGATTGATAAGACTTATATTTAGAATTATTTAATAAGCATTAAAAAAACTATACATATTATATTTTGCTATAACTTTCACTCAATATTTTTAAATTTTATTTACTTTTTCACTTAACTTATTTACACAAATATTCGAAGCTTTTTATCAATAGCACTAGTGATATTTTATACTATTTTATCTTCACTTAAAATTAGCGTATTAAATGAATCTCAAACCTAAAGTTGGATACATCTATAAAAAAAATATTGCTTTCACTAAATAACATTTTAAAAGTCTCTTTTCTAAAAATACGTTGAGATTTATTTCACTATGAAGAAGGATGTATTATCCAACAAATTAAACATTTTTTATCAACTTTTTAACTTATCAGCTACGTACAATATTTCAGTCAATGTGAAAATTTTCAGACTAATAAAAAACGTGTGAAACTGGTGAAATAATGATTTTCGTCGTCGATCTAAATAACATGGCTTTAAATTGATAAAAAATGATGCGCTAGAATAACAGAACTCTTGATACGCTATCAATAATAAAATTACACATTGGAAAAAACCCTTCCTCAATGAAATATTGAATGAAAAATGGAGTTAGCACAGTAACGTCGGCGAACGTTCAGTGTGCAGTTTCGTAGAGATATTTTACATAATGCAGTTACTCTGTCAAACAATTTAAAAAAGTATCTGCCACTCATCCAGAAAATTTGAAATGAAATTATCCATATTGCAAAACATCAAAGAATGTAGATCTAAAAAAAATTATTAGGTAGTTGATAAATATTTCGGCTTAGCGCCATCGTCAGAACTACTACTTGAGCCGAAATAACTATCAACTATTGGTAGCGTCGCTGGTTACGGTTACCCGTATCCTCTCCTCACCCATCCCATCCTCACGGAGCGTAGCAAGAGCGATTAGCTAACCAATAGTTCTGTTCAAGCCCTATCCTTCTATGCCTACTCTCTTCGAAAAAAAAGAGAGGTTGAGTAACTGAGTAACATGTAGTTCTCTTTAAAAAAATCTGTTAAGATACTTTCATTAGGAGACCATATGCTCCACATTGGGAGCGGACAAAAAAAGCCTAATATAACGGGCCCGCGGCCTCATGTATGGCACATGTATTTATTTGGTCCGCGAGCTACAATTATATTTCTGAAATTCGAATACATTATTTAACAAACCTTCTCTATCATTAATATTGCTTTATGATCAAACATCACTAATGAACATTTTAATCTCAACTGCAAAATTAAAATTTTATTTAAAATGTTGAGAGAATAACAGTTTCATTCGTCTTGTCCATTTGTCTATTTTATTTTGAGAGAATCATTTATTTTCTATGCTTAAATTCCGTTTTCATGATAAAATGCGTTTCTAAAAATAGTAGTTTACTTACGGCCTTTCGTTAATTTTCAATTCTTATGTGACCCGTCAGCCAAAAAGTTTGTCCAGACCTCCTCTACGACAACAAAATGTTATCAAAGTGAATTGATTTTAAATGGATATAAAAAAATTACCAAGCCATTTTAAGTATACTTGAATATTACTAAATATTAATATTTTTCTCATTTTTTTTTAAGTTGGTACTGTCGGTTCGAATATTTTAAGAATAACCAAGAACGAGGTTTGACAGCCGAATCTTTCTATACTTAAAAAAAACAGTAAAGTTTTCACGAATGTTTTTATTCACATTTATCCTCCTAGGAACGATTAACTATAAAATAAAACAGTGGTAGGAATGGATAATGTAATAGTTTTAGCTTTTCATTCTTCAATTAATAAGTATTTTTTTAATATTTGATAATTATCTCTACTTAACGATGTATATAAATCTGTCAGTAACTCATTTTTTCGCAAGTCAAATTTCAATTTATGCTACATGAAAAAGCGATTTCAAAAATGACGAATAATAAAAAAAAATATTTTAGTCTCACAGAAATCCTGTAGTTTTTGTTGTTAAATAAATATACATTTACATAACCTGGAACAACAAATATTACATTTCATATAAATATTTGTGTCAAATATTTCACTGGGCTTTTTTTGAATTACGATTTTTTAATTATTTAGTGTGAATAACTATTGAAATTATATTATTAAACGACGTAATGAAAAAGTATGTATACCGTCTTCGCCCAGGATAGATTCCATATCATTCTTTATTAATTACGAGTACATACCACGCTCACTTTCTAACAAAAATGTTAAGTTTTACTCGAAGACAGCAGCATATACGAACGTTTGTGGTCTATATATTAATAGAATAGGTGTACTGCCCTGCTTCAGCCTGTATGTATTAAATTTCCAAACGCAAGCACTGAAAATACAAATATCTCCGTCTGTATTATTATGGTGTCATTTTGGTGCTAGCTAATGTTGAAAAATGAAAATATCACCGTGGATCGTACTTCATGTAACACCCTCCATCAAATATAGGCTATCAATTAATTATAATGTTAAAATTTGAAAGTTGAAAATAGCACAGTTGATCTAGAAATAACAGCCAGAATAACATGTATTGTGCAAATATTGCTTCGGTACTGTTCACCATTTGGGAGGAGTTCTTATGACAGACAGACACACGTATTTTCTGTTTTATACTACAGATATTCTATATTTTTTTCACCTACAAAGAAAACTCGCTAACAATAAACTATCAAGGAAAATAGTTCGCTTCATAAGCTCCACATACTTTTGGTGGGAATATATTATATACACATTATATATGTAGGAATAAAACAAACAGCTCCTATTCTATAAAATTAAATAAAAATTGATAACTGTAACTTGACATAAAATGCAGGAAATATTTTATTTTTATTTGTAACAAAATCAGAATTTTATTAAAGCTTAGAATTTTCGGAAGACCGAAATGCTCAAGATAAATGTCTTTATTTTTCAAAATTTCTTAATGAAACGTTTTATGCCTTTTCATAATTAAAACCAAATTTATAAGCCTACGGCACTGTTCTTAAATTATCCTTTCCTTTTAGTCCACATCCTTGAAGAGGTAATTTTACTTTAAGTCAACCAGCAGAAGAAATCCATTTCTCTTACTTTTTATAGACTTTGTTAAAGCCACCAAGGGTATTCGGGCTGTAATTAATCAGTCACTTTATTTTTTTATTTAACGTCAATTCCATTCGAGCACCTGAATAGTTTATTGGCAACTGAAAGATCACATTAATCAAAAAAGTGAAACAAAAAATTGGCCATTTTGTATTTTTAGACCAGGTCCTTCTATATAGTTGAGTCCTTCAAATGCAATTACAAAAAAAACTCATTTCAGAACATCAATCTTCCAATTTTCTTTGAGCATACCCGCTCTTTATGTAGTAAATAAAGCCACCACGCGGTGACTCTAAAATTCCTCGACACCAGCTTTCTCAATCGCTTTACCATGAGCACTGAAATAACAGAAAGCTACTTGGTCTATCTCTGCTTCAATGAGTTTTCCCGTGTGCCATATTTCGCTACCGTAAAGTTCAATTAACAAAATTCAAGCGCTGAATAAATGACATTAAGCTTTAGCTGAGTACAGTAACTGGTTATATACAAACATTAAAACAACTTTTATTGCTTGTAAGCGAACCCATTTTCTATAAAAAAGAGTCGCCCTATAAACTAAAGGTCTACGCGGGCCCGGGTTTTTAAGGGATTTATCATTCAGAAAAATATTTTGGACTATGTTCGGATCATCAGTCAGCCATATGGCAATAATATCCATGAAAATGTTTACATAAATAAATTATTTGACATTTGGTATGAATATCGTTGGAAATATAGAAACAATATCATCTATAGTTTTTAAAGTATGGCGTCATCATAAATATTTTTTGGAAACTTTAAGCTAAAAAATCTATAAAATTGTATGAGCTAATTTAAGTTAAATTTGAAACAATGGTCTCTTTATTTATAAATTACCAATATGTACAACATGGAAGTGTAATTTGATCGAACTCCACTATAAACTAACGTTTCGTATATGAATGACTTGTAAACAAAATATATATGTGCTACTTGCTACACTGGACTAATTTTCAAAAATCATTTTTTATTTCAAGAATCACGTATCTTCTTAAATTTCAATTATTTCCAAAAAAAAGACAATTTGTTAAATCTAAAAAGATGTGTCTCTGCAAAACCTACAAACAATGTATGCAGTCACTATACCCACTATAAGAATAATTTGTCCGCAACTTTTTGCTTTTAATTTAAAGTCGCCATTTTTTGCGAAAACCACAATGCTTTTCTTTACATTAAGATTCAATTTAAGATCAAATTAAATATCTCTAACATTGATCCATAGTAGGTGAAACAAGGTTCTATCTGCAAAAACTGAAACTGTTCAAGAGAAGCGATTTAAGATTTCAGACAATGTAACTTTCTGAATGAAATACACTTATGCATCCACATACGTGAATGAAAGAGACGACCACTTTTGAGTCTGTGATTACACGCGATATGTCTAATTCAGATTGAACCTTGATGCACTGTAACATTTGTATGTTTTTCAGACAGAACATTTTTCTAATATGAATTTTGATGGATTGACCACGGACAATTGTAAGGATCTTTAAATTCAGATAGAACCGTATTTTGAATGTGAATAAAACTACATTTAAAAGCAATTTTGTAAAAAAATGGCAGATGGAACCATGTGAGGCGACAAATGTGATAAAACATAGTGCTGTTTCATGTTTTTTTAAATTAAATTACCCATATTATTAAAATTGCACTTTTTCTGAAATTGAACTTTTCAAATAAAATGTCGGAAGGGTAATAACCTTATATAAGTTGATATATTTGGTAATACAATTAATCAAAATTCTCTTGATAGGCGAATAGATTTTAAAGATGAATAAGAAAGAGACAACCACTTTAGACACTGTGATTTCCTTCGCGCGGTACTTCTAATTATGTATGCAGATGGAACCTTGATGCACTCAAATTTGTATGTTTTTCAGATAGAACATTTTTCTAATTAGAATTTTGAATGCAGATAGGTTTTTTAAATGCAGATAGAACCGTATTTTGAATGCGAATAAAACTGCATTAAAAAGTGATTTTGTGAAAAAACAGCAGATGGAACCATGTAATAAAGTTTACGTTTTTATTATTTCTTACATATTATCTGTTATCATAATATACAGTACACCAATAGCATCATTAGGGAGATATGATATACGCCTTAAAATAGTTTAAATTAAAAAAGGATAATAGATTTACTATATTGCCGCTAAAATATTTACTTATTAAAATCTATGTCAGCAAATAAGGATTCTCGTGACATAACCAACCACGAGTATCCTTAAAATTAAATTTGCCACTACCCAACGGTATCCCCGATGGAGATATTAGATTATAGACCTAGTACCGACCGGGGATTATTAATTACTTTTCCGATAATTTCGATACCACCTTTTAGTTTCTTGGCCTAATCGATTCCTTTTGAAGCGCTGTGGACAAATTCCTGGCATTTCTCCTGGCGGTATCACAGACCGCTTCACAACAATTATCCTAAAATAATATTACTATCCCAGACCCACTTAAAGTCCTTTCGGGACAGAAGGTCCAGTGCTTTTAAATTAATGCTCGCAAGGGAAAAGAAAACTTTGTACAACATCTTCTCGATTTTCTGATATTTCTTAAATACACTACCTAGCGTTTTTCCCATAACCTTTTTGGGCCAGCTTTTATTTCAATCTACTTGTAATATACATACTTTATTTTATTTTTGGTAGGGTGACCAAAGGTTCAGTTTTTTTTTTGTACTTTTAAAGTTTGTTTCATCGATAATTGTCAGTCTGCATTCTACATCAATAGCATAAATACTATTGGTGGGAAAAACAAGTCTTGAAATAAATACTCAGTGAGAGTAAATAAACCATAAATTTTAAATTGTCAAAATAATATTAATATATATTGTTATCGAATTATTAAATAGAATGTTTTCACGACTCGATTGTCTTTATAACAATTAATATAATTTATATAATTACAAGATGTTGAAATATACAAACTCACCCGCCCAAAAAGACTTTTTTAATACAATTGATTGATAATTTAACGAATTCATTGTTTGATAAAAATAAATAAAAAGTTTTACATTTCTTTTCTTTCAATGACAAAATTAAAAATAAAGGATTTAAAGTGTAATTTTTTTCAGTGTAAGAGTTTAGTTGACAATATGTTAGACTTTTCATTACTTAGTGAAAACTTTCTTTATTAAAGTTTGGTTTACTTTATTACACTCTTGCCTAATGTGCAATTATATATTCTCACATATTCCGGAGCTATATTTGTATCGCATGGTCACCATAATTTATGTTACCATCACTAATATATTTCATGCTATTTTTACTCTTCTTTACCGTTCGTCCATCTACTCCAGATGAAAAGGAATTGCTTTGAACATACCAAGAAATACTTTCATCAAAATCTTTTGCGTAAAGTATCAATCAGAATAAATATTCAAACAGTTACTACTTTAACGTAATTTCAACGGTTATAAATGTCTTTTAACTTCCACTTGAATAATTTAAACTTTGATCTGCCTAATTTTAAATAATTTCAATTCAAAGGTGAAAATTACACATCGAAAAAATTATGCCATCTGATTGAATACTCTTTCTTTGATAATATATAATGTAGGTAATAATTTCGTTTCAAAAATAATATTTCAGAGTGAATATCAGCCATAGACAAGAATCATCGATACATAGTATGTTTTATATTTCCTTTATGAACACTACTTGGCTCAATTCAAGTGTAAAGTTTATAGAAACGTTTCCGACAAAGCTATACAGATACGCTCTGTGTGACAAGGGTCTAATTTTCAACAGATTTTTTGAAATTAGAACCTTCTCAAACGTGTTTATGTTTATATAAATATAATGTTGCCAGGATGATATTCAAACCTCTGCTCATTATTCCTAGCGCTATTCTTGTTAATAAATTATTGTCTATTATGACACGAAATTTTACTAACAAGAAATAGTGATGTGTATTATATTATACACATTGTTATCACAATTTAATTTATCTTACCTAGCCACAAAACGCGAATTCCTCTTTTGTGACCAAAATTCCGTTAGTTAAAAATATGTTGAAATTTAAGTAAATATTACGCTGTTTTTAACTTAATACAATGTAGTTCTTTTTTAAAAAATAGTTTCTTTTTGAAGTATAAATATATGTTTTTTTTATACAACAAAAATGTATTTAGTATTACAGCTAATAATAGCCAGGGCGCCTGATATTTGGATTTTTTATACATGACGTGAGATAAACTCGATGATAAAATACATAGCAAACACCCATGCTCAATATCTCAAATGTTAAATTGAAAAAATCTAAGTTTTGCATTGACCTTGCTGGGATCGAAGCCCAGGCCTATATGATCGTGAGGGTAAAGCTTTTACCACAAAACCACAGAGGTAGAACAATTATTTTTACCAATTACTTTCCCAAATTGATAAATGTTCTTTTCACAACTTAATAAACAGTTTAGGAAGGCTTTTTAAAGATATAGTTTTGGAAAATGTTATTATCAAATAAGATACTAACCGAATACGATTTGTCAACAAAACAACTTTGATGGAATCCTTTAGATGAGTGGAATGAGAGTGAGACGAGACTAGAACTGTCACGAAAATTTCTCCGTGGCCGAATTATAAACATCAGTGGTCTTATGGAAATGTCTCGTGGCCGCACAAAAATTTCCAATCGTGATTTAAAATACTAAGCCGATGCATTTACTAAAAAAAGGGATCAACATATTAGTTTATTCAATAAAAGACATTTAAACATGTTGGCGTTGGCGTAGCTAGGGGTTTTTTAGGGGTTCTTGAGTTTTCAGCTCCTCCCCCCCATTTTTCATCCAAAAATGATGATTTTATAATATTTAATGACGCACGTGAGAGCCACTGGACTAAAGGGTCTAAATGGTTTTTTTCAACAAGTGAAAAAAATCTGGCACAATATCCTTCTCTTAATCACATCAATACAGTCGTTTATGTAGATACTTATTTTTTGTCTAAATAAATTGAAGATCTCTTCATGTTATTGCATTAATTTCTCGAACCGTTGTGCTCCATATAACTGAGCAAAGACATATTTTATTTAAATCTTAAGTCTCTCAAGTCAGCTCTCAAAAATATGCCATTTTTCTAAAAACATACAATAGTGCGCGTCTATTTGTATGGATACAATAAAGGTATTTTACAACCAAGATGCTGAAATTTGCTGTTTTTAACGTCTTCGATTGATAATTTACTTTTTTCATAGTATTTTAATCTAAACTAGGTATACTTATAATTAAACCCTCGAGAGGTGAAGTGATAAAATGGTGAAACATGTATAGTGAATGTTTTAGTTTAATAAACTTCTTACATTTATTTACACTTTATTGAATTTAATTTCTTACAGAATGAAATACTTTTGCAGCCTGTGTTTACTTAAATATGTGACTTCACTTTTATGATACTTCATTACATTTAGAATACCAAAATACACCTAACTCATTTTTTTCGTAATTATCAGTTAGCCAACTTCACTTCTCATTGATTCAATAGAACGCGATAAAGTTATCATTTTGAAATAAAAAATATTCGCCACCAGTTTTTTACATAGATGTCACTTGAGTTATTCCCAAAACTATTATATTTATATCTAGTTATTTTACTATATATTATTTTTAACGGTGTTATGGTATACTAATATGGGAAGCAAAATATGATATTAAGTTATTTATAATATGGCACAATACTTCATTCTTACTCATTCTTAAGCTTTGCATAATATAAGAAATGTTCGTGACTATTCTTTCGTCGTTCAAAATAATTTTTTTTCAATACTGTAGGACTGTAGGGCATCCAATCCCAGACCATTTTTATGATCCCGGAATTCAGAATTTTTTAAGAGAAAAAAAAATTAAAAACGTTTATTTTATTTATTCCATCATCATATTTACCAGATGACATCCAAAAAGGGGACATGTCCTTCAATTCAAATTTAAAATATTGCTTTACATTTATTTAAGAAGTGGTTCTTCTTTGTCCTTCATTTCAAATTAGTTAAAATCGGCTGTTACGAAATATAAGAAGGGGGGGGTAAAAATTATGAACATGAATAAACAGAGGTAAACGTTGTAGTTAATCAGTGAGTTTTAATTTTAAATATGAATTAGTTTTTAGCGTTTACAGTGAATCCCAAAATCCCGGGATTTATATCTTGACAATCCCGGGATTACGGAATTGAATAATTAACCGGGATCCCTGGATTGGAAGCCCTAATACTTACAACACAATCTTGAATACTTTTGTATGTAACTAGTAGCTTACAATAATTCAATGATTTAAATGAGTCTTAATAATAACATTATCATTTTATTACGCTTTGCATTTTCACTTCGTTTTAAATTTCCTTTTTCATTGGAATAAAAAAAAACTGTAATTCAATTATTTTAAATCAATATCGTCCTGAGATATTTCATAATTGGACTCAATGCTTCAGAAATATTCTCAATTATAATTGAAGCTAAGATAGCGAATGTCCTATAGGTGTTTATAACCATAAATGTTTTAACAATAAGTCACGTATTATAAAATTAAAAACGATTAAGTCTGACATTATAGTATATTCAAACACTCAATTATCTTATGAAGAATGTCATCTGGTTTTTATGATATATGAAATATAAACCAGCATTTCCCAAAAAAATAGCACCCTATTTTTTTTTCCATGTCCACTCTCAGTGTGATGTATATGGGTTACTAAAGATGCATCGGGTCTACAGCGCAGTGCTCAAAAGATTCGATTACTGATCTCACGGGATTGAATCCCAGTTCGGACAGTTTCATAAATCGATTTGATTGGAAAGATTAAAGGATGAAGATTCGCGTCGGTCATATGAGACATCAGTTGCAAGGGCTGCCCAGCTGATCCAGCGAAGAGCTTTGTGTATTGTATTTTATTTTTATTACTAGTGAGTACCCGGCATGCGTTGCAATGCCACGCAAAGAAAGAAAGGGTTTGTGTTTTAATTCTGTTTATTGAAGTGTGTTTGGATTAGAGGCCTGCACGAGCTGAAGTTTCATAAAATTACCCGGTCCGAGCCCGTCCGGCTCAGGCCCGGCACGGCCCGAGACCGAGTTTCAATAACACACTTGTTACCCGAACCCGACCCGAAGCCCAGATTTATTTTTCTCAGCCCGAAAAAAGCCCGATTTATTTATCAATATAGTAATTCGTTTATACTTCTCAAACAATATATGTTATTGATCCCATATTTCCAACGATATTCATAGCACATGTGAAATAAATTATTTAAGTTATGAAAACTATTGAAATAATCTTTTTTGTTTTTCCGTCTGGTTCAGAAATATCGCTGTCTGTACGTATTCGATTCTTTTTGTTTAGATTTTATGTCGGTTATCGGCTATCTCCACCGCAATGAAATATCCTTGACACTTACCCGTAAGTATCAACCGAAATTTGCACGTAATTCAAAACTACAATATGTTGATATAATGCGCTAGCTAGGTCTTAGCCCTTGAGACTTGGGAGTGGAGGAATCAGTGTAGCCGTTAGACTAAAAAGTTTGGAGACCCCTAATTTAAATGATACAACTTTGCTTAACGTTGCAGATAAAATTCATTGCAAAGATATATTACACATTATTTTAAAAAATCTTGGATTAGGATTACAAAATTATTTTGTTTAATAATGATTGAGAACGACTACTCTATGCGCAATATGGCACCGTTATTTTGTAATCGATTCAAACGTAGTGGCTTTTATGGATGATAGAATGTGGCTATTATAGGTAAAACAATATTCTTTCCGTCGGAAACGTTGTTTATTACCTCTGTAGGGTGAAAACAATAATATTTTTATTGGCTGAGTGAGGTATTTTTTCAATTCAATGTTTTATATATTCAAGAAATATTTATGACTCATCGTGGTGGCTATTTAAAAAAAAAGTGAGTATTTCAAAACAAATAATTTGGCGCAATATTTATAACTAGTGGGACGCCCGTCATAGATGACGGTATTGAAATTGGAATTCTGAATGTCTAAAGTAGCTAGTAATAAATAAATGTATTGTTGTGTGTGATTAATCGAAATGCTTAAAGAACTTCATGGCAAAAACATTTTTGAACATCATTTTTTTATGAACTATGGGTATATGTTCCTTACGAATGCATTCTCGTAAATTGGAATAAATCTTTGAATGGAAACATTTAGTTGAGTTTGCAACGTTAATCTTCATTTTTTTATTATAACCATAATCAAATTGATTAAAAAATATATATAATCAAAAAATATATAATCAAAATGTACACCTACATGTGATATGTTATAATAATAAAACGCCCACAGACCGGTCTGGGATATTATATACTAAAATCTTCAACCGTTTTAAGTTAACGAATTTTTCTCGTTGCTTCTTCTTACAGAATGATTGTCGGGCTACTTGCGGCAAAAGTCAATAACAACTAACTGAGCAACAGCGTCACAAGTTATCGAAGAAAAACTTCTTTTTAGTCCTCCATTACGAGTCCATATCGACTGTGTTTTGGCCAATTGATGTAACCCTCAAAAAATACGAAAATGAATTAATGATTGGGTCACATTTTAAAGACGACAGAACAGGTCTCGGTCAAATGATGTAAATTAGAAAAATTAATTGACCACTTTTTGGAAGAGAAACAACATTTTACAATGTTTTTAGGTCAATCACTACCTACATATAATCCCGTATCTGCAAACATGTGAATTTAGAAGAGTGTATTTCTAATATTCATAACGCAACTCACCATATAATGTTTTCGATGAAACAGTTTTTACTCTCTCCTGAACAATTTCAATTTTGAAGTTCGTCGATATGCTCCACATTAAGAAAGGACATGATAAAAAAAATACTCTAATTTAAGGTATTTGGAGCTAGTGATGAATTGTTAGAATTTATGTAAATATTTATGACAAGGCGAAATGTGTATACTGATTTTCAATGAAATGGATTTAGTCAACTTTCTTTCATAATCGGCTAGAGAAAAATGTTTAAAATATTTTTTAATGAAAAAAAACAATCAAAAACTTAAACTACGTGATGCTGATTTTTGTAACGATTTCAAGCGTTGAATTATTGCAGACTTATGTTGACGATTGTTTTTAGTTTTATATAATAATTTATACAAAACTGGTAATGGCAATTGTTTAATTCTCATTGATGAATACTGTTATATCACTCATTACAATACTTTGCAAGCTCGCACACAACAGTTTGTCTTTATCCAAGTATGTATTATAATCGATGCAGATGAAGAGCCCGTGCTTTCATAGAGGGCGATATCGTATTATCGCAGATTGTAATTGTTGTGTAGGAAGGACCTGGCCACACATTGTCTTACAAAATTAGTGGCAACAAAGCATCCAACGAAGTGATGTCGGCTATATTTTTAAACGGTCCACAGACTGTATACAAAATACAAAATGTATTTGTGTGATTGTGCGTTTGGTTTTATGAAATCATATATATAGGGAGCTAGATAATTTATAAAAATTTGTTTATGAACCAAAAAGTATTCTCGAAATATTTACCATACGTCTTCGTTATTAGAACACACGTTTTTACCTATTTTGTAATCTTTGAATTCGGAGTGTGTTTTATAATCGATGACCTCTTACAATCGTTGCCAAAAATAATAAAGAAGATAAATTCTAACAAGACAATAATACAATAATTCATAACAATTTGAATCCGAAAAAGTTTCATATTAATGGTAAGAAAGTACGCATCTAATCAGGGACAAGAACCGAACCGAAAACCGGAAAAAACCGTTTTTGCTACCCATATTTATTTCGGCTTTTTTCAATTTATGATAAAATGTTTCGCTGATAAAAGCCAGACTTGATTAATAAATTTTATTCAAAAAATTTAATTTAATTAATAAATTGTATTTTTATCAGTTGATAATACTCGCGATGAGCGAAACTGGTCTTGATCATAATAAAAACGTGGAAGTAGTACAAAAAATTGTGTTTTATTTTTATAATATAAGCCATTCCACCAAGAATTGACAGTTGACACCGTAAAAGTGAATTAAATACGAGCTTAACTGAAAACCAAAAAACGATAACCGGAACGAGAAAATTACGGCTCGGGTCCTTACATCTAATATACTTACTTTACTTGCTTTATAATACACGACTTCTTTCTTACAAAAAAAATGTTTGTTTTGTTTTTATGACGTATTTCAAAATAAGGGTGCACCTTGTAGTCGAGAAAATACTGTAAATATGCAAGTGTGATACGCAAAATATTTGACTCAATTATCGGTGGTCAAAACTCGTACGTGTTACTCGATGTAAAAATAGACAATTTTGCATGGAATTAAATCCTTTGTTTTATTAAGGGCTTACAAAGAGTGCGGACATTTTGCATTAGACTTTAATATGTACTTATTGATGTTTGAGGGCTCCATCAAACAACATTCTGTTTACTTTCCTCCGTGTTGGGCAGGATAATCTTGTTGTCAAAGAGGCTTAACTAAATTTGTCACACCACAACGGAACACCGCCTAGCCAAACATTTTCTACATTAAAAAAAACAATTGGATAGATTGTATTTATCCCAAAGCCGTCGGTAAAAGCTTCACGAAGAGACCATCATATTGCATATTCATTTTGGCAGACTTGTTATATTTACGAATGATACTTTCCACTATATTTTTAATACCAGAAGTAAAAAGCTAAGACGCCCAAGGTTACATTTATTTGTCTCAGCAAATTACTTATACTTTATAAAAACGAGAAATTCTATTGAATAAATGCTCAAAACTGATGCATTTTTAAATGCAACAAAATGGGTATCAATTGTGGATCAAAAAAATGCAGAAGATAGCAAAAGGGATCTGCATTCTTTTTCAATTTCCAAGTTATTTTTTTCCACAAAAGTTTTAAAATGTAATAATCTTCAATGTGGTAATATTATCCAACAGTCAGTACACTAAAAATGTTCGAATTCAAACAAAAAGTAAAACGCTTTAAAACTTTTTTTGTTTATTAAATTTTTTATAGGTATATAAATAGATATGTTTTAAAACATTTTCTATGACTCCAAACAATATTCAAATGAATTACAGAGTAATCCAAGTCTCAAATTTCTTTTTAAACGATAACCAACTGGTGTATTTATCAGAAAAAGGGCAATACACGCCATAAAAGCTGAATATTAATATTTAAATTTTGATTGCTTTCTACAACTACCGCCGATTTTCGTAAAACAAATAATCAATTTTTTATCTAATTAAATCTATATGTCTTTTATTATCTCTGATTTCAATATTTTAGTTTAAATTTCTATTAAAAGACGTCTAGTGATGTATCATAGTAAAATGCATCTCTCAATATTTTTAACTTAGCCACTTTTATTTAAGACGTCTTAAAGCAACAAACAGTATGTAAACTTTGCAATGTTAGTAAGTAAACGTAGTTTTTGTATTTCAAGTTTAAATTATTAGTTTATTCTCTAGCTTATTTGTTATATCATATTGTATTTTCAGGTGCAACAAAAATTACATTTTTAATAGCCAGCCAACTGCTAATGTCAATAAATATCTAAATTGGACTTATCGGTTTCTACGTGTGATTTTCGCGACATGCAAAAGAATTTAAACATTTTTTTTCGAATGCTTTTATCGAGTTTTGCAAGTAATATATCATTAGTTACATTTATTATGTACATATCTTCTAAAAGTATCCAATTATTAAACATACGTAGATACAAAATAAGTATATTTCACAAAAGTTTCTGTTTTTTGAATGAGAGTCCCGAAAAATCGCAAAATAAAATTAACCGCACTCCTCAAAAACCTTTCCAGTAGAATAGAAGGGGCACGGGTAAATTTTCATCAGTGAAATACTTAGATGGGTTCATTTTAAATCTGAAAATATTTCCCTTACTGATTCAGCTCCTCTCAATTACCGGGCGAAAATAAACCACTAGAATTTATTTCATTTTACAGGAATTTCATGCAATATTTATGTTAGCACGGAATGTTACCATAACTTTGCATTCTTTATTCCGTTTTATTTTTTGCATACGTAAATTGCTTTTTTGAGTGATTGCAATTTGTTGATTTATTTTTAAAAACTTTTATTTAGTTTGACTATCAGATTTTTATTGTTGTTTCAAGTAAAATTATTTACTAACACCGAATTTAAATATCTAATTTAGAAAAGGTAATGCGATTTTAATAATTTTATAACAAGTCGATTAAAATTACTTTGAACCTGATACTTTAAGGGATGGGGATGCTTAACATTCGCAGATAAAATATACAAATCGCATTAATTAATTAAATTGAATATTCCCAAAAGGGTAAAAAATAATCTTTTATTCAAAATAAAATTAATTTATCTCAAATATGTCAAATAATATGGTGGATCAAAGTGTTAAGGCACTATATATCCATTATTTGGTATTATTTGTGGTAATGCGTTAAAAGTAGCATTTTTTATTTAATACATTGGCTTTTAGTCCATTCCTATTCAAATTTGTTTACAATAAACATTCAAGGAATAAATTTAAATTGTAACTTATTTCATTTCAAATATTAGCAATTAGCTGTCTCACACTGAAAATAAGATGAAAAAATATTGACTCGTTACCAGCCTATGTTAAACATCAATATTTAATATTATAGGACGAATACCCATGAGCATTGACAACTCAACCCCACGACCGGAAACCCGGAGTACGAATGCCCTTAAGTACACTTCCGCAAATTGGTTTATTTATCGTTAAATGGATTTGTGTTTGAATGCACCTAACAGATCATAAAAATGGGCCGCGTCGAGACCAATTAGCTCACAACTAGTAATTTCCTTTCTTTCTATCTAAATACAAGATAATATGTAAAATAATATTTTTTATCAGTATATAACACACGCTGCACGACAGAAGAAGTTACTAACTATATAAACATAAGCGAGTTTTGACCGGTGGCACTGGTGTATAATTTTACCAGTATTTATATATTTGAAGTAGAACCGTTTTTCTTGATTTCATATTGCGTTCATCAATGGATATCGTGTGCTTTAGCAATCTGCGATTCAAATGATATAATACTCTCATCACAATGCGAGCTTCGAATCATCAACTTATACGCTTAGCTATTTTGCCGCGGGTTCAAAGTTACCCAGCAGTAGATCTATCGAATCAAATGCAAAGTTTCGCGTACGTGAGATACAATTTTGATTAAACTTGCATATCATTTGGAGTGACTGCTGAATCCTCGCTAGATGCGCTTTAGATTATCATATTCCGACAACTTCATTCCGTCAGGATTAAATTTGTCGTCTTCGTCAACCAAAGTTTCTCTACCGCTAATTGCTACCCACAATCGGCTTGTGTATATTTAGACACTAATATGTAGAGCTGTGTCTTATTATACCTACGTTCATAAATTTTCCGACGCTAAGATAATGCAATGTAAACTCGTTACTATTAGAAAATCAAGTATTAAAATTTTACCTGTAGGAAGCGGTAAAAAACTAACTCGTCAGCATAAAGGGTTTAATCACTTTTAACGTGTCAATGTAAAGGTAATGGTAATTTATTTATGAAAATAAAAACGCATTTTTTGTAATAGTTTCACAATATTTATACTGTTTAGAACTTCAGGTTTCGCTTATTGTATCCGTTTAAAATGCCTGTGGTGGGAGAAATTGTGGAATTATTGCAAACTACATATTCTCAGCTTAACTAGAAAACAACATATTTACATTTCAACAAAATTTCACATACATGCTACACATAATTGATACGTTTTTACGCTTTTCTGTAAAATAGCAGTTTAGATATCGTTAGGTTAACCAGCAAACTGCTCAGGAGTGTTTTAAAACTTTATAAATTCAGTTGTCACCAATGTTGTTTTTGAATTTCACATATTTTGTATGAATACTGATTTAACATTATTCATACAACATATGTAAAATTTGTAAGATAACATTGGTTAAAGCTGAATTTATTGAGTTTTAAAACACTCCTGAACAGTTTGCTGGTGTGTAGATTCGCAGTTTGCTGGTTAAGCCGACGATATCTAAACCACTGTTTTATAGAAAAGCGTAAAAACGTATCAATTATATATATCATGTAAGTGAATTTTCTTTCAGAACATCTTAATAACCAGACCAGTGCTATTTTACAAAACTTATATAGTTTTATTTTCGTGTTTTAGCGAGATGTACAATGACATCGGTTAGGATAAGAACGGGTGCAAAAAATCGTTATATGAAAATTTCCATTCGAGGATTGAACTCTTTGATTGGAGTATTAATTCAGACGAAAGCCATAGAGCACTGGTATTCAGCTACGGTGACCGGTTAAACTCAACATATTGATTTTCTGTTCTAAAATTGTTTCAAATCCCCATATATCACCAATGGCAGCTTATTTTCAGGCTCCCGATTGAAAAAAACGACAAAATTTTAGGATAACGAAATCAATTGATCGCGCAACCAATAAGATCAAAAACTCAATACCTAACCACGTTTATAGGTATTTAACTATGAATAATATGACACTGCAAACTCAATGGAAATATTAAAACGAAATGTGGTTTTACGAAAGTTAGCCCATTAGGTACCAACATGTCCCATCTCCATAAATACGAAATAGTTTATCTTGGCGCACAAATGTCCCGCACGTATAGACAATAGTGAAAATTCTTTAGTGGGCTGAAGCCGCTGCGTATGCAATAGGTAATTATGATAAATTGTGGATCTTACAGGCATGTATGGGCTTAATTATAGCAGAGGTGTCTGACTTGAGCCTTTTTAATTGACATGGGTTCCCGCCCTACCCTTCCTATGCATATTTATAAATAAGTATTGTATATTTGTTCAACTGAAATGTTTGCCCAAATTATAATAAGGTTACACGATTTTACCGTTTCCTTATTTTACAATCAAACGCTATATATTTTAAGAAGTCGTCTTTAATATGTTTTATATAAAGACTAATTCAACTTCCCAATGTTTCAAGCCATTCAATAGATTATTATCTTCCTAAACCTTAAACATTTAATATCAAATTAACAACTTTTAGGTTGTTACAATTGTTTTCTGGTGATGTTTTCATATAAGGTGGTAACAATAACTATGCTATTAATAACTTTACGAAAAGCTGAGTCGGAGGGAGCTGATGAAAAGAAGCGAACACGTGTCAAAGTTATATTGCACAACAAACGAAATAACAAAGTTATTAATTGTATACTAAAAATGAACTTCCACAAAACTACCGCCGAATACATTTTTTTCCAAAACATGACTACTCCTCTTAAGCCATCAAACTATTGCATATATTCAAAATCATTATATATAATTTCAATTCTATATGTAAACTAATGGAAAGAAACAAGGTATGTCAGTAGAGGCAATGGTTTTAGAATCCGTTTTCCATAATAGCGTGAAATGTTGCTTTTAGTTCGAGCTAAATTTAATATTCTATCAAATCTACACACATTGTCAACGCTAAATAATTGATTTCATAAGAAAGATACGCACGAACATGGTATCATTATTAAGGTAGATATTATAATAATATTCATGTGTTTCCGATATTACCTGCATCTCCTAGTTGTTTCACATCATTGATTTTTTACAATATTCGATTTTCTTATGACATGATTGACGTCACAGCGATCATTTTCAACTAAATAAATATTTAATAATAATATCGGAAGAGCACGCTCACTAAAAGTGGAGGAAATTTCTTCATTCTAATCTTTTTTGTACCACTTTAATGTTTTTTTAATGATCAAAAATCTTAAAAAATGCTCCGGTTAATAATAAACACCAAGTTATATTAAAATAATTTGGTATCCGAAATCGCAATTTTCGGTCACAGATAAAATATGCGAGAAAATATGGATCGAAGATTTTTTAATGCATCTATGATATTCACCAGCTAATTTACATTTAAAATAATAATATTTATAAAGAGCATGAATATTACTTCTTATGAACAAAAAAAAAAATATAACAAATGGGTGCAAACTTTATTGACACATTTAAACATAAAACAAAAGAAGGTTTTTGTCAAAACAAATGCTATCACATAAACAAGAATGACCTGAAGTTTTCTAGTATGCGTTATTTTTTTAATAAATAATTAGTAATAAAAAATCAAAATTTTTTTTTCATTACCCCACCGACCAAAATAATAATTAACTTATATTGAGTTTGTAGTTATTATTCAAGTAAGTATGATAAGTAAAGATTTTAACACCTACCGCCAAATTAATGAAAGACTTCCCTATATTCAGAATGTGACATTTAAAACTATACAATATACCCACCTTGATCTAAATATTTTTCACACGATTTCTTTTTAAATTCATTATAACTTGTTTAAACTGATATATAATAATCTGCAGTTATAAATTATGCAAAATATTATATTATATTGATGGGCAAATTAATCCTACATTAATTAAAACTTAATAAGCGATCAAAGCTTGGATTTTAAAAATTCCGCCATTAACATTAATTGTTTTATACCTACAATAAATATTGTAATTATATATTTTTTTTACCTTTAATCAATCATGAAGATTCAACTCAATGCACTTTAATATATTTTATGTATTATAAATTTATATTAATTCTATTAGATTTGATTATTAATGTCTTCACAATGGCACTCACGTATTTTTCACGAATATTGTATAGAATTATTTCAATTCATATTTGATAATTTGCCCGAAATAAATTGACCGACAGCGCTACTTTATAGTTTAATATTGTTTTTGAGTTTGATAAAAAAACAGCATAACTTTGATATTGTTTAACTTAATGTTGGCTGATTTTCTCAAACTAAAATTCCGTTAAAGATGTTTCATTTTCGAAATATCTTTATATGTCGAACACACGCTATATACATCGCGCTATAATGATCACATTTCGTTTTCAGCAGTCCGTGGTGAATAAACTGTTCAGCGGACATCCGACGGTAAACTAAAAAGCCGTAGCCAAGAACCAGGGGTATAACTTTTCACCCTGCATTTGCGCTGTTGCGCAAATCTTTCAGCGTTCAGCTTACGTAGATTTTCATGTAGGTTCGCCACGTGCGTTTTTCCCGTTTTCGTCAATACAACAGCATCTATGAGAATATTTCAAAAGCTAGTAGACATGCGATTAAATTTCCCATGATAGAATGTGCTATATGTAACGTTTGCCAAAATTGATGTCATATCGCAAAACTTCTTACTAATTAAATTTAAAACTACAACTACGTTAAATGCATTTCATTTGCAACGTTCATAATGTTTTTTTTTTTATTTAGAAAAACGCATTATAACGTCATAAATTATTTTTTATATATTTAAGTCGTTCAAGACGGATTTCAATATTTTTTAACAATATTTCAGTTTACCATAATATAAAATAACTTTGTTTAAATATCGCTTTTAGAAGAAAATTAATTTTAAAAATATACTTCTAACGCTGTGATTATAGTGACGTATTTATCGTCGTCGGTAAAACAGTAGACCGTTATTTCTGTCCTTTTTGACTCGGCAGCACGATGTGCATGCTGACCGAGTTTATTATACGTCAAGACTTTTGTTAAGTTTTTTGAATATACGATATATTATTTTTATATTGAGTGAACTCTCAGTTTTTTTGAATTGAATACCAGTGACCTTAATCGCAACAATGAGTACGATACTGGAAAAAATTGCGGGGATCGAGGCGGAGGTAAAGAATAATAGAGGTTATCTGGCGGTATTTTTTCTATACTGCAAATCTGTCAGTTGTTCCATATGTAAATTTGACCAGTTAACTCAATGATGATTTCTTTGTGTTTAGATGGCCAGAACCCAAAAAAACAAAGCAACGGCTGGTCATTTGGGTTTACTTAAAGCGAGACTTGCTAAATTGAGGCGAGAATTGATCACCCCTAAAGGTGGCGGTGCTGCAACAGGCGATGGTAATTTATCTTGACAATACATTTCAATTGAATTCACGCATTTATTGTTAGCTTTGAGAGTTTTCCCACATTCATTCTTTTTTTTTTTGCGGGGCCCTTAAAAAACGATGAATTGTTCCACTCCTTCCACTGTACACCAAATTCCAGGAAGACGCAAGTGACCGCTAATAATAATGAATTTCATTATTACAACAGGATTACATGTATCGGTCACGACGTTTGGAGAATAAACTAAATGTTTTAATTTTATAAAATAAGATTGTAACTTAATTGTTGTTTTGAATTTCAGGTTTCGATGTTGCAAAAACGGGAGATGCCAGAATAGGATTTGTCGGGTTCCCGTCAGTTGGTAAATCAACTCTGTTGACTACATTGGCAGGAGTGTACTCTGAGGTGGCAGCTTATGAGTTCACAACATTGACAACCGTCCCGGGGTGCATTAAATATAAAGGAGCCAAGATTCAAGTAAGTTCTATTCTGTACCAATGTATGAGCCCTTTAATTATTCTCCCTGCTGCAGATAAGTTTTCTCTATTAACAAATACACTCTTATTACATCTTATTATTAGTTTCAATATAATATATATTTGTTTTGATATTCTGTATGTCTAACGCCATAGATATTGACAGGTTGCACTGTCGGCTATAGAAGTAGCACAACAACGACATCAGTCAAAATACAACAAAATTCTTATGCAATAGTTGTGCATTGATTTGATTTGATGAAAAGTCATAGCAAAGATTCCAATCCTTAAAACAGGGTGTAGCGAGATTAATTAGCTCAACACTAATCCTGTCTTCTAACTTCTCGAACAATTCCTGTTGAACATCGTCTATTGAGATGGCTCCATTATGAGTCAATGTACACTCGATCTTCTTTTAACATGGGGAATGTATCTACGTTCCATGAAAAAAAAGATGGAGTGAACATAGACAAATGAAAGATAGATTCCATTACATTGGACCGTGTACAATGTGTATTATGTGTGCTCCAGATTGGGAGCAGAAATGGTAAAAAAAAAACGTAGATGGAATCACTCATTTTATTATAAAGTCCTAAACAATTTTGCTTCTGTGGCCTAACAGTAATATACGCTTAGCGATAAATAAATACTTTCCTGCTTGACTAGATCATTGTATTCAAATGTTTATGAAACTTTTATTGTTCAATTAATTTCAAGTAACTTCCTCACATTAACTTGAGGTTTTTAGTTGCATTTGTGAGTTTCTTTCTATTTTACAGAATTGTAATTAAATTTCAAAACATGAAGTAAATTTGTAGTAATCTATTTTATACCTTTTTGACAGTTACTTGATTTGCCTGGTATCATAGAGGGAGCCAAAGATGGCAAAGGTAGAGGTCGGCAGGTGATAGCCGTTGCCAGAACCTGCAGTCTGATCTTCATAGTGCTGGATGTCCTCAAACCTCTCCAGCACAAGAGACTCTTGGAACATGAATTGGAAGGGTTCGGCTTGCGATTGAACAAGCAACCGCCTAATATAGCGTTTCGAAAAAAAGAGAAAGGAGGGATCAATTTGAATACAACGGTAAGTTTACAAAAGAGCAACTTTTCACCGTCATTCGTTTTTTGATTTTTTTTCATTGTTATTAAATGCTCAAGTCTTTGGATTCAATTATCGCAAAACTATGATTTTTTTCACATTCCATATCCGTCTGATTCAAGGATTGCGATATACCTTAACACAAGTGCAATTGAATACATTGAAAATATGTTGTTTTCATAATTATAAATAATCAATCTGTAGGTATAAGGCACTTTTAATAACAGTGCTTTTTCTTTTTTCCGCTGTTCATGCCGTTTTTAATTATCGTTTCAGTGTATTCAATCAGAACTGGATTCAGACCTTGTCAAATCTATTCTCTCCGAGTATAAAATTCACAATGCTGATATTACGTTGCGCTATGACGCCACCAGTGATGATTTAATTGATGTCATTGAAGGAAATCGAATCTACATCCCTTGCATTTATTTACTTAATAAAATCGGTAAGTGTGATATGTCTAAGAAAATTTTCACATACTTATTTTAAACTTCGGTTAACCAAGCAGTGATATATCGCTACTAAACTTTTCTCAAAAAAAAACAGCTATATATCACTGCTGATTTAAGCTGTAAATTTATGCGTCATTCTTTGCTTTTCGGGCCGATATCTAACCAGATATCATTCTCATACGATCGCTCTGAATTTTTTTTAGTATTTCTTATATAATAAGAATGTTTTTTTTGTATAATACAAATGTATTTATTTTAAAATATCTTATCATGTAAAAAACTTCATTATAAATTGACGAGCTTGGTGGAAAAACTCCTGAAAGCTTGTTATGAGATATTCAGCGTTTTATGTTTACATATCTTTGCTTTTGATATATTTTTATATTATTCAGCAACTAAAATAATGGAAAAAATAGTGTTTTCATATGTTAGTAAAATAATAAACCCTTGAAAATGACCCCATGTCTAGAATGAAATATTATTACCAACATAATATTGTCGTGATTTTCAAGAGTGTGTTTTTTTTCATTTTACTGGACGCAGGGAGCGATTATATACAAACAGTAGCCTAAAAATCCCATAAATAAATGTATTAGCAGGGAAGCCTCAATTTCAGGGGCAATATAACGAATAAACAGGCAAGTAGATGTCAATTTCCTCATTGTATTTTTTTTTCTTTTACAGATCAAATATCCATCGAAGAGCTGGACATCATATACAAGATTCCCCATTGTGTACCAATCTCAGCTCACCACAGATGGAACTTTGACGATTTACTCGAGAAGATGTGGGAATACTTGAAACTAGTGAGAATTTACACGAAGCCTAAGGGACAACTTCCTGACTACAATTCGCCCGTTGTTTTGCACAGTGAACACACTACCCTCGAAGATTTTTGTAACCAGTTGCATAAATCTATTGCAAAGGAATTCAAAATGTATGTGTACTTTATTCATATCTTATTTCATTCGTGTAATCCGTTGCATACAGTGCTGCGATACACGCATTCATTTTATTTATTTCAAATGAATACAAAAGAATTAATGTTTCGTTTAATATAAACTAAGCTTTACGCTACCAAGAAATAAAGAGTAATGTTCTTAATAAGTGCCACAAACACCAACTGGATTGCCATTCTTTTTTTTATTAATTTTTCAATCAAATAACAGTTTTGTGTCTAATGGCATGGATTTCTATTATTTTTTAATTTCTTACCAAACACCTTTTTATCCAATCTCAAAACTGAGCATAAAGAGAGCTATTATTATCTTACGACTCTCCGAAAAGAACAATCGAGCAACTGATTTCCTTTCTTCCTTCCAGCCTTCTGCTCAAATGTTTCACATTAAAAACGGATATGATAAAAGTAACACTTACTGTTATATAGTCTTCTCTTTGGCTATTCTGTATTTCATCATAATTTGACTTTCTTATTAGGCTTATTTATTATAGTCAATTAATAGAGTATGTGATCATATTTAACCACTCGACAACAGCATCATTTCGATATCAACCAAATAGTCAAAACATGGCACCCACGAATGCAAAAGGATTAAAATTTAAACAAATTTTATCACAATGAATATAAAGAGTAACATTATAAATTACATGTAATTGACTTGACGCTATTATGGTGACATTCAAGTGCAAAGGGTTAATCAAGAATAATCCATTGCTTTGCTCTAATTTATTTGTTTCTTGTTTTGCAGTGCGCTGGTTTGGGGATCGTCAGTGAAGCATCAGCCTCAAAAAGTAGGAATAGAGCATGTGCTCAATGACGAAGACGTTGTTCAAATTGTGAAGAAAGTGTAGAGAAGAAATGCAACACGTTTGGAAGCATGGGTGCAAGGATAGCTACTTGTGCAAATCGATTACGAAAAGACATTTCAAACATATAAGCGCTAAAAATGCGATGTAATTATAACAGTGCCTGATTATAAAATATGAAAGCCATTTTATGCTCGGCAACATTTTCGTTTTGTATTTATTTGGAAGGTTAAATAATAGCTTCTTGAAACTGTTTGGTGTACTGAAAATCAGGGTATAAACAATGCTATATTTTCACCCATGCTTCAATATATAACATATTTTTCTTTGGTTTAGATTTTTAAACTTATTTTTGTGTTATCCGTAATATTAAACACAATAAATGTGTTATTTCAATATTAACGTTTCGTGAATATGTTTATTAACCCTTTTCCTGTTCAGCCACTTAGAATTTCGAAAGTAGAAAGTTGTTAGTTTTGAAACACTGAAAAAAGTTACTTTTTTATATTGCAATTCATTCTTGAACAATGCGTATATGTTCACGGGATGTGCAGGGAAAGGATTAACAATGTTTATGTACTTTCAAAGATAATTTTAATAAAAGTAAATTGTCTACATATTGTTTCATTGAATTAGCTTTTTATATCAAATATGTTATAATTTTATTACTTTATATTGAACTGAGTAAATGGACAATATGTTTATTTCATTATCATTTTTTGCATAATATAAATTTAGTATATTTTGAATGTATTGTTTATTTTGAGATTATACATTTACCATCCCAATTACAATGTTTTATTAATTACATTTATTAGTTAACTAAACATCACTTACTTTGGACTGATTCAAGCATTATTTTAGAAAATATTAGAACTACCTACCTATTTTGATTTTGTATCAAATTCAATAATATATTCCTTTCTAAATTTTGACTATACTTTCAATTCAACATAACTCATTTAGGAACAAGGGAAATCGCATGAAAAAGTACATTCATGATTCTAGCCATAAGTCATAGTTAGTACTGGTCTACCCATACAAGAAGGGTATTTAAATTGAAGTCTATTTGAAATATACACATTACAAAAGGTTTCAAAATACATGTTTATTTCTATTGCAATGTAACGATTGATAAAAAAACTAGTCAAAATTAATCAATTACCAAGAAAGTCAACCGAATACTCACAAAAAATAAATTCTGAGAATAGGTTCGTTAGGTTGATTTTTAATGATTTTTATGGTTTTTTAAATGTAAAATAATTTAACTCGACGGCTACTGACAGAATCATTTTGTTTGCTAATTTGACGCGGCCTGCAGTCAATGCATTACTTAACCAGTGCTCCACAACCTTTTCTCACCCTTAAGCACTCATTAAAATTTCGCAGCACACAGTATGCAAATTTCATAAATATTTTTTTCTTTATTTGGTGAATAACTACTTACATTCTTTTTAAACTATAATAAATTGACACCCCTTTAACTCCAGCTAAGTCTGGTCTAACGTAAAAAATATGCATTAAAAGACATATTTTTTAAAATAACAGACTATGAATTTTATATTATTTGTAAAAGTTTTAACGAAAAAAATTAAATAAGCTAAGTACACAACAAAAAAATATTTCATATTATAGTCGTCATCTGAGCTTTTGCTGCTTTCAGTAATCTCAGGTCTAATAATATGACAAATGACCTATTTGATCATATTTTATTGAGCGTATGTTGGTTAATGTTGAGATATTGAGTATACAAATAATTTACTTAAATGTACAAAAAAAATAAAAATTTCAGTATCAGTAAAAATTTGATGAAAAGATTTTTTTTTCTAAAAAAAAAAATCGCTTTTTCCAATCGCCACGGCGCGATACACCCAAATTGGAAATCATATATCATCATATAAGTTTCTGTGATTGATCTATGACACTCGCAAAGAATCGTCGGAATTTAGTTGAACCTTCTGAACTACAATTTGAAGTTTTCAGGGATGTTACATGTTCAAACTCGTGCAAAGAACACGATCGTTTGACGCATCTTGACATCATTCTAATAATTTATAATATATTATTTTAAAAATTTATTGCTACGGTCATGCGATGTACCACCATTGGTTTCAGAGCGTAGTACCAGGCTATCATAAAATATTCTTAATTCTAGTGACAATATTTTTTTATACAAATAAAAACATTTAAAAATTAATCACACAGCTGAACCGAAAACCGAAAAAAATGTTTTGTTTTCAAAACGAAAACATTATTTTAAAAAATTGCGGTCCAAAGCCCTGGATACTTTACCAATAATGGGTTGTTATATTGACGAAAAAGAACTTTGAAACTTAAATTTCCACTGGGTATCACTACAAAAACCGGCCGGCCCGGCCCGAGCCCGAGTCTCAATACCACTCTTGTTACCCGAAGCCCAGATTTATTTTTCTCAGCCCGAAAAAAGGCTGATTTTTTTTAATTTAGTAATTCATTTATACTTTTCAAACAATATATGCTTATTGTTTCCATATTCCCAACGTTATTTATAGCACATGTGAAATAAATTATCTAAGTTATGAATAATATTACCGTATGGCTGACTCATGATCCGAACATAGTATGAAATATTTTTCTGAAATTTGAATTGAATCTGAATTGTCTTTACCCGCGGGCCATGCCCGAGCCCGTGCAGACCTCTGCTACAAAATGTCACCACAGCAAGTACAGGTAAAGAAAAGTTCACTAAAAACATGTTGTGATTCACTGGCTTAAATTTAGTTTAAATGGTCAATTGAATTGCCCCATATCATTTGAATTGAGTTGACAGCTATCGGTGTTATCACATCTCTTTTATTATTGTATGAGTTCAAGGATTTCTTTCAAAAACGATGAAAAATTCCGGCTATCTCTCAATGTAATGTGATTTATGATTACCCTGTATTAATATATGAATATATTCTTGTTTGTAAGCAAATATTTCTTCAGTCATAGAAACATATTCAAGTGTGAAGGTTATTTTTCAATATGAATCGTATAATTTTATTTTTGCTGGTTTCAATTGCTTCTTTGCTTTCAATTAACGGTGAAGATGATCCTATCATTTCAACTTCATTAGGCCTAATACGAGGAAGCTTGATGACCACCAACTTTGGAAAGACAATCTATGCTTTCAGAGGTATTCCATACGCCCAAGCTCCCATTGGAGATTTACGCTTCAAGGTACAGTTTTATAGTTATGATTTTTGCAGCTAAAAATACCGAATATTTCGAGCTTAAAGCCATAATACTAAGTAGGTAATGAAAAATGTAGTTGTTAAATATAGTAAAATTTAATCCTATCCTAAAGTCCTATCTTCATAACAAAAACATTCCTACATTACCTAGATTCGTTGACAGCTTGATAAATAATAAATATATTCTTTTCATAACTACAGGAGGACCTCGTATAATTGGTTCCTGAAAATGTGTGCGAATGTTGAATGTTCGAAAGTAGATGGAAGTAAAAATAAATAAAATATTGTGTATTTTAAAACATTTATTTATCAAGTAAATATACGATGCTTAAGAAGCGTTCAAGAGACATGTTTTAGTGGCGTTTGCAGGTGTTTCCCTTAAAAAATTACATCATTGAGCAAAAAATCTTAAAAAAACGATTTTTTTAAATGTGCGAAATAGCGAAAGTCGAACTTCGAAAGTCGAGATCCGCCTGTATATCGACACTTTCTACATATAATCCTGTATTTGCAAACATTGAGATTTTACAGGAGAGCATTTCAAATATTCATAATGTATTACAAAGTAACGACTGGATGTATCTTTTTCAAAATTGGGACAGTGCTACTTTTTTCAAATCTAATTTTTCCTATGGTTTGATGCCTACCCATAGAACTGGGTGCATAGGCAACGAAAATGCAAAAGACATAACAATCACATATTTGGCACTTACGTGTTTATACGTAGGGAGTGTCGATATAACAATAATTCAGGAAGATTTTCATTTCCAATACATTGATTGTGCTTGTTTGTTTTTGATCTGACAATAGTATTTATCGGAAATTTAGTCAATTTCTCAGGAGGTATTCAGGAGGTATTTTCGGGTAGAAGGACTGATTTCTGTACCTCCTAAAAAATTTACTAAATTTCAAATAGATATTATTGTCAGATCACCGCCGATATAACGATTAAATCGGTGTTTTAATATACATTCCTTTTTACAGCATCTCGTATTAATTGTTTGTTGATTAAAAGATATTTTTATAAGATATTGTGTAATAACATAATTCCAATCAGAATCTATGGCTATTTATGTTCTTATGAAAAGCTTTTATCAATTTGATATGTATATGCAAACATTGCTTGATTGTACAATGCATATTGTCACGCAGGAAAAAGTGACTAAGTGTAAAATAGTAAAATTTTCAAAAGAACTCCGTTTGAACACAAGTAGTGATTCACAAAACTCATAATGTATTCTCGATTCCGAATTAGTTTTTTGACATTCTATGGTATAGGTAAGTCAAATTGGACATCTTTTTCATGTACCTATTGTGTTCGTAAGTCGTCAAATAGTTCCTTAGTCCATTTTTGTCAAAAATGCACTTGGTCACTTTCCTTTGTATGACAACGATATGTATGTTTTCTAATGTATACTAAACTAGCAGTTATCACTCATTTATCAGTGGACATAATTTCAGGCTCCTGTACCAATTGAGAATTATAATGGTACGTTTGACGCCAGCAATGAAGGCCCAGCCTGTTACCAAGAAGAATCAGATCTTCAATTATCTGAAGATTGCCTCCGTCTGAATGTTTACACAACAAACATTCCTAAAACGTCTCAGGAGAAGAAAAGACCTGTGATGGTTTTCATTCATCCTGGAGGATTTTACAGTGTATCAGGACAAAGTTACTTCTTCGGACCACAATACATTCTTGATCAAGATATTGTACTGGTGCCGATAAATTATCGACTAGGATCATTCGGTATGATGCATAAATATATCATAGTAACTATTTCTTACAATGCCAACATATAAAATAATCAATAAACCAAAAACAAATTTATTGAAACCTTATTATGTAAATTTTGTAGTTATTTCATTTATTATTCCTGGATGTATTGCATCAAATTGCTTTCATAGAAATAAAACCAATATGACTAGCTGCATGGTTTCAGCCCAGAAGCAGATATGACATCTTATAAGAGACTGTTGACCAGATGAACGCACTCGGCATGTTTAAATGCCCAAGACTTCATCTCGTATTTTAGACCAAACCAGAAGGATTCACTTTTAGATATGTGGTTTTAAAATTAGTTCAAACTTTTAAGTAGAGAAATAAGTCAAAAAATCTTAAAAATATCAATCAAAACACAAAACATACGTGTGAAAAGAACACTCGATATTGGGTTTTTTTTTAAATTGCGCGCATTTATTCAGACAGATCCACTCAATGCGGCGCCAGGGTTATCAAAAATAAACCTTGTTTATGCGTCGAAAGTGTGCATCGATTTTATTTTAATTTACTTTTTAATAAAAATTTCACAGTTACGTAATTTTTCTTACTGATTTGTGACCTAATAGAAAAAAATTGGAGAGTTCGTTTTGAGTCTTTTTTTGTCATTATAAATATATGTATTATAATTATATCATCCAAAATATATGGCAAAGTCATTGGAAGAAACAAACATTACGCCAAACCTTTGCAGAAGAGGTGTATGTAGGTGGTTTATGTGAAAAACATCCGACAGCATTTTTATTTACGAACATACAGCAATTTTGCGTGAAGATTCGTAGATTCAATATTTTTCACTTTCTTCATTTTCTTCAATTTATTTCAGTGAATTTAGTTTACTTAGGCTCGCTCTGCCGTTACAGCCTTAAGAAATAAAAATTACTTAGTCTTATCCACGATAAATTATGAATACACTATTGCAACAATAGAAGTTGTCAATTTTGAAAGAAGGATGTGACTTTAATTGATTCTTACTAAATTTATTTTCTATTCAGGTTTTCTTAGTACTGGAGATAAAGAGGCATCGGGGAATAATGGTATGAAGGATCAAGTTGCAGCCTTGACATGGGTGAAACAAAACATCGCTAAATTTGGCGGAGATCCAGATAATATCACAATTATGGGATATAGTGCTGGATCCATGAGCGCCATTTTACATTTAATATCACCAATGACACGAGGTATTGTTTTTGTGATATATTAATAATAGATCAATAAGGTACAGTGGTTATTTTGTTTTTTGATAATATCTGAGGATTCTGTATCGAGAAGTATTTCCAGGGAAATCAATGCTTTTTGTTAGTCTTGATTTCCGAAACTCGGGACTGAATTTTGAATTATATGTTTTTATAGTACATTTTATTCACTCAAGACATACCATGAAAAACAACCGTTAGAAACAAGCCTTGATGTTGACTTGATTTAGTTCGAAAAATTGTATGATACTATGAAGGGTGGGGAACTTGTCGATTGGCAAAATTCAAGAAACTTTACTAGATATACTTGAAAATGTACCAAAGCAACTTTGTAAATGAATGAATGATTTGCATTAAGTTAAAATACTGGAGATTCCCCACTTCTGTAATATGGTCACGGTTCTCAGGGATACCAGGGAAATGTCGTGCCTCGCGTCCCGGGAATTGAGAAAAGCCGGGACTCCGGAACCCTGAATACTATCTAAAAAATAAATGAACAGAAATTAATATTTTACCCCATTGAGTCCTAACAGTGTTAAATTGACTAACATCACATAAACAAATTCTTGTTCCTTCTAAAATATTTAATATGATTACACCTTGACCTGCATGCAAAATATCATACATGTGACCTGCAATTATGACTGTTTGTTTACAAATTAAGTGAACCAGCTGCTGTCGAGCAGTTCTTACGGATGTCACGTTACTATCACATTTTCTTGAAAGTCAAATTTAAAATATGTAATATATTTCAAATAAACATATTTTATAATCTATCTCAGTGATTCTTAACCGGTTCACCGTGGTGCATTTGCAAGTGCACCGCGGAAATATGGTAAAAGACAAAAAAATACGCGAAATGTTGAAAACCAAAAAAATTCTTCGGGAAATTATGATAGCCGACGAATCTATTTTATCTAATCGATCGCACGTATTGCCTCGCGTCGAGTTTTTGAAATGGGTTACCTTGTAATAATAAATTTTCTGTGATAACTATGGAGGAAATTCGGATATCTGTCCAAGACGAATACCCAGCACTCTGCATGAGTGCACTGAAAATCTTGTTACAGTTTTCAACATCATATTTGTGCGAGCTCGGTTTCTCAACAATATGAAAACTAAAAAACGAGAAACACTTACGAATTTAGACGAATAATTGAAGGAAGCTCTATCAAATATTCGACCTAATATTTCTGAAATCTGCAAAAGCCGACAAGCTCAGTTTTCACATTAATTAATTTTCACATCGAAGAATCTCCATTTTATTAGGATTAATTTTAGTTTTTCCATATTTGTATATAATATACATATATTGAAACCGGTGGTGCACCGTGACTTCGAAAAGGTTAATAACCACTGATCTATCTGAACAAAAAAATACCTGAAAAGAAGAACTATCACTCTATATGACAAGATTTGCTTTGAAATCGTGATCTGGATCCCAGATCATCCATGATCTTATCGTTAATAGTCTGTCCAAAGTGTCATTCAACTTTTACTGAGATATTCAACAATATTGATGAATTTTAACAATATCATGATTTTTTCCAGGATTGTTCCAGAAAGTCATAGCTATGAGTGGAGCAATAGGTGGAAATTGGAAGATAGGATACAATCAAAAGAATCTAGCTGATAAACAAGCTGTATTAGTTGGTTGTCCAACTAATTCTACAGAAGTAATGATGAGATGTCTGAGAAGTATACCTGCAGAGAAAATTGCTGACAGTTTCAAAGACTTCTTTGTAAGAATAGTTTTTTATATCCAACTTGCATTATAGCTGCACTACAATTATCAATTATTCATGAGCACGGATACCAGGAAAGATCAGTAGTAAACAGACCACACTATAACTGGGGGTATATTCGTATGTAAATTATTGAAATAATAAGTCTTTTCTGGAATTGTTAATCCTTCCAAACAGGTGTTGTATAAGTTTAAAAGCTTTCAAAGGTTTTTGTATTTTAACATATTTTCTAAACTTATCATGTTAAACTTACTGTTTCATGAAATTTTTGATAAATTTGTAAATGTTTTGATATGGGAAAAGATTACGGGAAAACTTTACAAATAACGTAATTATCTAATGAAAATCATTATAAAGAGGTAAATTATAATTCTTAGGATGAAGACGCTATGCTGAAAGACCTGTTGATTTAATAAATTCTTTGTAATCTCGGTATGTTAACCCTATTAATTTGTATGCCGCTGTAACGATAAGTAAATTAAGAGCAATGTATCATATCAATTGTGATATTACGATTGTTTAATGTTGAACTCTGCACTCAAGGGTGCTAATCAACTCTTTGTCAGCTGCTACACTGCTAATTGTGAGTTTAACCTACCAGATTATAATTAAATTCTAACATAAAAATTATTGTGGTTTATGAACTTTCATTGTCGTTATGTTGATTTTTACAGGAATTCCGTTCTGATCCTATACTTATTTGGGCTCCAGTCATCGAAGAAGACTTTGGACAAGAAAGATTTTTAACTGATAATCCAGAAAAACTCCTTCAAAACGGAGATTTTTCCAATACACCTATTATGATGGGAATTACAGAGTTTGAATTTGCTGGTCCAGCCTATCGTAAGATGCTTGTCCAACTATTATTATGGAGCATAGAGCTATTAAAACTAGCCATAGTTAGGGCTGCCAGAATTATTGCCATCCAAACCGGGACATTTAACCGGGTTATTCGGCTGATCAATGCATTATCTAGAAAGGTGGACATTTTCAGCAACGCACATTGTGTATTGTTTGTTAAACTCTTTTTCTTATATGACTTTGTATGTAAATAACATCTTTTACCCTTTATTCTATTTTCTCAATTCTAAAAATATATTCTTTTATTTTAACATGTACTGCATTATTATGCTCTCAAATTTATGGCGCATTGGTGTCAGCTGTAATGCCTTGCATTGTATTTATTATTTTACAATAGACAAACAATATATAATAATAATTGCTTTGCTTTTACTTTTACAGAGGTTGCAACAGATGACAAATACAGAAATGAAATAAATCAAAATTGGGATACGTTAGCTCCAATTGCATTTCTTTATGAAAGAAACACTCCAAGATCAAAAACTATCAGTAAAAAGTTGAAAGACTTTTACTTGAAATCTGAAGATATTCAAAATAATGATGCATCTATAAAAGGACTGGCGGAACTTTATGCCGATAGTATAATTGGTTTTGCTGCCCATCGCTGCGCTGATTTACTGGTCAACAGCAATAAAAAACATCTTTATTACTACAGATTTAGTTATAAAGGACAATTAAGCCATTTTTATCTCCCAAGTTCCAATGGCACTAAACGCACACCTCTTGGTAAATGATTCAAACCATTAATATTCAACAAATTGGATATGAGATTTCCATACATTCAAAATAGTTTATTTTCTAACCTGGTAATTTTAAAGATATCGTAAGAATATTCAATGAAAAAACAATAATCATTCGTAAACAACATATTCCACAATTTAAGAATCAGCTTCACATAACTGATATTATCAACTGTTTAAAATAACTACACATAGGTTTCCATATAAACGTGAGATAAATAATTGTCAAACTATATGAATCAAAATAGAAGGGAGAGCAACACGAAATTAACAATTATTATACAAAGAAATTATTCAGCAGGGACTTCCATGAGTTGGAATTCCTGTATCTACAGACAAATTCATAAATTAATTTTTCAAGTATACACAAACCAAATACTTGTTCAAACGCATTTTTGACGATCGTTTGATTTTGGCAATACTTGTAGAATTAAATACGTTGCTTTTTTACACTTTGGTTATTATAGATGTACCAATTTAACTTGGCCGCTAGTGAAGGTGCCACCGTCGCGTTAGGAATGTTGCCATACTCAACCAGAACTGAAATTTCCAGGAATTGCGACGGTTATTAAAAGTAGACAAGATATTTATTTTGCATATAATGGCAATTGGAGAAATTTATTCTAGACTGAAAATTCTAGTTCCAAATTCGGCGGCGGCCAAGTAGTGTTGTATAGTATAAGTTACTATATTTTTAGTTTTTATTTTCAGGTGCTGTTCATCATGATGAACTAATTTATTTATTTTACATCAGTATTGCTTTTCCAAAATTTTCTGTGACAGATCCAGATTATGTCACTGTTAATAAATTGACAAAAATGTGGACAGACTTTGCTAAATCTGGGTATGCTAACATGTACCTTTTAAGTGTGGCATCATTTTGAGTCCAGTTGAATCCATTTACCTTACGCTTTGTTGTAATGTATAATTTTTGTTTACAGCAATCCGACACCTCAAAATTCTTCACTTCTGAACAATGTAATATGGCCACCTTACACACGGGAAAAACTTTATGTAGATATTGGCAGTGAGCTACAAGTTAAAAATTGCTTATATTGTGATAGATACAGAGTTTGGGATGAACTTTTTCCATTGGGCCCTCAAAAGCTTTGAAAGAGTTAATATAAATATATCCAACATACAATAGCATAACGTCTATCGACAAAATTGAAAATATTTTTTCAATATTGAAGAATATATTATATACCTACCTACCTGGCCTCTTCTAGGATTGTTTTATTTTTCAAATAATTCACAACATTAATCACCTCCCACTTTACATTCCTTGTTTTTGACAAATTGATTTTTTTGAGTAATTTATGATAGATTACTTCAAAAAGCTATGTATATTTTGGGCTTTCAGATTACTTTTATCGGATATTCTATTTATTTTGTATGTATAATATTCACAAATATTCACAATGAAATCTAATAAGACACGTAGAAAAACCAATAGTAGGAAGGTTTTTTCTATGGCTATGGACTTTCTATACTTAACTGTTGCGACCCCTCGTCTGTTTATTGGGCATGAATGAAAGTTGCGTGTTTAATTTTCTAGCGTATCTCCACTTAAATTTGAACCAATTCGTTTGGTATTGAAATCAATTCCAGTTGAAATAAAAGCGCAGTTGTCATAAAACACGGTTCCCAGTATCAATTACTGATGCTTTGAAGCTTAAGATTATGGGCATTAAATTTAGAAAAGAGTAAGATCTTGCATCTTCAACAGTAAAGATTTATTACTTGAAAGAATGCCATAATATAATATGCTCTCTATAAAATACAGTAGAAGATTTCTGTTTCGCCCATTTCTAGGATATCGGTACACATGTATTTAAAATATAAACTATCTTTTTTTCTTAAACTAATCCTTTCCCAATGTGGTGTTTATGAACTACTAATGGACCATTTGAACACAAGTTGGTTGTATTTTAACAATTACTGGTCGCTTGCAAATCAGTTACATTAAAAGTCCATTTAGCTGAACAAAATTATTAATGACGTTACTAATATAATATAAAATAATGAATCAGATTCCCTGATTCATTATTTTATATTATAGTAGTAACGTCATTAATAATTTTGTTCAGCTAAATGGACTTTTAATGTAGCTATATTTGGGATTTCAGATTAGTATTTAATGATTTGCAAGAGGTCCATAACATTTTAATAGTAGACTCTTTCATTTGATGTATGTATAATTTGTTTGATAATCAGTATTTTCTGTCTCAGTTCATGAACCATTAGTTTTATATACACTCAATTTTATATAAAAAAAGCCTGTTATGTTTGTATTTTTATCAGTTGATAATGCTCGCGATGAGCGAAACCGGTCCTGATCATTATAAATATGTGGAAGTAGTACAAATGAATTTTGTTTTATTTTTTAAAATACAGTATTTGCATAATTTCAACCAAACCCCCCCCCCCCCCTCCAGACATTCATATAGTATGAAGCAGAGATGGGTGACTTTGGGCTTGCGGGCACCCAAGTAGTAAGAGAAGTTTATTAAAGGTGACTACATCGAACACTTTCCAATTGTCTATTATTCTGAAGATATTTTCTAAGGTACTTCGACATATCGATTCTGGAAAGGAAAAAGGACGTAACCTACACCAAAAAATATTGTGTATAACTCAGACAAATCGTGTTAATACAGTATGTTTTTATATACACGTATAACATATAGGGTTATAAATAATTGCACTTTGTGTTAGGTAGTATCCACTTGGTACACTTGAACTTTTGTTTCGATAGTTTGCACTTTGTGTAAGCTAGTATTCACTTGGTACACTTGAACTTTTATTTCGATAGTTTGCACTTTATATAAGATAGTATTAACTTAGTACACTCAAACTTTGATTTTCATGTCCACTTAGAACCCTGCTTCTTCATAAATACCACTCCTATAATATACTAGTGAATAAAATCTAATTCGTGGAGCAAAGACAATACAGGCGGCCTAATATAGAGTTGCGACAAGTAAACTAGTCTATGGTGGAAAATCCTATGTTGCAAGTAGTAAAGAATAAGTGACATTTCATTACAGCGTTGTGAAACTATCGATTTCAAAGTGTGAGTATTTATATTGAGTGAAAACTTTTTTGTCTATGTGATAATATTTTTTCGTAAGTGCAACATATTTCTTCAATGTTTAAATATATTTTATTATGTGGCATCACTTTATTTTTAGTGAAATAATTTGTTTTTTGTGGAATGTATTTGCTATAAGTGAAAACTATCTTTACGAAAATGAATATCATCTAAACAAAAGTGTATTTAATTGTAAGCCTAACATATATAACGACCACAGAAAGGCAAAAAGACGTATCCTTCCGTCTTTTCAAAATATGTTTTTTTCGATAATCACAATGTACACAATTTAATACACGTTTTGTGTGGGCTATACAGAATATTTTTTGAGTTTGGGTTACGTCCTTTTTCCTTTCCACAGTCGATATGCATTCGAATCTTTTTTTTTCAAATATGAAATATTTAAACACTCTTAAAGTGTTAACTGTCAATTCATACTGGAAATACTATTTTAAAAATAAAACACAATTCGTTTGTACTACTTCCACATGTTTATAATGATCAGAGCGAAAGCATGTGGAAGTAGTACAAACAAATTGTGTTTTATATTTAAAATCAATGTTCCGATCGCGGCCAACTGATTCACATTGAGTCCACTGCTTTAGAACAGTAAATTCAAATTATGTGCCTGATTATGATAAATTAGACGATGATCTGCAATGCAAAGTATTTTAGTTGGTAAATATGTATACCTTTAACTAGGTTGTATAAATTATTATTGCATATTGTAAAAACATCTTTATTTTTTCTATATAATAATTTTAATAAAAGAATCCACCCATTAAAAAGGTTTTCGACCTCTGGTGTAAAGGATACTAATCTGCATAAATGTAAATCAGTAGATTTTCTAAGAAATATTCCTTCTTTTTGTTCTTAATGTATAAGGCAATCCCCTTTTTTTTATTCCTCACGTAGTTTGAAGTTTTATGTTTTTTTTTAAGTTTTCCTCATGCTTACTACAGCATATTTTAAAAGAATACTATGTAAAAAATTATAGAGAAATATATGAAAAAACTATTCATTGTCCATATATTATAATATATATATAATGTATGTATTCCACAATATGTTTTCTTTCTTACCTAGAAGTTTTCAGATTATCTACCTGAGTTTCCGTGGTCGTTGAGATGACTTTGTCCACCGTTTCTAACAGTTTTATTTTTCGTAGTTCAATTTTTCCTTATATTTTGTTGGATAAATTAACTCATATTATTTCATATCAATGAAATTATGATGAGATGCTTCATGAGGAGTCCAGTCCATAAGCTCCACATTGAAAGACAATTACTCATTTTCCTTTGACTAGTTTATAGTACTAACATAATTGATTATTTAATTAGTCTTGTTTTTGCTGCCAACACATAATTTAAAATCCCTTATTACTAGGGTTACTTATTTTTAGTGGTTATGAACCTTAATATTTCAACAACTTTCTACAAAAAAAACCAAAACGACATTCCAAAACAGTTGTAATTTTAAAGGGTTGTAATCAATTAACGAGATGACGATATGAATAATTGCAAAATATCAGAACTTTAAAACGTAATGTATAAAAAAAGAAGGTAAAAGAACTTCAGTCAAACTTCACCAGCCAGAAAGACGCAGGCCACTGATAGCATACCAATTATAATGATATTTTATATATAATTAAAAATATGATATCATATGATTTTTAATTATATATAAAATAACGTTATGAATTCCCTGTGTTAATTTATTTTTTTGTTTATCATATATATAAGTCAAGATTTATTTATAAACAAACCATATCTTTAGTTGCAGTTGAATATATTAATAGAAAAGTAATTTTTGTAAAACTTCTTCAGTCATAGAAAAATATTCAAGTGTGAATGTTATATTTCAGCATGTCGTTCATGTTTCATCGTATTATTTTGTTTTTTCTAGTTTTAATTCCTTTTTTGCTTTCAATAAATGCAGATGATGATCTTATTGTTTCAACGACATTAGGTCAAATAAAAGGAAGCTTGATGAATACAAATCTTGGAGAGAAAATCTATGCTTTTAGAGGTATCCCATATGCCCAAGCTACCATTGGAGATTTACGTTTTAAGGTACGCACTTATATTGTTATTTTATTTTTGCACAATGTTTTTTGTTCAGAATCAGAGTTATGTGAGTATTTTTTTATGAAAAATGTTACTTGGTGCAATATCGTTTCACAAAAGAAATATATCATCCTGTTCTTCATCGGGAATACTGGTTAGATCAAGCGAGGCAAAGAATGGATTTAGTACCAATGTAGAGTCTTCTTCTGTCAGCTCAGGAAAGTTACGGTGGAGTTTATTTGCAAAGAATAATGTTCAGTAACGTCCCCTTTCAAATCGTTATTTATCTCACATTTGTCAACCACACTTCAAAATTTCCCAAACATAAAAGTGATTTCAATATTTTTTTCAACAATTTTGCAGTTTAGATAAAAATGAGATGATATCATCTTGAAATCCGATAATATTCATATATTTTTCCTTGAGTTTCAAAGTATATTTAGCTACTTTAATGTGTAAGAAACTCTTTTCATCCATGTTTCATCATTTGATAAAGAGTTCAGAGAGCATAATTCTAATTGCGTTAGTTTTTTTTGACAATTTCCAATGCGACTTCATAAAATATGATGTTTTCACTAATGTCGTGCTACCTTACTGAAAACCCTTCGCGACTCCCGATGGGGAGTCGCGACCCATCGGGAGTCGCGAATGGCTCGGGAAGCTGTAGTTTAAGCCTTCCAAGCCATAAATGCCTGACACGTTGGTCATGGAAAATACTGAGATAGGGGAATTAAGGTGTTAAACTGTAAATTCTTGGTGAAAAGGCATTAAGGTAAATGTACCAGTAGTTAACCTTTTCCAATAAAAGTGCCCAAAATACGAAACGTATACGCGGGATTGCTCTAAATTGTAGAGTTCAGACAAGGGAAACTATCTTTTGTCGGATTGAGGAACTAAAATATCACCATATATGTCATTCGGGTGTAATAGCGGCCATTTAAAAACAGCACCTTGTGCAGTATTTTATTTTGAATTTCTTAAGAGAACTATTAAGGATATTAGTGAATGTAAGCATATACTACTTGATTCAACCAAGAGTGGTCTTACAGGAAGTCCTGATGAAAGGTTGTCATGAAACCTTCTGATTAGTCATGGTCAACTACTGAAAAAAAAGGTTGTGAACTATGTGAACTTTCAATTTTTTAGATGGTCAACTACTGACACAAAAACATGGTTGTTAAAAATTGAACACGATTTTTTTATAACATACCTTTTTCTAATTTGGATTATTGAGATTTTGTACACTTCCATGTATTTTGTCACTAACGACCCGGGTTTCGCCTTTCGGCATCTTCAGGCATTCGAGCACACGAATGGACTCGAACTGACAGAGAGTAAAGAGTGTCTAACGTTTATATAGAAGATACAAATGCGACAAATATTATTTACGAGGTAAGATATTATACGTCTGAGAGCCACACTGATACCTGAGTTAACATTTCGAGAATTACCTTAATCCTTATTTTGTAAACAACCCATTAGCAGAGTGGCGAATTGCCGCTTTCCAACTTCTTTTAGAAATACCAGTGATTTTACAATTATAATAGCATTGTGGGTTTCGACGGGATGCAATTCGACGAAAGGGTAAATATATACGATCATTCCACATTTAGTGACATCTGTTAGGTGTTTCAACGTATAGGATATAATAACGGCGAATTAGGAAGGTTCAGCTGGTCATTCAGACTTGGCAAGGAATTTAACTGGGCTCTATTGATTTCCAAAATTTCTTGATATAATTTATGATCCCCCATGTTTTTATGCAACAGTTTAACCCCATCATCCGCATTAAACGTATGGTTCTCCATTAGCAAGTGATTTGCGAATGTCGAAGTATCTTTTTTTAATCTAAAAGCAGCTAAATGTTCTGATACCCTTATATCTAATGTACGTTTGGTTTTACCCACATAGAAATGTTGGCATTGTAATTTATAAATACCAGATTTGTTCTTAAAATGGACTCTATCTTTATTTTTAATAAGTGGGCCTTGATTGTATGCATAAAAAATTTGTTTGTTCGTCTTATTTTCTAACATTTATTGGTTAACATCGTTAAAGGCATCAACATCATTAGAGACAGAGGGGCTTTTTCCAATATGAAGGGTGTATTTATTTTGCTGTCATCATCATTGCTGACAGTGTTCATTAACGCTGAAGAAGATCCTGTTATTTCCACACCTTTAGGCAAAATTTAAGGAAACCTGTTGGCAACCAATCTTGGAAAGACTATATATTCTTTCAGGGGAATACCGTATGCTGAAGCTCCTATTGGTGATTTACGTTTTGAGGTATGTGTGTATTGCAAATCACTCATAACTAACAGAACATGATAAGACAGTGCAAGCACCTCAATATAAATTGGCAAACATTACATTGCTTTCAATAGAGTACCTATTTGCCCCAGGGTGTGCCTAGCCTGTGCTGAAAACGTCAATGAGAAAATCTATGAGTCCGAATATTAATGTAACATAATTAAAAACAATAATCTAGGTGTTTGATGTTCACTACACACATATATGACTTTAATATGAAATGTGTTTTAACTGATAGCTTGACTCTGTGAGGTTTTTCAGCACAACTTAGTCGCAATGATAGATCAACCCTCTGGGACTAAGAAGGTTAAAACACAACTTTCACTAAAATTGTAATATAATACCACTTTAAATATTATTCATTTCTAGTGATATGTTACTGGTTTGTTTTTAAGTCTCAATATTTTTAAATCCGATGCAAATCTTACAAAAGGTCAGAGATCTGGACGATAACGTGGACGAAGTCTTCGCGAACGTGAGGAGGTGCGGCGTAGCTCGAAAACATCAATCGTTCACCGCCAATGAGAGGGTCTTATGTGAGAGATGACGAAAAGATGCGGAGCGCCGCTTCTGGAAGACGATCAGTTAATTTGATATTTTCGAGTGAAGTGAGCGCGCCGGTGTGTTTATCAGTGAAGAACATGTGTTTTGCATTTAGAAATTTCAGGGCGTAGCGGAAACAAACGATTGCACGCAGGACAGGGTTGCCGCTTCACGTCTTTTCGTCATATATCGATTCAAATCGCACCAACATCGCCTCGCACTGACTTCGTTCACTTAAGACACGATATAAGCTCTAAAGACTCTCAAAAGCTACAAATGTTTGAGCGAAAGCTCCTGTGAAAGATTTTCGGCGCTCTCTACAGGAATGTTATTTGGCGACATTTGCACCACCATGATCTTAATAACCTCAACAGTGAGTCATAGCTTGTCGGATTTGTCAAAACTTAATACCTACGATGGGCAGAACATTTATGACGCATGGAATTGCATTTAATCCTCTTGAACTTTTTCAGCCTCCAGCGCCGATTAAATGTTATAATGGAATATTTGACGCTAGCGAAGAAGGTCCTGCCTGTTTTCATATGACTCCTACACTTACAACATCTGAAGACTGTCTTCGGATAAATGTTTATACAACAAATATTCCTAAAACAACACAAGATCATAAAAAGGCAGTAATAGTGTTTTTTCATCCAGGAGCATATCACAGTTTCTCAGGGCAAAGTTTATTCACAGGGCCTGAGTATATTCTGGATCACGATATTGTTCTAGCGTCTTTGAATTATCGACTTGGATCACTCGGTATATATATCTAACGGTACATACAAATTTATTATATGATTCGCTGAGACGCTAAACACGCTCCCGAGGGTTTTTAGTGTTTTGAGTAAATCACGGAATACTGTTATGAACAGTATGATAGTTTTAAGTATAATTTAAGTTAATTTGTGTCTTCCGGTGTATAAGAAAAAGTAAGATATTCTTTTACAATGTCGTTTTCTCAAAGCGCGTCGACCGTCTAAAACGAGGAGTGAGATCGTGTAAAAAACAAAAATTTATTTTTGGAAAATTTTTGAATTTCGAACAGGGGACGAGAAGAAAATTTCGACTCGTAACTATAAAAATTGATAGATCTATCGATAAAGCACATACGTACATTAAAAACTCATGTTATTGAAAAGTTACCAGGAGCATTTTTAGCGACTCAGCTACTCATATTATTCAACATATTATTTAGTCATAACAAAATCAAATTGAAAGGTATTATTCCAATCACTACATTCCTCCTTAAAAACTATTAACTTTCTTTAATTGACCAAAAATAATCAAAAACAGATAAAATGAATATCTTGTAACACAAAATCATATTATACACTAGTAAAAGCCCATTGAAAATTCCAAGGCATACTTTATTAAACAAGTAGTGAAGCCAATTTTACACAATCAAGAGACCTTGGGCCCACCAAACACGCCGTTTTTTCAAATAATAAAATGTCTTTCTATTAAAAAATATGTAAAAAAAAGGGAAACAATGTGTTGGATAATATTTTTATATATTAAAGTTTGTGGTCATGAAATTTTTAGAGACTATTTCTCAATTATAGTTTTTATACAGATAAATTTAACCTGTTTATCAGGTTTCCGAGTACCGGAGACAAAGAGGCCCCTGGAAATAATGGCATGAAAGATCAAATCGCAGTGTTGAAATGGGTAAAGCAAAATATTGCTGCATTCAGTGGAGATCCGGACAATGTCACAATTATGGGGTATAATGCAGGTACTATAAGCTACATTCTTCATTTGACATCACCGATGGCGAAAGGTATCATATTATAATGATTAATATTTGATAATAAATTGTGAAGCATAGCTACGTAAATAGGCTTGATTCCGATACAAAAGTGTAACGATCAATCACTTATACTTGCTACACCGAAAACAAATCCTATATTTTTGGATATGCTCTATGTTGTTGCAGAGATAGAAAAGTAAACTGTTTATTTATTTATTGTAAATTTTAAAAAAAATTTAAAAAATACGCAAACATAACAATAGCACAATAATAAATACAATAACAAAAGTAAAAACAATAATACTAATAAAAACACTTTTAAAATTATACAATACAAAGAGAATAAGATATCAATTTATAAGGAAAAAATGTTTGGTGAACAACACCCAGAGTTTGGTGCTGAAAATATCCAACTCTCTAGGTAATGCATTGATCAGCCGAACGGCTCTTGCAACTGGTGACTCAAATAACCGACGCGAAGAACAAGTTTTAAGAATAAAAATTGCTTGGTTATTGTTTCGGCCACGTAGATAAAAACTGGGAGAATTTAAGTTAATAGTCATGAGAATTTCAGGATTATAAACTCGTCCCTGAAGAAGAAGAGAGAAATGCTTTAGAATCAAAAACGATCTTCGTGCTTCAAGAGAGTGAAAAGATAGCATTCCTAAAAGAAATTTGGTTGGGTACTACGCTTTTAGGGACTATTAAAGGGAAAGTATTGAAATCTTTGATAAAGAAATATAAGAATATAACTATAAATAAATAGAAATGGTGAAGTCAAGTTTGTTTTTTATAGACTTATTCAAAATCGAGTCTATATTAATCCTTCCTCCTACTTCTTGATAGTTAAAAACAGTTTTAGATCATCAGAAGAGAGCAGATACTTTATTCGACTCATACTTTCCACAATATCATTAATAAAAATAAGAAATAAAGTTGGACCGAGATTCCATCGCTGTGGTACCCCAGAATATGTTGGAAAAATATTTGATGCCCATCCAGCGTATTCAACATATTGTCGTCGTTTTGACAAATAAGAAACAAAAAATTTAATTAACTTGTTTGAGTTTCCTACAGCACTTAATTTATTTATCAGAATATCACGGTCGACACGATCAAATGCTTTCAAAATATCCGTGTAAATAACATCAACCTGACAATGGGAATCCAAAGATTTCGATATATATTTACTCACTATACACTATATACCATTAGATTGGTCATAGTTGAACGCGCTGATCTAAAACCATGTTGGGAATCAGTTAACTGATAGTCAACATGCATATAGATAAATCTATGTAGTATTGATTCAAAAAGTTTACCCGATACTGATTGACCTGCTCTGATGAAGAATATTATAAAAATTGATTCCTGAAAGAAAATGTTTTGTATGGTGAGGAGAAGTTTTAATCTACAATAGATTACAATTTTACAAAATGTTGATAGTGATCGATAGTGTTTAATAGTAAAAGAAGTAACATATTTACACTGTCACATCGGTGGTTTGTGCTGCACAGTTTTGGCACATTGAAGATATTTACTATGATATAATGAAATTGTAATATTTTTTTATTTTGCTTGTTTACTGATTCCTGCAAATATCTGTGCTATAATTACTTATAATTATTGTTTGTCTTAGTCAATAAATATTTCTGTTCCAATAAATGTAAAAAACAATACGGCTTTTTTCAGTTTAAACATTTCTGTTACAACATAAAAGTGTTGACAAGACAAACATTAGTTTAGTTATGAGTAATAATATCATAAATATATGCAGGAACCAGTAAACAAGTTAAATAAAAAAATATTGCAATTTCATTATTTATTATATAATGATTTGGAAAGGCTTTAACTTTCAAACAAAAGGTGATCAAAAACAAAAAATCGTAGATTATTTTTACATAAAAAAACCATTTTCGTGAAATTGGCACATTAGATTGGTTTATTTTGTGTAACGACAATGTCATAAATCCTATGTGATCAAAACTAGTAACAGATGAAAATATACTTCTCTATAAATTTGTTAATTTTCTTCTAGGTGCTACCCATCTCGATGAACTAATTTATCTCTTTCGCATAAGTATCAGATTCCCAAGACTGTATGCAGGGCATCCTGATTACATAACTGTTAAAAGAATGACAAAAATGTGGACAGATTTCGCATTATTTGGGTGTGTATATTATTTTTGCAATCCTTGACAATATTTGGGCACCATCTGTAAATTTATAAACAGATTTTTTGTTTCTCTCATTTTTAATCATTGATTTTATTATTACAGCAATCCCACACCAAAGCCATCCCCATTACTCAATAATGTAACTTGGCAAAGTTATAAACATGATAAAGCTTATATGGATATTGGGAGTGAAATCAAATAAAAAATTGCTTGTTTTGTGACAGATATGCTGTTTGGGATGAAATTTTTGAAATTGTGTCCCTAAGATAATATGAATAAATATATAACATATTATGTATAATTTAAAAATAATGTAAAAAATCAATCTAATTTTTATTATGTTAACACATGTATTGGGATAAATCGATTATATAATCGAAAATAATGAATTATTATTTCAAATGATGTTTTTTTATATTCTCTCACTTCTCACATAATTTTTATTGAATAGTGATGGGAATCTAAAAGTTAACCTTCTCGAAACTGTCACTATCTATACATTCTAGCCGAGAGATGCAAAAGACTTACCTACTTTTGATTATATAATACGTTAGGGGGCGTTCATTTATAACGTCACGCGATTTTGACTATTTTTAGATATGTAGTCTGTATTACTTTTGTTTCACTGTCGATTGCATACATTTTGAAAATAGAGCTTGGGTTGTGCAAGCAATAATGGAATAGAGAGTAAAAATATCAATATCCTAACTTTTGTATTTCTGGGAGATAAATGATGATTTTGCGACATTTGAGGTAACTGCATACGCGCACACCATTTACAAAAGTAAAGTTTTAAAATAATTTACGAGAAATTCTAGATGTTTAAAATGTTCAGTGTGATCAACCAACTATTGATAATAATGTCTTAAGCAAATAGTTTGTCTATCCGAGTGTAAAAATAAGTTGTGGCATAACAATCCCTATATCATAAGTATATGGGGTTTTGGTTGTGGCCATATAAACAAAACAACTTTTATCAGGCGGAATTGTAATTGGTAAGTGAAATAACACAAGTTGTACTTAAGTCAGCAAGTACCGTCACACGGGGTTATTTCATCTCCCAAGTATAATTCCGCCTAATAAAAATTAATTTGTTTATATGGCCACAAAATATTTTTATACTCGGGTAGACAACATATCTGTTTATGGCTTCATTCTCAGTCGTCAATTGTCAATCGCTCTGAATCTTTTAAACCCCTATAGGTTATTGTAAAACTCCAATTTTCAAAATGGTGTGCGCACATGCATACAAAAATGAAGTTTTACAATTGGCTTTTCCTTGCTCATAGACTAATATATTTTAGCCTTGGATCGTTGCCATGTCAATTAGTCTATGAGTCTTTGACAGCTCTAACCATAAATTTGTATACGTTGTACCAAAATATCAATCTATGGACGGCAAATTCAAACTTGGGACTCACATGTTTTATACCAAGTGTTAATTTCTTCTAATAAAGCCAAAATATGGACGCATATGATATATTTAAAAAGTTAACCAAGGGTTTGACATTCAGATCAAAAATTCTTGGAGCAAAAAAGGTTTTTATAACTAATACTAGATTTAAGTGTTTGACCTAACCTTATATTATTTTGTAATGGATAGATTAAGAAAGTTACAATTCTTTATCTTACCTATGTCATACATGGGTGTCTCGCATTTTCAACTGTTTAATAGATTTAATAATTATTGTTCCTATGCTTTTTCAGGAAATAAAATCTATACCTGCTATTACTAAAATAGAAGTCGCTGATTCCATTTCGCCGAATTTGATAGAAGATGAAATCAAAATAGAGAATTTCATTGATGCAGAAGAAAAATCACAACAAAATAAACAGGAAGAAGACTATGAGCTTAAACTTACTAGCGATTTAACCGTTACCGAATCAGGTGTAAAGAAAAAAAGTAAACGAAGAAGATCAAAGAAAGTATCTTTACAAAAACAGACAGCTAAAGAACGCGAAGAGGTAATGCCTTTGCTTATTTGATGTATTTGAACTGTGACATACAGCATATTTTGAATTAATCAAATATATTTATAAAAACCAGCCAGAAATAACCATTAGGAGAGGGTATGTATGCTAAATATTGGTACCCCATTCATCATGAGGGATAAGTTTTGGACCTGATTGCGATAAGTGAAATTTCGCGACCAACGAGGGATTTAAAATAGGAAACAACACTTTATTAATAAACTAAAAATGTTCTTAACAATACAATCATACATTGAATACTGTCATAAAGGCGACATTGATTTTTCTCTCGAATATATAATATTTATAACTCGAATGCCACTTCTATGGAGCACAAGTCAATTAACTGTATTTTTTTTATTAATTGTTTGATCAGGCTTTTATTTTTTAACGCTTAGCAGTTAATAGTGTCACTTCTTAATTCTTCAGCCATTTTCAAAGTGACATATTAAATTTGTGCTCATGTGGCTTTATCAAGTGTAAAGAGTTCAATGTGTTTTTTTATAAAAATTCAGCATATATTGCAGGTGTATAAAAGGTAGTTGTGCATGTAGTATAGAGCAAAACATGGTAAATGTCTATTAGCAAGGATAAGGCTTAAAAATGATATTTTTCTCCGAAAACAACACAGAATGAAATGTTTTAGGCTAGAATAATCTTATATGTATCTAAATATATGGAAAATATTTGTGAATCACGTAAGGTAACGTCGGAATATAGGTTTAATAGGGGGAATATGACAATTTTACCAATTTTGTTGTGAAATAAGCTAAGGAATTACATATTTTTACACTGCAATTTTAATAATTTTTTTGTTTGTGATCAAAGTTTATTTTTTCTTTAAAATATAAGTTGAAGTTTCATGTTTAATATTTTTAAATGATTTAACTGTTTTTTTTTTATATAAGTGCTTAAAACGCTAATTTAGTAGCGGTCAGAATTAGGAGCATGCATAATTATTGGATGTATGTATTACTGACCTACGGTCAGTATAAGAACTTTTAAGTAAAAAACTAGATTATTAAAAAAGAGCATGTATTTTAATATGCAATGAAATTTGTTTTGTGTTGAAAATAAACAATTAACTTAAGTTTTTGTTTACCGAATTCTGACCCATACTTATGCTTATAGTTTTGTGCACAAATAATGATAAGGTCAACATAACATCCCCGAGTAGGTCAGTAATGTGTACAGTTTACGTCCATATTAAAGCTACTTTACGATCAAAGTAATTTGAAGTTTTTTCTTACTTTTTGGAAAAAAAAAAAAGAAATTCATTAATGAAAAAAAAGTATAATTTAAGTCATCAACTGAGGCTGCTTGATGGAATTTCAATATCAAATTTTAATTATTATATTTTGTACACTTTCATGTATTTTGTCACTAACGACCCGGGTTTCGCCTTTCGGCATCTTCAGGCATTCGTGCGCTCGAGTGCCTGAAGATTCCGAAAGGCTAAACCCGGGTCGTTGGTGACAAAATACATGGAAGTGTACAAAATCTCAATTATTCAAACTTGAAAAGAAAGTAATGGTTATGAGTGTTACCAACTGAAAATGGCCTGAACGAGAGGATCAGTTTGTGTACCCCCTACAGGATGTAATTTCCACTATTGCTGAACCAGAGCTTATTAATTCTAGGGGTATTTATTCCGTTAAGGAAATAACTGATTTGAGAAGGCAGTAACTAGAGCGTGATCATAAAAGTGAAAACTTTACAGTATTCATTGCAATACAAGAAAGTGCAAAATTAAAAAAAAAAATTGTTATTTTTTTTGTTTTCTATATTAAGCACAAGTACATTTACTATTTATTTTGCGTAAGGAAAATCGCTTATTTTTTTTGTTGATATAATAAATATATATCTGAATCCAAACGAAAATGTTTATTTTTTTTATATTGAAATTCAGTTAGGTCAATAATAGGTTCATCATGGGTCAATATAGGACACCGAAAATTTTTGCTAGGTCAATATAGCATGCACATTGTCTTCTTAATTAATTCGTAATAATGCTAAATTAAAATTAATTATCAACGAGCAAACACTATTTTTTCTGTGACAACAAATCAGTAAATCAATGCAAAAAATTTTACACCATTTAATTTGAGAAAATATTAAAAAAGTTTCAGGCTTGAACATTAGAAAATGCCACCCATAGGTCAATTTATAGCCATTTACTTTAATAGCCACACTGGGGAACCGATATAATTTCATTTTATTTCTTACTTTTCAGGCTCGGCACCGTCGTAGTGAAAATGGTATCCGTGTTGTCGGTCAAGAACCGGCAGCACCTCTTAAAGACTTCTTTTCACTCATGGATACATATGGAGTCCCTCAATCGTTAGTGGACAATCTTATTCAATGCGGATATATGGAACCAACTCCTATACAAAGACAAGCAATCCCTTGTATGCTGGAGGTTAGTTTATCTATCAAATAGCAACTGTTCCTAAAATAGATGGCATAGTTACCAATTTAATAAGACGTCATCACAGAATAAATAATCTTTAAAAGAAGGGTATTTGTTGATGAGTTACTTAGTGCACATGTTCCCAATCAAATTTTAATTTATTCCTATTTTAAAAAGGTTAGAAAGTTGTCACTATGGACCTCATAACACCTATGATATCATAAGTCCACTGTTGTACCTAGCATCATAGTATTTCATCAATCTACTTGTCTCTAGGCCCCTTGTTTGGTCAAGTAATATTATAACCTTCTCATTTTTGCATGCCTCAGGTACCCTTAGGCTCCTGAACTTTGACCAAACCCAAAAATTGATAATCTTTCCAGCAATATGCCAATATGATATTATATAAATTACTAGAAGCGATATATATTATGTTTATGACAGCTTTCAAAATAGGAATTTCGTTTTATATTCTTTTCAATTTATCTTTTTATTTCAAAGACCAACTTGTAATTTTATGTATGTCGTACTAAAATTATACTATATTTTCAATTCTTTTTGTTTCAGAACCGTCAAATTCTTGCATGCGCTCCAACAGGATCAGGAAAAACTGCCGCATTTGTTCTGCCATTACTGCACATGCTGAAGAGTCCTTCAAAAGGCCCTCGGTCTCTCGTTCTTTGCCCGACTAGGGAACTGGCAAAACAGACATACAGAGAAGCTCTACGACTGAGTGCGGGGACTAATCTTTCCATTAACTTTGTGCCTAAAATAAGTCAAGACAAAATAGAAAGCCAGAGAGCGATATTGAGAAAAACTGGTAAATATAAAATAAACAAAATAAAAATTCAATGTTCTAAGTTTATATCATATATAACCAAAGATAATTTACCTATTATAAAATTATACCTTTAATTCCAGATCTTCTTATAAGTACACCAAATAGGTTGTGCTATTTGCTCGATCATGATTCCTCGCCCATCAACTTAGATAAGTAAGTGCATATTGATATTCTTCAATTCTTAAATAAATATAGAATACAAGTTTTCCCAGTTTGGTTTATCTTCATATTATGCTAGCTTAGAAGAGATCCTATGTTATCTCACTAACATTTCAAAGCCTCCCAGTTAAAAATCACTGGTACACACTATGGTCTAACAAGGGAGAAAGATGCTAGGACTCTACTTATAACCTTATAATTGCTACACCTTGCTTTGTGATTTGGTGAATTCCAATAGTCAGTCAGCTTGCACAAAGGTACAGCTTCTCACAGACCATGCCCAGCCCTAATGTCTGTAAATAGATCAAATCAAAGTTTAAAAAATCTCATTTGTAAAAGTGAACTTGCAAAGATATTGTTTTTACTGGTTCTCCATTCTGATCACATTCCTGAATATACTGATTATTAATACTAGTTTTAGAAGTTATTGTATTAAATTGAAATGAATATTTTCTTTTTCAGGATTAAATGGCTGGTCGTTGATGAAGCTGACAAATTGTTTGAAGGTTCGGATAGTAACGAATCAGATTTTAGACCGCAACTTGAGAAAGTTATGAACGCATGCGGAACAGATGCAAATCTATCACTATTCAGTGCAACCCAAACACCGATAGTAGTCGATTGGTGCCGGAGAAATATGGATCAATTACTGTGCATCACTGTGGGCCAAAGGTATTTGAAAACGTTTGAATGAACTGAAAACATCGCAACAGCAAAAATTTTATTTTCAGTATTCTTTTGTTGCACAACAGACATGTGCAAAACATATTTCATAGTTTTAAAAGATGCTTATATGTAAGAACTATACTAAGTAAAAAGACAGCTAACCGCAAAACATACTATATTGTCTGTAACATAAACTTACTTTCTTACAATTTTTTTTTTGCTTGTTTTGATTCAAAACTTTGTTTCAATCTATATTTTGTCATTCCACCAATAACCACTACAGTAGAATATTTGTCTTGATTTATCTGCTGTTTGTAACAAGGGAGTGTGTGTGATCATGCGTGTTGATCAAATGTTGATAGAAGATACTGCCACCTTGTGTATAATGTCGGCCTCTGTGGTCTAGTGGTAAGAGCTTTGCCCTAGCGATCAGGCGGGTCGTGGTTCAAATCCCAGCAAGGTCAATATCAAGTTTAGATTTTTCAATTTAAATTTTTGATCTTGGACATGAGTGACTTATAAAAATTCTCATCGAGATTAACTTGTACTTTCAAATTTTCAAAATATTTGGCGTATTGGCTGTCAGCTGTAATGCCAGATATTTTTTTTTAACCAAATAAAAATTAAAATAATATTATGTGGATGTAGTACAAATGAATTGTGTTTTATTTTTTAAAATATAATGTCTTTCCACCAAGAATTGACAGTTAACACCTTAAAAGTGAAAATAATATTACTTAAAATGTATTATTCGGCAAACATTGTCTTATTTTGCAATGCTTACTTTTCAGGAATGCTGCAACAGAATTGGTTGAACAGGAACTTTTGTATGTAGGAAGCGAGTCTGGTAAATTAGTTGCATTTAGACAACTGGTTCAGCAAGGTCTCAAACCACCCGTTTTAGGTAAATATCATTTATCACCATATTGAGTCTGATGCAATAAGACCACTGTCAAAACAAAATAACTTATAACAACTTACTGATAGAATTTAAACAGGGCTGTTAAGTTGTTTTAAAACCTAATAAGTGCTAATCCTAATTATGACTGAATTCGTTCACTATAGACCAACGGTTTCTTTCTGACATTTATACTACAACACCTCCCTTTAAAAAAAATTCCTCGCCTCCCCCCCACCTTTAATTTTTAATCGATATTATAATATAGACATATTTTAAATAATGAAATCTTTATTAAAAAAGAACTGATAAATATTATTAACAGAATAATAACAAGATCTTGTGGCGTAGCTACGGGTTTTGCCCCCACCATTTTTCCTCCAAAAATTATTTCATATTTACGATTGTATTGGATTAAGGGTATCTTATTACAATTTATTTTAAATTTTAAACCATCACGGCACAGAATATTGCGAAATGCAAAATTTTATACGTAAATACAATTTCTTGTGTAAATAAAAATATCTACTATATTTTTACAATTTGTCATTTACAAATATTATCAAATTTGGATTATTGAGATTTTGTACACTTCCATGTATTTTGTCACTAACGACCCGGGTTTCGCCTTTCGGCATCTTCAGGCATTCGAGCGCACGAATGGACTCGAACCATTCGTGCGCTCAAATGCCTGAAGATGCCGAAAGGCGAAACCCGGGTCGTTAGTGACAAAATACATGGAAGTCTACAAAATCTCAATAATCCAAATTTGATATCGAAATTCCATCAAGCACCCCCAGTCGATGTCTTAAATTATACAAATGTATTTAATATTAAAATTGTAGATTCCCGCAGGCTTGTTCTTGAAATATGTAAAAAATCTAGCCTTTAAAATAATTAATATATTGTACTTAAAAATTGTACATTAATTTACGACACGATATTCAGCAGATTTTACTAACACAACATTAACTATTCGCAAAAAAAAATCCTTACTTTGCTCTCAGCAAAATTGTCAGCAACATTATCAAAATCTGTTTTATCTGCCAGTTGGTGCTCTATTGAAAAAAAAAATTTATCGTACATTGCTCACTGTTGATGTTAAATTGTTTTTTTTTTATTAATTTCAACAACAAAATGATAATTCAGCATCGTGTGACTGTTCACAACAATTTTTTCTTTCTGCCTCGACATTGAGGCTTCATGATCATCCTGAGATTATTTTTATTTGTTTGTTACCTACGAAATTTTCTCTTCAAAAATGCTGCCTCCAAGAGTATATTTTTTCAATTAGTAAAATAAACATTAATTCACTGAATTTTTGCTGTTATGTTACGATATGAAGTTATGAAAATTATTTTTTAATTACAAAATTTTACACTTGCTATACACAATCCCGTTGCCAGGAATTACAGCAGTAACTTTAAATATCCCTGCCATTAATGATATATATTGATAGAATAGGGTGAAGGTATAGATTTTAATGGAAAAGAAAAACTATATTCAATCTGGGAATAATAGCAATCAGACATATATTCTTTCTAGAAGCAATATTACGTAAAATTCACAGCCCCCATCATTCAAATTATTTCCTCATTGTTTTGTTAATTTTTTTCAGTTTTTGTTCAAAGTAAAGACAGAGCCAAACAGCTGTTCAAAGAATTGCTGTACGACGGTATAAACGTGGACGTCATTCACGCTGATAGAACACAGTTACAAGTAAGTATCATACATTATCTAGGTCCTATATCCGAGGGATCAATCCTCCGAGGAAGTGTTAAACGGAAAAATAATTTCAAAAATACATTCCTATGGGCTGAATAAAAATATTGGATTGCTGTCATACACATACCTTTATAATTAAAATGTACAAATTGATATAACATTTATACTATTTTCAGAGAGACAATGTTGTAAAGAGTTTTCGAATGGGAAAAATTTGGGTCTTAATATGTACAGAATTGATGGGAAGAGGAATCGACTTCCGAGGAGTGAACCTGGTCATTAATTACGATTTTCCACCTAGCTCCATCTCATACGTACACAGGTAATTATGTTATTGTTATAAAAAATTTGCTGAAACTGATTTTTCATATTGCAATATTATTACGTAAACATAAACTTATAAAAATTACCTACTTTGTTTATTATAGTGCAGTATTTCCCAAATGGGCTTCTGCAATGATGTTGATAAAATTAAAATACATGCATGTTTGACAGATGAGCAAGAGATAATTTTGACACATTTATTCTATGTAAAAGTTTACAATCTCATAGCAATGGTATGAATAACATAAAATGTATTAATGATTAAATGAATACACACAGTACATAAAATTGAGACAAATGTTTTGATGTATGCAGTGATAGCAACAAAACGGCTGGGCTTTTGCATTCATTAGTCTGGTGCTAAAATATATAAGATCATAATAGGATAAAATATTTAGTTTTAGAAAATTTTGTAGAACTAAATGCCGATTCAATTAATAATATTAAGTCTGTTATAATTGCAACAGGAATTGTTATAGTTTCTGGATCGTAAATTGCGATTATCTGATCAATTGGCAAACATAGCTATCCATAATTGTATATTTTGCTGACATATCCACGAAATCAAATGACAATGCGTATCAGCCTAATGGCAAACAATAGTAGATGTTACAACACTTGGACACAGTGCGGCGATACCACTCAAGGGATAAACACCAATTGTGAGCTACCTATCCACAGTGTCTTTCTTTTTTACTTGTTATGAATTTTTATATTCTGGTTTTATTGTAATCCCGATTTGTGTGTTTATAAATTACAGAATTGGACGTGCTGGCAGAGCAGGTCAGAAAGGAAGAGCCGTCACTTTCTTCACACAAGACGATATTCCCAATTTGAAGAGGTTATTGGCTTTTCTATTGTCTCATTGTAATGATGTTAACTCTCAATTCTTGATAGAAAGACATTTTTGTGAACAGACAAAACAAAGTGGTCAAAGTCATCCGCTTTGGTTGATTACTTATAAAAATGTCTTTGATAGATACAAAACCAATTTTATTAGGTTTTTGCGTTTATTTTGATGGTTAATTTAATATTTATTTTGCAGTATTATAGTTGTTATGAAACAATCTGGTTGTGAGGTTCCAGAATTCATGCTAACACTGAAGCAAACTAGAAAGAACCGCAAGAGCCTCCTTAAATTTGCTCCTAAGAGAGAAGACATTTCAACAGAATTACCAGAAAGAAGGGGTTGGAAGTAAGTTATTTGATATTTTGTAATTTTCGAAATAAATAATTAATAAACTATATGCTAAACCTGTTGGATACCAAAAGCGTGCAGGCACACAAATTGTGCTGCGAGGATATTGCACCCCTAGTTTTAGACTATGACAAGTCAAAAAATGGCATTCTTAGATAATTGGATTTTAAGATTCAAACCTTCTCAAATAAATCTGAAAATGTATATACTAAGTCAATTTTCTTTCTCAATGTGTATCAGAGTGTCTACTTATGGACGAAATAATTTTTATATTGAAAAATCTTACAGAAAATGTATTTTTAAGAGCTCAAAATAGCATAGTCTTTAAATATCACGCACTACAATTTATAAAAATTTAAGATTATTCATTCTTTCTTGTATTTCCGTAGAATTCATTTTGACTTGCGATAGTCTTTGACCAGATAAATAATGGTATTTTCAACCTTTCTTCATCATTAACTCAAAATGTCAATTTTTTTACTTGTCTAAAACTATGGGTGCGATATGTATGTATATAGTATGTACTTTTTTTTATTAAATTTAATGCACATACATCTCTAGAATGAAATACATTTTTCATAATTTTGAAATATTGAACCATTCTAATTTTACTAACAGTCAAAAAAAATATCAATAGGGTTGCAACAACATTATCGTAAATGATGCTCGACATCTATAGTGATTCAGAGTGGAAAGATTCAGTCAGTGGGAATTAACCCCTGAAACTGTTTTTGGACAATATTTATTTCATCACATGTATATCGTGTTTTTGTACTTGGTTTTTCTTCTATTTTTGTGTAGCAGTCCTTGAATTGTTGGTTAGAACAGCGGCTGCCAACCAGGGGTTCGCGGAGTTGTTACAGTATCTTCATTGGAGTCGAGAATACATAAACTTATTTCAAAAATGGAGCAACAAACATCACACTTATTAATTCGTTATGATTAAACAAGCGTTATTTCACGTAACTTATAAGTAGTTTTTTTAACATCTTAGTGGTTCGTGAGATTCTAAATTGTGAGTTTAGTGGTCTGCGAGATCCAAAAGGTTGGCAACCGCTGGATTAGAGGTTTATTGAGAAAGAAATTTATATTTTTTTATTTACTTTATCTTGTTTTTTTAGGAGAAAGTCAGGTGACAACGATGTCAAAAAAACAATAAAGAAACGGAAAGTCGGAGATGACAATCATGAACACAAGAAAGAACGTAAAGACAATATTAAAACTAAACCTCGTTCCAATAAAGTTAAAGGGGTTATTGCTGACAATATGAAAAAGAAACCGTTTGGCAAAAACAAGAAAACTCTCCAAGCCAAAGCCAAAAAGTCTTTCAAGAAGAAAGGTCATTAAACAGGGCTTCATCCATGATGCTTCATGTTTCCATTGAATATTTTAATAAATGAAATTCTTTATGTGTATGTTCTTTTTGTGTGAGTGTTTTTTTTACCATATCTGCTCCCTACTTGGAGCATTGGCCACTGCACAGCGTCCCGTAGCTCCGCCGAGTACATCCTATCCATGGTCATCAGCAGCCCAACAAGGCGTCGGAATCCATCTGGTTGGTACAATCATTTGTTTTATTAGAAACCTTGAAAAGGAAATAAAGCCCACTTTGTTTTCAACTACTTCCACATTTTTTTGTAGATCTGGAAGAATTGACATACAACACCTTTAGATAGATTGAAAATAAAACCTGCAGTGGTTTCAAAATGATAGTAACACAAGGCCTTGCTCTCTTCACTGACTGGACTGTCTAAGGGAGCTTAAACTATTACCAAAAATATTGAACAGTAAAAATGATATTTATTCAGTCTTATTTACACTGTGAAAATATAAGATCATCTTTACATGTGTATTACACATTTACAACTAATTTGATTACATGAAAAATATTAATACAGTAAATTATATAATATACAAGTCTTATCAAGTAAGGCATCGATACATGTCCGTAGCATGCGGTTACTTTATCTCTTTCTCGCTCAATCATGCGGCGCATGCTCTTGTATCCTTTTTGCTCATGTCCAAATTAGGTTGTGCGATAGAGATAAGCCCATGCATACATACATACATGTATATTGTTAGAAAAGTAAAGTAAGGCACATTCCGATATATAATAGCTTCAAAAAGACATTTAATACTATTACAATGACAATAGTGTAAAAATATAGATCTACAGTATAAAAATTTGTATTTGAAATTACGGCAATTTTAACAATTTCTTAGATTCACTCTTTTCGCCTAGCCTCCAAACTCTTATAGCATCACATAAAGACTGACCATACATCCTATTTTGTTATAGTAGAACTGCAATTTATTAATAAATATGTACATACCATCGGCATGCGGTGGATTATCTCTATCACACAATCTAACATGTGTATATGCAAGTAGGATACAAGAGCATGCCCTTTTATCTCGCTCGCACCCTTCACTTTACATGTGATTGCGGGAGAAAGAAAGAAATTCATGGCATGCATCTGGTACCTATATAAATATTGGCCCATCTGAATTAGTGGTAATTGTAAATTAAAGTACATAAAAAGGCAAAACCAGTCCTGATAATTATATAAAATTATGCAATTGGCACAAAAATAACCTTTTTCTATATTTCTAAGCTCAACAAATAATAATTGCGAGTTTTAGGTGTATGTGCTATAATCTCAAACTCTCAATTCTTTAGTCAGTTATGGAATTTTTTTTGTACAGTTTTAGTTAACTCTCAAATGAAGGCTTTAAATAATATAATAAAATATTTTTTTTTCTTTCATGATTATACCCTTTTCTGTTTTTGTCGAAAGTGTGGGCAGCCTAGCCTTATGGACCATTTTTTTTTATAAATATATAGTATTTGTCTAATAATCTATCCCAAATATATTTTTAATTCTCTTTTATATAATAGACTACACTCAGTTAGGTTATTTAGTTTTAAAAGTTTATATTTTGTAACAATAATATACAAATATTTAGATTCAATATAGTTTGTAGACTTGACTTAGAATATATACAGTAGAACCCCAATTCGTCTGAAATAATTCTTTTCAGCCTCTCAGCTAAAGTCCTAACTTTCTTGATAGAGGGCATTTTATTTGCAAGTCAGAAAAAATCACAGTGCGAATACTTGGCGAAATGAACACTGACTGACATCAGTCCTTAGCGGAAACATTACGAGCTGTAATCAGACTTGCAGTCTTGGTCTTTTTTATGATAGTGGTTGAATGAGATTGCACGTAGTTATCAGTGAAATGACATAAACAATATATATCGGGATAAAATTTGTGATGAAAAAGCAATAGCAGCTGAAAGAAGTTATGCGTATTTCTGAGCGGGGTGATAAATGTTTTAAGGTTCCACTGTATATCAGTATAATTGACATATTCTCTTAATAGTTAAAATAATTGACAGTATCCTTAATAGTAAAAATGAGCAATTGCAAAATAATACAATTATCGTAAGCCTCAAAACAATACAGCTAACAGCTAAACCTGATATTCCGAGCAATGAAAGCTGTGATTTTAACGGTAATAATTTTTTAAAGAAAGATTTACTGTTTGTTTTATTCATGATAATAGCAAATACTATAAAAAACTTCATAAAGCAAAAAATACTGTGGATGAGAACATAATGTATGTTTCATTGCTTACAATATTCTGTTTCTCGTTAGATGTCTTTTTTAATTATGTCAGCAAAGTATTAAATTTTCACCAGACTAACTGGATAATTTCAAATACATGAACACGGTTTAAATGATTCATAATTTCTTAATAAAGCTATTCAAATTAAAATACATTTTTAATATATTAGAATGAAGCGAAACCTCTTTGTTGCTTAATGATAAAATGAATAAGATAAAAATTGTATTCAAAAGAATTAAGACACATTTTCAATTGTTAGATTGGGCTGGCAATATTTAATGTTTACCTAATAGGTAAACATTAAATATTGCCAGCCTCCGCTACATGACCGGCAACAGAAAATTTTTGCAATATAATAAATGAATGTGACAAAAATTTTAGTTGTACAACTTTTAAATAAATATGTAGCAAAAGGATTATAAGAATAAGAAAATTGACAACTAAAAAATCGATTAGACGTTTGTTTCCAGACCTTTCACAAAGTTTTCATTATATAAAAGGAATTTAAGCAAAATACACTGAGTGTATATGTTACGCCTTGAAGTATTAAATACATTAGTGAGCGAGTTACGAACGGAAATACATTAGGAATTTTTTTTAAGATGTTCTTATTTTTTAGTTTCATTTGTTACAAGTTTTTCAATAAAAATATTCTATTTACTGAATCTTCATTCTGTATTTGTTAATATTCTTGATTTTATTACAACTAACAAAAATAAAATTTGGCAAGATGAGTCAAAAATATTCTTAGAAATAAAATATATTTATGGCCTCTATGTATACACAGCGCTTTATACATAAAATTATTCGAAAATAAAGACAACAATAAAAAAGATGGCAAGAAACACTTATTATAAAAAAAATAGTACCTTAGAAGCAAAGCAGTTTAAAAACTAAACAGTCATTGGTAGATACTTCCACATCAACACAATAAACCGTTTTTAAATGCCAAATAAAAATAAGTGGTTAAACCCCATCATCTTCCTCAAACACACGGACCAAAATCAACAAATGGATATTATTTATTTCATCATTTCCACTCGCTATTCAGTGCATAGAGTCACCAAAAGGTGCCTCTAAGATTCTCTGCCCCCCACCAGTTTACTTCCTTTCAAGTAATAGCTGTGCTGAGTCATTAGCAGACGTTCATGGCGATGGAGTTCATCCGGTGAAAAGAAAAGAAAAATAGGATTTAGAATCCCCTGGAGCATCGTTGCAGATTTCCAAGTCAGATCAATCGCCTATCTAATTTTGGATGTTATAAGAGAATAATATACAGCATATTAATTCAAATTAATTAATCTGCAAAAAAATTAAATTTCAACCGCTTTCCGATTTTTGACAAAGCGAAAAAGAGACACTTGCGGCAACTAATAGAAGTGCAGTGAATTGATTTCGTCAGAAATTCGAAAATGAGTAAACAATGTGCGGCCATTGAAAAATCTTGCCTCTTCTTTCCACCGATGTCTTCCACGAATGCCACAAATGATTATCCGTAAGATGTATTAAGCCGAGTCACAAGATTGAATTGAGTGAAAGCAAAATGAATGTTGAGAGGTGGAGGATCTTAAAAGCACCATGTGGTGGCCAAATAAAGTAGTCATTTGGGCGAAAATAGATATTACAATTTTCAGCCACGATAATGAATGCTTTGAATTTCGGCCATTTTTTTTTTCTACCGTTTTTTAGGTACCGGACATTAATACGTAATTTTAATGTCATACATTTTTCATAATCAAATCACTCCTTGAATAAGAGTGAGAGTTATCATTATTATTCGCACAAACAATCGCAAGGCAGTTTGGGCATTTTACTTGCAGGCCACGGCAAGTAACCGGCAGATTTGAAGACCCAATAATCGTAAGACACTTTGGCGATAAGCACGATTAACAGAAGCACTTCCGTCGCTATCACGTAGTAGACGTAGTCTGTCCAATCGCGTTGCTGCTGCTGGCACATCTTACTCTCGACTAGGTCTATAACTCGCACTTGAATATTTTCACAATAGATCTCATCATAGTCTGGAATATGCTTGGAATTGCTGCGCAGCCATTCCTATTGAAATTGGAACATTAGTTATATTTAAAAATACTGAGCGAATGTAAGTTCTGTAACATGATGTACATCAGATTCTCTTTTTGCGGTATTCGAAAGTATTCGAAAAAAATCTTTGTGTATATCTCTGCAATCATTCTTAACCCTTTGATTATTTTAGACTGGAACGCCTATGTTAGTTATACTCTATTTTACTTGTAAGTTTTGTACGAATTTATCTGTGTACACATTGTCACTGTGGGTACCCAAAGTTTGCACATCTATTGTTAGTGGATTATGAACCATAAAATTTACAACCATTTCAAAGATAATGAATCACAAACCTTAAGTACTTTTGCTGTCGTACAGTCGCAGTGTAAATAATTTTTCGCCAGGTGAATCGTCCTTGAAAACCAATTCCTATCAAAAGTATTTGACAAAATGTAGGTTGGAATCTGTAAAAACAAAATTGCCAATTAGTATTTTCTTTCAATTTGAAATAAACACAAAATCGAGCTAAAATTTCATCCTACCGATTTAAATTTATTGGACCGCAGAGAGAGCTCAATAAAGTTATCGATGAATCGTGTGCCTTCCAACTCCACGATAGAGTGTATTTTGTTGAAATCTGCATTCAGACCTCTAACATGTTCATATGAAGGATAATCCGAGAGCGGTGCTAATGACGTAATCTATAAAAGAATAAAAATGTTTTAAACACAGAATATATCCTAATTCTTCCCAACATAGAATAGTAGAAAAATCAGGGCTGTTGTGGACTTGTCAGAAATCAGCTTACTCCAACACCTTTTATTAATTTAAATTTGTGTACGAAAGTACTTTTTTTACTTACACCAAAACCATTATTTTAAAAATTCCATCAGTTCCATCTGCTCACTTAGAGCACAGCTCTGCTTGTGGAGATCAACCACTATTTTTATCCATCAATATGGCAAGGATATTTAAAAAATTACATATTCATTGCTGTAATTGATGGAGACTGGATATGTCTGGCGATTCGGATTAAATATGAGAAAAAAATTCAGCTGGACTTTTCAATAAAAGTGCGAGAGTTTAGGTTTTTTTTGTGAGCTTGCATTTTCTTTAGATTAATTTAGATCCCATCTTATCCTACCTTAGTGTGTTTAGTTGAAGATGCTAGACCTTAAATATTGTAGCGCTAATTCATTAAAAAAACTTCAAACATGAAGAGTTAAAATTAATAATAAATTTGGATTTGTATCGATGAGGTGAAGCGTTTTCTTACATTATTATATGAAACATTCAGCTGGATAGTGTTCGGAGGAAGTTTATCCGGAAGCCTATCCAGGTTTCGATTCGAGCAATCGACGCCGACTGAGAAAGTGGGTGGTTTCCCTGGTACAATATCGACTCGCACCATGGAACACAAGCAGTTGGCGCCGCCCGTCGACACCTCAGGACAATCATTCTTCAACTCGTGAATTATCTCCACTTGACGTATGGACACCAGCTCTGTGGTGTTGAACCAATTGAACATTTTGGAAGACGTACAGAATGTGGTGTTGACATTCAAGAAGTTCAAGTGTCCTCCGTACCTCTTCAAAGCATCCAATACGCTGCGACAAAGCATCTCATTGTTACCTGGAAGATAATAAACTTAATCTGAAAATTGTAGCATTACATGTCTTTATTATTGTTCAATACAGACAGACAGGACTGATAAATCAAGATAAGATATTCCACAATTTTTATTTGGAAACAACCAGCGTTCTTTATTTTCGACGGATTCGGCGGTAACTTTGTGGAAATTCACTTTTAATATAAAATTTAAATGGTTACTTAGTTATTCCACTGGCTGTGCGACTACATGTGACACGTGTTTCGGTCCTTTAAGAAGCATCTTCTGACTAATTGTTAGTCTGAAGATGCTAAGTGGAATAACTTGTTTTTTAATTTTCTGTGACATTTTTTTTTCGTAACTTTTCAGTCAATTAGCGTCAGCATTTTATACAAATACCTTTGCTAAATATATATTTTGTATCAGTTGAATAAAGCTAACCTCTAATATCCAGGGCAAAATCTCTTTGTCGCCCATTGAAATGTGGCATTTCAGTCAAATTGTTCCTGGACATGTCCAAAGTTGTCAGATTAAAAAGATTCACGAGGGCTCTGGGTTCGATGTGGCTTAATCCGTTATTAGAAATATTAAGGCACGCAGGATGTGATTGCTTTTTGAAATTTCCTGAAATATCAAATTCGTATGTAAAAATTATTTATATTTTTGAACAAAGCTCACCTGATATTTATTGTTATATTTTATAAATAAATGCCCTGCAGATCAAATATAACCTTCTTCAAGAAATTAAAAAATAATATTTTTGTTACTAAAAGAAATAACAATTATTATTGACAGTAAAATCTTCATTTATTACCAAGTATACATTAAAAATTAAACTTTGTAAATCATTGATTTTATCAGGAATTCAGTGATAAGAAAGCGGAATTAGTCCCTTATGCACTAGACCAGGCTTGAACATTTACTGTCATTTGACATTTGATTTTCACTAACTCGTGTTAAGGTGAAAAAATTCAATTAAGTACTGATATTTACCGACGATCTTCTTAATATGTCCGTCTGTCACCGATAATGAAATGAGAGTTTTCCAAACAGCCTGTCCGACATCTAGCTCATCCAATGTAGCATTGAGAATGTGAAGAGAAAGGATCGATGAGTTGACTGAAACAAAAAAGAATCATCAAAACAGGTGCATGATTTATTGTAATTAACAACCTAGTGATAATCGACATTTTTAGATTCATAGTGAAAAAGGTGAAAATCATGAGTTAATATGTCGTACGCCGCGAATTAAGTAACAAAGAGGTGTGCTAACAGCTCTTAAAACATCATAATTGAAAATCAAATATTTACTACAATGGCTCTATAAATAGTAAATTACACACTGGCATATTAATTGAATAAACAAGTGTATGTAATAATATATCTGTATGTTTATTAGGAAAGGTTGATGAAGTATTTTATTGCCAAGCCAATATGAATTTTAAAACTGATCCAAGTTATTATTTTTTAACAATATCCAATCCCAATCTGGAGCACATAGATCGAATATTTTTCAAGAAAAGTGAAGATGAATAGTTATGCGATGAGAACCTTTAGAGACAAAATGTTCAGCTGTTTCATAAAGCAGTAATTGTAACAGACGAGATAACGCCCTTAGTGTGATGTGTGCACCATACACTGTGTACATGATGGAGTGGATACCGAGTTAGGCACGTTTTTAGCATAAAATGTGTTAAATAATATATTGTATAAATCAGGATAAATAGCACATGACGGTAAACTGCAGTTATCTTGATATTCATAAGTCAAGTGTAAACTTGTGATTCATTATTAACTTACATTTCAAAACAAGGCCTTCTTTAAGACGAACATTATCAATATCACAGCATAGCACTGAATTTTCATTGACTGCTTTGCAACTGGCCGGCGGAGACGGGCACATCGTTCTAGGGGCTTGAAAGCAAGAGTGAGGATTGGGAGTGGGGGCGGGTGGAGCGGACGGAGTGGCTATAAAAAGCGCAGGGGGGGGCGCAGGCAATTCGGCGGGTGATACGGCAACTCCTGGGGACTCTTCCTTAGTCATGTGCTCCTCAGCCAGGCGACCGTGCACTGTTGACACGGCCACCAATAAAACAAATACAGCAGAGAGTAGCATCTGAAATATAACAAAGACATTAATTAAACCATTGTCAAAGTTGGCATTTAATTAAAAGTAATTCATTAATTATATTTTAAAAAATAAAACACAATTCATTTGTACTACTTCCACATATTTAATTATATTAAGATAACTAATATTTTAGCTTACAATCCTAAAATGAGTAAAAAAATATTGCATGGAAGTAAGTATACCAAGCGAGTCCAAAAACAAATCACTTTGTTTGAGCAAAAAAGATTAAATCAGAAAAGCTTGTGGACAGATTGATGCTGAATATTAGTGTATCAATTTTCATACAATATGTAGGGTTCAAATACAATAAAAATTATAACTGTTGCACAAATAAATCATGTGAATATACTATGTAGATTTGAAAGAAATATTACAATATGTATTTAATTCCATAGTCTGACATAATAATTCTGATTTTTAGTAGTACAGTAGATATACAACAGGAATATGTGTCATTAATATTCCCTTGTAAAAGCAATAAGCAGCACAGTTGAAAAATGTACCGCATTAGCTCGCCAACCTTCAATTGAAGAAGGCACTAAAAGAAGAAAAATTTTGTTATTATTTTATTGAAACCCTTGAGAATGCAATGGTTTTGTAACATCGACTGTTACCACCAGTAATAAAAAAGGTGTACGTATTCCCAAAATAACAACATAACTACTAGAAATGGCAGCCACAACGACATGTGCAAATTTCATGTCGTTACTGTTCTTCATTTGGGAGGAGTTCTTGTGACAGACAGATTGATAAATGTATTTTCTGCTATATAGTGTCAGCAATGAATGAGTTCAGTTACTTTCAGGTAAAATTGCACTTAGTTAATTGGAAGTCTAGGAACTGACAGATGTTTAAAACCTATTGTGTATAGAAGTAAATATGATACAATGTTATGTTGACAAGAAAGGGAACTGCATACCTATTATAATATTTTTTACGACAGTTACATTACCGCTTAGTTTGTTAGATATGCCTTCTAAACAAAGGTCATTAATGTTTTATGGTTTTAATATGGGAACAATAAATACAACAACAGTACTATCTTATCATGTTCTATTTTTAGTAAATAAACTTAGAATATGAATAGTTAGTTACCTATCTGAAGCACTAGTCCCATATATTTGCGCCTCTATATTATAAAACCTTCATTAATAATATAAAAATGATAACTTTGTTATTCGACAAGTGGAATAACAAATTATTGATTGAATTATCATTTACTATTTTAAGTAGAAGTTTAGATAGAACCATTATTCTGACGATTAAGTGATGATGATCGACTATTTTTCATAATTGTTGTGAAACTAAATACTTCGCTGTTTTTACCGTATTTGGAAAAACAAATTTATCATTAGCGGCTGGCGAAAAAATTCCATAAATTATAAAACAACTTCATGAAACACAATTACCTTATTATGTAATTCCGATAAAATATCTTTTTTGAATAAACATTAATAAGAGGATATTGTTTACCAATGTAAAATACATATTTCTTAAATATTATATTTTATTTAAGATTATTTTTACAAAACAAAAAAAGGAACAGTTTTTTTTCATTTTGCGAACATCGTTAATCGTTTACCGAAATCTTGTGAAACGGCGAATTTTTTTTTAACAATTGCATTCTCGGGGTATTTGTTTACACTATTTCATTTTGTTTCCATGGAAATAGTAAAGTTTTCAAAGCTGTCTAGTAAATAATTGACACAGTGTTTCTCAAGTATTTTTTTAACTGCTTAAATGTCGTAACTGCTTTATAGTATATTGTATGTTACCGAGATTTGATGTCTAAGAAAAAAACGCAGAAAAATGTATCTTATATATAGTGACAGAAGCGAAATTTGCAATTTATTGAATACAACGATTGTGTAAAGATTGTGAAAGTGCACCAAAAAGTTCGTCTTCTCCCACTTTTTCTAATCTATATTTATAACAGCATTATACTAAATATACCTACTTCTAAAAGAAATTCTATTATATACATACGTATTTTCTATATTATATACGGCATGCCGTTGTGTCTTCATCGCCAATCTTCAATTAAATTTATGATTTGATGATAATATTACGGTAAATGGATCATAATACACGAATATTTTCATTTTGATAGAAGTCATTCAGCACATATTTATAACGCGTCTGATTTGTCACCTTGGAGTAGGTACTTCTAGATATTCCAAGAAATCAAGAAATGCGAATCAGTATACAAACTTCAACACTACATTTCAAATTTTTGTTAACTTTTTGCTGTAGCACTCTTCAAAATCAAAATATTTCTCGACCTACCCCAAGACAAAATACTTATAAAATATACAATTGAACTTTTCACACCACACATGATAACTAGGTATTTTAAGCGAGATCGCGCAATTTCCACACTCGATTGAATTAAATTGTTTTATTGTTCTTTGTTTCATCCATTATTAATATTCATATTATTTTCACTTAAGAGAACTATTTCAGACTTCTGTTCTACATTTTACACATAAATTTTCTGTCGCGTCTTGTAACTTTTAACCATGAATTTGAAACCTAAAATTATAAAAATAAGGCGCTTGTCGACGAATTGCAACGGCATCTGTGCAAGAATGGAGGTTTGCGCGGGTCGAAATTTTAAAAAATTAACCGTACAGCACGTGGTGCAAACAGTAGGTATTGGTGAGCTGGATCGTTGTTTTTGTAAAATATGTGACGTACGAATTTTTTATTGTCACCAAAACAGTTTTAAACATAATAAATAATAATTCAAGATACACGCACAGACGTCAACAAATGCAAAAATATCCAGCTCACCTATAATATTACACCATTGGTCCAGTCTATCAAATTTGTTAGCCGAGTCCGTTAGAATCTACAGTGTTTCTCTTAACCCGAACGAGGTATGAAAGTCTTATTGTTTTTGATACTAAAATACGTTATTATACAGTGTAAAAATCAATGCCAATAACTCAAAAAAAATTGACCGCTTAAAACCAATGAAAAATAGAGAATGAATAGGTACTATAATATTCATTCGTAAAAAAGCACTGTATCGTAATATTTACACCATGACCTGTAAATAATACGAAATACGTTTCTAAAAAAATGAATTCTTCGCCGCTTCAAGTTTCAAGCATCGTGGATGATCGCGGGCCGGTCCGGACCCATGCAGACCACTATCTAATCCAATTAGGGCGCATAGAAATGTTAGGTATCGGAAAACATTCTACATGAAAAATACACAACCTAATCTGTTTCTGAATTACGGAGGGATGTAATGAAACGACGTAGCACAACGGGGCGCGGCGCCATATTAATCGCTATCGACGTCAATTATTTATGGATTGCTCAATAATTGACCACCATTATTGAAACTACGCCAATATTTAAAACAATGTGCTCAAAAATAGGCATTTCACATAACTGCATATAGTATTGTTTTATAAACGTACACATAATAATTATGTACAACATCATAAGGTAGGTAAATATCGAGGGTATACTGACAGAAGGCAATTAAAGTATTTTTTTTAAGAACTGTTTCCCCAAGTGCAATTATTGTTTGTGATATAAAAAGATTTTTTGTGTATTATAAAGAATAATCTTTTTGGCATACAAATCATAAGATTTGATATCGATGAGTAATAGTCATAGCATGTTGAAAAATGTGACGTAGTTTACTGAGGGAAGTAAAATATTGTGTAACTAAATGTGACAATAGGGGGGTCAAGATAACCAAAAACGTGATATATCATTTATGAATAACCACCACAGTAGGAGTTGTAGTATTTTTCAAGTTATCTCTTTCAGCTATCAAAAACCTATTTATTAGACCAGGGTTTCCCAAATTATGTTCCGTGGAACATGAATTGGTGTGCCACGAAAATCTGGAATGGTTTTATATGCTGTTGCTGCTGAAAAAATGTCTACATGTTTGAATTAATATTAATTTTACTCACCTAACAAAATGAATAAGGTGTTCCGTTAAAATCTCAGGGTTTGCGAAAGTTTGGGAAACCCTGTATTGGACTCAGAGCTGTTAAATAAACAAGTACCTAACGAGTAAATTTACTTTTTTTTTTAAATAAAACACAATTCATTTGTACTACTTCCGCATGTTTATAATGATCAGAACCGGTTTCGCTCATCACGAGCATTATCAAATGATAAGTTCAGTTGATAATGCTCGTGATGAGCGAAACCGGTCCTGATCATTATAAACATGCGGAAGTAGTACAAATGAATTGTGTTTTATTTTTTTAAATATTATGTCTTTCCACCAAGAATTGACAGTTAACACCTGAAAAGTAATGAGTAAATTTACATTTAGTTAGTTTAATGTAGGGCGGTATTCTGAATAACTACCTAGGTATCAACTAAAATAATTAAAAAAAACAGATTTTACCTAGTCGTTCTAACGGAGTAAAATTACTCAACTGGAAAGACTCATAGCATTTTTTCTACTGACTTGTAAAAATACCAATATTCTAGTTACAATCTCGTGGACTGGCGAGAAACAATACTCATCCATTTGTAAATATGATTTATGGTTTATTCACAAATTATGGATAAATAGGTGAGGGTTTGCCTTAATGTAATAAAACAACAGTTTGTTCTCCAACTTCATAAAAGGGCTAAATAGAATAATAACTCTTGTTATTTGTTATATCGTGAATGAAAATTATAAGCCGAATGCCAATAGGATAATATATAAATATACTTAGTAGAATAATCTGGCTGACCATTATTTGTTGCAAATCTGACAATTAATGAGCATAATAGTAAATCGCATATTTTTCAATAATGTAAATATCGAAGTTAACAATATGTTTATAGTATTGAAGTGGTTATAAAAAGAACTTACCTTTAGTTTTTCCCGTATTACTGTCACGCTAGAATAATGACTAATCTGTCAACTTTAAAAAAACTTCGGGGGAATCATATTGTTTTTACACTTAAAAACGTAATGAAAACGTCACCGTCAGATAAAAATCAAAATAAATTATATATTTATTCAGGTTTCCTCACTCCAATTATCATATAAATATATATGTAATTGAAGCTACTCGTAGTTTTTTCAATTGTTGACATTTATAAAGAAACTGTTTTCACGTAAGACACTAGTACAACAAAGTTTACGAAACATTTCACTGATAAGCTAAACGTCAGATTTAATGAGCCATGATTGGTTTGATAAATAGATACGTATTATAAACATACTTTATTAACTTTAGAAATACACTCCTACCGATAAAAAATGAAACCAATATTAATTCACCCCGTGTCACCGGTCATTATTATACGTAATTTATTCATAAAAGTTTGATGCATTTAGTACATAGCGCAAAATGCCATATATTTTTGATAGCTGAAATTAAATCGTGGCGAAGTTACACACATAGAGATCGGCATGTACTAAAATAAACTGTCGGGAATGCGACCACCGTCCACTGCAGATATTCTACCTTGAGATTGACCTCGTCTTGCAAACAATGAAGCTGTTATAATTTATTAACCAAATATTATCATATTATATTCGATTTCTAGTGAAAATTTTTGTCGATTTTTTTTGTTTTATATTATTTCTAATATTATTTAGTGTGCTCGTAATTTTTTGTTAATTATTTTTAACAATGAATACACCTTACGTCTTGAATAATAATTTCGCTTTGAATCCACAAATTAATGTGTTTTAATATTATTATGTTTTATGTAACAAGTCGCAAGTAATAATATGTTATTTTTATCGTATCAAAAATTTCAAACGCAAAGTAGGTACCTACGATTCGTGTGTTCATAAAATAGCACTGCTACCAACCCGTAACATAATGTATACATGATATTGTATACGAAACTAAAGTCAGATTCACCTCGTCTCAAGTGGGCATATTATGATTGTAAATATTGTTTATATTGTAGTTTTTCTGAAAGAAAACACTAGGTGGAAAATACTAGTTTTGAGTAATTGGTTTTTGAAGTTTGTCAAATGCTTGAAATGGCCTACATTTTTCATTTTATTTGTTTCTACAAATCTGTCTTTAAGTAAAAGTATAATTTACAAATAATTGTGTTCTCTCATACGGTAGAGTTTGAAATAAGGAACATTTACGTATAACTAACTCAATATGTCATTTTTTCGATTTAGTGTTTTCTTCCAGAACAGCGACGATGTATTAAATGCGTTCGGATAATATATAAGCTTATGCTAAGAGTTATTCTAAATTTGAAGTTTTTCTGTCACTATAACACACCAAAGGTATGTGTATACATAATAGACAACTGTTTACGGTGTTCAAGCACATTTCCATTAACCGTAAATGTGCAAGCTTAGATTCTTTGGCATATAAATCGAGCTTAAGATATATGCACAGTCGAATGATAGCTTCATCGCAGGTCTGTTCTTTTGTGGCAAACTCAAATTACAAAGTTAGAAACTTAAAATCGAAAGTGGCTTGTAAAAATATTAATAACGTTACATGCATTATTATAAGGCATTGCTATGTTATATGACATATTATCGTTGTATGTCAAGGTTCTCTAAAAAACTCATTATTGTAGTAGTTCAGTATTCAATCAAAAAGTATGTGTTTTAAGTGATATTATAAATTTAATTAAATGCATTCTACCCGATATCTGACACTAATTGGTAAGAGAGTGTTTACGCTTAGACTCAGTTCAAATGCATTTCAAGTGACAGAACACAAGCAACGTGACCATAGCAGAACAGTCCATACACCGTGAGAAGCGCACAGAAGAACGTACCTAACTCACAAACGCATTAATTTCGTATTTTATTTGTCAGCGAAAAAACAGTTATAATATTAACGATATCTGCATATCGACTGTGGAAACGAAAAAGGACGTAACCCACACCAAAAATATTGTGTATAACTTACACAAAACGTGCTAATAGGCTATATAAATATAAACTATATCGACTTTAGAAAGGCAAAAGAACTTATCCCTCTGTCTTTTCTAAATATTTTTTTCGATAATCACAATGTATACAATTTAATACACATGTTGTTTGGGTTATACACAATATTTTTTGTATGTGGGCTACGACCTTTTTCCTTTCCACAGTCGATATCATTTTTACATTTGGTAGCACTTATTTTAAAAGCGTGGCATTTTTGACGTATGCCAACACTGTATCTCCAAATTCGAGGTTACGGTGAGTTATTAGTTCTATGGTGTAGGTGGATGTGAGGAACTTTATTCAATATCGGGTCACGAATGACATCTCTGTACGCTTGAATTCAACACAAAATATTTAAAGAAACGTTCCCGTTTTTATGTATGAAGTTAAACTCGATGTTAAAAACATAATAATATGTGCACCTGAACTCAATATGTTGAAAAAACAATGAAACATATCATATTTGACAGTTTGTACCCAATTGTCTGTGTTTTTCATGTTTGTTTTCCTCACCATTTCAAAATTCTCGGGATTTTTGCAACACTACTCCGGAGTATTGTGAAGATAAGTAATATTGATCCTTCTTGAAGCGTGGAAGTATTTGATAAATTAATAATAATGAACTATTTTCTAAGAATGATATTTCGAAATAAAAAATATATCGATAATTTACTTTTGATAATTATTTGAATTTATCGCAAAAAAATTTTATGGGTACACTAAATAGTAATAAAAACAAAACATTAATTATAAATCGTCGTTATTATGGACGAAGAAACTAACTGAAAAATAGTAGTTTTGAGACAATGAACTTTGAAATTATTCAAATGTTTGTGCTATCCCTTTTTCATTTATGTTGTTTGTACAAAACTGTTTTCAAGTAAAAGTATAATTTATAAAAAAGTGTGTTCTTCTCTACAATGTTTGAAATAAGACACATTTTGGTAAAACTAACTCAATATGTCATTTTTTCAATTTAGTGCTTTCTTCCAGAACAGTGGCGTATATAATTGATAGCCCAGAGAAAGCCTTGCTTCTGATACTGGCTATGAAACAATCATTGAAGTTATAATTATTCAATTTTGACTTATTGGATATGTAGGTAGGTAGAGTATACGCCGTAGAACTTTGCACTCCGGCTCGAAGGTCTGGTTCTGGAATTTAGATTCACGGGATCCATACACGGCTTTAGGATCCATACTGATACATACACAGGATCTATATATATTATAACTAATACACTGGCACGTGCTGTATAGTATATAGAAAGCGTATCAGTGTAATAAAAAGTGTACAGATATTATGGCATATACTCTAACTTAGAGATGTTTTGCTTTGCAAACTGTTTAATCAGTTGATTGGCTTTTCCCCCGCCGATACGCATAATTCTATAGTACTTAAAAATCAACAATTTACATGGAAAACAATACACATTGTGCAGCAAAACTTTCACAACTCAACGTATATCCATAATTGAATTCACTAAATTTGATGTTTTGAAAAAAAAATTATGACACTTTCAAGTTTTATAATAACTTATACTCAGATCATTCTAAAAATAATAATTCCAGCTGCCTAATTTTTTTTCGGTCTGACTGAACTAAGGATTTTTGTAATACGATAAAAAAAATCATCCATATTTATTATATTTTATTTATTTCATATGGTATTCCAATGGCAAATGCTAAATGCTTCCATCATAATAAATCTATGGTATGTCTGTGGTTCGTAACTCAATCAAGCTAAACAAAAGGCTGTCGAGAGTCCATTTGGACGGGTTTATGTTACGATTACGAAGTACATTAGTTCCGATGTGTTATGACCGCGTTAGTTTTTCCATGTGAATATGATTAATATTTTACCAGTTTACATCTACCGCTTTTCACTATGATTGAATCGCCGATTTCCCGTGTACGGGTGGCCATTGCCAATTTTGCATTTTGGCATTTACAGTTTACATCTACAATTAAAAACAAAGCGATCTCGAGAAATCGGTGAAAACCACCGAGCCGCAAGCGTAAGGACCGCTAATGGAACACTGAGGACTCCGCGAAGTGTGGCCCTAATCAGCGTCGTCCGTACATGTAGCAGCGAACGGCACCATGTCTCAAAATCAAGGCGAGGTTCGTGCGAGTGGCCCCAACCAACCGCCGAAGGACATCTATGCCTTGCTGCCTGACATGCGAGCCGTCGGTGTGGCTTCCGAAGAAGCCGACCCCGGCGGCGAAGAGCTCCGCTGGATGCCCGCTCAGGCCAGCGACCGCGACCTCGTCATGTATCTCAGAGCCGCAAGATCCATGGCGGCCTTCGCCGGAATGTGCGACGGAGGCTCTCCCGATGACGGCTGCGTTGCGGCCAGTCGGGATGACACCACCATCAACGCCCTGGATATACTGCATGACTCAGGATACGACCCGGGTCGCGCCCTACAAGCCCTTGTCAAGTGCCCCGTTCCTAAAGGTATAGATAAAAAGTGGTCTGAAGAGGAAACTAAACGATTCGTGAAAGGAATACGCCAGTTTGGCAAAAACTTTTTTCGCATACGAAAAGACCTGCTTCCGCATAAGGACACCTCTGAACTAGTCGAATTCTACTATCTGTGGAAGAAGACTCCAGGTGCCAGTAACAATAGACCGCACAGAAGACGGCGCCAGGGAGGCGGGTCCTTGCGCCGCATTCGGAACACCCGAGCGTCCAGAGCGGGCACTCCTAGAGATGCTCCGGAGGCTCCGGCACCGCAAGACGCCGCCAGACCATCGCCCGCTCCTCACAAAGAACTCGGAGAGACCAGTTCCGTCACGGAAGATGACAATTCGGAAGATGACAGCGATTCGAGGGACGCCGGAGATCTCAAACCCGAAGTGCGGCCGCCTCCTGACAGTCCTGATGGCTCGCCTGCCAGAATGAGAACCAGAAACAAGACGAAAGAGCAAACCACACCCAATTCTAAACGAAATCAGGATGGAAGTGATGCCGACGAAGGCGGTAAGCCCAAAGCCAAGACTCCCAAATCGTCTCAGAACTCGACGGAAAAAACTGCCAGCGGGACAGTGGCAGCTAAGGACAAAAAGAAATCTGTCACCAATGGTAAAGTGGATGCTAGCAAAGTAAAGAAGCGTATCCCTGATGATTCAGAGACGGAAAATCTGGGAGACAGTGAGATCGGTATCTTTAAGAAAAAGCGAACTGGTGACCGTTCCGATAGTCCCACAGAGAGTCTCACTAATGACAGCGGTTCCGTAATGGATGATGCGGACAATGTCGAAATAGATCCTGAACTGTCAGAATTCAATTCCGTTAAAGAGGAAATATCTGAAAATGTTGAAATGTTAGTTAAAATTACCAACGGCAACGAAGTAAAGTGTGAGAGCATTGATTCAAATATTGCACAAACTGCGCCTCTAAATGAGATTAAAGAGGTGGTGAGTAATCATAATCCGAGTGACTTACCTGCCCCTGAACACAATTTCCTTTTCGACAAAGAGGATAGGATACCCCCTGAAGACATAAAAATTGATCCACTTTCGGATGAACGCGTCGACATGGCTGAGAGTCTGTTCAAGCTGGGCGATATAAAGAAACCAACTGATCATAAAATGGAGTTGATAATACCGCAAGTGACCCCACCCGCGGCTGATCCTCTTGAGAAAATTAAAATTAAGGAAGAAGCTGACATTGACGACATCAGCCGTCAATCTCATAAAGACGAATACGGGCGGGATCCTCTTGCCCATGTTCACCACCCTACCTATGGAGTGCCTAATAAACATGCTGGTATCCCGGACGGAGTGCCCGGCTCTAATTATCATCCGGAAGGGGGCATATTCATTCCCCAAGCAGGTATTAAAATAGAAAATACTCTGAACCCAATCCATTTCAGTTCATTAAATGAGAACATCATGAAGACAGTGAAAGAATACGGAGGAGGAATGAATCTCTATGGCTTCAATCCAAACGGGCCGCATTCCGTTGACACCAATGATCGGAACATTCCCGGTACGCTGAGCACAGTCATCAAATTGGAGCCCCGCGATGACACTCCTGACATGAAAACGGAAACAGTGTATACGGCGACAGTCAGTGGGGGGAGCAATGATGTTTCTAATCAAAGAGGCGGCCACAGTCCTGACCGTCGTCGGCGGACTCCTCCTCCTGGGCCTGGCGCTCCGTCGGATGTGGACTCCCGTTCCTGTAATCGGGAAACTCCTTCACCTATCCCAGTCAGAGGCGGTGAATCCATAGTTAAAGATTCAGACTCAACTGATGGCGAGCGGCCGGATTTAAGTTCGCACTCCAATAAAAAGACCGATTCGCAAAGTGCTTCGCTTCCAAAGACAGCAATGTCCGGAGGACCTCCGCCGAGACCGGATGGCCAACATCTCAGACTTCCATTTGAGACTGACGGTTCTCCAGGCCCCGGTCCGCCGCCTGTCTCAGCTTCGCAAGCGTCTCTACCCGGACTCCTTCAGCCGGGCTCCCTCGTTTCTATGGGTGCACCTCCGTTGGGCATGCCGCAATATGGCTATATGAGTAATCCCTACGGCCATCCTCCGCCTCCAATGCATTCGGTCAATGATAAACTTGGTGGACCGATCACTTCGACAGTTTCCCAGATGGTATCCGCGCACACCAATATACCAACTTTGCATTCTTCTGAGAGCCTGATACGTTCCGCCCCGTCAGATATTTTGATTCCGCAAGATCTCAAAATCAAACTTGAAGTGTCCGATGGAAACGCCAACGGATCGACTCATCATCAAATATCACCCAGTTTGAATCAAAATCTAGTCGACCCACTCCAATCTCTCAAGGAAGTCAAAGTACCTGGATATTCTGGAATCACTAATCTTCCTCCTGTCAATGCCCACGGTGTAGAATCAACTGCATCTAATGATATTGGAAACGGCCGTCCGCCAAGTCGTCCTCTCAGCGGTGGCGGTCCGCTTTCAGGTGCTTTTCTGGGACCGCGAATTGACGGTATCAAGAAAGAACCCGACTATTCTCAGCATGCCCCTGGACCGCCGAATCCACACTTAGGAGCTATGGACGCGCCCAATGCTCCAGTTCCTATCAAAAGTCCTCACACTCCCACACCCATTAAGATGCAACTGTCTGGTCTGCATGTTAATTCCAGTCCACTCTCTACTACACCACCTTACTCTCGTCATCCGGCCAGTCCCTCGCAGTCCCGTCAGATATCTCCCTCCCCTATGCAACAGAATCCACCCGTTTCACACTCGGCATTAAATTTGATGAATCCGACACCCCTGTCTTTGCCGACAACTATTCCTGGTCCTGTCATGCACTCTTCACAACAGCAAGGACCTCATCCGCACCCCTTCGCTCCTCCGATGCACCATCCCCATCACCAACTACTACACCACTCTCTGTTTGCGGCGGCAGCTGCAGCCCATGCGATGCATCCTTATTATGCGCACCCTCATGCTGGCTATCCCATGGGTTATCCGTACGGATATGGGCCCATGCCTCAGCCTCACCCCATTCCCCCGATGCACAATCCTCCTGTCAGTGCACCTGGTAGACATGAGACCGCTATGGCCCTCGGTAAACCTCCGTCAATTGAGTCTACCATGCTGACATCACACCATAGTTCGTCGAGCTCATCGGTCACCACTAGATCCCTCCGAGAGATATCGGAGACTACCGAAGACCTACGCAATTCGAATCTGTCCACCGAAAGGCATCAAATGCATGAAACTTTGATGACTCAACACCATTCTACGAGTCATCACAGCTCTGTGCACGCCAGTACTGAGAAGCAACCGAACCAAGCTGGGGCCAGCCACTCCCTCACGATCTCCCACTCCACTTCGAGTAGTGCGTCTCAATCCATTCAGCACAAAATCAACACTCAGCAAAAGCAGAACTTGCACGCTGGGTCGCCCCACGGGCATATGTCCGCCAGTTTGTCGCAAACAACGAGCACTTCGTCCAGTATCAATGTGGCAAATAGCCATGCACATCATCATTCTCATCACCACTCTCACCACCATGAGAGGCTTTCACCGGCAGACCAGATGTTGGTTAGACATCATGGAAAACTCTTGCCAGGCAATCCGGGTAATCCTCATCATCTGATGATTCAGCCCGCCCCCCTCAGCCATCATATGGCCCTAGGGTTGCCTCCGGGACCGGGTGCCAGCTCATTGGAGAGTCTGAGAATGCACGCCCAGGCTGCTGCCAGTCTTCAGCAGCATCAGAAGCCGGGCTCACCTCTATCCATGCCCCACGGTCATCCACATCGACTGCGACCACCCATAGATGATGTGCCTCCGTCCGATGCCCCCCTCAAATTGGAGACACCAGGTCAAACTCCGGAGGAGGAAGAGATACCGAGCCCTGCCCACATTCCTCAAGGCCCCTCGCCTGAACCTAAAGTTGAGGACACGGAGTGCCATCGTACACAGTCTGCTATTTTCCTGCGCCATTGGAACAGGGGTGACTACAATTCTTGTACTCGAACGGACTTAATTTTCAAGCCTGTACCGGATTCTAAGTTGGCACGTAAAAGAGAAGAACGCATCCGTAAACAGGCCGAAAGGGAAAGAGAAGAGAGAGAAAAGACAGCTCAGCAGGCTCACGCCAGGAAGATCTCCACGCCAGACAGACCGGACGTCAAGCCGCCATCAAGAGGAACACTTGAAAGTGTGCCATCTCCATATGACCGATTCCCCCGACAGAGTTACCAAGATACGCCTGCGCTGCGGCAGCTGTCTGAGTATGCTCGACCGCATGCGGGATTCAGTCCCGGTAATCTCCAGCGTCACTGCATGGATCCCATGCTCCAATATCAACTGAATTCCATGTACGGGCCTGGGGGAGCCCGAGAGCTGGAACATCTGGAAAGGGAGAAAAGAGACAGAGAGATCAGGGAATTACGCGAAAGGGAACTGAGCGATCGGCTCAAAGAGGATATGATGAAGAGTGCGGCAGCCGGCGTTCGGGTTGACCCGCACTGGTTAGAGTTGCACCGACGTTACGGTGTGCCCCCGCAGGGCGGTATGCCTGTACATCCGTTCTCTCTCTACGGGGGACCCCCAGGTCCCGGCCAGGCAGCCCTCTCCCAATTGGAGAGGGAGCGGTTAGAGCGCCTCGGAATTCCTCCACCCCCGCAGCAAGGTCCGCCTGGCGGTCCTCAGCATCCGCATCCTCATTCTCAACATCACCCACACCATCATCCGGGAGGTGTTGCAGCCGCTCAATTGGAGGCGGCGGAACGCATCGCTCTCGCCACAGACCCTATGGTGCGACTGCAGATGGCTGGAATCAGCCCTGAATACCATGCACACACTCATGCCCACACCCATGCTCACTCTCACACACACCTACACCTGCATCCTGGACAGCAGGCAGCAGCGGCCGCCGCTCAGCAAGAGAGTTGGGAACGAGGGGCACGGTTGGCTCATCCGGAACTGTTATCACGACCGTACGCTGAACAATTCGCACAACAGGCTGCCGCGCATGATCAATTGCAGAGACAGCTGCTGCTGGAGCGCCATCACCACGCTCAGCAGCCGCCCCACGAGGACTATCTTCGTCTGCAGCAAAGAGAGCGTGAGCTCAAAGTGCGAGCGCTGGAAGAAGCGGCGCGGGCCGCCCGACCCTGAACAATTGTTTAAGACATTTTATGTGCCCGTGCTAGGAAATCCTTAATCGGAACTGTAAATATATTACTGACTGTAGTCTTTCTCCTTATTCTGCCATCGGTGTGCCGGACCGAGGATGGAATATTCTGTGAATTGATTGCGGAACAATTCCGATCTACCCCAGTGACGTTTTTCCAAATGGTGTTGCGTAATTTTCCACGGTGACGATTAGTTTTAGGTGCAACTTTTGACGAGTTTGACTGATGATCGATTGGAGAGTGAATAGTAGAATTTTACCGACTTTTACTAACTGATTTAAATGAATTTATCGCATCAGAAATATAGATTAATACGAGATATTTGTGTATTATGAACTAAGGTATCCGTATCGTATATTTTTGGCTTTATTGTATGTATATAATTTATTCAAATTTAAAAAGTGGCTTAAAAACTTTATATCCCTACTTGTCACTGTCGCACATGCTTTTTTCTGCCTCGTTCGAAGGTTATGTGAAAGGGTCTAATTCATAATATTTTATATTACCCATGCATCCATCTCATTTATCTATTGCAAGAGATTTCATGATTTTTTAACATCTTTACTTTTTAAATTTAATATCACAGAAATACTCAACATTGAGCAAAGTCCTGTAATTTAATCAACTATGATTTTATTTGTTCAACATAAAAACGCGAATGGTTAAAGAATGCTACATAAATAAATATATGCTTTATCCGAATCAACCACTATGCTTTGCAGGCCAAATATTATGTTTACTAGGGTGTGCACTGTTTGCTATGTTCTAATATGTCTCTTACTCTGCATGTTAAGCGCATTTACTGTATCTGAAATTTATGCTAACAGGAGATATCAAAAAGAAAAACTCGTCTCTGAGGAAGATATTTTATTCCCGTTCTGGCAAAACTGACAATGTGATGTTTTGAGTTATTTATACCAAAATTTATCTTTTTCTTTAATAAAAATGTTTAAACATATTTTTTAAATTTGAATCTCGTATCTAACAGTTATTATTTTCATTATATTTAAAAATTACATCGTTTAATTATATACGATTATCATGGGAATATTTAACGTCAATTTACTCAAAACTATCTATAACGGAATGTCGTTTTTACCTGTTCTTTGATAACTACTGAAAATTATTTAGATTTGTCAAATACACCCATCTATGCTTAACAGAGCGATATTGTATAGCTTCATTATGAATAATATTATATATTGATGGATCTGAATTTTTTTTTAAATTAATATGACTTTTTGATATACCTTTAGTCATATATCAATCTTTAAGTACGTATTTTATTCATTGTGACATGAAAACGACATTGAATTGATTGTCGATGTAATAAAATTATGAATAGTGGATGAACATAATCATTTGGTTGTTTTATTTTTGTGATTATAATTTGAATAATTCTATTCTGAGCCTCGTCAGTATTGAAAATTTTACATGAATCAGACACAATATTAAAATCGTCCATTGACATTGATATTGGTATTTCCTGACCTGATGGCATAAAATAGTATCGAAATTTAATCATTGCATGCTGTTTTTGAGATTATTTTATTATTGAAATAGTTAAGCTGTCAAAGTCCTAAAAAGAAATTGAGATTGCAAACGACCTTCCAAATTAAATTAACCTGATTCAGGTTTTGATTGTTTTGCTGTTATCATGTTAGTATGCCATATTATTTGCAAATTAAAAATCATTTTACATATTCATCATTGTTTTGCATAACGCCATTTTTGTAAAAAAATATATATTCAATGATTTATTATAATCGAATCACCACTTGCATAATGGCTTCAATTTAAATTTTACTATCACATTATGTGTCTATAAAATGGTTTTTTTTTATCTCTGTCCAATCTTTGTTGCAAAATCAGGAAATAAGAGAAATTTAACACAAAAATTACCTAATAAAAATAAAACAATTTTTTGTACTAATTCCACAATTTAGTTGAAGAATCAGGTTATTATTTTATCAGATTCTGATAAAATTGTCGATTCAGTACCAAAAAATTGTGTTTTATTTTTATAAATATAATTTAAAGCCAATAGAAGTGAAGGAAAGAGATTAATGTTCAAATGTGAATAAAATGAATTTTTTGAGATTCGATCCATTAATTTGAATGACAATTCAATTAATTCAAGAAATTCGTGTTTTTAAACTAAACTTCCTGTTCTTTTCCAATGCAGGTTAATCAAATTACAATTGAAAACATAGTGTCAGTGGAGTTTAAATCGTTGGATCTTTACAGAACTTTTCTATGATCAATAGAGCTACTGCTTGACAAAATTAACCTTGTTGTGTCTATGATAACATAGTTCTTATTCTGAATCATAAAAAAAATGTTTCTTCGAGAGCATCCAAAACTTAATTTTTAGTTTTGTAATCAAACTTTGTGTGATGTGAAATTAATATAGAAGATGAATTAAATATTTTTTTAGAAATGCCTTACTTATTATTTCTATCAATAAATAAACTATGTATATAAATGAATGCAGGCATAAAAGTACTTTATAACTTATTTAGAGAGTAGATTCGGACCGTTACATGAATCTTTCAACTGTAACACAAATGGTTGAAAGAAGACTCCAAATAAAATTAGCAAAATATTGCATCCTCATATATATTGCGATATTTGCAAAAAAATTGTTGGTAATTTTGGATTGCGAAATTATATTACTTGCAAGTTTGACCTAGTGCTTCCTAAATAAGTCATATCACTGCGCAATATTATTGCACAATATGTTCTTTTATTCTTACCATAAATTTTTTCGAGAATGGTAATTCTTTTTATTTGATACAGCGACTGGTGATTGAGAGCTAGGAAGGTAAAAGTTAAATTCCTGTCACTTCCATCACTGCAATATCCCCGGAAATATATATATTTATTTTATTCATAAATAAAATTATCTATCCAATAATTTCAATCGTGTAGTATTTTGTTATTCAGTTTTTTAGTGATTGCTAAACAAATTATAAGCATTTGATTTATATTTGTTCGGTCCAGTCTGATCAATCGAATAATAACTTAAGCTCAACTGAATTGTGTTCTATCAATCATTATCATATTATTTAAGAGCTTACAGACTAATTAAAAATTCTTCATGAATGGTTAAACCCAAGACGGAGGATATTGAACAAATATCACAGTAAAAAATACAGATATCTAAAATATATCCTTAAATCTGGTGATTTTCAGAATCTCATTTTTGTATAATGTTGGGAATAGGCCACTTTTTGAATCAAATGTTCATGCTCAGTATGTTCTACTATCAATTATATAAGATGACTTGATGGCTCCTCATTTGACTATAGTATATTTGACAAAGTTACTAAAATCGCTTTGCCTGCGGGTACCTGGTAGCGTTGATTTGAGAAATATTAATTTATAAGTCTAGTGTGTTCATTAGCACTGCATTTAGAACTTAGGGCTCAAATAGAATGTTTTCAAACATAATAATTAGGTATGATTCATCTAGTTTTTTTATTAGTTCCAAAAGAATTAACACAATATATTAATTCTATTAAATCTTCTGTATTAATTTATCTTTCCTTCTCTTATTACCAGTGTACAAATCATAGATTCAATCTATATTTTTAAATGAAATTTCTATATAAAAAATTCTAATATAAATGATCGATAATAATAATTGTCATTGAATCAATTTTTCCACTGTATATTGTCCGTGTGTACATTGTGGTATATTTACTTTATTTTGATATTAATGCCTCATTTTTACTGTAAATATGTATAAGAGAGATCCACTCGGCTCGAAATAAATTGTTTCGATACAATAATTTTATAATATTGTTTTACAATAAGTTCAACACCAACTGCCTTTTTTACTGAACGCTAGAATATTTAATTTTAGTGATATTATTCAGAAGCAGCAATGTATTTTACTTTGTGTCGGGGTTACTCTTAAGAAAGCCAATTTACCTAATATACGATGCTCACAATTTAAGCGAGCGAAATCTTTCGGCTTCTTGTGAAAACCGCAAACTAGAAAGAGGATTTAGCAAAAAATTTCAGTGATCAAAGTTTGTGTGCTAGACTTATGAAATGTAATTTATTTTGTGGACGAGGAATATATGTTTATTGGGAATTAGTCAAATGTAGGTCCCATGATAATTTGATAATTTTTTTTAAATATCATTAGTTAGCAGCAATATAACAAAAAATAAGAACTGTAATATAAATAAATATTCGTGTAGAATATTTGGGTATATCACTTTTATAGACACTCCCGTGTATTTATAAATACTGTTTAGCGATAAGTTTTATTTGATGTCTTAGTGCTTTCATGTAAAGGTTCTATACTAATATATGTGAATATAAAATCTGATTGTTTTATTATTAGATTAATTTTCCTTTTTGATAAATTTTGTCGTATTTTATCTTATATATAAATTATTTACTGTCTGTCAGTTTGAGTTCGAAGATAGCAAAAGACGAAACTCGAGTCGTTAGTGACATGGAAATGTACAAAATTTCAACAATTCAAATTCTCTATTTATTGATTGAATTCCCATTTATTTGGTGGAACTTTATTGTAATAAGCTTAACATTTCAATGAATTTAGATTTACAAGAATTACAGTATTTAATTGATAGCTATTTCAGCTTCACGCCATTGTTGAAACATTATTACTTTAAATGCTTCATGTCCGAATAGTAATCTTGATTACATTTATTGATATATATGTCAATGTCTGTTAACTATTGTTTCAATAGTAAGATTAAATTACATAAACAATCCTTTTTGATTTAGCCAAACAAGTCCGGATTATTAATTTCTTTAAGTTTCATCTAAAGTCTCAAGCTGGTCCCGTAGACGAGTGGTAACATTTTAGTGCTTTTGCCCTACTTATTTTAACGGTTTCTAGGGCTAGAATCCCTAAATGAATCCTTTCACACATTGATTTATAGTTTTGTATAAAAGCAAAAGGATGTCTGATCTTTTCATTACTTGCCACCTGTCATATCCGATTCTTAGAAAGAATGTTAAGCTACTAAACTTTTCCTAACTGTCCTCTGTTGAAATGGATATCAATATGGCTCCACAGTTAAATGAAAAAAATGGTGGCAGTATCCGGATAACATAATAAATTTAAATTAATTTTGCTATCTTGCAAATTATTTCACAATGAAATTTATTGTCAATTTTATTAACTATCCTTTTCATCAAGTATGCTTATTAGTTAATTAAATGAAAAATATATGGATATCGTATTTCAGTTACATGAATCAACATTTAAGTAACCAGGTAAACAAATACAAGTGAGGTAATTGGATTGCCATTTAAAGGAACATAACTTTGTCATAGCTAGATGGCCAGGCTTTTGAGAACATTTTCTATGAGTCACAATCAATAGTCCGCTGTAAACTTAATATAATAATAGTGTGGTCCAAAACCTGTGAGGAATTAATTAAGTTTTTTCTTTACAAAGATTATTAGTTTAAAAAGAATAACTTGAATCTTGTTGACAATGTTGCTTAAAACAACTTACTATTTGGTATTTGATTATATTTTTTATTTCACAGTTACAGTTATTAACACAACGGCTGCTAATGGAATCATTTTGCATGTAAATATGACGCTCATGCATGTGACCTGCAGTCAGTGCATTAATAATATATGTTTAACTGTCACGACAGGAGTAAGTAAATGTAAGGGGGATGTTGTAATCTAACGGGATGCGTTATTTGGTTGTTTAGTTACAAGAAATAAATGTGCCTAAAGGTGAGGATGTATAAAAAATATGACGACAGAAGGGTGTGAGCTTTATCAGTACGGTTGCGAAGAAACAGAGGTGCTCAACGGAGATTCAGACACAAATAGAAACGAGGCCATGACAGTCTATAAAAGCAAAACACAACATCTTTGCATTCCACATTTTTAATCAGAATCGCTTTATCATTTATTGAAAAGAGCATTATCATTTCATGAAAAAATACAATTGGTTATTGCTATTTATACAAATTGTGACTAATTCTATAAAGAAATCAAACATGATATATAAGAAAGGTCTTAAGCAGTCGACACTTTTTGAATGCAGGAAGATATTATAGACAACAGAGTATTGGTGATAATTTGCGAGTAAAAATGTTCATCTTGCATATTGTTTCAGCAGATTAAAATTAAGCACATTATAGTGTTCTGACTGCGCATGTAAACACGATAATTAATTACAAAAACTTACCATAATCTTAAATATAGGACGATACTTACATACAATAATAGTTATAACAACTTTTTTAGGATAAATTTAAAAGGTGCTTCAAATAACTTAGCAAGCAAGAACAATGATAGTTCTTCTAAATTATCCTGTTATTTATTTGAATATAATCTGCACCTGTGACATTCTTAAAATATGTTTTTATATCTCAATTTCAGGACAAGAGGATGTATTTTTTTATTACTCATTCATTGAAAATTGAGGGAATAGTAAACATTCTTTATTTTATTCTGCCCAGCATGCAATGTAATGTCTATCCGTAATTTATATACTTTATCCTGTGTACATACTCCTGTGTAGATAATAGATACAAAAATCACCTTTAAAAAAAAACATTTTGATTTTATTTTAGTTTGAGTATTTATTATGTTATTGTCGTTGGATTTTCATGAGGTAACAAACAGTTGGCTAGCTTACAGATGGCAACAATTTGACAGGTCTGTCAAATAGCATGTTTATGTTTTACAACTTGAATCCAAAATCTATCTATGAGACAAATATCATATTATACTCATTTATATTAATAAAATGTTGCTTGAGTTTTATCAAGTATAAATCACGAATATAAATTGGTTGATTCAATAATTGCTTGAAAAATAAAAAAACTTTTTCAATCAAAATGACAAAACATCAATGTGAACTAAAAAGATTTTTTATTTTCAATTCTACATTGGGACCAAAAGAAGGCCAGGTAGGTCGTTAACGATGTATATAAAAAGAATGCTCCCATTATAATTTATTAGCGAATTAGTCGGGAACAAAATCCTTGTCTTAGTACCAAAAAATGATTTATCAGTACTAGCAGACCAAGATGTATTAAAGATTCAATAAACATTTTGTTAGGAAAATAAATCATTAAACTATGTCTGCATTAGGTGGAATCGGGTCTGCTTATCATTTTCAATAGTAAATATTAACCTCTCAAATAAATGCCTTGATTATATTTTCAGGAAAATGAAAGGATACTCTACTATTATCCTCACGATACTCACGTGGAGAAGAAGAAAATAACCGTCGGATTATGTGAGGCGATTGTCAAATTTATGCTGTAAGTAAACGTTGACTTTTTTATGATCATTTGTGTCGACACTGTCATAAAATATTCAATGCCCAAGAAAAAACGAAATTTCAAAATAACACCATTGCTTATATTGTATTCAATGCAATGGATACCTTGAAATAAGGGCTAATTTATATAAAACTGATTTCAATGCAGAAGAACTTAGTGTCCACGAAAAGAAATGAATAAACCCATTTGAATAGCATTGAAAAAGATAACTGGCTGCATCATCGTAATGTGAAAAATGTAGCAATTGCCCCCCCAAACGCTAAAAATTTTAAAAGTGTTTGTGCCCCTGTTATATACACTGATTCTTAACATTTACTGATTTTTCTAGAACATTTTCTTCTGACGATTGTGAAGCTCTTCACACACAAAAAACAAGAGAGGTCTTCTATCAACCGGAACCAAATTTTTGGATGGTAATGGTTAGTAAAGTGTAAAATGCTGTCTTAAAACACCATGAAAATACCAAAAAATATTCTATGTGTTTCCTTACCTACAATCTGCTATTTTTACAGACAGTGAATGTTCCATATGTGCAAAAGACTTCATCAGATGGGACAAAATATTCTGAATATCATGGTGATCAGGTATGCATTTTTAATCAGCTGAGTCCTCGATTCTTATTCAAGGACCCTCAGGAATGAAGTTGTCTAAATTCAAAAATGCCATGAAATAGCGAGAGGCCAGGGAAAATAAACTGAATAGCATTAAGCTGACTGAGTTTCAGAAGTTTTTTTCCAGTATCAATTATCCCCAAATGCATGAAGCCCTTGCCATGATTAATTTGTGTGTTAAATACTTACGCATTACACAGTAAATTTGTTTTCAGTATAATTTTACAATGTTATTCTGCCAATGAGAATATTAAATTTATAACTTTCAGGTGCAGACAAAAGTCTTACAATCAGTTCTTGCTGCTGCTCATCGTATGTTTCGCCTCTTCATGGGACCATTCGTCGATATGACAATTGATCTGTTAAGATTAAAATTAGAAAACTTTTTTCATCCCGTAAGTAATCAACAAATTATTCATGTTATTTTTTGAATGTTCATAACTATTTGTATTATAATACTACTGGCGTCCCTCGACTTTCGCGTGTAACTGTTTCTTGAATCATTTATTGGCATAATTGTTTTCAGGAACCTTTCATTGTCGACTCTTTTATTTCAGCCCACGAATCTCCAATATTGTTTATTGCTTTCCATATATTATAGTTATTCCAAAAATCCCTTAATGAAGGCTCACCTCCCCTAAATGTTGCATTGATGGCCTGATTTATTATTGTCCTTAATCTCTTTTTGTCCGTATCGACTCTGCAGTTTCTCCATTTCTCACTCATGTTTATAAATTTATAATAGTGAAATATTTACACATACACAAATAAACTGGCAAAACACACAACATATTGATATGTGTCTTAACGCAGGACTAAACCATAGATTATATACTAATAACTTGTTAACGTATTTGAGAAGGTGGCGGGTAGCGAAAGAGAGAGAAGCAACTGCATGGAAATGCAGAGTTTTTCCATTATCGACAAAAATCTAAATTTTAAGATATATGTGATATAGCAAATTATGCGAAAGTAGAACCGGTGAAAGTTGAGGGCCGCCTGTATTTCTATATTGATGGCAAACAATTATTTATCTTATATATTTAATTTTAGTATTTATTACAACTCGATCTTCCACATTGTGATGTCCTCGATGTGTTCCAAGGTGTTCAATATCTTCCACTAGATCGGCTATCTTTCTTTAGAGTCCAGTGCTTTGTCAATCTTGTCGAAGCAAACTTTTCAGTCATCAAACAGTGCGCATTCCTTTACAACGATCAACTTATATGGTAAGTAGTATTATTTTGTGACACATAGACAATAAAACTTCATCATTTCATTTCTGTTGTTCAGATTATCCGTACATGAATTCTATACATAATTTATAAATTAATGATATATCTTTGTTGTTCATCATCTGTTCCTCTTTTGAAGGAATGGAATTTCACCCAACGACATGCAAGTGGTTTACAAATACTTGGTTGGCACACTTCTGCCGGCACAATTGGAAAAAGAGTTACAGGGAGGGCCGCATGTATCAGCACAGCATTACGGTTGCTTTGTCAGCCCACCCGGAGGCTTTAGAGAAGCTTCTGACTTAGCTCGGGTAACCCGTGTTCATCTAAACATTGAAACTGCTGTTGAACATTACTATTTGGTAGTATACAGGGCTTTGGCTGCAACAATATGTTTTTTCATTGATGGTAAGCATGTTATTGATTGAATTTACTTCGTAGAACTCCAGTATTATAGGGTTAAAATCAAAAAAGTATTTAGTTCTATAAGAATTTTATCACATTGTTGATAGATATTTCGGCTACATGCCATCATTCTGACGATAGTTATCAACCAACAGATAAAATTCTTGTAGAATTCTGTTACTTGGCTATTTTTACTCTATGGTAAGTATATTCTTAATATTTTTTCCCCAGATAGTTAACTGTTACTATTTTAAGAAGATACATTATTTTTTCTTTCCACTGAACAATGGCAAATATTCTGAAAGGGGTTTTGCCGTGAAAATGATGATATATAATTGAATTATTAAAGAGAATGTCTTTTATTATAATTTAATAACAGGTAATACTACACTGACTATGGACTTGATGCACGGAATTGACACATTTGTTGGGCCTCAATTGTCCACAATTGCTTCCGAAATTGCTGAGCACTGTGATAAAGAGGGCAGTCCGAATGGAAGTCAAAACGATCCATCCACACCAAAATACTTATATTTTAATCAACTTAATTTAGCATATAAAAGCACGGTAATTATAATTAGACATCTATGTATTTTTATTCCATATCAATATAAAAGGTGGTAATAGATATTTTTAAATGATTTATTTATCCAAATACACGCATTGTTACAATAACTTGAATAAAAAAATAACTGCCATTGAAAAATTTGATTGAAATTTAATAATTTCAATCAAATTTTTCATGGAATTCCAACATCATCTATCAGAAAATGAAATATATAGCGTGTGATAATTTCATATAGATGTCGTCGCTAACTAGTTTTAATAATATTATTTAATTTACAGCCCTTTCGCTGTAAATGATAGATGGTGCCATTGTCGTATATTAAAAGGCACATTTACTGCGTTCTTGTATATATATATATACTCGATCTCTTCAAACAAGCTACACTGCTTGGAAGCTACCGACTACTAGAGTCCCTCTGGTGTCTAAAATTTCTAGCCACTTTGGTAATCCTCCGGATTACTTCTTATCGGTTCCTGATTAGTAAAATCCTACGGATACCAAGCAATCGACACCTTCTCTGCTGGAGCACTGCATCCTCAGTAAAATTGCTTGCTGATTAGTGAAATCCTACGGATACCAAGCAATCGAGACCATCTCTACTTAGCGCTGCATCTTCAGTTAGGTCGGTTCCAGATTAGTAAAATCCTACGGGTACCAGCCTAGTGAAATAATCTTCTGATGGAGCACTGCGTCCGCTGTTTGATCAGTTCTCACCTGATACGGCTCTACAGATTCAAGCCTCTGAACATCTGATACATTGTCAGATACCTACATCTCGATCGCTATGAGGGTTATCCGCTACAGTTTAACCCTTCGTCAACTTTACTCATATTCTACGCTTCATGTTTCTCTGTGTTAATTTACTTGAATCTACAAAATGTGTAAAAAAACTATTCTATAAATATTATATTATATATATATACCAATTTTACATTATTATTTCATATCTTCTGTGAGGCTTTAAATTTTTATTGATTTCTTAAATATGTCATCAGGAGTGGTTCATCTCCATAATATCAAAATTTCAACATAACCACCTAATAGAAATGTAACAAAGCCAAATGATTTAATATTTGAAGTTGACGAGAGTCGCGAACGTTGTCGTACTAAACATGCAAAGCAAGGAATCAATTGAACGATAATAAATCATGTTGCGTTTTACAACGTATTTTTGCGACAGTAACAATAAAGACTGTATGTTTGCTACTCAGGCTCTAAGAGCAAAATGGCTCACCGATGAATTAACTGTTATTAAGTTAAAAATAGCATCTGTTTATGTGAGGACCAAAAATAGCATTTTTTTAATTACTGTTTCATGGGTAAGGTTTTTTTTATGTATGTAATTATTGTTTTTAATTTGGATCAATCAAATTAATATTGATTTGGCCGAACATATCATATTACATGATAAATATGCTTTCATGTTCATGCATATTATCTACATTCGGCAAAAAAAAGGGCAGAGGAAAAAGTTAGTTGGCATGTTGACCCTATATTGGTGACTTGAATCAACGAATCTTTCTAAACAAATTGGTGTAGCCAATTGAATCGACTCGTTCCCCATGACTACTACATAACTTCGGTAAGCTTCAGTATTATGTTTATAATTCTGTGTACACTTCTTTTTCGTTACACAATATTTACCTCCTTTCAACAGACATGTGCAGAAAAATTTTCTGATGGAAAACATGGCTTAAACATCCTCAGACTGTTTCTGTACAATCCATTCTAATACAAGGCTGTGGTGTGTTTTCAGGTACATCTCGACAATAGACATTCCGGAAATATTGCAGTAAATCCTGAAGTATTGAAGCTGGTTGCTGATATAAATGCAGATAGGAAATGGTAATAAACTATGTTTATTATGTTCTTCTGAATAAAATAACCTCTCTTTTAATTTTGTATTATGAAGAATCTTAATTGTGATTTACCATTCTCTGCATGATTGTTGTAACCATAATTGATCCAAATCAGCAATCGCTGTGGCCATGAGCTAATGAGTTTGGATATCGATAAACAGGAATAATCACTTAATATTGGAGAGGGTGCATTCCCGTAGCCATTTTATAACAAGCCGCCACAGCTAAGAGTGATAGGCTACCAACACAAATCCAATTTTAAGGAGTGAGAATGAAAAGCAGAAATAAAAACATTAAATATATACATGCTCTTGTAAAATATAAGCAATTTATCTTGTAATTATTTTTGTACACTGAACCACTACTACAGAATCATACATATATATTACTGTCATCAATTGTATATTTTCTTTATTTGGCAGTCTGGAAAAGCATGGAGAAATAATAATGAAAGCCATGAACGACTTTTGGGTAATAGGAAAAATTTCTAATCTAAGAGAGTTCTATGTGATAATACAGCACAAAAATGCCAATTTGAAAGAAATAAATGGTAAGTTATTACAGCATTAACAGTTATTTATGATTGTTCTTGCATTTATCGTTTTCCCGCATGTATCGATCATATTTTATAGTCCCGGCAAAACAGACATAAGAACAATGTTGAATAATTCCGTATTCATCGTTTTCCTTGATTTATTGGTTAAATATCATGGTCCTGTCATAAATATTACCTCGATTGATCGCTTTTGTCGAAAATTTATTACCCCGCTCAGAAGTACACTGTCTGGTCACAAATTTATTGTTTTTGTCGAACATTTGTCATCCCCCATGTGTGACTCCATTCAACCACTATCGTAACAACAACCGAGACCGCAAGTCTGCAAGCGTTGTCTGGTTTCCCACTGTCACAATGTTACCTACTGAGTACCTCGTCTAGCCAAGTGCGTTGATGCTCATTTTTGTCTTGTATTTCACATTGTGAATTCTCCTGATTTGCAACTAAAATGTCCCCTACAAATAATTTCAAATTGACAAGTCGAATTTATTCAAATGCCTAAAAGACTTTTTCTTTCCATTTTTTTACACAGCTATCGTGACTACTTTTTTGCTCATATTTATGTTTATCAATCTTTGTGATCTTTTTTCCAGAGGAAGTCAAGAAAGTATGTGACTCGAAATTGAAAAGCATCTTTTTCTACCCCGTGTGATATTGAATTAAAACTACAAACTTCCTTAAATTAATTGAATTGATTATATATATAATAAAAATCATTATATATTATTATTGTTTATTATGTTTGTAGACAATTTTCCTATGTCAAAATATTTATATAAAGTTATACACCTAATAATTGTATCATTACTCTTTTATTGTAATAAATATTGTTAGTAAAATGTGTCAATGTTTTAGTAATTATTATCAATATGGTAACATTGCAAACAAGTATTGAGGGTAGCAGAGACCTAGGTAAAGATAAATTCTCTTGGCTGTGAAATATCTTTAAGAGGCTCAACGCACAAGGAATTAGTAATCTAATTAGAAACTAGCTGGCGAAATATACAGTGATATGCTGCAATTTGGTTCCCTACCCACCATAAAAGCATCTAAAGAAGAGGAAGTACGTAGGGTGTATGGTAGATGTAATTATCATCAGATGCTTTCATTAAAATCACATGCCATTAATCACACCATAAGATGAAGTTAGGTAAATAAAATTAATGTTATCATTTTTAGAATCAATTAATTAAGAATGTTGAACATTTTTTTAACGATGAACGCTCTAAATGTGAAGCATGTGGACTCCTAATGGAGTGTTTCAACAGAAGTTGTTTTATGAAAATTGCTTGTTGTTTGCTCAACCTCCCTTTTTTGTAAATTCTTGAGTGAGTACAGATAGAAGGATGGGGTTAGTACAATACTAATAAATAGCTTACCGCTTTTGCTACTACCTGTTTTGTTCTTAATTGAATGAATGGAAGGGAATTTAACAATCAATTTATGAAAGTCTGCATTGGTATTCGAACCCGTGGACACTGCAACTGAAAATAATGACATTGACTATTTGGATACAATCTTGGCATACAGTTCAGTTATAGTTCTCAGTTTGACTGTGATCAGCAAAAACATATGATTAGATATAGATGGTGATGTCCCGTAATCCCGTAGGTAACAGTACCGGGCAGCTGATATTATTTAAAATATTGTTTCCATTGCGAAACTGTGTATTTGCGTATGGGTTTTCCACTTTGTAAATTATTAATACTTCAAAAATCGCCCTTACCTGCATGCAAAATAGCACAAGTGACAAAAATTATGGTTAAGCAAGTATAATATATTTAATATTAATTATGTGTTTTTTTTATTTTTTTAAATCGATATTTTATTTTTTTTTCTGTTTTTATGCTTATAAAAATATTAAGAAATTTAGAATACTGCTATCTTAAAAGAAATTTGATATCTAAAAAATACATTTGATAATATTTTTCTTTTAAAAGTAGGGCCAACCTTGAATGTTGCTAGAATCATGATATCGTAAGCCCGATATCAATCTGCCAATACAACGGTGTGCATATTCTGTTTACGGATATCATTTGGCTCACCGCTGTTTGTCAATGACGTCTGGGTTGATGTCTGAACGTAAAGAGTAATGACTTGCAGACTGTGAATTATAATATTTCAAATAATTTATCCTATGTTGCAGTTGAAAAATATCTTATATGTTGAAAATTTCGTAAACTATTACACCCGCGCCGGCGTCATCATTGGAGGTTAGTAATGCGTAATTATTTCACAATATTTTTTGTTTTGGTTCACGATATCCGTAATTGAAAAGTTACCTTTATAGTAAATTATGCTGTTTTGATGATTTATCAAGATATGCATCAGTTCTCAGGTCCAATTTAAACGTGCCAACTTCATCATTTTCGCGTGCGGATAAAAACTTCGTCTTTTCTTCGTGTTTCTTGGGAAAATTCATTATTCGTGGAAATTCTCTTTCGGTGTAATTTATTATGCATAGCTACATAACCAAGTGTCATATCATTTATGTTTAGTACATTCTTAGGTTTGTTTGTCATGTAATATATTGTTTGAACAATTGTTACTACACGAACAGGATTAAATTATTAGTCATCAAAATCAAACCATTACATTTTTAACAAATATCCTCTCTTTTGTATCTGCGATTTTTGAAATATTTAACGATTGTTTTATTTCAGTAAAAATTGATACACTTAGAGTTGTATTTTTTATAAAATCAGATATGAAAATTGACTGAAGTTACTGCATGAAATTTTATTTAAAACTGATTCCTATTCTAGGCTTTGCCTTTTTCGGTAATATTAATATTTTGATCCAATTAAAAAATAAGTATGTCTCGTTTCGATGTTGTTTACAGAAAAAAAATATTATCATGTCATTGTTTGTTACGTCCAATTTTTGTCTTATAAAAATCTATCAACAACCTCTTATGCTTGTATTTAACAGAACTAAAGAACCATCATTTCCCTAAAAAGCACCGACGGTCTCATACCTGAGTGTAAACTCTCTTGGGCCATCAGTGAATGAACGCTTTCATAAATTGATTTTCAAGCTATTTATAAATTTCTTTTCCAAGGCATTTATATCGTTTCTCTAGCTTTATGGTCTACATGCTCCACATTATGACAAACTTTGGCTTAAAAAAAACGTTACTTTATCTAGAAATATTCATAAACCTGTTTATTTGCAGATGTTGCTGTATTGTCCACCTAACGTAACATTAGGAGAGGTATGGGTCGACCATGGCATATCACAGTGCTTCATGGAAACCGTCAGTTCTTCAGTGATTGGTGGTTTCCTTTTGATATTGGGAACTATACAAATTATAATGTATCGTAGGTAAGCATAATCTAATCACTTTTTTATTTTCATATGTCACAGAAATGCTTTAATGGGTGACAGATGGAATGTCTCGTAACTCCATTGGAAATTTCATCCATGTTCACAATTTAATTAAATATATAATTCATTTCAGATATGGGACTGATGTTATGGATGTCCGTAAAGTGAAGTGGTATACCGTTCAAATATGCTTAACCTTTTTTGTGCCGGCTATTGCTATCGTTCGATTTATTCTCCAAGCTACAGTATACAAAGATCCTCACATTTATGGCTATATGGTGAGTCTCAAATAAGATATGCCCTTTTCTTTATGCTGTATTTGTAATCAAAATTATTTATTGGTTATGTCAAGGATTGTCAAATAAGTATTTTGGAAAAATCAAAATCTATCAATATATTTTTAGAAGACGGTTTCCTGAATAACTTCTGAAGTTAAAATTGGCTTTGTTGATTTAAATGTTTATGATAGAAAATAAATCCCTACATTTGATTAATATATCTCTCACAGCTTTTGATTTTAGGTAGGTTATATTAAATGTTTGGCTACTCAGTGTACTTTTTATATGACTCATGCTCGACCATGATTATTCACATGGATATAATATATACATATGCTACAGAAAATAAGCTAACTTTATTTTCACATATTTTAATATTATAAAAGCGTCATGCCTTTGATCCAGAGCCTATGTTTCACGACACCTAAATTACGACACCTAAATTATGTTATATTAAAGTCCGCAAAAAATTATTGTTTTACAAAATATAAAGTGTCTGATGAAATAAATAAAATTCTATATGTGTATTATGAGTAAATAGATTTACTTTGAGGAAACTAACGATTTCTTATTTCATTATCAGTCAATTCAAAAAATTCAAAATGGCATAAAGTTTAACAAACTCACACTGCGATAGTGTCAAGGCTTCTTGATAAGAAGTTAAATTTTGTTCATTTCAATCGCAAGAAAAAGAATATTCAAAGTTGTGTAACGTAAATAAATATCAGTAGATAAAAAAATTCTAAACAATATTAAATCTTTTCTTAATTAAATTGAATGAAATATTTTCACTGATGACACCGATGTTTATATTTATAAAATTGCGGGTTTTACAAAGAGTATTTACATAACTAAATTAACTAATTTATATCGAAAAGTGTTGAATTACTTATCAGTGAAATATTTAGTGAACCCATAAAAGTAACCTTTTTCTTGATTGTTAATTTTTTTTTTTATTACCTAATATTGACCACCATTGAATTTATTATTTCTCAGCGAATATCAAAATTTCTCTTCAATGAAATTTTATTACGAAATATTTTTTTTTTAAAATGCCATACCAATTTAACCCTATCTGCTTTTAAAGCTTAAAATAAAAATTGAGAATGATTTCCTATATCAACGATGCGTCTTTCAACAAAAAAAAAACGTTATCTGGTAATTTATAGTTAAAACATTAATATTATATTTAATATAAAATATGTGAGTAAGACTTTTGTCCAGCGAGCTGATGATGATGGGGAGGTCTCAGGTACACTCAAACAAGTTCGTTTACTTGATAATAACTCACTATTTATTCCAGTTAGTAGTTACAATTTATATTACAGCAAATACAAAAAAACAATTGACATTAAAAAAAAATCAAGTTCGTGAACTGAAATAACACGCAGCCTTATTTCTAATTATTCCGCACTGAGAATGAATTTAAAAGAAACCGTTGACACAAACTCTCGAAACGATGGCCTTCGCATTCTTTCGTTTGCAAGAGTCGGCTTTAGGGGATGTGAGGCTTCGCCTACACATCCGCTTGCCGCTAGCCCAGTGCAGTGGTTATAAATAATTGTGACAAACTTCTTACGGAAGTTTGTCCGATATGCTACTGACTTTAAATTTCTGCGAGTTACCTCAGTTCTAATATCTTAGTTATGGTGGCGAAAGACGTCGCAACGTTGATTCGGAGCATACAGCAGAACGGGGGTGTGTCAAATATAATATTATTTCCATAGTATTTTTATAATTATTATATAAATATGAAGAAAAAATATGTCATAATGCATATTATGCTTCAAATTCATTTAAAGCTGCAAAGTAACTTATCTAATAAGCAATCTATATGGATGACGATACAATACATACTAACGTTTGTGGTATTTTTACACTAGAATACTTATTAAAATTATGTTTTGTTTTATAAGAGAGCAGCATTTTGTACCCTATTAATTTGAAGCCATTGTAGTTGAAAGAATTAACAAAGAGATAATCCTATTTTTTTTCAATGAAAGCTGGACATGGGTAATTAACATGCCTTTAGTAATTGAAGTTCTATATATTATTTCAATAGTATGTCACTTTTAAGGTGTTAATTGTCAATTCATACAGGAAAGGCATTATATTTAAAAAAAAAGCAATAATTTCTTTGTACTACTTCGACATGTTTATAATGATCAGTACCGGTTTCGCTCATCGCCACTATTATCAACTGATAATGGTTGTGATGAGTGAAACTGATCCTGATCATTATGAACATGTTGAAGTAGTACAAGCAAATTGTGTTTTATTAAAAAAAAAAATCAATGGTATGTTTAAAACATTGTATATTATTTTCAACTTTTAGATACTATCTTTAGTGATGACGGTAATCATTTTCCCCTTCTCCGCATATTTGATGGGCTTAGAAAGAAGGTATCTTTTACCATCTGTGCCTCCGAGAGGGCACGGCTTCGTCCTTCTTATATTCTGGGCTAGCATATTCATAGTCGAGAATCTTTCCTTTATCAACATCAAGAAGGAAGGCTGGTGGTGGCATCTCAAAAAGTGAGTGTTGACAGTTTATATAATTTGGTCCTATCAAAATAATAAAACACTTTCTGCCAATGGCTTACAAACTTTGTGTTACTCCATCTCATATTTAGAAAAATATAATGCAGACATTTTTGAATGGTAAAAAATTTTTCAGTAATTTACGGAGCAATAATGAATTTAAAAGTTTTTCACCCCCCCCACCCCTTAGAATTAATACGCGCTGTCTAGTCTGGAAGCTACTGCCTTAACCCTCTAACAGCAATGAGTAATATGTCTAACTATGTCCTGCATGTTAGCAAATTTATAAATACAAAAAAAGGCAGCGCATTATCAATAGTATTGATAACACTGTACGAATTCCATTGAATTTTTTTCTTATGAAAACTATTAACATGAAAATTTATATTGATGTTTCGATTCCTTAGTATAAGATCTAGGGCCGAATTGGAAGTTAAAGCTTCTAGATAATTATTTGAAAGTAATAATGAATTATTTCATTTACAGTTTGAAAATGTGTTTTAAAATTCTAGTAATGTTCTCCCCAGAGTGACCCCCATAACAAGGATAAATGCTTTTATATTTTTGTTTGTAGTAATAGTAAAAATAATCAAAATATTCAGTAAAACCTAATTTAATAAAAAATAACTCATTAATCAATGAGTTAACGGTGAAAACATCATCACCCACAGGTTTGTCATCAGCGGTTGAGTCGTCAAAACTGTGTGACATGCTTACTATACATTCTACCTATATCACTTCATGCATTTGTGTAAAACAAGTGCTTAAATCTATGCATTGTTATTTGTGGCTATAAAACTGTTTATTTTTAAATGATTCATTTTTATTGCAGTTTGGATGACCGCTTTGAGATGGCCTTCTATGTAGAACGGTACATTTCTTGCTTGGTGATATTTGTACTCGGGCTAAAAGCTCCGGGAATTTTACAGAACTATGATAGAGTTGGAAATGGTCCGCGCAGCAGGGTGCCTATTTCTCCTTTGGTGAGTATTATTGCATCACAACATTATCCTATAATTCTCTCACCACAATGCACATATCTTTTCCAGTAATTAGTTAAGTGTTACCGTAGATGTCAAACTAGTCAAAGCTCACTAAGATGAGTTATGTACATCAAGGTATTTTAAAACCACCAAAGTTGCCTTGATCAATGGATTTGAGCAAAGAAAACCCTATTTATGAGTATTTTATAAATTGCCGATAGACCTAGCACACATACATTAAAGCAGTCAATGATGACAAGCCGCATAAGTCTTTTGACTTCTGAATAATTTCATACGATATGTGGCTTTACGCTGTTGACTGAAATTTCCCGCGTAACATCACAATGTATTAATTTTCAAAGTTACACCATTCTTTCTCTAAAAAATCATTACGCGCATAATTTCTCAGCGTTATGATTTTGTGGCATGACTTCCTTGACATCCACGATGACGAAATGAGAGTTCGAAATGAATCTTTTTATCTTGAAATGCTACTAAATCTTATTATTTTTGAAGTTGGTGAACGAATCAGTAAAAAACACGCTGTGATTTTGAAAACGTGTCACTTATATTGACACAGTGCTGAAACTATATAATTGTGTATAATGTAATATTTGTTGCTTTCAGATATATGATGAAAATCAGTCAACATTCAGAAATGCATGGAGAAAGTTTCGAACGTTGTTACCGTTCATGTGGCCGCGTAATGATCCCATTCTTCAAGTGCAAGTGTTAGTCTGTGTTATTGCTCTAATTATGGGCAGAGTTATCAATCTGTATGTGCCGATTTACAGCAAATACATAGGTATTACATATTTTGCTTCTCATTACACACTCAAATTATGAGCTACATTTTAAGAGGCACATTAAGTGATTGCACACTATTGACAGTGTACAATGGGCAATAATTTACTGTTTCGCGTAAAAAATATGCAGTTACATACAGTTACTATAATTTTTATCATTATTGTAACGGTAACGGAAAAATTATGTTGATATTTTTTTGAATACAGTACCTAATCACTGTATATCACCACAATGCCCCACAAAAAAGGCAATAAACTATCTCAAACGTAAAACTGTTTTTAAATTGGGCCACTGTGACTAGTGTTGCAGTATGCCCTTAAGACTTAAGTGTTGTTGTTAAAAAAATGAATTATTCTGTAAAACACAAATTATTAACTTCACTAATATGTTGTGGACATTTTATGCGTATACCCTGATAGATATTCATTGCATAATTTATTATACTCTTAGTGTCGATTGTTTAGAAAAAAAAGTTGTTTAAAAAGTTTCAAGCTGATTGTACATATATAATAACTTACTTCAAATGCTTTGTATTGTCATAAGTATTTATTACCCAGCTTCGCCCGGTATAGAGAGCGCTAACCTAGGCTAAGCTAATGTTTAAAATATTGCCGTGGACCATTTCCCATGTAACACCCACAAAATATAGTCCATCAATTAATAATAATGTTAAATGTTGAAAATAGCATAGTTGACCTAGAGATGGCAGCCAGAATGGCATGCGCAATTTTCAAGTCTTTACTGTTCACAGGTTCAGAGGAGTTCTTGTGGCAGACAGACAGACATATTTATACATGTATTCTCTGCTATATAGCTGAGGTTATAATATATGACTTAAAATTTAAGTTTTCCTGATGTTTTTACTATAGTATTTAAAAATAAGTGGTAATAATTGATACCGTCTTATTGTCGAGAAAATACGGTATTACAGTTCTGAGTTACATTTAAATTTTAAGTTAAAGTCCTAGCGTGATGTTAATTTATTTAATTTCTTTTCAGTCGACAGTATTACCGTTGAACCAGTCACATTCAGGTGGGACTTGGTCCTGATATACGTATTATTTAAATTCCTACAAGGAGGTGGAGCCGGAAGCATGGGTTTTTTGAACAATCTGAGGTCTTTCCTTTGGATTAGGGTACAACAATATACTACACGAGAGTTAGAGGTAAATATCTAGCTTAAGAGCAGATTTTATTACTAATCTACAGTTTATAAGGAATCCATTAAGCCTTTCTGAAATTTAGCCATGTACAAATTTGAACTGTTGAGATTTTGTACATTTCCATGTTTTTTGTCACTAAAGACCCGGGTTTCGCCTTTCGGCATCTTCAGGCATTCGAGCACACGAATGAACATGAATTGAATAGCTAGGGAGTATTGATGACAAATATAAACTTACAGTTGTTTTTCAAATACAATTCAAACATTTCAATATTCATTATATTAGTATTTATTTAGTGGTACAGTGGAACCCTGATTCTTGGCTTTTCAGGGACCCTAGAAAAAACGATAAATGCGGGAAAGTCTTGAACTGTTTTCAGTCTCTTAGCTTACTTTCTTCTTATTTTAGTTGCAAATCAGTATAATTCACAACTTGATATACAATGCAAAAATGAACATCGACCAACTCGGGAGATCACTGAACAGTCTGTACATAGGTAATAGCTAGTGAGTCATTAGTGGAAACATTATGAGCTGGCACTTTAGCAACAAGACGACGCCTGCAGACTTGCAGTTTCAGTCCTTTTTACGACTGGTTGATTGACATTTTTTTAAAACGACCATAATATTTACCCGATAAATCAAAGAACGATGAATGCGGGATTATTCAACATCGATCTTATTTTAAGTAAGTGACAACACTGATTTGGCTGAGACTATAAAAAATTAACGATACATGCGGGAAAACTATGAATGCGAGAACGATAGATCAGGGTTCCACTGTACCACTAAATAAATACTTCATCAATATTATATAATTTAAGACATCGACTGAGGGTGCTTGATGGAATTTCAATATCAAATTTGGATTATTGAGATTTTGTACACTTCCATGTATTTTGTCACTAACGACCCGGGTTTCGCCTTTCGGCATCTTCAGGCATTCGAGCACACGAATGGACTCGAACTGACTCGGACTCGGACTGATCAGTTCGAGTCCATTCGTGTGCTCGAATGCCTGAAGATGCCGAAAGGCGAAACCCGGGTCGTTAGTGACAAAATACATGGAAGTGTACAAAATCTCAATAATCCAAATTTCATCAATATTATATTATAGTTAACCAATTTGCTTATTGCAATTGATAATATATAGAATAAAATGAAAAAATCTATTTTCAGGTTGAACTGTTTAGACATCTTCACAGCTTGACACTTAGATGGCATCTTGGCAGAAAATCTGGTGAAGTTATAAGAGTTATGGACAGGGGAACGGATTCCATAGACAATCTTCTCTCGTACATCCTATTTTCAATCACGCCAACAATTATTGACATAATTGTTGCAGTGGTGTTCTTCGTGAGTTCTTTCAACGCTTGGTTCGGGTTGATCACGTTCCTCACAATGATTTTGTACATTGGTAAGTTGTAATTATATCCGTCAAAGAATGTAAACATTAAATAATCAATAAAAATTTAGCAGCATCACACCTTTTGATTTTAAATTATGGTAGGAAAGATATTTGGCACATTGTTTTGATGTTTTTAATTAATAATGAATAATAATCGCTCAGATTTCCCCAGAATTTTGCATTAAATATATTGGAAAATACACCCACATGATTAAATGGATTAATCATATTTATTTTCATTCATTATAGATATCAAACTAGTTTATCTGTATGCAATTATCATTTTAACTGTTTGATGATGTACAATAAACCCTAGAGACTGATCAGATTTAGCTGACTCATGGTCGATTTATTTTTCACTGATTATTATTTGATTTAAAAATTCAGGATTCCCCCGTGAATATTTTTTACAAGGTATTCAATATAGATAGTTCCATCAACCAACTTTAGCCAATAGTATGTCTAAGGTTTTTAATACAAAATTACTTGCAATCTTAAATAACTTTGGACAGGCCTCCAGATTACATTAAAAATCCTTACACTGCGAATTTAATACTCTGTAATTTATTTCAGAATTTATAATAAAACTGTGAGAAAATAAGAGTAAAATGCGACTTACAGCACAATGACTTTGACAGGCTCAATTATTGAAAGTGTATCTGTTCCATTCTTCAAAGAAGAGATAATTCTTTTATTGACCATTTTTATTGTCTTTTTGCAGTCGCTACAATTGCTGTCACAGAATGGCGGACAAAATTCCAACGCAGAATGAATCTTGCAGACAATGCCCAGAAAGCTCGCTCTGTAGATTCACTTCTAAACTATGAAACAGTCAAATATTATGGTGCAGAGCAATTCGAAGTAGATTGCTATAGAACGGCCATTGACAATTTCCAAGTTAGTATTGTTGATTTTGTAAAATTTGCTTGTAAAATAAACAGCATGTTTTTAACCATCTCTATTCCCAATGTGAAGCATCTGGCATTCAAATGGGTGTTAACCGTTTTCTATTCAGTCCCTCAACCTCTCTTTTTTCTAAGAGGGTAAGAATGGAAAAATGGGGCTAGGGCAAGACTAGTAGTTAATTAATTGATCTTGCTAATGTGCGTTTTTTTGAATCCGATGGATACGAGACCTGTATATAAATACAAATTGCATAAATTGATTGAAAAATCAATTTTTGAAAGTGTCTGTAATGGGATTCGAACCCATGGACACCGCAACCAAAGAGTATGACCTTGTCCACTCGGCTACAGACCCATTTTTACCAAATTATTTACCTGAATATAATATAATATATCAAAAGGTGGAAAATAAACAAATCAAATCTACGAGATGAGAATTGCAACTGTGGAATGTTGAAATAAAATATATCGTATATCGTGCATAATCATTAAAAACAACTGATTGTATGTATTATATTAATTATATTGTTATAGAAAGCTAATTTATAGTATTCTATAGTATTATCTATGATTAAATGATAAGCAACGTAAAGTTTATTTATTATTTTATTTAAATGTTCATTTATTTTTCGCAGACTGAAGAATTTAAGGCGACCATTACGTTAAACATTTTAAATACAATGCAGAATATTATTGTTTGCGGTGGTACGTATACGTTACTTGTTGAATAATATAACCTTCCATATATTTAATTTTACGACAGCTTTATCGTTAGTCTCAAAAATGTTGAAAATAAAATATTGTTTGTCAGCTGGAACCTGTTGAATATTGCACAATCTTAACCAAAATATGTTGATTACTTTTAGGACTACTGGCCGGATCCCTTCTTTGCTTAAGCATGGTCGTCAATCACGAAGGCCTCACTGTCGGAGACTATGTTCTGTTTTCCAGTTATATAATACAACTATATGTTCCTCTCAATTGGTTTGGAACATTTTACAGGTTTGAAAATGTTTAATTGTGCTACTAGGTTTATCGAAATCAATACATATCTAAGAAAACATTCATGAATTTTTTAAGTTATCAGATATTTTTGTTTACGGATCTAAATCACTTTTACAAATCTTTTCTCATTTGTATCATTTCATCATTTAATTTTCAATGTTTTATAAAAAAATTCTTTGATAAACTGACAAAAAAATTTCAACCATAATAATATCTAGAAGTTCTATTATGTGTTGTTATTGATTTATCATTTATAATTGAGTTTATATTTCACAATAATCTATCATTATATCACTGAATAGTTAACTTATGGTAATTGTATACACGATAAGTATAATGATGATTAGATTAAAATAGTAACCCATGACATGAATTGAATCATTATTATTTTAATTCAGTGTTATTTTCTTGTGTAAACAAATAAACTAAACCATAAATTATCAGAACATCGATCATAAAAAATACTTTATATTGAAATCATGTGATAATGAGTCAGTATCAATTTTATTGTAAATAGTACATAGTCACTTTTCTATTAGTCACAAAATATCTACGCAGCCTAGTAAAATAGCTGTATGTGTCAAGAGTGAAGAGAATCACAATCAATTCTAATTTTATGAGGTAGTATATTTCAGTCGACAAATGATGATGATATTATACCATTGTTATCTTTCTTGCACGTGCCTTAGAATTTAAATAAAAAGTGAATATGAATGATATGAAGGACAAAAAGAAATCTCTTAATGCAATGAGCCCTGAATTAGCTTTGAAAAATATTTTCAGCTGATTTTGCCGTTTAATCTAAGTCTTTCTATCAAAAATTTGAATGATGATTGTCATAATAATTATATGTCACAAACAGTGGCGGCCGGTGACAAGAATATTAGGGAGTGCAAAAAAGACTCACCTATTTATACAAGAAATCCATCCTCCGATTCTTGGATTTTGAAAACACTTCAATAACACGAACATTAAAATCCGATATTGACGATACCAATTGTTTCTCTACACTTAACATCGCAAGAGCATTTAGTCTGTCTTGAGTCATGGTATTTCTCAAAAATGACTTGATCCTTTTTAATGTTGAGAAACAACGCTCACTTTCCACTGAAGTCATCGGTATTGTACAAATAATCTGTAATAACTTAACACTTTCACTAAATACTTCGATTAAATTATTGTTTGTAAAAAGTTGAAGTATGGACAATGCTCCATCGGTGACGTAAAAATCTTCCCTACTGTATATGACAGTTAATTCATTGTTAAGCTTTAGTTTGTCAATGAAATCGTAAGTTGATGTTGCAATATTAAAGTCCGGCTAAAGGAAAACTTTTGTGATAATCCGAAAATTTTTCGCTAAAAAACAATTTAGCTGCTACTAAATGATCATGGTATGCGAAACGATCTTTCGTTTGATTCACTAAAGTATCGCATACTTCATTACAAATGACATAATGGGGTAAGTCATTTGGTCTACGTCTTTGTAGGTTGGACTAGTGACATTTGGGTATTTTCTCGGATATTCTGAATAGAACGCGTAAAACTTTCGATATTCTTATTTATCTCCAAAACATCTTTCGACCTAGATTGAAGTTGCATAAAAAGTATATCACAGTGTAGCATAACTTTTGCAAAGAAATCTAGCCAGTAATTGAAATGATCTTCGTTTAAATATCGAAACAGCATTCCAGCTTGATTGATGGTATCAGCGTCCTAAATTCTACGGTTTCTAAGATGTGATCCATACACTCTTTCAACTGCTCGCGATAAGTGTGCACGACAGTCACTGTTCTTATATTAAAATTCCACCTAGTTATTGGTGCTGAAGGTATTCTTCTATGAACTATTTCTTTTAAAATGTCAGCTCTCTTCGCGAGATCTCGAAAAAAATTATGGAAAAGATCGTAAATTTGCAAAAAGTTCCGAACCATAGTGTTGGCTGAAGCACTTCTCTCCATTATCAAATTCAATTGATGTGCATAACAATGTATGAAATGTGCGTATGGATACGAAGCTTTTATCAAAGCCTGCACACCACCTAATCGCCCACTCATCACTGCTGCACCATCATAACTCTGCCCGATTAATTGTGCTGGTTTAATGTCGAGAAATTCCAGTTCCTTCAAAATCTCAGATGCAATACCTACCGCAGTATGATCTTTTGGGATAATAAATTTCCAGAAACGTTCATGTATCTTCCCGCGCAATTCGTACCGTATTACCAAAACGAGTTGTTGCGTAGTGGCTATGTCAGTTGTTTCGTCCGCCTGGATAGCGATATATTTGCTCTGCGATATTTTATTTTTAATTTCGTTGCGACACACCTCCAAAATTGAATCTAAAATGTCATTTTGAAGTTCCCTTGAAAACACTGCTGCTCTCTAAGTGCTGTTTCATTGCGATGTCAATCTCTGAGACGAAATCAATAAGCCCTCGATAGACACCTGGATTATGGGAATCTGCAGTTTCATCGTGTCCCCTTAAAGCTAATTCAAATGCACCACAGAACTTCACACAGTCAATTAACCTTGATAAAATATATCGATTTTTATCTACACGCTCATTAATTTGTTTCACTGACGCACGATACCCAGCATCCAATTGGGAACGAATATCTAACGATCCCAATACCGCAAGTTGCATTTCATTTAAAATGTGATTTTGAGAGCTAGCGTGTTTCTTTATTTTGAATGATAGGTGAACCAGGTCCTTAATTCCACTCTCAGTCCAGTTAGATTCACCTCCAAACAACAGACACGGAAAACAGAATACTGTATTAAAACTAGTACAGCCACATAGCCATGGTGTTTTTTTATACGTTTCTACATTAAATTTCCGAGTAAACACTTTATTATTAAGCGTACACTTCTGAAATAAATTTAAGCTTGGCATAGGACGACCTGCTGCTTTAATTTCCAGCCTTTTCGAAAAATCCCGACGATTTTCTTTAATGTATGAGACAGAATATGCACTATTCATTATTGAAGCACGTAAATATTAGACGTATGTTAAAGAAAGTAAATAAATTTGATGGTATGCGTTTCTTTGTGGCAGGCTCAATACACTAGAGGTCCTTTCGGCGCACGAACTAAACATATGCGACAGGTCTCTGCGAGTTTGAATACTTTCGGGAACGGTCGTCATAATTCGGCAACTGGTGCAATGATCCTGAATAACTAAAAACTTCGTATGAAAGTCGAATGTGTGACACAGATGACGTCACAAAAAAAAAAGTTTCCTACGAAATCCCTTCCACTTAGGGAGCGCTGAACCAAAATTGCACTGCCTCGACGTATTATTATTAGTATTTTTTCTGGCGCGGAATACGAGGTAGCATTGTGTGAATCATCGCTTGATGCAATATTTTTTTTACGGGGAACACGCGGGAAATTTTAAAATGAGTGAATTGCTATGTTTGTATAATATCGCTTATTACTTGAATGAATAATAATAACTTGAATATGGGAGTACATTGCACCATTTGCTCCTTTGCAAGAGCCGTCCCTGGTCACAAACATATTGATTTTACGCTGTACAGGTTCAAGAGTTCTATAAAACAATTATTATAGTGTAACTTTGATCTGTCTTTATTACTTGATCTATTGATTTGCCCTGTCATCCATAATACGGATTTTTCTTTGAGTGATTATTATTGCAAGGAATAACAATAATATACTTTTATTGGTGTCCCGAAATACCTCAGGTATTTACTCACCTGATCACCGTGATTAATTTGGACTGTTTAAACATATTTTTATTTTGTGAGAGAGATATTTAATGTTTGTTGTTTGATTGGTGATATGTTCCATTCAGTCTGTGACAAACTTCTCAACCATTCTCCAAACATGTCTGTCACGAGCTCTCGAGAGTTGACTGGCTGTTTGGTTCTTTTGTGTAAATTGTGGAGAGCTCCAGATACCTCGCATGTAGCAACATACTCACCTTTATCTTTGCCCACCAAAACATTCTTTGCCATGTCCTCCTGATCGAAAATATTCCATATGTACCCATATTTCTCCCCAAACCGTCCTCCCTAAATCATCCTCATAGCCCAGTAATTTGCAATATTTAACTAATAAATCATTTTTCATTAATTTCTTGTCTGTTGAGGAAAATATAATTCATGATCAAGATAAAAGATAAAAAAGAAAGGTAAAATCAATTATATGCAATGTGTATTTTGAATATGATACATCAATATAAAAAAAAGTATATCAGCCATTGATTTCAATTTATTGTTTTATGTGATTTAAGATAAAGTATATTAAATATTCAATAATTTCTTTCTGTAGGGCGATTCAGAAGAACTTTGTTGATATGGAAAACATGTTTGAGCTGTTCCGCGAGCGAACTGAGATTCGTGATGCTTTTGGAGCTCCCGCTTTGTTAGCGAGACGGGGTGCCATTTACTTCCAAGATGTCACGTTCAGCTATGTACCCGAACGCACTATACTTAGGAATATAACGTTTGAAGTTCCGCCTGGAAAAACTACAGCTCTAGTAAGTGTATTGCATGCATTGTATTTTGAAGAATTGATGTCAATGTCAACCTATTTTTATTTTAGTTTTATGTTTACATATAGTTAAATAATGCCATTGTTGTACAAAGCAGCAGTTGAATAGTAATTAAAAGCTATTGATCTCCCATGTTAATTAAAAAGAGAAGCTAATATGAAGCGCTTAGTTTCAAAACACCCTTAAACGATTTTTGCTAGGTACGAGGAAAACGTGAAATATATCTTTCGAATTAGTAGACTTTGTGTATAATGATGTGATACGTATATTTTAACAAGTATGTTGGTAAAATATATATCAAAATCCGTATCACTTATCTGTCAATGCATCGCGGTGATTGGTTTATCAATTGGTCAATTATTTAACGAAGTTTCAAAATGACTTTAATTATTGATCTGAAATATTAGGTTAAAACTGATGACTGACTTATTAAATGAGTTAAAGAAATTATTCCATTCCGCCATGGTTGTTAGTAATGAAATATTTGATTTAAACAGGTCGGTCCAACTGGTTCTGGCAAATCAACAATCATCCGTCTCCTGTTCCGTTTCTACGATGTAGATTCCGGTTCTATATCTATTGATGGACAGGACGTGAGGACTGTCACCCTAGAGTCCCTTCGAGCCGCCATTGGAGTTGTGCCACAAGACACAGTACTGTTCAATAATTCCATAAAGTAAGTTTTACGAGTAGATTATTTTTTGAGGAGCAGTTCCTAAAACACAATAATTACAGAAAATGTCAAAAGTAAAGAATGTATGGGGTGATAAAGTGGAGAATTTGAAATATTTTACGCAAGAAAAACCACAGTAGAATTTATATTTTGTACTAAAGAAAAGTCTAAATGTTTTTCTAATTATTCAAAATTAACTTGACTTCATTATGTTTGTAAGTAAAAACACAATACTCTTTTTTTAGAACACCGTGTTTTTACTTTCAATTATATACATAACGCCTCTGTACATTACCGCAAAAAATCACTATCCTGATGTAAATATTACTATACTCAACGATGAATTAAAATTAGAGGTCTGATTCTGCGAATCGTTGAACATTTAATTAATTCAGTATGAACAGACATCCAATCTTAAAACGAGAAAAACTTTTGTAGAAATAATCTTTGAATTAAATTTAATTATGTTAGACCGTCCATAGTTAAAAAAAGCAAATGAAAAACAAAATTAAACACACTTGAAGATTTTACTTCCAATTTGGACCAAGATCTTTATCAAATCCATCTGATATCAATTGGTGCAAACGATTTTTTCAATAGATAGTGGTTTGTTTTTGTATGGAAAGGATCCCTGGTAAAAGATAATAAATATAGAAACATATCAAACATATTTGTGTATAATTCATATTTGTCCAGACATGCACAAGCTGTTCAGTTCATTAATAAGCAATTTTAAAAATAGCCACCTACAAATAGTATCGCATCATTTTTTCCTCACATATTTTTTTAACATAAATTTCTTTTTTTCACTAGATACAACATACAGTATGGAAAAATTGATTCAGCCGACGTTGATATCATCTCCGCAGCCAAGAATGCAGACATTCATGAAAAGATTTTAATATTCCCGGATGCATATGAGACGCAGGTTAGTATGGCTATTTTTTTTTTTTTTTTTAATTTCATGTTGGGGAAACCAATAAAATGACAACTAATCAATACATATGCCATTCTCAATTTTGTAAGTATTCTTAATCGAAATTTGGAAATTAAAATAACTCTTTTATTGTAATACAGGTTGGAGAAAGAGGGCTAAAACTTAGTGGCGGTGAAAAACAACGTATTGCCATTGCAAGAACAATTTTAAAAGCACCGACTATTGTTCTTCTTGATGAAGCCACCTCAGCACTTGATACTAAAACAGAGCGAAATATTCAGGTTAGTGACACATTAATAATTACAATTAGCATCATTCAATTTTTATTTTTTAAACAAATCTTTATAAAGGTGTTTTGTATTTTTTTTTTATTGTATAGTGTTGGTATTAGGCACTGCAATACTGAAAGAATACAAATATCAAAACTGGTTTTTCATATTTAATACCAGTATTACAGTAATAAATAAAAATTAGCAAAAAAAACAAAACATGGCCTGTTAGGATCGGATTCCACCTTACTGAAATAAGGAAATTTGAACGATTGGTAATCAGCCCTATTAAAATTATCCCCTGTTAATAATCCATTTTTGCATCGCAGGATTAAAGATTTTTCATCTTTTAAAAGTGTGAAATTTCCAGGCCTGTAGTGAGTAGTCTATGTCATGCTCTTCAGTTGTGACGATAAATTTATTTGTCTTTGAAGGCATGGATGTCTGTAATGTCTGAAAATTTCTTCCCAACCATCCAATGCTAAAAACATGGCACAACGAGAGTGATTAGCTAACAACTGATACCATCCCAGCCCCATCCTTCTATCATTACTCTCCGATAAAAGAGAGGTTGAGCGACCAAATAACAAGCCGTCAGTTTGAACAATTTCAATATAGAATTAAATTAATAATTGATAAGTCTGAAATTGATTGATTGAGTCTGAAGATGCTTCTTAAAGAGGCGAAACGCGTCACGTTAGTGATAAACCAAGTGGAATAACTAAGTTATCAATTTTTAGTTTAATTTTATATTAAAAATGAACTTCCACAAAGTTACCGCCGAATCCATAGAAAATAGAACAATTTCTGTTGAGATACCATTAAGAGCCCATTTGCTCCACATTGAGAGCAGACAAAGTGAAAAAATAAATTAAAACATTTTTATAAGTTGCTACTTTTATTTTTCAGCTAATAAATTATAAAATTATTTTTCAGTCGAAATTTTCCAAAGCAAACCTGGTACAACAAATAATTCTCTGTTTCTCTGGTTCTCTCAACACATAATTTCTACTTATGAGTGTATCCAGCACATCAGTAATATTTTTTTTGTGTCTTATGTACATAATTATAATTGCTATCTTTATTTTTCAGTCTGCTTTGGCAAGAGTATGCGCCAACAGAACCACATTGATTGTCGCTCATAGACTATCGACAATCATTCACGCAGATGAAATATTAGTTTTGAAGGATGGACAGATAGTGGAAAAGGGAAGGTGAGTTCTAAACATAATTATATTTCATTCCAATAAACACTAATACAATCTTCACATTTAAGCTTGCATTACTACTTATCATTTTAACAAATTAATGATATACCCATAAATGCTCAGCGACTCAAAAAACAATGATTCAGAAAAGGCAGACATTGAATTTGATGAAGTTTCAGGCTGATAGTATGAAATTACGAATACAATATACTTACTTTCTAAATGTTTTATGTTGTCATTATATGTCTTCTTTACTGAAACAAAGTTTTTGTGATTTTTATCATTGGTATTTCAAAATAAGGGTATGCCATATAATGGCATCATATATATAGTTGAGGCAATGCGGTGAATATCTCTTTATTTATTTTCATTTTTTTTAATGTATATTTTAACTATATTTGGTGGAACATTGCTGAGATTTTTCTGTTTGCCTGTGACACACTTTCTGCTTTTTTTCTTTTGACTGGATTCAATGTCTTACATGTTAACAGTTTATCTCTGCCATGTCTAGAGCTTTCAAAAACCATTTCTTTTACTTTCACAGACACGATCAACTGATAGAGTCCAATGGAATCTATGCGGACATGTGGCAACAGCAGTTAGAAAATAGCTCTAAGACGCCTGACCTCACGTCTAGCGGGAGCGACGGAGAAGCTGTTAAGACTGCAGTTAATAAACCATCCGAGTCAGCCCCACCGCCATACTCTGGGCATGGGGATAACCACCATCACCATCATTAATTTTTTACTTAGACAGAAACTAGAGTGAAACGGGAAGATGGGATAATTATACATGATATTTTTAAATATATTATGTTATTATGGGAACTCACAATCCCCCAAATCAAAAAAATAAAACTTTACGTTATCGGTAATCAACCACATCTAAAACAAAATAATCTTATTTTCGTAAACTAAAAATACCATCTGCAAATGCATATCTCATTTTCACGTGTATCCTATGTAGCAGAATAGGCGAGAATGCCGACCGCAATCTACCATTCGCCCACAAAGGCATCGATCGTAAACTGTGGCCTGGTGGAGTAAAATTACTGATTTAAACTGGTTTTGACATGTCTACAAGAATTTCAGTAGTCTGTCACCACTTGAGTCTAATAATGTGGCCATCACTGCTATATAGAATCTTTATAATTTAGTAACATTTTTTATATGGAATTTATGGTAATTAAGTTTCCGAAATAACATATCCGTATGTTATGGTGTCGAATAATATTTTTTAAGTAATGAACTTTGTCATCTGCTTGTCAATTGTGGCTAACGATTATTCGATAAGTGAATATTCACTACACTAACAACTGTCATATTTATTGGTAATTATTTTCATGTAATGTTGCAATTAGTTTTATATGTTAATTTTTTTATTTACTGATTAATTCTATTCGCAATGCAATTCGAATATACATATCAACGTTGGGTATTACATGAGCACATGTTATGTTGTGCCTCTTTGAAGAAAGATGTAATCCATGGGTGTGGTGTCGTCAAAAACAAAATCCGACTGACTCCAATTTCGACATTGAACTCTGAAGACTCAGACTAAAAAAGTCTTGAAAAAAAACTAATCTTGTCCAGTTTTTTCCCACCTTTCCTATTTATGCGTAATTGGTTGGCAGAAAGCCAAATTTTTCATATTATACATATAACATATATTGCATGACAAGATGTTATAGTCATAAATAAAAATGAAATAAGTACATCAATATACGCACAAATGCATTTTATGGAAAAAGTAGTCAGAGTCGCTCGTTTTTTACGACTCCAACCAAAACAGCATGACAGACTTCAACAGCCCTGATATAATCTTATATCTTTTGTTAAAGATCTCACAGCATCATTACTCATAACATTTAAAGTTTTCATTGTATCTACCACAGCTTATAACTCTGCCTATTATTTCCATTACAGAAGTTTATAAAAAAATGAAAGCAAATATTGTTTATGTCTTCAATTCAAAGATTTCAGTGAAAATTTTTCAAGAAAACGACAATGTGATCTGCCACAGGGTCATACATGGTTGATTTAGTAAAATACAGGGTAATAAATTTATAATCTCTGTGCTTACAAATATTCTGCAACATTTTGTTTTATAACTGCATTCGGCCATTTTTATTGAGCTGTCAAAAATCTTTCATATTACGTATGCAACACAATTATTATTAAATGTGTTAATCTTTTTTTAACATAGACAATCTTTCTTTTGTTACAAATTACAATTCTTTCAACGATATATGACATACACATTACGATTGTTTAATACCCTCTGAATATCTTTTTGTGACTTTCTTTTTATATATATGGACAAAACATCAAAGAGTCGTAATTTCAGTATTCACTTTTATTTTTTAACACAGCATTAAGCTTTATTTGAAATTTAATGAGTCGATTTTGTTCCATCATCACAATATCATCAACACTTTTTACAAATGTTGAAAATGCATCATCACATATTACTTACAATTGTCTTATATGGCAGCATAATAATTGATCATCTGATAATTTCTACATGATAATGAACATTCACAAAAGTTATTCATGTAATCTATATTAGACGCAGCTCGTGAGCTTTAACGCAGTGCACCAAGCTTGCTGGGATAAGGCTTATGGATTGAAGCTTCATACAAGTGTATTGTCTCCGTATAGTGTCTAGTGATACTATTCTGATGACATTCTTAAATTTGAGTGTTGAAAAACAAAATTATGCAGCTTTGATTTTTTTTACAATTTTGTGACGTGATACTTATTTTATCAAAATTATTTTGGATGAATATAGATTATTGAATTACGTAATTTCAATATAAAATCAGTCCAATCAAAGTGATATATGTTGTAAGTACCTATTAGGTAATGTTTACATTTTCCCCATTGTTTTCATATTTGATAAATGCATAGTTATAACGTTTTCAAAGTATTTATTTGGTGAATTTTTTGGGTTATTTTGCTAGCAAAGTGGGAAAATAAATACATTAGGTTTTTGACATATTTTGGTCATGTTTCTTAAACAGCTTATATTTGTTTTTCAGAAGGAAATCTTTTATAATATTCTTATTTTAGGGATCAAGTACAATAATTATTAAAATTATGTATCGTATGCTACTAAAGAACAATAATTTCTAATAAACTTCTCAATGAGTTTTTACAATGAATTGTGTACATTTTAAACATAATATTATAGTTCCTTATTTCAATTAATTAATCATATTTGTAGATTTATTGTTTGTGTTATTTTATAATAAATGCAAAACATGAGTTATTGTGGTTTTACTTTCTGCCAACTGGATAATTTATGTAATTAATCTTACCTCACGAATTAACTTACACTCTATCAATTTAATTATATATTTACAAAATTTGAAACAGACAGCAAATAGGAAAGAACCTGTCTCTTCAGCTAATAGTTCGTTGAGTAAATAAAGAAGTAGTAATGAATCTAAGGATAGGAAAAATAGTGACAGCAGCTCAGTCTGTCAGTATCATGAATCTTTTTATTTGTTGCATCTATAAAACAATCAAATTACCCTACAAGAGAACAAATTAGAGCAATTTCAATGGACCAGTCTTATTCATATAATGGAAGCCATCAAATAATTTTATTTCCATGTATTCGGTAGAATCACGAATTACTAGTGTGGCCCATGAGAAGCCAACTAAATGCTAAGTTACGGAAAATCCTAGAGGCGTTGCGCAATGCCGCCTATATATATCCATCAGGAAATGGATGGTAAAGTATATTTTAGTATGAATGTGTTTGGAGAGAATTTATATATGCAGATGGTTAAACACTTTAAATCATCCCTTGATTTTTATATTCAAGGAAAAAAAGTCCATAATATTTTTAATGTAAAACGATTTGGGAAATAGCTGAACTTAATAAATTGCCAACTAATTCATATTTTTAAAATGGATTGAAAGATTAGCTATTATTATAATATAAAACGATATTTTTCTTTGTGTATAATATTAAACTAATTTTATTAGAATCCATTCTAAGTAAGCAATGAATTAAAAATAGCCTTTCCAGTTAAATCCATAGCAAAAAAAATATTAAAAGATTCATCATAAACGTATAGGAAAAATCATCATTGACTGTGATTCATGTATCACTAAAAAAGGATTTTCTTTTATGATAAGATGTACAATTTTCACTACAATGAAAATATCAATGAATATCGGGAAAATTAAAGCAGTGTTGCAACACTATAATTTACAGTCAAGTCGGAGTAGCGGATGTGAGGCGTGATCAAATGTAGCGGGCTGTCACGGTCTGACTTAGCTGAGAACGAGCTTTTCGACGTCTGTGACATTCGACGCGGAGTGCGCGCTGTCATGCATATGCAATGTTTATTATTTACAAAAGAGCGGATGTTGCCTCGAGCGGTTAGTGTCAGTAATTGATGGCGAACATTATTATGAGGCGATTTGGTAGTGCTACGTAAAAAAAGGTTATGTCTTTCCTCGGATAGGTGTAATGTTAAATAGAATCGGTGAATGTGAGTGTTGTTTGTAATATAAATAGTGAGTGCAAGTGATATCTTAAGATGGCGGACCTTGAGGCTGTTCTCGCTGATGTGAGCTATCTAATGGCTATGGAAAAATCTAAATGCACACCAGCAGCCAGAGCCAGCAAAAAGATCATATTGCCGGACCCCAGGTAGGCCGCCATGTCCTCGCTAAAACATTAGAATGTTGACGGTGCGCAAAGTCGTGGCCTCGTTTACACACCGTGTTTTTTTTAAATTCTGTCGTTTAATTAATACGATATCGCTTTATTTTATCGTTAATGTCTGCTCGATTTGAATTATTTAAAGGATTACGGTAAACATATAAAATTACTACCTTTGACTTGACCTATTAACGAATTGTCAGATGTGCGGTGCGAAACTGACATCTATCTTTTTGCACATCACAATATAAAAATGTCAAATGATTTTTACGCTTATTACTTGAAAGTTTGACTCAGCTTATGTTTTATTATGTTATGTTTCATTTGATATTTAAACTTAATGTATGGATTACAGTGATAACATGATACGTAAACTATACTGTAGAAAAGAAATTGTGCAATATTGAAATATACAGAGAATTTTTGGGGATCTATTTTTAAACTTGAAATACCTATAATCAAGTAGGTAGTTTGGATAATAAATGTATTCATTTAAGTTATTTACTATTGTGCTGGTTTGATGTAGGATTAGTTACCTTATTTTAATTACGTAGTTCTTTATTATTGGTATAAAATCAGGTTTTATTAAATTTGCATCAAAATAAATGAATAGCGTCTTATTTATCAGTTATTGTTAAACGTATTACACAGGTATTTAAAAGTAATGGTGCCGAAAAAGAATGCTAATATTATTGACATTTCATAGTTTTTTCACCTAAATACTTCTGGCATTCTAAATTGTTTTGATGTAACTAGGTATTAGAAGTGAATATTATAGGTCACTATTCCTCAGTTATCCGATTTGTACACGAAAATCATATAGCTAGGAAATAATATGTTACATCATTTGAAATTGTAAACTATCAATCATTCATAGGGCGCCTTCTTCCTTATCGTAAGTATGTGGTTTTAGGGTATTTCTATATAATCAGCACTTGAAAAAATATCACTATGAATACAATACCAACAGTAATAATTCGTTAATTGCGCTGTAACTGCTGTCAAATAATCGAAGCAAAATATATTATTTTGTGGTGGGATTTATTTTGAACAAAATATAATCGATAAATAGTGATACTAATTTCTTTATGGATGTCGCCGAAGAGTAATTTGTTCTGCTTTTCAATTCAGTTGCCAAAACCGATATAATATGGCATTGCATATTTAGACTTTTCAGGAAACGTTCAACAACGTTGAGAATCGTTTTTTAACTTATTTAAAACTCTACATAAATTCCATTTGTTAAAAACTTAGTACCATATATTAAATAAAGGTTTTTTGAACTCTGTTGCAGGAAAAAAACATTTTTTAATTAGACGCAATAGCGACATACCTATTCAATATCCATTTACTCAAAATTAAAACACATTCACCTCGATTTACACGGTATATTGATAACAAACAATCAATCGAGAACATTGTCAAGATTGATAGTAAACATAAAATGTAAACATAGAATGAACAAAAAATAGTCAAATAGTTACGCAGTTATTATACATAACGTCTGATCGATAGGTATATTATAATAGACGCAAGATAAACTAAGAAAATATGTTATCAAGCTTTTTTGATTTTACTGAAACATTTGCAAATCATCTTCAAAAATGAATTAATAAAATGTATTCAAAACCGAAACTTTAACATACACACAAATATTTTGTCGTGTTAAACGAGTACGTATCGTGTATATCGAGAGAGAGGTTTATTTCGGTCATAGATTTTTGCCAGAACGTCGACGACACGATACTGTCTTGGAAAAATGAATGTTTACCTACCACTAAGAGTATTGTGTCATGTTTCATAAACCTTTTTACTGTATACACTTCCGCCCGGAAAATTCCGATTTTTCCAAGTTAGTCAGTCGGCTTGTATATCCGATAATATTACGAAGGTACACTCCCTACCAATGTTGCATATACATATCTAGATGTTCTCAGTTCTACAGTATACACATTTGTATATTTTATAAATCGATTGAGTGATTTTCCGCTTGACTGACATGAGAGATGTCTTGTCTACCATAAATTGAAAATTCAACCTCCCAAAGCAATTATCAATGTTATGAAATAGCGATGGTCGCACTTTAAAGCTACTGGACTGAATTACTTTTGAACATTATTGTGACGGTCTAGTATAAAATATAATTACAAAGACACCGGGAAAAGTTGTAAATATCTGAAACTGTATGTTTGAGTTGGTTTGAGTTCGCTCGTGTGATCGAATACCTGAAGATGCCGAAAGGCGAAACCCGGGTCTTTAGTGACAAAATACATGGAAATGTACAAAATCTCAATAATTCAAATTCAAAATTATGGCTTTAAACTTATTTACCAATTTGCGTATATTTAATTAAATTTTTAAGTAATAAACCTCAGTAATTGAAAGAAAAAAATAAAATTATGGGAAATTTTGACTTAAATGTGACTTAAAACCTCTTAAAAATTCAAAATTTAAAGATTTAAAAAAAAAAATCATTTTAATCTTTGAGTTACCTGTGATCCAATTTTCATCCCACGATTTTTTTCATTCTAACAACGCTTGAAATGTCTTTCTCATACCTAAATTTTTGCACAAGTGCTCTTTTGCTTTTGGGGCGTTGAAATATAATACATACTTACTTGGGTACTATTTATTACACATGCCTGTTTTATCGAGTTTCTGAATTTTTTTTCCGCAGCCGATTCTCCTCCATGGCGTTGTCGCGACTGGTAGTTCTTCACATTAAGCGATATTGAGTCATAAAGAATCCAGTAGTGTTCTTTGGTTTTCCTAGTTGTTTTAGAGATCATCCGTAATTTTTTTACTCACCAACATATTCGGTATATTTCTTTTTTGCAAAACTGGAGAACGCCATTATACGAAAAGCCGAGGGCTCTCCTTCACCTTTATACTTTAAATTTTATACTAAAAGACTAATAATTTCATAAGTATGTACTGTTATTGTATAATGCAATACCTTAGCTGACATTTTTAGAAACTGTATTAACAGTACCATTGCCCAATTATTCTCATTTATTTATTATGAATTAATTGAAAGCAGTACGTGTTAATTTTCATTGCTTTTAAGCTGTTAACTGTCAATTCTTGGTGGAAAGACATTATATTTTAGAAATAAAACATTTGTTCTGTACTAATTGCGTCAGTAATTTGTATCAGTTGATAATGCTCGCGATATGCGAAACCGATCCAAAATGTTTAAGTAGTATAAAACAAATTGTGTTTTACTTGAGAAAAAAAAGTAAATGTTCAATTGAATTTCTTCTTAACCATTGAACCCACCTTAAAATGAGCACAGTAGACTCTTCGATAACACGTTAGATAAAAGGTGAGCTATCGGGCTTCCATGCTCATACAAAATCAGAGGATACGCATGCGGCGCAACGTGTAATCAAGAAGCAGTCGCAAATTTTAATGAAAAACGAGTTGTCGGCAACCGTGTTATATTCAATATAAAATATCAACTCCATTCAACCCTCGAAAAATTGTGACGGCTTGATAGGATTTCTTCTCGATAAGATAGATGATTAAAATATATATCTGTATGAGTGATACGCACCTGCATGTTTAAAAAAAATACTTACGCTTCACGATGGCACGTTTTTTTGTACAATTGCTATAGTTATCGGGACTAAATAATATCTATGGGAAACTTCCATCGGCTTGCGTAAATGCGTGGAGCAATCCAGAAATAGCAACATTTTTCTGCGAAGGTATTTCGCGAGAATCGCTTTCGTTTCTGTTTCTTGTAATCAAATCGCTGTTTGCCTTTGAAATAATAAATTAATATAACACATTATCCTGTTATTATCGTCTTATCCATTGTTTTAAAAATGTCAATTTTTAGTCAATTTACTATATCGCCGATCCAGTATAACACAATTTGCAACAAGTGCTAAATTTGTGATTATCTGTTTTAAATGTAAAAATTTCCGTAGAATTCACATAATTGCTATTCACTCCTATTCATTTTTGATTATTAGTATATTTAACAAATTTAAAATATTTACCATTAAAAAAGAACACTTGTCGCGATATTTTTGTTAAAATTAGTTTGAAACACACTATTTTACTGTGGAAACAAAAAAAAATTTTCATACCTGAGATATTTGATCTGAAAGGAATATTTTAAATGGATGAAAAACTTCAAATGCTATTTTCTCAGAACTATGAATTTGCAGTTATGGTTGTTTTATACTACTACGATATACATATTATATATTTTAAGTATATTGGTACATTATTTAAAAACGTATTTCTTTTTACTGTCAATCCGAGATGTAAGCAATAAGATGTAATAACTGTTATGTATTGTAAATTTTACATACACTAACTATCCTATGGTTGCGGGGCGGGGCGGGGTGGGGGGGGGGGCATAAGGTGTTCAACGCTGTACTCCTGTACAGGGTAACCGAGTGTTGAGAAATTTCCTTTGGATATTCCTGGCAAACATTTGAAACACGAATAACGTTTTTATCTTACAAATTCAACAAATTTTAGAGAAAAAAAATATATTTTCCGAGTTCATTCAACTAATCAGAATTTCAAATATCAACCGCAAAAAAACACCACTCCTATTTGTATTGTAAGACGTCAGTAACTCGATATACTGAAATAAATTTATTTTTATTCAAATAATAAAATAAACCATAACAAGATGTATATTCTCTCTAATAGTAGAGAGAATATACATCTTTTCTTTCAGAATAAAGTACATAAGCAATTGCAATCAATACTAGAGATACACGCCAATGTTGAATTCACTTAAGTATATTTATTACTATCATTATCTATTTATTTTTTTATCGTATTTTTATGATATAGAATTGATAAAAAAAACATTCCTGATAAGGCGAGCACTTATCCAGGCTTCCCAGGATTCACTTGACAAAATAAACACGTTGATTCGAGGCGCGGCACTCCCTCCGTAGCTTAGTCGATTCAGCGCAGGCAAATGGATGTTCCCTCTTCATCGGCGTCGTTATCAGCAGCGCCGCTATCACTATCAGGTAATTTACATCGAAGGTGCATTTACGGTTACACTTCATACTAATGCATTAACATGCCCACATGGCGAAGTGTGATGACTGCTTACATATGCATCCGCATGGATAATCTACTCTAATTGACGATCGTAATGCACCGACGTACATAGAACCTATACCAAAGCTTACTCCACTATAATATGCGTACACCTGATGAAGGGGTATATTGTAGAGCATTGATAGCGAACTCTTATAGAGGCGGGTCAAGATTGGGTTTCAACTATTGTCATTTCATGTTGGTAAAAATGGCGTAATAATACATACTATCTACTTTTTAAACGTAGCAAATCTGAATAATTCTGAAATAAAAGCAATTACAATACTTATTTACTACAATATATATGTTTATATAATACTTGTTTTGACTTACCTGTCTATCCGTATTGCAACATACATACAAACTCAGCGAATGCTCAGTGTACTTATTAGAACTTGCCATGCGGCCCCGTGGGAAAACCTTGATTGAGCAATTGCTTCGTGAAAGGGAAAAAAATGTTGGGAGCCACTGGCATAAGGAATTCTTTAATCAAACACTCTTTTTTGCTTAACACCCACGATCAGTATCCGTGAGGGGTTTTCTCAATTGTTGAAGGATTTTTTATTAATACAGTGCTTACCTAGAATAAATACATGCGGGAAAAGGATATAATGACTCCGTCCGTACCCACCCTAGTAATAAATATACCCAGGAAACATGAATGCACACAGTTTCAGTAGGTAAGTATAGGAAGAGATGAAGCTTAACTTTGTGAAAATCTCAATTTCTAATTTTACTAAGGTGTAACTATTGTGTAAGCTTAAGCTTTGTTCTTCCCTTTGATGTATGTGTTGAATTATAAAAAAAAATCGTTCTTACATTTATTTGTAAATTACAAATTACAATACATGGCATTCCAGTTGACGCCAATGCGCTATGCATTTATACAGTACATATAACAATAATTAATATACAGTACATATAACAATTAATAAATAATATTTATACAATAAATTTAGTAAATAGAAAAGAGAACAAGAAATATAATTAACATACAAATCGATATCTTGAAGAAAGTGAGATCCGCAAACGTTTTGCTTTTCGAAGAAATTCTTGTACGTTATACACATTCAGAGTTCATTGGAAACGGTCTGTGTTCGAAGATATAATACAAGGAAATTTAAATGGGGAAAAATAACATTGTCGTATACCGTATTATCTGAAATTCCATTGAAGTTTCCAAATACTACAATCGACTCATCATTATTATCATCAGGTTTTGCCACTGTGCACAGCAGGCTTTTCCAGAACCTTACAAACGGATGTAGATTTCATATTGTCTTGCACTATGGTATAGAATGTATAGATGCAACTGCTATATATATATATATATATATTCTCGAATGAGCGAGGAGATGTTGGAATAATTAAAGTCTGTATTATAAGCGAGAAATATGTCTTTTGTAAGTACTTCGAAATTCATTTTCAATAGTTCAGTAGAATTATCGGAAATCAATTAGTTTTGACCCTATGCGTTCTGGATCGGTTTTGAAGATTTATTTCCAGTCTCTCAACTAAGTAAAAAATATAATTAGTTCATAATATTTTCTCAATTTAAAAATACTAAAATGCTAGTTTTGAGTAATTGTATTTTGAATTTTTTGAATAATGAGTTAAATAGGACGGGTTGCTCCCATTTCTTAAATTAATTTCCGATGGGATGTCCCCTTAAATTTCAGCGAAATGTTTTTTGCATTTTATAATTCAGAGCTTTGCAAATATTGTATTTACTATTAACTGTAAGTAACGAGTGAAATTAACTACGCATTTATTCACTATTAAGATGATATAATTATTATACTTATATTTTTATAGAGCACTCTATCAAAAAGTGTATGTACACAATTTGTGTACCTGTGTTGCGGAGGTGTCTATGGTTATAGAAAGGTGCTTCTTTTATTGAATTTTCTATTCGAATAATTACTCCGCGTTGACTAAGTGTTTGTTTGCGTAGAATTAGTGGGTATCTTGGGAAATTTTGGTTATCTAGACAATATTTGCATATCAACACACGAAACACACCCTCTGACACACGAACCTCCGTTAACTGTATGTAAATTACCTCCGACCATTTGTGGCGGTTTATATTCTATTGAATTACACCTACTGCGCCACGCTGCCGGGGCAGTATTATTTCGAAGTGCCAAATATATGAGGCGTATAAAAGCAAAATCTGACAAATCCACGTTTTGTCAAAATCTAAAAAAAATACTTACATATCCTTTTTTATTATTCGATAAACTTTTAAGGTGTTAACTGTTAATTCTTGGTGGAAAGACATTATATTTAAAAAAAAAAAAACAATTCATTTGTACTACTTCCACATATTTATAATGATCAGGACCGGTTTCGCTCATCACGAGCATTATCAACTGATAAAAATACAAACATAACAGGCTTATTTATATAAAATTGAGTGTAAAAATGAAGGTATATAAAACTGATGGTTTATGAACTGAGACAAGAAAATACTGATTAGCAAACAAATTATACATAAATCAAATAAAAGAGTCTACAATTAAAATGTTATGGACCTCTTGCAAATCATTAAATACTAATCTGAAATCACAAATATAGCTACATTAACAGTCCACTTAGCTGAACAAAATTTTAAATGACATTACTAATGTAATATACAATAATGAATCAGGAAAATTAAGAAAAAATTAGTGAACCATTTATAAATAATCAAATATTAAGTATGTAATTAATATGAACAATAAACAGCCATCTTAAGTGGAGAAAGCAGAGCAGCTATGAGTATCCATTAAATTTTTAATATCTGAAAAACAAAAAATTACAGAGACAGAATCAATTCTTACAAGTTAAAAATAACCTTACAGGTATAATACAAATTAATGAATCGGCTATAACAAAGGAGAAGATGCAAAGACGGTTTGCTCATTCAATAAATTTTAATCGGGCAAAAATTTATATGTTTATCTAATTTTATTCACTATTGATTAACACTATTGATAACTATCTTTCTATTCACTATTGATTAACAGTTCTCAAGATTTAATGGATGTTAAAATATGGAACTTGGCAATTGCAGGCGACCAAGAGCCAATTAACATTAAATTGCATAGCGATACCTACTTATTATAGAATGGTGGTTTTGAAAATGTAATTTGAAGAAAGTATAGATATACATACTTATTTAAATTAGTGGGTTTTGTTAGGGTGAATATAATATCGTCGTTGTTCTGGAAGAAAACACTAAATCGAAAAAATGACTTATTGAGTTAGTTATACCAAAATGTTCCTTATTTCAAACTCTACCGTATGACAGGACACACTTACTTTTTATAAATTATACTTTTCTTACAAACAGTTTTGTATAAACAAACAAAATGAAAAACGTATGGCATTTCAAGCATTTGGCAAACTTCAAAGTCCAATTACTCAAAACTAGTATTTTTCAGTTAGTGTCTTCTTCCAGAACAACGGCGATATGGTGTATTAATATGGGAATTTCATTATTTTGATTGCTAGTTTATGATTATTTTACGAACTCATCTCACGTAATGGATACAATAAAGGGAAGCTAGGGAGGTTATGTTTGTTCAAAATGTTTGTTCAAAATTGATTTCCGAAATTTCCTGATAAAATCCATGTTTTGATGCAACATTTTAACCCCTTCATCCGCATTGAACGTATGGTCCTCCGATATCACATGGTTTGCGAATTTTGATTTATCTTTTTTTAATCTAAAAGCAGCTTAAGCAGGAAATGTACAAAATTTCAAAAATTCAAATTTGATATTGAAATAACATCAAGCACCCTCAGTCGATATTTTAAATTAAATAGTCCTCAATTGAAATGTTAAGGACCTCTTACAAATCAACAAATATTGATCTGAAATAAAAAATCAAGCCACACTAAAAATCAATTATCTGAGAAAAATATGCGATGAGTTTAAAAATAATTTAATTGAAAACCTTAAAAGTTATTAATAATTTTTGATTCAATACGCGTCATATCATTTATGTAAATTCTAAAAATATTAAATTTTTTGAACAAAACCGAACATGCTTCCTGTTGTGTATTTGGCCTGATAAGGTCATATTGCCGATAAGGATTGCAAATCCGGTGGAGAGTTGATTTTTAATAACCTTAGTAAATGTAAGTCTCGCTATTAACACATTATATGATTTTCATCTTTCTGCTGCCAAAAGCGTGCTATTACATGAGGGGTGATTCGATACTTAAAATGTTCAAGTAATTTATAATAATCAGACTTGTAGTCGGGCGGTTAATGCGAGCAAAGCATCTTTAAAATATTTTATGTTTTATTTCCTGTGTCGGACAGCTAATAATTGTTGGTATATTATAACATACAATGAGTAATCGTTCCAATTTTTTTGATACAATTTTATTGCAATAATATTTCAATATGAGTTGAAAAAAATCGTTCTTTTTCATTCTGAATGGCAAAAATACCATTTTTGTCGAATGTTGTTGAACTGGATTTGTCCTTCTCTGCTACTAGCTAATGACTGGAATTCCCAATTGTACACTTATGTCTGGTTCCATTACTGCCCCAAATCCATCCATCTATCTTTGACCTTTCCCAAAATAAAGATTGAGCGTCTGATGTTATAACCTTGTTAAATATCTCTTCATTATGAGTCCATTTGATCCAATTGGTAGCGGACATTTTATATAATCTTCTCTTTATTATCTAACGTTTTTTATGATGGTCTTCTATCGACCTGACAATTTTTATTTTTGTAAAAATTTACTGATTTTAAATTTAAAAAGTCTGTTTATATGAATTGATACACCCGGTCGGGCGGCGGTGGAGGTAAAGAGGGTAGCAGATCTCTTATGTAGACGCCGGCAAGGAATAAACACCTTCCAAGACTATTCAACAGTAAAAACACCCAAGTCGTTTCAGAATAATATCTTTATTGCATTTGGTTGTATAAAATTGATTACAGTTAATAACGGTTACAAACAAACAAATTTAAAATAGAAAGCAAAAAAAAATTGTTAAATTCAAAACTGTATATTAATCGTGTTTTTTTTTTAATTGTTACTAAGTTCGAAACTGTATTAAACTGTGTATTGTGCAACCAAATGTATTATAAGATATTGACTTGGGTCGAACTGGCGTGTTTGATTGATTGAATAATCCTGGAAGTTAAACTTTGGGATTGATCCTATCTTCGGTTTCCGCACCCCGGCCGAGAGAAGATAGCACATTTTTATTTACCAATATTAGCTTCGCTAAGGTAGTGAGCATTTTTGTCGAATTTTATTTTCATTAATTATTATGGTGTCTTTCTAGTTAAGCAGTCAATAAATGTCAAAATTATGTTGCTATCGTTAATTTCTTTTGCGGAATCGGCTGTACGTTAACTTACAAACCGATACTTATTTATTGTTTCAACAAAATATCAATACATGTAACGAAGAGCCCATAGAGAGATATCTCTCCCCGTAGTAAAATTATAATCTAACACGCGTATCTGGGTCCCAATTTTTACGCGTTGTTTTATCGCTGTCCAAATATTTATTACGCCTAGCAAATGCATTATATCAGAGCGGGCGATCCAATTTTTTAATTTATTTATTTTTGAGAATAAATATTTACACTCGCCCGGAATCTGTTACTATTTAGGTACCATGAGTAACCATTATTATCAACGTTTTTTTTTGTTCCGATTGTTGCATATTACACACAGCTCTAGGAATATTATGTACGCATTTTGAAAACGGATTCCGAATCTGTGATTCAAGGTGAATTGCTTGCAACAACTATGTATGAAAATGACTTAAGTAGAACAATAATAGCGAGAGTTCAGAAAAGTCACTGCAACAATACTATTTTTTTTAAATAAAAGGTTATGATACGCAAAATTACCTAGTTTTAGCGAACTTCTACATACCGCAGTATTATCGGCTCAGCTCTTTTGCTTAAATTAAATTGAGTACGTAAAAAAAATAATACTGCGGTGTCATACGGGCAGAAATTAGGTCTGGATTAATCAAAGTTTTCCAATCAAAAGCTGTATGCGCAAAGTCTTAGTTCGTAGCTCCTGAGACACTCATGGAAATGAAATAATTTTTTTGACATTCAACGTTTTGTTATTCGTCCGTAAAGGTTTGTGATTACAGCGTTAAACACCCTGGGAAAACAAACATTCGGCGAGATATATTTTATTTGTTTTGTGTACAAAAAACACGCGGTGAACTGACGAAGTAGTGCTAAAATATTGTTGATACGTGTTAAATTTAAGAACTAAAATTAATTTAACATCTCACATATCGACTGCTAACGGTAACCCGCCTAATAACATTATTTACCAGTAAAAAAGTACTGACGTGTATTTTGGCATTGTTAAATTACGCGTTATTAATTAATTATTAAGTTTTTTCTGTCCTGAAAAAATTGCCCATGTGGAGTAAGTCGGTTTGCAGACTAAGCATGTTTTGTCCTTATAGCATTTTATCCGTACCATTTTTTCCTTGATGTCAACACGAACACTATTTTAACATTGCGATATTTAAAAATTTTGGATCTACCGTCTATCGCAAAATTCGTTTATCGGAATATCTATCTTAAGACCTACTTCACTTTGGCATAAGTAAGTACGTACATAAATTTTAATTCTAATTCATCCTTGATGGAATGCAATTTACGTCGTTTAACTGGTAGTAGGGATTGCAATAGCGATATTATTGAAGCCGGGAAAACCGGTATTTCGGCTGTTATTCAATTCCGAAAAAACGGTTTTGAAAATTGAAAATAACAGTATTTCGGTATTACAATGTAATACATAATAATATTATTACTGAATGTCTTCTTCCAACATAAATTTAATTTGAGAGGGCTTTTTCTACTGTCGGACTTATTTCTTTGAAGGTTCGATCAAGATTGGAAGATTTCAGCATTGATATACTAGCCTTTTGAATGTCATATTTAAATTCAAATAAACAATAAATTTAATGTTTCAATGAAAATTAACGTTTTTATGCTTGCGATATTTTTTTTAATACCGGAAATATCGATTAACGGTATTGATTTATTTGTCCGGTATTGCCGTCACGATTGATCGCAATTATTATATCGACAGTGTTTTGGCCAATTGATGTAACCCTCAAAATTTAAATGTTTCAGAAGAGAGCAAAAACTGTTTTTACTGAAAACATTATATCGTCGTTTTTCTGGAAGAAGACACTAACTGAAAAAATGTATTTTTGAGTAATTGGACATTGAAGTTTGTCAAATGTTCGAAATGCTATATCTTTTTCGTGCATAATTTTGAAAAATAAGCGTGTTCTTTCATACTGTAGAGTTTGAAATAAGGAATATTTTGGTATAACTAAGTCAATATTTCATTTTTTCGATTTAGTGTTTTCTTCCAGAACAGTGACGATACGGTGAGTTGCGTGATGAATCTTTGAATTGCACTCTTGTAAATTGTCATGTTTGCAGATACGGGATTATATGTAGGGGGTGTCTATATAATAGTGACTTACGTCAAGTGGCCGGATCAGAATTTTGAAACCTAAAACCAATGTAAGTTTCCCTTCCAAAAAGTTTTCAATTTATTTTTCTAATTTAAATCATTTGGTCGAAACCTGCTGTGTCGTTTTTAAAATGAGATCCAATCAATAACTCATTTTCGTATTTTTTGAGGTTTACATAAATTGGGTAAAACACTGTCGATATTATTTTGCTAATTTAGTTTATTTTGATATTTGCAATATCAGTATTTAATATGGAATATCGAAATACCGGTATTGACATGTTCGTTCGGTATTGCAATCCCTAACCGGCAGTATGTAAGCAAGCAAGCCGATCATTTCCCATCGCAGACTGTTGCAAGTGGCCACACAGATGTGACTATCGTGAAAATCTAAATTATCAAACTGGCATTGGGTAACACTACACTTAAACAATAGCTGAACAAGACGGGAAGTCGTAATACGATTTATTTAACAACTTCCTCTCCACGAAAGCAGCAACCGAACTCAACTGCCCAACTCCACACAGCCCCTCCGTCATCTAATGTAAAATACCAACGGGTGGATTAGATTTATTTCCATCGATTCAACAGTCGCTTTGGGAAATATCTGCGATTTAAAATTAAAATTGATAAGATTGTTACTCAACTTTTTGTGCCACGAGTTTCGCCTCCTCGAGGAGCATCTTCAGACGAAATGTATCGTAATTTTGTAAATCATATTCCCTTGTATCCTAGATAGGTATGCATTTTTATTGATAGCAAAATTAATTTTATTTAAAAATAAGAAAACACCGGACATAACAGCTGTTTGTCGATTCGCCGAGTATTTGTAAATTTGTTTTTTATAAAAAATAAGTAATGTCAGGACATTTGATATTGTCAGGACTTCCGTCTGGAACTTTTTGATCTGGAAGCGGAACACGTATATATCGCTTATACTGCTGTCACAAGTCAAACGGAAGTTAACGGTCTCGGAATGAAACAAAAATATGATTTCGACCTTAGGAATTAGTTGTCTGAAACTGTGATGGCGGCCCAGTTATAGCTGAAAATCTTCTACACATGCTGCACATCCCACCTTATGATTGGGTCTTTTTAACCTAGACATGCCACGGCTGTCGTAAACTTTGTACAGTGAATACACGTATTTTTTTATGATAGATTATTATGCACAAAAGTACACACTAGGTAATGAAACATATCGCTCTTTTTGTTCATATGTTAACTATAACTTGTCTGCCTGGTTGTCCCTGGAACGTATCCATCTTACACAAATAAAATCGGGCGTAATGTGTAATAAATCGATTGACTATGTAATATGGAAATAAAATCTGTATTTTGTGTTAGCAATGATTGTCTTTCTTCGGTTTTGCAAATATTTGAAATCGTTGTTGTTATAATACTTCCTATATATTATGTTCATGCTTTAAAGTTTTACCTTGGATTTCAATAATTATGCACCCGCATATTTTCCGTGCGATGTTTTCTGTTTATCAATTTAATTTCAGTGCTTAATGATATAATTATGCCGGTACCGGTAACTAAACATATAGAAAATGTTTTAATTCTTATAAATACATATATTATACAATTATGTTTCCTTTCAGAGCTACACCATTGATAATTTATCTAAAATTTAGTCAAATGAGGTTGTTACCTTTCATTGTATATTATTATGATTATTATCATTTCAAAAATTCATTAGATTTCAGAGCTTTTTAAATTCTCAGACCCTACCAATAGTTTTCAATTGAGAACTGTTTTCATGTAGAATAATGCACCATAATTCATTGAAAACTATTTTACCTGTATTTAAAACATCCGGTTTCTGAATATTAACGGAAGTGAAAATTACTTTACTTTCATTTCAAGCGTTTATGTACACTTAAAAAAACACGCTTTGTAATATAATACTATATCGTAAGATAAGAATATAAAAATCGTGTTGTCGCACAAGCTCTGTAATACAAGAATAAATTTTTGATTATAGTTCATTCTAACCAACTTTTATTTAAGAAAAAATGACCGATTTCTCTCGTCCAGTGATTATTATCAACTGATTTTCATCGGCGTGTAAAAATCCCATAGCGAAACCACCCCTGTTGTTTAAATACAAAACTAATATAATTTAAGACATCGACTGAGGGTGCTTAATGGTATTTCAATATCAAATTTGGATTATTGAGATTTTGTACACTTCCATGTATTTTGTCACTAACGACCCGGGTTTCGCCTTTCGGCATCTTCAGGCATTCGAGTCCATTCGTGTGCTCGAATGCCTGAAGATGCCGAAAGGCGAAACCCGGGTCGTTAGTGACAAAATACATGGAAGTGTACAAAATCTCAATAATACAAATTTGACAAAACTAATAATAAAAAATAAATAAAAGTAAAACAAAAACTAATAAAACGAATAAGTACCATAAAAAGTATGTTCATTTTATAATACTTATCACCCATTTCTACCAGGAGTTCAAAGTTGTAAACAGTTTTGAATCTAACGACCATTTTTTTAAAAAATTTTGTATCGTGATTTTTAAATATTGAATTGATTTGAGGTGTTATTCAATATCTTGAAACTATGCTTACTATCTCAACTTATTCCCTAACTTCATGGTCTAGGTATAGCATTTTTTCCTTCTTTTATTTATCTATTAAATAAATGTGCAGACTGCGAAGTGTGCTCTTAGTTTCCTGGATTTTTTAATATTTCTAGTGTGGGTACAGACTCATTATTTATATCCTTTTCCAGCATGTATCTAGGTACTGTTTTGATAAAGACTGTTAGCTGAAGGTTTTGAATAGAGCATTAAAAAAAACTCTTATGAATACTGATTGTGGGTGTTCAGTAAACAAGCGTTGGATTCTTATCTGAAAAATGAGCAGCGAATAGGTTAAGGTTTGAATGAAATAAAAATTATATTTGAAAGGTGAATTATTGCATCGTGGTTGATTATCGTACCGCTGTTGGGAAGCTTGCCGATTATGTATATTCTTAAAGTTACCTCGAGATTGTGTTCTGACTGGCGGCGGAGCATAACAGCCGGAAGATAAATGCACCAAACAAACATTCGTTTGATATAAAGCAGACTCTGTAATTAATTCCACGCGTGGCTGTCAAATTCATCTGGCAGCCGCTGGCCGGGCGGCGTGTTCAGCATCCTGGTCGAGTTGTGATGTAGTCGAGCGAAACGTCAGAAGCGTTCGATCGATCTGATCGTCTCGATGCTTTCATTGTTTGACGCACGGCGACGTCATATCTAATTATTGTGATGAGAAGTGTTGCACTTCAATTAATTGTCATAACAGCCCATCGTAGCCGCTGCAATTCCGAGAATCTCATTATGTTGGGCAATTTATAAAGTTTTGTAACTCCATTACATACGATTAGCTGATATAAACAAAACTTGTTAATATACACCTTGATCTCCTGGCACCGTTAGATCATCAATTATGTCGACGACTTTAGATTCCTTGAAGTACACATCGAGGTAGATGGAAGGTACAAAGAAGAAGCGCATTCAATTCAATATCTAAATACTGTCTGAGACTCTGTTCTCCTCGGCCAAAAACCTAATGCTTTTTATTTTGTAGTGTACATATAGGGAATTCTGACGCCGATGAAAACAATTCCTTCAAATTTCACCTTTGGAATAAGCTATCAGGCGATCTATCATTTGCAACAAGAAACTGATTCTTCTCAAAGATACGATTAAAAACATTTCTTTTCGGTAACTAGTGTTGAAAAAAACTACGCCTCGATCAGAAATCATTTCTTTACATATTACAACTAAAAATACTATTGACGAGTATTCCAAATTTGATAAAATACGTAACCAAGTCGGTCAATAGTCAGAAACATGATCTCAAATATATTAAGTGATCAAATCATTATGTTTCACAAACATCAAATCACAGATTAAAGGTGAATTTTGAAGCATTTTTTTACCCTACTTATTTAGTAGAGTTGTAAGTGACCCCTAAAAAATCTTTCGACCACTATAGTATTCACGTCTTAGAACGTATTCTTTATTTTCTAATTCTGAAAAAATATTCTGGAGAAGTATTCATTTAAAACAATATCATGCGCTAAATAAGTGATATTACTTTATCAATAAATTATGCGGACATTTAATGTTTGATATTGTGGCGTTGAAATGTTATATTAATTTGCTTACATTGTTTATAGGCGAGTCGAGTCATAACAAATTATTAATTCACGCTTGATAATTTATTTATTGATAGATAATACTTGGTTAATTGACTTTTAAGAGGATAAAAAAGCATAAAACGCGGCACTATACGTAAATGTTTATTTATTGTGAGTTATTAATAGTGCATCTGCCTTAATAACTCATTGATCATATATTATTATGTACAGCTCATATGTAATCTTTAGAATGACGTACATATGCGGTATGATTACAGTTTATAAACAAGGAATATGTTTATAGGAATAGTCTAAGTATAGATTTTTAATTGACTGTATTGATTTATTTTTTGTATGAGCGAGTTTACAAGAGGAAACGTTCACGGACAATTAACCGTGAAAAATCGCAGGCAAAGTTTATCTCGTCGACAATTTATCGCGCGTTTTTTTTTGTTGGAAATCAGCCAAATCCGATTCATTTTTTAATTTATTATTTATTTGTATTTGTGTAAAAATATACTTAACTGTACGGATCTATCACTGTATATTTATTTATGTAGCGACGTAAGAAATATACAAATAAATATACAGATAAATATCCAATCGTCTTGGTAGTTGGTGAAATTACGAATGTAATTAAAAAAACGGACTGTGCAGAAAAAAATACTCCATTTCTTTTTAACATTGCTAATTTTTTATGGTATTTTTTTAAAGACTTTACAGTCCTTCTTTTAAACCCTTTGAACTGTGCAGAAGAATACTTTTTATGAACCATAATTCCTTTCAGGCTGTGGGACTTTCACAATATTTGACACTTGTAGGGTGCTATTACTAAGAATGTATTAAAAAATATGCATATTACATACTAAAACATATAGTTTTACTATTTTAAAGGTGGGCTTATAGCCGCTGGATGAGCAAAATAATGGGGAAGTGTGCGTGATCACTGATAAACATTTTATTTTAAATAGCCACGTAGTCCGCCGAACAAACAATATAGCTGCAATCGCTGGCAATGTAAAAATAATTTGTGATAAAGATTTCCATCACTTAAATCACTTTCAGGAAAACTACACAAAAAACGATTTTTTTAGTGTAGTGCACCTTTATACATTTATTCTACAATAATAGTAAATTTACAATACTATTGCTATAATCTGATATGGAATTGATATTGCCAATCATCATAATTATTATATTCAATACGTATGTTAATTATTATGTTTTTTCTTCCAGTGTTTGCAAAATTGTGGTGGCCTTGAGTTACCTTTGCATTGATCTGTTTTTTCTACTTAGGCTGTCAGTTTCCTGACTACTTTTATTTTTTAGGACAGTCTTTATATCCCTTCCTCGCGTGTATTATAGATCTAGATATTTTCTGTACTATTAATGATTCCGTCAGCTGAAGGCTTTGCATGGGGAAAACGATCAAGAGAACCCCATACGAATACTACAATTCATCTACTCATCAGCCATTCAATTTAGTACTTTCAGTAGAGTATTACGATTTATATTGATTAAGAGTACAGTTGGGCCTCGTATAACACGGTTTTTTACATAACACGGTCTATGAATTGTGAACTTTTTGTACAACACGCTTTATATAACACGGTTTCAGCGTTTTTTTTTTAATCGAAAATGATCCTATAATAGAAAGAAGTTTGATGTCCAAGAGGGAATTACACCAAATCTTGGTCCCTTATCACGGAATACGTAAAGATTTATACGCTAAAAGCAAACAATCGCTTATTACAGAGTTTTTAAAGCCTAAATCCAAAAATACTCCAGAATCCTCCGATAATGAAAAATCACTACCGATCTCGAACCGAACCGGAAAAGAGTTGGAACATATAGAATTGTAAGTGACAGCGATTATGAATGAATGAAAATTATGTTCCTAAAGTTTAAAGTTGTTAAAAAAAAAAAAAGTTTTTTCAATACGTAAATGTATGTTAAAAAAGATAAGGGATATTAACTTCGATATTTTTGTGGAACGCATACCCTAATTTTGTATGAACTTCAAACCTCGTATAACACAACGATTTTGTGGAGCCATATGACCGTGTTATACGAAGCCCAAGTGTATTTGTAATTTATGCTGTATTAAAATTGTATTTCATTACAAAAAAAATGTCATTTCAACGAGGATTATAAATAAAGATTATTGATACTAGCGTAATTTTACATTAAAAAGCAATATGCCGAATTATGGAATCAATCATCAGTAAAAAGGCATACTTCGTGGAGTAAAGTAGCATGCGTGCCGATGCTATTTAGTTTTTTAATTTTACCAATTTATCAAGCCTGAAGTATAATATAAACAAAAGTATCGGCGAAATGGGTAATTTGGTAGTGTTTTGTGCCCGACCGCCACGTAGGCGTCGACAGTCGAACAGTGAAAAGTGGCGTTTCTAATGGGCCAACCCGCCCCGCGTTAAATGCCGCTAATATGCGGGACGCACGCCACCCTTTTACGAACCCTGTAATATTTACACGGCTGATCCATGGGCTTTCAATTTCGCTAAATAATATTTGTCTAGGCTCTCGTGTCTGATAATTCAGACTCATAATGGATTCGTCATAATTAATTTGTTATCATTGTCAATAGGCACGCCTTTATAAAGTCAATAGCTTTTCGTTAGTGCATTTTTGTACACATGACGCTTTTACGTGATGTGAGTCGCCTATTAAAGATTATTCGAGGAAAATATTTGTTTTTTTAGCCATAGACATAAAATATCTTTAGGGCATTACACAACATTTTGGAGCATACGATACTATTTTACTTAACCTAACCTTAGAGAGTAAGAAAAAAATAATTTGGCATTGCAGCGAATAATTGCAAAGGCATCGAATATATTTTTTTTGTATTCCTTAGTATAAACTCGTTGGAATTTTTTTAAATATTACTACAGATCAACTCGAGCATAAGATGTATCACGAACACCCATCGCAGATCTCAAATATTAGATTAAAAAAAAAATAACCTTTTTACCGTGCTGGGACTTGAACACAGGGCCATATGATCGCTAGATTCTACCAAGAAACCTGCAAAACCCTTCGCATTCGCACGAAAACGATTTTTCGATAAGGTGAAGATAGCGCATTAAAAGTATAATTCATTTACAACCTTATATGCAATTTAATATTTCATTTGACCAACCAATTTAGCTAACGCAGCGAACTGCGAGTCATTGTCAACAGCCGGTCTCTGTTTCGTTATGAAGTCGAGTTTTCCAGGATTGATGCAAGGATTATGGTATCAGTTTCACGATGTCGAAGAGTCTTCAAAAACGTTTCTCTGAATACTTCTTTGAACTGATAAAAATTGCCACGTTGACATCGCTTAAGATTTCATATTAAATGACTTTTTGCCGATGTGTCGTGATCGTGGTCTTTGTGAGCCGATTGCTGATGCCGCTGAACCTGTTAATCGATCACGCTTGTCAATCATTACCAGTTTTAGGCTCTTGGCCGATTAAGTGAAGACTTCGTTTGCAGTAGATGATTTAGAACCTATGTTTCATTTATATAATCTCGAGGAGGTCAAGAGAATCGTCAATCAACTGATACTATGTCAGAAACGTAATTCCAAAGCTTCTGCTCCAGTTATCATTTTTATTACGGAATACTGCGATCCGTGATGTAAAATAGTATCGCCCCATACGACAGAGTGCTTCATACCGCTGGTGTTGCTATAACTATTTACACCGTCACTCTTACGTCGAGTAATATTTAATTCCGTCCCGTCGACAAGGGCCTTCGCCCTATGGCACGCGAGTCATTCTTCACCTCGCTTTTCCATCGACGGCTCGCCAAATGAAACCGTACTAAACTTTGCTTTGCGGTGTGTCGATATTGTATTTCTATTATTATATTATTATATTAATATTGGGGCGGGCGTGCGTTTGACGTCAGTATTGCTTTTGCGGACGTTTTTATGGGTATAGTGTCCTTACATATTTTCATCATGCAAAATCGATCGTAAAATTTATCATCGTTGTTTTTAATGCGTAATATATTATAATCCGGCAATGACTTCGTCCATTTATTCCTATCCAGATTGCGACTTCGAGCATGATACAGTCACCCATCACTCCACTCCGTCTAGCCAGCGAAGTTTTCTCCAGACTCTCAAAACTGTTGCATATGACTTTTGTAGCAGGTTTCATCAGTAAACGCATTGTCTCAATCTTGATTGATTGAACTACGGTGGCATGTCCCATAACACGTAAACGCCAATCGTTTCCTTCAGATATTGCCATTCCGGATGGGTCCATAAATACAGCGTAGCATTTTTCTTTCGACTTTTCATTTAATTTCTATGTTTCTGAGGTGTCACTGAGCAAAGTCTTCAAAGAGTCTTGCAAAAGGCGTATTTGGCTCTCAATGCCTCAAGAGGAGAGTTTTGCAAATTAATTTCACGAGAAATAGTCATGGTGCTCATTATTATTTCGTAAGATCTACTTTTGGAATAAAACCCTTACTGCAATTTACCCGTGTTGAATCAATTGAATGATATAATTATTGACGTAAATAAAATATAACATAATTTTTACTACTTATACCTCATACAATTGTTTGTTAATATCAAGTTTAGTAGGTCAATGAGACACATATTACGCTGATATAATTAATTGAATAAGAATAAATACTTGTTACAGGTACGGTACTATTGTTGTAATCGATCACTAAAGGAGATTTGTTTCGAATAATTACAAACGTGAACTCAACACTTCATAAGCTAATTATAATAATTAATTTTGCATGTCCATTGAGTTGAAAGTTCGGCCCGCTTTCAATTATTTGATTTTTATTTCAGTATTGTACTGCACTGTTAGTTTAATGACACTAAACAGTTATCTTCTTTAAATATACTTTTGTAATTTGTATTATTTATATTTATTTATCATCAACAATTTCCATCGAATGTAAATCTCTTATATCGAACTATGCCGAATAAAGTATCTCGTCGTCATATGGTATATGTATTGACGTGACTTCGTATTTCTATTAGGTAACTCGGAAAATCATTTTGTTTTCAATTTGTGCTGAATATTCTCAGCCGCGGATAAATCCGTCCGAATTCCACCGGAACGGAATCCCTGTAATATTTTTTATCCTATTAAATCAGAGAGCAGAAAACCGCAACAATTTTCGAGCTACACTTTCTATGGAATACCGGAATGCCTTGTACAAACAAAACATTAATTTCACTAAATTTAGTGCTCTACAATTATGGACGCATGCCTTTTGATTGATTCTAAAATTAAACGATGCAAAATAAAATTCAAATTAAAGGCTTTGATGTTTAATGTGACGCGTCTTTCACTTCTTCAAGATGCATCGTTATTTATTAATTCTAAAAAGTAGGTATTGATTAAATTCTTTTGTTGTACATTCTATAAATAAACTGTGTTAGAGGATTATTTGAGAGAGAGATTAGATTCACAATTAACATTGTTCTGATAAAGTTAGTACTGAACGTTTATGGACGTCAATTTTAGAACGTGGGTGTTTATGATGTCTTTTCTCCTACATTTTGTTCTAGGACTGACAAATTTCAAGTGATTAATAGTATATATGTACATATGGTGCATTGTAAATTAGCCGTAATGTCAAATATTTCTTTAAATCGAATTCTTGTAAATCTCCTTAAATTTCTATCGTACGTAAATAAGGAATCAAATGAAATAAAAAAAACACAATTATGTAGTTTTACAATTTTATCGTGTAATCTTAAATTACTTATCGAAATAGCCCGAATTTACATCTGATGAGAAATTTGCCTACTGCTGACAGATAACTAAACACGTTTTCGAATACTTCATTCTAATTAATTATTTTGAATTTCTCACGTTTATTTTATCAATTCTGTGGTGTAGTGTGTAGTGAATATCTGTTTATGTAATTATTATTTAATGCACATTGGTTGTGTTGGATCTGGTTCCATCCATGCGCCAACAGATGGTATCTAAGATTATTATAAGTGTTGTTTTTGTTTGAAATTTGATTCTTGCTTGTCACAGGCTGCGTGTCACTTATAGGCCCGCCTAAAAAAGATATGTCAATAAACTCCGCCCCAATATTATGTTTTGTTATACGCAATGATGGCTTCGCCGTGGACCTAGATCCGGAATACATCTAGTATCGATCGCAAAGATTGTTATTCCGTTTTATTTTTGGGATTGGTCATGTAATCTGTGCCATCAGGGGTTGTTTTCAGCTGCATATTCACAAAAACATTTCATCATTTATGTAACTGAATCTTTTTGCAGAGTTATGAGTAGGGATTGCAATCTAATGTTGCCGAAATCAGACTGTTTTTATTGTCCCGAACAGAAAACGTAATACTCGATATTAACCAAATACAGATTGTATTGAAATACAGTGAAGCATTGATAAAAACATCTCATCATTATTATAAATCTCTTAATCGGGTAATCACTGCTCACAAACAATATTTTGATTATGACTAGCACGAGACCGTATCTGCAGCAGTTTTAACGCGTGCTGGCTAATGATTCGACGTGCGCGAAGTCACACGTACCCATCCAGACCTCATACAAAACATATATTTTTTTTATAATAACATGTGAGAGAGTAGGAAACGAAAACAACCGAAACGAACGACTGTCTCGCCGCTCGAGGGAGGAAGATGGTGAGGAGCGGGGAGAAGCGGGGTGCGGGGCTTCAACACACTTCAAGGCCTGCGTCCTGGGACAAGGACAAACAAAGGACAAAACAACGGCTCCTTCGTCTCTCATTAAAATCCGGTCGTTATCCGTATACTCTTTCTCTTTTATTTGCAATTAGCATCTATAATTTTCTCGAATACAGTTACACAACAGATTTACACACTTTTAATTTAAAATCAGTAAGTAGTTTTACTAGTAAGCGGTGGACTAAATCGCCGCTTCGTCGGCCGACGACTCTCCTCCGGGAAAGGTCGAACCCGACTGAGGCTGGCAGGATCGCAGGCCCTTCGCCTACTTCAAACTGTAAACCAACAACAGCAACCAAACAAATATGACACTAATCTTAAACGCCTCAGGAGGGGTATTACATTTTAAAATTTTCATTAATAGAAAGAGTCTGCAGATTGGTTTTGAAGACCCTGTCCGCCCCATAAGTACGGGGCGGTGTCACATGTATGTGCATATTTTATTACTAAAACAGATTTGGAAAATCATACTTTGTTGTGTATATATAACAAACTTTCGGCTTTATCAGAAACCTCTCCTCGCACGCATTAATCCGTTACAAGTTTTTCTGTAAGTTTAAAAAAATCTTAGAAATTTAATAGTCTTTTGTAATAGTTCAAAAACATTTCATGGTGATGAAGACCGAACAAATAAGCATTATGGACGAAAAAGAAGATTCGTGGGCCAAAAATAGGATTTATCAAACCTTCCAAAAATAATTTGTAAATCAAAAATATCAAGTTTTGTTACGAAATCTTAAAATATGATGACATATGTGAGAAATATTCTTTCACTGAAGAAAAGAACAGTCAAATGTATTTCACACTCTGTTTTTCGTTTAATTGACAATTATGAACATTACAACCTCACTTTACAATCCCGGGACTGCATTTGCAAAATTCTGAAATTTCTGTTCTGGAAACATACGCTGGTATCGCAATCCCTAGTCACGTGCCTACTGTTTACTCTCGAGGGGTTGGGTTAATGCGCAAGACAAATGAAATAAAACACAAAACGACATGGCATGTTAGCCATTTGAATTGCTTTAAAGCATTAGTTGAAATGCCGCCCAAGCTCACATTTATTGCAGTCCGCCAACTAGAATGCATTGAAAGTTTCGTGTTGCTCTGACGTTATACAACTAACGGGGTTGTCCTTTTGGATTAAGTTGCGTTTGTCATGTTTTTGAGATATAATGGATTTAGAATGACGTCATGTGTTTTATATAATATATGTGTATGTATTTTAATCCATTTCGATCACAGTATGGAGCTAAAATGGACTCCAAGTGTAGATGGAAGATTGTTTTTAACGAGAACGGGGGGCCGGGGGGTTCTAAGATTTTTATCCAATAAATCTCAATAAGATGTTAAGAATATAAAGAGATGCTTCGGAATAAATTAATCAGTGTATCCGAGTTCTCCTGCATTAAATGTAAAAGTTTAATACAAAATTTCCCGTATTCCTTCATATACATATAAACAGTCGTGTACTTAGTTTTCGAAATTCGTTTCTATAGCCCGGGTGGGGGGGCGTTGAATAATTTTATTGTGATGAAAGGGGTGATCTTTAGGGTGTAAAAAAACAGTTGGACCTGCACCGGGCTCGAAACATCGGGTGGTTAGATATTTTAGATACCAAATTGAAGTACGTCTCACAGTTGTACGAATTAATGACTGTGGTTTCCTGTTGCCTTCTGTCATTGCAGATTTTTTCGATACACCTCCATTTGCATTTATCTTAATTTTATAGTCTCTAACCCGTTTGTCGTTTATTTTCGGCGTCAAGCTTGTACTGATGTTGTTACCCATCGTCAGTTTTCCAATCTCGATCCGCATTTTTTTGCGTACACAGATTCCATCTCGAGTCGAGGTGGCAATCATACCACGCACTATGCTCTTGGCAATGGAAAAGCTATAAGTATTTTTGTGGCCCCATGATCGTTGCACCTTTCCCCATGATTAAGTGGTGTCTAATGAACAATCGGCCCGGGAATATGTTATTTTTCTAAATTTTAACTGGGTACTTCATAAAAAATATGTTATTATGTATAAGAAGCCATCGAATGAACGGTTTTATTATCTTCTGAATTAGTGTAATGTTTAACTTAAAAAGTTCGTTTCCAAATACCGCTAATACGAAAATTTGGTATTGATACACGCGTCTGTACATCTGTAATTTCGTTTAGCTTTAATGCTTATTTGTATTTCAAACTGTTTTTTTCTGTAATGGTGTTTATATCAGATATCGAACTTTTAACGTTCACTCAAAAGTTTTAGAGTGTAGATATTTATAAATAGATCTCCAGATCTTCGCGTATTTTTAAGTTTACGGCACGGCTTGGTGGTATGTGTATAATTTACTCCCACGGAAAAAATGCAAAAAAATAGTCTGAACATTGCCACTGGTGTTGGAAATTGACGTAAGATACTTTTATAAATATGTTCAATTTATTGCTCCAATACATCAACATGGTGTGATTATTTCACTTATTTTAAATCAATATGTGATAAAACAACACATTTTTAAAGATTAACACTAATTATTGTATTGATTTCACAGTTTTATTTGATCATCATGACTGATTTCAGTTGTCGCAAGCATTTTCAAATGATCGATATAATGTTTTTCCACAAAAAAATGACAGCTAACAACTTAAATCACTTTAAAAATATCAATATTTGTACATATCATCATCGTTGTGGCAAACAACGAATTCTCGAAAATATCTGCTTGTTTCGAGTGAATCGTTTTTGAATATTGAACTTGTGTGTGCACTATCACATTCCATTAATATTTTTAAGTTCAATTGTCTAAAAAATACAATAACTTTTAAACAATAAGTTCTTTAAAATTTTAATTTTGCAGCTTTTGAAAGGAATTTTGCTTGACAAATGAACATTTTGGTATATATAAAATAGAACACGGCGTATTTTTAATAACGGGAACGATATAATATTATTTATCATTTCTGTCATATTATAAATGATTGCACTATTTTATGGCACTAATACAGAATTATATATTTAAATTGATTTTCTTACAAAATTATCTGCACATATTTGTCATATTATGAATCAAAACTCTTACGTTCAGTTATTACTTGAATAGTTTTATCATTAACACCAGCCTTTTTTTAGGTAATTTTCACGCTTGGATTGTTTCTTGTTGATAAAAAATATCGGTAACTATTGCGTCATAACGCTTGTGAGTTTCCTTGTTTGCTGAAATTCTTCGTTTTTTACAAAGCTTACCTCGTTCACACTACATAATTGATACTATGTGACCGATGTCAACAATCTATGTTGTCGTATAATAAACTGGCTATAGCAACGTGTATATCAGTGACCGATAAGGAGTTTCCGCAATACATAAACTATTACAATTCTTGCGGTTTCATGCAATATTAATAATTTGAGCTATGATAAGTATTGGCGATGTTAATGTGTTGATATTTTTCCACACTAGCGACACTGTTAAGTTAACGCAGTGTCAGTCAAACTTTTTCACTCCACGGCACACTGAGGAGGGAGATTCCGCGGCACACAAAAGGATAATGCCGCTTGTTAATACATATGAATAAAGATTTTTTGTGTTTTTTTATGAATATATACAATGTAGGTATACAGAAGTGGTAAACTTTTTATTAGCGATAATGATGCAATTGATTTTTAGAAAGAAATATGTCAAAACGCCTCTAAATTTGATAAAACAACACGTTACTCCTCATCTACCATCTGTAGTCGCTCTCGTTTTTTTTATTTCATTTCCATGAGCGTTGAAAAACCAAATTTGCAAAGGTGTGACGATCCAAACAGCAACAAAGATTAAATATCTGTAGTAGCCAATTGAGGAAATTGATAAAGTGAATTCCAAATTGGTGATAACTCAAAAAATGTCTAGTAAAATTTCTTCATCTGTTGACATCAGGTTTTCATCGCGGAATCTTTCGAAAACATTGATGGCCCTCCGATACATCTGATAATCAAGGGATGAAGAATACTTACAAAAGATGCAGAAAAGATTTTTGAGTCCTGCGCACTTCTGGCAAAACTAAAATGTTGACTGAGGTACGGTCTACGACTGGAAAACAACTAAGCCTTGAGTTTTAAACTTGTCTGGATGATAGTTCTTCATTTGTCACGGCACACCTGAGAATTCTTGCGGCACACAGTTTGGCAGACACTGAGTTAACGGTATTTAGAAATCTGCATGAGACTTTTTTTCGTTTCATGATGGAATAATATGCAAAGCAAAAATTTAATTACTGAAATGATTAATACACATCCGTTATTTAAGATTGTATATCCAATACCAAATATTCCTTGAAAACTGTGTCATCGTTTGGACAGTATTCATTATTTACTTTCCATACCATTGTTTTTAAACGGTCGATATTTGAAGAGTTATTGATTTTTTGGAAGCATGTATGTTGTATAAAAATATGTAACTACATTTTTGTTAAGATTAAAAAAACTATTAAAAAAAGTGAGGTGGTTAAGAATTAAACTCGTGCAAACGACATCTTGATTGTTGTTTTTGGTTTGAGTTTACTTTCACAACAAATATTTTTAATAATTTAAGTATAATTTAAGACATCGACTGAGGGTGCTTGATGGAATTTCAATATCAAATTTGGATTATTGAGATTTTGTACACTTCCATGTATTTTGTCACTAACGACCCGGGTTTCGCCTTTCGCCATCTTCAGGCATTCGAGCACACGAATGGACTCGAACTGACAGACAGTAAACAGTGTCTAACGTTTATATAGAAGATACAAATACGACAAATATTATTTACGAGGTAAGATATTATACGTCTGAGAGCCACACTGATACCTGAGTTAAAATTTCGAGAATTGCTTTAATCCTTATTTTGTAAACACCACATTTACAGAGTGGCGAATTGTCGCTTTCCAACTTCTTATGGAATTACCAGTGATTTTACAATTATAATAGTATTGTGGGTTTCGACGGGATGCAATTCGACGAAAGAGTAAATATATACAATCATTCCACGTTTAGTGACATCTGTTAGGTGTTTCAACGTATAGGATATAATATATATCCTATAATATGGAATGCGACAATTCGCCACTCTGTAAATGTGGTGTTTACAAAATAAGGATTAAAGCAATTCTCGAAATTTTAAATCAGGTATCAGTGTGGCTCTCAGACGTATAATATTTTACCTCGTAAATAATATTTGTCGTATTTGTATCTTCTATATAAACGTTAGACACTGTTTACTGTTTGTCAGTTCGAGTCCATTCGTGTGCTCGAATGCCTGAAGATGCCGAAAGGCGAAACCCGGGTCGTTAGTGACAAAATACATGGAAGTGTACAAAATCTCAATAATCCAAATTAAATATTTTTAATATGATTGTTCAACTTCATAGAATTGGTAAACAAACGGCTTGAGAAAAATGCTGCGTTTTTTTCAACTGCTGTGATTATAACAATTCAAAGTTCTGTTATGATGTTACTTCGAAAGCAACCTCAGTAAATACTTCGAAATAGTTTCGCTTTTGCGATGAATAACTATTTCTAAACTAGGTCCGATGCTTTGTAGAGGTTTATTGCATTTGGATAAAATTCAAATAATTTTTCAGAATATATACTTCGGACTATCTCTATAATATATTAATATTTATTTGACCAAGAGATTTTTTTGACTATTTATTGTCGTGCTATATTGTAGTGTTGATAAGTGCATGAAACAATTAATAACAATAAAGTTTTCACCAAATTTATCTATGGTTATTATAGCAACACTACTTCTTCAAGACTATATGACTCAACGTAATGATCACATTGCCGAAAACGAATGATTGCTTGTTTTTGTTGTTGATGCTGTTTCTACGACTTTATATATTTATATTATGAATATTAAATTCTTTTAGTTGGGGAAACATGAACAGCAGCTGAAATACACAGAACAAGCTTACAGTAATTTAAATACATATCAGTTTTTTTTCTATTGGACTGTTTTCGTTCTGGAGTCATTATGCAAGAAGTAGAGATGAGCTGGATCGATGTTTTTGTAAAATATGTAACGTCACTTTAACGAACCAAATTTGTATAATTGTAAACATAGTTGATTGTAATTTAAAAAGCACACATTGACGTCAACAAATGCAAAAATGGCTGTTATTTTTTTTATCTAGCTCACTTTATACTTTTTACCAGGCATGGGAAACGTAACGCAACAGAAATTATTTTTCAGTAACGTAACGGTATTATTATAACGTTCTATAACTTTATAATATCCGATAACGTTTCAGAAATATTATTTTTAAAGTTATTTATTTCCTTATTATCCGTTTATGTTTATATTTCACAAATATATTCGACTATTGTTTGACAACGGTGCGGTTTTGTATTCTTGCTAATGACTAACAATCTCGAGAAGTAAAAATATGGATAACGTAACAATTCGAAACGTTATCCCATACCTGTTTGAAAGATGAGTAAAAATTATAACGTTATTAACGTAACGATTAATTTTTTTTTGCGCGTTATAAATAACGTTATATAACGGAAAAAAATATTGGATAACGTTATAGAATAACGTAACAATTCGAAACGTTATCCTAACCCTGCTTTTTACACCATGTCCTGGGGTTACGTGTGCTCTTTAATTGCCAGCCTTCAAGTCGTACCCTAATAAAGTAGTTCTTTGATTTTGATAAACCCATATTATAAATCGCTAATTTCCGTATACACTTTGGATGCTTTGTCTTAAAATCATGTTTAACTAATGTTAACATATTATTTATGTTCTGAAGTTATTTTGTGGCCAAGAAGTTGCAGGAATATTAGATTGATTTAATTCTCGATATTCAGAGTTCAAACGCTGTCGATCGAGGACAAATATTCTAGTTGGCGCGAATCATGTGTCAATCAATTTTCCAGCACTGTTATTTTATACAATTAAATAGTAATTGCGTAACTTGACATTCTTTTAAAGTTGCCGTTAATCGGAACAAGGGCGACCACACTTGACTCAGTCAAACGATGCTGTGTGCATTCGCTGAACGGCCGCCTCATTATAATTATAGTCGCGATTTATCTAAGAAATAGAAAATTGCATTTTAATGCGATAAAAACCGTAGCATATGAAGATATCTATCGTGCAGCTTTAAATTCGTAAATAATTTACACAGAGTCGAAATTGGATTCGTTGGTTTTTACGTGATTCATAACAATTTCAAATTACAGCACATCAATAACTGTTTTGTGTACCATGGTCTGGTGGACCCTGACACGACCCATTATTATCCAGTGTGAATCGTGCCCAGAACTTTCATCGGGTTATCTCTTGTATGTAATGTGTCAAGCGCATCAGTTATTGGCAACGTCGGATGGGTTTTTAGAAAGTGGCGACGACGTTCCTAGGTCGCATTCTACCCTTACAGAAGCGAGGAGGCATGATCTCACTGTGGCAGGGATTACGTTTTATTTCGCCAGTCGCCCACCGCGAGAGGTCTGGAGCGCGTCGCTAGGCCTTGGCAGCTAACCGTTTGCTGTCGCGTAATGAATTCGCGGGCTTAATTTTTTTTAAATGTCAATTGTGTTTTTTTTTTTGTATTTGTTTGTTTTAATATAAATTGTAACTACTAACTGAAATAAAGTGAATTTGACTAGTAAACGAGCTTGTTTGAGTGTACCTGAAAGACATCCTCATCATCATCAGTTCGCCGGATGAAAGTCTTACTCACAACCCCTAAGCATTTCAATACGACGTGCTTAACGAGAAGTCAGTTCGTCAAATTTTTATTTTCAGATTTCATAATAATAAAACGATTGATCGGTAACCTCGTGGAAATTCATTTTTAATACAAAATTAAAATTGATAACTTCCATTGGTTGTTGCTACCAACGAAACGAAACACGTGTCACACTTAGAAGCACAGTCAGTAGAATGACCGAGTTATCGATTTTAATTTTATAATAAAACGATTGCGTTAGGAAAGGAATAGTTAGTTAGTTACACTAAATTCAACTTGATACTACCTAATACAGGCCTGACTTCTCCATGAATATATATAATACAAACATAGTATTTGTCTTGCAACCTGTAGTTCAGTTTGAATTACTAATGTGGCCCTTCAGCGAAAAAGTTTCGGCCAGGCCTGATCTAATGGTATTCAAATGATTTTGACATAATTATCATTTTAAATTTCATGAAATGGAATAATTGTTGAATCGACGTACATCTCGCGAAAGATAAATTGTAGTATGTACTGTTATTATAACGTTACAATTGCATTGATTTTTGCATTGTTTGATATGAAGTAAATATTTATCCCAATAATAGTATTATTATAACACGAAGATAGCTTCCAAATCAAACAAATTCCCGCCAAAAATTTGATATTGAAGACCAGCAAGTTCACTATTTATAATACAATATGCATATTGATAATTTTGTCAAAAAAATATCGACCATAGAAAGTCAAAAGGACGTAACCCACACAAAACGTGTATTAAGTTGTATACATTGTGATTATCGAATATTTTTTTTTTGGAAAAAACTGAGATTTACATTCATTTGCCTTTCCACAGTCGATATGATTTATGATCTTTTTTACTAAAAAACTTGTTACATATTTTTTTCCTGCACGTGTTTATTTTTTTGTTCGGGACACGTACTGCTCCTATATTGCTAAAACCGTTTGGTATGAGTAATCTTAATTATTACAGTTTTGTTATTTCTGTAAATGTTTATTTTACTCATTTTTTTTTTTGCTTTCGATTCGGCAAAAAATGCCCTTTTTGCACACCCTTGATGTGAGGAATACCGGAAATACACGGTAGAAAGCTTTTTACCTTAAATGTCACCGTAAACATACATTTAGAAATGGTATCGGACACTATCGTTTACGCCTGTTGGTGGTACGGTGTGTGGTGTTTGTAACTAGACGGGTAAATACCATTACAGGAAGAGTGAGTCGGAGTAATTTTCCGTTGAAAAAGTGCTCACCCCGTTTCGCGAAGTGTCGACTGTCCACTTCGCATAGGTGGCAGAAAGGTTGGAGCATTGTCACAGCGGCGCAGCGGTGCCACTGGGTCAAAACTACTTCATTGGTGTCAAGTGGCAGCGTCTTATTAGAATTGTTCTATTTATGTTTTTGCCTATGTTATCACTGCCGTCCTACACGTGCACTTATTCTATGAAATTACGTGCTTGTGTTCTAGTCGGCGGATGACAAGACGCACGAGATTCTGTTTTTGTGAAATTTTAATTGATCGCGCTGTGGGGAACCATCCTATTTTTTTATGTTGTCCGATTTTAGTGACAAAGAGCTGTTATGTTTTATAAAATTTATTAGAAGAACATACGCAATTATAAAGCAGTATTTTTTATACTCATTACCTTTTTGCACGGTCTAAGAAAACGGACCAATTATTTTTTTAAACAGTTTAACGACCACGCTTGTACATCGATCCGTCCACCTGATACCACGCAAATCAGTGCAAATTCAAATTATAACACTTCGTTAACGTTTTAACACGGTTATAAAAGACGAAAAGTATCATTATATACAGTATATATTTTGGCCTATGTAAATATTGGAATCGTCAATTTTGCCATTTAGCGAATTTTAAGATGCAGCTGTTCATAATTCATGCATGACTTGTTATTGATTTGACACGTTTATGTTTTGATTTTATTACCTTTTCGGTTTTTATTTTTTTAAGTCTGTTTACCAAATTGAATAAATGAATTTCTCTCCAATAATGTTTTTCTTGGCATGTTACGAATTATTTACAGCTTAGTGCATTCGTTAAATAAATTAACTACAAACGAAAAGTACAGTCCGCCCCTTGTTTGTGGAAATGAATAATCGATAACTGTAATAATTCATCTATGCCTGATGTTTTCCTTTCCATAATATTCAAAGTCACGACTTAGGGGTGCGTTGTTATGAAAGCTCAAACTTCGATACAGTATTAACTAAAGCCTTCCCTGATTGGCAAGTTGGCGGGCAGGGTTGCAAGTTGTAAGACTCTCGCGTGTATGGGGAGGTTACCGCTCGCATAATATTATTATTATTATTACAGTGACATCTAATCTGGCAGCGCGCAAAGCTTTCAGCCCCCCCCCCCCGTCTTTCGCAGACGTATTGACGCGATTAATATTAAGTAGTTTGCTATACTTTGACGTAATGTTGAACTTAGTAACTCGTCATCCGCCGTACACCTATTATTAATGTATTTATTTTAATAATAAGTATTTATACACACACAAATCAGCACCACTAACCCACAACTGCCCAAAGTCACGAGTTTAATTTTTCATTTATTAAAACAGTCAAGTATCAAGAAATAAATAATATCATTGGAAAAAAATAGCAAAGTATTTAAGTCGCCAAAGTTTAATTAGATAGTTGATAGCTATTTCGGCTTCTATTCGGCGGAAAGTCTTTGGATTTATGATTACTATCTATTAATAATGACGCTATGACGAAACATCCATCAACCAAAAGTATTATATAATTTTTGTGGAATTAAATACTTTGTTATTTTAATTTATAATAACGGAGTTCTTCAAAGTTAATGCCAAAGATATTAATAATACAATTTGATTCATTATTGTGATATTTGGCACGGTTTCGTTTTATTGAAATACTTATTTATATCGACTGTGGAAAGGAAAAAGGACTTAACCACACCAAAAAATATTGTGTATAACTCACACAAAACGAGTTAATACGCTGTATTTATATACATATATTGTATAATATATCGACTGTAACAAGGCAAAAGGACGTATTCATCTGTCTTTTAACAATATTTTTTTTCCGATAATCACAATGTAAACAAATTTAATACAAGCTTTGTGTGGGCTATACATATAATTTTTTGAGTGTGGGTTACGCCTTTTTTTCATTTCCACAGTCGATATGTATATCATATTTTGAATTACATATTTATATGTAAATCAAAATAATTAATTACGTAATCTAATTGAAATTAAAATTAAATATTTTAACAAGTGCTATCATCTGTCAGTTTTACAGCGATATTCAGATTTGGTGCCAACCGGTTTGCAGTTAAAAGCAAGAGCAAGATCAAATAAATTCGTAGCAAATAGAAACCAAATGCAAAAAATCATCTAACATGTTCATAGCAAAATATTCCACAAACTGTTACACCGTGTCTTGCCTGGACGAAGTCAGTGCGCGGCGATGTCGGAGCGATTTGAATCGATAAATGACAAAAAGTGGCGAAGCGGCAACGCTGCGCTAGCGAATGCAAAAAACATCGCCGCGCTCACTTCGCATGAAAACATCAAATGAATTGATCGCGTTCCAGAAGCGGCGCGCCGCATCTCTTCGTCAACTCTCACGTAGGGCGCTCCCATTGGCGGAAAACGATTGGTATTTTCGAGCTATTCCGCGCTGCCTCACGTTCGCGAACTCTTCGTCCACCTAAACTGGAAAGCGTTCAGAAGAATGATGCTATTTAAATCATATTAATTAACTAATGATTGTATTCACTAACACATGTCCTTTTTTGTTTCAGTGTGCGGAGCGTCATGCATAAATATTTGGAAAAGAAAAATGAAGTTAACTTCGATAAAATTTTTAATCAAGTTTTAGGTAAGTTATTATTATATTACAATTTATTATTTTTGTATACATGTATTGTTATTTCAAACATTAAACAATTGTACTGACCACTATTTGCGCAATGTATAAGTCAAGTGTTACGAATTTCATCAAAAACGTCACGAAACACGAATGATGCTCAAATCTGTTTGTAAATGTGAACTTAAAAAGAAAATCGTGTTTTTATGTAGCAATCTCGTCTAGTCGGGTCAACAAGGTGATTGGTATATTATGATGATTGATGATACTAAAAAATTACGGCCCGGATATAACGGGTACGAACACACTGTATTAGCCAACCGCCAAACCGAAATTACAGCCACTTCACGTATAAGAAATTTAATTCTAACAAGTGTCTTATGAAAATATATATTTACTATTATTTTACTTTCAACGTTTTATCCACAACCATCAGCTACTGCTTTACAACATGTTATAATCGGCCTAGGAACAAAAATACAATATAGCCAAATATGACTAAAAAGTTGATTTTTTCAAGAGTTGTAAATATATTTATAGACGTGCTATTGATTTACGGGACGTGCTACGTCACAATTATTTCTTTATTTAGCGGGCAACCGAGTAATTCAACTAAATAGCATTTAATTAGCACAAAAAATGAATTTTATTTTTATGAATAAATTAGTTGCCTAGAATAGACCCGTTAAAAGTGTACAACATATTGATTTTTTGCCATTTTTTAATTTATTTACACACGAAAATCCACAAACATTCTTTATATAAAGAGTTCCCTGTAAAAAATCTGTACATTTAGTATTTGATACATCGGTTATTTGGTTTCTCAATATATGATTCATGCTTCAAAATGATAGTTCGATTTATTATCTATTTATTTAAAAAAAAAATCTATTTATACAATGGTAGATATTTCTTAAATCTTATGTGTATATTTTTCTATTCTAGTCATTTAAAATTTGAATTATCTGTCTGTAACCCACAACACACGCAGTCTGCGCATTGAGCGAAAGGTGACAGGCGGGACTGTCACCTGGTTCTATAATATACCAGTAAAATAATATTATTGATAAGTTTGTATCTCTAACACATATAACAATGAGAATATTTCGAGAAATGAGTGAATGTTTGATAATTAATTCTATCATCTCGGATCTGGGAAAATTCCGCCACTGCATGTTTATTAGCAATTTAACGGTAAAAAATTCGATGACCGATTTCATTACCTCTGTATGTATATTTTTATAAAATACTAGTGAGTACCCGGCATGCATTGCAATGCCACTCAAAGAAAGAAAGGGTTTGTGTTTTAATTCTGTTTATTGAACTGCTTTTGGATTAGAGGTCTGCACAGGTCGAAATTTCATAGACTTACCCGGTTCGAGCCCATCATCTTCAGGTCTGGCCCGACCCGAACCCGAGTTTCAATATCACACTTGTTATAACACAATATTTTTGTTTTTCGTCTGGTGCGTACACGAATAAATCAGAAGGTTTTTCCTAGATGTCGCTGTATGTACGTATTTGATTATTTTTTTCAATTTTAGATTTTCAATTTTTTTTCTTCAGAACCCTTCACGGGTGTGTGCACAACAACTTACCGAAGTTTCATCGAAATCGTATGAATGGTAAAGGAACGCGTAAAGGACAAACAATCATTTATTTTATATAATATTTCCCGGCATGATCACAATAAGTCCTTCCTGAAAGTTTCGTCGCGATCGGTTGAGTAGTTTAGGCGCCTATAAGATCCGGGCAAACCAACAAACAGACATTCATTTTTATATATATAGATTTCCCGGCATGATCACAATAAGTCCTTTCTGAAAGTTTCGTCGCGATCGGTTGAGTAGTTTAGGCGCCTATAAGATCCGGGCAAACCAACAAACAGACATTCATTTTTATATATATAGATTTCCCGGCATGATCACAATAAGTCCTTTCTGAAAGTTTCGTCGCGATCGGTTGAGTAGTTTAGGAGCCTATAAGATCCGGACAAACCAACAAACCAACACACAGACATTCATTTTTATATATATAGATAGTAGGAATACATACTAGTTTGAGTCTGCAAATCTTCTTTGTACGGTTTTCGTGAATCACTCTCATGAATGTAAATTTTCCTGGTATTCTTTATAATGCAACTATTTTTTGTCTGTTTGCGTGTTCATTCATAAAATATTCATAAAAATTGATGAAGTTATCACAGGAAGTTGATGCGCGAAATGATAATACACGAATAATTATGATACAACACAAGCATTTTTTTAAACTCCGAATCATTTTATGATTGATAAAATTATTCTTATAATAATGTATCTTTTCGGTGAGCGGTTTTTTTTTGTTTCATACCTTCGTTTCTCTGAATATGGAAATATATTTGCCAACTGATTATTTTAATTTAATAATTTTAACATCATGTAAGGTTCATATTGATTCATCTTGCACGTGCTGCCTAATTTATTTTATAAACAAAATGAATAATAATGACGGATAAATAACTTATATTTATCCGATGTGTATGTTTTATAAAAGTGATTAATTTAAATATTTAGTATTTAAATTAAATTATTATTTTTTCCTATAGATTTTATCAGTTGAAGATGCTTACTCGATGAGCGAACCAGGCACATTAAGAACAAGTGAATGTAAAATTCAATAACGTATCTCACCATGACAGCTAATCAGAATCCACGATTTTCTCAAAATGGAATTGCGGATATATTTACTAACATAGTTAGTTGTATTACCAACTACATACCACGGCACTTGTGAAATTTAAATTTACATCTCTCATTTGATTAAAAAAATTTTTTACCCTGCCCGTTCCCAATGTGGACTCCTAATCGAGGTATCTCAACAGAAGTCTTTCTACGAGAACTGATTGTTACTCAGTTGCTCAACCTTTCTTTTTCGAAGAGATTACTGCACCACGTCGTTGGCTTCCCATCCAGGTACGGACAGTTTCATAGATATATTTTCAAATAATTTTATAGATTTCTTTTCGTAGGTATGAACGTTTGTGATGTTTAGAATGCCTTCCCATCTATCCGATCCTAAAATCAGCGATTAGCGAACCACAAGTTCTGTTCTAGCCCTATCCTTCTGTACGTACTCTCTCAAAACATTTTTCATTCAAAATAAATTTAAAGTGAGCGCCAGCTGTACTCCGTCACAAAGAATAAAATAAAGTTGTTATTGACAGGAAAAATAAATAAATTTGTATACAAATTATGAAAAAAACACACGAAGCTTTAGTATTTCGTTGATTTAACTGACTGTATAACCAACATATGGATAAAAGGCGGAGAACTTAAAAGCAAAGAACATTGTATAGTGAATCGCTATAAAATATTATTGCTAAGTGTTTGTATCGTTAAATAATGTGATAATAAATTTCAATGCTGAGTGTAAGTAATAAACTGACGATATTTGGTCAGTAGTTTCCTTTCAGGTTCTTGAACTATTTATTTTTTGATACATTTTTCATCGTTGATGACGATATTATTAGGCACGTGTGAATAATTCACTTCTGGAAAATATATTTTTTTTACCGTTGTCCCTACATCTTAAAACTGGTCATGCCCTCGTTAATCCTATTCCGCCACCCCCTCCGTTTCCAGTATTTTTTTGTTACATGATAGAAAGAAAATTAAATTGATACATGCAACATAACGTATTTGCGTCAGGAAAGCAACATTTCGTACAGTTTTAACTGTGAGATGCAGTACCGAAGTATTTGACATCAACTATATAAAGAATTAGTATTAAATATGTCTGTAAAAAGAACCGATTTGTAACTGTACGTTATTCGTTTTACCATTATATTTATCAAGCCATGTACGCATGTTGAATAAATTCTTTTGCGTATCTGTGTTTTTATGCGGTGAATTTTCCCGTAGCCGAAGTTTATTCGTTTGTTGTTTTTCTGCCTGCCAACAAATTTTGTCCATCATTCATCTGTCTAGCTCCAGTTTCCTGTTTCATCATTTCTGATTCGTCATCGTATTACTTATATAAAAAAATTTCAGATAAAAATTCTTCCGTCTGCCTATTAAAAAAAACAAATGGCGTTCAGTCCATAAAGCGTACAACATTATTTTCATGGAAACACGTATACAGCGTTACAGTTTTCATATGGGTAATTAATTAACCTGAGCTTAGTTTATAATTATTTTGACGAATGGAATGGATTTATGTTATGTTATTTTGTATATTATATTTGTTTTAATTTCCCAAAAACCTTGGTAAACTTAATCTAAAATTATCTGTTTCCTTGGTTATAAATTAACAAAGCGTGTCGTATTAATTTAAACAACTTTTCGTCATTCATTATTCAATAATTTCATCGAAATAATTTTCATCGTGTGTAAAGATATTAATAAAATATAAATGACCGTCAAGAGATCGAAATATTTGCCTGTTTAAAAAATAAAACATACTCGACTGAGACTGCCATAATTCAATAGTTAAGTCGTAAGATTTGTAATTTTATTAAAATAAAATATTTTTTCATCCCGTGGATACAGCGAAATATCAAAATGTCGCCGTTTGGCATGCAACATTGCGTTACCGACGAAATGTATTGTGCAGAAGAGTGGACAAACTTATAAAATATTTTTTAACAAATATGAATGCAAATTCTCTTGAAAACAGATTTTCTATTGAATGGCATCACAAAAAAGTCGCTAACGCGGTATTGCATCCTGAGATTTGTTTCGTGTAAATATTAACATATAGGCACGTTAATGATGTTTTTATTGCGAGCACTATATCGATAGAAATGACCATGTTAAATTTTATGAAAGGGACTTCGAGAAATTTTCCCGAGTGTGATAGAAGACACCGTTAGTATGGTAAGGCGCGCGATGCGACTGCCTTCTCTGCACACTGACTATTTATATCGATTCCCCTTTTCGATGGCGTCTTGATTTACCACTTGACGCGTGATGTTGCTTATTATTCAATCTCGTTATCGTCAATTATATTCATCAAACGCTCCAACATGTTTTCAGCTTTTTACTGTTATATATATCTTACCAGAATTTCTTTGCTGTTTCTTAATATATTTAATGTAGTAGATGTGAGTTTTTTATATAAAAAAAAATCCACACTGAATCTCCATCCTTATATGAGGGTAAGTACAGAGGGTACTGATTGGGTCTCGGTTTGTTTAAGGGGCCAAGTTTTTATTTGCAACATTTTAAGAGTTTAGATATTTCTCATGGGTGATATATATATATATATTATTCAATGGAGCGGGCTCAGAAAATCCTGTGCCTCTGGCACGTCATATTCTCTGATGGGTTCTACTCATAGTTATATATTTTCGATAACGACCCCTTTTTTCATCGTCTATGTCGACTTTGATCAGATTTACAAACACTTAATTTGACGTTAAGATTTTTTTTGTAACCGTTTCTTAATTCGTTGTAGATAAAAAGCTGAGTATCTCGAAAAGTGAAATTTTAACTTGTGCCTGTTTTCAATGGAGCCATCGATATCACAGATTGATGACAAGCTTAGCGACAATGACGTCATATCTCGCGTGATTGGGCAGTTACTTTTCTAAAAGCTTTTATTACCCGCGATGCGTAATACACTATATGAATCTTTTTTGCCGTGTATAAAAAATAATACTACTTTTATTCATACAATAGACTACGTCTTTCTGTCCTCCTTACAAACCTGATAACAAAACCGGAAATGTTTGTAAGTTTTCGTCTTTGTATACAATGTACATAATTACAGTTGATGCCGTATCAATGTTTTATTGTGGTTTTAACAACTCAGGTACATTTTCATTTATCCCTTTTAACCTCTCTTGGAGAATAATTTTTTTGTTTACCTTGTTGACTATCATGGAAAAGGATTTTCAGCATAAGAAACCAACTGATTTTTCACCCACCTATTAAATGAGATGAAAGGAAGTGTTTCACGTATTTAAAAAGTTTAGTTGCTAATTCTTAGGTGAGGTTTTTAAAACTACTTGTTCATCAGTAATGCTGTAATAGATCGTAAGCAACTTTAATTGAAGTTAATGACACAGAAAGTTTGTTCACATAATATAATGTAGATCCAATAATAACCAATATTTTATGAGTGAAATTTTTCTAAATAAAGAGTGTTGTCATAAGTGTAAAGGTCTGCACGGGCCGAAATTTGATAAAATTACACAATCCGAGCCCGAAATCTTCAGGCCCGGTTCAGCCCGGGCTCAAGTGTTAACATTACACTTGTTACCCGAACCCGGCCCGAAACCCAGAATTATTTTTCGGAAAAAAGTCGGATTTTTTCATTTACAATATTACTGATATCTATTTTTTAATGAATAAATTTTGTTTATTAAAAATAATATGAAATAAATTATTTAAGTTATCAATATTTTGCTGGATGGCTAGCTCATAACCCGAACCAGACCGTGCAGACCTCTACATCGGTAGCACATTGTACTGTTCACACATTGGTTCGGTCCGGCTTACGAATAATTTCAAATTCCATCTTAATTTGAAATAACTGTCGGAAAATTCTTCAATGTGTTTTTTATGTACTCATTTTTTTAAGTGGCGTCAAAAAGCAGAATAAAATTTCAGGCCCCACAAAAATACCCTCATGTGGACCACGGGCCGTATTTTTCACATGCCTGGCATACATCGTAGAATACATTAATTGATTCGCGTGCTGCACAAGTCATCTTAGGTTGAAGGGTTAATGAATGATACATGTATGCGGGCGCTTAACTTAAATATCTATCGTGATGGCACGTCGTTATCTTAGATGATTTTGCGAATGTCGGAAGCGACCGATTTGCGTCATTTACTACCATAATATGCAAATGTACATCTAATTATTCATATTCAATAATAATAGATATCCGCTTTTTTTTTTCCTACCTTTACATTCCTACTGAAACTATTATGTGGAACATTTAGCTGCCTTTAGATTAAAAAAAGAAACTTCGACATTCGCAAATCACTTGCTAATGGAGAACCATACGTTTAATGCGGATGATGGGGTTAAACTGTTGCATCAAAACATGGGGGATCATAAATTATTTTATCAAGAAATTTTGGAAATCAATAGAGCCCAGTTCAATTCCTTGCCAATTCTGAATGAGCAGCTGAACCTTCCTAATTCTCCGTTATTGTATCCTATACGTTGAAACACCTAACAGATGTCACTAAATGTGGAATGATATATTTACCCTTTCGTCGAATTGCATCCCGTCGAAACCCACAATGCTATTATAATTGTAAAATCACTGGTAATTCTAAAAAAAGTTGGAAAGCGGCAATTCGCCACTCAGTTAATGTGTTGTTTACAAAATAAGGATTAAGGCGATTCTCGAAATGTTAACTCAGGTATCAGTGTGGCTCCCAGACGTATAATATTGTACCTCGTAAATAATATTTGTCGTATTTGTATTTTCTATATAAACGTTAGACACTGTTTACTGTCTGTCAGTTCGAGGCCATTCGTGTGCTCGAATGCCTGAAGATGCCGAAAGGCGAAACCCGGGTCGTTAGTGACAAAATACATGGAAGTGTACAAAATCTCAATAATCCAAATTTGATATTGAAATTCCATCAAGCACCCTCAGTCGATGTCTTAAATTAGATGTGTTTTTATTACACGAATCGTTCGTAAACTGTAGCGGTTCGATTTTCGGATCCAATTATTCGCAAAATCCGCATCTGGGAAGCATAAAAACGTGTCAGTTGTTTTCCTGTTTGAATATTTTAGTATCGTACCAGCTTAAAATATATAGCTTGCCGTATAAATAATACATACAATTTTATGTATTTTTTTTAGTAAAAATATACGTAACAATATAAAATTAAAATTGATATACCACGTGATCTAACTGTGGCACGTGTTCCTCGAAGTCATCATCAGTCTAAATGAATTGAAAATACGAAATTTCTGTAAAATAAACGGGGGCGACGTCACGTGGTTTATGGGAGGTTCAATTTAAAATCTTATTCACATTTGAACATTTATTAACGTGAGGAAGATTTCTGTATTTTCGATGGATTTCGCGGTAACTTTGTGGAAAATCATTTTTAATACGAAATTTAAATCGATGATATTTTCTTATTACAATGGTTGTGTTACTAACTGTGACACGTGTTTCCTCTCTTTGAGAAGCATCCTTAAACTAACTGTATAGTAATTTTATTTATTTATACGGTGAAAAATGACTCGGCACTGGTGATTCAACTGATATGAGTCGAAAGCAGTGTTTCCTTTAAGGTGCGCGGCCGCGTAGCAGTTTTAGAACCCGCGCACTCCAATTTAAAATATTTATAAGTTTAATTTTTGAAGAAATATATATATACTTTTTTATTTTTTTATCATTTCCGCTCGCAATACGGAGCATGTGGATTCCTAATAGAGGTATCTCAACACATGTTATTTTATACGAGAACGACTTTTTACTCAGTCGCTCAACCTCTCTTTTTCGAAGATAGTTAAGACATGTCTAGTACCTTAGCCAAACGCTCTCGCTACACCCCGTTTTTTTAGGATCGGAACACACCAAAAAAAAATGAGATACATTTGTAAGAAGTTTAAAATTATCCCGCGCATTTGTTGGTTTGGAATACTCTGCCTATAGATTTTTCGCGCAGAATCTCTCGTCTTAGAGGGAATATTGGTCGGAAGTCGTGCATATTTTGTACGTAATTGTTTGTTTTCGCAATTTAAATAATTCATTTGAATATTATCGATATGCCTTCGAAAAGAAAAGTTGTGCTATCATTATGATGCGAAGGAAAGATTTTCCGGACTAACTTCATCCCCAATTAGTCCGAATAATCGAGGTTCTGCTGTATTATCTTTGGATGCACGCTCTCTGGCTATCTCCAATATCATTCGCGTATCACGGAGAAAAAAGGTGGGCAACGCGGCCCGCATAGCCCACATCTCTTGTATGATAATGCAAACAACACGGGAATGATATAATCAATATCTTGACGTTACGTGCGGGGACTCGGAATCTTCGGCACGGACCGGCGAACTTTTCATCTTAGGAATACGCTGTACACAGAATATATTTACGTACTATATTATTCCTCATATCTACTTGTCCTACATGCAACATTTTCATTCCGTTTAGATATTTCTGAATGCGTGATATATCTACATACGAAACAAACAAATGAATACGATTTTACGATTATTATTATAGCTTTTTTATTACTTTATGGATAATATATTAATATAAATATATCAAAAGACTGGTCAGACGTGAGACGTCCTGATAAAGGTTTTCGGGGCACTTTATTGTCCTGAATAGTCGATAAAAATCTATATTAGTAAAATAGTAGGGAATATAACGACACTCCCTACGTATAATCCCGTATTCTACAAGTACGGAAAGCAGTGGTTCTTAACCGGTGCATCGTGAACTTGTTGCAAGTGCACCGCGGAAATATGGTAAAAGATTAAAAAAAATCGCGAACTGTTGAAAACCGAAAAAATGCTTCGCGAAATTATGATAACCGACGAACTAATATGAAAATTAAAAATCGAGAAAAATTACGAATTTAGACGAAGAATTGAGGGTAGCTATATCAAATTTTCCACCTAATATTTCTGAAATTTGCAAAAGCCGACAAGCTAATAAACTTCATTTTATTAGGGTTAATTTTAGTTTTTCCATATAATATGCACTATAGTTATGTATATATTTTCTTTAATTATTTTTGTTGTATTATTGTTGTATAATCTGTTAAATTTATAAAAAAGTTTATGTTCGCATATTTTTTTTTTGTTTTTTACCCGTTTAATTTAAGTGCATCGCCATTTTTTCTTATGACAAAAATTGCGTCTTGACTTCGAAAAGGTTAAGAACCACTGACGTAGAGCGTTAAATTACATACATTTGGAAATTTGAAACAAAATCATCTATAACTGATTTCATGCGTTCTGTCGATACCTTCGATATGTATGTTCTACATCAGCAGTGTAAAATGTTGTTATTGGAAAGCGAAGAAAAGTTTCATTATAACGAATTTAATTTCCAAAATGTGACGTTTTTATTTAAATATCTTACAGTATGCTCCCATTGAAATTGAGCCGTATTCGTATTTTAAAAATCTGGCCACCCTAGATATAATAATACTTTAAAATTGTCAGCATCTTTGAAATTGTTCTGTGGCTGTGTCGGCGACGTTACCATTATAGTACATATTTCCAAATTAATTTGTACGGCGGGTGTGGCGGTTGTGGGTGTGTCTAGTTGTGTAGGGAATTGTCATTGTCATTCCCCAGTGCAACATTTAAAAAAGCAATTGTGTGTTCACACTTTCATTTGGTATATTAAAATTTGTTTTAATTATTTAGAGAACATGCACATTTATTCCATTGTATGATATACATATATATATTATAAGTCACTACAGGCGGCCCTCTACTTTCGCACATTTCATAAAATATGGATTTTTGTCGATGATGGGAAAACTGTGAGGTTCTATGCAGTCGTTTCTCTCTCCTCCGCTCCACGGAAACAAGTTTAGTCATGCGTTAGAAAGCGTGCCGATGCGTTGTTCCCGGTTAATTTGTTTATCTATGTCTGTTAAGACTTTGACAATCAAAAATATGAATGAATCCTTCATGTATCTTGACAAATTTTGGACTATCATGGAAGAATGTGATCCCAACAGAGAGTGTATATCTAGGCACTTTTAAGGTGTTAACTGTCAATTCTTGGTGGAAAGACATTATTTTTTAAAGTATATCTAATCTAGGCTATAACGTAGGGAAATCGATAAAGTATAGAACATCATGTTATAGAACTCTTTATGAAGAAAAGAAAAGGAGGATGGTATCCAACTATACGATTCGTTAAATTTATTATACCTATTGAAAAATAAATATTTTTAAACAGCCTGGTTTTTTTACATTGCTCTACTTTCGGACATTCGTACACATTTTCAGGAACCAATTATGTGCGAACGTTGATGACCGTCTTTACTGTCTTCCCTGAATGGTAAAGAATAGTGGAAATGGTGTTTTGAGATTTCGCGAGCTTATCTCACGAATACTCTGTTTTCTATTGCTCATATCGTATTTTTTTCTTTTTCTTTATCTTTTAATTTACAACATTGTAATATTTAAAACGTTTTAATCGCTAATATTCCGGTATCTTCGGCTTTCAATTCTGATATTTCCACACAGTCGGGATCGCGGGATTGAAATACCTGGGTATGTAGAGTAAGCAAATATTAAAATGGTTTTTCGTAATAAACGCTGCAGTCTATGAATACTATAATTGCAGTAGCAGTACAGCCACTAGTTCGTGCTTGAAATTCATAACACTGAACGATAATAAGTTTATAATTTAAGACGTCGACTGAGGGTGCTTGATGGAATTTCAATATCATATTTGGATTATTGAGATTTTGTACACTTCCATGTATTTTGTCACTAACGACCCGGGTTTCGCCTTTCGGCATCTTCAGGCATTCGAGCACACGAATGGACTCGAACTGAGTCCATTCGTTCTCAGTTCGAGTCCATTCGTGTGCTCGAATGCCTGAAGATGCCGAAAGGCGAAACCCGAGTCGTTAGTGACAAAATATATGGAAGTGTACAAAATCTCAATAATCCAAATTTGATAATAAGTTTGTTTAACAGCATTTATTACCCTATTTTACTAAATATACGCACACTTGCTTGATAGAAAAAAACGTCATATTATATTTACACAAACCTTGATTTTATTGTTGGACATGTGGTGTAGGATTGGAATAGATACTTGCATATATTTCAATAGGTATAAAGTTATGACCATTTTTGTGTGATATTTTATTATTTGGACATTTGTATTAATGATTGTTTATTTTTGGTTACTATGCGATTACAACATAGTTTTTGTTGTTATGACGACATCACAGACGCCACATTAATTAACGCTAGAGCATGTTCACTGGAATACGGTTACAGGTAATACAAATGATGTCCCTCGTGGTTTTCCTTATATGAACAGCGTCTACTCATCTGACAGTCGTCTTCAAGACAGTTTCAAATGCAACAGTTCCCAGATTGACTGTGATTAGTGATAACATATGAACTATTTTACGAGGTGATTCCGTAGGGGGCAGTACCGGCCAGCTAGTATGTACTCGTTATTTTATAAAGTAACTAGTGAGTACCCGGCATGCGTTGCAATGCAACTCAAAGAAAGAAAGGGTTTGTGTTTTAATTCTGTTTATTGAACTGCTTTTGGATTAGAGGTCTGCACAGGCCGAAATTTCATAGACTTACCCGGTTCGAGCCCATCATATTCAGGTCTGGCCCGACCCACACCCGAGTTTCAATATCACACTTGTTTCAACACAATATTTTTGTTTTTCGTATGGTGCGTACACGAATAAATCAGAAGGTTTTTCCTAGATGTCGCTGAATATCCGTATTTGATTCTTTTTTTCAATTTTAGATTTTCAATTTTTTTTCTTCAGAACCCTTCACGGGTGTGTGCACAACAACTTACCGAAGTTTCATCGAAATCGTATGAATGGTAAAGGAACGCGTAAAGGACAAACAATCATTTATTTTATATAATATTTCCCGGCATGATCACAATAAGTCTTTCCTGAAAGTTTCGTCGCGATCGGTTGAGCAGTTTAGGAGCCTATAAGATCCGGACAAACCAACAAACAGACATTCATTTTTATATATAGACTAGTATTTTTACCCGGCTTCGCCTAAGATAGGGGTCGCTTATATTGGTTCATTTAACACTTTTCTCTTCCTTTTGGGCATACATATTGTACAACCCACCAAATTAGGATTTCACTGTTTTATAATTTTAAATGTTGGATAATTTTCCTCTCAATCATTTAATTTTTAAATTTTACGATTCGCTTAAAAAGTTATTATTTGTAACATTTATATTATAACATATCTATAGTCGTTAAGCAAATTGAACACAGATTGAGTTGTTATGACGACATGATTAATTATTTTAGTATGGAGAGGTTGCTAAGCAACTGTGCTAATATTTTTTCTGTTGCTTTTCATTGAGACGTCAAAAATATAGTGTTTTCAGTTTAAGGCTAAAAGTTGAAAAGAGCAAAGTTGATCTAGAAATGGTAACCAGAATGACATCTGAAAATTTCACGTCGCTACTATACATCGTTTGTAGCGACGCGGTATCCTCTCTGAAATGTCTAAGATATTCGCTTACCCCGAGGAATATGTTTTAGTGCAATTTGAATTCCATCACCTGCACTAGGTTGCGCCGCGGTACGGGTGCGGGGCACCTTGAACATGCACGTCTCATATGAATTATTCTTGTGAGGGAAAAAATTGTCGCTGCGCTTCTGTCCCACATAGCGTCGTTCGCATTTACGGCATGCCGAGGACGTCTGCATATTGCGGGTGCGAAATATTTTAGATGCATCTCATTATTCTGTTGTGATTGCCGCAGCTCATTTTTGCCTGCCATAAACCATTAACGAACGATAAGGAAAATAAAATCGAGTAGTATCTTATTCTGGTGTTAAAGGCAGCATCCTTTTCGAACATGGTTGCCGGACGTCAAATCACGAATCCTGTATTACGTCTGCAAATCCCGGTTTTACAGTAAGAAAAGAGAGAAACAAATATCATTAAAACAGTTGAGTTAATTATCAAACACATTTTTAAATACGATTTTAATTATTTTAGAAAATAAATATCAAGCAAAGACGGTGAACACATTTTAAAACTAGCTGAATGCTCCGAGAAAAACAAATGTGATTAAATAATTTTAATCGACTTGCATTTTGTTCTAATGATGAGAATTAATTAAATATACGCAATCATTGAATAAATGGGAATTTATTTTGTAGAAATCTATTAGAATAGGGTAAAGAAATATGACGATATCTGGTCTATAGCTATTTCGACACCGTGCCATTGTCAAAATTATGTTGAGACATTTTTGCTCAACTATATATTAAGTATTTAGTTCTTAAGGACTTAAATATTTGTCAATTTTTATCTATGCATACATTTGAAAAAATGTATTTCTCTTATTCGTTTCTTAAAAACATCTATGTAAATATTCATTTTTATGACAAATTAATCAATAATTTTGGTACAAACTTTCTCAAACAATTTGTTATAATGCAGTTTAAGTTGACTAAAACAATTTTAGAAATGAAAGTCATGTAATTAGATTAGCATGCGATCGTTGTTCAAAAGTTGACATTTGAACAATATATGTCTGATTGACCCACAACCTCTCAACATCGGTTTTATCACATTTTTTAAACGTTTTTTTTTATTGTAGATGATGACGCGTGTAATTCATTTGGTCCCATCTTGAGCAATCGCTACTAATGTGTTGCTTTATTATTCGATGTACGCTGCTACGCCGTAGAGCTTGCTAAGTTTCCCTTCCGTATTGCGCAACTGTCTGTGATAATACAGTCTACGCGAAGCGGCTAAGTATAAAAAGCTCGCCGCATTTTGTCATACGAGAGCGTAATAGGGTTGGCGAAAATCCAATCAGCTAGACTACTCCCACACGCTTTCAGGCACGAGCAAATATAACAAAATGACGCCCAGCTTTGTTTCGGTGCGGGGCGTGCCTTCAGCACATCTCACATTTCGGCTTCCGGATCATTACTGCAGGAATGCAAGCGGTCGTTCTTCAGCCAAATGAATTATTCACAACGCTATTATTTCAGAAAGACACTCGCGAATGGGGATTGGGGTGTTATCTAATAAACTTCTCACCGTGTAACTTTACTTGACGTCTTTTGGTAAAAAACAAAATTTTCTTTCTCCGCCGATATCTGACGTATTTATTTCATTTACGTCACACTTATTATTATTGCACCCTGGAAGAAATGAGATTATCGAATGCGGTAGTACAAAAATGTGTCGAAAAAAGTCGATAAGGAACTGATGGACTTAGTTCGTTTCTCCGTCATAACATTACATGATACTAAATTTGGATTATTGAGATTTTGTACACTTCCATGTATTTTGTCACTAACGACCCGGGTTTCGCCTTTCGGCATCTTCAGGCATTCGAGCACACGAATGGACTCGAACTGAGAGACAGTAAACAGTGTCTAACGCTTATATAGAAGATACAAATGCGACAAATATCATTTACGAGGCAATACATTATACGTCTGAGAGCCACACCGATACCTGAGTTAAAATTTCGGAAATCGTCCTAATCCTTATTTTGTAATGAACCTTCCTAATTCTCCGCTATTATATCCGATACGTTGAAACACCTAACAGATTTCACTAAATGTGGAATGATTGTATATAATTTACCCATTCGTCGAATTGCATCCCGTCAAAACCCACAATACTGTTGTAATTGTGAAATCACTGGTATTTCTAAGGGAAGTTGAAAGGCGGCAATTCGCCACTTTGGTAATATGGTGTTTACAAAATAAGGATTAGGACGATTTCCGAAATTTTAACTCAGGTATCGGTGTGGCTCTCAGACGTATAATGTATTGCCTCGTAAATGATATTTGTCGCATTTGTATCTTCTATATAAGCGTTAGACACTGTTTACTGTCTCTCAGTTCGAGTCCATTCGTGTGCTCGAATGCCTGAAGATGCCGAAAGGCGAAACCCGGGTCGTTAGTGACAAAATACATGGAAGTGTACAAAATCTCAATAATCCAAATTTAATATTGAAATTCCATCAAGCACCCTCAGTCGATGTCTTAAATTATTACATGATACATTGTAGATATTGTTGGCATATCGCATGATATGACTAGAGATTGCTACCTTTCTATAATGGTTTTATGATATTTGCATATTTAATTCTCGATATCAATACAGTTTTTGTGACATAGGGCGACCATGTACGAAAACGTAAGAATTGTTTATTTTCTTCAACAAACATACATATTTTACATATTTAAAATAGTTTCTTGACAATCTTTACCTATAGGGTGATGGGCTGATTCCGGTCTTTTTATCATCTCCGAAACGGACTCTTCTAATTATTTGAGCGGACTTTTCTTTTATTCCTATATTCTTTATACTATATCTATGATTTAATGGATGATTCGCATATATATGAGACATAGGTACTAATAATTGTGTATTTTTTATGAATATATGAGACTTGCGTTGCCTAATTTAAATAATTTTGACAATGGTAATTCTACATTAGCAAGAAGAAGAGTCGAAGCAGATTGTATGATTATCATTAGACTAAGCTAATGTTGAAGCAAAGCATCGATATCATATTTAAACTTGCAGCCCAGTACTGATATATTTTTCGTATAATTATGATGTCAGTCTGAATGATGAAATAAAGTCAACCACTTGATTTTATTGATCAGTAATTTTTCAATTCAAAATTTAAAACAGCATTGCCATTTTATGTCTGCTGCTGCATCATAATGCCTGCTTTGTATGTATGTCAGACTCACTTCATTTACAATTTAAATACTTAATTATTTACGTCATTCGACTTCCATTATAAGGCATTCCGTTTATTTTTTCATGCGAAGACGGCGTCGTAAATATTTTATGTTTATTTTTTTGTAACATTATTGATAAAACATTTCAATGAATGAATTATTGTGAATATATGTAAATAATTAATCAAATGTGATATGTATTAGAACACGGGTTTCCAACCAATGTGTCATCACACCCAATAGAGTTGCAAACGGATTACCACTAAATACTTATCTGAAAGAATATTAACAGTGAATTCGATACCAACCTTTATTTAATGTCTCTGAAAGAAGACTGTCGATTGTGCACCGTTGGTTTAGATGCTATCTAAATGCATTTGCAGACTAAACCGTTAGCCGATGTCTTGGCAGTAGTATGAATTTAGCTCTTTTTTCCAGAGCAGCCTTTTTATAATTCAGATTTTGGTTTTTGAAATATACTAATTTATGCATGAATTTAAATTCCGAGTCGTCGGGTTTTCAGAGAAAGGTAAAAAATGCAAGTCTTTATCCAAATAAAATGTCATTTTATGTTAATATTGGGGAGGGACTTATGAAGGGGCATGGTCATGCTATTAAACAAACGTTAAAAATACGTGTATAAGAGAATACTTTCTAATCGCAATATGTTATAGATAACATAAAAATCCCGAAATAATGATATCAATTATCAAAGTTTTCACTCTGGGGATAAATAGATCTCAGTATTAGGTCCCTGTTGTAGAGCTTACTTTCCCGGAAAAGCGATTTCAGAAAAGGTAGGGAAATCGACGTATTCTTTTTACATTTTCTAGGAAAATATGTGGAGAATAATTGGGTCTGCTCGTATGTATAGAATCAGCAACGGGTAAAATTTCGACCGTAATGTGTCGTCAAGTTCTTCACACAATCGTTTTAATCCACCCTCAATAGTGCCTCGGTACAGTCTCATCGGGTTAATAGTGAAACGCCCCTCTTGCTATAGGAGCCCCCGGAAACTTATTCATTCGCTATGCGCCTTCGCAGGGATGAAAATTGAAAAAGTTTTCCTTCTCAGCCGCCCACTGTGATTTTCCAAACGAGATAGTGGGAGATTATCCCCTCCCCTCTTCAGAATGCATTAAAGTTTCGTGGAATCGTGTTGCATCGCGAATCACATGCACAAGAATGACGTGACATAGCTGTGTAAATTTATGGTGACAGAATATTGCGGAAATTCGTAAAATTATTTATGTCGTTGTATTATATGTATATATTGTTCTCTGGAAAGACAGCGTGTCAATTTGGCTTTGTTTTCATTTTAGTTTCAGCGTGATTGCAAGCTGACCAATTAGCAAAGTGTTAATTAGTATTTGGTCGAGTTGTTGTCTATAACACAAATCAAGCTATGTCTTCTTCCCTCAATGTATTGAATATTTAGAATATTATTGTTTGAAGTCTTGCAATTAACTGGAAAAAATACTGACAGCTTTTCTTATTTATGACAAAAATCCCAGCTTTTAAACAGAAATACTTTTTTAAAATATTTTCAAGATATACCTAATTGAATTTTAGTGAAAACGAAGTACGTATATACCTACATAAAACATTTTTTGTGCTTATTCCACTTATTAATTGACTAATGACTGACCGTTTTGTTCAGCGAGTTACGCTGTCAATTAGGTGGACGAAGTTTTGCGAGCGTGAGGCGGCGCGGGGGGGGATATGGCGTTTGACGCGCTTACCGCCGTATCGACGCGTCGCATGTTTTCGTCACCTCGCACGTTTGCGGAGAACGGTTGATATTTTTGAGCTACGCCGCGCCGCCTCACGCTCGCAAAGAATTCGTCCACACAAGGCACGGTGTTAGCAGTGTTTTATGACGATGAAATACAATTAAACATATCGTGTGCGAACATTGGTTCCGATCCCCATTTTTTAGTTTTCGTTGTAAGCTTGAGTCACGTCATATACAAAGTCGATGCAATTTTGGCAGAGAAAAATGAACATAAATTATTTGATTAAAATATGTTTAATTATATATAAATATATATACGTCCATTCATGAATTATAAGTTCATTTCAGATCAATAAAATGGGTGACAGATTTCTCACTTCGTTGAGCAACGTCATATATATGCTCGACATTGAGACTTGATGGAAAATATTAATGTCGTCTTAACAACGTCAGCGAGAGTGTTCGACGATTCATTATTAAACGTATTTTGATAAGCAAAGCTATTTTTCTAATGATCATTGTGTATCCCGCGGCATAATATCTAAAGTTTAAATGCTGCCACACTCCTTTCATTTCCCTTTGTTAGAGTCCATGCGCCCACATTGCACATCAATCGGCACGAAGAAAATATCACAAAACTATGTAAATATTATTCGATACATCCATTAACACGTCCGTCAAAAAAAAAAAAAAAACAGAAACGGCGGAAGATGTAAAGCTCCCCTCAACTTTGGTGTAAAACGTTGTTTAAAATATGGCCGCCGAGATGATGCTCCTATTGGCTATGCACTGCCGCAACTCGAGACGAGCCGTCATAACTTTTTAATGATATTACCTTGAGTGTCAGTTAGTCTATTTCGGAAGTTTCGCGTTTCAGGAGGAAGCTTTGATGCTCTTGCACGAGGGCGACCCCGTTCGTAAGTTGGTTTCTCGCGCTATTGAATTGTGGGATGCAGAATTTCTGTGAGCTACAAGTTCTATAACACGATATTCATTCGTTAAGGTGTTGGCATAAGCAAATATTTTCAACAACCAATATAAAAATAAAATTGATAACTTTGTTTTACTCCACCAGTTGTATTTTAGATGTGACTCGTTTTTCGTATCTTTGAAAAGCATATTTAGACCAACAAGAATTTTTTACATAGTGACATTGACCGTAATTTTTAATTTATAAAATACAAACTGAATACTTTTCAAAGAGGCGAAACACGTGTTACAACTATTAACAAAATCAGTGGAACAACAAGGTTATCAATTTTAATTTTATATTAAAAATTAATTTCCACAAAGTTATCACCAGATTCATTAAAAAATATGTAGCTACTTAAACGTATAACGAATTAAAAATTATATTTAGTTTATAAAAAAATGGTTTCCAGTTGCAGATTTTCGACCGTCGTCTTGGATATAATAATACATAATGTAAAAATTAGTATGAAATTATCACAGCGGTGGCCAATTTTTCGGACCTCGCGGACTATTGAATCCGCAAATTTGTACAAATGTATTGTGGAACATAACGATAACAAAAGTTATATATTGATATGGTAATAACTTGTTTATTTATAGTATAACATAATTAGTGGGATATTTGTTCCTGCATGCTTGAAATTAGTTTATATATTCTTGGCTCCAGTGATACTTAAATTTTCTCGCGGACCACCTGCTTGCGACCGCTGCTTTAATATATTATCTAGAAAGCTGGTTTCATGTAATTTGCAATGCCAAATATTGAATAAATCGTTTTAAAAACGTTTGAAATAATAAAACGCAAGTTGTTGTTACTTTTAAGGTGTTAACTGTCAATTCTTGGTGGAAAGACATTATTTTTTAAAATGCAAGTTGTTGTATTATTTGCGAGTTAACTACATGGATTTCCACCCACTTTATTTATTTTAGATGAAAAATAAATATGCTTTTTTCTTGTAAATAGTGTAGTCAACTTAAAACGACACATATTAAAACAATAATTAAAAAAAAAGTAAAAAGGATAGTCTCTTCATCTAAGCAGTTGTATCGTGTTTCTTCTTCATTACTTCCAATGCCACTGTTAAATGGAGTATTTAGTGCTTCCTCATAAAATCATCCAAATCTCTTTTACTGTCTCCAAATCTTGTAGATAATAACTTTTCTTCGTCCTTACATGGACAATATTCCTTTTGAACCGATCACTACCATAGACAAAACTTATACTTGATGTGGTTAACCAACTTTGAACATTATTTTGTAAACGTTTTGTCGCATTTCATTTATCGAATCAATGAGGCCTCGAAAAAATGAATAATAATCCGTTTCAAATTGAATTTTGTTTTCGGGTGGACAAAATACTATTCTATACACTGCTTCCCAAATGTTCTTATTCCAAAAATTCACAAAATGAATAATAACAATAGTTAATATGGAAACCCGCTTCAGTTGGTTGACATTCTTTATTGTGATTCAGAAGCAATATATGTACTGTATTACTCAGCGTGTTTTGTACCCTTACTAGGGTTTCCATTCTCGGGATCCCGGTCACTTATTCGATCCCGGGATTGATATTCAGACAATCCCCGGATTTCGGGATTCACTGTGAATGCTAAAAAATAATCATATTTTAAATTAAATCTTCCTAATTAACTACAACTTTTAATATAATAATAATAATAAATATAATAATCATGTACATAGTTTTTTTGTAATACCTATAGAAAATTAATATAAAAATGTACTGTAGTCCCCCTCGTTCTTAACCAATTTCCTCGTTTTGGACACCATTTGGTAAAACTTACCATAATAATGCAAGTGAATGTCTGATTTTAAATTTAGAAAACACCATTCCAATGCCGAAATTTTTTTTTTCCATTATATACATATATACACATTCTAATTGAAGCAATAATGGACACAAATTAAACTTTAAATGCACAATTTAACTTTGGATTATTGAGATTTTGTACACTTCCATGTATTTTGTCACTAACGACCCGGGTTTCGCCTTTCGGTACAGTAAACAGTGTCTAACGTTTATATAGAAGATACAAATACGACAAATATTATTTACGAGGTGAGATATTATACGTCTGAGAGCCACACTGATACCTGAGTTAAAATTTCGAGAATCGCCCTAATCCTTATTTTGTAAACACCATATTAACAGAGTGGCGAATTGCCGCTTTTCAACTTCTTTTAGAAATACCAGTGATTTTACAATTATAATAGTATTGTGGGTTTTGACGGGATGCAATTCGACGAAAGGGTAAATATATACAATCATTCCACATTTAGTGACATCTGTTAGGTGTTTCAACGTATAGGATATAATAGCGGAGAATTAGGAAGGATCAGCTGCTCATTCAAAATTGGCAAGGAATTTAATGTCTGTCAGTTCGAGTCCATTCGTGTGCTCGAATGCCTGAAGATGCCGAAAGGCGAAACCCGGGTCGTTAGTGACAAAATACATGGAAGTGTACAAAATCTCAATAATCCAAATTTGATAATGAAATTCCATCAAGCACCCTCAGTCGATGTCTTAAATTATGCACAATTTAACATATGAAATTACACCTTATGACCAAGAAATTTTGAATCCCGAAATCCCGGGATCGTAAGAGGGGTCCGGGATTGGATGCCCTAACGCTCCTAACCCTTACGACGTTATTATATTTTCAACGTGGCATTTTTCGAGCTTCTTTGTATGAAATCACGTTTTCGGTGAGTTATATGCGCCGAACGTATCGCATTATAGTAAGGACAGACATACTACCACCATCGTGCAGGAAAATGTCTCGTTAGTTTAGCTACCTATCGCCCTCCGTCCACCACCACCCGCCCCACTGAAAGCGATGCGCAGTTGTAATTCGATTTTGTTTCCCATGAGAGAATTGCACGTTTGTGAAAAGTTTGTTTTAACGCCATATAAGTGTTCCATGTTATTGTACTGTTTTTATTATTATATTTATTTTTGTCGTATCGATCAACCACCTATTTCACCGATAGCAAAAGTATAATTAACGCTTATTTGATAGGCGCCACGCCACTGCTTTTTGATAAGAATATTAATATATTTTCAACTATAACATGCTGTTTTGTATACAAATAGAAAAATCGGATGTGAAAAAAATAAAACCGTTTTAAGATTAACAATTGACTGAGCAATCTAGTGGTCAAAGTCGTTGGCTTCGGTTGCGGTGCTCACAGGTTCGACGCCCAGTACGCGCAGTTGTAATAAATTGTTTTTTCAATCGATTTATTGATTTCTGTTCGAAGGCATGGATGTTTGCGGTATCTAAGAAATCCCTCCCAAACATCCGATCGTAAAATCGGAACGTTGTCATAGCGGTTAACTAAACACTGGTCCTGACCTAATCCTATCCTTCTATCCCTACTATACTACTTCGAAAAAGAGAGGTTGAGCAACAAGCAGTTCTCGTATAAAAACTTAGTATAAAAAGACCATTGAGAGCGGGCAATGTAAAAAAATATACATTAAGAAAATGAGGCACGATAAAATATAGTTTTTTGAGGTGGTTTTTGAGAAAAGTCGTCATCTCTCATTTTCATGGTTATCGACATGTGGTAGTTGCTTCATTTTGGAGATTTTTAAAACAAATACAACGTATCTAACTAACGTCGCCCCTTCCGGAATTAATATTATTAGTATTAATATTTTCATTTATTCTGAGAACGTTCCATTCCGAATAGACGTTTCCCTCGATAAGCTTTGAAACATTCATGTGTCACGTGATGAGGATGTTCATCCAATTATCCGATTTCTCAAATACATAATATATATTCGTTTGATATAATACAAAATTTGAACGATTCAAATTTGATATTTGTTTCAGTTTTGCGATATAATATAGCGTGAGCAGGGTTGCGATGAATTTTAACGGTATTTATATTTATTTAGATGCATATTCGGAATTATTACCAAAAATAATTTGTTTATGATTCACAATTATTGACAAATATGGGCGTAATTTTCATCGCATAATTTGCATTGTCGGCTCCGTGACGCAGTTAGTAACGTCGTTGGCTACGGCTACAGTTTCATACATTGATCTTTCAATCGATTTATGGATTTCTGTTCGTAGTCGATGAGTGTTTGTGATGTCTAAAACTCCCTCCCACCCATCCGATCCTCAAAAACGGGACGTAGGGAGAGCGATTAGCTAACCACTAGTCTTGTCCTAGTTCTATCCTTATATCCTAACTATTTTCGAAAAAAGAGAGGTTGAGCAATAATTGAGTAACAAGCAGTTCTCATATAAAACTTCTGTTGAGTTACCTCCAATAGGAGGCCATATTTTCCACGTTGGGAGAGTACATAGAAAAAAATGAAATCTTTTATAATTTAAGACATCGACTGAGGGTGCTTGATGGAATTTCAATATCAAATTTGGATTATTGAGATTTTGTACACTTCCATGTATTTTGTCACTAACGACCCGGGTTTCGCCTTTCGGCATCTTCAGGCATTCAAGCGCACGAATGGACTCAAACTGACTGCCTGAAGATGCCGAAAGGCGAAACCCGGGTCGTTAGTGACAAAATACATGAAAGTGTACAACATCTCAATAATCCAAATTTAAATCTTTTATAATAAATTAACGATTGTAAAATGTGTTATGCGTATCGTAACGATAAATTAACACGTTTTTTTAATACTATCCAAATCCTAGTAAATCTTTAATTAAAATATTTCATTACCTGATATAAAGACTCCCGTACTCTTTCGTGATGAAGTGAAAAAACAATCTTTATTTTAATATTATCTATTCCCGAAAAAAATCTAGAAGTGATTGATGTTTGCTGGGCGTTGTTTGAGCCAGTTCATTACAACGCAAAATTGTTATTAGCGTCACTTGCTTTCTTGTCGGGTGAATAGATTTTTCGCTAGATTTTTTTTATTATTAATGATAACGGTTTCCTCCATTCTAACCTTCGTCTTTTGTTAATTTTTCAAAAAATATACCTAAAAAATTCCGCACAATCAGGATACATATAGTTATTCATTAAATATAATATATTCAACGTATCGTAATTTTAATTCACATCGGCTGACGTCAATCCACAGCTTGATTGAAATAGTGAAATTTTTTTTCCGTATTTATCATCCATGCACATCCACTGTGACGCACTTTGATTGGATATAATTACTGCGCCAATCAAGCAGATTCTCGACCGGGTTTTTGTCTCATTGTCCTTTTCAAATGACATTATTGAATGTATCGAGCGACTGCTCAATATTTGTAATACTATATTTAGATATTATTATTTATTTTAAATATTTAATTATTTTTATATATTTAAATAAAAATATCTGGCATCACAGCTGACAGCCAATGCGCCAAATATTTAGAAAATTAGAACATCATACGAGGTAAACTCGATGCGAATTTTTAGAAGTATTCATGTCCAAGATTACAAATTAAAATTGAAAAAATCTAAATTTGATATTGACCTTGCTGGGAATTGAACCAGGATCCACCTGACCATTAGGGCAAACACTTACCACTAGACCACAGAGGCTGACAAATATATATATAATGAAGTACAGTTTTTTATGGCACACTAGGGAGTACCCGCCATACATTGCTATATGCCACTCAAAGAAAGAAAGTGTTTTAATTCTGTTTATTGAAGTGCTTTTGGATACACAATACTTTTTGTTCCGTGTGGTGCGTACACGAATAAATCAGAAGGTTCTCCGAGATGTCGCTGTTTGTACGTATTTGATTCTTTTTTAAGGTTTTTTTCAGAAACCTTCACGGGTTTGCGCACAACTTATCAAATTTTCATCGAAATCGGTTGAATGTTAAAGGAATGCATAAGGGACAAACAAACATACATTCACTTTTATATAATCGTCGTTTTTCTGTAAGAAAACACTAAATCGAAAAAATGACATATTGAGTTAGATATACCAAAACGTTTCTTATTTCGAACTCTACCATGTGGAAGAACACACTTATTTTTATAAATTATACTTTAACGTAAAATAGTTTGGAACAAACAAACAAAATGTAAAAAAGTATAGCATTTGGAACATTTGACAAACTTCAAAGTCCAATTAGTCAAAACTAGTATTTTACAGTTAGTGTCTTCTTCCAAAACAACGACGATCTATAGATAATAAAATTACACAATTTTCCATTTTGGAGCCCTGGAATCTAACAAGGAGTTTTATTTGATAACATGATGAGCATCCGCACATAAACATCGTGATGGTAAGGGCATACCTTGATGAGAATCTTCCAAAATAAATAGAATCCACCTACAATAGTCCTTCGCTCCTACCAGATCTCACGATATGAAACTTTTTTTTATTTGGATACGTTTTGGAACAAGAACACTAATACCGAGCAAAAAAGACTTGGACCAAAGTGGCCATCAACTTGACGACAGGCGTAGATAAAACTTTAAAAAATAAGCTGTGTTAAACACAATCAATCAAAGTGCATGTTTATTTTTTATGGGCATTATGTTCATATATGAAAATGCCGCAATCCCCAAACAGACGGCACTAGTGGAGAGGCGAATGGCGTGACTCGAGCACGACTTTAGTATGCCGACAGACAGTGTTTCTGACACTCGTTTTCTTTTTGTTGCAACCCACACCAAACGCAGTTTTAGTAAAGATCTGCATACATTTGGAAGAAAAAGAAGAAGATACATACAGTATCAGTTGATAGAGAATAAATAGGATCTCAATACATGTGACGCACGTTTTTACTAAATTGTACATTTACGCCGCAAAATAGCTTCCAGCCAGAAATGAATTATTCTCATTCGCAACGGGTAATTGTCCGTTCGAACAGTCCAATTATGTTTGTTTAGCGCCGTGTCCTTTGCCTAATTGACTTTTATGGTCGCTAAAACCCGAATACGTAACCCTCTTTAATGTTTCTTGACGTTCTTCTGCCAATAATAAAAATATATAGCTCTTGTTTGCCTCCTAGATGCTACACTTTGTATAAAGTATTCATAGGGCGATTGCAAACGCATAGGGACCGAAGCAGAAAGAGTATAAAAGTATTACAAATTGGCTATACTAAAAGAAGTAAGGCATTACCGGGGCCCATGACAACATCATTTCAATTTATAATTATACGAAGTTTCTACTCGGTCATATCCGCCTTCTATTCGTATCATATGCCCGTACGGTATCTTGTTGCTTACTCTCAAGTCACTTCAACGGCATGGATGGTCATCATTTGCTTTCTAAGAACGGCGATATCCATCAAGTTCGATGAAGTAAGAGACAAAATGTAGGCATTCAGCCAGATTTTAAATCGAATAATATCATCAGATTCAGAACGATGTCGATGGTTAGTATAGTAACATAAATTCATTAAAAGAAATAAGAATGAATTCGATAACAACTATTTGTGTTTTAGTTGAATATTTTTATCCCGTTGGGATTAATAATTAATCAATTATTTCGGGATTGTGCTGGAATTATTATTATTTTAAAACTATTTCCTCTTATCAAAGTCTTCTCATTTATTAAATAGTAATATCGACGTTATCTGAAATTTTTGAATTGGACATTTTTTATACAGTTAATTGATATTGATATCAATTTGTGTGATTGGGAATTATTCACTCAAAGTTTTGAACACTACAGCCACCATGACAAATCTATTATTACGTATAACCCTCACTGTACTCATTAGGTAATAATTACAATGAAATAGCTGTGTCATGGGTGGGCGTTATACGCATGTCTGTGGTAAACGGATCAGCGCAGCAGTTGTGTTATAGGCATATAATGAGTTAATGAAGTATATATTCTTCGTACTTGTCTCGGTTTCACTATTTACTTTACGATAATTGTTTGACCAATAATTAGAAGTATTTTTATTACAATACATTTATGTTTTTATGTATCTGTTCTCTTTATACGACACCTTCTCTCTCTGTCGACGCATTTACCGAATGTTGACTGGTTGCACTGTCACATGGAATTACAAGTATATTTGTATTGATTTATATGAATCTGTAACGCAGCACATACACACTTTATCAGCGCATTCGTTGAGAGAATGTGTGTTGAGTGATCTTTTAAAGCGCACAATACACACTGCTTGCGCATGTTTCGCGTTGACCGTATTGAGCGAATGCTGACAGGTAATCTAATCAGATAATATGTGTAGCTTTAAATACCCTTTCATTTAATACGAGCATTATTTTTGATAGCACTGTCTAAAATGGCATATCGTTTGCGAAGTTGTGTCTTTTTATACTTGTTGCTTCGCCTCATTTTTAAGGGCATGTTTATATTTTCTTGGCGTTCATAAAAACATGATGGCCTGTCATTTTGCACGGTTAACGATACACTTGGAAGCTATCCTCGCCTTCCCTGGATGCTTCATACTTTACGACTGCTGCTTGGCTTGCTTATAATAATAATACTAAACAGAATCATCGTTTTCAAAACAAAAAAAAATATTTATTAAAAACTTTTACAATGTGTTCACCACAGAGTTGTCATCGTTACAAACACTCGTAACTTAATATTTTTTATTATGATGAAATATAAACAAATGCGGTAAATTTTATTGCCTATTTTTTCCTACTCGGTTGCGCGGTCGAGCACTCGAATCCCCGTATTGACGCATTTATATATATGTATCGATTTTTATAAATAGAATTTATTGGAAAATTAAATAACATTTAATGTCGGCGAACACTCGGATAAAATCGCTTCAGAAATAGTTTTAAACTGTGCGGGTTGTACAACATTCATAATGTAGTTTTTATTCAACCATCTGCTACAGAATCTCATAAACTTTCCATCCATTATTTCTATATATAGAGAACAGACAATTTTTAAATTTTCACACTAGTGTGTTTTAATCTATATTTGCTATATTTCAAACTATTCTTCGGAAGTATGCTTTCCCAAGTGTGCTCTTTTTATTTTTTAAATGAAACACAATTTGTTTATAACGATCAGGCCCGGGTTCGCTCATCACGAGCATTATCATTATCAACTGATTCAGTTGAGCTCAGTTTCAACTGATTCAGTGATGTAGCAGTACAAACAAATATTGTTTTATTTTTTAATATACGCAATGCCTTTCCACCAAGTATTGACAGTTAACACTTTAAAAGTGACAAGTGTGCTCCATTTTTTTCCCGCTATACATCGCAATTCCATCCTACATACATGTATATCAGAGGCTAATGGACCTATGTCCAAAAATAGCGAAATTAAGTTTTAAATATGACATTATTTTGAATTTTAAGATATATAAATGGGTAAATAAAACTTTGGCGTATGTGGGCTGCTTACCGAAAAGTCCTTACCAAAATCAGTCCCATGTCACAATGAATTTACGGGGTAAACAATTCTATGACCATTAAATCCTGAAAAAAATCATGATTTCACCTGCAAATGAAACTCTCCAAGCCAGTTATCTACCCAGCTGCAAATAACGAAAACAAGAGAACAACTATGCTTATTGATATAAAATAAAAACCGTCTTAGAAACACGTTTTTGCTCCCTCTGTAAAGTTGATAAAATGGACATAAGACTATTAGTCTCTCAGGTACAGATATATGCCTTCCGTCTGGTGAGATTCTGGGGCCCCAAGACCCCACCAGATCGAAGAAAACGTACCCGGCATTGAGATTACATTATAATTATTTATAAAAATACACTTTAAAGGTGTTTGCTGCCAATTCTTGATGGAAAGGCATATTTTAGAAATATACTTTTGCGTGTAGTATTTATTATTAGTCCAAAGATTACAGGTGTGTGAATTATTTATACATTTGAAATATAACTTCAGTTGATTGTGATATATAAAATAAATTTGACTAAGTTCGGCAAGCTGACAGTTTATAGATCCTTAGACTCTACCGATTTAATAATTGTATAATGCGATGGCTCAGAAAGTGTTGCGTTAAATAGCTGTAAATGATTGCATGTTTTTCATTTGAAGAATTTATGAAATGTTATCAATGCATCAGTTATTTTACAATTTTTGTTCACGAACGTTTCCCCATTCAGTGTGATAATATCCCACTATGAATATCGTTAATTCCGCATAACATACGTCCTACGAACGACCGTAATATAGTTACAATAATGAGATCATATAAAACCGAAATTGCGACGTATGGAAGGGAGCGTATGCTATTTTTCTTCATATCGACGATTGCTTATTGTAATCTGAAAATATTAAGTGCCTATTCCGAAAAGGTTCGTGGCTGCGGCGAATGCTAACAGGACGTCATCCGGCCTCGATAATTCTATCCAATGTTTTTCACATACGCAAAAAAAAACATTTGAATAATCCATAAAATCTGTTTCTCGGTATTTGTATTTAAGTCCATATTCACTTAATACATGTTTTCTTCTGAATATACGACGACCAATTCGATATTGGCATACTAGTTCACCAGTAGCAGTTTGTCGGCGTCCGTGGCGCAGTTGGTAGCGTCGCTGGCTACGGTTACGGATGTCTCGGGTTCGATTCCCGGTGCGGACGGTTTTCATAGATTGATCTTTCAATCGATTTATGGATTTCTGTTCGTAGTCTGAGTCCTCCCTCCCACCCATCTCATCCTCACGGGGCGTAGCGAGAGCGATTAGCTTAACCACTAGTTCTCTCATAGCCCTATCCTTATATCCTTACTCTCTTTGAAAAAAAAAGAGAGGTTGAGCAACTGAGTAACAAGCAGTTCTCGTAGAAAAAGTCTGTTAAGATACCTCTATTAGGAGACCATATGCTCCACATTGGGAGCGGACATGAAAAAAAAAAAAAGTTCACCATTGATACAGAATAACTTAAAAGTAAATTATTACTTTGAGAAACTGATAAAAAACTTTCTTGGTCACCGATTTGTAATTATGGTTATATTTTACTCATTTCTACTCATCCACGGCTCATTAAAAATTAAATATTAATTGAATAGTTAACAGCAGGTGCTCTACATAACCCAGTTTTCAATAAAGTTCTATAAATATATCGGCTCACGAAAAAAGACTTGTAAGAGAAATAGCATTCAGTCACCATTTCATTTTTTTTGACTTGGAGTCTAGAATCTATATAAGTCTTGATTTAAAAGATGGTATTTCGACATAAGTTTACAAATGAATAATAATAAATGCCTAATGAGAGAAAACAAATGAAGAGTGTTACTTAGTTTAAAAAATAAAATTTGACGTTTTAGACGGGTTGAACTATGTTATAGAATTAAAAAATAATAGGTCACTGATCAAAGATATGTAGGTACCCAATGTAGTTGATTAGTGAAATAAGTAGTGTTAAACTTTTATTAACTGAGAGCATCTCTGGTTTCTGGCTAACTAGATTTTATTAATTATACGAATGTTTACAAAAACATCATCTACGATTTTTTGTATTAAAGTAAAAATGTAAAGTGTTTAGTTTCACAAAAAAAATATTAGAATTAGTTAATAGCTGTTTATTTCGGCTTTACGCAACTGTCAGAATTATATTTCAACATAATTTTGTTAAACTTACTTAATTTATCATCCTAACTTTTAAAATTAAAATTGTTTTAAAGATAACGTGAAGCTGAAATAACTGTTTACCAATTCATATAATTCTTGTTGAACTAAATACTTCTATATTTTTACCTATTGTACAGTTCTACAATCAATAATGTAACATTTTTTTCGTAAAATTAATTTGTCCCTTTCTCTTGAAATACACATTCCAATGTAAAATATTCCATGGGCATCGTCGTACCGTGTAGGTTTAATAATATAGCACCGTACTTGCTAGAATTAGGCAAGAAAATGCAAGCAGGCTCTTCGTAATCAGATGTACGTGTCGTCGAGAATTCCATTGTCTCGACAAAATCATATATACGTCACAGGTAGCTGGATGGATTGATTTAATTATCAACAGTGAAACTCGTCCTCAAATGGAGCATTGCCAATTAAAGATCCATATGCGAAAATACACATACAGAATGTAAAAAATAGAATGTGTGGTTCTGGTCGATGTCCCCTCTAAAAATGCTCAGGTCTGAACGCACCATAATATGCGCGCAGTGGTTTTGGAACCCCTGCGCAGTTGTCTCGGATTGGTCCGCACTCTAATTCAAACCATTCAATTTTTACATGTTCTGTTTTTTTTTCAATAAATTTTCTACACCTATACGATGCATATACCAATGTTATAAGTAAAATAAGTAAACAAACCGTTTATTTTAAACGTTCTATCGTCGGCGTCCGTGGCACAGTTGGTAGCGTCGCTGGCTACGGTTACGGATGTCTCGGGTTCAATTCCCGGTGCGGACGGTTTTCATAGATTAACCTTTCAATCGATTTATGGATTTCTGTTAGTAGTCTGAGTCCTCCCTCCCACCCATCCCATCCTCACGGAGCGTAGCGAGAGCGATTACTTTCCACTAGTCCTGTCCTAGACCTATCCTTCTATTCCTACTCTCTTCGAAAAAAGAGAGGTTGAGCAACTGAGTAACAAGCAGTTCTCGTAGAAAATTTTTGTTAAGATACCTCCATTAGTAGACCATATGCTCCACATTGGGAGCGGACATTGGGAAAAAATTAAACTGTCGAAGCCATTTAAAAAATTTAAATACTTGTATAACCGTACCCGTCCTAGATGACGAGATTGAAATACTGAATGTCTAAAGTAGCTAGTACTAGTCTATTATACACCGCGAATGCTTAGGTCATAAGAAAATTTCATACCTACATGTCATATGTGATAATAATAAAACGTCTACAGAACGGTCTGGGTTATTATATATAAAATGATGTAATGGAGAGCCTGCGTAGTAAATACTATTTTTTAGCACGATTGAAAAGCTCGCCAAACGAAAATTCACAATAACAATGAATTATTCAAGAGTAATCATATCGGCTGACCAATAAGAAATCGTGAACAACTACTGTTGACGTATTTTATGGGGCTAAATTCGACATACTCCACTGAAATGGCATTAGTGACCCTCAACGACTCGCATAAATGGTTCAAAATCAGCGGACCGCTACGGCTAAAATTATCGAAGTCATATTTAATCCATATCTATAAAGTTTAAAAAAAATAATAATTAGTAATGATTTGTTTTGTTTTACTGAATTTTAAACCTCTACGCCGTAGACGTCGTAGACCTCAAGCGACAACTTATTGAGTATCCCATCCGTAGACGAAAACTATTCACAAATTATTTGTTAATTTTACTATAATGAGGTAATTATATAAAACATGTCTGTTCTTTATTTATTAAAATTGTAATATTTTCTATAGACGATTCGCAAACTCTGAAAAATTACTACTATCGAGACATTTTTTATGTTCTTTAATTCTAATATTAAAATTTCTACCTGTCTGTCCTACATTAGAAGCTTGACAGTCTTTACAAAAGAAGCGGTATATGCCACATTGTGACAATGATTTTATTGGGTTTTTAATGCTGGAAGTTAATAATTCCCTATTTCAAGATCAAATTGAAATTTACGTGAGACGTAAATTCCCATATTGCTCTCTTTTAGTCCTATAAATAAATCAACAAAAAATGTGGGATTCAGGGAAGAAAAGTTTTCTTTTTAATTAAATGAATTATATTAGATTCTTTATTTATTATTATCAAGTATGATGTGTAAAAACGTCAAAGTTTAAAAGTAATGTCCTTCTATTCCTCTAGACTTCTATTCTTCTATTTATTTGATGAAACCGAAATGAATTTAGTGAAAAAGCAAAGCTGTTTTACCACTTCTATCTATAATAGTATGCGAGTACCTACTCGTAATAACGTAAAGGATATCGTACTGTACGAATTACGTTACAAAAATATCTCTTGATGACTGTCGGTGCCCGAGTCCCCTCTATGTCCGCCGCCCGCTCTCCTACATTGCTGCCTGCCGTAGTCTATCCTTTTCTCTAAAGCTTTTCCCGTTTCCACTCCCTCTCTTTGAAGCCCCGTTCAATTCCTAACGCTTTGCAGACTGCACAAAGGAGTTTTTTTAATCTAATTAATTGTGCTTGCAGTTGAAATTTTTAATCTCTTTATTCTCCAAAATTCTTGCAGAATCACATACAAGCTGCAATCTATAAAGTTAATAATTTCGCATTGAAAATGCTTGAAGGTTTGATATAATCTCAAGATAAATCAACATATTTTATACAAATAATAATGTAGAATACCGCATTTTGTTTGGTGGGAATCAACCGACATTTCGAAACTGTTGCAAATGAAACCTTATACCACTATAAAAAACACGGCTACTTATCAATACAATATTTATTCACACATACGATAACTGTGGAAACCTTATTAAAATATAAATTAATTAATTTAAAAATTAAAATATAAATACTTCACGTAAATGAATAGGGATTGAAAATGACTAGCTTTTAGAGTTCAGAATATCAACGTGTATTCATTGCAGAAATTTATTTATTTTCAAATTGTTTACTTCCCTTCTTTGGTGGAAGGACAATAAATGCATATATCGATGGCCCAATTCCATACAACGATAAGTCAAAAATTTGATGTTAATTTAAGTTAGCCGTATATTTGAACACAGCTCATCTACAGTTCCACAAAAGTACAGCTCGTAAAATGTACACGTTTTCTCTCAAATGGCAGATATTTGCATATTGAAATCAGCAAAATTAAATAATTTCTCAGTTCTATATAACTAGATATCGAAATATTGTATTGTTAAAATATATTTTTGTGTCACGTGGCGTTCCACAGAGAAATAATCTTTAATCCTAAAACTATAAACTGTTGACCACCTATTTGAATTAAAAAGTAATGCAAATAATAAACCATCACTTTTTACGAGTCTAAAACTTTGATCGCCCATATTTCAAAACTGCCAATTTCTAGTTGTATCACTATGGAACTAGAAATAAACATATCTCTTAACATTTTGTATTATACATTTTATTTTAACAACATGGCTTGTTTTGTTCAGCTTCTCCACTGACGATTTATTATACAAATATATTGGTGTGCATGAGGAAAAGGATGCTAAATGTCAATCATAGTTAAAAATTAATTGAATACGTCGAATTAACCACAATGCATGTAATGCGTAAAGCAGCAAATTGACCAGTCGAATCAACGCCGCGGATTTCGTAAATTTCGTGTTTCAAGCATTACATTTTTTATTGATTGAATTTGCATTTACTTGGTAGAATTCCATTATAATAGGATACAATGTCACCGTATTTATGAGAAATATGAGAAATAATATACATTGCAAATAAATTTAATTTTTTTTTATAAATTCTCTATTATTAAATGATATGCGGAGTGCAAGGGTTTAAAATACCGCTCGCAGCCCCCACCCCGCCGTTTCCATTCCGTAGCCCATAATGATTTTCTTCAAGTTTTAGTCGTAACTTTCTTCTTGGGTTATCGAGACGGTGGATGACCGTTCTTATTTCTCTCTAGATGTTTGGGATTGAAACTGCTTGGATGAATCGCCTGTATAGAAGGCTGCGTTAGATATAAGCTATTTGATTACATCCGTACAGAATATAGGAACTGATTATCTTATATATTATCCGAGGGACTTGGTGTTACATCTTCAACGTAAATAATAAAGTGTAACTCACGAAATTATTACTACTTTTTTTCATATTTGCTGATTTAATGTTATTTAGAAGGTAGAATTATAACAGATAGTTTTCAATTACAGAATCTTATACATAATAGCCCAGACCGGTATGTAGGCATAGATGTAGACGCTTTATTATTATCACATACATCACATGTAGGTATGAAATTTTTTCATGACCTAAGCGTCCGCGGCTTATATAAACAATACACACACTTCCGACGTGACGAAAAATCCGAGACAAACAAACAACAATCAGTCCGTCAGTATCGGAAACTAAAGACAAGCTACTTTAGACATGCAGTATTTCAATTTCGTCATATATGACAGGCGTTCCCACTAGTATATAGTAATTTCGAAATCATGACGGATAACATTTGTTAAAAGTCTGTTGGGCATTTAAATCTTTTAAGCACAATTTGTGTTGTATTGCTTCCACATTTTTATAATGATCAGAACCGGTTCCCTCATCGCGATCAAAATACTCACTGAGAAAATATAAACCTTAACAATGCTATTTATATGAAATTGAGTGTTAATAATTACAAGGTATATGAAACAATTACGTTATCACTCTAAAAACTGTTTAATTTTTTAATAAATATAACAGTAAGTCTAATTAATCACTTTTAAGGTGTTAACTTTCAATTCTTGGCGGCAATGCATTATATTTTAAAAATAATAATCCGTTTTGTATTACTTTCACATTATTATTCGGATATAAAAGAAAATTCTACAGATTCGTAGATTTTTTATCTCCATAAGATAACTTAATAAGGGTGCCCACTTAGAGTGGCTTGCAAAACTTCGTGATGTCGTACATACAAGTTGTTATTAAGTTTAATATATATCTTACCTATTGACATGCTTATTGGTTGGTCCCATTATATTGATTCGTAAACTATCCTGTTAACTCCACAGGTGCTATTGTACACTCGGTTACTCGATCAAATAAACTAATCGAAAATTTCCATCCCCCATTCAATGGGCTGCCACCTGAAGTATGCGCTACCGGCAGGGGTTGTCTATTGACTATATTATTATCTGCAAAGTCGTCCCTTCATTGTGGTTTCAAATTATTTTATCATTGTCAATAATATGAAGCCATATTTAATTTAATTAAAAAAGCAATGCATTTAGTTTTTAAAGGTTTGTCAAATAGCTATTTCGGTATATCTCTAGTTTTACCTAGTTATTACACGTTGCTAAGAATATACAGAGGAGTAAATTACATATCTAAAAATATTGTTGTCATTACACAAAATTACCAATACCCAGATATATTAATATTACAATTCAAGAAGAGTTGAACAAATTAACTAAAGTTCAACTCGAGAGAACTCAAATGGCCTAAGTTGTCTGAATCTGCGTCATCAATAAAAGATAGATTTTGAGGGATAAGTTGTTAAGAAATGTATGGCAGCCAATTGTACATTTTAGTATCATTATTATATATTTATAATATCATACTTACATAAATTTCGAGTCATTATTTTAATATAATGTTCGTTTTTCCTATAAGACTCTACAATCGGCCATCTTTCCGTCTATCAGTCGCGAAGATAGCGATCGTAATGTGTAGTAATTGATTCTTACCGTAGATTTCGCGAGCTTTGCCAACACAGTCTCCGTTCAATTTCCCATTTTCCCGCCGAGTCAGCAGTCCGATTCAAAATGGTGTTTGTCGCGCGGAGCTTTCCCGTCCTCCGCGCTGCCTCCGGAAACATCCGAAAATCTCCGAGCTCTCCGCCGTGCAGTCACCCCGAGCGGCGGGTGGCGGAGGCGGCGAGAGGGGAGAACGCCTATGACCCATTTAGCTGACGTAGGAACGGGCGAACCCTTACTCTACTCCCTTGAACCGAGTATTTACCCTCACCTGCAGGTAAATGTAATACTTAACGTTTGGTCGTAAAGTGAAAGGACATATGTTGGGGTATAATGAAATTGATTGTGGTCACGGTGGGTATATGTCAAACAGATAGATTTTATTTACGCTTTACTAACCACAGAAAAGATTTGTTTAAGACTAACTCTGTGTGAGTTTTCTGGATAAATTACAATATACTCTCGATATAACAGACTGTCAAATGTGCAAATACAGTCATAAACATCTTGCTAATGTTATCCATCACGTGTAATGTGTTAACTGTCAAATCTTGGTGGAAAGGCATTGTATTTATATATTTTTAACCATGTCCGCTCCTTACTCGATTTCTACACGAGTTTCTGTCCCCCGCCAGTCTTCTTGCTTCCTCCCAAGTTATCCCGTAACTCCGTCGAGTACATCCTTACAGGGCGACGGAATCCGTCCGATTGGTTAAAGAGACAGGTAGGATTCAGGCGTCATACCGACCGAGTCGTGACCAACTGTGAGTCCCAGATTTTCCGCATATAGTTGGAAGTTGCTCCCGCTATCACTAATTGAATCGTCATCTCCCGCGATGTGTACCCCCAAGTATCTACATAACTAACAGTAAAGTAATATTTTTGCATCGATTCCACAATTCCAGGACTGTTATTGTCTCATTTTATTATTGCTATATTTTTATTATCTAGTGATCAGTCCGTTGCAGCAGTTTTACGGCGTGCCGACCGACTATTCCGCAACACATATACCACTAAAAAACATGCTGTCTTTAAAATTAATCATTTATTAACTCTACGTTCCGTTTTCAAACTCAAGTATTATTTACGTCAATATCGAAAGTGTTCAAACCAAATCTGTATTATATAAATGTAAATTGAAAGATATAAAAGTATTATTTCTATGTACTCCTTCGGTTCGGCTTATAAATAGTGCTAAGATGAACGAGGCACGTGCGTAGATACGACGTGTCAGGGCCGCGAGGTTAATCTGCGATACTTTCCTCGGCGTGAGATTAAAGATCCGGTGAAGGGTCGGTGTGTCTCCTACGAAACTGTCTTGCGTAAGGTTATTTTGTTTCGGATAAGACTTGCCAGCAATGAAGTAGAGATGCCCAACGTATCGATCGCGATGTGTTGTGCTGGACAAAAAAAAAACAAAGTTAACTATCCAAATGCTTCAGGCTTTTAAGTCAGTAGGTTTTCGCCTCGTGATACGAGTACTTTGGTGGATAGGTAATCCTTTTTTGAAAAAATTTCGTCTGCAATTGAGTGCATCACATGCTCCATCGAGTCTTAGTCATGAGGGAATATATAGAAATTAAAAGATTTGATCACTATTTTCTGTAGCGGAATATATTGATTATATTTCGATGATTAAAATAACTCCAGAATGCAAATGACGGAGTTAGCAATTAAATGTTCATCTAAATTGAGTGCAAGTTGTTTAACCAATAATAGATTGAAAACTTTTGATTTGTGTTCGAACCATTTTGTATTTGGCCTCGTCTAAAACTTCCACTTTTACAAACTCCGTTTCGTTAATAATTGCCCGTTAAAATTTTCCTTCGCAGAATTGTTTTTGCGATGTCAATTCGTTCATCTACGCTTGAATTTGTAAAGATACTTTTGACGGTAATTCGTCATTATTACAAACGAACAAATACATGACACCAAATAGAAACATATTCTATCCTGGTATTAAATTTGATTCAATTTGTCATTTATCATTTTCAATATCGACAGCTGCCGTGTCGTCAATTATTCTGCTCGATTAATACCCTCACAAGGACTTCGATGCCTCTCATCTATTGTTTTATTCCACCGGTAATAAACACATACAAACCATTTTCTTTATTATTTATTAGTGTGGTCGATTTTTATTGCGTCCCATATGCAAACACTAAAAAAACGCTTCGATAATTGCAACATTATTATTTTATGTGACAACTGTGATGGCGTGTACATAGTTCAAATAGTTGAAACGTAAATGTACTTATTGTAAATGAATTGTATACATTTTCGCCATTGTTTATTTCGTGTAAATTTACGTTATTACGTTCCATAAATTTATTATATTCAAAAGATTTAGTCAGTTTGCAAAGAAGTGATGCAATTGTCACCCGTTTTTTTATATGTAATATGTATTGCGACTAGGTCAGTCGAAGAGGAACCTACATTGTTCGGAAATAATGATAAGAAGGTACAAACACCCATCCAACTCAAATTATTGAAATTAAATTTGAGTTATTGAGATTTTTTACACTTCCATATATTCAAATTATTGTTTTATTTTATGAAAAGACTGTATATCGATTTTAAATAGATGTCTTTTATGAGCTGCAGTTTTCAACCGACATCAAACTCAAAGGATGTCCTTCGATCACCGCACCAGTTAGCTCTCAAGACATTCGATTCTGGCATGCCTCTTCCAAACATGGAATGATTATTCATCATACATCGCCATCAGTCTTCAGACCGGTCGGCTTAGTGCCATATTGGGATACGATAATCATTTTATTGATCGTAATGCTGAGAGTTCTGTAAGCGCAAATTCATATTGCGTATAATATATATTAAATTGCTGATTTGTGAATATAATATAAACTTTAGTTACGCAGATAAGTAACGGTTCACAAAAAATAATTGTGGCTAATTTTGCTACTAAATGGGTCTTTTTTGTAATAAGCTTTATTTAAGCTACGCCAAATTATGGAATCATAGTAAAAAACAGTTTAACACGAGACTGTAAATTAATCGTGAAAATTTAATTTGTAATGATGTAATTTTTTTATGGATGCGGTGGTACTTTGTGAAAATTTATTTTTATTATAAAATTAAAATTTACAACTTTGTCATTTTCCACATTCATTTCATTTTTCTAATTTATAAGTTATGAAATAGAATCATTGTTTACCATTTTTTTTCAAAACCATATCTGCTCCCTATTCGGAGCATATGGCCATCACACGATTCCTCCAAGCTTCTCTGTCCCCCGCCAGTCTCCTCGCTTCCTCCCAGGTGATCCCAACGTCCAGTAGCTCCGCCGAATACATCCTATTTTGGACGTAATAAGAGGCTGGTCCGTCCGCTCTCTTACCTCCGAGTTCCTGACAAAATCAAACCACCGTACCCCTAGTATTCGCCGCAAACATCTGTTTTCAAATAAATGTTACCATAATAAACTTAATTAAATTTACGATACAGTTAATCTGAAGATGCTTCTCAAAAAGGCGAAACACGTATCACAGTTGGTAACTCAACCAGGGGAATAACAAAGCTATCAATTTTAATTGAATATTGTAGTAATGTTGTCAAAATACTGCTGATATATGCTTACGATCCAAAGCGCGTCCTTTTATCTCAAAAATCACTTATCCACACACAGATTACTGTAATTCAAAATCGGGAATAAATGTAAATCGGAAAATTAGATCATAATAGTTACAGAGAAATTAAAAAATAGTCTTTCTCCACTTGTCATTATTTACTTGAGAAAACTTTTCTCGCGTTTTCATATCGCGCGATTGCCGCTGTTGTTTTTGGTAAGCAAGCATATCGCTATTGGTCGGATAAATAAAACGTATCGTCTTATCTAACGTCAGTGATGCGCAACAATTGTTTGTGTATTTTTTGAAAATAATTCGTACTACTCTTTTATTAGTTCTGAATTTTTTAAAGATTAAATTTATCAGTTCGAGTCCATTCGTGTGCTCGAATGCCTGAAGATGCCGAAAGGCGAAACCCGGGTCGTGTACAAAATCTCAATAATCCAAATTTGATATTGAAATTCTATCAAGCACCCTCAGTCGATATCTTAAATTATATCTTAAATCAAATTTATCGTTTCAAAATTCTACTATTCCTACACCCAATTGTTATGAAAATAGATCAATACAAATTCTTCGAAAAATTCATCCGTGAGTTACCGTTCCCGGATTAAATAATACGTCACAGAATATGACGAACGTGTTTTCTTATGTTGTATTAATAAGCTAGTATTTCTATATTTGAACCATCATCATCACCCTTTATCATTGCACGGAAGATTGAGTTAATTAATCTATCCAACAGAGTAATGCTTTACTGAAATCGCCATTATTGCAATACAATTTTACGTATTTTACATTGAATTTCATATCGCTAGGACAATTCTATTCTCTTTTTAAGTTGATGAATATTAACCTATATTTTTTTTACGACGAATGACGCAAATATATTGACGACGACAGGACTAGCCGCTTCCACTGTATGGAAATGGTGCTGTTATAATACCAATGCAATATGAATATTTTTTTAACCAAAGGTATTGAGTAGCCCCTGGTGGTAAAAATATGAATTAATGTGCAATGTAATTTAAGGGCTTTGTCTTAGCGATCATGTGGGTCCTGGGTCAAGTACCAACAAGGTCAATATCAAATTTCAATTCATATTTGTGATTATCTAGTATGATTTTCCAATTTTTAAAATATTTGGCGCATGGCTCTCAGCTATAATGCCAGATTTTTTTCTTTAGATCTCCTACGATAGGTGACTAGTTATTGGAAATAGATACTTTTAATTTATTTTTCTCGGTTTTCTTCAGACAGAAAAGAGTTCTTGCAGTTGATAACGACTGTGAGCGAAGCCAATATTTGAGTTTCCTTGTACGTCGGTTCGTTTCATTAATAAAATGTGACGTCATGAAATAACTGTTGTCTTGCAAACACCTGCTGTTTTTTTTCCGCCTACGCTCATAAAAGCACATTTAATGGTATCCCCGTAAAAAACATTAGGTATAAACTAGGTGTATTTTTTTAAAAATAAAACCTGGATTATATTACGATTTAGGACTTATTAAACTTCCCTTCGCTACAGTTCTAAAGTGTCGTAATTGAAAAGCTTAATTGACCCTTAAAAGTGTATGAAAAATATACACGTAATAAATTTGTAACATGTACTTTGGATATATCGAAGTTCTCGCTTCTTGATTATGCTATTCTTTATGGTGAAATGTGTAGTATATGATGGATCTCCTAATGGAGCTATCTCAACATAAGTTTTCTACGAAAACTACTTGTCACTCAGTTGCTCAAGCTATCTTTTTCGGAAAGAGTAGGGATGAAAGGATACGGTTAGGTCAGGAATAGTAGTTAACTAATCACTCTCGGTACGCCCCGTTTTTGAGATCGGATGGGTGGTAGGGAATTTCATAAATCCATAAATCGATTGAAAAATCAATTGATGAGACTGTCCATACTGAGACTTGAACCCGAGACGTCCGAAATCGTATCCAATGACGTTGAAAACTGCTCCACCGACCCGAATATATATGTTTAATATTCAAACTAAATAAAAAAGTGTCCTTCATGGTTACAATATATCTGTAAATATATTCGACAAGTTTCTTTATGAATAATGCACTCTCTTCCAATGCATAATGCATTGTTTCGCTCAAAGTTTGCCAAACTTCTGGACAAGCCCTCCGAATGGAACTTAAACCAGTGAAAATCCAACCGTCCGTTATTCGAAATGGAACCCTAAGAAGGAAACAAAATGCTGCCCGTTTAAATTATTTTTTGAATACAATACATGCTAATAAAGTTGTTCGTGTTGTAGTTTTTTGACAAATTTCGTCAGTGCAGTAGTGTACCATGATATTAACTGTGCTTAATTATATTTAACAAATTTCCTATGGTAATTTAATGTTAGCGATATCATATGAGAAGACCCGAATCGAAGATTGGCGAATGGTCTGTTATTGACGTCCTGGAAGGGCTGGGATCTCAAACAAACACCATTTCAAATCCGGTTCAACACTTATTTATTGTAATCGAAGATGCAGTGGTGTAATATACACAAAAATACATTTACTTAACATATGAATTTACTTTAAGTTATAATGCAAGTGACACGACAAACGATTTTAAATTAAGTCCAATTAAAAAACAAACACAAACAATCCACAACGTCAACGGTGCCGGTCACGGGGGCCGGCGGCTATCCTGGCTCGAAGGCTGACAATCGACTCTGCGCAAAAATCTGGACCAAAAGTCGGAGCCACCCCTTTCCGTCAAAAATGGAATTCGTCCAGCGAACATGTCCGCCGGCGGTTGAAGTCGCCCTTCACGACAAGAGTCAGATCGACTTCCACGAATCATTGTCATTAACGCTGTGCGTTTTCAGTTATGGACTCTAATAAAACTTAAACTTAACAAAAAAAACCAGGGTGTGTCACATAGTTATTTGATTTCGTATATTGTATTCATTTTCGATCACTAATTTATAGTAACGTAGTGGATAATCTATATATCTAGAGCAGTGTGTGCCGTGACAAGTCTCAGTTGTGCCCCGAAGCAGAAGCCTCAAAACTGTTCATTTTAAATAAGGCCAATTCATTTAAATTGGCTTCAATTTTAAATAAATTATTTTCCATATTCAAATAAATATTTCTCACGTTCATTTATAGTGGTCGACGCTACACAGGGATACAGTGACGCTAGTGGATACGCGGCGTAGTTAGTGTGATATTGAGAATGAGTTAGAACTCAGAACTTGATTGTTTCCCAGGTGTAGACGCTTCCTCAAACAGATTTTACATTTTGCCAGAACTGCAGAGGACATTAGAACAATAAGAATCAATATACTATTTAAGATTTTTTACTAGCGAGTTTATTATCCCTAAGTCGTTTTAAACGTTTATTAGTTGCCGTATGTTTTCTTTTTATTTCATTGATATGAATATGTACGAAGCGTAGTGTTTTCTATGTTTGAGTAAACGTGCAATAACGTTGCTGAATAAGGGTCGTCTGTTCACTTAACTATAATTTTACTTATTTCTTGACAGACAGCATGTGACCATCCGATTGTATCTAGATATAATAATTTTAGCACAGTGCATATTCAACAACCTGCGTTCATTATTGGAGATTAGTCACGAACCCCCGGGTGTGGGTCGGCCTGTCGAACCGTGCCCCGGATTAGTGCACCGGCGCGAGGATCCGGGTCAAATGTGGCGTTTCCCTCTGATAACCGGACCTCAACCTCAATTGTACCAGAAGAAGAATTGTCCGGAAAAGGGATTTCGAGTAATAATAGCTTGCAGCCGTATCTGCTTATTATAGATCGTCATGGAATTCTAAGTATGCTCCTTATACGTGTATTGTATTATGCTGTTATTGTATTATGTTATGTAATGTAAATAAGATTTTTTCAAAGTACCATTTATATTCAAAGTAGAGGTTAAATCACTGAACCCTACTCCTAAGTTTTCGTGTGCATTTTCTTCTGTATTCTCTGTACAGAAACGTTTCCTTACGTATACCGTAAGAATTAGTTATACGGTATATCGCGTACATTCTCCCAACAAACATCAAATTGATTTTTTGAGTTATTTATCGCAAATTCTCCTCTTTTCCAAACTACACGAACCACAAAAATTAATTAAAATTAAAATTCCCCACAGATGTAAGTGAAAATAGATTTTAAGGGAAATATAAAAAAAAAACAATATAACAATTGTAAATTTGATTCGGACGCAATAAATAACTGCTTAACAGTTTGAACGAAACATTAAAACATAATAATATAATTTTTTTCTGATAGGGCCACGTTGTAAAATTAAAAAAAAAACCAGAGTAAATAACAAAAATATTACATGCTGCAAATAGAATTGTATATTTTTTATGTATGAACATTTTTTACATTAAAATACATACATATTTTATACAAATAAAAAAATGACGAAACGAGGTGTCAATATGTCGACACACATATTCAGTATTGTACTACTCCGTAGTCAGCGTTTTTTTCCAGAAGGATGACGATATTAACTGCCAGTTTGTAGAACATTTCCTGAAGTGAGACATATGCAATGATGCCATTGGTTACGGGTCCTGTGATATAGTTTTTTCGGTGATCCGTCAATCTGCCATTGGGTGAAGGTGGGCAATGTATTCCCAGCAGATCGGGCGTTTCGTTCGCTTTTTATAACCTCGTGTGATTGAGCGTGCCGTTGTCTTGTCGGCTATCTAGTTGAAAGTCCATAAAGAGTTAAGGATTTGGTAAAGATGTCGTAAACTCGCAAGATGCTCCCTTTCTTTAGATTAACCTGTTAGATTCAATATATCCGTTTTATTTATTGATTATTCTATGAAATGAATCCATTTTTTTTAAAAGTTCTCCATAGTGATATTCGAATGATAGGATTCGTTGCAGTGATTAACAACCAACCAACTTATTGCCATTTAAAGACATACAATGTAAAAGATCATAAAAAATCGTTTTAATGCGGAATGAATTTTAAAAGGGAATAAGTAATGTACATTATTTCTATGATTTAGAAATAAAGTGTTTTTTTATTTAAATAGCCAAAACACGTGTTTCAAAAAATCCTCATGCTACATAAATTGAAGAATAAATCTGAAACGTCATAGTTTTACAAGTATTTTTCGTATGACAACTGTAACCTAGACAAACTTACGAACGGACTTCACCAAAAAAAATATCTTGTAGTAGATTTTATTCATGTCGTCTTTACAATCAGTATTCGAGAAAAAAATGTTCTTAAATTGAACCTTAAATATTGAACTATTATAATAAGATAAATAATCCTTTATTCCAAGTCCCTTCACTTAAAGAATGTAAAAAAATCCAGATTGCTTATTTAATTATATTGCATGTTCTTGTACAATAAATGCTCCGTGTGTCAGTACTTACCCTTATGGTTGTGTTAACTAACATACATCGCACTCCGCATTTACATTACGTTTGTTATTTGTTGTCAGGGGCAGATTACATGGGCACGGGGGCACTCGAGCATCGTGACACTTTAATTAAACAAGGCAGCTCGACCCACTGCCATTACTATGTAATATGGCGAGGCGAACGAGACGCTTGTGCATGCTCGCGTACCTCTCCCACTGGTTTACCAGCACTTCCTTAATGAGAATGCCACGGATTCATTTAGAAAATGTAAACGTAATGTTTTTTTTAGAATTTTAATAACAGTATTAAATCAAAGGAAGTGTTCTCTCAAAATTGTTTGCTACTTCAATAACAAGATTATTGTCATCTTGTATTACAATTGTATTAAAAAATCTTCTTCTTCTCTTATGCCTTTCACAATTTGGCTTTCCGACCCTAATTAACCACTCGACAAAATTTGAGGTTTTTCAGCAACTAAGAACATTATTTCAGTACAATAATCGTTTGATGAAAATTTAATATTTTATGTAATGTACACTACAGCAATGCCCTAAAAACTTTCCACAGAAAGCTGAATACTTGCTAGTGATCATTTAATGTGTACGGTCAATTCGCCAGTGGTCGGCCAGTTAAACGACAGGTGTACTTTCAAAAGGGATTGTGAATCAATGAATGATAAATACATATTTTTTTCGCTGTTATTCCATTAAACATGGATTAAGTAAGGTAACCAACTAAAAAGAAAATAGTTAATATTGTACCGACCATAAAATAATAGAAATTTACAAAAAAAGACCAATTCTCCCAGTGGTCGGGTCAGAGTTTTTAAACCCAAAACCGATGTTAATTGATTTTTCCCTCCCAGAAAGTGGTCGAGCTATTTTTCTAATTTACATAATTTGGCCGAGGCTCTGTCTTCTTTAAAATGAGATCCAATCATTAACTCATTTTCGGATTTTTTGAGCGTTACATCACTTGGCCAAAACACCGTCGATATATAATATGTGACTAGTCATGAATCATTTGGATGAATAGTCCTATTCGATTGTATTTTTAAAACACCTTCGCCGAGCAAAGCTGGTTTTGATAGTTGCCGCACATTTTGTTAATACCTTTATTTAATTATTGAAACTAATGTGTGATGTTTACAAAGCGTATTTTCAGTTTCCTGGCTATTTTTATACATAATGTGGGTACAAACACTGTAGACTAATTCGTCATATCCCCTTTCCATATCACACTAAAGATTCTGTCCGGGGTCTTTGAAAAGTGGTATACACACCTTGCGAGTACTGTTTCTGCCTGTTTCATTTTGACTTACGCAATTTCTAACTACCAATCGCGCGAAAGATATTTTAGCTGTGTCTAATTTTAGTTGTATTAATTTTTTTTTCTTCTTTGTTTCAGGTAAGGAAATCTTGAAAGGCTATGTAAACTAAAATCACTTATTGTAAGTATTATCCAATCGTGTGGTTTAAATGCGTTGCTTTAAATGTGTACAGATTATCAAACAGTTCAACTCTTTGAGAATTTAGTGTGTGTATTTGACAAAATACTGTTAGATATAATATATATTGTACACTTTTACCGTTAGTAGATGTTGCAAAAAATGTTTGTTTGTTTTCTTAGTATTAATTATGATTTAATCTGGACCCTATTTGATAAATTCCTTCCTGCTTATTTTGACATGTATCGAAGATATACTGACAGAAATCATTAAGCCGTAAAAACAAGTTATGATACAATCGCATTCAAAGCATTATTATTTTTTCTAAGTACAATTGTTTGTGATTTAAGGAGATTTTTTGTTAATTGTAAAGATTTTTTTGAATTTGAATTGTTGAGATTTTGTACATTTCCATGTATTTCGTCACTAAAGACCCAGAGTTTCGCCTTTCGGCATCTCAAGCATTCGAGTACGCGAATGAATTCGAACTGCAAGATGCTAAACAGTGTCTAACGTTTATATATAAGATGAAAATACGACAAAATATTATAAGATACTGATACCTGAATTAATCCAAAAACAAAACCCAAGAATACCCTTAATTCTTGTTGGGAAAACAAACGCATTAACAAAGTAAAAAACAATAGCGATTGCAGGTGGTCAAATAATGCGGCGAAACCCGGGTCGTTAGTGACGATGGAATTTCAATATCAAATTCAAATTTCATATTGAAATTCCATCAAGCACCTTCAGTCGATATCTTAAAATATAATAAACTTTTGTCATACAAATGATAAAATTTGGTATCGATGAGTTTTAGTCATATCAAGGTTTCTGCCAAAATATAAAAAAAAAACTGCTTCTATTTCAAAGCCATTATATCCTACGACTTCATGTGTTCTACCAGTGCGTTAAATCCAACTCACTTAACGCGTTCTGTCATTATACTCTCAATATTATGTATAGAAAATAATTTGACAACGTCAATAATTAATACTATGCTGTTCCATGAACATCATAGAAATATCGTTTAGAGCAGTCATAATTTTATCGATGAAAAATTAAATCACCCCTTTCGAGAGTACACATATGTACTCTACTGTTTTCGCTGCAGGATGGAGGACGTATGTACTTTATAAGCCTATTAAATTTAAAACGGCCCGGCAAGCTATTTCGGTAAGTTAATGTTTTGTTGCCACGTATCAACTGTAAATCAATAAGTGCCTCACTGCAGAGAAAGTTTCGTGAAGAGTATTCTTTGTTTTATGTTAGTGAGATTTACTATGGAAAAATCACACTGAGTAATTATATGTCTGACGATGGGATTGATACAAATTTTGGAATTGAATTTTAAACGGTCACTATGGATATCTTCTCGCTTGGCGTCGTGCTCTTTTATTCGCTGTGCCGAAATACATTTGTTCGCTTCCTGTAGTACAGTCACACAACCTATTTAACAGTAGGGCCAATTTATCCATTTTCCAATCGTCCAATCGACCGTAAAGGTTAACAGTTTTGCGGACAATGATATAATCTACATACCGGGATACAAAAGCTATTACACAATCTGCGTTACGTGCATATCATATTAATGGAATGTAATTGATTCTGAGAAAACTTACACCAATCGCAGCAAATAATCTAAGAATTGACATATTTCTCATTCTTGAGAACTTTAAGCGGAGTTGACAACGAAAAAGTGTAGTCTGTGGACCGTAGCTCATATAATTTTGTGCTCATGTGCTCAAGTTGTGTTTCACTGCTATTTTAGTACTGTGGTTTGGGCAAAAATATGTAATTCATAATATTTTATTTGATGTTTATCTGTTGGGTGTTGTAATGGTCAGCGTGTAAACATTAAAGTTGGATTTTTCACATCATCATAATGTCCAAGTAGATTTTGACGAATAATTTTTGCACTTGCTGCATTCTGTAATACAATTGTCATAACTCGAAGGCAGCAGACATGTATGACGCGTCCACTAAACCGGTGGTAGCGACAGTGGGGTGCACGACCTGATTAATAAAAAATGCGTAATCATTGTTAGTTAATAAAATATAAATACATGTTATCTGCATGTCGACGGGTTTGAAATTTTTCACTTACCTTTGAAAACTACGAAAAATAAAAAAACTATCATGTCATATTCGTTACTGTGAAAATGCGAAATTTATATCTATATTATTTATAGGATTATGTTTTCGTCGTTGCTTAGTGTGTCCAGTTTTGCTTTCGAGTTGAAAGATAAAACAGATGATTTATGCTGTCAATACCGTTAACGGGCAATTCGTCTGATTCGAGTAACTTTTAAATGTGCCTTATCTTTCAGTTTGCTTATCAAACGATAGGGCGAATCTGAAAATTTCATTGATTATACAATAAAAGTTGTTTAACCGTCTTCCACTCTCAGCGCAGCCAGGGCTCAGATAAGAAAGACATCGGAAAATACAGCGTTTCATATAATAGGGCTTTAGACTTTGAGAAACTTCTTCTCGAGTACGCCCGGCTGAACCAGTGGCTCTAAATCAGATTGTATACCGACGATTTACTTCCAGTAACGTAGGAAACTTTTCCGACAAACCAACTTTAAATGTTTCTGCCACTGTCATCTGCGACGCAGTAGCATTTCCTATTAAAATGACATATATGTCAGCGATCTTTTGTATAAAAGCGATAAAATACTTTACCAAATTTGAATAATTATAAAAATACGACATACTGTATTTTCATCCCATATACCCAACATTTTCATATTTAAGAAAAGATGATACCGACATTCCTTTTATTTACGATATAGTCACTAACGCTGGAGAACCTTCAATTTGTGATTGTATTAATTTTGAAGGGAAATAAAAAAATGTATTTTAGAATGAGATATATCGTTTAAAATCTCATGATTTGTGATACAGACACGATGTTTGATTCATTAAAATACTAGCGAGTACCCGACGTGCGTTGCAATGCCACTCAAAGAAAGAAAGTGTTTGTGTTTTAATTCGGTTTATTAAAGTACTTTTGGATACACAACATTTGTTGTTTTCCACCTGGTGCTTACACAAATAAATCAGAAGGTTTTCCGACGCGTTAGCAGGTCACATACTTCCACGAAAAGAAGCATGGATTTTCCAAATTTAGTCCACACACTCGTAGCGATTGTCCCTTTGCTTTGCTGATGGTCATTGCAAATGCGAGTCGCACAGAAAACTGCGTACGTTATAATTCGACTGGCTTGTGCATACATGAATAAATCAGAAGGTTTCCCGAGATGTCGCTGTTTGCACGTATTTTTTTTTTTTTTAGATTTTTCTTTCAGAAACTATCACGGGTGTGTGCACAACAACTCACCAAAGTTTCATTGAAATCAGATGAATGCTATAGGAACGCATAAGGGACAAAGAAACAAACATTCATCTTTATATACATAGATAGTATAATATTTTCCCACATGTACAAAATTCTTATTATCAATGTATTCCTTACAAATGAAAGTTTCCCGCAACGATATAAATCAGTAAATACAATTATTTTTATTTCTTTGTAGTAAGTTTTGCTTCAGAAAGTATAGAGCCTTTTGCATTTATGTTTTTTTTTACGAAATATTTTCATAAATCATGCTAGTTGTGCGATAACGCTTTGCAGGGGAAATATAAATACTACTTAATGCAAGGAAATGCCTACTTCCGGTTATAAGTATGTACATATTTGCATTGCGTGTTTGGGGTGCTCAACAGTTTGACAACGTTGGAATTAGTTAAAAAGCGAGATAACACCATCGCGAGAGACGGAGATAAGCGAAGTCGATACTAATTTTGATGTGCGGCTTTGTAACAAGTGCAATAAAACTGGATTCTCGGATGAAACTCAAGAGTTGTCAGCCACCTCCGATCCCCCAACCCTAACCCTAAGGGTATGGGGTTGCGGGGGATGTGGCAGATTATTATTTATGCTGAGGCGAGATTAAGCTCTTTGAGCACTGCTTGGATCGGATACTGCTTAAGATAATGAATTCTGATATGAGGGGTGTATCACAGGAAGAAGGAAGCTCTACGGCGATTTAATATGAATGAATTTAATACTATTTGCATTGGATATTCGTACAACACGCTTTTGTTATAATCGCATTGCTTTATTCATTTAACAGGATTTTTAAATAATTTAAATAATGTTGGAAATGTAATTCTAATTGATCAACCATTGAGTATTTTTCTGGCGACCGGGTCCTACGAGGAATGAATAGGTGATGATCGTATTTGCTGAGCATAGATTTTTGTGATGTTGTTTGTGCTTTTTTTCAACATTAATGTAGTATAAAACACATTATTTTGTACTGCTTCCACATTTTTAAAAATCATCTTAAAAAGTTTCACTCAAAGGGAGCATTATCAACTGACAAATAGTTACTAATCTGTTATAGATTTTTTGAAACCATGTCCGCTCCCAGTGTGGAGCTTCTGTTGAAATACCTCCTTTAAGTCATATGCATGAAAGAGGTATCTCAACAGAAGTTTTCCTACAAGAACTGCTTGTTACTCAGTTGCTCAGCCTCTCTTTTTCGAAGAGATTAAGGATAGACTGATGGGGCTAGGGCATGACTAGTGGTTAGCTAATCGCTTTCGCTATGTCCCGTTTTTAGGATAGGATGGGTGAGAGGGAATTTTAGACATCACAAACATTCATGACTACTAACAGAAATCCATAAATCGATTGAAAAATCAATTCATGAAAACTGTCCGCACCGGGGCTTGAACCCGAGACATCCGTAACTCTACGACGTTAACCACTGCACAACGGAGCCCACAATTAGAGATTAGCAGTTATGAATTTTAATTGTAGACTACTTAATTTCATGATTATCTTTAAATTCTTGTTATGGTTCTTGAATCAATTGGTTCATATTCCTGGTAAATTATTAAAACTCAATTTTATATAAATCGCCGAACGATTCAAATTTCATATTGGAATTCCATCAAGCACCCTCAGTCGATATCTTAAATTGTATAAATAGCCTTGATGAGATTTCTATTTCATCGGTTGATAATGTTCGCTATGAGCGAAACCGGCCCTGAAATGATAAATATGTGGAAGTAGTTCAAAACAAATTGTGTTTTCACTTTTAAGGTGTCAACTGTCAATTCTTGTTGGAAAGACATTATCACGGTTTCGCGCATCACGAGCATTATCATCAGTTGATAATGCTCGTGATTAGCGAAACCTATCCTGATCATTATAAATATGTGGAAGTAGTACAAATGAATTGTGTTTTATTTCTTAAAATAAAATTGTGTTTTATTGAATAAATATAATGCCTTTCGACCAAAAATTAACAGTTAACACTTTAAAATAGTTCAATGTAATATGCAAAGTATTCTTATTTGTAATCTAGTAAAATTAGACCAAAGTATGTTTTTTTGTGTTCGTTGACAGATATGTAAGGTCGATTAAAAAGGTCGTCATAAATCAATTCAATTTTGATAAATTTTCTTACGTTTCTTTTTGTAAAACATCTACTCTACACGCTCTTAACGCAAGCTTCCTTCTGTAATAGGAATGTGAAGTAACGTTGAGTTTGGTATAATATAATCTAACCGATTTCGGTGAATAATTAAATTTCATTTTAATTGGACAACGCTTTCATCGGTTCGTGATTAAATAATCAATGTAATATTTATCATAATCGAAAATGCACCGCTTTATTTCCGTTTAAAGGATTGTAAACACACCCGTGGTGTACCGTTTTCCGTGTTTCCCGATAATTCATGGTCATTGCATATCGTCCGCAGCGATTGCCGCTCGACAATAATTTAATCAGTCTCCTGGCTGTTCGAATATGGGGGTGGCTTGCGTGATGTTATATCGCTCGCGTGCTGTACCGCTAATCACGTTTTCAACTCACTGCCCGCAAGTGCTTGCATATTGCGTTGTTGCGCTGCCGTATTTAGGTATACTTTATCGAAATCACATCAAATCTCTCTCGTTCTCGATTATGAGCTTACGTACCGATGTTGCCTTTTAATTCTTTTGCGTAATTTTAACTGATAAATAAATAATGAAGCATAGGTTTGTCGCATTTAACCTTCCCGTTTTCATGCTATAAAGTCCCTTTGGATCATATTTTGTGTGTAAAACCTTACATACATATATAACTATGAGAAATTATCGAACGACGCAAGAATCTAAATTCTTAGTAGCATAACCAGCTCGAGACGTGTCTTGGTGCCGTATGAAACAAAACGGTTGCATACGGTACGTCATGCATCTCGGATTGTTACTATACTAATACCATACTGCTTTATACTATATTATACTATAATTTTGTATTTTTCTATGGTAAAATTGACGAGGTTTTCAAATTTTGATTAATTATACAAATAAGACGTAAACTGTATGAGCGAATGATGAGCGAAACCGGCCTTGATCATATGTACAATTTATTCTCAGTATGTTTGCGGATACACTGGATACTTAATTAATATCGTAAAGTGTTCGAGTAAGTCACATTTTTCTCGGCCGTAAACAACGGCTGCATTTACACGACGGGTGGAGATGGGGGAAAAAAATATTAATGCCTTTCCTTTTCATCGAAAATTGGCAGTTAACACGTTAAAAGTGATCATTTCTCTGTGTGAATTCGTTAGACCTCAACAATGTGGCGTGGAAAGATGATCTTTCAGTTGGGCGATATTACTTTGTCGTTTTGTGTACATATAGTATATTGCGGACGATTTATGTCACGACTAAAAGTGCGATTGTTGCAAAGCTATACAGACGATAAAAGTTCTCCGCGACAATGTCGGTCTCCCGCTGTGGCCTCAACGTCTGACTTTGCATTGATCGCCATGCAATTCCATAACTGAATATATTGATTTAATATCAGTGCATACCATTGTTATTGCCTTTGAATTGTCGCAGCATTCTCTTCTATACAAAGTATCTATAGGACAATCAATCATTCATTCATCCACAAAAGATACTTTGCATCGCTAATTATTCATTAACTGACGCGTAGGTGGCCGACGTTTGTGAGGTTATAATATCGTCGGCTCCGTGGTGCAGTGGTTAACGTTAGCTTCAGTTACGGATGTCTCGAGTTAAAGTACCTCCATTAGGAGTACATACGCTCCATATTGGGAGCGGACATGGTAAAATAATATTTCTAACAGAAATTCATAAATCGACTGAAAAATCAATTGACGAAACGAAACTGTGAGAAACCCGTGAGAATCGTAACCGAAGCCAACGACGTTAACCACTGCGCTGTGGTATTGCGATCCTAATTGGCCATAGTTATTAGTGTTACTACTATTGTTTACGCGTTTTTTAAAATCTGTTTTTGTTATACTGTATTCAATAAATATATTAAAATGTCGGTATTGACATCTTCATTCGCTATCGCAACTCCTATTCAGGACTCGCGTCAAAGCGTATTTGTGGAATAATTTACGCTCCACTATTTTTTTTTCGAGAAGAATTTCAGCTAAAATTGAATTTGCTATTTCACATGCGATGAAAGTTTTTGTTCTGATATCCGGATACTGTATTATTGAAGGGGTTATAAATAATCGCACTTTGTGTTAGATAGTATTCACTTGAACTTTTATTTCGATAGTTTGCACTTTGGATTAGATAGTATTAACTTAGTACGCTCAAACTTTGATTTCAATAGTTTCCTGTTAGTCACGGTTTCTTTTAACAATGTGAGTTAAGTTGTAGTTGGTTATGTTAGGGTTAGTCTGGTTTGGTTTGTGTAATGTATTCTAATGCGTGGAGCAAAGACAATATAGGCAGCCTATTATAAGATAGAAGAACAAGTGACATTTCATTTTTAACTATTTGAGTAACTATTTGATAACTACGTGAGTATTTATGTTGAGTGAAAACTATTTCTATGTGAAAATATTTTTTCGTGAGTGTAATATGTTTCTTCAATGTTAAAATATATTTTATTATGTGGGATCACTTTATTTTTAATGAAAGATTTTGTTTTTGTGGAATGTATTTGTTATGAGTGAAAACTATTTTTATGAAAGTGAATATGACCTAAGCAAAAGTGCATTTAATTGTAAGTCTTAATAAAGCACAAGTTCTGTGGTGTGTTCACAGTTTCTAAATTCATTTCAAAAGCGTCAATGATTATTCTTTGTTCGTTTCTGAGTATATATTCCACATCATTCAAATATGAATGGTAATCTTGCTGGCTAGGAAGCGTAAAAATAATCGAAAATCATCACATAGCAATGCTAAAATCTATCTTGTTGATGTGTTTAATATAAGTAAACTATTTTTTCATGGGCGTCTAAATGAACGCAGTTACAAAAACCTTCTTGTCAGCGCTAGGATTGACTTGCCGTAAACATAGTTTTCTTTTTACATTGGAATGTGATTACTCGCCATCCTATTTCAAACATAATACGAGACTATGTTTAGATAGATGGAATAAGTGAAGAAAACAATAGAAAATGTTTCATTCTAAATATCATATATCTGTATCTCATAGGCAGACGGATACAACTGCTAAATACCAAATTGGTCAGGAGAGCCTAAAAACAATTTATGTTTTGAATAAATACTCATAATTTCCAAGAAAATCTACGGATTGCGATTATTATTTTTTTATATTCTAATTCAATTAAAGTTCTTCTGTAATGTGTAATAAATAAATTAATTAATATGGATTTGCATCCTTTTGTATATCATTCCTCTTTTTGTAGTTAAGCCAATAAAACAATTTATCTGTATAAATACAACAATTCGTATTACATTTAAAAAAAAGTATTTTTATATGTTACTGTGCCCGCAGACACAAAGTTATCGCGAGGCAGAAAGATGCAAAAGGAGTTGTATCCTAATGCGTTAGTTTAAATTTTAAATGATGAACTATTGAGATGCAATTCTGCTTCATTATAGATAATATGGCACTTGCATCTCCATCTTATTATAGCAGCTAGGCCTTGCATCTATCTGCCAACCAATAAATAATGCTATAATTTAAGACATCGACTGAGGGTGCTTGATGGAATTTCAATATCAAATTTGGATTATTGAGATTTTGTACACTTCCATGTTAGTCCGTGTTAGTGACAAAATACATGGAAGTGTACAAAATCTCAATAATCCAAATTTAATAAATAATGCCTTTAACATGACGAATCCGTCAAAAAAGGAGTGCATCCGTCTGCCTCTGAGGTACAGATATTAAGTATCATAATAATAGTTCGTATACAGGTCTTTCGTATTAAGGACTCCAATTCGAAAATTTGAATTTTCAATGTGCGAATATAGTCTGTTCTTTTTTAACTATTCGATATTCAAATATTTTGGACAACTATTTTTAATGAAATATTTTACAAAATCGACGAGAGATCGCATCATAATTTATCGGGATTTCAAGAACAATAACGAATATCCTCAGGTAGTGGTAATTTTTATATTCACCCGGGACGGGTGATTTTATTACTTGAGTTTGACGAATTACTCGGAGCAAAAAAAACATTTAAACATACCTTCATTTCAGTAATTGAAGAAATACCGTTGTAGTTAACCGACGCAGCTGCACATTTTAAATATTGTAATAAAATGGAGCGGTATTGGAATATGTTTTTGAATGTTATTTTATTAATTATTCAAATCGAATTTTTAATAATATTTCCATACTTCAGAAACTAATCGAATATAGTCGAATAATTTCAGTTTTACTATTTTAATATCCGAATAGCTGGAATCCCTATTCGTAATAGATTATACATTTTATATCCACAGAAGAATTAATGATAATACGGTATTTCTTTGTTGCTTTCACGCCTTTTATGTCAAGACATTAAGGCCTCTGTGGTACAGTGGTACAGTAGCATTACCATATCGATTATCATGGGTTTCAGTTCCGATAACGTGTTTGTGACGTTATTTTTCCCCGTGTTGATCTCGAGCCACTGTGAAAAACTGATTCCATGTATAAAATTGGTGCACGTCAGGTTTGTTTTCAAAATGATAATTTTGTATATCCCGATCTGTTATATTAAGTCGCAGAGTCAATTAAAATCATGTTGGCGTAACTAATAGGGGCAGTATATAATAATTATGCTAATTTGCCTAGTCATATATTCCCGGCCAATACTGTTTTCGCTTTTCCCATTCGATGCATGGACGAATTTTGTCATGATGATTTTGCGCATACTAACATCGGCAGTGTTGGCACACGAAATAGATTTGAATACATACATACATACAGACAGCGATCGAAAACCCACCTGTCTACACTGTATTGAATTGTTATTAACGACGCATCGATAAATATTCGAAGAGAGAGAGATATAAAACGCGAAGAATACATATAAAATTTTTCGTTTTAACGACGGTCGTAAAAGTATACTTTTGATGGCTTCCATTTTTATGATATTAATCGAATGTTATTATACTTAGACACGCGTATGCAAGATCTGATCGGGCGCCATTCGAATATTATAGCAAATAAAATTATTATTATGCGCAGACGTGGTGTGCCGCAAATGTCGATATCAAAGTGCTCAATAGAGTTAAATGTGCGAGCATTTTATTTCATCTAATTCCTTACGTTTGGGCAACACATTTTTTCAACACGGTCTTAGAATATACCTTTGGATATTGATGGATTATGGCATTAAAAGGGGAATCGCCGCCGAGACACTTTTTCAAATGAATCAAATAAGGCAAAACAGTTACGTTGAGAAAGCGCTTAGTATACAATAAATACTCGAAAATACTCTTATTAAATAAATTATACGTTATTATTCTAATATATGAGTAAATTAATTTGACATAATTTCTGTGTCAAATTTGAATCGTTATAATGTTGTACGCGTCCAATACTCTTATTAAATAAATTATACGTTATTATTCTAATATATGAGTAAATTAATTTGACATAATTTCTGTGTCAAATTTGAATCGTTATAATGTTGTACGCGTCCATAAGTTTTGTTACCAACGACCCGGGTTTAGCCCTTTACCATCTTCAGGCAATCAAATGTACTTTAGTATTTTTCGTGAACTTATATAGATATAAGCGATGTGATCCAGATTTATTTAAATTATAATAATGTCAAATTTGGATTATTGAGATTTTGCACACTTACATGTATTTTGTCACTAACGACCCGGGTTTCGCCTTTCGGCATCTTCAGGCATTCGAGCACACGAATGGACTCGAACTGGTCAGTTCGAAACCCGGGTCGTTAGTGACAATATACATGGAAGTGTGCAAAATCTCAATAATCCAAATTTGATATTGAAATTCCATCAAGCACCCTCAGTCGATGTCTTAAATTATATAATAATGTCACTGAGAGGATAATAGTCCTATTTCCATTATTAACTTTACAGAAAGAGCAAAAAAAGTTTTTTTAAAACGGTTTTTATTTTATATCAATTAGGATAGATAGTTTTTCTCTTATAGCTTTCGTTATTTAGCAGTTGGATAGATAAGGGGGTTGGAAAGTTTCATTTGCAAGTGAAATCTTGAGTTTTTTTAGGATTGCTTACTCCGTAAATGCATTGTGACATTGGACTGATTTTGAACAGGGTTTTTTGGTAACCAGCCCACATACGCCAAAGTTTTATTTAAATAAATCTAAATAATGTGACGTTTATTACTCTATTTCACTATTTTTGGATATGTACTTAACCTCCGAGATACAGAATTGTTTAACAGCGAAATAGATTTGTATATTTTTATGGAAAGTGGAAATACAGTGGCCTACTCATCCGATCGTAATAACGAAGCGAATGCTAGAGCGATCAGCTAACCACTACGCCTTTCCTAGCACTATCATTGAAAAAACTTATTTTGAGATACCGTCATTAGTAGGCCATATGCTCCACATTGGCGCCAGTATGGTGAAAAGTGAACAAAAATCTGCCCAACAATATTTGACGATTCTTTTCTTAGCGTTATTTTAATATAATTCTTCCAAGATAATGTCAATATTTAACGTGTATGTAAATGATCCATATGCTTGGTATTCCGTACGGTAAAAATTGCGTCGGAAGTATTTAATTTGCCAATTTTGACTCGCCCTTGACGCTGCTTATTTTACAAAGTAACAGTTGACCATTATTGAAATTAAACGTTTCATGTTTTTTCCCACGCCTGAATTTCGTGACGGTCACTTGTTAATTTTCCAAACGGCACCCCAGAGTGACACATTAACCCCTCCGTGGGACGGGTGATATTGCCTAATTTAATCCACCATCGCCATAAATTACTGAATAATGTATTGCATTGCCATCAGCGGAATAAAAATTATCAAAACTAACGGTAGTTTTTTTTTTATCGTGGCTAAGTGAATTTGCAGATTAATATCATAAAACCGATTTTGATTATTTATTTTTAACCTTTGACATACGTGAAGTATATAGACTCTAATATCTAACTCCAACTGACAACAAGGCCACATTTGTTGTATTAAAATTTTCTACCAAACGCATTTAAACGGATAAACCTTGTAAACAAATTGCCATCTTTTATTATAATTGATTTCTACCAAGTATTCATCAAATAAATCAATGAGGTAAATTGCACATAATTTAATGATACGCTCCTAGATACGCAAGATATGTATGTCGTAGCGTTATGAACAGTCGCTCAATGGCCGCATGTTTTTTTTTATTAAATTTCACCTAGCGGCCGGGCGATTTTGCAAAAAATTCGCAAAAAACTGTCATTTCACTAAATTCACTATAATTTGTAAACCAATTGTGATATTTTAACCAAATTTGATTTGATGGCTTCTAGATACTTCCTCCGTATAAATCAATGCCATTTGAGCAGTGGTTCTATATATGTGGGTTGCATACTTACGTGGTGAAGTAAAAAATACTTAAATCTCCTAAAAGGTCCTTTTTTTTTTAAATGTAAAATCTTGCAGATGTTACAGGTCGCCCCGGGACAGGACACGGTTATCATAATGACTCGAGCACCATAAAAATTGCCATATGGCTCATTCAAAAAATCACTACGCAATGTGTAAATAATAATAATCAATACTACGAGTGAGAAAAAAATAAACGTGTACCATCTAGGGGTAGTTTTATAAATACTAGTTTAATTTTTGTTAAATAATGCGTTGATGTGTATACCACTATCTCTCGTTGACATTTGAAATCAAACTCGATTATAACCCAGTGTGTTTTCAATAGAATGAAATGTATTACGTTAGCACTCATATATGAGTCCACGGACAGCAACCTAAGTTCTTCAAGGATTCAAATAAGAGTCCGCGGCCGTTAAGCTGTTGATAGAAGCATAGACACGAGCAAAAAACGGACTACCTTACATACGGACGCTACCACAATACTACATCACTTACTGTCAGCTGCACGCGTCCACCCGACCTTCTGGACAAGTCGACTGCCGATCTATTCTCAATCTCTGTAATTATACATGTTAGGAACACGATTCCTAAAAATACATTACACCACAAAAATCTATGTTTTAAATTCCGAAGAACTTCATATAAAGAAAATGTAATATTGTAGTCTTGCATATAACGACACATGACGTATATTTTGTAGAAATGAAAAATGTATTTTGCTAGAACAAAAATTGGTCCGACAATAAGCTAGAGACTCACTCACGTACCATCGCTATGGGCCCTCGGCGACCATAAGAGGCTGCGACGCCGAAACTTTTTCGTCTTGCGACCGCTAAAGTTTAACTTATTGAGTATAGATTTAGCCACTCCGGTTTGTGTTTTCTAGAAGTAAATACAAAACAAACATGCGAAATGAAAAAAAAATGTTATTCAATCAAGATTCTGCGCCGCAATATAAACATTATTTCGTAATATAAACAATCAACTTATGGTTTTAATTTGAACGAAATGAGATTTCGACATGTGACTTTAGTTTTTATTGTTCGGCAAATCGCATACCCAACTTCATTTGGACATGCAATGAAAATCGTTAATAACGATTAATATATAACTCTTATCTTTAAGGGAACAGAAAGAAAACATTACATCCGGACTAAGGTATCCAATCCCTGGATCCACAATTTTTCAATAACGTGACTAAGCGTTATTTTACGTTTAAAATTAAATATTAAAATTATTTTTGTGTCCATTACTGCTTAAATTGGAATAAATGTATGGTTTTATATGGCATGGGGATGGAGTTTTTTATTTATTTAGAATCTGAAATTATTTTTGTTATATTTGATAAAATAATGCAAACAAACCATACTTAACGATTGTTCGCATTTATAGGATTATTAAAAATTACACGCATATGTAATATTACTCAGAGGGCCCACAAAAATACTTGACGGGTCGTGGTTTTCCAGGTCTGTTATAATCGATATGTCGTGACCTATTTTCACGCCAGAAAAATCTTTTTATTATTATTATTGTTATGGAAATTTACAGCAAATAAATTTGCACAAAGCTTTTATCTTATACACATAATATGCGTTGTAAAAAAATTTCACTGAAGATGGCTAGAGGCAGGTCTGTCTCGATCTATGGATTTGCTTCTCCATTTACCAGCACTTTTTCCTACATATATTTACCTACTGAAACTGAGCTTGCCAAGAAGGTTCTTCAAGTACATACTGTTTTAATAAATATTAGCTGATGGCTTTGAATGGAGGGGAAATTAAAAAAAAAACCCTATACCGAATAGTGATTGTAGGTAATTATTATCAGTATAAATTATTGTTCGGAATGTGATATTAAGTGTTTATTTTAATTTCCCAGATTGTAATTTACTTTCGAGAAGATGGAGTTCGAAGGCGAATGTATTAAAAAAATGAATATTTGTCTTTGATAGTTTTTCATGAATATCGAATAATAATAAAAATAACTATATTCGTCAATTTGCTAACCACCTCCTGGAAGAAGCCTACAACATAACCTCTAAATCAGCTACGATATGTTTACATTTGTGTGAAAAAAGTATTAGACTTAATCTCTTGGAACAGCTTGAAATTAATTGATACAATCATGACAATAATCTCCGTAATGACCAAACAAATATTAACCCATCACCCTTACTGAAACCATTACAAGATGCTTATGTAATTACGCATAATCAGTAAAATTTCAGTACACTTATCTTAACGACTAATTAATGACACCACTTAAGCTCCTTTTCTAAAAACACAATTATTAACCTTGAATGATTTAATTTTAAAATAAACATTATCATGTTTGGATACGTGAGTTTACATGATATTGTCTATCTCTTCTAAACAGTATATGTCTAAGCCAAATAAGTTTAAGTATAGTTCTGACGATGGCGTAAAGCCGAAATAGCTATCAACTACCTGATAAAAAATTTGTAGAACTAAAAACTTTGTTCTTTTATCCTATTAACTATATTCGTATTGGGATAATGCAGGTGCTTTGCTTATTCAAGTATTAAAGGTGGTCGTGTTGTATGTGAAGGGGAGGAAGCCAGGCGTGTAATATTCGCGCATTATTCGTTACTCTTGTAGGTCAACGGTCAGCCTTCAACACAAACTTGTCTCGATACAGTGCTCCCGAAGCACCTATCATAATATTTTACTTTCTTGAGGCCGGAAAGAGCTTCTCACCTTTCTTTTTAACGCTCTGAAATTATTCTTATTATTTCCGCAATGTATTTTTCTTACTATTTAATTAGATAATAGGTGAAAGTGAATTTTAAAATAAGCTATTTCCAATTTAAGTTACTCATAAAGACCTTTTTGTACTAATAATGTAAGAATATTACTGAACGATTCGAAAAATAATCAATTGTATTTCACTGATTGTTCATTTATTCTCGCCAATTGAAAATGCTCACGCGCTGACTGAATTCCTTCTTTTATTATTATATTACTAGCGAGTACCCGGCATGCGTTGCAATGCCATTCAAAGATAAAAAGTTTTTGTGTTTTAATTCTGTTAATTGAAGTGCTTTTGGAAACACAATATTTTTTATTTTCGTCTGGTGCGTACACGAATAACTCGCTTTTCGACGCGTGAGCAGGCCACTTACAGCTGTCCATTTGAGAAGCATGGATTTTACAAATTTAGTCCACACACTTGTAGCTATTGTTCCTGTGCTTTGTTGATGGTCATTGCAAATGTCGAGTCGCACCGGAAACTGCAGAAGTTTGAATTCGACTGGCATATCTGTCGGAATCATTGGATGCGTGGCAACAGTACAACGTCTCTTTTAAATTTTCCATTAAGACCGGTATTTGGAATTTAACAATGAACACCACGTGCTATGTCACACATGAACTGGAATATCGCTGCATGTACTTATTTGATATGTTTTTTATTCAGAAACCTTCGCTGGTGTTCGCACAACAATTCACCAATGTTTCATCGCAATTGGATGAACGGTATAGGAACTCATACGGGATAAAAAAACAAACATTTATTTTTAAATGTATATCTATATAAAGTCGTGATATAAGTACTGAAAATTCCGTTTTATATTTATAAACCTGCAGCTTTTTCAACTTTTTACTGCGCCTTTATTCGGTTTTCACATTATTTCCTTCGCAGGGAAATAATCCTCGCTGAATCTGGGCTACTGTAATGACAAACCGGCGCTATGTGATACAGCGCAATATTTTGCCTGCATTATTGCACACTCTGCTTCCTTTGTTACATAAGACCTGCACACTCCATTTGTACCAAGAATTTTATTCTCAGACTCTTTTATGCCTCTAAGCTGTGATTTGATTGGTGCATCTTGTCGCTCGTTTGCTAGATGAAAGAAGTCTTGCACACACATATGTATATAATATATATTTTGCACACAAGCTGACAATACACTCTCGCGATTTAATTTTGAGCTTTATATTTTTCCATTTTCCCGTTTCTCTCTCTTCCTCTTGTCTGTTTTTAAGAATTCTTTTATTGCCCGGAGATTCGCGGAAATTCTTGCCTCATATTTTTTCGAAGATTTGATTCCGTTTTATATATGAAATTAGATTTTTTTTATTTTTCACGAATACTGGAAATCTGAATAAATTTTTTAAGCATACGCTCAGTATTTTGTTTCGCGTGTCTCGAAATTATCATTTTTTCCCTTTGAGTGAAATTAACCTCTTTATGATTGTTTTTTTTTTTACATTTTCGCTTTGATCAAATTTCCATACCACTCGGATGCAACGAGCGCGATTTTTAAACGGATTCTAATCGTTGAAATTTGTTTTCTAAAATTGCGTTTATGCAAAATTTGCTTTAACGGCGTTTTGAGCTTAGAAGCTTAATTCAATTACTTCTGAAATTTATGGAATTATCACTTTCATCGGAATTTATTTAAGTATTTATTTTAATAATCGATCTCGTAAATTAATATTTAAAACACTCAAATAATGCATTTTAATTGCTCTTCTAAGAAAGCTTTTAACTTGAGAGACTGAAGGTGATGATTTAATTCGCCTATCGGTCTCATATTTTATGAAATTTACTAACAATTATATGTAACGGAATCTGTATTCCGCGCCATTATTTCAATAATATTGGTCAATGAATATTGTAACATCGATTATTACCAATTTTACCTGACGTGCTTTTTATAAAAGTTATTGCTAATTGAAACTTGATGTACATACGTCCAATCCTTTTTTACGCTACACATTGGTTCCATAAATTGACTTGTTAAAAAAATACCTTACTTCTTAAATATAAAATTTGATGATAGGTTCCAAAAAACAATTCACCTAAAAAATTATCAAGAATGTATGGAAAACTAAAATTTAATTTTAATTAGAATTTAAAAAGTTATGTCATCTGGTTAGGATACGTCGCCGGTGACACGTATTGTAGGGAAGTGAAGAAATAAACTAGTCTAAGGTGGTTAAATTGTTAATAGCTTTTGATGTTTAACAAAGTTTCGAAGATTCAAAAATTCGCATATATCGCAGATTTTCAAGTACTTTGTATTACATGAGATATTTATACGCAGTCATCGTGGTAATATAAACATACCAATTAAATCAGATAAAATTATATTCACTTAAATATTGGAGTCACTCGCCACTTTCACTGTCAGTTACCAAATGCCTTGTTTGCGATTTTTTGAATGGACTTAGTGAATTTCAATCATATTTGAAATTTGCCGATGCGCTTGATGAAATGCTTTTAAAAGAAATAATCGCGTAAAAGTGAATATATCGCGTAAAAAAATGAACGGTGTAATCCATAAAAAACGCATGACATGAGGACTGGGCGTAAGTATAGGAATGATTTGAAAAATATATGTAGTCAAGCTATTTAATGATTCATGAGTTTACAGTAGATTATTTTATCGAAAAAATACACATGCTAATAAGGACAACAATTACGTTTGTGAAATAAGGGAGCCATTGCGTTAGTTGGTATATTCACTTTATCTTAATTTAATTTTCCTGAAAAAATATAAATCTTTGTTACTGTGGAGACTAAAGTCCTTTCATTTCACTGATATTTGAATATATACTTTTGACTATTATTACCAGCCTGTTATATCGACGTCTTCAGAGATATTCGTTACTCATTTTTAGTATCCTATAATGGCCATAATTAAACAGTAAAATATAATCGCCCAGCATTTCATTGGACAGATAGATGTGCCAGTATTCTTCTTAGATTTAGAACTAACTGAAACTGTTTCATACAATTCATATATAATGATTTCATTCCATAACGAAGGACACAGCAAAATAATTCATGATAACAAAACAAAAGAATGCGTTTCGAAAATTTTATTTGTAAGTATCGTGTTCTATATAAGTATGTATATATTTTTGCTGTCGCGTACTTTCTCTCCGAGTGCGTTGCATGGGTCAGGATAGGCTCTCCTAATCTATCCCAAATCGAACCAATAACTAAGAGTAAAGAGAAAAAAACCCTTCCAACGGCGAGATAAGCCTGTCCCAAATGAATCGCTCGCTCCCGCGATGGTCTGGGCCGTTTTTCGTAAAGGTCGCCGAACCCGGCATCGATCTTTTATACTTTCTGTATTTCTGTATCATTCGTCCCAGTACACTTGCAATATGGCGACGTTTGGCTATTTATACTTTTTGCTGTACCCGTACACGAATTGTAATTTCGTGAATTTTCCTAATTAATTACAATATTTGTTACACCTTATTTAATCATAACCAGCGAATGAACACAGCGTGGAAATGAACATTTGATTAAAACGCGCCATGTATTGAATTTAAAAGTTATACTCGATAAGCACATGTTTCCATTCCAGTTATGAGTTAGTTTAAAAGGTACATTATATCTTCTTGTAGCCCCCTCTTGATTAAATTTGGATTTTTTTTCGTACTTATCGTTAAATGGCCAAGAATTATACACAGATAGAATATGATGAAAACGTGATGTTCTTTTATCTTAAATATTTTTTTTTGTATGTCGTATTCTATTTGTAGCAAAATGTGTCTTGCGCGTTTGGGTAAATTGGCCGTCTACAGTAGCCTTCTAATTCTCATTTGTATTTATCATTTTTCTGCAACCCTTACATGTATAGCCTTTTTTATTAACTTTTGCCTTTTAAATTTATGCTTTAAGTCCTGCCTCAAATACATATATTCAATCCCACGTTATATTCAGGCTAATGCGGTATTTTTGTGTGTTTAGTGACTAATCTCTGCGAATTCTTCCATTTTGTAGCCGCTCAGTCATTACTGCCCACCTAAAATGTTCGGAAGTATAAATCGACATGACCGTACCATTGACGTGGATGCCAAAACAGGAAGGAAAGCGACTCGATACAATCATTACGGACGGATTTTTCCCCAAATAAATCACATGACTGTCGCCTGAATGTTGTTTTGGTTCAGTAGCTCTGTCGCATTACGACCGACTTTGTCCACGACCAGACACACTCATTGGTGACGGTAGCTGAAAACTCCATTTGCTGTATATTATGTTGATAACTTTATTTGAATGAAATTGATAAGCTTTTAATGAATTAAAAATTGTAATCAATACATTGTCCACAGAGTGCGTCAATATCGTGCTAAGTATCATAAAAGAATCAATTTTATTTTTATGCTAACAATATTTTTCGACAAATTAGCCGCCGAATTCAGTTTCAGAATTGCTTTACTTAACCCTTGCTTATATGTCATTTATCTCTCGTATTTCCGGCCAAACTAGAAGGAAACACTTGTGAATATATGCGTTAAAAAATAGTTCAAACATTTAGGTAGAAAAATTACGCAACGGATCATGAAAATGTCAAGTAGAACACAATGAAATATCAAATTTGAATTATGGAGATTTTGTACACTTCCATGTATTTTGTCACTAACGACCCGGGTTTCGCCTTTCGGCATCGTCAGGCATTCGAGCGCACGAATGCCTGAAGATGCCGAAAGGCGAAACCCGGGTCGTTAGTGACAAAATACATGGAAGTGTACAAAATCTCAATAATTCAAATTTAAATATTGATTAGTTCTGCGACGGATGTTCAGTTGCTTAAATATTAAAATTTCTTACGCTTTGCCCCGTGTACGCGATGTCGTAAAATTAGCTAAGATTTTATTGGTTATTAGTACGATTTTGATACTCTTGCACAAATGTACTGCCTCGAGTGGAAAGTTCTCCCCCTTTTCATTAAAAATCACTCGTAAATTCTTCATCTTATAGAATGTTCAATAGTCAATAGATAATAATAATCAACAACTAACTTACAATATAGATATTTAAAAAATAAAACACATTTTGATTTGTACTACTTCCATATTTTTTGATATCGACCAGGATCGTTTTCACTCATCGAAAGCATTATCAATTGATAAAATATAAATCTTAAGAGGGTTATTTATATAAAATCGATTGTAAAAAAATATCAGTTGTATAAAACAATCGGTTCAAGATATATGACAATAATTTAAATAAACGTAAATGAACAACTGTCTAAAATGTTAAACACCTATTACAAATAAATAGCTACTAATCTGTAACTAAACATACTAAAAGTGAGATTATACGTTGAATTAACTTGCTTTAAAATAGCCGAATTGATAATACTATTTACTAATATTTTGATAATTTGATATTGTGGGTAATCTGATTTGGCTTGGGAATCATTTGTCGTTTATCTCATTATCGCGTGCAAACTAAGGCAGTCCCATTTACAAAAATACGAGCTCTCCACCTCGGCTCACCTGTTTCTCATGTGTTGCGACAGCGTAATATCTCAGGGCGATTAAACCGAGAAAATCAATAGCGAGGAACAGGAATTTTGCCGCCCGGCCACCGACCGAAAGCATCTTAAAGCGGTCGCAACTTTTGCGGAAAACTCACTTAACAGTTTCGCTCCCAACTTTCGCCGCTGGCTTACTTTTCATTATTTCTGCGAGAACATTCGAGTAATTGCCAATTCCACCTAACATTTATTCAGATAAGATTATCACTTGCGATGTAAGTTTCCGTATTGTTAGTCTGTGCGAAATTTTCGCCATAGTAAAAAAAACATATTCACGTGTCTGAAAGAAACTTCTAAGACGCAGAAAAGATAATGGTGGAATTATTTTTATTATTTCATTTTGCAGTCAGGAAACACTTTAGTCTAGAGGTGTGAAATCTATACCTATCGGAGGCCACATTTACTAATCTGTAATCTAAAAAAACCGCATTATAAATGTAGTATGTTATAGAAATGCAATTAAAAAACTGGATTCAGTCACAAGGCCCCACCTGAGGACCTGGAAAGTTGCAGGATCTACACTTCTGCTATATACCTTTTCAACGTTTTTTCAATTTGACAAACTTGTAGTGTAGAGATATTCAATCTTATCTATGGATTCGGCGGTAAATTTGTGGAAATTCATTATTAATATAACATTAAAATTGGTGGGGAGGGGGTAAGATACAAACAATGACAGTATTAATTAACATAACACTCCACGTCCAGTAGAACGAAACAGACACACCCTACCCTTCAGTTTTAATTTAAGAATTAGGATCATTGTTTACCTTAGAAATAAATAACCTTACGATATAGGCAGTCTGACGATGCTTCTTAAAGAGGCGAAACGCGTCACATTAGTGACAAAGCCAGTGGAATAACAAAGTTACCAATTTTAATTTTATATTAGCAATTCAATCATTCCCTGCGTACACGTTTTCTGCGTTGGTTCGTACCCTACCCTTCAGTTTTAATTTAAGAATTAGGATCATTGTTTACCTTAGAAATAAATAACCTCACGATATAGGCAGTCTGACGATGCTTCTTAAAGAGGCGAAACGCGTCACATTAGTGACAATGCCAGTGGAATAACAAAGTTACCAATTTTAATTTTATATTAGCAATTCAATCATTCCCTGCGAACACGTTTTCTGCGTTGGTTCGTTCATAATAGCCATGCCTGCACGTGCACCTTGCGCTCTAAGTTTAATTTTCGTTATTATTTTGTAAATGTCAATAATGGTAGAATTTGGATTATTGAGATTTTGTACACTTCCATGTATTTTGTCACTAAAGTTTTTGTCACTTAGTGACAAAATACATGGAAGTGTACAAAATCTCAATAATCCAAATTTGATATTGAAATTCCATCAAGCACCCTCAGTCGATGTCTTAAATGGTAGAATGATTGATACGAAACAGCAACGCGTATTTCGGATGGTTCTTAGAATATCTATATAATGCTAACATTATTATTAATATTACTATTTCCTCTACAACGCAATGTCTATTTTGGGCGCCGCCAGGAAATGTCCCCACACTCCTGTGTCAGTCATTGATCACAGATCCGGTGATACTTCACGCCAGGAAAGTGAGCATAAATTCTGAATTTCCTCGATTTTTTAAAAAAAGTAGAAATTGTGAAATGATCCTCTTGACAGTCGTAGCCTTACGTAGCGGATCCAGCTACCGTCGGCGCGACGTGACTACCGCCACCCGAGACTTATCGCAAATAGATGGCTGAAAAAAAATATCGACGGCTTCTTCCCCACACAAATTTCCCCATGCTCTTGTGGTTGTTTTCTTTCTGGAAGACTGCCAGCCTTTCGCCTTACTAGAATATTTACCTTGTGTCGCTCGCTATCGATTTACAAATAGGATATTCCACTCTGGTCACCCCATCATGGAATATTCCCAAATAATATATTATATAGATACTGTTTTGTTAAATTAATTAAACAATACCTACCACAGAATTACTTAAACGTCACACATAGTCATGAATAAAATTAATGCATGCTTTAAAAAAATAATTTGACTATTATTTAATACTAAAATAGGCTTTCTAGTTTTCGATATCTATTTAAGGGTAACATTGTCGCCACTTATGTGACATTTGTTTTATTCATTTAATAATTATACTGCCCTTTACTGCTCCTTAAGGTATCACAGGACGTCAATAGTAAATTTATATTACCCATATCTGTACCCCAGTGAACATGTCCTTAAGTTAAATGATCATAGCAAATAAAATTATTTCTAAGTCGTTCGTAAGATTAACATTTACATAAATGTGAAAAATAATAAAATCGAAAATTTCGTAAGCATTTTTGTAGTTTTAATGTTGTTACGTGACTCAAAAGCCAAAAAATCATTCAATTAAAAATAAAAACACTTAATACTTCACAGAGAATATACAAATAAACATGCGTGACGTAACATATACAACGAACTTATGATTTAAATATTTTTGGCACAATGCTGGTAGGTCCAAAAGCAAGGCAAAAGAATGCCAACGAGAAACACTATTTTTTAAATTTGTTTAAAAAATAAAATTAATATGTATCAATTTTAAGATGTTAACTGTCAATTCTTTAATGTAAAGGCATTATATTTCAAAAAATTTATTTCTACTTCCATATTTTATAACGATCATGACCGGTTTCGCTCAATTGATCATGCTCGCGATGATCATGTTTTATTTGTAAAAAGGCAAAAAATATAAACAATGGAAATTTGAATCATTTTGAATTTAGAAATGATTGAATCACTGAAATTTACCTAATAGTGAAAAGATTATATTTTTTCTTATTGCGCATTTATCAAAATTTCTTTACGATAATAATTCACATGCTGCAAGATGTTTGATGAAATCCTGTTTTTTGTTGTTGTTTGTAACTCTAAACAATCATTTTTTTACTACAATTATTATTATGATCTCATCTCCGCTTGGGTTAGGCGGTGCAATTATTACCTCACATCGTCAAATTGCCCATAGAAGGTGAATTGAAAAATATTTCAGTGATGAGACTATTAATTTATTTTACCCAAATAATCTAAATAAAGATATCGTTGTCTCATAGGGTAAAGGTGCTAACTCTGTTTTGACCAAAAATTAGATGGTTAATATGCATGATTGTTCTATTTAAAATCTTCTGTTTAATTATTTGATAATTAAGGTAAACGTACCAGTAGTTGACCACTTAAGACAAAAATTCAACAAAAATAACTATTAACGTTTAGCATTAGACTGAATGATGACAAAGCAAGTCTATTTATTCATAATGGATCAAATGTCTTAATTAATATGATAAGATACAAATTACGAAAGGGTCTGTTACAAAAAAATTGTGTTCAATTTTTAACAACCATGTTAATGTTTCAGTAGTTGGCTATCTAAAAACTTGAAAGTTCCAGTAGTTGACCATGTCGAATCAGAGGGTTTCATGACAACCTTTCATCAGAGTTCCCTCAGAGCTTCCTGTAAGACCACTCTCGGTTGAATCAAGTAGCATATGCTTACATTCACTGATTTCCTTAAGAAATTCTCTTAAGAAATTCAAAATAAAATACTTATTGCATAAGAGGTTGTTTTCAAATGGTCGCTATGACACCCCAATGACATATGGCGTTGTTCTTTAATCTGACAAAATATGGTTTCATCTGTCTGAACTCTACAATTTAGAGCAATCCCGCGTATACGTTTCTTATTTTGGGCACTTTTATTGAAAAAGGTCAACTACTGGTACATTTACCTTACATTTCGTCAAGTAAAAGCGATATCTTCTCCTCGGTGTCTAGTAAACCAACACTTATGTCTAAAGCTAAGTATACATCTGGACACTTAAGTCTAGGCAATCAGTTGCTCGACTGAGTGTCCAAGTGTGGACAGTCAAATAGAGCAGTGTCACTGCGGTCTAGCTAGACCGCGTCAGTCTAGCTGAAATTGTAGTGTGGACAGTTAGTGTCGCAGTGTCTCAATTACTCTAGCAGTTTTACAAATATTTGTCGTGTTTGTATCTTGTATATAAACGTTAGACACTGTATGTCAATTCGAGTCCATTCGTGCCCTCGAATGCCTGAAGATGCTGAAACCTGAAACCCGGGTCGTTAGTGACAAAATGCATGGAAGTGTACAAAATCTCAATAATTCGGTTATTATATGTAAGTAGAATGGCTTAAATATCATTTTCTGAAAAGTCGATTATCTCAAAACAAGGTTTTTTTGACTTAACGCCTTCTGCCACTATTACGACGATATAATATGTTTATCATACGTTTTTTCAGCATTAATCGTTCTTTAGTCCCGAAATATGTTCACACAAAACAAACACGAATCATTCGAAAGTTAGTCAAAATACATGAAAATGTATAAAATCTCAACAATCCAAATTCAAATTCAAATTTAAAAAAACAGATCATTCGAAATTTACATGATTAAGATTATGGGTATTTTTACCCGACCAATAGTCGTTATTGTAAAATTGTTTTGCAGAAATCAGTACGTGAAAACGTCAAAGTACTTTTACTCCTCCAAAGCATCGATTTTCTGCCAAGTCTCTTAAAAAATTTGTTTTTGCTTTAAAAATAGGAACATTTCTCACCATTAATTAGGTGATATACTAGTCATCAAATTTTGTATCAGTACACTATCATATCGACTTTGTTTTGGCCAATTGATACAACTCTAAAAATACGAAAATGAGTTAATTATTGGATCTCATTTTAAACCCGACAGAGCAGGTCTCGGCCAAATGATGTAAATTAGAAAAATAAATTGTCCACTTTTTGGAAGGGAAGCATCATTTTAAATTGGTTTCAGGTTTAAAAATTCCAATCCCCCCCACTTGATGTAAACCACTAATATCGACACTCCCTATATATAATCCCGTATCTCCAATCGTGATAATTTACAGGAGTGCATTTTAAAGATTCATAACGTAACGCAACGTATAATGTTTTCGATGAAAACAGTTTTTACTTTCACCTGAACAATTTCAATTTTGAGGGTTACATCGATTGGCCAAATCTTAGCCACTTAAGATTAACAGCAAATAGCATTCGATTTATTTTGCACATGTTTATTATCAAAATAGTTGAAACATATTTATGTGAATACGTTTTACTTTATATTTTATTTCTAAAAACAAAAATAAAAAAAACGAAAACCGTTGAAGAGACATATCTAAAGAAGTCTTTACATGTTCCTTCAGTTACATTTGCATGAGGCGCTCTTGAGAAGACGTTTCATGTCATCTAAGCGTAATATTATAATTTTAATTTGCCAAAATATAATAATACCGAGTATATTTATAAACGATTGTGTTTCACGATGTATGAAATAACAAATTGCATTCGTTTCTACCATGCTATTAAATCCTACTCAGAAACGCAAGAACGAGGGTAGTTCAGGGGGTGGGGGCGGGTGGTTTGGGGCTTGGAAAAAAATACACAAGAAAACAAGAAAAGTGGCGCTGTGGTGTGTGGGGTAATACGAGTGCAGGAATGTACGAGTGGCGCTCTGAGACTATGAGAACAAAGGTTCCTGTTTTGAATTTGGAACAAAAACCGTGGCCTGGTTCTGCGTTTGAACGCGGCCTCGAATTTTTTTCACTTTTAATCCACTGGGATGGAAATTTTTGTATTCTAGTTCTATGCATATTGTTGGTACACATTTAATTCTTTTTTTCTGTTCTTAACCCTTACAACGCGTGCCATTTTCGCACGAATTTATTTTCAGTCGTTTGATCTGTTAAAACGCTCACTATGGCTAAAATCAGGTCAATTTCAATACAAAGTTTTTTGTGAAATATATATTAGCTATCCCAAATACACCAAGAAGTAAACTAAACTCTTCGCATTCTCGCTAAAATAAATCGAAGAAAATGAAGGAGCTGAAAAATATTTAATCTACGACTTTGCAAGCTAAATGGCTTCAGACAGTTTTCATATACACCGCCAACACACTCACAAGCAAGCGCGTAGGCGCATACGTCCGTGTAATACATAGGGCTGACGATTAATGCTGCGTATCGGCAATTCAAAGCTGAAGTTCTAAAGACTGAATATCGAAAGTTCTTTTCAAAAATATATTTTCTTAGTGTTCTACTTGTCATTTTTATGATCTGTTGCCAGATTTTACCACTAAAAGGTTTAAACTATTTTTTAAAGCGTATATCTACAAGTGTTCGTTTCTGGTTTGGTCGGAAATACGAAATAAAGTCTTGAACATGTAAACATGTCCAGCGCGTTCATCGGGTTAATGTTGATAATTTATGCTTACCATTATAATGGGTTATAATAAAAATGATTTGTCTCTTCGTTTATTGTTTTAAGTTATGAATTCTTCACATAAATGCATACCTTTGGATAGAAATAAATGAATAAATATTTTAAAATTTCAATTAGAAGCCTTCCAAATTATTCTTTCATTAGACAGTCCCAAGAAAAATGTATTGCGACTCTTACAAACAGTACCAGTATTGGTTAAATGGTATTCTCTTGGTAGAACTCCATTGTAATAGAATAAAAAAAAATCCATGTCCGCTCCCAACGTGGAGCATATGGTCTTCTTAATGGAGGTATCGTAACTGATTTTTTCTATGAGAACTGCTAGTTAGCTAATCGGTCTCGCTGCGTAGCGAGACCGATTAGATCCGATCGTCAAGGGGCGTCCCTTGACGATCGGATGCGTGGGAGGGAGCTTTTGGACATCACAAACACTCAGACTACGAACAGAAACCCATAAATCGGTTGAAAGATCGATTTATGAAAACCGTCCGCACCGGGAATTGAACCCGAGACATCCGTTACCATAGCCAGCGACGCTACCAATTGCGCCACGGAAGCCGACAGATATAGTCGATAGCTATTTCGGCTTCACGCTATAAAAATTAACTAACACAATTTTCAAATTTGAATTGTTAGGATTTTGCACATTTCCATGTATTTTGTCACAAACGACCCAGGTTTCGCCTTTCGGCATCTTCAGGCAAACCGGGTCGTTAGAGACGAAATACATGGAACTGTACAAAATCTCAACAATTCAAATTTGATATTGAAATTAAATCAAGCACCCTCAGTCGATATCTCAAATTATTAATACAATTTTGTAGAACTGAATACTTTGATATTTTATCATAATATAAGAGGCACCCGTAGACATCCCAACCAAGGAAAAAGACATTGACCACCACCTAATGTCCGGCAATAGAGCCATCTATATATACTTTAAAAAAATCCAATCCAATTGTAAGTTTTACGAATTGAATAATTTAATTCCTGATAATATCTATAAAATTCTCTAAAAATGTTCATGAGGTTAGTTTTTAATGTTATGTGTCTGCCGCATATACCATCGTTTAAAGTCATAAATATATATTACTGACGTACCTGCATCGTTCGCAACAGCGACATTGCATTTTATCGAACGTGCATTCTGGCTTAACTCTCCGCCATTTTCTCGGCTGGCTCGAAATCGAATCATCCAACTTTTACTTACGTTGGAGTTTAAAAGAGTTTCAGGTCCCATTTGAAGCTATGCGTTCGCAAACTCGCGGCGACTCGGGGAACTGATTTAGTTCCACACTTTGAGGTTGTTCACCGTCTGCTGGACGCAAAACTATCTATATGTTATTACCTCCCGTCATCACAATGGCTTGTTCAGACGTCCCTCTGAAGTCGAAAGACGTATTTTCGATCGGGAATTAAATTGCCATTGGTATCAGACGGCGGTGATTCCATCCAGGGAATCACGTTTCCATGGCATACGATTCTAGTAGAATTGCCACAGATTGGAAGCTCTTTTCCTAAATAAAAATATGACGCAAACCGATATTACTAAGTGTTCTCTGAAACCAAAATAGACATTCACATAATTTCACATGATTTTACGCTGGCGTATCCATAATAGAAACGGACTAATAAGTAAGTAAAATTGTAGACGCATGTGTTCTAATAGGGTAAAATAGCTGTGTATTTAATTTTACAAGTTTATTACAAATAATGTTGATAGCTATTTCGGTATCACGCCATCGTTAGAAATACATTTTTTCTCTGTTGTAATGGTAGCCAGTCTGTTACACGCTGAATTTCTACTTACAACTTTTAGTGATTGAACTGGCATGTACTTTGTAGAACTACATTGTAATTCTAAATATTAAAATAATTTTGTTCTGCATGAAATATATGATATATTTAAAAGCTATTTCGTAACGCGATTGCTTAAAGCCGATATAACTATTTACTTTTAGAATCTAGTGATTTTTTCAATCGCAATATTAGCAATGAACACAAAACGAAGATTGCTGACTAATGTTTTTTTTGAATTTTACAACCATATTTACTGACTTTGAAAGGCGTACTTCATCAGGAAGTCTTATATTTAATGATGATGGAATAGGTAGCCAGTCGCTCTCTCTCATATTTCTTTGATGGTAAAGAAAGAAGGCGACTAGTTTTGAGCTAATATTTGTGTCGGGTAATGATAAGGGGGTCTAGGGAAGAAATACAATTTCAAATATACAGAAGGCCCTCGACTTTCGCACACAATTGGTTTCTAAAAATGTGTGGTAATGTTGAATGTTTGAAAATAGAGCAATTAAAAAAAAAACGTATATCAGAAAGTGTATTTTAAAATATTTATTTATCAATTGATCTACTGAAGTTAGCGAGACGTATTAACACTTGGCTGTTTTCTTTATAAAATTGTCAAGAAACCACACTTTTCTTTGACTTTTATTGAAAATGAGTACATTTAGTTTAAGACATCGACTTCCGGTGCTTGATGGAATTTAAATATCAAATTTGAATTATTGAGATTTTGTACACTTCCATGTATTTTGTCACTAACGACCCGGGTTTCGCCTTTCGGCATCTTCAGGCATTCGAGCACAGGAATGAACTCGAACTGTCAGTTCGAAACCCGGGTCGTTAGTGACAAAATACATGGAAGTGTACAAATGCTCAATAATCCAAATTTGATATTGAAATTCCATCAAGCACCTTCGGTCGATGTCTTAAATTTACCCTTTCGTCGAATTGCATCCCGTCGAAACCCACAATGCTTATTATAATTGTAAAATCACTGGTAATTCTAATATTAGTTGGAAAGCGGCAATTCGCCACTCTGTTAATCCGTTGTTTACAAAATAAGGATTAAGGCGATTCTCGAAATTTTAACTCAGGTATCAGTGTGGATCCTAGACTTAAAACTTACTAATATTTTAAATCGTAAATAATATTTGTCGTATTTGTATCTTCTATATAAACGTTAGTTAGACACTGTTTACTGTCTGTCAATTCGAGTCCATTCGTGCGCATGAATGCTTGAAGATACCGAAAGGCGAAACCCGGGTCGTTAGTGACAAAATACATGGATGTGTACAAAATCTCAATTAATTCAAATTTGATAATGAGTTCTATGACATGCTGTGTCTGTAGCAATAGGATTACATTCTTCCATGATTGTCAAAAATTTCTGAGCTCTGAATGAGATTGGATTAACGCATTAACATCTTCGTTGTCGTCGTCCATGTTTAGTTCATTCATTAGGTTAACTATTTCAGCTGTGATAGTTTTCGGAGATTCTTCAGAATTTAGAAAATCACTTGTGGGCATAATTGATTCCAGGTTCCTTTCATTATTGACAAATATTCCAACCCACGAGTCTACAATATTCGCGTTATGCCCTAACGCAAGATTTACCTTGTTTACGTATTTGAGAAGGTGGCCGTAAGCGGAGAAGAGTAAAGTAACTGCATGGAACGTACAGCTTTTCCATTATTGGCAAGAATCCAAATTTTTATAAATGTCCAAAAGTCGAGGGTCGTTTGTACTTATTTATTTATTGTAAATTAAAAAAAAATTGAAATGCATGGCATTACAGCTGATGCCAATGCGCCATGCATTTCACAAACATAATAACAGTAACAATAATAATAATTATTGAAAAGAATACTACTAATAAAAACAATACTGAAGATAAAAGCACTTTTTTATATTATTAAATACAAATAAACAAGACATTATAAATTTACAAGGAACAAATATTTAGTGAACAATACCCAGAGTTTATTGCTGAAAATATGCAGCTCTCTAGGCAGTGCATTAATCATCCGAACGGCTCTTGCAACCGGTGACTCGATGACCGACGCGAAGAACAAGTTTTAAGAATAAAAATTGTCTGGATATGGTTTCGTTCAATTGGGAGCATGTAAATTAATAGTCATGAGAATTTCAGGATTATAAACTCGTCCCCGAAGAAGAAGAGAGAAATGCTTTAGAATCGAAAACGATCTTCGTGCTTCAAGAGAGTGAAAAGATAGCATTCCTAAAAGAAGTTTGGTACTTATGTCAGAATCGTTCGATCACTCACTTGTAGTAACAAACAAACTGCATATTATTATTATAACATTGAAATAAAATGTGTTTTAAATTGGTTAAAAATATTTCGAAATGTTTTTCTTCGCTTTTTTTTAAACCCAAAACCACCATAGTTAACAATTTGTTGTTTTTCTCTGCGATTTTTAAATGTGATCCTCACGTCGAAATTACGGCAACCATTGTGCCGTGTATATTATTTGTTTAGCTCGTCTTTATGCAAACAATTTTAGCCAGCTTAGATTCCATTGTATTTTTCGGCTTTTCCCACGGGTTGTGTTTACAGCTGAACAATAAAACATGTTAAATAAGACATTTAACTAAGCTATAAGGTTTGAAATAACTCACTCGACGGTGATGGTTCTCAAATTTTGAATCACAGTTTTAATGCTTCAATAAAATAATTGACTTACTACATTACTAGCTTAAAATTATATATATTTCGTGATTTTATTATATTTTTTAACTGTTGGGATTGACGTATGGCCTGATTCAGAAACTGATAATATATAAATCCCCGGTTTTAAAGTGCAATTAACACAATTTTCGAGATCATTGTTGTTAAAGAATATTTTAAAAATAAAACACAATGCCTTTCCACCAAAAATTCACAGTTAACATCCTAAAAGTGAGTGTTAAAGAATACTCTGATAGTGCAAAGTTTTTTTTTTTTAATTTAGTGCTTACACAAATATGTGAACAATGAAATAATGACATTTCTCTGGAAACGTCAGTACGTCTAATCATAAAAATTTTAATATATTTATTTACTTGCATGATTAATAATACCGTTTATCTTCCATTTCCTAGAACAACTCGAAGCGAAATTATTACATTAAACATTGAATATTTTATTTTTAAATTGAAAGTATGATATCGGAGTAAGTGAGATGGTATATTGTTATGTCTCCTAAAATAATATATTATAATATATAGCATAGTTAAATTAAATTTAAAAACACTTCTGACGATGGCGTGAAGCCGAAATAGATATAAAAGAATGATAAACCTCTCACGGAGTTAAATATAATTATTTTTACTTTATTATAAAGGAGCGCTTTGTTACATCGAATGAATCTACAGATTGTCTCATCGCGTATATTCGAAACCGCTCAGCAACAAAAAAAAAATGCGTAGCAGCAGGATCGCTGTATTTCTTTTCGGCTGAAATATTTCTTAAGTCGGATGATAATAATTACTCTCGCATGTGGAGTAAATTAAAAATCGCACCCTTGGCTTTAGGCCTACGCTGTGAGCTAAGGGCAAACATTTTAAATCAAAGATGTGTGCCGTGCATATTATTTTATTTTAATTACACAACTTTTGTTGACTTTGCGAGTGTACGTTACTTAAATACGGCTGAAAAACTGTCTTATCTTTGAGTCGAAAGTTCCGAGGTCTATGCATTTCAACATTCGCCACATCTTTAGCTATCTTTATATGTATAACTAAATTCTTTGGTATTTTTTTAAAGAGAAACAGCATTCGAGAATAAGTCTGTAAGCGTGATTTCATGTACAGCTAGTCCTCGACTTACGACGGTTCGACTTACGACGATTCGCTCTTACGACAAAATTTTTTTAAAAGATATTTTTATTGCATCACACGGGAAGAAAGATCAGTAACAGCATTTTCAAATTTGGATATTTATTTATATAATCATATATTATAATTATACATCGTATATTTATTTATAATCATAAAGGAATTTCAACGCGATTCTTGCAGGCATAAACTTATATCATCCACTTCCATTATTCAGAAAGTTTTAATTTTCCACGTATCCCTTGCAGCCAAACCTTATTCCAACCATTTGTTTTACAAGGCAAATAATAAAATTGTGTTCACAACATTTTATTCTCTGTTTTATTTATTTATTAAAAACAAAGGATCTTCGACGCAATTCGCGACAAAGTTGTGATTGTCGTTTGACAGCTACAATATAAGATTTGAAACGCGCGCGCGTCTTAAAATGTATCCGTACCATTTTTGGTTGCAGTTGCTACAAACAAAAGTGACGTCGCTAAAACTGACACGAACCGAACAATACTTAATTTCAATTTTTGTGTGAAGTTCGACTTACGACCAGAGTTCAGGAACGTATCTCGGTCGTAACTCGAGGATAACCTGCATAGTATTCTCAGAATCGGATGACTTTAGTGAACATTGCTTTAAACTAGTTGAAGGCTTCGCGGAACCAGTTCATGTAATGTTTAAGAAATTAATCTTATCCAAGCGTTGGCGTCTATTGAACAGATAATTACAAATATGACGGATTAACTTGAAATATATGTCTTTAGGAAAGATCTTCAGCTCTTCAATAGTACTATTTTAATCAAACCGAAGTCATAGATCCACGAATGGATAAATTATTCATCACAATCTATGGAATCCGACTCACTCCTTGGATCGCAAGCTTAAAAATGTCAGTTTTCATAATTAAAAGTGTAAGTTATTCATGAAAGAAATCCAGGGTTTTATTATAGCCATAAGTATGCCCCAATTGCAATTGGAAATATGAAAAGTCATGCTTTAAGTTATTTATTTCAAAATGCTGCTTTTTAAAGTCGTATCGTTTGGAAAACACTTTGTTAAAAAACATTTTGTAATATTAAAATATTCAGTCACTTCGTGTTCATTAGTGTGCTCGAATGCTTGAAGATGCTGAAAGGCGACACCCGGGCCGCTAGTGACGAAATGCATGGAAATGCACAAAATCTCAACAATTCAAATTTAGTTTTAGTAAACATATGTTCTTTTAAGTGAAATAAAAAACAGTAATTTTACAACTAGATTCACATTCAATTGTTTGAATGTGACATAAAAATATACGACATAGGTTTAGTAAAAAATACAACAGTATTTTCTTAATTCGTGTTGGAGTGTTTTAGGTACAATGTCTTTCCACCAGCGAATGGAAATTTAATTATTACGCTTGAGTGATATCCAAAGGAATTACTAGCAAATACATTTTGATAATTTTTCATCTAAGCCTTACTATAATATGTATTAGTATGAACTTACCCGTCATAGATTACGGTATTGAAATGTTATAACATTTTATTTGATTTATACACCGCGAACGATTGGGTCATGAGAAAATTTCATACTTACATGTGATAATAATAAAACGTCTACTGAACGGTCTGAGCTATTATATTAAGACATTGATTAATCAGCAGTTTTGGGGCTTTCATATATATAGATATTATATAATACAATCTGTACATGTTATAAATTTGAGATTATTATGTTGCTATCACACGTCCACCGTTCGCATCTAACTCATTCGTTTACACGACTGAATAAGTTCCCGCTTATCCCGCCGAAACGAAAGCGTCCGGCATTATTAAAAAACGCGAATCGTAAATATATTTCGCGGCAGAATAACGTTATCTCGGCAATGTATGAAATTATGAGTCGGACGGTGCGCGAAAGTTTGCGAGCGCGCCGACCGAGGCAGCGTCTGACGCGCCCATTGTCTTTTTTATTTTATCAATGAAAACCGTTGCCGGGTCTATTGTGAAATTGGATTTTCACACGACGTAGTAAGAAATGGAGGAGCGGGCGCCAGCGCCACCGTGCGGCACAAAAGGAAAGCTTCTTTTGTTACTTGCGTTCCGTAACGGCAAACGGGATATTTCCACTCGGCGGCGCACCTGTACCCCGTTTTCACCTGTAAAGAGATTTTGAACAGTTACTGCGGCACTCCTCCCAACGAGCCGATAATGATGTAATTTTATAACAATTCTATTTCTTATAACTTAACTTTTCCTTCTGTCGAATTTTTTTTTTATTTGAATTCGGTTTATATTCTTTCCAATTTAGAAAAATCTGATAGTTCAAAGTTCCAATACTTCTTTCGTGTAAGATAGTCTGTTTATTTCTTACGATCAGTCGTAAGGTTTGGTAAATCATAAATCTTTCTCGAATTATAATACAATATCTCGAGGACATACTGGCAGATCTGAGATAATCGCATTTGAAAACATTATTTTTTTTCAATATTCTCTCCCTTGTACAGTTGTTTCTTTTTAAAAATATTTTTGCATATTATAAAGAATAATCTTTTTGATATACAAATCATAGAATTTGTTATCGATGAGTTATGGTTACATAAGAATAACAGAATAAAAAAATAAAAATATGACTTAATACTGTTTTTTTTCTAAGCCAGTGTATCCCATGTGTGTAATTCATGCGCTCTACCTGTATGCAAAACGTTAAATTGCATACATTTTGACATTTAAAACATCACCAAAAATTGACTTAATGCATTCTGTCAGTATGTTCTCGATATTATACATGCCTCTTATGATTGATCTCAAATAGAGATACCTTAATATATTTTTTCGCAGACGAAAGTATGTAATCGCGAGACGTGCGTGTACACATACACATATATATGTCATTAATAGTATGTATGAGTATTCATTCTTCGCACAGAAAAACCTATCCTGATCGTATAATGAATGATAAAATTTATTTATAAAACGTATATTTATTGAAATTGGTACTAATACATACATATCAGGCAGAAAAGTGTTGTTAATCCACAAATTTAAATTTGGAAAATACACACATTGTGAAACGAATTTTTGCTACTTTTTAATTTCCGTTTAACAGCTTACAGGCCGCATGTTTTTTTTTATTGAATTTCTGTCATTTCATCAAATTCACCGTAATTTGTAAACCAATTGAGATATCTAAACCAAATTTGATTTGATGGCTTCCAGATACTTCGCTGCATAAATCAATGCTATTTGAGCAGTGGTTCTATATCTGTGGGTTGCATACTTATGTGGTGAAGTGAAAAATACTTAAATCTCCTAAAAGGTCTTTTTTTAAAAATGTAAAACTTGCAGATGTTACAGATCGCCCCGGGACAGGACACGGTTATCATAATGACTCGAGCACCATACAAATTGCCATATGGCCCATTCAATAAATCACTACGCAATGTGTAAATAATAATAATCAATACTACGAGTGAGAAAAAAATAAACGTGTACCATCTAGGGGTAGTTTTATAAATAATAGTTTAATTTTTGTTAAATAATGCGTTGATGTGTATACCACTATCTCTCGTTGACATTTGAAATCAAACTCGATTATAACCCAGTGTGTTTTCAATAGAATGGAATGTATTACGTATAATTCATATATGAGTCCACGGACAGCAACCAAAGTTCTTCAAGGACTCAAATAAGAGTCCGCGGCCGTTAAGCTGATTATAAAAGCCTTTAATTAAAATATGACTGTCATAAGGTAAATTCTGATATATACATTACACATGTTTAGATCTGTTTCCACGTTCTTTGTTGTTTTTATCGATGAATGAATTTAATATTAAAACAAACAATTTTTAAAAAACGCCAATCTCTCAATGGCCACTGACACAGCAGAGCGCTACCAGTTTGTTCCGTTCCCTAATCTCAGAATTCTTCTTCAAGTAAAGCCACTCGCAAATGTCCGTCGCAAGCGTTCATTATCGAAGCTCATTAAGGCATTTCCAAGTCTTCTTCAGTGTCATGAGTCGGTACAGTTATGAACGTGACTCAGAACAGCCACTGCGCATTGATTAAATTTGAATAAAATTCTTTCAAGTATTATAATATTACTGTTTATTACTTTTGTTTTTTTATTTTTACTACTTAGTATCAAGAATGCTATTACAAGATTCACCTAAATACAACACCATTGGTAAAGTATTTAGAGGAACTCAACCGTACCAAGCGGCCTAAACAAATAAACGCGTGCGCAATATGGGTTCGTTAAGCTAGAAGATGTAAGAAGCAACATTCCCCTCTCGCATGCGACCGAGTGAAAAGTGTGCAATGTTATTTTTCCCGCCTTGTATTTGACGAAGTATAGGCTTTGCCATCTCGCAGTACGTGGCGAAACTTTACGACACCATTCGGAGTTGCGTCACACTGTATCTTCGGTGGCTTTCGCCGAATACTCACCCACAAAAATAACCATTCACGAATAATTTTTAGCCATTTTATCCCACTATAGTTTTCTTTCGTGATTTTTTAAATTAAATATCCACATTTTAATTTCCGAATCAATTGAAAATACCAGGGGTGTGGAGTCGTCAAAAAAAAAAACGCAACAACCCGACTGCGACTCAGATTACGACTAAAAAAATCTAATTTTGTCAGGTTTTATTTCTACTTTTCCTATTTATGTGTAATTGGTATTCAAATTAAGCACCAACCATCCAATCCGGCAAATGGTCAATTTTTTTTATATTATACATATATTTATGTATATTGCAGGTTAAGAAGATGTTATAGGCGATAAATAAAAATTGAATAAGTACATTAATACACGCAGAAATGCACTTTATAGAAAAGGTATTTTTTTACATCCCCGACTCCGAATCCGGCCAAAACAACGCGACTCCACAACTTAAACTCCGCAGTCCCGAAAAATACACTATGGAATATTGCATGTGTCTTGTAGCAATGCAAAATAATAGTTATAGCTGTATTCAACGATACATTAATTTGCTAATACGTCCAGGTGTTTTTTTAATTTAAAATTGACGATAATTTAACAAAATTTACCCCGAATCATAACGAAGAGACCACAGACCTATGACCTAAACCTCAAATTAAAAAAATCGACGTGTCAAATTTCACCTTGTCAGTAATCACACCTGATATTGTAATAATTCAGCCGTTGTTATTGTGATTAGTTTTTAGGTTCTGGGAAATTATTGGCATTTACCCGGTAGAACTCCGTTATAATAGGATAAAATTACCAAGTATTTAGTTCTACAAAATTTTTATAGCATGTAGTTGATAGCTATTTCGGCTTTACGCCATCATCAGAACTATACTTAAACTTATTTTTGCTTAGCTATATATACAGTTTAGAACAGATAGACAATATCATGATGTCATCTCACGTATTCAAACATAATTTTTATTTAAAATTAAATCATTCAAGGTAATAATTCTGTTTTTAGAAAGGAGCTCACTCATTTAAAAATAATAAAACAGATTCTCAATTTGCTAAGCACCTCTTGGAAGAAGCCCACAACATAACCGCTAAATCAGCTGCGATATGCTTACATTTGTGTGAAAAAAATGCTTAGACTTAATCTTTTGTGACAACTCGAAATTAATAGATACAATCATGAAAATAATCTCCTTAATGACCAAACAAATATTAACCCATCACCCTTACTGAAACCATTACAAGAAACCCATGTAATTACGCATAATCAGTGAAATTTAAATACACTTATTTTAACGACTGATTAATGACACCACGTAAGTATATATTGTTAAGCAACAATAAGTTTAACTATAGTTCTAACGATGGCGTAAAACCGAAATAGATATCAACTACCTGATATAAAATTTTTGTAGAACTAAATACTTTGTTATTTTATCCTATTTTGGAAATTAATAGCATCGCTGACGGTCGCGCGGTGTCATAATCGAAATCGGGTTCTCGCTCATCCGCCGAGGGACAGAGTAATTATTACTCCCCTGTGATCAAGGCGGTCTCCTTCCGAATGCCGGCGAATATCGGGCTCTTGTATCTTTTTCTCGGGGGAGCGCTTTGATGTCCCACTTGGTAGCACTCGTGCAAATATTGTACCCGTGAATAGTTAACGCTGTCTCATCTGTCGGCGTATGGTTAAGGAAATTTGATATACGCATTAAACCCGTGTTGACATCAATATGTATAATACATTTGCATTTAAGATGCTCAATTAATTTTAGAGTTGTTCTGTCGTCGTAAGTTTGTCGGCATCTGTGGTCCAGTGGTAGCGATCAGAGGATGCAAGCCACAGCGACGACAATATCAAAGGATGAAATTGATCGTGAATGAAATCAAAATAATCACCTAAGTATGTATGGACGGTGTTTTGGCCAATTGATGTAATCCTCAAAATTGAAATTGTTCAGGAGAGAATAAAAACGAAAACATTAAACGTTGAGTTGCGTTATGAATCTTTGAAATGCACGCCTGTAAATTCTCATGTTTGCAATTACTGGATTATACGTAACGAGTGTCTATATTATAGTGCCTTACATCAAGTGGCCAGGTCAGAATTTTTAAACCTAAAACCAACGTAGAATGATATTTCCCTTCCAAAAAGTGGTAAATTTCCTGCCCTGTTGTCTTTGAAATGAGATCCAATCATTAACTGACTTTCGTATTTTTTGAGGTTTACCTCAATTATCCAAAACACAGTCGATATCATGTGATTAAAAAAATCTATATCTGGAGCCTTTGCTATCATTACCTGTAATGTGAATTATTTTTTCTTTCATCCTGTTTTAAAAAGTACTAAATGAAAAAAGGCAGCTCATGTCAAATGTCATATTTCAGGCAATTTTAGTTTATATGGATTTTCTTGACGGAACTCTATTATAATGAGATGAGTTGAAACATGGCAAATTATTTATTTCCTCAAGAATTATGTTATATCGAGTTGCCGAAATAACTATCCACTAGTATAATTACATAACATTATGCTTGTGAAACTTAATACTTTGCTTATATAAAATTAAAATTGATTTATTTCATAGGTTGTTACTAATTGTGACACGTGTTTCACCTCTTTGAGAAGCATCTTCAGATTAAATCCTCACTGATAAATAGCCTTACGATATAGCACTTACAATTTACAAGAGTTAAAATTAGTAATACAACTAGTGGAATAACAAAGTTATAAAAAATTCATGCTAAAGTGAATTTCCATAAAGTTACCGCCGAATCCATCAAAAATGATAGTTTTGCCATCTTTTGACTTGTTTAATGTTATAATTTAAGAGGGTGCTTGATGGAATTTCAATATCAAATTTGAGTTCTTGAGATTTTGTACATTTCCATGTATTTTGTGACTGACGTCAATTCGAGCCCAGTCGTGTGCTCGACCGCCTGAAGATTCCGAAAGGCAAAACCCGGATCGTTAGTGACGAAATATAAAGAAATGTACAAAATCTCTACAGTTAAAATTTTATTTAATATTATTTAATTGATCAATTTGTTTGACGATACTTTTAGGAACCGTAATTGTAATTCAAACTTCAAGCGAGAGATTTGAACACTGAACGGCAGCGCGTGAACTACGAGCCCTAAGCCCGAGCCCTAAGTGGGTAATCCCACTGCACCAACCACAAATATAACAATCAATACATTCCATACATAATACTGACACCATTGGACATTATTGGATATCATAAGTAGTAGGAATTTCAACTATTCGAATATATTCGAAGTTCGATTAGTTTTCGAAGTATGAAAATACTATTGAAAAATCGATTTGAATTTTTTTTAAAGCCATATTCGCTCCGCAGCATATGACCATCACGCGGTTCCTCCAAGCTTCTCTGTCCCCCGCCAGTCTCCTCGTTTCCTCTCAGGTCATTCCACCATCTCATAGCTCCGCCGAATACATCCTATGGATAGTCATCAGCGGCCTTCCAGGGCGACGGAATCCATCTCGTTGGTAGAAGAGACAGGCAAGATTCGGCTGCCCTGAGACATCCGCAGCACGTGCCCAAGCCATGTGCATCGTCGCTTTTTTTATTTGGGACATAATAAGAGGCTCGTCTGTCCACTCTCTTACCTCCGAGCTCCTGACAAAATCAAATCACCATACCCCTAGTATTCGCCGCAAACATCTGTTTTCAAAGCACAGTATACGGTTAAACTGTGCCTTGGTGAGATGCCATGACTCGCAACCGTAAAGCAACTCTGTCAGGATGCATGCGTTGAATAAGTGGCACTTGGCTCTGACCGAGTGCAGCCGTGAGTCCCAGACTTTCCGCATTGAGTTAAAAGTTGCTCCAGCATCCGATCCGATCGAAGTCGCGATCCGATTAAGGATACCTAATCGGATCGCGAGCTCTTTACGCGGATTGCCATCTCCCGTGATGTGTACCCCCAAGTACCCGAAGCCGTCAACTCTCTCGATGTCTTGCTCCGCGCATGTCAAAGGGTAGTCTGGGTCTGGACAGAAACTGTTGCAGAGCACATTGGTTTTACTCGCATTGACTTTAAGGCCAATGCGATACGAGTTGCTCTGCTGCCTGTCCATTGTTTCCTGAATACCCTCGACAGATTTGTCAAATATGACAGCGTCGTCAGCATACTCGAGGTCGCATAGCCTCAGATTGGGGGCAACGGCTGCACCTCGGTCGGGTGGAATTGACTTCTTCAGCATAAAGTTGACGATTATTATAACGAGGAACGGAGCCAGAACACAGTCCGGTCTGACACCGGTTGAGACCCCAAACCATTCTGTCGTTACGTCGCCGATTCTAACACAGCATTCACTGCCCTCGTACATGATGATGGCGATAATCTTGGTTGGGATTTCGTTCAGTTTTAATATATGCCATAGGGTAGGCCAGTGCGGACTACCAAAGGCCTTCTTTTAATCCACGAAGCAACACGCCAGTGAGCTGTTGAATTCGTTGCTTTGCTAGAGAAGGCATCTGAGATTATGATTTTGGCCCGCACAGAATCGGTCATGTAAGAAACCGGTCCGGTTTCCCCTGAGGATAAACATTACTGGAATCTTTATTCTGGCCGAGACTATGCGTCAAGACCTTGCCAGGCACACAGAGCAGCGTTATGTCTCGGCAATTGTCACAGCAGAGTGGGTCACCTTTTTTGTGAATTGTGATGACCTCACCGTTGACCAAGTCCCTTGGACAGCGCTCCTGCTCCCATACCTTTCTGAGAAGTAGTTGCAAGGGCTGCAAGATCGCCCCCAGGCCGTACTTGAGAAACTCTGGGTGTATACCGGCCACACCCGGCGCCTTTCCATTATTTAACCACTGCACAGCAGAGATGATCTCAGCGTGCGTCAGTGCATGGTCGGGGATGTTTGGCACTCGGGGGATATCTACAAGTGTGGCTTCGTTGGGTATGTCGAAAGGTTCAAAGGAGGAGGACGGTTTAGCAACCCGCGGAAATGATCTCTCCAAAGCTTTTTAACACGCTACGCGCTTGACGATTGCACCGCTGGGACTACGGATGAATGGACCCAGGGTCGATGGTCGTCTACCGCAAATTTCGCGCATGATTCTAAATAATTTTTTTGTATCATTTCTGCACACTGCTGCCTCTGCTGTTTCAATCTGGTTGTCCATGAATCGGCGTTTATTTATCTATTCTCACAGATTTTTTACTATCCTGTCTTGGTACCGATTTGAATAATTAATAACATAATACAAATACACATTCCAATACCGTTCCTTTGTATTACAATATTTAAAATTTGCTGCTGCGTCGGATTAATACAACAGTATTTCTCCAATTACGGCAAGTTTGAAGGGTTTTTTTAGTCCCGAGTCATTCGTCAAACTCAATTATTATGATAAGGTATTGAAAGCGCCCGACTTGAGTGAAGGTAAAAATAGCCCCTACCTGGAGTATTCATTATTGTTTTTGAATCCTAGAGAAATTGTGATGTAATGTTTCGTCCATTTTTTTGAAATCTCAACACATTATTACGAATAGTTGCCCAAATATGTAGAATAGTTAAAAAAGGGCCAAATATATTCGGATCTCGAATATTTGAATACATTCTAGATGCAATCCTTAATTTGTAGCCATATCTACGGCTCTTATTGGTGTGCGGCGTAAAGACTCTTAGGCGAGCATACGAAATCACGTAGTATATTTATAAGAGGGCCAGGATCCGATTCACCAATCACGACACGACTTCGGCGTTCAGCCCCTAATTATGTGGTGTTTCCATTACAGCCTTATGAAAACTAAGGAGACATATGAGCCCTCCCCCTATTGCCTGCCGCTCTCGCTTACATCCTGAAATTGACCATGACGCATTAAATTTAGTGCCTTTCATATGTGAGTTATAGAGACGTGGCGACAGCTCGTCTATGTCTTTCTAATGCTAATGGCGACAATCATTAAAGCCATAATAATTAATGAAATTTGCCGTGCCAGGGGCGTTTATATGTTTAATAAAAAAAAAATACATTGTCTTATGAAAAACCCATACAACTCGTACATTCTCGCCCCTTGTTATGTTTCAATACGGCTTAGCATATCCCTGTCGACACTGTGGTTTTTTAATTGTTTTTTTTCTTTCATATTATTTATTTGTGCAGTGGTCATCGTCGTCGACTTCAGTTACTCGAATCCCAATACGACAGTTCTGATCCCAGTACGATGTCTATTCAATTGTTTGTGATGTCTAAAACTTCCTCCCATCCATCCGATACTAAAACGGGGCGTAACAAGAATGATTAGCTTACCACTAGTCCGGTCCTAGCCCTATCCTTCTATCCCTACTCTCTTCGAAAAAAGAGAGGTTGAGCAACCTCAATTAGGAAGCTATTTGCTTCACGTAGGTTACGGAAATGCCTTAAATTAACTTGCATAGATTGAAAAATGATATTGGAAGTCTCGCGATTTTCTCAATATCAAAGAAATTTCGTACATTTTAGTATATTTATATTTTAGTACATTACTGTCAATATAATTAACAATAATAATTAACGATGTTTTTTTATTTCTCATCCATTTTGAATTTTATTGCTTTGAAATATCACATACAGGTAATAAACAAAAGTTGTATTATTATTTATTTCGAGCAGAGTAAGCACGTTTATTAGGTAAAGTGAGTATATTAGGATCCAGTCGACTCCGACGATCATCCGGTAGAGAATATGTCCGATATATATTCTTTCTCCCCGGAGATGCAACCCGTTTCCTAACTTCGCAGGTACCGGGGAAGGCTTTCAATATATTTCCAGTTCTACGTAGCGCGACATTCACACATGGACGTGGTGCACCTTGCGAATATTTGTTTCATGTACTTCGTTCACGTAAGTAATTTGGTTTCTCGCCATCGTTAAATTGTTTTTCGTTCGATTCGTTGTACATTTTCTGTAAACAATTTTAAATTCTCCAGCACACGTGACTTTATTGTATTGGCATTACTATTTTTTTAATAAATGTCAACACATGACGGATAAATTGCTGCATTAATGGTGCCCATTATCGACAAGCAAGAATTCGAAATACACCTTATCGATGCCTAATGTTATAAACCCCGCATCTGATATTTTGACAAAAATGACTTTATAAGCCATATCTCGTTTAATTAAAATAATACAAAGTATTTAAACTTTTTGGTGATTTAAAAGTACCCTAACATACGATACATTTAATACTTCGAAGAAAAAAAAGTCTAATATACATATTAACGTAAATATTCAGTTTCTTTTAGCCTCTTGTAAAATTTGTAAAAAGTCACTTACGGGATTATAACATTAAGCCATCGTTATTCAAAACAAACAATGAATGCAAAAAAAAATTGTGTTTGTAGTCAGTTCAATTATTGTTCAAGAAAAAATGATTGACAAATGTTGGCATTTTATCATTTGAAAAAGGCTCACTATAGCTTAAAGATATCCGTTTTTAAAACTGTCATTGTTTTATGCTTATTGTGTGCGAAAAAACTTTACTTTATTTTCGCATCCGGTGTTATATTGCTACATTGTACGTATGTATATAACTATATATGTAAATTTATTATAAAAGTAAACAATATTCTACTGTCAAAATAAAAACAAGTCATAAGAATATAATTAAAATATCCGTTTGTTTTTAACCGTTATTTTTGTTCAATTTATTCATTCGCATAAGAGCGATGGGCGATGTAAAAATGGAAAATCTTTCAAATTGCAATTGAAAAACGTTTTGTATAGGTACATTTTGAGAGGTATAAGTTACTAGCAATAGTATCTTCATTAATGCAAATATGCAAATACGTTTGCAAATATCACTATTTTTAGACCATTTCCGCCCCTAATATGGAGCGATTGGTTTCATAACGGATCTTCTTAATATTAGTTGATAAAGAACAACTGATTGTACGTCAGCCGCTTGACCTCTCTTTCCGGAAAGGGTCGGCTAGTCGTTTTATCTATAATGCATGGATGTGAAATCTCGAAAACGTCATTAAAATTAGTACCGATTGATAATATAAATTTGAAAAATCAATTTGTTGCATTTATTAACCACTATTATAGATCCGCTTTGCGAGAGGTACAAATTGTAATCACAGTGTCATCAATTTCCTTTCAAGTCAATCCAATATGTATGCTTGAATGTGTTACATTTACAAATCAGTTGTGCCTACTTATGTTTGTTTGCCTCTAAGGCGCGTAGTTTAGAACTTTCATTTCGCTAAAATCTTCCGCGTCGAAGGCGCAACGCCGAGTCGACATTTTAGTGTAAAACCCATGAGCGTAGAGACGTTAAATTAAACAGTGACTATGTATGGGGGAGTGTGTACTCGCCCAGAAATTCGCGAGCGAGGAAGGATATCCGAAAAGCAGATGGATTATGCATGCCTCAATAACAATACGTTGCCCGCTGTGTCGTACGACTGTGCCGGCCTATATTGCTCTGTATTCAAGACATATGCTGTTATTCAAGGATGCTAATTTTAGCCAAGTTCAATTTGTACGGTAAACTGAATTTGGAGAGAAAATTCGAATAGTATAACAAGATTTAGATTTCATTTCTATGTGAGAGCGTTAATTGACGTTCTTTGAAGTCAAAAAATTAATCAACATCATAACGCATGTTACTTGCATGCATTTATTGATTGACCAAGTTTATCGTATTTAAATATAACGTGGACATGACTGAGTTCAGACGTGTGCTATGAATTTCTTGCCAGTTTTTATAATATATTTTTTCCATGTCCGCTCCCAATGTGGAGCATATGGTCTTCTAATGGAAGTATCTTAACAGTTTTTTTTCTACCAGAACTGCTTTTTACTCAGTTGCTCAACCTCTCTTTTTTCGAAGAAAGTAGGGATAGAAGGATAGGGCTAGGACAGGACTAGTGGTTAGCTAATTGCTCTCGCTACGCCCCGTTTTAGGGTGGACTCAGACTAAGAACAGAAATCCATAAATCGATTGAAAGGTCAATCTATGAAAACTGTCCGCAGACCTTGAACCCGAGACATCCGTAACCAGCGACACTACCAACTGCGCCACGGACGCCGACATTTTATTATATATAAATTGATTATTTTGTCTTCGATTTGGTCAAAGATGTCACTCTTTTCCAACATTAATGTATATAGTTTGTCGTTTGAATTGGCATGCACTCATGAATATCGATTATATTAGGGTAGAAAAATGACAATGTATTTAGTTCTACAATAACTATCAAACATGTTTAAGCTATTGTATCGGTATCACGTCGTTCTCAGAACTATGACTAAACAATTTTTTCAATTATTTGTGCTAAGATAGAAAAGGTAGATAACATATTTAAAAATTCTTGTTCAGGTATACTAAGTTAATTAATTTAAATGTAATAATTTCAGTTCACGTTGCAGGAAAAGATATCGAATAGACATAAAAGATTTCAGAGCATTTAATTCAGATGATTTGCGGCAAAATGTGTTTTGCAAAATAACTAAATACATTGCATAATTTTCCAACTCATTATTTAATTTTTTTTTTCAAGAACTTAAGCTATTTTATGTAAAGTAAATTACCGATTTCATAGCGGTGATTGTTTCTACAAAACCCCTAATTGAAATCCGATATTCTTTTGAGAATAGAAGATCTCAGTACAAAATACACATGGTATTGATCCGAAAACGTATTTAATGTATAACTAATTTGACTAATACTTATTTAAAAATTAAAGCTGAAATTGAACCCGTGAATATATAAGCGTTGTGACGACGATGCCAGATTTTGATGAATTTTCACATCGACTTGTCTCAGGTGACATTTTTCATCTCGAGTTTATTTGAAATGCTTTAAAAAAATAACATAACAATATATTATTGGCAAACGTAATAATGCGAAACACCCAACTTAAACCACTGATTCCAGAATTAATGGACATTTAAAATAATTCAATGAATATCGTCAATTCGAAAAGTTCAAATTTTCTATCTGTCTTTACAGATTTTAGATTGGTTTGATGAAATATGCAATCTTCATTATTAAAATAAAACTGATGGAGTATTCTACGGACGGCTCAATAATTGTCTGAATACGAAACACGGGGCTTCCAAGTACCGCGTCGATCTACAGTCAGGAGGGGCTTAAATAATATTTCATACGGCATAATAACAATGTGCGTCTAATACCAATGTTCTCACTAGGTGGCTGAATCCGGTTCTGTGCTACAATAAAAAAAATGTGCAATATTTGCGAAACTTATTATATTTATTCATTATAGTTTGATTAATGAACCAGTTAGACATTTTCTTTTAGAAATTTTCAAAGAATGATTATTTAGAAAGTGTTTCTCAATTGTATCAAACAATTTGTTTCTTTCCGTTAAGCCATTTATTAACGATAAAAAAACTGAAAAGGGCAGGGGGTTTTGGGGGTGTTTTCATGAATATTTCTTTTTTTATCACCCGAATTATATAATCGCACCCTTTTTAATTAACTCTCTTTGTAAGCTAAATCCAATTGAACCCATTCGCACTGCATATATTACCACTCCCTTATCCTTTATATTGAGTTTTTTTTACAAAGATATTTAAATGCAAATCAACCTACGAAGAGAAAAGAAATGTTTGCATTTTGATCAATATAAGAGTGAAATTTTCGCGGATTCGCAGATTTCGTGTCGCCAACTTTGCAGTTATTATTCTTACATTTACATTTTTGATTTTCTTTTTATGAACCCAATAAGTAACTTCCCAATTCCCATTTATTTTTTCAAATATAATGATTCAATAATGCGACAGAACGATCTCGTAAAAATGTATCTTTTTATTTAGCAGTAGATTTCATCTTGGCGATTCAAGATATTTGTAAAAACACTATTTACGGTACACGATCCACGATAAATTATTATTCAAAAAAAATGTTTTATCTGTCTCCTTTTCTTAATTGTCAAAGTTTTGTTATTCGCTGTTCTATTAATTATGTCACAGTTATAATTCTTTATGTTATATTGAGTCTGGTTACCGCCTATTTCATGGTTAATATGCCTGATTTTATTATTAATTATTAAGTTATTACAACAGGACGCTAATCACTGCCCACTGTGGGACTGCCCCGAGATGAATGCCTAACGAGCAGAGCTGTTTGCTGTGGTCCGTCCTCATACGGTCCCAATAGGCCACGCCGAATTGATCTCAACCAAGGCCAACTTTGATATAAATTAGCAACATTATATGGGGATCGGGATATTCTCGATTCCTCTTTAGATTCAACGCGAAGTAGATTAAACTCAAGCGCCACAGCGGATTCTCAGTATACGAATACCCAAGATACTTAATATCGCTTAAACTAAGTGGCTGAGCAAGTCACATTTTCTTTTTTTTTCTCTCTATCTTTTCTTAAGCACAGTAGTGTATGGTTAATAGATTGGTCTCGTGCAGCTCTGCATCGGACCAAAAACATGAGGAGTAAATTCGTTTCTTTTCTTGATCGTTATTGCGTTATGGAAGGTGGGCGTGAAACAGTGGCTGTATACACAGCGGGTGGAGGTGGGGCCACCAACTTGTATTAAATAGATTTTGCATGTAGAAATTGCAATTGATGTTTTAGATTTCAAGTCTTATAATGATCTATTTATAGCGCCCGCATTTTAGCATCCCCCAGCCACTGGATTGTGTCTCGTATACACCAATTCTTCATAGTAAAAAATCCATTCTTATATCGGCAGAATTAGATTTCTAGAACTTCACAATCCTCCAATCGAATTTCGCACAACAAGAAAAGTAAAGTAAAACGTGTGAGAGATCCAAGTTTGGCTGGGGACCCGACGCGATTCCGGGCGTCGTGGAGCGTCGCGCCCCGCGGGAATTTGCACCCAACTTTATCGCCCCTCGAGACTACTCCCTTTCTGCGTACGCCATCCTGATTTCGGAGAGATGAGCACCTAGTTATCAATGCGAAACAAATCAAACCAATTTTGATTCCGTTAGTACCACTTTCATGTTTGAATATGTTGTTGATTTACGCGTACTTTTCTTCACTTATGTTCGGTTCACGTGTTTAGCCAAACATCAATAAGAGGTGAAAACTCATGTTGTTTTTAATATTTTATGTTTGATTATTTTATACTAAATAATGTAGGACTGGAAACGAAAGGTTCTTTGCTCTCACCGATTTTCATAATTTATAGAAAACAGCATCATCAGCTGGATTGATAGATAAAAAATCATGTCGAAATCTCTGAAAATTAGTGAATACACAAGAATCTCCTACGTCTTGATAAAACCACTTGCCTACACCATCGTAAATAAAATACCTATACTAATAAAAAAAATATGGCTGTGTCTTATTTAAATGTTGTTGATATTTCTTATTGGCCACATTCTACATTTAAATTGAAAAATAGTTTTTTACTAGAATTAACTTTGTAGATTAAAATTCGATTTTTCCTTCAGAGACAAAATTAAACTGTTCTTGATACAATTTTTTTTAAATTGCGTTTTGGTTCCCTGAAAAGATGACCTTTTTGATTTTGTGTTTTATTCTATTAGACAAACGTTATTTTCTAAATATAACAGATTATGTATAAGCATATTATATTATAAATATTTTTTTACCGTAGCGAACACTTTCAAGTCCCGGCAAGGGCACTCACTATCTGTTAAGATTATTTAAAATTTATTCGTTTTTTCGATGCTAGTTGATCTCGAGTGATATTTTAAAATATCATTTAGTTTATCTCATGTGATTTACAATTTCAAAAATATCTAGCGCACTGTTTATTATTAGCCGTTATGTCTTTTTTTTTTTTTTTTAATATGTTTAGTTAATTTGATAGTTTAACACTCATCCATCCAAACTCTAACTACGTAACTACTAATCCGCTTCGGGATTGGTAATTAATATTCCCTCTTCGATAGAGATGCGATGTAGTTCGCCAACTCGCATTGAAATGAATCGGTTTTTATCGCTAGCTTAATCATTTATAAAACGAGTGAAATAAATCCTGCTAACATGTTATCAATGATAGGTGTATTATCACGTACATAATATATATATGCACTCAAATAAAGGTTTATATTGATAATGCATTCACTCTAAAATGTATTAAATTATATGAAGTGTTAATTTAACTAAACCCAACAGTAAGGTGACGTGTTACATTTTTGATGGATTCTGGGGTAACTTCTTCAATTCTTTTTTAATATAAAATGAAAATTGATAACTTTGTTACCACACTGGTTGTATACCTAGTTGTGACACTTTTTTCGCCTCTTTAAGACGCATCTTACTGACTAAATCTGTCGTATGCCGTGAACATTGATTCTAATTATTAACTTATAAATGAAAAAATGAAGATTGATATTTTTTTCCACTGGATACTGGACACAAACAATAAAAGTTCTAGTACGGCTCATGGAAATGTGGAAAAGGTTTGTTTTTTTGCCAGAGCATTACGTCGCGTCGACAGAATTGATAATATTTTAAAAAATAAAACACAATTCATTTGTACTTACTTCCACATATTTATAATGATCAGGACCGGTTTCGCTCATCACGAGCATTATCAACTGAGATCTACCAAGAATTGACAGTTAACACCTTAAAACTGAGAATTGATAATAGTTATTAAAGAAAAAGAATCCATAAGATGACACTTATACATATAAGAGTTACAAATTGTGATATTCCTAAATATGTGATTGTAAAAGAAAACAGTCTGCGAACGTGAGAATTATCAAATGCGATATTTGGAAAAACACATTACGACGACTTAGGTGGAATAACAAAAGAAGACACGAGTGAAGAGTAAAGAAACGGAACCATCAGTCTGTCGCCACTCGCTGAGCGTGAAACATCTACTCTGAACTACATTATCGACATCATCATCATCATTCGTCGTACTGTTTAATCGCGTCACGCTTTCAACATTGGAATGATATCCTTGAATATGTTTACTTCGTGGAGTTTTTTTACATTATTGATTTAATCTTATTATAATTGATTTCATTGACTAAAAATGATATTTTTTATCGATTTGGCGGTAACTTTGTGGAAGTTCATTTTTAATATAAAATTAAATTAAAATTAAAAGTTGATAACTTAGTTATTCCACTTGGTTTATCACTAACGTGACGCGTTTCGAGAAGTACCGTATCGTAAGGTTATTTACTTCTAAGGTATTTCTATGGATTCAGCGGTAACGGTTAGTCTGAAGATGCTTCTTAAAGAGGCGAAATGCGTCACGTTAGTGATAAACCAAGTGGAATGACTAAGTTATCAATTTTAATTTTATGCCTAAAAATGAATTTATTCACTTGCCTAGCTTTGTGAACCCATTCCTACCTCTGCTGTTATTGCTATTTTCAAGTTAACAACTGCAACATTAAATATAATGCCATAGCATGAACCTGGTATAACTGCCAATTCTTCTGCCAAATGTCTACTTCCATGGAAAGAATCGTAAACGAGCGTTGAACGGTAACGTCATGGACGCCTTGCGAGCCATCGCACATATTTTTAATATCCCCTAGCGGCCATTCTCAATCGCTCTATCATAATTTCCCACGAGCTGGTCTCGGCTGACACCGATAGAAAATGCGTCACGTCTTTTATACGGCTATACAGTTTCAAGGTGGCATCGGGAAATAATTGATATTTTTAATGAGTAGCCATTTAATGTTATGATATTATTTTAATTAAATATTTATGCTAATTAGTTTCATGTAGAAAACAGACGACTGAACGTCACGACACATTTTATTTCGAATAGAAACAGATCTTTTTAAAAATAGTCCTTTAGTTACCCGGTTGAATAACCCTCGATATACGGACACGTCATACCAAATACGCTTTCAGTTCTCTCTCATTCGGACGTGAGTGAGCGGAAATGCAATTATGTTACCACACTTCAATGCGATCATCATTAAATCGAAAAATATTTTCAATAATAAAATAATAGTAAATTAACGGTTAAGCGAAAAAAGAGACAATTCAACTAGTCAGATTAGCATACGTCAACAGCATCCTCAGCATCTGTATCATCTTAAATGATAATAATGATATTATCGTCTTCGCAATATGCGATTTTATTTTCTCACAAAATATCTCCTGTACCATCCATTTTTTTTTTTGGATTAACTGGATTTTTTAAATTCATTAACGTAGTATTAAAATTTCTTCGCTTTCAGCCATTCAATGAACAATTTTTTTTTATCAATTTACATCTGGACGTTAGATAGCAACCACTTTCCGTACTGTTTATTACGCAGTCTTATAAGGCTTTATTTCCTACCACATCAAAACTTGTAGTAGCGAGAAAATGAATTTACTGTTCATTTGTTTGAAGCTTGAATGTAAGTCCAATCTCTTATTTTCGTGTCGCCTTTTACCTCGACGTATAAAGATTTAAGAATAAACTTCATTTGATAGAGATTGCTATGTAAGAACTTCATTTCTACATTTTGTAGAACTAAATACTTAGTTATTTAATCCTATTATAATGGAGTTCTACCAAGTAAATGCCAATTCAAGTAAATGTCTATGAGCCGATGGCTAAAATCTTTATTTATTTTTAGGTAAGTCTCCCACCGGTCCACTTTCCGTAACTTTTCCAACTACGCTCATCTTTTTTCCTTTTATCTTTACACCGTCTTGTCTGGACTCTGCCACTTGGAGTTATTATTTTCTTACCCCTTCGCGTAAAAATAAATGACCTGCGTTTTATGATACCCGTTGGCTTTGCCTCCCCTAGCAAGCGCAGAGACACGACATCGATTTTTTGTCAACGGTGATCATTATTGAACAGACAGGTTGTAAGCGACTCTTTCAGATAAAAGGATTAAGGAGGATTAGAAATAACTATATGTAAAGTCTTTTCATGCCAACCGCCGTAGTTCAGTATCTTACGTTTCTGCACTGCTGTCAGAATTTTTAGTATAATTTGTTATCCTTCCTAATTGTAACCATGTCCGCTCTCAATTTGGAACATATGGACTTCTAATGGAGCTTACCACAGCAGAAGTTTTTCTACAAGAACTTCTTGGTACTCAGTCGCAGAAACTATATTTTGGATAGAAGGGTAGGGTTAGGACAGGACTTGTAGTCAGCCAATCGCTTTTGCTACGCTCTTGTTTTTAGGATCGAATAGGTGGTAGGTAATTTTACAGTATTATTTAAAACATGATAATATTTTTTTTATTTACCAATGATGTATTAAGAGATTTTTTATTTGGGTTTTAGGTGACCGCCATGGTCCTTATGACTGCGCTACGCTCTTTCGTGCTGCGGCTCTCCAATACGAAACTCCAGCTGAACTTTCATTCAATTTTTAAATAAGTATAAATATCAACCCTCTTTTCCATTCTCGTTTATTTAAATATATCTCGTATCCTTCTATCCCTACTCTCTTCGAAAAAGAGAAGTTGAGCAACTGAACAAAAATCGTGATTCAATTCATAGTTTTTGAAAATTATGATATTTTTCGAACAAAAACAATCCGAATAACCTAGATCAGGCGCTTTTATGAACGTGCACTACCTCCATCGCCCTATTGAATTATTGGAGGGTATTTCTAGTGAACTGGGGTTTTGTGACAAGAGTAAAGGTGAAACAAAGGTGTTGCGGTTTATTTATAAAGCTCCGTTATGTTAGCAGGTCGCCTTTGAGTTCATTGATTCAATTCACACAACAAGTAGAAATTTGGCTTTGCCTCCTGTATGAGTCGTATATTATAAATTGGAAGTTGTATGGCTGTTGCCAGTAACCAGAAATTATTGCAGACTTTGTTAACGTGATGGGGATATTGATCAGTACTCATATTTTGAACCAGGCTGAGTTTGTAAACAGTCTTTTCAGTTTTACCATCGTATTTCAGTTTGAAAAATAAATTGACGCTTTACATAATAATCCCGTATCTGCAAATATGACATTTCACAGCAGAGCGTCTCAAAGATTCACAACGCAATTGCTAAGTAACAGCTGTATCTATTTTCTTCAAAATTGGGACAGTGCTATTATTTTAAATGTTTATAGTTTTTGAAATAACACAAATACGGAATAGGCCTTCGGTTTTAGGTAAAGACTTACGTGTTATAAGTAACTAGTTACGTGTTAATATTATACTTTACGAAAAAAACGAAAATTCAAAAGACGTATAATCACGTATTTGGCACTTGCGAGATTAAACGTAGGGAGTGTCGAGTATATACATCACTTTGTAAAACGTGTATATACCACAATTTCAAATATAAAATATTCCATTTGGCAGCAAATTATGTTATTTATTTGTCTTTAAATCACACTTTTCTGCCGATAATATTTAATACAAACGCCCACGTCGTGGAGCAAGAGAGAGTATTGGACGAGTTCTAAGTGTATACTAATGCGACATGAACTATCGGTTATTAGTCGTGAACAGCAAACAAATACTTAGTATTGATATATTTCCAAATAATTTCTTCGACTTTTATGTTGGTGTTACTTTTATCAATTAATTTTGAAGTGAATTATTAACCCAACAATAATCAAAGCGGTCCACGCGGTTTCACTCGTGAATCACTGCCTTAAACTCTATACTGCAATCCTTTTACTGAGACAGAGATAGACCAGGCAGTCCTGGCATGGTGAGTCCGCCAGACTTTATCCGACATTATTTACGATCTTCTGTTTATGCACGTGTTTTTTTTTTATTTCATAGCGGTATTCATTGTTGTATATAATTAAAAAATGGTTATCTAAGAAAGAATTTTGCTTGCATTGAAAGACTGATAGATTTAACACAACGACAAGATTTAATGGCGACTGATTGGACATTTTGCTTGGTAGAGCTCCTGAAGAATACTTCGTAAAACGCTTTTTCCCTAGTATTTTCTTCTCGCTAGTTTGACTATTATGTAATTAATTTAAGACATCGACTGAGGGTGCTTGATGGAATTTCATGATGATCCAAATTATGTAATTATTATTTTCGATAAATTCGGCGGTAACATTGTGTAAATTCATATTATTAACCTCCCCACGTACAAGGAAATAGACCCACCCCTCCCTTCATTTTTGAGTTGAGAGTTAGAATCATTGCTTACCTTAGAAATAAATAACCTTACGATATGGTTAGGCTGAAGATGCTTGCTAAAAAAGTTCGTTGGAATCTTCCAAACTACCCGTCGCTGTATCCTATACGTTGAATCACCGAACAGATGCCACTTAATGTGAAATGATTGTATATATTTATCCTTTCGTCGAATTGCATCCCGTCGAAACCCACAATGCTATTATAATTGTAAAATCACTGGTAATTCTAAAAGAAGTTGAAAAGCGGCAATTCGCCACTCTGTTAATACGGTGTTTACTAAATAAGGATTAAGGCGATTCTCGAAATTTTAACTCAGGTATCAGTGTGGATCCTAGACTTAAAACATACTAATATTTTATCTCGTAAATAATATTCGTCGTATTTGTATCTTCTATATAAACGTTAGACACTGTTTACTGTCTGTCAGTTCGAGTCCATTCGTGCGCTCGAATGCATGAAGATGCCGAAAGGTGAAACCCGGGTCGTTAATGACAAAATACATGGAAGTGTATAAAATCTCAATAATCCAAATTTGATATTGAAATTCCATCAAGCACCCTCAGTCGATGTCTTAAATTATATAAATGTAATTATATTGGCAATTATTACTCCATCTTTCACCATCATAATTAAAATTCGGACTTTTCAATGTGTAATAAATTTAAAATTCTCGAACGTTATCCAGTTTTGAAATGTTAAATTTCTTTTCTTTGCCTCTGATAGCATAGTAATATATTTTATAACATTTCTCCCGTTATTATTTTCGTAGCATTGCTCTCGACGGAAACGTGCTGTTTTTCCTTGGCCTAATGCACCTTTGTATAACTATTCAAGCGTCATTTCTCATTTTGCATTCAATTGACGCCGAAGAAAGTCTTCGCCACCTTCTCGATGGCGCACCAATTAAAATAGTCTATATAACTATCGCAGACGTAGCTTTCATTTAATTCATCGAAATGCATTGCATAGCGATCGTCGTTTATTTCAAGAAGCATTTACTTCAAAACGTTCCATGTTGTTCTTAGGGAAATGGAATATAATCATTTCGTTTCGTCGGAAATAATCAATGCTTCTAATAGAGTGTGTTGGTGCAAATAAAACGTCGTCATATCCACCGTTTGTTTTTATCGTTTAAGAGAACGCTGTTAATTGCTTCTTATTCATTGCAACATTAATAAGGTTTTATTTAAATCTACCTTCGTATACGGTAAAAATCAACCATAGTAAAAACGCGACACTTAAAATGATTTCAGTTTGTCCAAAACCGTTGTTTTTTTTTAAGTATGTGTCGACTGCAAATAGCTATTCGTCACTTTGTAGGTATTAACTGTCAATTATTGGTAGAAACACAAGATAATGATGGGTTTTGTTCACTGCGAGCATTTTGAAAATGTTCACCAGTTCCTGATCATTGTAAAAAAATTGTGAAAGTAGTGAAAAAAACTTTTATTTTTATAATAGCTTTTTATTAACTTAGTCCACAATAATTATTGCCGGTGTGTTCCGTTTATTTTAAAGATAAATTCAACGTGAACGTTGATTTTTTGCTATTATTTGATAATAAATTCAGTATGGCTAAAATTGCCTCAAATGTCAGCATGGTTTTGTGACTTTAGGGTTGATAATTTTTTGCATTATATTAAGTATTATGCACTGCACGAATTGCAACCCTCAATAATTCGCATATGCGTATGAAATATTTAATAAGATTCTCTTGTTTTCCGTGATTCGGTAAAATTGGCAATCCTTATGGCTCAAATTAATAATATACATTCTTTGATACCCATCAGTGTGTATAAATATCCTTTTATAAAGACGATCGTTTGCGGTCATTGGTCAATGACGCTTTTGTTTTTCTACTCTGCTGGGCGGCTCTTCTGTATTTTTATCCGTCCAATATTGGACTCCAATACATATTTATATATCAGCAATACTATCAATAATGGGCCCATAAGAAAAATCATAAAAAGCTGATTTCGTGAAAAATATCCTTCGCCTCGGTACTGTTATTTTCTTTAACGTAAACAAAGAAGCGCTACATCAAAGAGCTAATCACGCTATTAAGTTCTGCGTTTTTTTATTTTGTTTCAAGTACGCAATGGGTTTTATTTTTGCCGATAAATTATGTTATATTGATAGACTGCGTTATTTAATACTGCAAAAACTATTAACACTTTTTCATAATATTTTCAAATTGTTCAATTTTTTATGCTAATTATACATCTCAAAGTAAAAAAATCACAAAATATCATGTGAAAATAACCAAACGTTGTGGCGGTGATAGCACAAAGGACTACATACAAAAACATTTCTCATTTAACATTTTCCGGTCACCCAATCCTGGTGGTAAATATAATAACATTATTGTATCATCAGGGCACACTACCCGTAACCGGCATGGTGCCAATTGAGTCTCGTATGCGTTTGCTATTCTTTTAACGAGGCACCTTAACCTTTTTGGTACCAGGCAAATTTTAGTAGATGAACACTTGTAGGCCGGCTATTTTTTGGTAATCATTTGGCATCTACAAGCGTCAAGCTGCAATACTCACCAAGATTGCGGATTACGACGATATTTGACCCGAGAAATTCAATACCTGTCAATAGATGGCATTATAAAATTTTACGCTACAAAAGTCAAAACAGATATTTGATGGCTTAATATGACGATCAAAACAGCTCGCGAGTTAACTCGTCGAAGGCCTGACGCTACATACAGGCTTTGGCGAGTTAATTCGCTCATGACACATTAGAGGTTAATAACCTACTCCTGTAGGTTGTAGATGTCGAACGCCGTTTTGGGCAGATTCGCACTGTTTAATGAAAAGCGAGCATTTATTGGAAGCTACTTTTTATAACTCAGTGAATTATCGTTCAGATGCTTCTCGATTCAAGTCCTTACGATTATTTCAATTAAACATTTGAGATATAGGCTGTTGGTACTTGCGATTTTTTTTTTTTGTTGTAAAATGGTTATCTCAAGTAGAAAAATGAAAAAAATATATGTATCTAGCTCGTGGTAATTTCCTGTGATGCCGTATATTATTTTTAAATAATTTATGTTTTTTTTGTTAATTCGAAAATTCTGAATAATAACAAACTTTTATTTTTTACTTTACACGTTCTCTTTGTTTTCATCCGACATCCCCTAAGGTCATTTATCTATTTTCCATGAAAAAAAAGAGAACATAAATGCGAAGGATATAAAAAAAAATGATGGCGGCGTACGGCTGATAAATGACGCCGAATTTTAAACGATGAATGATGTACAATCGTGGACACGGCACAAGAAAAAAAAACGTACTCCATTTGCCATTAGGGCGATCCTTGTTACAGATACGGATTATAAAAACCAGGTATACTTTAATGTATTTTTTTCAACTGGTCATATATCAATTTAAAGAATTTTGATAGATAATGGAGTAGCTTACATCAGAATTAGTTGTAAGTAAAAAAAAGTCGACATAAGTTTTTATTTACGAGAGAGAAGAATAGAAGGATGAAGTCGAGAAAATGTTTTATATTGTTAATTGATTTAACTTTTATAATATACAATTAAAATTGATAACTTCGATGTACAACTAGGTGTTGTAGGAGGGAAACAAATTTAAATACACGTCCTATATAAAATGTTATTTAGTGATAAGTGAGCTAAGGACGCTTGTCAATTCTTCTACAGAATTGGAAATAAAATTGTGGTTGTTTTTCTTGAAATAATCTGCTATTTCTAAGATCAATGGTATTTAATATACATGTTTTGGGTGTATGAATCAATATATTCTGTTCCTGATAAAATTTAACTGTACAGCAAATAACTACTCGATGACTTTTGACAATTTTATGTTTTAAGATAAGGATGTTCGACGAAACACTAATTTTACTGAAACAAATTGGTCGGTTCTATTTTACAATACAATACACGTTTTGCGATAGGTATTAATTTCAATACCGAAAGTGCAAAACTATTAAATTTAAAATCAGTTCTAACGTTTTGTCGTTTGTTATAAGTGTGGTATTTCATGGAATTAAAAACAAGCCAAATCGGTCGATGTTTGGGCTCATTCACGAAATTACTGCCCTGTTTGGTTACATAAAAAACTTGGTACACATTTACTATGAATAGTTAATATTATCGATTTGGTTATCTTGATGAATCTTCAGTTCTATTTCGGTTTACTTATTGTTAGTTGTTGAGTCATATTTATTTTTACCAAGAAGCAGCATACGATAATAAATGTCAATTGAATCGACTGCCACTTGGCTTTTGACGATTGGCTTTCTTTTCTTTCTAGACTTTTAATTCGCTTGAATTTTTACTTTTCATACGGTGCAAGTAATCAAATTGTATTGTATTGTTATATTCTGTAGTTTTTCAAATTGCATTTTAAAACTCTCCATTCCACCGATAATGCGTATGTATTCCCACCTAGGATTTAGGGCCATTGTTGTCGGCGTTGGTATCAATCCAGATGTCAATGTAGTTACTAGAGTTAGTGATAAGAATTTTTCGTATTTTATCTTGAATATAAGCGATGTAAACTGTCTGTCAGTTCGAATTCATTCGTGTGCTTGAATGCCTAAAGATACCGAAAATTGAAATCCGTGTCACTAGTGGCGAAATACATAGAAATGTACAACATGTCAATAATTCAAATTTTATTTTACGTATTTGTTTTTATTCGATAATTTTATTACCGATGAATACACAGATATCAATTTAAACTACTTTCTTGATCAATACGTCATAAAATCAATCATAATTGATAATATAATTTAAGACATCGACTGAGGGTGCTTGATGGAACTTCAATATTAAATTTGAGTTATTGAGATTTTGTACACTTCCTTGTACACAAAGTACATGGAAGATTACAAAATCTCAATAACTCAAATTTGTAATTGTTAATGTAAATATAAACGATCCGGGACTGCATAACATAGTCGGAGAAAATCATTTTTCGTTTTATACCGTGCGTAGTTTTTGCAACAGCACACGAAATACCAAAAACTGATAACTTTGCATCAACGTTTACGGACGACAAGAGTTTGATTTATGAATCTTACGAAGACATTCAAAAAAAATCTTTCGAAGTTGCAGCTGAAGTAAAATTTTGCTGGATTGGATTTTGTTAATTGCATCGATTTTGATCTCGTATTTAAGCGATAGATATTTTTTTTCCAACACAATGTTCTTATATTTGTTGAACAGACCCCGTTCTGCTTCTTAATGCATTTCCTGGAAGTTCACACGAGAATTAAAATATTAACATAAAACACATACTATGAATACTGGAATTTTCTTTCAGTGAAATATATATCTCGGTAATCCTTGACAGGCTTTTTTGATAATACGGAAGTGCTTGATGTTCAAAAGTAAAATAGCAATAAGGTAAACTTACCGGTAGTTGACCGTTTAAGAGAAAAATTCAACTAAAATAACGATTAACGTTTAGCATTAGACCGAATGATGTCATAGCAAGTGTATTCATAATGGATCAAACGTCTAAATTAATATGTTAATACAAAAATTAAAAAAGGGTCTGCTAAAAAATAAATGTGTTCATAATTTAAGACATCGACTGAAGGTGCTTGATGGAATTTCAATATCAAATTTGGATTATTGAGATTTTGTACACTTCCATGTATTTTGTCACTAACGACCCGGGTTTCGCCTTTCGGCATCTTCAGGCATTCGAGCACACGAATGGACTCGAACTGACAGACAGTAAACAGTGTCTAACGTTTATATAGAAGATACAAATACGACAAATATTATTTTCGAGGTAAAATATTATACGTCTGAGAGCCAAACTGATACCTGAGTTAACATTTCGAGAATTGCTTTAATCCTTATTTTGTAAACAACCCATTAGCAGAGTGGCAAATTGCCGCTTTCCAACTTCTTTTATAAATACCAGTGATTTTACAATTATAATAGCATTGTGGGTTTCGACGGGATGCAATTCGACGAAAGGGTAAATATATACGATCATTCCACATTTAGTGACATCTGTTAGGTGTTTCAACGTATAGGATATAATAACGGCGAATTAGGAAGGTTCAGCTGGTCATTCAGACTTGGCAAGGAATTTAACTGGGCTCTATTGATTTCCAAAATTTCTTGATATAATTTATGATCCCCCATGTTTTTATGCAACAGTTTAACCCCATCATCCGCATTAAACGTATGGTTCTCCATTAGCAAGTGATTTGCGAATGTCGAAGTTTCTTTTTTTAATCTAAAGGCAGCTAAATGTTCTGATACCCTTATATCTAATGTACGTGTGGTTTTACCCACATAGAAATGCTGACAATCACTGCATTGTAATTTATAAATACCAGATTTGTTCTTAAAATGGACTCTATCTTTATTGTTACTAAATAATTTGCCTAGAGAATTTTTGCAATAGAACCGGTCTGACACTATCAGCGAGTTGTTTTTTAATTTTAAAACTTGTGCAACCTAAATAACTAATTATATGCCAGTTCCTAGGTTGGTCTATGTCTTTAGACAAGTTCCCGAAATATAGCATGAATGTTATATAGAATGCTATATAGAAATATATCATTAAGATGCCGAATGGCGAAACCCGGGTCGTTAGTGACAAAATACATGGAAGTGTACAAAATCTCAATAATCCAAATTTAAATGTGTTCAATTTTTAATAACCATGTTTTTGAGTCAGACCATCTTAAAAATTAAAAGTTCCCGTAGTTGACCACTTTTTTTTTTTTCAGTAGTTAACCATGCCTAATCAGAGGGTTTCATGACAACCTTTCCTGTAAGACCACTCTTGGTTGAATCAAGTAGCATATGCTTACTTTCATTGATATCCTTACCAATTCTCTTAATAAATTCAAAATAAAATACTTACTTCATAAGTGTTGTTTTAAAATGGGCGCTTTGACGCCCGAATGACATATATGGTGATATGTTACATCCTCAATTCGATAAAAGATAGTTTCACTTGTCTGAACTCTACAATTTATAGCAATCCCGCGTATGCGTTTCTTATTTTGGGCACTTTTATTGAAAAAGGTCAACTACCCGTACATTTATTTACTTTACCATTCATTATCCGTGCTCTACTCTGTAATCAGTGTAATATTTTTAACTCTTCGAATATATACGATTTACCCGGTCCCCACGTCCAGTAGAAGGAAATAAACCCACTCCACTCTTCATTTTTCTGCTGAGAGTTAGAATCATTGTTTACCTTTGACATACATAACCTTGCGATATAGTTAATCTGAGGATGCTTCTAAAGTATGCGGAGCACTTGTTCCATTTAGTCACACAGTCAGTGGAATAACTGAGTTATCAATTTTAATTTGATATTAAAATTACCTCAGTCTACGACTATCTACGATGCAGTTTTCATTCAGGCTTGAACAGAGTGAGCTGTGTTTTTTTATCAACATTATTTATAGTCAACAGAACATGTCACTTGACAATATTCAGGAAAAATTGAATTAAAGAAAGATTCATTGATTGGCCTGCTACTTTCTCTTGAGAAAATAACGTATCAAAAAATCCATACGGCTATAAAAACATGCACGTTTCTCTTTATGAAATCTTTGGCCAGTAATTCTGCCAAATCGTTTCCATAACATTGCATTACTTATGTAAAATGACTAATAATTTGCGGGAAGCGTTTTTGCGAACCAACGGAGCCAACTTTTTTGCAGCACAGTTTTTTTTTATTATTTCGATACCGAGTGTATTATTATCATCTCTCAAGTTTGTCTGTAGATTATATTAATAATATCTGCTATAAAATTTATGAACGGGGATCATTGACTCGCAAATTTATGGAAGAATGCCAATTTCATTTTTGCTGCTATTGTTTCGACCAATTTAACTTATTATAAACGGCGTGCGGGCGGAACTTTCTGTATAGAAGATAATTTATTAGTTCAGCTATACAATTACACTCTTATTAGCGCTATGAACGCTTTGATGGTACCCGTAATTATATTATTTTAGTTTTCTTATAAAAGGCGTATCTTTTAATATCTAGTGAAGCCGGTTGCACCAATACTATACAGCTACTTATACAATAATTTTCGTTTGTTGTGCGAACGAAGAATATATGCATTCCAATTATTGCAAACCAAAATTAATTCGTGAAAGTAAGTCAACACACGATATAATTATATTAAAGAGAATAGTAAAGACCAGTTTCGCTTATCAAATATACACTTTCATGTGTCACTTAAAATGTGTATTTTAAACAACCATGCGATGATGCTATAATATATAACATGATATGCTATGTCAGTATTCGTTAGGGATTTTGGAATGTGTTTATTCGTCTTGTTGTAATTACAGATATTTTAACATTTTGGAATTGATCTGCCGCCAAATTACGGTCGACGGCGAGTGATTAATTATTGTTGCCTTTTTCAGAAGAGTTATGTAGTTAGGCTTCTATGATGTTCGATCGCACTCGGTCTATCGATATGACGCGTTCTGTAGGTGTATCTCTGGTTTGGTTAAGTGTTGCCAGCTTGTCCGTGTTGACAATCGTATTTATTCGTTTCCCCATAGGGGAACTGTTTCTTCCATTAAAATCCTTAAGTTGACAGAATCTTTACTAAAATATTACGAAAAGAGTCTTAGTCTGTAGCTGTACCATAACTAAATTAGGTAAGAAAAAGAACATTTCTCAGGATCAAAATCTTTTTAGTATGTAAATAACGGTATGGGAAAAGGAAACAATTTTAGGTTCTTCCGTGTATATCCCCGGGCACCGTAACACGAAACGAAACGCTGTGTTTCAGTCATCCATAATATGACATATGACACGTCACATAACTCACAAAAACTATAGCTGCAAACGTGCATGCATCTGTATAGTTATGTTTGCTCCCGCCCACCGTTTCCATGCTCCGCTCCAACGCTGCCAACGTTTGTTGACCAGATTGTAACAATCGTACTGCAGTTCCGTTTTTTTTTTAAAGTTTTTCATGATTACGACTATATAAATATCGCTCATCTGAAGGTTTGAACTGGGTATTCGAGTAAGTATGAATATTGATAGTTAATATTTTTAAACAAATATACATTTATACGAAAATGATGGTCCAATCGCTTGCCGTTATTTCTCTTTCTCGCTCAATCACTTGTAAAGTGAAGGGTCCGAGTGACTACAACCTACAAAACCTACTACAACCTACTTGCGTATACGCAAGTTAGGTTGTGTGATAGAGATAAATCCACCACACGCTGATGGTAGGTATAAATGTTTTGTTTATATTTTCTAATCGGTCGGGTAACGCCCCACGTGGATGGTGAGGTGCAACGATGCCCGTTCTGTTATTTCGTGTCCTCCGCCCGGCGGTATACAAGGAAGTACCCAATTTTATTTATCATAATTTATTATAAAGCATCAACACTGGTTTAATTAAGTCGCTTTAACAGCGAATACAAAAAATGTATGTATTTTTAAATATATTAAATTGCTATCTTTCTTTTCACAGGTTACCTACTGTTCAAAGACTTCTGCGATACTAGCTGCGATGATCCAGTACCTCAGTTGCGGTTTTACGAAGAGGTAAGATAGTGATTTTGAATAGGTTCTCAAACATAACCGTTTGCTAGTCACTAGTATTTCAAAATACCTTACAAAACACCTTTCTCACAATTTTCTACGCGTTTATTGAACGTATCATAAGTTATAAATATCGTATGCTTAGAGGTTGGCCAACTTTTTAGGTGTTCCGATAGACATTTTCATACAAAGTCATGCGAGATCAACTCGAGGAAAAAAGAACAACACGAGCGGCCATGTCTAAAATTCTCATTTCAAAAATTATAAATATTTTAAGGTCAAACTTAACAACGTATCCATTTTTACAAGAGTTATCAAATTTTAATAGCTGTTCCGGCATCTTGCCATCGGCAGTAGAGATGATTTTGACGTAAGAGTGATGACGACTCAGCAATTAATAATATTTGATAATAATTCTTGTATTATTGTGGACGTCTACGAAGGAAATGTCAATTCAATAAATAATATTTTCTTTATTTCTTCCTCTTTAACATAGTTCTATCCGTTTGTTTTTTTTGTTATGATATTCGTAGAATGTAAATGTTAACATTTGAAAATGTATATTCCATCTGTTTTATAGCTATCATAGATTAGAGTGGTGTTTCCAATTTGCAAACAGCTCGGATTTTCCCCGATGCACCCTTTGTGATGCATATCTGTAGAGGGAAGCCATTCTGTGAATATTTGCATATCAATCGACCCAATCAAAACCAACCGCGTTAATTTTCCTCTTTAACGCGATGGCGAGAACAATAATTGTGCACTGGTCTTCACAAAACAGAGTCAAAACAATGGCTGACTATTTCATAGTCATATTTTTTTGTATGGATTTTATGTTATCAGTGACTCTTAACCGATTATATTCCCCCAACACTTCATTTTTCAATTACAAGAATGAAATTACATCATCGTTATAGTGGCAGAAGGCGTCAAGTCAAAAAACCTCGTTTTGAGGTAATTGACTTTTAAGAAAATTAGTTGAAGCATCTCTATTTACATACCTTAACCACTGTTTATTAATTTTACCACTTTATAAAATTCATTAACCATTTACGAATTCAATTTAAGTATTAGAGATTTTTTTTACGCTAATACTGTGAACGAAATTGACTTAATTCATATTGATTTTTACAAATTAAGTATATGGTTGACCTTTTTTTTCAGGCGATAGACCGTTCTTAACCCTTCCGTATTCATGGTGTGACAATGCGTTATTTCGGCATTTAAACCTTTAAATTATCTGTCAAATAGGTCATACCAAAAATTGAAAATTTTGCTATTTGTAAATAAAATAGTTCTACATGTAATTAAAAATTAAAAATACATTATGGTTTACGTCTTCTTTGTATAATTAATCATAATTTGAAAACCTCGTCAATTTCACCGCCGAAAAATACAAAATTATAGTATAGTAAAAATTAGTAAAGTAACAATCCAAGATCCATGACCGTACCGTATGCAAACCGTTTTGTTTCAAACGGTACCGAAACACGTCGTCTCAAGCCTGTCATTAATATTTTTGATTCTTGCGTCTTTCGATAATTTCGCATAGCTTGGTATGTATTTCAGGTTTTTCACAAAAATATGACGTAAAATAATTACTTAATACTATATAATACCATATTATATTCCACTTTTTGAAATTGTCATTTCGCTTTATAAATGAGTTTGTACAAAAAAACCGACGCGTTAACGAAATGTGACCGCATGAGATCCGAAGGGATTTTTTAGCATAGAAACGGAAAGGTTAAGTTTATTTTACTGCATTCATAACTAATAATAAAAAGACGGTTTTCGATTTATGCCACTATGCAGACGATATAATATGCGTGACTAATGTTTAGTAAATATCTGTCGAAAAATAAATTCGGGAATATCAGCATTTAGTTAATAGATGTTCAATATTATTTTTGTCATTTATACACAAGTAAACAATTGAATATTAAAAAATCTTAAATATTTGAGATATGAATCAAGTCAGAACATTTTAATTCAATTTCTCGTGATATGTATAACTTTTGCATGTTTTTGACGCGTTTGAAGTATTTTCGAAGAAAAGTAATATTTTGGTTTTAATAACTAAAAAATAGACTGAAGACTATTTAACGTTATTTGCTAGAACGGAGACAATATTATGAAAACCGAAATCCGGTAAGTTGGAACGCTAACCAATGTAGCCACGAATTAAGTGTAGTACTAATCGTCTATCAACGAAATATTTATTGATTATGTCGGAAACGAAAGCTCGCTCGGAGAGTTATTCAATCAAAACGTGCTTGAAAGTTATTTTTAATGTGTATCCTGGCTTTGACTTCCAAACATATATAATGATTTATTATTTCTCACATTCTTATATTCTATTTCTGGAATATTGTTTTATTTTTAATAACCTCTGCAATAGCTTAGCGAGTTCGAGATCACCCACTTTGCTTCGTAAAAATCACAAGGCTTGTGTACACTGGCTTGCTAACCTCAATCTAGAATGAGAACGGAGCCATCGACCCTCGTGACGATAAACGCAAACTCCTCGGTTACGGCGCTGGACGAATGTGTGAACGCGCGAAGGCAGATGGAGTGACGTATCTCTCGGGGAATCTTCGCTACGCAAGGGAAATTACTTCGTATTTAACCCTTGCGTTGCTGTATCAGCAGGTGAAATTGTTAAAATTTGATGCATCATATTTATTTAAAAGTGATGTTTTTGTGTAATTCGTGAGTATGCTGCATGAGAAACCTTACGAATATTAAAGGTATTTTTCGATTAACAAGAATAAATATATATAACTTTGCCAATCTCTTCACGGCTGGCAATCCACGTTTGTACTGGATATGTATGAAAAAATCACTGAAAAGTCACTTCCTAATATCAGGCATTGGCCGGCCAGGAACACATAATTTTATTTGTTGGTAGTCGTAGTGGCGTAGCGTTAGCCGTAGCGCTAGGTTATTTGATGTTGCTCTATGTTCGTAGATTCACAAAGGCACTGGTTCTTAACAGTCAGGGACTTATTATTTCAAAAAAAAAAATGTTTTTAGACTACGATCTCTCGACAAGGTAACCAATTGTTCTTCTTGGCACAAGCATTTACAGCTCAATGTATCAATCATGGCAAATGGATTTAGTATCCCGTAATAGTTTTCCATATTTTATGAAGGAAAGTAACACGCAATCTTTTCTTCCAATACAATTAAATGTTCTGTTATAGCGGAAATAGTTCCCTCGGCAATGTTTTCATAAAGCAAACGAAACATATCTACATTATTTTTTTCTGGTATAAAATTTTTCCAAAGAGCAGTTACCTTTCCTGACATGCTGTCAATTTGTCATTGGGTGTATTGTTTTTTCATTAAATGCATGTATTAACGCTATTTAAATAATTACAAATATCATCTATATATGTCATTTTAGCACGCCTATTATCATTTTGAAAACATTTTACAAATGCATTCATGCCTTCATTTTTGAAAAAGTCGACAATTCGTTCTTAAATTCTACAAATTCTTATAAAACTTTAACCCTAGATATCCAACTAACTTCAGTATAAAAAAAACAAACATTTGTACTTGGCTTCCATAGATATGAAAAGTTTTTTTAAAACGACGAATTTACTATATTTACAACACGGTCCAGTGCAGCTTTTAATACTGATATTTCGGCTTTCATCATTTCGTGGAGCACTGGTTAAGAAGTAATTTTATCATCGCTTCAAAACTGTCAATAGCAAGTACTTCGTTTTAAAACATTCAGTTTTTTCAAGTTTTTTTTAAATTTGATAAATCAAACCGAGGCGTCAAATAAAATTATTTCAATATTTTTCTCTTTTCCGCTGCGTTTTTCTGCCTTTATTTCATTAATTATGTACTAAACATTAAAGCTATTTCAGTAAGATTTGAATCCTGAATTTTTGCGAGATATTTCGGCATAAGAGAAACAGTCCGGATGTTTCACGTATTCGCTGCTAATTTTGCCAGGCAAGTTTTCAACATATATTTTGATAGCTTCAAAACACACACTGGTAGCGTCATTCACATTTATAATAACTTTGTTAAATATAACAGAATATTTGCAGCAAATATTAATGCATCCCTTCGACCACGCCGCTGTGTTCTCCGCCACAACCTGTCTAACATTGTAACACACTTAGTTGCCCACTGTCCACCGCGTGTCTTGTTTTGAGTTGTGACCCATTTTTATTATACTCCCTCAGGATAAATGGTATGAAACAATAAAGGTGAGTTGTGAACGTAGCTTTTCTTTGGTAATTTTGTTTGCCCACTAATACTCTTTGTTTCGTTTTTTCTATCGTGCTGTATTGTTGAATATTTTCATCATTAATAACAACGCGTTTTACGTCATTAATTTTGACCTTTTTTTTTTGATTTACTTTCAAATATTGATAGTAAGTAAATATGTATATACAATTGTTATGATTAATTCAAAAAATATATGGAACAATTTGGTTGATACAGAAAAAATAAAGCAATTATATCTAAGCAAGGTATTTATACCTGATTCAACGGATTTTTTAAAATTTAAATTACCACAAAATAGGAGCGATGTGAGTTCATATTTTTTGTAACGATATGTCAGCTCTCAATGTGGAGCATATGGAGCTATGTAGACAGATTATTTAAAAATCTACGAAAATTGCTATCAGGGAGGATATTAGAATCGGGTTAGAACAGAACTAATGGTTAGCTGATCGCTCTCGCGTTTTTGGTATCAGATGTGTGAGATGGAATTTATGTAGGCCAGACTTCCATGCATTCAAACACAAATCCGTTAATCGATTAAAAATCAATTTACGGATCTTTTAGTACTGGAATTCGATCCCGTAAACACCACTGCCAAAAACAACGATTTAAAATATTCCGTACTGTATAGTAAATATTATATACTGAGGGTGCTTGATGAAATTTCAATATAAAATTTAAATCGATCAAATTTTGTACATCTCCCATACGTTTTGTGTCTAACGCCCCGTGTACTCGAATGCCTGAAGATGTCGAAAGGCAAAACGTATGGGAATGCATACAATTTTAACGATTCAAACTTCATATACTAACGATGTTGTTCACTTGACTACATGCCCTACATACATGTATTATATATATCGCACATTCCATAGAAAGGTTTAGTATCACATGGACTTGAACCCGAGTCATCCGTAAGCGTAGCTAACGACGTTGACCACTGCACCACAGACCCGACAAATTTTAATACTTAATACAAATGTACTCCATAAAATATACCCCGTAGAAAAGAGTAATATCTCAAAATGTACCCTTAATTATAGATTTTTTATAAATACTGATTTCGAGTAGTATTTGCACATGACGATGGCCAAATAAATTTGGATTATTGAGATTTTGTACACTTCCATGTACATGGAAGTGTACAAAATCTCAATAATCCAAATTTGATATTGAAATTCCATCAAGCACCCTCAGTCGATGTCTTAAATTAGGCCAAATAAATGTTACTTCGTTGAGATTAAAATTTTTTTGATTTTTGTTTTCGCTCTCTTAAAATTTACTTTTTTTGATTTACTACACTTTTCTATGGGATGTACGATATGTATATCAATTATTTGTAGGACGGTGTATGAGTGTAGCCAAGAAAATGTTTTCTGTAATGTACAGGAAGTAACAAAATTAAAAAAATATGCCATTACGTTAATACGACAAAATTTGCTTTTGGAGTAGTATTATTGTATGGATAAAATTATTTATGTATTTTAATTAAAACTTAAAAACGTTTATTAAATCGTTTAAAAGAAAAAGAGACCATATCCTGTTTTTTCTACTTGAAACGTATATCCTGTGTAAAAAAGAGGAACATGCGTATTGATAAAAATGGTACAAATGACATCCTTTGAAAATATAATCTTTTTATTAAAAACGAAATTTATATACTCTTCTGTCCAGCAATGACGTACACTGGTTGAATTATGATCCCTATGATATAACTGTGAAAATTAGTTGCTTAAGCTCTCCTGCTTTATGAACATTATGGATATGGCAAAATTTTCATTCATTACTGATATGATGTTAACATTTTACGACATAAGGCTTAGGTGATACCAATTTATTATGTATATATCATCACAGGCATAAACTAAAAATAGCCTAGATTATTTTATACTACAGCCCAGCTCGTTTTAAATTGTTATAGCTTCAAAGGTTAACGGCTGCCTTATTAAATCTGCAGCCACTAACTGGATGCCTCCAAATTTCTTCGGGGCTCTTGAAATTTCTTTAGACTGTGCCCGCGCCATGTCACGGGGCCGCCCACGCGACCCAGCCGAGCACAATATTATATTTAAATCTCTATCAAACTTTCATAAGCATAATAATAGACTTTTTCCCCCCAAAGCTGTTCCAAATACGACTTCAGAAGTTAAATAAAGACTATGTATTTATTTCCACGAGATAAATAACATCTCCTTTTTTTTATTTATACTTTTTGTGATCACATTGATTTTCTATTTACTCATAATTATGTTTTAAAAAATAAAACACAAATAGTTTGTACTACTCCCACATGTTTATAATGATCAGAACCGGTTTCGTTCATCACGAGCATTATCAACTGATAAAAATATAAACATAACAGGGATATTTATATAAAATTGAATGTTAAAAATTAAGGCACATAAAACAGTTGGTTCATGAATTTAGATAATAATTTTCTGACCATCATATAAATTTTACATAAGCCAAATAAAATGGTGTTGAATTAAAATGTTAAGGACCTCTTTCAAATCAATAAATTAATACTAATTTGAAATCACAAATATTGCTACATTAAAAGTCCATTACCTGAGCAAAAAAATTTAATGACATTACTGATGCTTAAATATTCATTGACCAAATAGTAGATTAGAAAATTTTTAAGAAGAAATTAATAAACCATTTAAAAACAATGAAATATTAAATATGTATACAGCCAGGAGCATCCAACAAGTTTTTGTATCTGAAAAACAAAAGATAATTATATCTAAGCTATATTATAAAAACAATTCTAAACTGTTGCATCAAAACATGGGGGATCATAAATTATTTTATCAAGAAATTTTGGAAATCAATCGAGCCCAGTTAAATTCCTTGCCAATTCTGAACGAACAGCTGAACCTCCGTTGCTGTATCCTATTCTTTGAAACACGTAACAGATGTCACTAAATGTGGAATGATTGCATATATTTATCCTTTCGTCGAATTGCATCCCGTCGAAACCCACAATGCTATTATAATTGTAAAATCACTGGTAATTCTAATAGTAGTTGGAAAGCGGCAATTCGCCACTCTGTTAATGTGTTGTTTACAAAATAAGGATTAAGGCGATTCTCGAAATGTTAACATCAGTGTGGCTCCCAGACGTATAATATTTTACCTCTTAAATAATATTTGTCGTATTTGTATCTTCTATATAAACGTTAGACACTGTTTACTGTTCGAGTCAGTTCGAGTCCATTCGAGTGCTCGAATGCCTTAAGATGCCGAAAGGCGAAACCCGGGTCGTTAGTAACAAAATACATAGAAAATTTGGATTATTGAGATTTTGTACACTTCCATGTATTTTGTCACTAACGACCCGGGTTTCGCCTTTCGGCATCTTCAGGCATTCGAGCACACGAATGGACTCGAACTGAGTTCGATATTTTATATATCCAAATTTGATATTGAAATTCCATCAAGCACCCTCAGTCGATGTCTTAAATTATAAAATACATAGAAGTGTACAAAATCTCAATAATCCAAATTTGATATTGAAATTCCATCAAGCACCCTCAGTCGATGCCTTAAATTATAAATTAAAAAAAAAAATCTTAACTCTTGAACAGTATCAAATTTGGATTATTGAGATTTTGTACACTTCCATGTATTTTGTCACTAACGACCCGGATTTCGCCTTTCGGCATCTTCAGGCATTCGAGCACACGAATTTCTTGAACAGTAGTTAAGTTACCAGCATGACCGTTAGCGGTTTCCCTTAGAAAATTATATTACCTAGGGCTTTCACCGTCGTTCCCACCACTGCGGCTTCACATGGTGTATTCCGCAGCGTTACAACGTTATTTGTGCATAAAATTTTTGCCTCTAATGTTTGAGTAAATTTGTTAAAAGATTGGTTACATGCCAATCTTATTAAAATGAATCAACAAATCAAAATTAACCAAGCCATTAGTTGTATTTATTGTTATAATAATTACATCAAAAATATCACATTGTCTTTAAATGCCATGTAAAGTATCTTATGGTCGGTATTCATTTGGTCGTTTGGTGCGCGAACAAAACGCTTAGATAAAGTCCGATCATTAGACTTGTTTTATGTCGTTTACCGTTTTCTGACACCCAACAAATGTTTCGTCATAACCGAAATTTAGTTGCATCTAAGTAAAATGATGAAAAGATTTCTTGTTAAAACAAAACGCATTGAAAATACTTTATGTGTACATAATGGGTGTTGAGCCGAAGAGAGCACCTGTCGTAAATGGAATGCAATCGGCGACAACACCAATGAGGCCTTTAATTAGTGATGCCAATTCAGCAAAGCTTTTAAGAATCCTATAGTTTTCGTACATTTTCTGCGAGAGATTTACCAGATACAAAAACTGAAGCTGAAATTTTCAGATTTATACCATTTTGAATGCTATGGAATTTGCTACATATACTGAAAAAAAAGGAATAGAAAAAATAAACTATACTCAGCTTTGGTGACTATCAAATCAATCATGTTTCTTAAATCGATAACTGTCATAAAAATTATGTGTTTCGTTTGGTTCAATACAAATTTAGGAAAGAGAACATTCCATAATTGTACTTAATTTTCGTATAATATCATTTTTAGCGAAAATTATATTATTTCATGTGTTCCTGTGTAACTGAATTGTGAAACGGAGCGTATCAAAAAAATCTGTTTTTTTTAATCTGAAATAAAATAAAGAATTCACTTACTTAGTAAAGAAACTTTATCTTTCTTGTCAAATAAAAAAAGCATATGGTATATATTTTATAGAAATCTTTAATTATATCTATAATAAAAAAAAGTTGCCGCTTTTGTCGTGGCAACAGCGAAACGTAACATTTATTTACACTTTGGTTACAATTTTTTAATTATTTTTAAAAAATGACCGCGACCTAGTCTATAAAATTTAAGCTTGAAGTCAGCACTCAGCATTTTGATTATTTATGCATTTGCATATTACGTTATCGAGAATCGCTCGTTATCATAAATTCCCCTTTGTTTGGCTGCCTTTGATGTTTTTTTTTTTACTTTCGCACGACTCTGTCTTTATTCTTCAATTTTCGTACTTCCACTCGCATATACAAATGGAATGAGATTATACGCCCTTATTTCCTGTGCCACTCTGCACATTTGGGCCAATTCGTTCCTTCTCCGGAAAATAAACTCCTTCGTTGTTTGATTTCATTTCCTAGTTAGGATCCGATGGGTATCACCGGAGTTCACCCTTATACATAATAAAAAAGACCCGAATAGCGACTAGTGAGTTGTTTTTTTAATAAAATAAAAAATTAACAAAACGTTCATGATTTTATTCATCCAGCCTGTATTTGAAATAAAATTAGTACGGTGTCCATAGAAATCTCAACCTTAATGCGTAAAAACGACATCGATAAAGTTTTTTTGTGTATTTATCGACCATCGCACATTCGTGGCCACAGCTGGAACAAGATTTGTGTATAACATTTGATTTTGCAAATCATATTTTTGATGGTTATATTGTGTGTTGAGGGCAAAGCTATTTACATAATAAGTCAATATGCATTTATTTATCGGTTTACAGAATTTTTTTTCAATAAATAAACCACCGTAAATTACAGTTTTTCCAAAATGCTACTAAATATTTTTTTATTTTTATGACAAAATTATTGTTCAGTACACAATGTATAATTCTAAATAATATAGTTCGCAGTTGAGTTCGGAAAAATAAATTTGTCATGTAAAGGGTTAAATTACAATAATATACATACTGCTGTATTTTAGTACAAATTCATTTTTAATATAATATTAAAATTGATAACTTTGCTACCAGATTGTCGTGCAACTAAGTGTCAAATGCGTTTTGTTTCTTTGAAAGGTATCTTCACACGAAATGTATCGTAGAAAATATTAATTCTCATCTTTTAATAATTGAACGTATTATATATTAAAGGTGAGGTATTTAATCGTCAATCGGGCATGAAGAGTAGGAGGACTAACCTTTTTTTACCAACTGCTGATCTGTATCTCGGTGTATAATATAACAACATTCGTGAACACTAGTAATTCGGTAGTAATAATTACTGTTCAACAGAAGACACTCTACAATAGTTAAGTTTCTCGATTTTTTTGATACAATGGTACTCCCTTTTCTAAAATTATATTTGGAAGAATATTTGCTATTTCTCCGTATACTTTTTTCCATGTCCGATCTCAATGTGGAGCATATGGCCTCCTAATGGAAGTTTTCTACGAGAACTGCTTTTTAATCAGTTGCTCAATCTCTCTTTTTTCGAAGAGAGTAGGGATATAAGGATTGGACTAGGACAGGATTAGTGGTTAGCTAATCGCTCTCGCTACCCCGTCTTTGAGGATCGGATGGGTGGGAGGGAGTTTTAGACATCACAAGAATTCATGACTACGAACAGAAATCCATAAATCGATTGAAAGATCAATTTATGAAACTGTCCGCACCAGGACTTGAGCCCGAGAGATCCGTAACCGTAGCCAACGACGCTAGCAACTGCGCCACGCAGCCGACTAACCTACTCGATAAATAATTGTAATGGTTTTCATTCAACTTTGTAAGTATCTTCTCTTCTTTCGCATACCCCCCAAGGAGTAGCATCGCCTCTGTGGAAAAATAACAATATTTCCTTATCAATTTGAAAGATTCTCTCTTGCATTCAATATTTTTGTCGTTTAGGCTTAGAGACAAATTGTGCGACTAAAAATGCAATATAAAAATACAAAAAAATGGTTTATTTGTACAAATATTTAACTACCTCAAGTTGCTATGGAGGGGCTAATTTCAAAAACCCCCTCTTTATATACGTCCCTGGTTGTGACTAATCCTGTCTTCTCCCTACATAACAAGTTAAGAAGCTTTTCGAGTATAATCTGAGACGTGTCTGGCCTTTCGTAATAATTATTATCACCGCTGGATTGTATTTGTAATTCGACGTAGCTTAAATATTCCATACATAAATTTGCCGGCAAACATATTTCTAATTGCATATATATACACCACTTAACCAATCCCACGCCCGCTTTATGAGTGACGTCCTCAAAGTCATAGATTTCTCATTAACCTTTCTGAATTTAATTAGGAATGTGGAGCGATTTGATTCGCACACGGATGATGTAGAATTCCATGGATTTGGGACATGAGTGAAAGATAGTGATCAAAATTATGAAATAATTAAGATTTGTATAATAAAGAAATCGCGAGCATTATTCCTCTTTTTCTTCTCTCTATGTGGAGAATATGGCCACCACACGGCGCCTCCATGATTCCCTGTCACCCTCCCATGGTATTCAAGAGACACAACGTCTTTCCATCAATAATTTACGGTTAACACTTTAAAAATGACTATGAAATTATTTTGTTTTCATGTCATGAAATTGCAGTGTTTGATCATTTCGTGGAAGATTTTCAACCGAAACTCACATTGTCTTGGGAGTTTGATGCGATGGTCACGCTGTGAGAATGTCGCCGTCAATATTTACATCGCTAATATATCGAGTGTTCGCCGTGTCCGTCGTATATCGACCGCCCTCTTCGAGTGAGGGTTTGTGTATTTTGAAATGTCCGCGCTAAAGCCGTTGTTCCAGGCGTGGCCCGCTGACAACACCAGAACAATATATTCATTCTAAGCAACGGTTTATCTACGCTATTCAGTCTCATGGCCACTAGCGAGCGGTTCATAGGGCTAAAAAAGTTCTCTCAGTTTCCAACTGCTGATCTGTATCTCGGTGTATAATATAACAACATTCGTGAACACTAGTAATTCGGTAGTAATAATTACTGTTCAACAGAAGACACTCTACAATAGTTAAGTTTCTCGATTTTTTTGATACAATGGTACTCCCTTTTCTAAAATTATATTTGGAAGAATATTTGCTATTTCTCCGTATACTTTTTTCCATGTCCGCTCCCAACGTGGAACATATGGCCACCTAATGGGGGGGGGGGGTATCTCAACAGACGTTTTCTATGAGAACTGCTTGTTACTCAGTTGCTCAACCTCTCTTTTTTCGAAGAGAGTAGGAATAGAAGGGTAGGGCTAGGGCAGGACTAGTGGTTAGCTAATCACTCTCGCTACGCCCCGTCTTCGAGGATCGGATGTGTGGGAGGGAGTTTTAGACATCACAAAGACTCCATAAATCCATAAATCGATTGAAAGATCAATTTATGAAACTGTCTCCGCACCGGGAATCGAACCCGAGACATCCGTAACCGTAGCCGACGACGTTACCAACTGCGCCACGGAGCCGACTTATTAGAATTTGAAATTGCGCATTTAATTTTACTTTCTTTTTAAATTACGTCAAAATGTCATCAGTTGATAATGCTCGCGATGAGCGAAACCGGTCCTTATCATTATAAACATGTACAAGTATTACAACAAACAAATTGCGCTTTATTTTTTAAAATATAATACCTTTCCACCAAGAATTGACAGTTAACACCTTAAAAGAGACATGAAAATGTTTTGCAGAATAATTGAATTATATTGAGAGAAAAATATACGCTGTTCGTATTGGTATAGCCGAAATAGCGCCGCTCTGATGTTTGGACATTTGAAAAAAAAAGACATCGAACAGTTTTGACGCATGCACATTGTGATGGGATCGATTTCCCACGTGCCTGCCGATTCTCGGAAATCCCGGATAATCCCGTTCGAGCCTTTTCAGTCTCTGGATTAATCTGTTTTGTGATTCAGCGGGATTATCGAAATCGCCCGATTAATGCATAGGCTCTCGCTTCATGCGATCTCTCGGCAAAAAATGGCGATTCGCGCGAGATTGATTCAATACTGCGGCCTCGGCCTACCTGGCTGCGTACATAAATCCATTTTAAATCATACCAAAAACCTGGGCTTTGTCTCTTTTCAAACCGTAGGTAAGTTTTTGGGCGATAGCGTTCAAAATATAAACATTAAAAAAGATATTTATTGTAGAGTATTGTAACTGAGACAACATTTCTTAGTATCTCGTAGTTTGTGACATTTTACATTTTTTACTGTTTTCAAATACGCGTAGAACGATAAAAAGTTGTGATAATTCTTATTATTCCAAATATAAGAGATACCTACTGGGTTTTTTAAGTAAGTCTGTCGTAAGTTAAAGGCCTTTCCTGTCCCTGGGAAATCACTATTATGACTATATCTCTTTTGTTGCATCGAAGAGTAATTTTCGGCATAACTGTCAGATATGGGGTATTATTATTAGGCCATCGATATGTGTTATTATTGATGCTTAGTTAAAATGTCATTTTACACATGTTCTTCTATTGAATTTATTTTTATTTATGGATTAATTAAGGTACACATTAATAATTATTTTACATTGTAGACGATGTAATGAAAATAAATATAATTTAATTATTCCTACGTGCAGTGCAAGAGTTAATGAAGCGTAGAGACGTAGAGCCCTTCTATACATGCTCTACGCTGAAAATTATATCAACCACAAGTGCATATCAACGTACTCAATATAAAAATCAATAAAATAAATACATACATACGAATTAGTGAAAACTTACGGATTCGTTTGGCTATTTAGGCATTTTAACGGTTTAAAAATAATTAAAACACGTTATAATGAATTGAAATGCCATTGTGGATAACTCACTATGTTACAGCGATTATTTCAGTGATTATACAGTTCTAAATTTAATATTGTTGATGTAAGACACATTATTATGCAATAATCTAAAAAAAATACATTTACTTACGATACATTACGGTAGTGCAGTGTGGGTGATTTAAAAATCTGGAGGGTGTTTTTTATATGTCGAGTATCTTGAGGGTTGGAGGGGCGCTGCTGGAATTATAGTGGTCGATTGCATCAGTGCATATTGTGATGATATCAGCCACCTCTGGCAATCCTTGCGGGACGGGTGCTTCATTTATTTGCGTCAGTCTATCGAAGTTCTTTTAACATTACAATGGTACACTGAAAAGGATATTCATGTTACTAATAATTATCATCAGTTGATAATGCTCGTGATGAGCGAAACCGGTCCTGATCATTATAAATATGTAGAAGTAGTACAATCAAATTGTGTTTTATTTTTTAAAATATAATGTCTTTCCACCAAGAATTGACAGTGAACACCTTAAAAGTAATAATTAATACAATATAATATTTTTATGTATATTTTTTATTTCTACAAAAAACCGTTTTATAGGTTAAAAGTATTTAGTTCTACCAAATTTTATTAGGAAATTGATAGGTATTTTGGCTTGACGCCATCGTCAGAACTATACTTAAACTTATTTTAGTTTAGCTATTTATACTGTTTAGAAGTAAATGCTAATTCAATCAAGTATATTTTTTAGTTCGGGGAGGCGCTGAATAATTTTACCGTGGTAAAGGTGACGATGGCCTCAAAAAGGTTAAGAAACACTGAGTTACAGTATATTACTTATTTAAGTTACAAGAATACAGACCAGATTTAATGATTGCGTGAAAAACTTTTTTAACCATCTCCGCTCCCAATAAGAGGTATCTCAGCAGACGTTTTTCTACGAGAAGTTTTAGTTCCTCAGTTGCTCAACCTCTCTTTTTTGAAAAGACTACTGATAGAAGGATAGGGCTAGTGTAGGACTAGTGGTTAGCTAATCGCTCTCGCTACGCCCCATTTTTAGGATCGGATGGGTGGGAGGGAATTTTAGACATCACAAAAATATCTCGATTAAAAAAATCAATTTATGAAACTGTCTGTGCTGGGATTCGAACCCGTGAGATCCGTGACCGAAGCCAGCGATGTTGACCACGGAGCTGACAAAGACTTGGAAGAAAGGAAATTACATATCAATAAAATCTCAGAGAAGTAACACAAGTTTATACATATATAATAAATTGAAATGCTTCATCTCGATTTGTTATGTTTCTTTCTTGAATCGGTACGTTTGCTGTTGTTAAACAATATATCCCCAGTTTCCGCGTAATCATCATCATATTCTCAAACTCAACATTTACACAACTTTTCGTCGTGTTTAACAAACCGTTCAACTTTCGTTCAAAGGGGAAGCGGTGAAGGGAAACGAGCGCCGCAGTCGGATCGCAGCGGCGGGCTCTGTTGTAAAGTGGTCCTAACATTCGCATAAACTGCAAGGCAGGCTAATTTCTCGGAAAATTTCATTTATTTTCGTTTGCCAGCGAATCCTGAGACGATTTTCCAAGCTCGCATTTCCCGGGGACTGATATGAGAACCTCGTTTCGCATCGTTACGCTCACAATTGTATTTCCTCCTTATCTTTGACTCCCACGGGCGAAATGGAAAAGTGCAAGACCGCAGCGGTTCGTTAGCATGAAGTCTCGAAACTATTCATCGTGTGCAAATTACTTATTTGTTAAGGTAGATACCTCAAATGATGGAATTTCCGCACTTTTGTACGGATTGCTACCGAGTTTCTTTTGTGGACCATAAAAATAAATCCATATTACCCTCAAGCACATCAAGTTCGCCGTGTAGGAGCTTAACGAATCTGACTAGCTACCCAATACTTTTCCCTACGGGATCACTGAACAATCTGTTGTTTAAACCTTAAATGCATATTGTTGTAGATCTGTAACATACCGTTTACGCGCTTATAACTCGGTTCACGTTCAATAAATAAATTCTATTGCATGGCACTGTCGAACTACAACAATGTGTGAAGCCATTGTGCTTTCAATTTGTAGACCTAAATGTCTGAAATATTTATTCGTCGGTTGTAGACGCATGAAATCTTTGGACTTTTTAAATTATTTTTTTGTTGTTACTATTTGAAAAGGAGTGAAATAAAATTCATTTATAATTAATATTCTTTATTATAGTTGTATAAAATCAAAAACACTATGTTGTAGAAATACAACAGTATGCAGTTATAGGGGTTAGGTTAGGTTATGTACTGCGTAGTATGCTTTTTCTAGAATACAGGAACTAATAATAATTGTATTAATATTTCGTATTTTGGTACATGATAAAATCTTATTTGCCAGCTGTGTTCTCATACTGTAGTTTATTCTTTAATATTTTCATATTATAAGTTGTTCATGTTTCATATAATTTTCCAAGTTTTATTTGTACATTTGTATGTTGCCTTGTTGATTCGTTCATCCGTCTTCCTTGCATCATTGTTTGAGGATCACCCGGCAGACGGGTCGCGCTGTCAGTTTGTTTTTCCCTTCGTTTTGCAAAGGCAACTTCTGAACTCTTTGAAGTCTTATCGTTGGTTTTATTTATTTCTCAAGTTTCGCAGACTGCGCACAAAATGCGCCCGAACTTTTTCAATTTATCGTCGTCAAATATTCTGATTATTTCATTTTTATTTACGAACGTATTTATTCACCACTATATTACCTAGAAACAACGCGGCGAACATAAAATTATTTTCAACGTATGCGTGAGTTTGAACGATTTAAAATTTTCATGAGTGCATTACTTAACCCTTTATAGTGCAAATTAGTTTTTCCCAAAATCAACTGCCAACTTTATTATTTCCAATTATATATTGTGTATTAAACAATAATCTTGCCATAACAATAAAAATACTGTAAATCGATAAATAATACATATTAAATAATTACATGATTACCTTTTCCCTTAACACACAATATAACAATAAAAAATATGATTTTTGCAAAATTTAATATTGTACACAAATCCTGTTGTGACCGCTAATTCGCAGTAGTCGATTTATCAACCACTTACGTACAATAATTGTTTGCGAGTGATTGGTGCACACTTCATGTTAGATGGTCAATAAATACAGTCAGTTTTTAGGTTATAGACCTTAAAGTATGTGGTCGATATATTGGCTTAATCGTGCTTTGCCTTATATAGGGTTAAAGGCGACATTGTAAAAAATGAATGAAAATAAATTTATTAGTAGTAAAACTGACTGACTTCACCCCTGCTTTGATTCAGATTTTTTCAAAGTCCGAATATTTGTTTATTCTATGCGTAATACGCGAACTAAAATTTTTCTATAATTTAAGACATCGACTGAGGGTGCTTGATGGAATTTCAATATCAAATTTGGATTATTGAGATTTTGTACACTTCCATGTATTTTATCACTAACGACCCGGGTTTCGCCTTTCGGCATCTTCAGGCATTCGAGCACACGAATGGACTCGAACTGAGAGACAGTAAACAGTGTCTAACGCTTATATAGAAGATACAAATGCGACAAATATCATTTACGAGGCAATACATTATACGTCTGAGAGCCACACCGATACCTGAGTGTGGGTGTGGCTCTCAGACGTATAATGTATTGCCTCGTAAATGATATTTGTCGCATTTGTATCTTCTATATAAGCGTTAGACACTGTTTACTGTCTCTCAGTTCGAGTCCATTCGTGTGCTCGAATGCCTGAAGATGCCGAAAGGCGAAACCCGGGTCGTTAGTGACAAAATACATGGAAGTGTACAAAATCTCAATAATCCAAATTTAAAATTTTTCTGTTTATCCCTGCTGCTGATGCATCAGTATAATGTTATTAGGACCAGTGGTTAGCTAATTGCTCCTCACTTCGTCTGGTTTTTAAGATCGGATGGGTGGGAGGGAATTTTAGAGATCACGAATGCCCATGCCTTTCATAGAAATCCGTAAATCGATTGAACAATAAATTACAGGGATCGATTGAACAACATGACAGATAGTCAACAAATACTTTTTCATCAAAACCGAACAGTGAATGATTATATCGATTCATTGGTTGATATTGCTCGTAAAGATCGAAACCGGTCCTGATCATTATAAACATGTGGAAGTAGGAACAAATTGTGTTTTATTTAAAAAAAAAAAAAGATTATGTCGAATTGAGATGGTGCTTGAATCAAATCCTTACGTTAAACTGTCTTATCTACAGAGGTCTATATTTGCTTTATTTAACTTATTGATTATATTCAATACTACAAATCAGTAATGAAGGTATTTTCGCAGACGTAAATCAATATCATATCGGACAACGAATTAATTCAACATGTTATCTTTTTTTTTGAATGTTCAAAATATTACACGAATGTTGTTTACTCGGAAAACTAAAGGCAACTAATTATTTGGTCAGTAGCTAATTCGATAAATGGTGAGTAAGAAATAATAAATGTTCAGTTAATAATTATGTTTGTTCAGTAAAAAATTGCCAAATAAATAAAGGTACAGTTAAGATATCGACTGAGGTTGCTTGATGAAATTTCAATACGAAATTTGAAGTGTTGTGATGTTGTACAGTTCCATGTATTTCGTCATTAACGACCAAGGTTTAACTTTTCGGCATCCTCAGGCATTCGAGCACACGGATGAACTCGAACTGATTGGTGCCGAAACTCGGGTCGTTAGTGACGAAATACATGGAAATGTACAAAATCTCAACAATTCAAATTAAATGATGGTATGTTTAGGTTTAATTAAAAAACTGACCGTTTTATAGAAATATCTGACAGCTTAATTTAATAACTTAACACATGTATACTGACCATTTGTCGAATTGGTTTCTGGCCAGGCATAACTAAATACTGTTTAAAGATACAATTCTGTTGGCTTAAAGGGGTGAAATCTTTTGTATTTTCGATACGGCAATTACAAGTTTACGCGCGACGCCTGTCTTTATAGTCCAATCAATAAAACCTCCATAATTAGAGATGTTTTGCTAATTGAAAGCAAACGAATGTATCCGAAAGAGTTTGCGAGAAGGATCCTGTGAAGTATTCCGCACCTGCAGGTTCTCCCGGAGGCCGGTCACGTTCGCAGCCCGGGGCTCATCCGAAAGGAGTTACGGCGCCAATAAAAAAGGTCCGGAGAAAGGCGGGCCGCGATCGTCGCCGGCACCTGCCGCTGTCCGCCCCCAAATAAGCCTAATTGGGATTATTGCCGCCTACTTTACCTCCGTTCGGACGTTTGTTGTCTTTGATCGTGTCTTCAACATTCAAACACAAGAGCCTATTAGTTTCACTGTATATTGATCAGCTGATTCGCCGTAACGTAACGTTCATATGAATTTCACTTCAATATTACGCAGGTAGATTTTTACCACCGTTCGTAATGGTTTGTTTATAAAAGTTAAACCATTTTGCTTTATACTTACTTTTTATTATTGTTTTTTTTAATAATAATACACTTATAGAAAATTGTATATAATATATATAAACGTTAGAAACTGTTTATTGTATGTCCATTCGAGTCCATTCGTGTGCTTGAATGCATGTAGATTCCGAAAGACGAAACCCGAGTCGTTGGTGACAAAATACATGGAAATGTACAAAATCTCAACCATTCAAATTTTAACCTTAACCTGAAAACGCTTTATTTTTGACGTTTACAATGCGGAATTGAAAAAACAACGAACGCTGAGAAAGATCGCCTAGCGACCGCTCCATGCCAAAAATATTCCGTGATTATAATCGTCACGTCGCTAAGCAACTATAAATATGTTAGTATAAACGTTACAAATAATAATTGTTCATGCTTCAATCGTAAAATGTGTAAACAGTCATTTTGATTTTCGAGATATTGCCTTCTGCTACTATGCCGACGATATTTATCGTATATTTATGTAATACTTTGACACACCCTGGGTTTTTTTGTTAAGTTTAAGTTTTATTAGGGTCCATAACTGAAAACGCACAGCGTTGATGACAATGATTCTTAGAAATCGGCCCGACTCTTGTCGCGAAGGGCGCTCGGTCAATAGCCGGCGGGCACGTTCGTTGGACGAGTCAATTTTTAACGGAAAGGGGTGCCAGCCTTTGAACGAGGGAGAGCGCCGGCTCGCCTGGCCGGCACCGTTGACGTTGTGGATTGTTTGTATTTGTTTTGAAATTGGACTTAATTTAAAGTCGTAAATGTAAATGTAGACTCAATTTTATGTGTTAGAATTATTTTTGTGTATTTTAAAACGCTGCATCTTCGATTAAAAATAAATAAAAGTTGAACCGGATTTGAAATTGTGTTTGTTTGAGATCCCAGCCCTTCCAGGACGTCGACAACCAGCCACTCGCCTCTCTTCGATTCGGGTCTTCTCAACTTATTGTAATATCTATCTTATCTTATTGAAATATTTTTTTGTTAGTTGAAAGAGGTAATACTTTATAATATAATTTAAGATATCGTGGGGTGCCTGAAGATGCCGAAAGGCGAAACCCGGGTTGTTAGTGGCGAAATATATGGAAATGTACAAAATCTCAATAATCCAAATTTAATTTATAATATATTTCAGCGTTATATTTTTGTTATAATTGATTTGCGGTAAATAATCGCAATGATGCAACACGATTATGTGAGCAATGAATGACCTTTTTAGCAAAAGGAAAGCCCTGGTTGATTATATCACAGTGTAATGTCGTTTAGCTAAATGGAATCTATGGATGAAATCGGATCTGCCTCTTTATCTGAACTGATTCCTTTTTTTGATATTGCTATCGAATTTCTGAAATAAATATTTATTAGGTGATTTAGTTTATTGTCATATTGTATTGCCAATAATTGGTAGTGTAATAATTTATCAAAATTTACCAAGTGTACCAACAATAGAAAATAAACATATTCAGTAATATAGTATTCTGTTGCTAGAATTAATACCATTTTTAACGTTATGCTCTAAATACGCTTCATCTGACCAGTTTCAATTTAACTGGATATGTGTCGTGTAGCGTGTAGATAGAACTTTAACTTTATATTTAGGCCAAAGACCGCCGCGGTTGCCCTACAACTACAGTGCGAGTCTTATAATCCACGTTAACTTGAGAGGGACTTTAACGATTTAGAAATCTATCCACGTTGTAAGGAATAAGAGTATGCTAGCATTGCTAGCCCACCAGTTAGTTTCGATGAGCGATTTAAAATTGTCATTGTTAAGCGTTCATTTTGATATTTAACATAATCATTATTAGGGATGCCTCCGAATTGGGATAGGGGAATAATTTGTCTTACGTAGCATAATGACTTTCGTTATGTACTAAGTACCTATATGTGAAAGATATTTTTTAATTAAAAATGAAATGCGTAATCCAATGGTGGGCAAAAATGGCGTGGATAAAAGAGCTTTTACAACTCGGTTACAAGACCTGCAGAGTACAAGGGCGCAGCCGTAATGATTATATTTATATCCACCTCATATCTTACCATGAAATTATGGAGTAGAAAGAGTGCTTAGCAAACTGCTAGTCCTAGGTGAACGAAGACTTTGCGAGCGTGAGGCGGCGTGAGGTAGCTCGAAAATATCAATCGTTCTTCGCCAATGGGAGTTTCCTACGTGAGAGGCGACGAAAACATGCGCCGCGCCGATGCGTCGGCAAGCGCACCAACGCCGCGCCGCCTCACGCTTGCAAATATTTCGTCCACCTAATTTGCAGCGTAAGCGTTTGAATTACATCATAAAACACCTTCTACCGATGTGGACGGGTCATTGCTTAAAAAAATATTTCTCAAATCACAGCAGCATATAGTGCAGTCAACATAATGAATGTACATTTAATCTTTATTGCCTAAAACCACGATAGTAATCATCCACTATAGCAATTCTATATACCACGTCAATAGTTAGTATTCATTGAAAGTTACGCTGTCTGGTTACCGCGCTCCGATAATCTAGTATTTATATTTTTGTAGTTTCGTCCACTGTGATGCTAAAACTTCGAATTCTCAGTGGCAAAACTATAATTAGTTTTAGCACGTTTCCCAACGAATTAGTCGATGCGCATAAATCGCGTAATAAATTTACGTGACACGATAATTGCAATCCAGTAATGATTACTTCGTTAATCGAAATTGTTCACTCTGTTGCACAAATTGCATGATGTGGGAGGTCGTATACAAAGAACGCCCTAGTCATAGTTTGCAGTGTTTGAAAGAAGGGAACATTCGATTTTATTTAGGTTCGTACATTTTCTTTCTCTATTGTTTTGAAATGTAACATTTAATCATCACAATTTCGTCGATGGTATAACATGCAGATATTATTTATTCGTAATATAGTATGACAAAAACAATTAATCTTTAGAGTAAGGGTGTGGTAAATTAGTTTCAATTTTTATAACCAAACAAATCTCAGATATTATGTAAACCCATCAATAATACATCTAGTAGATTCACTTGAAGTAAATTTTATATTGATAACTGGTACTGCTTTCTAAAAAAACATTTCGGGATATAATTTAAGATATCGGCTCAGGGTGCTTGATGGAATTTCAATATCAAATTTAAATTGTTGAGATTTTTGAAATATTCACAACACATGTATTACGGGTGAAAAGAGGGATGCCAGATGATAACTTCTTAGACTTAGGGATAAGATTTATCGTATTTATCTTGAATATAATTGTTATAAACTGCCTTCTTGTCTCAGTTCGAGTTCATTCGTGTGCTCGAATGGCTGAAAATGCCGAAAGGCGAAGCCCGGGTCGTTAGTGACAAAATTCATGAAAATGTACAAAATCTCAACAATTCAAATTTAGGCATATAATGAAATAGTCTATATAAACATCCTTTTTTGATTTCATTTTTATCACTTGAGAATGCTCACTATCCAAGCAAAACCGGACATATTGAATACAATTTGTGTGATACAAATTTTTAGTATCAATAGTAGAAATAATCCCACCCCTTCCTTCATGTTTGTAATTTATAAAGATAGGAATCATTATTTTGCTTAGTCTGTAGATGCTTCTCGATGAGGCAAAACACGTGTACAACCAGTGGAATAACAAGGTTATCAATATTTATTTTATATAGTATCAATACTTTCAAAAACATTTCAAAACAAAATATTCTAAATGCTTCTCTACTACTTTAAGATATCGAAACGAAATGGAAATTATGATTAAATAGCATTCTGCTTTTTAGAGAATTTCGTAAACTCGTTTAAAGGAGAATTTTTAAATGTCATGTTTTAATATCCTCGAGAAATGAGAATCAGAAAACGTCAAGAAATGTAATATATTGACGTTGTATCCTTTGAACGAAATCGCAGCGTTTGAAATAAAAGCTATTTATAAATAATGGATTTGGGGCATTTCTAGCGTTAGGCCACCGGTATATTTCGCTGAATCAATAAACGATACTGGCCAGTAGCAATTATACGAAATTGCATTTATATTCAGCTAATTGACATTTCAGGAATATAGGCTCGAATAATTATGATAATATTCATTGAAATTTTAGTTAATTCCACGTTGTGCTAGAATGGCCAAATGATTAATTGATTTATGAATAATGCCCAATCGCAATTACTGCAGCGGCATTCATTTGTTTAATTTAACATTGCACTGAAGTTGTTTAATCCCGCTGATTTATATTTACGATTTTGCTTTAAAATATTACTGTAGGAAATTTAACCATGCCGTAACGATTTATTGTTTTTTTTCTGAAGATAATTGAATAATATGGTTGGAAATGGCGACATACCCACTGACAAACCCTCCGTGGATGACAGAAGTTTATTATTATTTTTTATTGTTTTGAATATCTGGCATTACAGCTGACGACGGTCAATGCGCCAAATATTTTGAAAACACTCGATGAGAATTTTCACTCGTGTCCAAGATCACAAATTCAAATTGAAACAATCTAAATTTGATATTGACGTCGCTGGAACTTGAACCAGAACCCACCTGATCGCTAGGGCTTATCTTAGACCACGTATGCCGACAATTATAACAAATACAGTGATAACGAATCTTTTAAGACATCGACCTCAGTGCTTGATGGAATTTCAATATCAAATTTGGATTATTGAGATTTTGTATACTTCCATGTATTTCCATGTAAAATACATGGAAGTGTACAAAATCTCAATAATCCAAATTTGATAACGAATCAGTTGATAATACCAACAAAATCAGAAAACTTTTTTACTTTCATTTATATCAGTGCTCTGTAACATTTTTTCTTACACCACACACCACTAAAAATAATATAGACATACATTATGTTTTTCAATGCACAGATATACGTTGTAATTAAATTATATTCCTAGACAGAGTGCTGGGTGTTACAGACCAATTATTTGATTTTTTGATAATGTGCCGCACTAGTTTATTTGTAAATTTAAAAAAAATAAATACATGGCATTAAAGCTGATGCCAATGCGCCATGCATTTACACAATAATAATAACAGTACAGTAATAGTAATAAAAACAATAATAATTAATTGAAAATTATAAAATAGAAAGAGAACAAGACATTACTGAGATACAAGAAAAAAATATTGAGCGAGCTTTATGTTGAAAATATCGAACTCTGTAGGCAATGTATTGATCAGCCGAACAGCTCTTGCAACTGGTGACTGAATCACCGACGCGAAGAACAAGTTTTAAGAATAATAAAAAATATTTATTCATATTGTGGGCATAGTGTAAAACAATTTCAAGCTTTATATAATTTAAGTCATCGACGATGATGGAATTTCAATATCAAATTTGAATTGTTGAGATTTTGTACATTTACATGTATTTTGTCACTAACGACTCGGGTTTCGCCTTTCGGCATTTTCAGGCATTCGACTTCACTTGTGTGCTCAATTCAAATTTAAGTTTTATGTTATAAAAAGTCATGATATCTGTCTACTGAATGACCACAAAAAGTAAAACATTTTTCAACTACCAAATTCTTTGTCATTTGAGAATTTTCTAGAGTAAACGGAAAAAGTAGAAATTGTATATTTCATTACGACAATGGTCTTAAATCACTGTGTTGTCTGCTTGCGGCCCGTAATTTACTGATAATTCGTTTATTTTATAATTGTGAAATGAATAACCACACACATTTCAAAACCCGAGACTAAAAATACAATTGTCACATTAACCTTTCCTTTGCTATGTAAAATAAATCCGCGCGCTACGGTGAAGTGTATTCGTTACACATCATGCATTTTATGACTGATTAAAAGTGATTGATAGCCGGAAAAATAAGAATATTCACAGACATCGCTTAAATTTATTAAAGTTGAAGACGACATAGTCGACATGAAGTAATAATTAAAATTGTTTCCCTGAAAACATGAAAAAACATCGGCCGACGACAAACGGCTTACCAGACTACCTCAAACGGAGGCTCGAAAGCTATTGGAATGCGTTCGACACTTTTCGTCGAGCGCAATCTTGAAAGAAACGACGCGACTGGGCCTCTCTGTCTCGCGCGTTGCCATTCATATGTGAGCTAATGTGAAAAATGTTCGTTGTTCCCCGCTGGCCGTTGTATCCATTTGCACAACTCAGAATATGTACATAACACACTCACACACGTATTACTGTATTGGTAAATTTATCCCGGATTTTCGACAAAATATCACCGCTACGCCCAATGGCATGTTATTCTTATTACTATGATTATGTTATTGAATGCGTAAATATATAACGGAGGAATACCTAAAATTTAAACGCAGTATTTATTATATGTATAGAGATATCTTTATTACTAGAAGCTATGTGCACTAGATACATATCGCAGAAAAGGAAAAGTTAATAGTTCACACTTGAAATTTGAGAAAATCTGGGTTCAATAGTTATCCAAACTGGTCCGACAGAAAGATGAAGACAAATTATACTATTCAAAAAATCGTCAAAAGATCGTTCGGTATTCTGAAGACTTCTTAGCATAACTGAGGTTAATGAATCGTGACCATTCTGGTACACTTCAGACGATAGATCGGCTTTCATGTCACTCTATCGTCTGCCGACTTTAAGGTCAATAGGAGTTGCATTTCAGGGATTCATTATACCACCTGATTGCTCTGCCTCTTTCATCTGTCACGCTGCCCAAAGTCTTTTGACTCTAGATGTGGATTACAACCAAGCAATTCTACTGATAATAAAAATGACTACTCGGTTTTGCGTCACCTGTTAAATTCAGCAATTTATGTGAATTAAAAGCGGGTTATTTCGTACTGTATTACTTTTGTGTAGCATGTTACATCAGCAGTTTTCATTTATCAAGTAGCAATAAAGAAATTGCTAACGTAATAATTTTCGGACGTCTAAATACAACATACGTTCGTGATCCTAAGCGTGGGATTACACATTCGAGCGGAATACGTTTTGTTTGGGAGCATAAGGGCGTATTAAATTCGGGATTAGAAAATCGTTGCTGGTGAGGAGGAATCAGAGCGCGACGCCGGGATGGCAAAGCGTGCGCTTAATACGGAATATGTCCTTGCTTTTATTCGTATTTAATACATAACAATAAATATCGTGTCTTTATATTAACACATATAATAAAATACAATTATGGGACAAAAAGTTTTATCAATAACCTCATTTACTTTTATTAATGCGGACATAATGAACTAAATTGAAGATTTCGTACAGACACCGCACACATTTTTTTATGTTTGTGATATATTGGTTAGGTACTAGAGTACTAATGTTTTAAGGATCGAATGACTTCGAACTCTTTAAACGCAAATTCCGTTCCGATAATGGAACCCATGGGCACGCATAAATAAGCACTGCATAGCGAACAAATCGAAACCTAACTCGTTCTTAATCTAAAAGTTACTTATGAGCGCACAAATATTCTCCATATTCTTGTGTATGTATACAACTTAACCGTAAAAAATGAATTTATAAATTGCGTTTACATGCAAGGTCACCACTGTCTAATACGAAATCATATAAATATATATATATTAAATAAAACACAATTTGGTTATACTACTTCGACGTGTTTATAATGATCATTACCGGCTTCGCTCAACTGATTTACCATGGCTGTTAATTAAATATTTAATGTTTCATTGTTTTTGAATGGTTCCCTAATTTTTTCTTAAAATTTTCCCAATCAGCTATTTGCTCAATGAACATTTAAACATCAGTAATGTCATTAAAATTTTTTGCTCATTTTAATGTAGCTATATTTGTGATTTCAGATTAGTATTTATTGATTTGTAAGAGGTCCTTAACATTATAATTTAACACTATTTTATTTGGTTTATGTATAATTTGTTTGATGATCAGTGAATTCTTATCTTAGTTCATGAATTGTTTTATATACCTTAATTTTTAACATTCGATTTTGTATAAAGAAGCCCTGTTATGTTTGTATTTTTATCAGCTGATAATGCTCGTGATGAGCGAAACCGGTCCTGATCAGTAGTACAATCAAATTGTGTTTTATTTTAAAAATATAATGCCTTTCTACCAAGAATTGACAGTCAACACCTTAAAAAAGTGATAAAATCATAAATTTAGAAACATGGATTATATTAATATATTCTATAACAATTCACTTCAAAAGCTCACATGTAAGAATGTAAGTGTGTATGAATTATCACAGTATCGATCTTATCTGATTTCTTACGATATGATTTTAAAGGACAGTGGCGTTTTTGCTTTTATACAACTCATATATCGGGAGTAAATTGAAAAGTCGAATTGCTCTCGAGATAGGTGCCTCGTGTGGTCGTCGATTTATTATATTAATTGATATATAAATATAGACAAAACAAAGTGGACCAAAGTTTGCATTCAAATCGGGTAACTTTGGCCCACGATACAAATAATCACTGTAATTACAATAAATTCAGTGATTTTAAAGTCTTGGCAACTTTTCTTTATGCTTTCATATATTCTGTACATAATCGAGATGGGAAAAAACATACAGCATTTGATTTGGATTATTGAGATTTTGTACACTTCCATGTATTTTGTCACTAACGACCCGGGTTTCGCCTTTCGGCATCTTCAGGCATTCGAGCACACGGATGGACTCGAACTGAGCTCAGTTCGAGTCCATTCGTGTGCTCGAATGCCTGAAGATGCCGAAAGGCGAAACCCGGGTCGTTAGTGACAAAATACATGGAAGTGTACAAAATCTCAATAATCCAAATTTGATATTGAAATTCCATCAAGCACCCTCAGTCGATGTCTTAAATTATACAGCATTTGGTTTACAGATTAGTGTCCAAATTGAAAATATGACTAATCCACTCTATTTGAAGAAAAGTTTTTAAATTGTTTTTTATCATTCCAAACAGACAGCTTACAAATTCATATTTTTACCTCCGGGCTACTCAATACCTTTGCATAATTAAAAATATTCATATGGCATTAGTATTATCACGATATATACTTTTTTCCATGTCCGCTCCTAGCGTGGAGCATATATGGTCTCCTAATGAAGGTATCTCAACAGAATTTTTCTATGAGAACTGCTTGTTACTCAGTTTCTCGACCTTTCTTTTTTCGAAAAGAGTAGAGGTAGAAGGATAGGGCTAGGACAGGACTAGTAGTTAGCTAATCGCTCTCGCTACGCCAAGTGAGGATCGGATGGGTGGGAGGGAGTTTTTTTAGACATCTCAAACATTCGCACTACGAGTAGAAATCCATAAATCGATTGAAAGATCAATTTTTTAAAACCGTAGCCAAAGACACTACCAACTGCGCCACGGACGCCGACAAATTCATAAAATATCATGATATTATAACAGCATAATGTCAAACCTTTTTCCATGTAGTGAGCCAATCTTATTTATACCGATGGGCAAACGTACCCAAATTAATGGTATTGCAAATTTGACCCTTTAAAAGTAAAAATAAATGCTTAGCTAATAAAAGCGATTTAAACATTCCTTGAAGAAAAATTAATACTTATCTCTAATAATGTTTGCACATAACGACCCAGTAAAGCACAGCAGTAGAACGTTTCGAATTTGATTACCTCAATTTAATATCGAATCTTCGATTAATGGCGTACATAAACTGGTTGACGCGATTTCCCCCCTTCAGCTAATTCAATATAAAATTATATTACAGCGTCGTCTCTACCTTGATTGTCTCAAGCAGATCCATGTTTACGTCTTCCTGTAGATACTATGATATCGTCGTATTAACTTGTGAAGTACGTTAATACGTTCGGTATATTTTATTAGACAGTAAATGCAAGTTAACCAAGCGGATAGTATTTTTTTTAAAGTAAAGTGGTATCTAATGTCAAATTAAAATTGATCATTTTGTTAGTTTGTTGATTGTATTTATATTACTGGGTGTGATACGTCTGTCGCCTTTTTAAGAAGCATTTTCAGACTAACTGGCGTAAGATTTTTATTTATAACGTACTAGTGAGTACCCCCGGCATGCGTTGCAATGCCACTCAAAGAAAGAATGTGTATTTTAATTCTGTTTATTGAAGTGCTTTTGGAGACACATTTTTTTTGTTTTCTGTCTGGTGCGTTCATGAATAATCAGGTTTTCCGAGATGTCGCTATTAGTACGAAATTGATTCTTTATTTTAGATTTTTGAGATTGAGGATTGTGAGATTGATTTTTATGTATAATAATACCTACTGTAAGTTAAAATTAATAAGTTGAGATTCGGGTTCGGGCCGGGCCGTGCCTGATTGTACTATGCCTATGACAAAGTTTTATCGGAATCGGATGAACGGTATGGCAGTACATAAGATACGAACAAACCCACATTGATTTGTATATATTTATCAAGTGGGACTTTTTCTTCTGACGTCCAGTCAGGGGAGGGGGTTAGACACAATCAATAACAGTAATAATTACAACACGGTAGACTCTACGATAACACTGTAGATAGGAAGCGAGCTATCTCGGAGCGGGCTATTGGGGCTACCATATTCATACAAAATCAGAGCATACGCATGCGGCAGAGGAGTAAATATTTTAATATGTAACCAAGGAGCAGTTGCAAATTTGAATGAAAAACGAGTTTTCCGCTATCGTGTTATCAGGGGGTTCTACAGTATTAAGTATTTGTGTTTGGAGGGGAAAATCCCATTGGAAATAAATTTAATAGCGGGGAGCGACCCGTCGTATTGACAATGTCATTTATTAAGAATTAATTTCCACGAGCTTAAAAGCTTTATTTCTAATCCTTCACTATTTACTCAATGGAGTACATACTTCTGCATAATTAATTTTATTAAATTCGTCATTGTTTTCGATTAGATGATTTGCAAATTCTAAACAATTATTAAATTGTTCGAAGTTATTAATTTCATTTTGAATGTAAAATTGATATAAACAGTATAAAATTACCCTACTTATTTTTTGGGAATCCATTTAATCGACTAGTGCGTGCTAGTGTCAGAAAATCACAGTTCACGAGATAGCTTTTAGATTTTTTTAGTTTCATAAAACATACATTTTTGGGTTATTTTTGTAAGCGCCGGTCTACTTTTTATACAAATTCAATCTTCGTAGTGTTGAAGACCGAAGGTCTGAAACGATTTGTGCCTTTCCATCGTAAGTTATGTTTTTTTTAGTCTTGCACTCATTTACGAACAAACTATCAGGAATTTAATTTTAATTCAGATATCTCTTCCACCAATGCCCCGAAGTTTACCAGTATATCCGAGTACAAAATTTATACCAAATTTGAATTATTGAGATTTTTTACATTTATATGTATTTTGTCACGAATGACGCGGGTGTTGCCTTTCGGCATATTCAGGCATTCGAGTACACGAATGGTTCGAGTCCATTGTGACAAAATACACGGAAATGTAAAAAATCTAAATAATTCAAATTTTATATTGAAATTCCATCATGCACCCTCAGTCGATGTCTTAAATTGTATCAAAATTTATACCGTTTGTGATAAAATCGCTCTTGATAGCTCGCCGTAAACTAGCATGCAATCATCGTTATTCGTTTTGCTCTTTTGGTAAATTTTTCGATACAGATAACGCATGGCTTGCGCACTTACCTCCGTTTTATCGTCAATAACAATGGTAATCCCCGTGGATTTTAATGCCGCTTCATAATCGAGAAAGTGCAAACAGATTGAGCGTGGTAGAGTTTTTACTGCGCCGAGCGACTATTATATCGAGAAGCATTTGTGAAAAAAGCGCAGCTCAAAATGTACATTTCAAATTTCGTTCCGATCAATACTAGACTTCCGTACCTACAGCGGATGTCTGTATAATGTCTAATACTTTAGGCATGTGGGAGGAATTGAACAATAATTTTTTTACGCACACTTCAACGAGACTTCTCGACTATTTTATATTGTGACTTACATTTTGGTGGCTCAGATTAGGTTTCCAAGTATGTAGTTGTTTTACCCTTATTACCTATCATCCACTCCACAATTTAAGGTGATCAGGAGGCGCGCTTTATGTTGCTGAGCTTTTAGCTTTGTTTGATTCAATTTGAATTGTACGTTTGCAATACAACAACGTTCGTATCTCTATATCAATTATATTCATACGAAAGAAAATTTTGTACATTTGTATGCATTTCGTCTCTTACGACCCTGGATTCGCTTTTCGGCATCTTCAGGCATTTGAGTACACGAATGGACTCGTACTGACAGTTATTAAGTAGTAAATATTGGTTGTGTATAATCATAATGACTTTTAATCTTAATTGGGTAACTAATCGCATAAAAAATAGAAGATGATCAATCAACACTTTAAAATGCAATTTGAAAAACATATATCGTTAATTTTGTTAAGGTGAATATCGGATGTCGTATTATGAGAATTTCATTATTTCGATTGATGGAGTATTTATGATTATTTTGAGAACTCGTGTCACGTAAAGAATACAATAAAAGGGAGTTAGGGAGGTTAAGTTGTTCGTTTAAGATTGCGTAGCTACTTAACTGTACTATTTATTTCCAAAATTTCCTGATAATTCAGTTTATGATCTCTCATGTTTTGATGCATTATTTTCCTTCATCCGCATTGAATGAGTGATTGTCTGAAAGCAAATGGTTGGTAAATTTCGATGTATATATATTTTTTAATATTATATTAAATCCTACAAAAGAGTTGTTATACATATTTGTTTTTATAATATACCTCATAGTGTTGTCTCATATACTGATTATATGTACTGTTTCTAATGTGCTATTTCTATTGTTTCAGATAAAACTATACGAAAAGCAGGAATGTCCCGACGAGAGGCGGAAAATAGCCAGAGACATTTATGATAATTTCATCATGAAGGAGTTGCTATCGCACGGACACGTAAGTACCATTATAGATAACATACCAATCTGCATTCGTAATACCTATGATTTAATTAGTTGTATTATTTCCACAAAAATGCATTTTTTTTTTGCAAAATTTCCAAGTTGGCATACAAAAATATAATTTGTTATAAAACGTAAACTCTCCGATGCAATTTCATTTTGTCTACGTTTACAGATGTCTCGTGTTCAAGTCCCGTCAGTTTCATGAATTTATTCTTCAATCGATTTCTATTCGTAGTCATGAATGTTCGTGATGCCTAAAATTCCCTCCCACCCATCCGATCCTAAAAACAGAGCATAACGAGAGCGATTAGCTAACCACTAGTCCTGTCCTAACACTATCCTTTCATCCCTACTCTCTTCGTAAAAGAGAGTTTGAGTAATTGAGTAGCAAGCAGTTCTTGTAGAAAACTTATGTTGAGATACCTCCATTAAGAGGCCATACGCTCCACACTGGGAGCGGACATGGTAAAAAAAAACAGTCGTGATTTTACTGAGAAAAAGAAATTATTCAATATTTGTTTTTCGTATGGCCAATTTGACTTGGATATAAATATCAGAATAGTTGACAAATATTCCCGCTTTTCATCGAGGCCTCGTGAGTGTGAGAGTCGTTCGAGCCAATATATCGATGGCCTAGCTCCATAGTGATGCAACTAGAAATTGGTAGTTTTGACATATGTCCGATCAAAGTTTTGTCTCACCGAAACTGAGTCGTGAAAAGTGGTGGCTTATTATTTGTATTACTTTTTTATTCAAATAGGTAGTCAATAGTTTTAGGATTAAAGGTTGTTTCTTTATGGAACGCCACGATTCACAAACACATATTTCCACTATACAATATTTCAATATGTATGTATATGGAACTGAAAAATTATTTAATTTTGCTTCCATTTTTTTTTCCATATGTAAATATCTGCCTTTTGAGAAAAAACCTGTATTTTTGTGGAACTGTAGGTGATCGGTGTTAGAATATAATTGGATAACTTAATTCAAAACATCACATTTTTGACTTTCGAATGGAACTGGGCCATCGACACATTTTTTTCCACAACAATGATAACTATTTTTTGTTTCAAATATAGATTAAACAGTAGAAGAGTTTTTAAGTTTTCACTAGGGTCCCAAATTGTAGCCACTCCATTTAATCAACTGGCGCTGTTATTTTTTAACGTTATTCCATGTATTTTACGAATGCCATTCCTCCACTATAAAGACATTACCTTCACACTACATTTATTTTAGTAGTGAACTTGCATTTTTATGTTATAGATGGTATTTCTTAAAGGTAATATTATTTTCTATGAATAAGATGATAGAAAAAGAATATATTATGATGCGTGGGTGGGAGTGGGACGGAAACGCCCCCATTAATCGCGCGGTTCACTTATGAATTTGTCGGCTCTTTCGCGCCCAAACGGAAATTCAATTTTGCCTACGCTTTGAGGCGGTTAGGGCGTCGCGACGCATCTAAAATGTCTCACATTCGCATTAATTTACGGCACATGTGATAGAAACTTTTCACATACGCAAAGCTCGATTCTATTATGTTTGTATGAAAAGTACCCGGCTTTATTTTATGATTATTATTATTTTTCGTTGTGATTATAGAATGTATTCCATATTGTGCAACCTTTGCTGGGTTGTTTATTTTTTTTATCTGATAAAGCCACCAATGTCAGCGTCTGTGGTATTGTGTTAAAAGCTTTGCCCTAGCGATCAGGTGGATCCTGGTTTAAGTACCAGCAAAGTCAATATCAAATTTAGATTTGTTGTTAAATTTGGATATGAGTAACTTACAAAAAATTTCATCGAGTTTATCTCATATGATTTTCCAATTTTCAAAATATTTGACTCATTGGCTGTGAGCTGTAATGCTAGATATTTAAAAAAAATGATTTAATCGCATTGTATTAAAATAGGATTTTTCTGATATATTTTTTTAATGAAGTTCTATAGTCACCGAAAACTAGCAATTTTTATATACATAGAAGGTAATAGTTAGGTATCCAAACATAATCTCTCTTATAACTTAAACATCATTAATTTAAAAAAAAACGAAGAACTTTCAAATCGTTATCATTTTCCATAGCTAAATGTTTTGTAAGCTTAAGAGCACATTAGTCTCATTAAGGAAATTTAAATAAGTTATCCTCCTCAGAGTGTGCATAGTTACTAACGAAGATTGCAATATTAAGTGCACTCCGCGTTGCATAACTTAAACTCAGTTGCCGTCATCGCTATGTAATAATATTAAATTTATACCTAGGCTATAGATATGTTTACACGATGCCTTCCTTAATGAACAAATTTACACACGCTAAGAAACACTATCATTATTTCTTTAAAATGACATAGTTGAATCCTATGAAATGTGAATTCTTTGTGAAAAATTGCATACGAATAAAAATAAAGTATCACTTAAGAATTGCAATCGATGTCTGTGTTAAATTTTTTTTCAATAAAATTAAACTGAACAAGCTCCTCAAAGAAGCAAAACACGATTACCTAAGCACACAATCAGTGGAATAACTATTTTAATTTATATCACAGGACCACGCGTGTGCAGGGTATTTCCCTCTCGCTCAATCGCATACAAAGTAAAGGGTGAAAACGAGATACAAGAGCATGCTGGCGTTTGCTCTTTTATCCTACTTGCTTATACACAAGAGAGGTTGTGTGATAGAGATACAGAAACCGCACGCCGATGCAGTGGACATGTATTTAAATCGTATAGAATTCAGGAATTTTTTTTAACACTGATTAGGGAGTTATTTTTTGGTTAATTAGTTTTTTTTGTGTACCTGTATTTTGACTTTTTGTATTTACTATTACTTCACGAAAAACATGAAAACATTTTTTTTGTTATGGGCCAATCCGATGGGTGAGTATTTTTTTAGAATTTTAAAAATGTAAATTTAAATAATTCATTATAATTAATCAAGAAACTCGAAATCTTTTTGCATTATCTGTGGACACGTGTTTCTCTAGTGGTGTTAATTCCAGGAAAGATGTCGAACTGAAATATTTTTTTACTCAATAAAATATGACTACAGATTTGTTTCTAAATAAAAAAATGCTTTGAAAAATTTCTTTTGCTCATTTGAAAGTGACTGCCAAAAATAATTGTTAGATATATGTAGTATCCATATATGAAGAAATAATAATAATTCAATGAAAAATGTGAGAATGGCAACAGACAGAATACTTCCCCGTACATGCATGGCCATACCACTCAAGGGGTTAATAGGTCTGTCTGCACAACTGATTCTAATGTCTGTGTTAACATGAGGTGTTTCGTATTTTTTGAGAAATCTTCAATAATTAGCGCAGTAATGTTTTTGGAGATGTTTTATCTGTTGTAAATCTAAATATTCTGAAACAATCGTGTTGATAATGTCCATAACAATATAAAGCACGTGTTGTATTTTTTGTATCGGTTAAATAAAGTTTTAATAGATTTATATAATGTGATTAATAAGTATGTTTGATGTCGGCTTACTCCTTCTGGAAAAAATGGTTTAAACGTATCAATAAATATACTCCGGCCCACCCATAATAGATATGTTATCACACAATGCACTTTACTTGGGCTAGATTATTTATTATTATAAATTGGTTACATCGTAATACAAATAGTTTTGGATTAACCATCGAGACTTCAGCTTGGGCCGCGATTATTTATATGTTTTTGCCGTATCAGTTTTGACGGCGAAAATACTATATACCACATAAGATACTTTTTTAATTAATCTGACACTTTCACGCAGTCGCACTATAACATCTTTTACGTAACAGCCCAGACCGCTCTGTAGACGTTTTATTATTATCACATGCGGGTATGAAATTTTCTCATGACGTAAACGTTCGCGGTAAATATAAAATAAAATGTTATACAATGCACACACAGTTCCGACGTACTAGCTACTTTGGGCTTTAGTATTGCAATTTCTATTGCCATATGCTCACGGTGATTGTGAAACAATGTTCCCTCGCCCACAGTAAAAATCGTCCTAAAAAGAAAGTTGATCGGATGCAATTTATCGCACAAATATGAATCTTGCGATAAATTGATGTCGAGATGAATTTGCGATTATTTTTTTAATACTTGTTTTCAGTGAACCCTCTTTCTTACCCTCAACCCTTAAGCAAATATTATGTCATTTTTTTACTTAGTCTGTTCGTCTTCATTTCGTCAAACTTCAAATATACTACATTGAAGTAATTTTTAGTCGAAATTGAACGAAATTCTCGATTTGATTTGAAATGTGTTAAACGTGTTGAAGTCGGCTCCGTGGCGCAGTTGGTAACGTCGTTGCCTACGGTTACGGATGTCTCCGGTTCAAGTCCCGGTAAGGACAGTTTCATAACAATCGATTTATGTATTTCTGTTCGTAGTCGTGAATGTTTGATGTCTAAAACTCCCTTCCACCTATCCGATCCTCAGAAATGGGGTGTAGCGAGAGAGATTAGCAAACCACTAGTCCTGTACCAGCCCTATCCTTCTATCCCTAGCAGTTCTCATAGAAAACGTCTGTTGAGACACCTCCATTAAGAGCCCATATCTTCCACGTTGGGAGCTGACATGATAAAAAGAACTATGAAATAGCGGGAAAAGTCTCCTGCGTCGCATTTGCAGTGTAAAGGCGATGTACGCAATGGATTATTATCTTTACAATTATTGGCGAAACTTGAGACATACATGTCTAAATGAAACCAAAACTCTGTTCAGTAAAACAAACCTATCTTATTAATATTTCGTATGTTTTTAAGCTTTACAATGTGAATATTTTTATTGTGTTTAAATTTAAATCAATAATTGAAAAGGTGACAATTGACTTCTACAAATAGTGCTTTATACATGTACATTGCAATTGTATTGTCTATACTTGAAGTCATAATTTATAATTGATTTTGTTTTTGTTTACAGGAGTACTCAAAGGAATGCGTTGCGCACGTACAGAAACACTTAATGAAGAATGAGGTACCTGTTAATTTATTCGAGGTAAGTTCAAATCGATATCGATGCCTTTTAATTGTAGACAACCTAGATAAATAATGAATGTATTACATTGGCACTATTGGAAATGAAGACTTAGAAGCATTGAAATGAAGACTTTATATACTGTTCTACTAAGTGTATCAAAACCACTGAAATTTAATTATTTAAATGAATTTCTTCGTTCGTTTTTTATAAATCTAATTATGGCTCCTCCTCATAAATGTATTTCCTCTCCCCCCTAATAAGTCATAATGCCTTCGAGTGGTGAGTCTTTCCCCTCCAAATTTGCTAATCGGTTAAAAATCTCCCCCCTACGTGTAAATAAGGGATTCAAATCAATTTTGGAAGGATTTTTTCGTATACTATTAAACGTAAATATATCATAACTATAAAAATAAAATTTAATCTTAAGCACTTATTTCGCATTTTTATAACATGGTCACAATTGGTTTCATTGATAGAGGATGTTTGTAAAAGAAGCGAAACACGTCGCATTTAGTTACACAGCAATTTTAATAATAAAGTCATCAAACATAATTTCGTATTCAAATAATAGTGCGTGAATAAATATTTGAAACCATCTTCTATATTCATTAATATTTGTATTTTATTTCAGCCGTACATAGAAGAAATATTTCAGCACCTAAGAGGAGAGCCTTTTAAAACTTTTTTAGAAAGGTATGTCTTACTATGATAAATTCTAGCAGTTTTTTTAAAATCTCTAGACAAAAGAGATAAAACTTTTAAATTGCATATTCTCTGTTAATTATTAAATATTATGGTGTTTTTTACTACCGAGTGAGCATGGGCCAGCCGAAAGAGATGATTTTAAATTATTTATTTTGATATACTCACTGTATTTTATTTCCAATGCACGGGCTATGTACCAGAAAGTTCAATTAATATTCTGCCTTTGAAATTACTCTCAGATTTGATATTTAATACGTGCCATAATAGCGATAATGTTATGATATAACATTTGCATTTAATTTTAGTTTGATTGTGTTGTCTAATTTCTTTGTTTGTTTTCGCAGCGATAAATACACAAGATTTTGCCAATGGAAGAATTTAGAATTAAATATTCAGGTGAGCGCTTTTCTATACGTAATCAATTTACAAAGTATGTATTGTTCATTTTATAGTGAAATTGGATCAAACTAAACCACAATTATCTTGTGACACACTAGTGTCTTTTATATGTGTGATATATCATCGATGATGAGCGGACTTTGATGATTTTAAGTCCAAAGCGACGATTTTTTAGGAGAGCAAAAACTTTATTTTTTCATCTATAATGATTTGCCCTATATAAGATTATCATTTTTATAATTCCTCAATCAGCAGTGTTTAGATATATATTACAAAATGTCATTAAAATAAGAATTAATGGACCTGTACTTCTAATACCATAAAAGTATTTATTTAATAACCTAACTTATGTTATTGGGACCAGAAGATAATAATAATTACATCACATTTATTTCAGGTTTTGTCTAACAATAGAAGCATAAATTTATTATGATTAAAGCACCTGCAAAAAATACTTCTTGTACCATTTGGACCGTTCTTATATTTGGAATGTTTTTTTTTGTATTTATCGTAAATTAACCAAAGATGGAGATATACTCATAATTCCGGCTATCATAGATATATTATTAAATATTGCACTGGATAAGTCACTAAATATAAAAAAAGATTTTAAAAAATTGCTTTTGGAAGATTAACGTCTAAGTACAACAAAGACAACTAAATACAACGCATATGGCATTCTCATTCATTTTCTCACTCACTCTGTTGTGCTTGCATAATGCGTCTTGATTTATGCCAGCGCATCTTACGTTACATTACATGTTGATTAATCGTTTTCGTGTTGTGTTATCTCCCTTTGCTTTATGATATTTACGCCAGTTGTGTCAAAAAACATTTATTTGTTAGGAAGAGTCGTGTTGTTGAATACTTATAACAAACTGGCAGTTTTTGCAAGTTTTATTTTAATTTAAAAAGGTAACTAATTATTTGGTCACTAACTAATTCCATAAATGGTCAGTAACTTATTCGATGAATGGCCAGTAAGAAATAATAAATGGTCAGTTAATAATTATGTTTGGTCAGTAAATAATTGCCAAATGGTCAGGCTTAGACCAGGTTAGGTTAATAACTGACCATTTTATGTAAATTACTGATCGTTTATTTCTGTGTGCGAAAGGAAAAGGGTGTTACGTCTATAATTGGTAGTTTTCAGGAGAGTCGAAACAAGATTTGCATTTCATGAAATTTGATAAAAAAATGTGATGTTTAAACGTGAATATTACTAATTCAGCAGCATTAATTCGACTCGCCCTTTCTATATTATATGCATGTATGCATCGTATTGGCATATTCTAATCAGTTTTCAATTTTTAAGAATTACTTTTAAGGTGTTAGCTGTCAATTCTTGGTGGAAAGACATTATATTTTAAAAAATAAAACACAATTCATTTGTACTACTTCCACATATTTATAATGATCAGGACCGGTTTCACTCATCACGAGCATTATCAACTGATGATAATGCTCGTGATAAGCGAAACCGATCCTGATCATTATAAATATGTGGAAGTAGTACGAATGAATTGTGTTTTATTAAAAAAATTTTTTTTTTTTTTTAAGAATTAACTCCCTTTTCCTTTAGCATACAAATTGTATATACTGACCAATGGATACTGACTATTTACAATACTTACTGACCATTTATTAAATTTACTGACCAAAAATTGAAATAGTTACTGACTCAATAAATGCAGGCTTTTAAAAAATATAGTACATTCATGCTTTAACAATTGATTCTGTGCAAGTACCCGACATTACATTATAGATTCAAATACACTTAGTGTTTGCATACTTCGGTTTAAATAATGACATTATTTCCTTCAGAGTAAATTTATTCATGTGCATCGCAGATATGCATAAGAATAAGAATGCACATAGATGTCATAAAGTTTCACATTTTCCGGACAGTTAAGCGAATAAAATGAAATGCACGTAGGAGCGCGCACAGCCGTGTAATGGCGCAGAAGTAAATACGTGTTTTAGTGCAGTAGTTATTTTTCCGAGTCTCAGTTACGTAACTCGGCACGACTTAGTTTTAAAGCGAGCAGCGAAATAACATCGAAAAACTGTGTTTTCTCCCCTCGAACTTTTCTCTCTCGCAGGAGGAAGTTGACAAAAAGTTTGCGGTGTTTCTTTTATCTTTTAATGACCGTGTCTTGTTTGGCTGTTATTCCCGCAAGTTGCGATCGAAGAGGAATCCATTAAGTGTTTTATTATTGTTGAATGTTGGTTAATTATCAAAGAAACAATGTCATCTCTTGTTAGTAATAGTAAGTACATATTTCAAAAGGTATGAACGATCTACTCTACCTTTGTTAAGTTATCCGGCATAACTTTTCCTTTCCGCTGGTAAATTGATCAAAATATCTTTTATAATTTCCTCCAAATGGGTTTTAAATTTTCTAACTCACGGGGGATTCTACACATTTCAGCCCCCTTGGCGAAAAAATCGCATCGCTTTATTCTAAGTACGCAAATTATTTAAATTATGAAGCCCACATTGCAAACCGTTGGATGCAATATGAATAATAATAAACAGTTATATTTTCAACTACGTATGAAGGACGGTTTAAGAAAACTTAATTATTGATTTAATTGGTAGAACTTCATTATAAACAAGGTAAAAATATCAAAATATTGATTACTACAAAGATCATAGGAATTGATTGCTATCTTTTTTGGCTTCACGCCATCGTCAGAATTGTGTCTAAACTGATTTTAGTTTCATATAACTGACTAAGAAGTGATCTACTCTACACTTCATCATTTTAGTTTCTTTAACATCATTGATTATATTTAAAAAAATATTTTATTTATGTAGTTTCGCTCCCATGACCCTTCTACACCTCCCGAATGGTAGTCTCGAATTGTTTTCTGTACCACTTGTTTATTTTCCCAGTTGACAATGAACGACTTCAGCGTGCACCGCATTATCGGGCGCGGAGGCTTCGGCGAAGTGTACGGCTGCCGCAAGGCCGACACGGGCAAGATGTACGCCATGAAATGCCTCGACAAGAAGCGGATCAAGATGAAGCAGGGAGAGACGCTCGCGCTGAACGAGCGCATCATGCTCTCACTCGTCAGCACTGGGGTCAGTAATGTTTCTCTCCTTACTTATTTAGGGTCCGTAAATGACGTCACATGAGTTAAGTAGTTGTTTCACAAACGCTTCTAAATGACGTCACATTTTTGAAAACCTCATATTTGTTTATGTAATATGTCTCAAAAAGATAACTATCGAAACAATCGTCGGAGACATAGTTTAAATATCGATTTTCTCCTGAAATGTATTTTTAGAAATATACTTCCTATGTCGAATTCTTGACGCGATTAAGCAGTAGGACGGATGATGATGAAGAAAGATTATACAGTTCAAATGAGATGTTTCCCGTTCGTCGAGTGGTGACAGAATCCACGTTCTAAGGCCAATTATAGAATGAATCCCGTCCTTCCTTCTTTGTTCATATGTACTATCGTTTACTGTCTGTGTCCTACTTTCGTCATCATGACTTGCCTTTTCAGAGCGTTTACCATTGTCGCAATGTATGCAGAATCAGTGTCGTATATCGGTCAAATAAAATATTACTTGCCAATTAATTATGCCTCGTCAATAATGCTGACGAAAATGACAAGCATAGTGTTTCGTATATCTGCAGCGTCATGTGTCGCTACATATTTGTAACGTAACTCTAAATCAAAAGGTTCTTTCCAAATATGATTTTGTTTGAATTACACTGAAACCCCGAGTTTGCGTTTGCGAAATGTAAGTGGCGGGAAAACTGGCGACCCAATTTCACGGTCCGTTTAATTTTTAACCATGCTTGCAAATAAAATAATCAGATGTCAGTTACTCGCGGATCGTGACAACCACCTTGGTTTCCCCATCTTTATTTTACATAAAAACCCTCAGCCGCTTGGCAATAATTAAAAAATAGTCTCGGAGTTTAATTCGCAGACGGCGGAAAATGTAAATGCAAACCGGCGCATTTTTTTGTATTAGCTGTGCAACATGGGGCTTTTTTCGTTTAATTTTTTTAAGTAATGACATTATTAATAACGCAATGATTTTACTACGCACAGCGTAAAAAATATATCACATGGAAGCAATGTTTCTATTTTATTTTAGTTTATTTTATACTTTACTATTTTAGTTGAAAAATTAGACTTGACTAGGGTTATTTATGGAGTTTCAATTTGACATTTAAATCATTCAAAGTAGATTCCTTTCAATTCTGATATTTACATCACGGTTTTCGTTTTCTTTATTTTGGGCATTTATTTACATCGTTTATTTTTGTGACGTAACGTGAAAAAACCGTAATAGGCATCATGTGCGACCATCGGCAAGAACAGTGTTGCAGATGATAAATTTATATATAATAATTCTTGTTGTTCAAATATGCTTTTACGAACACAGTGCTTAAAATAGTATTACAATGTATGGATAAAGGCGTTCGAGTAGGCATCTTATAATGTATTGTATCCAATACTCTACCCACGCATTTAATTCTTTTATCGTACCTATGTATGTATCATATGAAAAGCGTATATAAACTTTGATTAACTTGTGGTGTGCCGCGGAAATCTGCGAATCATTTTGGTGTGTCGTGGGGGAGAAAAGGTTGCAGAGTACTGGTATAAATAATGAATGTCTGTCTATGCAGAGACAAAGTATTTTTATATCTAGCCTTTTCTCGTGTTAACGTGAGATTCCAATATAATATATTGTGATTCATCACAATATATAATATAAATTCTAAAGCGGCGATTTTTTTAATTACTTTCTATGCGCCAAAAAGCTTAATTAAAAAATATTTCGAGTTGTTTTTATTTGTGCAGTTGTTTTCCGCACGAATGCTAAATGAAATCCATGCTAGCACAGAGTCGTTTGACATTCAGCCACTCGCAAACACAAAACACTGCACAATGGAAAGTTTTCATTGTTTATTTTCACCGAGCGGGCGGCGGCGGTGGTTGTTTGCGGCGCGGCGGCCCTCGGGGTGCATCTGAACTATTATTGCCCTGCTTTAAATCATTCGAAATGTCCGGTCGGCCGTCGGGGAAACTTTCGCAATAAACGACCGCTGACGCCGGACTTACTCGCGGCATTATTTTATGTGTGGCCGATTGTCGCCTCTCGACGATCGATCACGCAACAGTGCGTTCTGATAGCTTATTATTATCTTTAAAAATTATTCTTTGAAGTGATAAAGTTATTGCTGCAGTTTTAATTTGATCAGGTTTGAGTCGCTTCTCGATTAGACTGCCAATTATGAATAATTTACCACTGGCCCTCATCAACTCACCCCGTCTCCTCTGAGTCACATTTAGGAATTACTCAAGCTTGCGTTTCTAGCTACAGTAGATGTGTATCATATTTGTATGCAATATAACCCTGACGATAGAAATGATCGTATCGATACCTCAGTTCCAAAGTGTAACATCTTAAAAAAGCGAGATTCTAAGGCAATTAGGAAACAAGATTTTGGGTAGGTTTAATCTTCTACTATACATCTAATTTCTGTCGATTTTAATGAAATTCTAGGATCATCTGAAAAATATATTCATTGATTGAATTGGTATTTACTTGGTAGAACTCTATTATAATAGGATAAAATAACAAAGTATTTAGTTCTACAAAAAGTTTTCATTAGGTAGTTGATAGCTATTTAGGCTTCACGCCAACGTCAGAACTATCATCTTCAACCCACGTTAGTCACTAAATACTTTGTTATTTTATCCTAATTAATATAATGATAATATAAACACATTTTTTTTTACTTATTGATAATAAGATTTCATTTAAGATATCGACTGAGAGTGCTTGATGGAATTTCAATATCGATATCAATGTAGTTCTAATGTATATCCATTTCAATATCAATTTAGTTCCTAGATTTAATGATAATAATTTGTCTTATTTTATCTTATATATAAAACTATTTACTGTCTTGTCAGTTCGAATTCATTCGTGTGCTCGAATGCCTGAAGATTCATTAATGACTAAACACATGAAAATGTACAAAATGTCAACAATAACAGTTTTTAGAGATTTTCACGGGATTTTCGTAGTTGTTACAGTTCGGATCTAAAGTAATAAATAATAACCACTGTCGTTATAAAATAACCACAGATTACCATATATTACATTTTGAAACTGGTAGATATCGGTATTGTAAGCATTTCTTCATACTTAACTCAAAACTGCACATTTTTGACTTGTTACACTTTGGAACTGGGGTGTCGATATTTAGTTTTTGAACGATCTTACTGCATCATATTACGCATAAATGTTTTTATCATAATTTGCTTGAAAATGGAATAATCCAATAGACAATAACAAGAGATAAAAATAATTATGTTAAATCTACTCCCTTCGAAAGAGAGAGTTTGAGTAACTTAGCAGTTCTTGTAGAGAAACTTCTGTTGAGATAAGATCCATTACGTGTACATATGCTCTACATTGAGAGCGGACATGGCAAATAATTTATTCTCATCATGTTGTTATTTTTTTAAGTTTCTCATGTTGCGGATGTATGCAAGAGATGTGATTTTTTAGTTAATATAAACATCCAGCATTAATGGCGTATCCATCGAATCTTTCGTTAGGTATAACATGTTTACTACCCGCTTTTACGTTCGAGTTGAACAACCCACCCGCGATCGATCGGCCGTCCCATCGCATCCTCCGTCGATCCAGCCCTGCTCTCTCATAAAATTCTTGTTAGGAAAGTGTCAACTTTGAGCGATTCACCCTTTGGCTAAAGTGCTCCGCCCTGCAAATGAAACATTAAAAATTCACGTCAGCTATCAGGCGAAGGCTGTGTTCTTCGCAACGCCCTGCCATAGTGATTGGCAACTTTACCGGAAGGTTCGCCGTAAAGATACCCCAAGCCGAAGTCTGCCATTTACGCTTCGATCTGTATCGAAGAAAACTAAAACATACCTAAATTTCCCCACCGCAAGTATTTTCGACTGAACAGCTATTCATAAGGCTCGTATTTCTCTGGTCAGAATTTTAATTCAGTTTCGGTCATAATTGTTAATACATTGGTCAGAATTTATATTGAATGGACAGAATTACAGAGGGTAGAATAAATAATTTATGGTCAGTATTCCTTATTACATTTTCTTCCGTGATAAATGCAGTGGTCGAGTGATAATAACAACTACATATGCCGCCGTAATGTCATTCGATTTTATGGATTTGTATAAAAACATATCTGAAGCTTTGATTCCTATCTCTGTCTTCACTTGAAAATGTAGCGTAAAGAGAGCGTTTTACTAAAAACTAATCCCAAATCTCTTCTAACCCAATCTTACCCTCAATGGATATGGAGTGACTTTCAAACAGTCCTCGTTGTATTCATACGTCATTAAGTGTAAAAAATGTAATCTTTTATCAAACTTTATTTTAAGTCACTCGAGATTAACTCACAGATAAAAACACATCTCAAACACGCCTGCCCAAGATCTCAAATTTAAATTTGATATCGTCCTTGCCGGGACTTGAACCCAGACCCACTTGATCGCTAGGTTAAAGCTCTTACCACTAAACCACAGAGGCCGACAGTTATGTTTTTAATACTAGTTAGTGGAAACTTTTCGTCGTCTAGTTTCAAAATGATTTGTTATTTTTCATTTCTAAGGTGTTAACTGTTCTTAATTCTTGGTGGAAAGGCTTTATATTTTAAAAATATAACACAATTTGTTTGTACTACTTCGACATGTATATAATGATCACGGGTATTATCAACTGATAAAAATAAAATCATAACAGGGTTATTGATGTCAAATTGAATGTTACAACAAGACAGTTGGTTCAAGGACTATGAAAAGAATTTACAGGTAATCAAACAAATTATATATAAACGAAATTAAACAGTCTGCAATTAAAATGTTAAGTACCTCAATCAATAGATACTAATCTGAGCAAAAAATATTTAAACAACTGTTTTATATATTTACCTTGTAACTGTTAACATTCAATTTGATATAAATAGTCCTGTTACGATTTTATTTTTAAACTGGTCCTGATCCTTATAAACACGTGGAGGTAGTACAAGCAATTTGTATTTCATTTAAAAAAAAAATGTTTTTTTGCCAAAGGTTCGCTATCGATGTCGTACAGCTTTTTTTAGAGTTCCCATTACGCCACATTGAATGGCAGGCAGGAGAAGGAAGCAGCGTCGGCCGCTTATGAGCGTTTTCACGTGAGAATTGACAATATGGTTTACCGCTTACACACTCTCGTATTGGATTCGTCGTTAAACTGTTGAGCTAAGCTCAAAGTGGGTATGTGCATTTAAGACAAGAGGAATAAATCGGGTGATATGTTTTTTTTTTAAATTTCAATCCAGAAAAGGCACAAATTATTGTTATTCATTTTGCATAATCCCATAAGAAAAATGTTAAATAATCCCGCATTCACCGTTTTCCTAGATTTATTAGTTAAATAGATCACAAATATTACCCTGAATGATTGTTTTTGACGAACAATTGACATCTTGCTCAGAATTACGTACGACTCCAATCAGCCGCTATTGTTATCCCGTCACAAATTTTATCCCGCTCATAAGCACTCCCGAACCCGTTCAACCACTATCGTAAAAATGACAGAGACTGCAACTCCTCAAGCGTGGTCTTCTATATGATGGTTGACCTACTGAGAGTTTGTGTACATGTAGGCTTTGCAATCGTCTCGCCAAGTCGGTCTGTGAATTTTTGCCTCGTATTTCGCATCGTGAACTATTTTGACTTGCAACTAAAATACCCTGTATGAACAACGTTGGAATCTATCTCAGAGAAAATAATTTTTCTTTTTTTCTTCTATAGATTCGGCGGTAACTTTGTGAAAGTTCATTTTTAATATAAAGTTGATATTTTTAAAAATAAAACACAATTCGTTTGTACTACTTCCACATATTTATAATGATCAGGACCGGTTTCGCTCATCACGAGCATTATCAACTGATAAAAATCATCAGTTTTATATACCTTCATTTTTACACAAATTTTATATAAATAGGCCTGTTATGTTTGTATTTTTATCAGTTGATAATGCTCGTGATGAGCGAAACCGGTCCTGATCATTATAAATATGTAGAAGTAGTACAAATGAATTGTGTTTTATTTTTTTAAATACAATGTCTTTCCACCAAGAATTGACAGTTAACACCTTAAAAGTGATAAAATTGATAAATTAGTTATTCCACTTGGTTTATCACTAACGTGACGCGTTTCGCCTCTTTAAGAAGCATCTTCGGACTAACAATATCGCAAGGTTATTTATTTCTAAGGTAAACAATGATTCTAATTCTTACATCAAATAAAAGGTGGGGGTGGGTTTTATTCCATTTTACTGGACGCGCGGTGGGGGGGGGGTAAGATATAATAACCTTGCGATATGGTTGCGCCTGTCGGTATCTTCAGGCATTCGAGCACACGAATGTCACGGGTCGTTAGTGACGAAATACATGTAAATGTACAAAATATCAACAATTCAAATTTTATATTGAAATTCCATCAAGCACCCTCAGTCGACGTCTTAAAGTATACAGAAAATATCAACCCCAAGTTACTTCCATTAAAAAAAAAAATTTTAAAGTTTTCTAACGGTAGTTTTACCCGGTCCCGGCAAGATCAATATCAAATTTAAATTGTTTCAATAAACAATTGAGATCTTGGGGATGTGCATTTGGTATGTCATTTCTCCTCGAGTTGATCTCGAGTGACATTAAAAAGTAGTATCGAGTTTACACGTTATTCAGTAGTATAGTTAACTAATCACTCGTGATTAACTCTACTACTGAATATTTTTTTTATAATTTCAATTCAATAGAAAACTATTTTGTTAAAGAAGTAGAACAAATTATCGGAAGAGAAAATATGCTTTGTTGCCATTCGTCTTGCAAATTATTGATTATTTCTCACGCAAAGTTTGTAGTTTATAACTTGGTCATTCAAAAGTGTTTCAGCACTGCGTTGAAGCAATAAAGTGAAGATTTTTAATAAATATATTAATCTTATAGCGTTTATAATTGAAAATCACCGACTTGTCTAGAATAACGCAAAATTGCACACGGGCTTTGTCGGCTATCGGAAAACAGGGTTGGAAATAATTTGTAACACGGATCGATGTCGGTCATTTTTATCATAAAATACGATACTTCTCCAGTTCGTTCGGCACCGGTGCACGACTGAAACACCCCCAAAAAACCATCCCGTTTGTGTGGTATAATTCGTCAGAGCAGCCGGGAAAAGGGCAAATTATTTTCACTTGGCCGAGTTGCGGCAAGCGCCCGCTGACTGACTGTTCCACTGAATGCGACCCCTCTCCCCACACCCTCCGCCCCTTACTTTGCTTTCCGCAATTTGTAACATTATTATTATTATTCTATAATCTCTGTTATCGTTTTAAATCCGATTTTCGGATGACCAAATTCGGGAGTAGTGTAAATATACCGTTTAACCTTTTCTTTTCCGTGCACCAAAATGTCGGCGTCCGAAATAGAGATCCGCGAAAACCCCCCACTGTAAGGATAACAATCACAGACAAAGGTTAAATAAACAACATTTAAATATGCACATTTCACTGGAAACGTTTTTTACGAAGTTTAATTTATCAAATTGAATATATTTGTATAATTTACGACATCGAATGAGGGTGTTTGATGGAATTTCAATATCAAATTTGAATTGTTGAGATTTTGTACATTTCCATGTATTTTGTCACTAACGGACCCGATTCGTGTACTCAAATGCTTGAAGATGCCGAAAGGCAAAACCCGGGTCGTTAGTGACAAAATACATGGAAATATACAGAATCTATCAATTCAAATTTGATGTATTTTTATATTTTAGAAAAAATATCTGGCATGACAGCATTGACAGCCAATGCGCCAAATATTTAGAAAATTGGAAAATCATACGAGATAACCCGATGAGAATTTCTATAAGTCACTCGTTTCCGAGATCACAAATTTTAATTGGAAACATCTAAATTTGATATTGACCTTGCTCGGATTTGAACCAGGACCTATCTGATTCCTAGGGCGAAGCTCTTACCACTAGACCACAGAGGCCGACATTATTATTGTTTAAATCCTACGTCTGAACTCATGCCGGTCTGAATAAAATGCATCACCTTTTTAAAGTTGTATATATATGTGAATTAAAAAAGTATATTTCTGTGTGCGAAAGGAAAGGGGCGTTAAGTCTTAAAAATTGAAAAATGAATTTGTGAATATCTTTTAGTTTAAAGAAAAATTGTTAGCCTCTACATTGCATTTTGCTTAAAAATGACTTTATAGACTTTATAAAACAGGTATAGTCATGTAATTTCACATAGGAAAATATAGCGATGGAGTAATATAGAGTATACGCTAAAGCAGGGGTGACGAACCTGCGGCCTTATAGGCTCTTTTGACTGAAATAAACAAATTAAATAAATGAACTTCATTATTTTCCTTCATTTACAAAATAATGTACATACATTTTTATATATGTTTCTGTAATGCGGCCTTATTTATTTTAAGATAAATGAATGCGGCCTTCCGACAGAAAAAGGTTCATCACCCCCTGCGCTAGATTATTTATAAAATTAGTTCACTATCAGAATTCTGTGTTTCTACATATTCTAGAGTATCTCATAAATGTTAAATTCTTATCAGGAATTGTTCCTAATTTAATTATAAAGTTGACTTGTTTACTTAGACGCATTCAGTCCCTAACTGACTGTCGAGTTGAGCTCGAAGGAAAATACATCGGATGATCTACTGACCAAGGATATTTGCTGATATATCAATCAACTTATTCATTTTATAATTTAAGACATCGACTGAGGGTGCTTGATGGAATTTCAATATCATATTTGGATTATTGAGATTTTGTACACTTCCATGTATTTTGTCACTAACGACCCGGGTTTCGCCTTTCGGCATCTTCAGGCATTCGAGCTCACGAATGCCTGAAGATGCCGAAAGGCGAAACCCGGGTCGTTAGTGACAAAATACATGGAAGTGTACAAAATCTCAATAATCCAAATTTATTCATTTTAGATGTATTAATTTGAATTCATTTTTTTACTCATAGGTGGATTGCCCCTTCATCGTGTGCATGACCTACGCCTTTCACACTCCTGACAAACTTTGCTTTATTTTGGACCTTATGAACGGTGGAGACCTTCATTATCACCTCAGCCAGCACGGAGTCTTCAATGAACCAGAGATGAAGTTCTATGCAGCTGAAGTAATATTAGGTGAGGATACTTAAAAATTGTTTTCATCAAAAGATTCTTTGATCCCCATAGCAACCGTTATTAGTAGTAGCATGTTAGCATACTGACATTTTTCAAGTTCTTGAGTTCAAGTTAAAGAACTTGGATATTTAGATTCTAGTATAGTTGTCATATTCAAGTGAATGAATTTTGATCTAAGCGTATTATTGTATTTGATCTTTCAAACACATTCCGTTCCTTTAAAATTGAGCTTTGATTTGTAAAATACATATCTACAATTGAGAATAAAGTTTTGGAGGGAAATTTAAGTCAATAAAATGAATTCAAACAAATGAATCTTATCCGGCAATTTTTTGACTTGAATTATTAGAAACAGGGACCCGAAACGAAAACCGAAAAAGGAAAAGACCGTTATTTTTGCTGGAACGAAAACCGAAACTGAACCGATATTTATTATTCGACTTATGAGAAAATTTTTCGATGATAAAAGCCAGATTTAAATATTAAATTGTATCCCAAAAATTTTAATTTAATTATTAATAAATTGTATTTTTATCAAAACCAGTCCGATCATTTTAAACAGGTGGAAGTAGTACAAACAAATTGTGTTTTATTTTCAAAATGTAATGCCTTTCCACCAAGAATTGGCAGTTAAGACCTTAAAAGTGATTTAAATACGATCTAAGCCGAAAACTTTTTTACCGAACCGGAATGAAAGAAATAACGGTTGGGGTACCTGATTAGAAACGACAAACATTTAATGGACATTTTTAAATTGTTAAATTTTCAGTTTGAGTGTAAGGTATGCATATTCAATGTCACAGTGGTAAGGTTTTTAAACGAATTCACATTTCATTTAGATCACGACTATCTTGAATATTCATAAATTAATTATTAACCTTGCTGTAAACCACAAAACGGAGACTACCTCAATCAAGATTTCAAAAATGAATTTAGCAGTGTCGCGGTTAAACAAAATAATAGACATTATCTGAACAAATCAGGCTATATTTTAATGCAAAAATTAATCTCGTACGCGAAAGTTTTAACGCTGTGAACACTCTTATTATTTTTGAGTATTTACTATCAACACACCGCAATCAGCCGTAGCCGTTATCAACCGTGGAAACGTCAGCAGACACCGAGGTTAAGGGCCATTATGATATTTACTGTTACTATCCAAAATAGTGATTTCTCTTACCTGTTTACTTATTTACTTTTGCAAATAAAAATGATGAAAGAGTCGCATCTTCTTCCTCAAAGAATTGGTTACACAGAGTTATTTACCACTGATTTGTTTACAATCCACTGCTGTTTGCGAGGCTGCCAAATCTGTATGCTGCAATTTATAAAAAAAAATATCATATTGCTGGTATAAATGACATGCTATAACAATTTATCCATTGTTTTTTCAGGTTTGGAACACATGCACAGGCGGCATATAGTTTACCGAGACTTGAAACCTGCGAATATATTGTTAGACGAACACGGCCACGTTAGGATATCAGATCTCGGCTTGGCCTGTGATTTTTCAAAAAAGAAGCCACATGCAAGCGTGTAAGTAATCTTGTTTACTGTATATCATTTTATACGCTGCAATATTATTTTCAACACTAGATATACACTCTCTTTTCACGCACATCCTTATTACTGGGTGTCCCCTAAATGCTTATTTTCACCTTTAAACCTTACAGCGCAAACCGTTTTCGCACGAATTTATATGGCCATATATGGCTAAAAAGAGATCAATTTCAACAGTAAAAAATATATATTGGTTATAACAAATACATCAAGAAATAAACTAAACTCGTCGTATTCTCGTTAAAATAATTCGAAGAAAATGAAGAAGCTGAAAAATATTTAATGTACGACTTTGCAAGCAAAATGGCTGCGGGCAGTCTTAAGCAAGCGTGTAGCTGCGTATGTATGTGTAGTACATAGAGCTGACAATTACAGTTCAAAGCAGAAATTCGAAAGAGAGAAAAAATCTTCATCATGGATCAATTTTTGTCTATAACGGATAAGTTGGATGTTTAAATAATTCTCAATTTTAATATAATTTAAGGTATCGACTGAAGGTGCTTGATGGAATTTCAATATCAAATTTGAATTGTTGAGATTTTGTACATTTCCATGTATTTCGTCACTAACGACCCGGGTTTCGCCTTTCGGCATCTTCAGGTATTCGAGCAAACGAATGAGTCACGCCAGCTCGAGTTCATTCATGTGCTCGAATGCCGAAAGTCGAAACCAGGGTCGTTAGTGATGAAATACATGGAAATGTACAAAATCTCAACAATTCAAATTACCAATTTATTTTTTCACACATACTCTATTTCTCTCAACTGTGTCAAATCGTTTTAAGCGAACCTATCCTTTTTACCGCTAGGCTATTCTAGAAGTTGTCCTGTAAATTATTATCAAATTGATTGATAATTATCATTGATTTCTTTTGTGGCTATTTCAGTGGAACACACGGTTACATGGCTCCTGAAGTTTTATCGAAAGGTACGGCATACGACTCCTCAGCGGACTGGTTCAGCTTCGGCTGCATGCTCTACAAACTTCTCAAAGGGCACTCACCCTTCCGCCAACACAAGACCAAGGACAAACACGAAATTGACAGAATGACACTCACAATGGTAAGCGAAAACTTCGACAAATTGTTGTTTGAACCATTTTGCTTTATTTTGACACTCATTATCACCATTCTGCAATATTTTCAATATCCAACAATATGGATTACGCATTTTGTGTCGATACAATGTTTGAAGTAATTTCAACCGAAATAATTTAATAAGTCACCCGTGGTTGGCGTCCGTGGTGCAGTTGGGAGTGTCGTTGGTAACGGTTACGGATGTCTCTTCATAAATTGATCTTTCAATCGCTTGAGTGTTTGTGATGTCTAAAATAAAAAACTCCCTCCCACAAATCCGATCCTCATGGGGCGTAGTGAGAGCGATTTGCTAACCACTAGTCCTGTCCTAGCCCTATCGTTCTATCCCTACACTCTTCGAAAAAAGAGAGGTTGAGTAACTGAGCAACAAACAATTCTCATAGAAAAATTCTGTTGAGATACCTCCATTAGGAGACCATGGAAAAAAAATGGTGATTATGATGGTCAAGAACTACCAAAATATGTGGAATTCATTCAAACGGCTGCTTGGTCTCGATTCCCAAGATTTCCCGGGAATTGAAAATTTTGTATCTTCCATCCGTGTGGACTAGAGGTCTGCACGGGCCGAAATTTGATGAAATTACCAGGCCCAAGCTCGTTCATCTCAGGCCCGACTCGGCCCGAGCCCGAATCTTAATACCACACTTGTTACCCGAGCTTGACCCGAAGTCTAAATTTATATATCTCGGCCCGAAAAAAACCCGATTTAAAAAAAATACAGTAGCATAAAATTGATTAACGTACCTATCCAACTTTTTCACATGTAGAAAAATCTATTATTTCACCGAATGATTTCCACACATCACCACAGTCACCACTTTTCAACATTTTCTTAATATCGTTAAAACTAATTTTTAACGAATCTTTCGCATTTTTTTATAATGAATTTTTCGGCAAAAGAAACAGTCGACTATCTAAAAGGAATAGAAAGCAGATACTGAATTTCACACTTTATTCATTTACGAACTATTTAAACTTACTATCTGTGATGATTAAATGAACAAAGCATAGTTTCACACAGATCAACAACAATTTTATGAGCTCAGTTTCAGGTTACCAAAATATAAAATGATTTCTCCATACTTATCAAATAAAAGACTATTGTGTCCAATGCTTTTGGAAACGTAATAAATTATTTTATTTATTGCCTTTTTGTTATCAACAGTATTTAGTTATCAAGAGTAATGATGATCCGAACATAGTCCGAAATATTTCTCTGAAGAACAAATCCTTACCCAGGTCCGGCCCGGGCCCGAATATCAATTGCCTCTCCCCCCCTGAACCCGGCCCACGGGCAGACCTCTAGTGTGAACATTACAATGTGATTTCCATGCGATACTCTACAATTATTTGAGGGATTGTTTCTTGTTCTTTTCCATATTAGAAAATCATTCTGCGATGAGATGTAATTAGGAATCACTGGTATAATCGACTTATAACTGAATCTCGTTAAGTGCTTAAGTATGTTTAAAACACTTTTTTCTTATGAGCATTAAATGCAATGCTGCATAGAAGATTAAATGCAGTTCTGCACATAAGACTCGTATGTTTAATTACATTTAATAATGAGGTTAAACACTCGTACATTATGTTTTTTTTTAATCTTATTTGTATTAATTACAGAATGTTGAACTGCCGGAAGCCTTCAGTGGAAGCCTTAGAGGTCTGTTGGAAGGCCTTTTACAAAGGGATATCGACAAGAGATTGGGTTGCAAAGGAAATGGGTGAGTTATGCGTGTTTGTTTTAATCGCATTTAGTACTATATTTGTTTACGGTTCATTCAACATGTAGTAATCCTTAATGTTGACTAGTTAAATATGTGCTGTATACACATTTTAATGTATATTTCTTAATCACTATTGGGATCCCTTTGCAGTCTAATGAAGTGTTTCAATAATAATCAAACAATTTTAATTGTAAAATTCTTACTGTCAAAATAATATCTGACCTAACATTCGTATGAATATGGTATTTCTGGTGTATATACAGTAGGCCCTCCGATAACAAGATTGCTGAAAACCCGTTTTTCATTAAAATTTGCGACTGCTCCTTGATTACACGTTAAAGTACTCCTGCACTGCATGCGTATCCTCTGATTTAATATGAATTTAGTAGTCCCGATAACTCTCTCCTCGATAGTTCGCCCTCTATCTTACATATTGTCAAGGGAGTCAGTCTACTGTAATATGGTCTAAATGTATTTTAATAATAAAACTAAATCTTACCTAAATCATTTGGTTTTTGCAGTGCCGATGAAGTGAAGGACCATCCATTCTTCGCCGGTATCGACTGGCAACAGGTATACCACCAAAAGTACACCCCGCCCCTCATTCCTCCGAGAGGAGAAGTAAATGCTGCTGACGCTTTCGATATCGGGTCATTTGATGAAGAAGACACTAAAGGGATCAAGGTATACAAATAATTACCAATAATTTCTGACTAAGAATAATACTGATATTTTATTTATTATTATATTGGTGTGTAAATATTAATCATATGAGAAGACCTGAATCGAAGAGAGGCGAATGGTCGGTTATCGACGCCCTGGAAGATCTTGGATCTCAAAGAAACACCATTTCAAATCCCCAAACCCCCTTCCGTCAAAAATCGATTTGTCCAGCGAACGTGTCCGCCGGCGATTTGGCAGATCGCCCTTCACGACAAGAGTTGGATCGAATTCTACGAATCATTGTCATTGTCGCGGTGCGTTCTCAGTTATGGACCCTAATAAAACTTAAACTTACACTTAAACAAAACTTAAACAAAAAAACCAGGGTGTGTCGCATACTTAACTCTAAGTTTTAAAAATTAAAACACAATCTGTTTCCACATGTTTATAATGATCAGGATCGGTTTCGCTCATCACATGCATTATCAACTGATAAAAATACAATCATAACAGGGCTATTTATATAAAATTGAGTGTTAAAAATTAAAAGGTATATAAAACAGTTTGTTCATGAACTAACAGAAGAATTTACTGATCATCAAACAAATTATACATAAACCAAATAAAATAGTCTACAATTAAAATGTTAATGACCTCTGACAATTCACTAATTTCTAATCTAAAATCAAAAATATAGCTACATTAAAAGTCCATTAACTGTGAAACCGGCCCCGATCATTATAAACATGTGTACGTAGTACAAACAAATTGTGTTTTATTATTTTAAATATAATGCCTTTCCACCAAGAATTGACAGTAAAAAGTGTTGGGAATTGAGCTTGATAATAATTTTAGTAAAAGCAGTAATACTAAGTCGGAAACTATCACAATGTTTTAATTTATGGTTTTTAACCTATTGCCCGTGTCAATTAGCAAATTATAGAGAAAACACCGAATTTTTGATGGATTTTTTGCTACTTTAAATAAAGATAGGAATATTTTTTTACCTAATAATAAATACGAAAAATGTCATTTGACATCATTAACATCTTTTAATTAATAACAATTCCTGTAGCACTAGTTATATTTTCAAATAAGCATTCTGCTGCAATAGGATACTTGAAGCTCCACGCTTGTGTTCATGACTTTTATAGCGGTCATCTGCGGGGAAAAGATTAAAAGCTTTACCTTCCCCTTTTCATGCTAAAAAAATCCTTCGAATCTCATGCAGTCACATTTCGTTACCGTGTTGGTTTTGTCCAATACGCATTTACAGAGTGAAATGACAATTTCAAAAAATGAAATATGGTTTTATGTACTATTAAGTAATTATTTTACATTATATTTTATGTACAAAACCTGAAATACATATCAAACTATGCGAAATTATCGAAATCGTTCATAGCAGGACAAGCTCGAGACATGTCTTGGTGTTGTTTGAGACAAAACCGTTGCATACGATATGTCATGTATCCATATTATACTGATTGTTACTATTATACTGTACTATTTATAGTTTTGTATTTTTCGATGGTAAAATTGACGAGGTTTTCAAATTATGATTAATTATACAAAGAAGACATAAACTATAATGCATTTTTAATTTTCAATTATTTTATTTACAAATAGCAAAATTTTCATTTTGTATGACCTATTTGCACAGATAATTTAAACGTTTAAAGGCTTAATTCATTGTTACATTATGGTTACGGAAAGTTTAAGCAATGTTCCAAAAAACATTTTTAATTTCTTTTGATATTTAAGTATGTATTAGTAGATGACAAGTTGTCACAGTTTTGTTCATGGATTCTATTCAAATTTTAGTCATAAATGTATATGCGTGGAATGTGACCGTAAATTAACAGTTTTATATATTTTTTTAACTGTTCATAGCTCACGGAGGCGGACCAAGAGCTGTACAAGAATTTCCCGTTGGTGATATCAGAACGATGGCAAGGCGAAGTCGCAGAGACGGTGTTCGAAACTATAAATCAGGAAGCTGATAAAGTGGAAAACAAGAAGAAAGCTAAGCAAAAGCAGAAGTTTGATGCTGACGAAAAAGGTTTTTCGTCAATTATTATCTATCCTATGCCAAATATATAATTGATACTTATACTCTAAAGAAAGAAGAAATGTCATTTAATATAGCGGTCATCAGCCACCATACAAAAAGTTTCGCAGGAGAGTGGCTAAATTGCACCTTTTTTCCATACAAAAAAAAGTTAAGCAGCCAATACGATTTATTATAACAATTCATGATGCACGCTTTCTCGGTGGCCTCAATGATTCTTAGGATGAAACCTGGGTTTAATTAATATTAAACTGATGCAGATTTTGAATTGATTGTTTATTTTTTGTATCTCTTAGATGTTGGACTTAATTTAAAAAATTAACATGTGAAGTTCGATATCATAAATTTTGAATTTATGCTCAAAACCATTCATTATATTGACGGTGTTTTGGCCAATTGATGTAACCCGTAAAATTGAAATCGTTCAGGAGAGAGTAAAAACTGTTTTTATCGAAAACATTATATGGTGAGTTGTGTTATGAATCTTTGATATGCACTCCTGTAAATTCTCATGTTTGCAGATACGGGACTATACGTAGAGAGTGTCGATATAATAGTGGCTTACATCAACTGAAGGGGGTCAGAATTTTTAAACCTTAAACTCTAAAATGATGTTTCCCTTCCAAAAATTGGTCAATTTATTTTTCTAATTTATATCATTTGGCTGAGACCTGCTCTGTCGTCTTTAAAATGAGATCCAATCATTAACTCATTTTCGTATTTTTTGAGGGTTACATCAATTGGCCAAAACACCGTCGATTGTGTATATGTTTTTACCAAAAGCTCTTGTAATGGGGCTGAAATGACTTTGATATAAAGAAAAAATTGATCAAAACATCTAGTTAATATTATATCAAATAAGCCTTTTAGTCTCAAAATGCCGATCTATCACCCTGTCAAGATGGATGATTTGACACGTTAAACAAAAATATAGACAAATAAAAAAAGTCTGGGTTTAGCTGGTAGAATATTAGGTTTATACTTTGCTTATGCAATGCCTAGTAAAAATTATTCTGTACGAATCGATAAACTTCATTGTTTATTCCAGAATCGGATTGTATCCTTCATGGATATGTGAAGAAATTGGGCGGACCATTTGCTTCGGCATGGCAGACCCGCTACGCCAAACTATATCCCAACCGGCTGGAGCTTCATCATCCGGAAGGCTCCACAGGCAGCCGGCCTCCGGAGCTGGTGTTCTTGGACACCGTCCAGGAAGTGGCGAGGGATCTCACCAGTGTCAAAGGGGAACAATCGATCGTACTCAGAACTAAAGGGGACACTAAGATTGTACTCACTAACAGTGTATGTGCCAATTAATCACATTATTATTTATTTTATGAACAGAACGCGGAGTAATCTCACCTATATCAAACTCTGTGCAAGGATTGAATAGAAGGGTTCGTCTGAAAATAGTTCTCAAAGAGGCGAAACACATGTAACAATAATTAGTAGCGCAACCAGTGGAATAACTAAGTTATCAATTTTATTATTTAAGATAAATTACGATATCGACGAGGGTGCTTGATGAAATTTGAATTGTTGAAATTTTGTACATTACCATGTATTTCGTTACTAACGACCTGGCTTTCGCCTTTCGGGATCTTCAGGCATTTGAGCACACAAATGCACTCGAACTGACAGACGGTAAATAGTTTATATCGTTTATATATAAAATAAAATTTGACAAAATATTATCACTAAATCTAGGAACTTCATTGATATCTGAATTAATTCCTGACAAAACCCATTAATTTGGAATAAATAGGTATATCTATGCTTTCTTCGAATTGCATTTTTAAAACCCACCATTCTATTAAAAGTGGGTATCACTGGTAATCTAATTCTATTTGGTTCTTGGCCACCTGTAACTGCTAACTGAGTTTGTTAATGCACTTGTTTTCCCAACTAGGATTAAGGGGCATTTCAGGTCGGTATTGGGATTTCATTGTCAGGTCGGTATTGGGATTAATTCAGGTATTATATAATATTTTGTATAATATTATATATATATTATATATATATTATATTTTGTCGTATGTTATCTTATATATAAACGATATAAACTATTTACTGTCTGTCAGTTTGAGTTTATTTGTGTGCTCGAATGCATGAAGATGCTGAAAGTTGACACTCCGGTCGTTAGTGACAAAATACATGGAAATGTACAAAATTTCAACAATTCAAATTTTATGATACTTATTTTTGTATTGATATTCTTGCTACACAACAATTCTATTTTTAACTATCCTGCTTTTGTGTTTACTGTTTATACAAAAGTGAGTTATAACAGTGTAAATATCTTTGATAGAGCTATTGGCTTTTTGTATTTACTTATGTTGATGATTATTTTCACAGGATGAAATCGGTCTGAAAGAATGGGCACTGTCACTCCGTTCGGCACACAAGTGCTCCCAGGAGTTGCTGTCATCGATGGCGAAGAAGGCCGGCAAGATTTACGGCACCAACGATGGCGTCCGCGACTCGATGCAGCCCAACAGCCAGTCGCGCAACGCGAACGGCGGCTCGAACAACAACTAGCAGGAGCCTGCCGCGCCCCTTCCCGTCCGGGGCGCTAAGATGTTCCGTCGCTCCAAGAGCGCCATGCAACTCATCAAGTGAAGACTCGGCTCTCGCTTTGCAACGGAACTGTTTTACCGCGGCGGGGTAAATCACGGTCACCCATCATCGATGTGCTTCACGACGAACAGATATTCTGTGCGAATTAACCGACGGGAGAATCTCTCCCGGCCGAAATTTTCGATAGACACCTCGGTGAAATTATTTCGATTAGATGAGCTTTCAGAGGGATTTGTCAATATTGTATTATTAAAATTGTCAAAGTTATAACTTTTAGGCGAACACTAAGTTCATTGATGTATGTTTTGGCATCTTCAAAATATATATATGTCGTAGATGAGACGTCTTAAATCTTTGAAAGATCAACTTTTTGAAATATTTAAAACTACTCTAGGTTTTGTATGCGGTATTATATTTCGAGTGCTTCATATTGCATCGAAACCTTCGATTTAAACGATAAGAATGCATTCAGCCGAGGACAATTATATCAATGGAACATTGTCGGATATGGAGAGACGGCAGATCAGACGGACGTAGGCATAAATAGTCCACGTTTTGTGAATGTTAAAATATCTATTGAACTATTCGACTAGCACAAAATAGTTTAAAATTGTTGTTTTTGTTGGTTTATCCCGGGCATAGACATATCTGCCGCGAGTTGATGTGTAAAACATATATTGTGCGGTTAAGTCATCGAGCGGTGCGGCTGCGTTTGTAGTCTTGCAGTGTCATCGAATGTGAAGATTTTCCGTTTCGAATGATTAATGATTTCACCCTATGCATTCGAGTGAAATTATCGCGGACCGGCCGGGATCAAATTGTGGAGAATCCGTTTTTAGAAATATTTGAAAGGCGATACTTATGTTTTGTAAAGAATAATTCCATAAAATGTACAATACCCAGCTAGAGGTTCATTTCAAATTTGTGATATTAAATATCAAGAGTTTTTCCCATTTTTATGTGCATACCATTTTGTATTTTTCGTATTTTTTTATGATTCTTACCCTGTCTACTGTGACAGTTTTTTTAGTATGCATCGATCCTAGATATTTTTTTCTGATTTGAGTCTACCATTAATTTATTTTACAATATTTTGTTTGTGTATTTTTTGTTCTGTTATTCTCGATTATATAGCATAAATGCATATGTACTACTACTAGAAACTAATCTAATTATTATTTCTACAATATCGTAAGGAAAAATTATCAATTTTGTTCCGGAGAATATTTATCAAACGTATTTGTTGAAGTATTTTTATGTATATTATTTTTAGCAATTAGAGAGACGCGTGTGTAATATTCTTTTCGAATGGTAAAAATTGTAATCTTTTGTATGATAGATAAAGTGAGAGATCTAGATCGGATCGAAAATTTTAAACTAACAAAAAAAAACACTCGGTTAAGTAATCCAACTCAGATATTTTGCGAAACCATCATTAAAGTAATATGAAAATCATGTGTTTTTGATTTAAGAATATTGAACAAATTGCAAGTATTTATCGTTATCGACTTAATATTACGTGATAAGTTATCGATTAAGTAAATTGAAATTACTATTCTTCGAACCTTAATTGATGTTATTTTTAACTGAATGTTTTATATTAACCCTCTGCTGTGTTTACCTAGGGCAGTAATGTAGTGAATAATTAATAATGTATAGCGTAATGATGACTAACCGAGGTATATCCATTCTATCATTGTATTAATAACTACTACATTAGCGCAGTGAACTTAGCTTTACTGCAAAATCCTGAAAATAACAGCAGCGTCTAATAAGTATTTAATGAAAACATGACTTACGTATTAGAATTTTTGTATGTTATTGATTTTATTCCATTGTCGAAATAGATAAACTTATTGTGAATACTTGATTGAAGTAATGTTATCTACATTAGCTCTCCGTATGTATTTAAATTCATGAAAGCTAGTCAATGAGCTGCTTTAAAGATATATTTGTTATTTTAAATACTATATTAATTGTATGTTTTCATTTTTTGATATTGTCTATCGAATATACGAAAACGTCATGCGTAAGCTTAAAAGATTTTAAATATATCGGGATACCGGCAATTCTTAATCTCTCCGCTTTGTTGTGAGCAGTCGCCAGGTAAGATATTGCAATATAGTTTGATTGATTTTATTTCTTGATTATTCAAATAATATTCGAAATTAAAACAATGCAGATAACTACAATTTGAGTCTTATTATTTTGAACTTAAATCCATGTGAAAAGAATGAAATCTATTATTATAATACCTGTGAATTTAAGAGTAATTATAATACCCACTTTGACAATTACATTACTGAGGTTATGCCAAAAAACTAAATCGATCAGAAGTTGAGAATTGTTGATGTATAGTCAATTTCTCGAATACAAATAATAAAGTAAACCACACGATTGCTTATTATAACATGTGTTCGGTATAAAATAATATAGAGCTATTTATATTATGTTTATTTTATTAAACGCTATCCTTCACATTCTTTAATCATTTTTATTTTTAGCATTCTGATGTATATTTTATGATTGTTTTTTTTAATTCAAGATAAAAGATGCCCGTGTGCTACTCTACACTTGAAGATAACTAGTATATCAGCGTAGAAAATGTCTAGAATGTTAATGTGTTATAAAAAATAGTGCAATGGATGTAGAACGATGAGGAAAACTTGCATAAGGTTTTGCAAACGATACAGCTGTAAATATATATGTTTACTTTCTTGTTATACTCGTTACACTGGGGGTACTTGAACTCATTTTACATTCAAAATAAGTATGATTATCACACAAATATTGAGGGAATTAGTGTCAAAAGCGTGTATCTATAAAAATAAAACTTTTAGTAGTTATAGAAAACATCTTTCAGTAGTTTTAGAAAGTGACGATTGCACAGCATGGTAGATTATTGATTTGTTATAATGGAATAACGAAAAAACGCAATTACTTACACTTTAAACAAAAAAAATATTACTTACATTTTTTCTCGACTTCTCACTGTTTTATAACCATCAAAGTTACTCAATCACCTGTACTGTTTCCGTAAGTTTTCTACCACTCGTACTGACTTGAAAAACGCATCCGTGGGACATCGCTTTCAGATCGTTGCTGAGAAACTTCCCAAGACATTTTTGCTGTGCACTGTAATTAAAAGAAAGAATAACAATATTTTATGGGAAAGCTTACATGAGTTTCTACTCGATCTCCATCTAACCTCGAAGTTATTAAATGCAATATAATTGGCCTTCATAGATTACAAGTCGGCATTACTGATAACCTGACTAATCTTTCCCTTGTATTATACATCTCTGAACATTCCCAAAGGAAGTGTTGTGCATTCAATAAAAGATTCTGTTTATAACAATTCATTTGCAAACATTAAACATCAATCACAACAAAACAAAACAGATTAGTGGTCAACTGGGATAAACTGCAGAAAAATCATGCATTTGAAAGTCACCTGAGCGAGATAGACCGAAGGTGAATTGAAAAAAATCTGAGATCGAATTGAAGAGAAGATCAATAAGCTTGAGTCCAAGCTTTCAAATCAAACGTTATTTGAATCGAACCTGAATCTTCTGTTCTCAAATTGGAGATTTTACTGCTAGACTGCAGAGTTTCTCTTTCTACAGCAGACTCGTTATATACAGAGAGTCGAATAACTTCCAAAATATATTTTATTCACAAAAAATAAATGAACACAAACACATAAAAGCAGTTTTTTTTTCATATTTTGTACACACACTGAGGGAGGTCCAAATGCATACACTAGGTGTTTCTTGGATACACCCTTTCAATACAGACTTGCAAATGTTTTTTTATCCATGTATTACTTTTTGGTGTATATCCGAGTCTTCCGCTAATGTAAATTAGCCCTTCAACCATTCAAACACAAAGGCCACATTTTGCTATCGATATTAATGCATTTTAAGGTAAATCGAGTCACGTACCCCCAGAAAATAAATGTTTATCAATAGATTTAATAGAACTCATGCAAATGATAGTGTATATGCGTGCATGCGTGTGTGTGTAAATGCGATTTAATTGGATGTATTAACAGTTTATTAAAAATGATTTTTTATTCTAAATTTTGTTTTTATTTTTACATATATATATTAATATACACACGACGACTGTATTATGGAATGGAAATTATAAGTTCATTTTGAAAGAGAGGTATTATACATTCTGGGTGTGTTTATTGATAAAATGTCAATCAGTATGTTTTGGATGCTAGTGTTTTGATAAATTCTATTAAAACTTATATATGGATGGCAATATGTGAGTGTTTCAAACAGTTAACCCATTTGCACGGAAATCATCACAGACATGGTAAATATATCACTGAATTTTACTGTAGAACGTCAGTTGGCCTTTATAACTGAAAGTTAAGAATTCCGCTTAGCAACGAGTGTTTCAGGTTCAAGTCCTGGCAAGATCAATATCAAATGCTGAACATTCAAAATTTCTGTGTCTGTAGTCGGTGTGAAATTTGAGCTCGAGTGACTGTCAAAATTCTCCTCGAGTTGAAAATCACGTAAAGATATCTGGCACATTGGCCATGTCCGTTGCCAATGTGGAGCGTATGGCAACCTAATCGAGGTATCTCAACAGAAGTTTTCTATGAGACTACTCGAGCATTACTGTTCATAGTAAAAAAAGTAGCTAAGCAGGAGGCTTATTCCGTGAAAATATATATACAAAGCCATAGTTATACTTCACAATAATAATTTTTAGCATTCCAAAACAGATCAATTCATTGTTAAGGATAATGTCAATTTTAATCTGTTTTTGACAATGGCCTGGTTGCTTAAATATATAAAGATGTTTTCTATGCAAATGGGTTAAGTCTATCAATTTGATTAGGGAATTTTCTGGATGTTTTTATGGACTGACACATTATTACACAAAATCATCCGTGTGATTTATTTCGAATAATTCTTTTGGAAGCACAGTTTGAAGTGTGAGACGAATTTCAATTATATCTGATTGATTTATAAAAGCTTTCAATTGTGTTGTAATTTTGCACCAATAATATAAATTAGTGTGTTCGAAATAGCTGTAAAACTTAAATAAAATTCATAAAATGCTTTGATCCTCATACTGTCTTTTGATAAAGCCTTAATCGTATTGTGTGTACCGATCTCGGTGATGATTACAAAAAATATATGACAAACATATGAAAATAACTAAAGCAATAATATTAATGCAAAAACGTCAACTGCCAATTCATTGTTTTATACTAGCCTAAGTGCTTAAAACTTCTATTTTTTTACTGAGATACTCTCACACCCGAGGTGAATATACTGTAAAACATACCGCTTAAATTACGCAACGTGTTAGAATTATTCTCAAGAAAGATAGGCCGATAGAATAATCTTCCATAGTAAAGACGTAGACGTGTGCTTATTTACGATAAGCATTCAAAATAATGCACTGACGGATGTTAATAGGAGGCAAAGAAATCTATCGTTTCAATGATACATTCTTTTAATTTCTAACTTCGATGAAGTGAAGACAGTTTTCACTTTTTTTTGACAAAGTTAATACAAAAATAACTATGTTTGTCTTTGAACTGTTCTTACTCTTTCCCTGTGGGAAGATTTTATCCCGATATAACTACTTTTAATTTACATATTTATGATCCGTTATTTATTATCATTAGTTGAGATGTTAAACTATTTTTTAAAACATAAACTAACACTACTTGCTCTTGTTAAGTTGAAAGTAAGCGATAGAGGGGTGGGCATATATTGATGCCCAACGCATCGCTGACTCGATTCATTAGGGCATTATATAATGCCCACCGCGATGCAATGATTAATAAAATACAAGATACTGCTTTTGCATATGATTTGTGTTTATTTTAAATGTGTGTATGCAAAGTAATCTTTGATATTTATATGTTAAGTACTTCTTACAATGCCAAATTTATTATTTTCCTGTGTTAACGACTGACGTTTGCTGGTTCTTTTCAATTCCCTACTTATAAATTAATCTCTTAATTCCGCAAGACATTTTTTTCATTACAATCTTCTATATGTGAAGTTCCAATACTTAAATTTATAGCTCTGTTAAGATTACGGATAGATTGGATAGCTACATTTCCACTTTTATATGTGTCCTCTTAGTTTGTTCAGTTTCATTCAACAAGATATGTTTACTACCTTGTCATGTTTGTGATGAACTATTATTTAAAATATATATGTGTGTGAAATCGTGACTGTTGTATTTAGTGTTTAAAGTGTTGTAATATTATCAATTATGTTATGTGTATAATTAATTATCATATGCAGATCCACCACGTGCAAATCGGTAAATGGATCATCCATCATTTCTCATTAAGTGTTTTTTGATAATCATTTTATCTAAATAAATAAAGTTATTAATCAATAATATCTCATTTGAAACAACAATCATTTATTTACCTTTTCTATTCAGAAATACAGGAAAAGTTTTGTATTCAGGCATATATGTAGATTTGTTTATTTTTAAAAAACACTTATTTTTTGTGTCGGAGGCCGAACTATAATTTGAGAACCCTTGGCAAACTTTCTATTGTATTGTAATTTCGAGGTTTTACTTGAACTAACCGTACAATTTTAATAGTAGTTTCATTTCCTAAATCATCAGTAAGGCTTGTTGCCAAGTGGACAATGAAATTTTGCTCCACATTGGCAGGAGATATGAATGGAATCAACAATGAGGAAACAAGTTAAACATTTAGTTCCAGAAGTTCTCTAAAGGTCCCTGTACATAATGCATTCACTTAATATACCAAAATATACCTGCGATTCTTAAGGGAGGTGTAAGCGTTTTTATATTTTTAACATTCGGAAAGCGCTACTGTAATCCGAATGGGGCGAATACATCATTGCATATTGCGATGATAAAATCAATCATCTATGTCAACAGATGTGAGACTGACGCATTCATTTCTTTGAGTTAGTGTATCCGAGTACTTCTGCATTAAAATCAGCTTAATTTAAATTGGCCTATAAACAGTACTGTAATTTTGAAATTTTGTTTTTACTCGGTGGTTAGGGGTTAAATTATTTTAAATCACGGCAAAAGGGGCAATGGCTTCCAAAAGGTTATGAAACACTGGCTTAGACAAAGTCACAAGGAATGGAAGTTCCATCAAGTACCTTACCATAGTCAATTTAGTGTAATTAACAAATATTATTATAACTGTAGTTGTGCTGTAAAACTTAATACGCAAATGGAAAGTAGAATATAAAGCTTTCTCTGTATTCCATCATTTATTTCCACTTTCATATTTGTAACCATAAATAATTTTTACCAAAATTCATTTACCATTTCACGTTAAGTGTTGACTGCTCTCACTGGAACAAAACACCAATCAAGTAAATCTACAGCTATATTCGTAAAAGTATGTAAAAATGAACTCTAATGGTTTGAATTATGCTGTATATTGACATATTATTATGTACAGCTTTAGCAATATCACTAAGTTTAATATTATTTTCATAGAGAATTTAAACATATTATTATTGTTACAATATTCATCATTGCAACCCACAAAATATTAACGATGACAAGACCGTCGACTTTGGTAAGTTCATTTGAATCCATGCATCAATAGCCAAATAATAGCGTGTATATTTGCGTGTACCTTCCCAAGACCACCACACTTGTATTTCAGTATAAAAAGTTACGAAATATAAAAAAGAATGCCATTCGCAAGGAAACTTGATGCTTAACCCTTTGACGACCAAGCTTTTTTTGAAGGATCAACAAAATAGTAAAAATGATTGCAGAATTTAAGGTTTAATGTTTTTATTTCTAATTTTTTTTTCTCAACATTTGTTACATACTACCTCGTCTAGAACAGTCATTAGAATTTTAAAAAATAAAGAGACAACCTAAAAAAAACCAAACTTAAACTTTGTATTTGTATTTGGATGACTCAATGTTCCCCATAAGCACTGCCATAAATTATAAATGTGCTAAGATAATGTTTAAAAAAGGCTATTTTGCGTTGCAAAAGGCCCTGTGATAACAGCGCTTACAGCGGGATATGAACAAAAGACCTATTTACTGAATGGAGCCGATATTTTTATTTTCACCGACAGGTTTCCCGTTATAAAAACATAACACCAATTTATAGGAAATAATTTCATAATTAAAGAAAAAAACTGCTATAATCCCATTCAATCATAATATTTATAAAAATAATAGGGGTTCGATTACATGGAGTGTAACCGCACTGTGATTTGTCGCCGCGTGGTCGTCAAAGGGTTAAGAATGGAGAGGCTAAAGAATCATGCATTTAAATCAATCAAATCAAATTTTTACTTAAAATACATAGTATTATTATGGCAACGCGGTCATCAGTAAAATTTGTTGTATTGGTATATTATACTCTAATATTAATTATGATAATTTGAGGTTCTATAATACTTAATAAATGAGGCAACCCTATCATGGCTTGAATAACAATCCGGGGATAATTTAGATCCCTACCGATTAGTGCCTTTGGAAACCAGTAATACTAAGGCATAATAATCTTACAGTATGTGTCCTCATCATAGACAATGCGATATAAATCTCCTACCATGGAAGCATTTTAGGAACACTTTATTATGTTATTTACTGATTAGATTGATTTTTTGGGCTTCCCATTAATAAACATTCAGTTGATTTGCAAACGGTATCTTTTATTGAGGTATTTCTTAATGTTTTCTAGTGAAAAACGAGTGCGGCTTTCTTGGGAAGGTTTATCCAAATTAGAATTTAATTGATACTGTTTTTTAAACTGAATATTCAGCTATTGAATAAAAACTCATTATACCAGTCAATCATGTGCCATTTGTCATAATTCAATTTATGGGTCCAAGTGTAATTTCTATTCGAAAATGTATGAATTGAACATGAAACAAAGTTCGATCTAGGAGCAAATTTTTCGGTAAATAAAAACTACCTTATGCAGTTCGATTATATATTGAAATAACTCTCGAATTACTTTAAAAAATCCTGAAATAAATTTTGCGAGTTGCAATGGAAGAAAATAATCTAAAAGAACCTTTCATAAAATATCAAATCGTGATAAATATTTGACACCTGAATGGAATCACATTTTTTATAACTCGTATCAAATCAAACCGATTTATGATTCATAAGGGAATATATTGTATATTTTTTAATTCTTATTTACCCCTAATAGCGACGTATACCTATTTTCTTAAACTAAATTAAATTCATCTTCCACTAATAAATTATTATTCCACTCATTTATCATTGCTAAGTAGCTACACAATAGTTTGAGTGTAATATTATATGTAGATGTAAACGCTTAAGTTATCCACAATGTCTATCATCTAATTTTATTATTGTAAGTTTGTACCCCTTCTATCCCTCACAATTGATTATAATGTTTTAAAAATATATTTTTAGTGAGTGTCCCCTTCTAATTATATTAAATGTGTATGTACGTATGTAGCGACCATTCGGTATTTAACACTTCACCATTAATTAACCATTCGTTGAGCGATCCATATAATTACCGGCGTATTAATAATCTTTCGGACGTAATAATATTGTTATCAGAGTATTTGTTTGTCTCTAATGATATATTTCTTATAGAAATTGTAAAAATTAGCAGTAGACGCATAATATAATAATTGTAACGTTTTATTCTCTTGACGAAGACAATCCTTACGGCGTTGAGCGGTTGCATATTGTTTCATTATCATATTTCAAAGTTGATAAGGCCCGAAAACAAATTGATTCCATCAAAATATTGGATCACAAAAATGTTTACGAAACATTCCGTGCCAAAACAAAATTAAATCAGAACTTTGTTTGATTTTAAATTATTAAACATTGTGTTTCCTATTTTTATTTTTAGGTGTTATAATTTCTATATCTATATCAAACTAATATTTAGAAATATATCATCACTGTAAGGTTTTTGAATACATTGATAAAATCATTGTGTAATGATTATTTTTTCTTATTTCAAGGATCATTATGTAATTGTGTTTACAAAATATTTGAATTGTTATTTTTGGCTATTAATTTTCAATGTAACAAGCTCAGTTTCCCCAGACACTCTTCACTTGTTACACTATATTTAACGTTGTAGTTTCTGCATAAACTCAATTTATTCTAATAAAATTATCAATATTCATAAGACAAAGATAAAGATTGAACCTTTTACATTCAACGTCTGCTACAAAAACAACAACTTAAGACCGGACCGCCATTGTATGTCATAATCAAAACAGATACCGTGAAGCCGTATATAAACCTACCTTATAATTTTTGTAGAACTAAATACTTTGATATTGTTACCTTATTACAGTGGAGTTCTAGCAAGTATATCTCAATTAAAAACACAATAGGCTTACCGGAACATGCAAGATGTTGGATGTTTTCTCAAGACCACTGGTGAACTCCATTTTATTTCATCATCTTGACAGTACCTACAATTAAAAAATATAAATTAGATTATTTCCAAAGCTGTCTTAGATGTAAAAATAAATCGGTTCTTTAATGGGATGATTTATTTGTTTGCTTATTTGTAACCGGTGTTATGCTAACTTTGGGACAGACAATTTGATATTTCTTAAGAAGTGTACAAAAATATGCGAGGTGGACAGCACACTTTTCTGAAATTTGTCAGTATAATAAAGATTATATTATCGTTATTAGTAAAAAAACATGTGATAAAAGCAGCGTTGATTTCAAAAGGTTTGTAAATGATTACAAAATATTGTGCAATAGTAACAGTCATACTTTTACTAAGAAATTTCTTCTTAATTTGACATTTCACATTCTGGACAATAAATAACATTTAAAAAAAGACAGAGTTGTGAAAATATTAAATTACTCACATTAATTAAGTGGGGGTATAATCATGAGCTTAATACAAACGAACTTTATATGCCAACTGTAATTTGATAATGTCTATGATTATGATTACACCATTAAATTGAATTTGATGTTTTTTAAACCACTTTTTTCAATTGAACCTCCAATAAAATTACAAAGCTTACAGCGATGAAATTATGACCAAAAAAACAATTTTAAAGGTGTAGGTTTTTTTAAAAGTCTATTGGTAAAGTGTATAGCGTAGTTATGTAATACCACATGATGTATTAGGTATTTAAAATTACATTAGTCATTGCCAAATGGTGTTAAAAGATGAAATTTTGTAAATATTTCTTTATGTATGTTTTATATAGCATTTACTAACAACCTGAGCATAATAAACTTAAGTTACAGCAATTGTTTAACTCTATAAATTGTACAAAGACATTTTCTTACTAATTTAAGTATTGCTTAGATTTTAAAGCGTTTTCATGTTCAGCGTGTTGTCAATAATTCATTGTAATTGTGTCTTAATTATTTTTGGTAAAAATGTAAATTTTTCTCAAACGGTTAGGACACTCAGATGATTATGGATGCATCGTAAAATTAAAATTAACGAGTAACCTATATTAAAAATTGAGAAACATATAACAATGTAAGTATGTAAACTTACCAAGATTAGATGAATTAGCAATTGATATAAAAAATAGCATCGTAAGTAATTCATTAGGGAACATTGTGCAAAACTTTTTGATGTATATTTTATCTCCTTACCTTGTTTTTCTGCAATGCAACTTCTTAAGTAATAACATCACACTGTGTACGCCTTCACGACCCGGAGAAGCCGTCACAATTTTTATTAGTTGTATTGTAGACAATTATTATCCTTTATAAAACTCACAGTAAATTATTATTTATCACTGCAGAATGAAAAATGATTTGCTAAAGACATTCAACTGCAGTGTTTGGCTATTAACGAAGTTAACACAGATATCGATTTATTGCACTAGTCAGTGGTACAAGTGAATAATATCCAGCCCGAAAAATATTGTTGAATCTTTGTGGTAACATTTTTTGACCAGTGATTATTGTCACAATAATACCAGTGTCCACTGTCAAACAATAACTTACAGAATGAAGAACATGGAAATAGACAATGCTCGTATTGAGCTAATGAATTATAACTTTTATGGCTCTATAAGCATAGATAAAAAAACGGAAATTACTGGAATGTGAATTCTTGATGGTAGATTTAATTTTGAAAATTTAAATTAAATGAATTGACAATTTTCCTCCTACTCTATATTGATTGTCAAAAAACTTTGCGCAATGTTAAATAGATAAAATTAATATTACGACTGTAGAAGTGACATACTTCAAAGCAGATTTAGTTCTATCTGTAGGATTTAAAATTGTTTTACAAAACAATGTGATTATGTGAATGTGTGCGTATGTTTTGGTATATTAACCATAACCTAAAATATTACAGGTGCCTATGATTTATCCTTATTATTTGTACATTCAAATGCCATGTAAATAGTTTTACTCTCTGTTATTATTTATGAATAACTCTAAAAGCAGAAACAAACTCGGATGGATATCGAGTGGTTTGTATTTACTGGAAAGTATTCAGGTTTTTTGTTTGCCGATGAATCAATTATTGTGCAATTTGGTTTTGTGACTGCAGTTATGCAAGAAATGTTAGATCAATGTCTTTTTACCATTTGTAACACATCATGTTTATGTTTTAAATTTGTTTTGGTCATGCCAAAGCACTGTACTTCAAATTTAATAAAGCAATTTTAGAAAAGATGCATATCTCTTATTTTAAAATAAAATCAGAATCACATATTCCTTATCAGTTCAAACTCTTCATTTAGTTTGATTTAACATAAACGCATTTTAGTAGGTTTTTAAAAATCAGTAATCTAAGCCTATAGCGTGCGATAATTTCATATAGATGGCTCTAACTAGTTTTAATATTATTTAATTTACCACCTTTGTTGTAAATAATAGCTGGTACCTTTGTTGTATATTAAAAGCGCATACACTGCGTTCTTGAAATTATATATATATGCACCCTATCTCTTCATGAAATCGTCACTGCTTGAAACCTACTGATTATTTATTTTTTAAAACCATATCCGCTCCCTATTCGGAGCATATAGCCATCACGCAGTTCCTCCAAGCTTCTGTCCCCCGCCAGTATCTTTGCTTCCTCCCAGGTCATAATAGCATCCCATAGCTCCGTCAAATATATCCTATGGTTGGTCATCAGCGGCCTTCCAGGGCGACGGAATCCATATGGTTAGTAGAAGAGACAGGCAGGATTTAGGCTCCCCTGGGGCATCTGCAGCACGTGTGCAAGCCAGGTCCATTGTCGCTTTTTTATTTTGGACGTAATAAGAGGCTGGCCCGACCGCTCACTTACCTCCGAGTTCCTGACAAAATCAAACCACCGCACCCCTGGTATTCGTCGCAAGCATCTGTTTTCAAAGCATAGTATACGGTTACCCTGATTAGAATTAATAGAATAGATAAAATGGAATAGAATCATATAGATAAGATAGTTCGTTTTGGCTTTTGGCACAGGTAACAATATTTTTTTTACATCCTAAGGTAAGGTCCAAACATTTTCAGCCTATGGTTAGATACTAAAGAAGTAATAGAAACAAACTATCATTTTATTTTTCAATATAATCACCTTTTATTTTACATTTACAGGCATTTTTTAGAAGGGCTAATTAACTTTTCTCTAGCAAAACAAAAAGCCTGAATTCATGTCCCAAAAACAATGCTTTCTACCGGAAACGTTTAGACCTTATGTTTTAATAAAGTACTTTTATTTTACCTAATATTTATATTATTAATTTCATAAAATTATTATAATGCTTTTAATCTCTATCCTTCATTATCATTTCTGCCTTTTTAGGATACAAACATAAATTATACCTTGGGTTGAAAATAAATACCATAAATAAAATAACATTTCATTTTTTTACTGTTTCTATTGTATTGTATATCAAGCTACATGTAAATAGTTATTTTCAATGTTTTCTTTGGAAGCCCGTACACATTTGGTCATAATAGACAAATAAAGCAGTACATTTCACTACTCTAAAACAAGTATAACTATGTGGGTATTTGGGTGCATAATTTTGCGGTGAGGTCTGGATTAAATCACAACTTAGAAAGTAAAATTACTAAAACAATCTTCTAAATACTAATTAAAATATACTAAGAATAAATTATTATAATATTAGTCCATGTCGGAATGAAATTTTATTGTCTTTCGATCTCCAATTTTTTTGCTACAAGACGGTTAAGCCTCTTCATATCTATGAGCTTGACCCTAGCTTTATTAGTCAGTTCTTTACACCATCAATTATTAATTATAAATGTTTGGTAGCGTAGTGCAGGCATGGCGAACCAATGACACACACGAAAAGTTTGCTGGTGCATCCGAAATTAATTTTGTAACAGACAGTTTACAATATAGAATGACTGACGAATGAATGTAGAAGTGAACTATCAACTAAATATGAAGCAGTTGGCAACCAATGTAAAACAATAAAAATGTTTGATCTCTTTTAAGGTTTCAAATGTTAATTCTTGTTGGAGAGGCATGAAGACAGAAAATATAATTTTAAATATATTCAGATTTGCGGATAGTAAAAGAGTAGAGTTAATATCTGTACCTCAGAGGCTAATTGTCATATGTCAAAAGATAGCGAAATTTAGTTATAAATGTCACATTACTTGGAATTTTAAGATCTATAAATAGGTAAATAAAACTTTCGCGATGTGGGCTAATTACCGAAAAACCCTATCTAAGATAGGTCCTATATGCATTTACGGGGTAAGCAATTCTATGTCTATTAAATCCTAAAAAATCATGATTTCACCCGTAAATGAAACTCTCCAAGTCCTTTATCTATCCAACTGCAAAATAATGAAAACAATAAGAGAACAACTATACTGATTGATATAAAAAAAAAATCCGTTTTAGAAACACGTTTTTGCTCCTCCTGTAAAGTTGATACAATGGACAAAAGACTATTAGCCTCTCGGGTACAGATATTACAAAATGTGATGGAATAGAATCTACTCAAAAGTGAAAAAAAGTTGAACCTATTTGATCTCTGAACAAATCGTAATATTTAAATTCACTAACGTACATCGTTTTTTTCTTAAGCCAGTTTTACTACCTATTGGCCACCACAAGTTACAATGCAATATTTTTCTCAGCATGGAATTATTACATATTAAATTTAGAGAATTAATAGAATTCTGTAATGATATGGTTCAAATTCAGAGTTTTCTAGTATTTATGTCATGCAAATTTTCTCTACTTGAAAAAAAATGATTTTAATCTTATAATATAGTTTGTTGTATTATATAAAAATACACCTTTGAATTTAAGATATAAAACTTTAATGAGGGGTTGATTTTATGATCAGACTCATCAGTTCATTAAATGCCATATGTGATTTAATTTACAAAGTCTTTCATACACATATTGAAATGTATGATTATAGCATCTTTATTAGAGTGATGGAATAGAATGTCTGGTATGAATGAAGAAATATTCATTTTGATATGTGTAACAGTTCACATTAATGCTTAGTATGAAATGGCAGATTTGACAGGCTTGGCACTTTACTTTACACTCACACTCCAACTTCGAAGATAAAAAATAATGATTTATTGTAATCCAAATTGTTCATCTATCTTTTTTTAATGTTGTACAGAGAGAAGTCAGACCGTAAAGGTCACAGTATAGCATGATGAAAACTCTCATGCATGTGCAACTGTGTTACTGCTGACACACTGTCAATCTGACAGCAATTCAGACGAATATGTATGTTAATGGTTGACATCAGTTACATATTGTTCAAAATGCACGATTGATTAATACAAAAAAGGAGTCGAATCGGGATGATTTTTGACAATTACAACTACACAAGCCTGGATATTTACACATTGTGCATGCTCACTATTATCATCATGAAACAGGCAATCATTTACTATTAGAACCTGGCCACACTAGACAACCCTGGTTGAGCGACCAGATTAAATGTATGCAGTTATATAGAGCTGCCACACCTGGTTACAGAGTGCAGGCAACCATTTTTGCCTTTGGTCTGATTGCACGATCCCATGGCTGCCCTCTGGTTCCCTGCAAGTCGCCTGGCTAAATCACATATCATATATAACCACCAGTCGTCATTGAGGGTACTAATACCTTTCCCATGCATAATGTGTTCATAATATTTCATATCTAAAAAATACTAACAATAACATCAATAAATTAACAATAATTCTCTGTTCTGTCATACGCATATTTTTTTTGTATTTATCACCAGCTACAATGACAGTTATATTTTAGCAACAATGTGAATAAAATTATTGTCACCCTTAAAACCTAATTCTATGTGATGGTAGTCGACTTTAAACAGATTTATTCACAAAAGTCTCTTGAATAAGATTGATTCATTCAATAGCAAGGATATTAAATAAATGTAAATGAGGCATGTAGAAGAACCGGATGCTATTTATGGCAAATGAGAAAATTACAAGTTTTTTGTTTAAGAGAAACTTTGCATCTTGGCATAAAAAAATGATTTTATCTTTACGTTAATGACCTAAAGAAATACAGTTAGATTAGCTTAGGAAAGTGCGGTTTTTTTATATGCCTCATATTATACATAAGAGAAATGCTTACAGCTTTTAATGTTCTATAGAGCATTTTGTTTCATAATATACAAATGACAACCGCATTCTGAATAAATTCGAATTCTTCAATTTCTCTATTTTAACCCTTTTACTCTCAGACCGCTGATCTATTGACGCTATATGGTTATACTAAAACGCTCTGACCACCGATTCATTGGCGACATCTAAAAACCAGCATATTATCAACGCCCGTAGACCAATTATCATCATATTTGAAATGATTTATACGTAGATGTTTTGCTCATTTAAAAGTATTAGTTTTATTATTTCGATGAGATGATTTACATTTTTTTAATAAAATTTGAAATCTGATATACGCCCAAAAACAAAAACGACTATAGTTATGAGTATAGTATGAAATATGAAACTGATCAACCAATAACTTAACAATAAATAACATTTGTTGATATCTAAAAGTAATGCTTCAAAAGAATAATCTTAAAAATAACAGCGCACATTTTCGGGTATATCTCTTTATTTCATTCTGTGAATGGATTCAGGAACCGTCGACACTGCAAAATATATCCGATATTACGGTCGTTTTTTTTACATAATTTTAATGATAATGATGATTTTTATCTTACAGATTTGCATTGGAGGTGAGAAAAATGTATATAGTATGGGTAGTTTAGTTATTCGCCAAAGAATACGATATGCCAAAGAGTATGAAATTACGAATAAATATGTGACTATTATGTACAAAACAAATCTACCGAGCCATAATAGTCATTTCGTATATTATTTGAGAGTATTTAGATACTTAATTTGTTTTTTTAAATCCAATAGATTTAAGCCTATTTTCTCAGTCATATTACAGGCATTTTAGTATATTTTCCAATATAATCCATGAGAGTAAAAGCGTTCAGCTTACATTATTTACAAATTAATGTTGTTTTTTGAAATTTTAATTGAGAAAAGCAAAAAATATTTTATATTTTGAAATATAAACAAATCGGTAATTAAATATATTTATATTAAAGCTTGTCAATACAAACACTTTTGCTAAGAACTCTCTCATAATTATTTCATGCATTGATTAATTTGAAACACCTTATTAGACATTTATTTTTACAAACAAATCACTCATAAATACTAAAGTCAGTGCTGTAGTTACGTGGTATACAACCTAGGCAATTGCCTACGACACTGGGCCGGCTGGTTGAACATATTTACGGAAATTTATTATTATTTAAAATGTTCAAAAGGTGGTGCCACAGCTCTTGACTATAGCCAATTGGTGACTAATGATATATCACAGGATATATATCTATAACAACTCAACATTACTCCCCATTCTGAATGTCGCAACTTTAAACTTAATAGAATAACAAATCATTAATATTTTTGGGAACGAGTATGATACATTTTTCAAGCAACATAATAAAGGCTTAGTAATAGTTGAAAATAAATAATAAATACTTTTGGACATTAATAACATTTAAGATTGTACAAAATATAAAAAAACAAACACGATAACGTATCTAACAAACGTAACAATTAACCCTTTGTGCTCGACGATACATAAGCATAAGCACACAATTACCGGTGTCACTTTGATATTGGTTGAATAACTAAGATGTGGTACCCTCGAATGCAAAAGGTTAAGAAATGAAAGCCCGATTACAATAATTAATAACAAAAAAAAATATTACAAATTACATTTCATTGACTTGCCGTCATAGAACTTATAAGAGAACAAACAATGGCGACATTGTTATGCAAAGGGTTAAAATTTTATATCATCCGTGTTCTGACAAAAAATCGTATATATTGAATTAACAATCACAAAATCTGGTTTGGTAAAACACATGAATAATCCTATCAAATTTTCTCTTTAAAATATAAATATAAAGAAATATTGCAATTTAAGTGAAATATTTTTTTTTCAATTTTAACTAGATTAGCATGCATTCATTGCTTAGTGGTTATTATTTTTACGATCTTTGAACAAACAGTTATTCGCTTGTACGTGATCAGCATAAAAATAATCAACATTGATTAACTCAAACTATTATTTGCGAGTACATAATTTTTGTCAGAACGGGAGCGACACAACTTTAACATACATGCGATATTTCAATATAATTATGATCATTAATTTTGCGTTCTTTTAGATATTATGTATTCAACTCTTGTATATCGTTGCTTCAATTTCAATCACAGGATTGTCGATAAATGATTTATTTTGAATCAGACGTAGCTCCACCTTGTCGCTGGTCATTTTGACATCTCCATATTTTTCTAAAACAGCGAATAAACAAAAATGTATCACAAACCGGCCACTTTATTCATTTCAAATTCTTCCTTAATCACCTTTAAGGTGTCAACTGTCAATTTTTGGTGGAAAGGCATTACATTTTAAAAATAAAACACAATGTGTTTGTAGTACTTCCACATGTTTATAATGATAAAGACCAGTTTCCCCGACCGGCCATTTAGTGTTAATGGTAATTACGTATATAATATTTCATTATTATTAAATGGTTTATAAATTTCTTTTCAAAATTTCCCAATCTGCAATTTTGCTTAATGAATATTTAAACATCAAAATTTTTGCTCAGTTAACGGATTTTTAATGTAGTTTTATTTTTGATTTCAGATTAGTATTTATTGATTTGTAAGAGGTCCTTAATATTTTAATTGTAGACAATTTAATTTATATACAATTTGTTTGATTACCTGTAAATTCCTGTCTTAGTTCATGAACCAACTGTTTTATATACCTTGTAATTGTTAACATTCAATTTTATATAAATAGCCCTGTGATGATTGTATTTTGAACAGTTGATGATGCTCGCGATGAGCTAATCCGATCCTGATCATTCTAAGAATGTGGAAATAGTACAAAAAATATGCGTTTTATTTTTAAAATCAAATTATTCCTTCTAATTATGCCAATATCGAACATGTAATAAAAACACAACCATACTCATTGCGGCCATATCAAACGGCTAAGCTGAAGGAGTATGGCAGCAAAACCACTGTGAATTAATAATGTATTTATTATATAGTAAACTCGTGAATAAAAGCGTTGTTACTCATTTAGTTCTTAATATCAAAGGTTATCACATCCTTGATCCGCCACCTGTATTAACCCTTAAAGGGCGAGGCTTTTTCGCACGAATTTATTTTCAGTCAATTGATTTGATAAAACACTATGGCTAAAAATAGATCAATTTCAACAGTAAAAAATGGAGAATTATGTGAATTATATATTAGTTATCCCAAATACATCAAGAAGTAAACTAAAATCGTCCCATTCACGCTAAAATAAATCGAAGAAAATGAAGAAGCTGAAAAATATTTATTCTACGACTTTACAAGCAAAATGGCTCCAGCCAGTCTTCATATACACCGCCAACACGCACACGTCATAACCGCATAAGTATGTGTAATAACTAGGCTTGATGATTAATGCTGCGTATTTTACTTTTTTTATATTTTTTTAAAAATATCTGGCATTACAGCTGACAGCCAATGTGCCAAATACTTTGAAAATTAGAAAATCATGTCCAAATCACAAATTTAAATTGAAAAAATCTGAATTCTGCTATTGAACTTGCTGGGAATTGAACCAAGACTCACCTGATCGCTAGGGCAAACACTTAATACTAGACCACAGCGGCCGATGAATTGGCAGTTCAAAGCTGATATTCGAAAGACTGAGTATTGAGAGCTCTTTTCAAAAATATATTTCCTTGTGTTTTACTTGACATTTTCATGATCTGTTGCCTATTCTCTCTACACTCTAAGCATATATCCACAAGTGTTTGCTTCTTGTTTGGCCGGAAATAAGAGATAAAGTCTTGGACATGTAAACATGTCCAGCGCGTTCATCGAGTTAAAATATTGGCTATGTTGAGTACAAACATAAAAACAATTATAGAATTTTTATGTTGGATATAAAGGTGTCGAATATAGCTATCCATTTGTTTGTAGGAATAACATTATAATGCGTGACAAAGATGAATGTTGACAAGGTTTAAAGTGCATTAATATCAATAATCATTACACAGCAATGTGAGTGACCAGTCATCGGTATGTAGTTAGACACTTATCATAAAATCAATATTGAATCAATGATATTTAAACTACATTATATAAGCTGGAATACATTACATTATATACAGATACTAATGTACGGTAGATGGAATAACAAAAATTGATATATTTGTGACTTATAAACGAATTCAACATAATTAACACAATTATTAATACTCTAGGGATAAAAGGGTTAAAAATTATATGACTACGTTACTGATAAAACAGTACAGAATGTTCTTTTTTATACTAGACATGTCAGGTCTGCGGTGCAGTGGTCAACATCGTTAGCTCGAAAAAGAGAGGTTGAACAACTTAGTGACAAGCAGTTCTCGTAGAAAAACTTCTGTTTAGATACCTCTATTAAGAGTCTATATGGTCTACATTGGTAGCAGACACGGTAAAAAAAAACTTTTAAAGCGATATGTTCGAAAGGCGAAAGAATATTGAGTACCACTGTTAAAAGTCAATAAAATTTTAATTCATTCAAAAAAAAGATTTGAAGTTGTAATAAATAAATGAATGCATTCATCTGTGAAATTGCAATTGGTTATCAAGCGCAAATTACTGTAGTTCTAAGGTCAATTGGTTACAATAATTAGCAATAAAATTAATGACTTGGAATTATTAAAATAATCATGCATATTTCATAGGCCAAGTGAGCAGATATTTGGCAGATATTCATCATTATCATCATCATTGTGTCAACAAAACATTCCGGATTTTAAACTACTGTGACATCTATGTTACCGATTTGAAGGTATAGTAATAAGACAACCGAATTATAAAGCCGGGTCCGTGGTGCAGTGGTCAACGTCGCTGGTTTTAACAGTTCAATTTGTTTTCCCCATGTCCGCTCCCAACGTGGAGCATATGGTCTCTTAATGAGGTATATCAACAGAATTAGTCTATGAGAACTGTTTGTTACTCAGTTGCTCAACCTCTCTTTTTTTGAAGAGAGTAGGGATAGAAGGATGGGGCTATAGGATGGGTGGGAGGGAGTTTTTTTTGAGATCACAAACGCTCAGACTACGAACAGAAATCCATAAAACGATTGAAAGATCGATTTATGAAAACCGTCCACAGTGGGAATTGAACCCGAGACATCCATAACCGTAGCTAACATCGCTATCAACTGCGCCACGGACGCCAACTTTCCAGCTAGTCATTTTTCAATCAATTTAATGGATTTCTGTTCAAAGGCATAGATGTTTGTGATGTCTAAAATTCCCTCCCACCCATCTAATCCTAAAAACGAGGTGTAGAGAGAGCGATTAGCTACAGTGGTTACACTAGTCCTGTCTTAGCCCTATTCTTCTATCCCTACTATCTTCGAAAAAGAGTAATAAATAGTTCTCGTAAAAAAAACTTTTGTTCAGATACCTCCATAAGGAGGCTATATTCTTCACATTGGGAGTGGACATGATTTAAAAAAAATACAAATATAATTGAGAATAGAAAATGCAATGTAATGCGAAGATTTACCGATATAGCCAATTTCTATAGTATTCGAATCCATATATTATATCAATGCAATATCATTGATTCTAAGCATAAGCACTTAACTCTTTTGCTATGGTGCAGAACCCCACCATGCCATTCTGCATAACTACCCTCAAATATTATAATATCCCTTTTCTGGCAGAAAACATCAAGTCAAAAATTCGCGCTTTATTTCATTTTTCAAGGACAAATTCATATGAATTAAAATTCTCGTTAAAAACCCCTGTGCAAAAATACGTTTTTAACTCTTTAGCTATTGAGGGACTAAACTGAGTTTTTCACACCATGGATTTCAAGAATTATTTGAGCCCTATCAATGTTAAGCACACTTGTGGAAATGTTGTCAGGTTGACAATTAGGGTGACATTTTCATGTAAAAATTAATCACATATTGATACTTCGACACTACTTAATTTTCGAGCATCAACACACCATGCTCAGCCCAGCCTTATCAGCAGGCATCGGGTTATATGAAAGAGAAAAAATTCTCAGATTTGATTCTTACAGGCAAATATTTAAACGCTGGCTTACTCAAAACCAGCATTTCTGAAAAAAAAATATTTGCTAGAACTATGACGATGAGTAAACAAGTATTTCCGTATTCAACAGCATATATTAACAAGATAAACATACTTTTTGCGAAGAGGTAAGTGTCCTTGATTATGTGTTGCATTGTTGCGATGGTTTTTTCCAGGGACAATTTAAGATCGTTATCGGTCTTGTAAGTCCATGCTAGCATGAGGGCAGCGAAGAGATCTCCGGTGCCGGTGAAGTGGACGGGGAACTTTGGGATTTTGATGGTGAAGCAATCACCTTAAAATAAAGATAACAGAAAATGAAATATCATTATTGCCGCTATCTTGCAAACACTCGATTATGTAAGAAATGAATTAGTTACATAATATATGATTCCATTACAATGAACTATTAATATTTATCGCATTATAAATTAATTACTTTTCGTTTAGCTGACTGATGATTTTTACAAAATTAATTTTAGATTGAGAATATAATTTTTCGTAAATAATTCTATCTCATTTTGTGGAAAAGCAAACATGTCAGAGATTACAACATCAAAAAACTCCTACTTTAAAATATGACAAAGGTGGCATAAATTAATGTTTCTTCAAACATTGCTAAATCTCTCCTGCAGAATAGCAAACATATCAGCTTTTAGTAGCATACATAATAAGTGCTTATGTAACGAAAATCAAAGCAAAATATTGTAAGATTTTTTTGAATTAGAGTTTTACTCTTTACACAAAAATATATAAATATTGATATATCTTAACTAATTTATTGTAGTATGTACACGTGAAGCGAACAAGCGCAAAATAGACAGATAAGAGATTTCCCAAAACTTTGCAGCCATATTTCAAAATGAGAGTGACAGAGTAATATAAATCAAGCTGATAATATTCGAAATTTGTTACCATCCAAAATGCTAGCTAGACCGAGCATTCTGTGTTCGTCTCCTAATTCTGTACTGGACAGAATAACCACTTTAATGCCTTTGGCGTGCAAGCACTGTATTGCTCTTTGGGCATCAGATACATTATTGATTTTGATTCCTGTCAAAAGTTCCGCTTCGAACTGGTTCGGTGTGACAATATCGGCGAGAGGAATTATGGTTTCTTGATAAACTGGTAATATTTCTTCAGGAACATACATTTGACCATCGTCGCCCATTACCGGATCGCAAACTGTAAACCGAAAAATAAATATTGGCAGATGAAATAAGTCGAAAAATCAAATAACTGATCTGGAAATAATTAATATTAATGACTTTGTACAGCACACCCAAGTTAATTTTAAATCCAGTAAACATATATTGCCAGGTCTTTGGGTGGTCAATGTTGTTGTCGGTTCACACAGATTTAAATCTCATTCCCATTATGGACGGTTGATTTTTCAATTGATTTATGAATTTGTGTTCGAAGGCATGGATGTTTGCGACGTCAGAATTCCCTAACCTAAAAATGGAGCGTAGCTTGAGCAATTAGATAACCATTCTCTAGTGCTATCCTTTTATTTTTACTCTATTGGAAAAAAGATAAATGAAGCAACTAAGTAATATGATATATAGATAATAACTGTGAAAGCTTACAAAACCTCTGTGACTCTAGTGCTCTACAGAAAAAGAATTACACAATGAGTTGTCATTTCAAAAATGAAAGTAACATATTGCCATGCATCACGCAAATATATATTCCAATAGTTTTATCATTGTTTAACAATGCATAAATGAAATTACATAAATTATATCCGGACATTTTGAGAAGGTTATATTTTTTTCGAACCAACAAATAATTTTGTTATCGGAGTATGAAACTAAATTAGAATTTCACAATCAGGTGAAATGGTATTGTATTCATATAAATACTATAGTGAAAGATTTACCCAATATAAGTGCAGCACATACCAAGGCCATAGGAAACGGTTATTGTTCAACTTGTGTGTTAGTAATGTACTGCATAACAAAATCATTATGATACTATTCTATAATTAAAACCAAAGCCAAATATTCTTCAGTAATACTTGCTGTTGACAATTTGATTACAAAATAAATGCAACAATAACATTACACACTATTACACAAAAAATAATTGTAGATTATTGAACCCAATTAAGAAATTTTCCAACACTTCATTATGTTTGGATTATTGAGATTTTGTACACTTCCATCTATTTTGTCACTAACGACCCGGGTTTCGCCTTTCGGCATCTTCAGGCATTCGAGCACACGAATGGACTCGAACTGAGATTCCATCAAGCACCCTCAGTCGATGTCTTAAATTACTTCATTATGTATTCAATACTCACGTTTTTTGGTTCAATATCTCTTAAATATGGACAAAAAGAACATTCATGCATAAACTATTGCTGTCTACATAAGTATGCTAATGAAAGCAACATAATATTTTTATCACATGGCATGGATTGTTACTCTTCTGTACTGTTTTTTTTTCACAACCTGAAATGTAATTAACCGCATCACCTGATATTCAGCATTTAGATGAATGTTCATCACTGGATTATAAATTCTTAAATGTTTGGTCGTGAGAGGATAAATCGCATTCGAGGGCTGGACAGGAAAAGGCCAATCATAATTTGTTTTAATGAAAACTTAGTAAAAAAACATGTAATAAATTTAAAACCGTATGACAAAATTTGATACTAGGAAAAGACTAAGAGATATCATTCAATTCAAATAATAATATCAAGGACCCCCTATGCAGCGACTTTTTCACCAAAATAGAATATAATAACAAGAAATGATTAGATATTTTATGATTTGATCGGTATAAGTTAATATTCGTGTACAAGTTCACGGTAATAATTTAATCATTTAAAGTTTATCTTGAGTGTAGAGTTTTACAACGATAATGATCTTTAGTGACAATGTTTTCTGATAATTTATGCTGTAAAATTTTATCAAGTTAAATTTAAATACAATGACTATGGGCTAGACATAGATTGGTCTGCGACGAGTGAGGGGCAGAGTTGTCAAAAGAGTTTACTGTCAGACTAGAAATAGTTGTTACTACAATCGCTGTAATTCGGAAACACTGTACCTAACTGTTGTAGATTTTGACAGTCCTTATTTACACAGCACTTAAAGGAAACTTAGGATAATAATTTAATAACCTTTTCAAGCAAACGCTTCAAATAAAAACTGTGAAATAACATCAATATTTTTTATTTCTGAAAATAGTTAATTACGCATTAGTCACTAACCTATTACATGTGCAGTTACTGAATGTAAATCATACCACCAGAAATTCAATTCCTATTTTATCTATAACTAATCTTGTATGTAGACTTTTCAAAAAAATAAATAAACAGTGATAATGATACATTCAATACCAAATGGTAAATAAAATTTATATGTCATCAATATTTCATGATCTATATTTATAATAAGCATAATGATGTGGATGATTTCTTTTCTCACCATAGATCAGTTTAGGGTTCTTTTTTCGCAGATCCTTGACAACGTTCGCCACCTTGTGGAGGGCTTGAGGATCTCTCGAGTATCCGGTCAAGAGGTGAGTGTAATTGTCGACTTTGTTAAGTTGAAGACCGTCAATCAGGTCACCCATTTGCGAGTTAGTAATGACGTGACCTTTGAAGTGCTCGTAATGCGTGTGGGTGGAGAACTGGACTGTGTTTATTGCATCAACTTCGAAACCCAATACCTACATACAAACGAAAAAATGGCATTTAAAAATACACTATATTTGCATAACATACAGTGTTTTTTTGTGTATACTAAAAATAATAACAAGTGTTCAATTTCAAGTAATAACAAAACACATTATGTACTGCGTTTATTATTTCAAAAAAATTGTAAAAGATGTAATAGAAAATGTGATAACTTTTATAAGAAAATTTTTTTTTTAAATATGTGTCGACAGAGTTAACTGACTGTCGGATACACTGACGTAAAAATATCGTGCTCATATCACTGTTCATAGATGACGGTTCAGACCCTTGAAATTGACATTTCAAATGTCAGCAGGGGCCCCGAACGCCAAAGAAATAAAAATGCCGTTTGAGACTATTAAAATGTTCACAAGGGGACTTTTACGCCTCTGATAAGAAGCACTGACCTTAATTAATGAACGCCAATATCATTTATTTATAATATAAATGAAAATTGGATAATGAAAACGTTTTCTGTACAAATTCAACATGTGCTAATATAAAATTAAAATTGATAACCTAGTTATTCCACTTGGTTTATCACTAATGTGACGCGTTTCGCCTCTTTAAGAAGCATCTTCAGACTAACCATATCGCAAAGTTATTCATCTCTTAGGTAAACAATGATTATAATTCTTACATTAAAACAGAAGTATCAGAAAATCAGCAAAATATCTTATGGTTTTAAAATGAATATTAATTTTAAACAATCATAATTGCCAAGTGGTAGATTTTTATGATCCAAATAAATTTCTATGATTTTATTGATTGTGATAATCTTACTTAAAAACAGCTCCAATAATTTGCAATCTAAACTAAAACTTAACTAAGCTAAAATAAAATCATTTTCGTTGAAGGTCACTGGTAGAAATATTTATTTTAGTGTACTGCAAAAGAAACAATCAGCCTTGACACAGTTTTTTTTCTATCATCTCAAAACAAGATTTGTTTAGAAGCAAATGAAAATAGACAAATCAATAGTTGTAACGCTATTTAACATGATTTTTAAATTGTAGGTGTTAACATATGAAATATGGCAGTCGATTTCAATGTTTTGCTAAAAGTATTAAGTTTGCTGTGTACACTTATTTTTTAAACTTTGACCTTTTATCTCTGTGACGTATTTTCCTCAAATAGATTTTATTTTTTTGACATTTATGATAATATCACAATAATTTTTTTAGTCGTTAATATTCTGGTGATTTCCTGGATTTTGATTCACCAGGCATGTCAAATATGCGGTTATCGAATAACATCAAACATAGTAAACATATCACTTAACCATTTGTTGAACATTTAGAAATCGTACATACTTTTTTTTCTGAGATAACTGAATACGTACTACTAATTTATACCGATTTGATTGGTGGAAAACTATGTAAATTGATAAAAATATTTTCTGTTTGGAAAATACATACGGCCCTTAATAACCCAATTCAAAATATCTTATGTGGCTCCGAAGTGCACGACGAGGTTGGTTTATATATACCTTTTATAGACCATTGTCATTGCTTTATTTTCAATAGGTTTTGTGTTAAAAAGAAACCTTTGTTGTTTGATTGTAATTCTCATGGCCAATGAAAGTTGTAGAATAAAAAAACAATCAACTGGTGAAATAACTATGTTGATAATTAAAATTTTACAGTCAAAATGAATTTCCATGCTGTAACTGCACAATCCATTGAAAGTATTAATTATGAAATACTTTCAAAGATATACGACATATTTTCTGAAATAATTAGTGGATAAAACCATTGTGGAAAGTTTCCATTAATGAAATAATTTTCGAGCAGACATTAGATTTTAATGACAGAATAAAGTATTCTATTTTATGACTATGTGATAAATATGAATTATTATTCAGTGTTACTATTACTTTCGTTGCATATATTCTCTGTTACCGAGTGGTCAACGTCGTTGGCTTCGGTTGCGGTGTACATGGGTGCGAATTCCAGTATGGACAGTTTGATTGATTTTCCAATTGATTGAACTCAATAGCAAGCACTTGTCGTAGAACAATATGAGATAAGCACCAATAGAAATAAATATTATCTTACCTGAAGTGGAAATGTTGCACTCTTGTTTCCGACGTAGCCATGCACAACATGGCTTTGTATCGATAGCACGCATGGTGAATCTTCTACTTCTTCATTAATATATTTGGAGGAATGGTTAGACGCACAGCCATTTGAAGACATCTTCAAGGAAAGAAGTAAATACAATATTGCAGTGAGTTTTCAGAATTCAAATTGTGCAAAGGGTATGGTGAATAAAATGTTTGATATATATTAAATCAAACATAATGTGAGTATACTGGTTTTATTCATCAAATACTGAAGTAAATCAGACAATTTGGTAAATGGGTGATTTTCTGAAGTAAGAATTGTTATTGCAATATAAATGAGATGCTTAGGTAATATTTTGTAGAATATACAAATGAAGAAATATGAATCAGAATATTATTTTTGCAGAATTTTATACATACAAGATATGAAGAAAGAACAACAATAAAAATATGCTTTCAACTTATATACTGGGTTCTTATAAAAGCAGAGTGATCAGAATTATATGCAATGTTGATTTGTTGAACACACCACTATAGATAGCACAACCATTCACTATTCTCTTCCTACCATACCATACTTAAATTCTAAAGAATGGGAGAAATGGGGAAAAAAGACCAACTTTCAAATATCATCTTCAAAAATATCTAGGGTTAAATACTTTTATTATCCACTCAAAGAGAAAATATAATAATTAAAAAAATGGTAGCCAATGTCAGTGCAATAACTATTGAATAAAATTTATTTAATATCTTAAAATTGTTAAATAATATATGTGTCGAATGTTTGGGCAATCAATTTGAATTTAACTCGATTTCAAAATTGGAATCACGCAAGAATATATGTTAGTCATTCATAAATCTAAAAACACTATCTTTTACATTTCTTTCTTGCTTTTGGGATCACAATTCACATCCTATCACAAGAAAGTTCTCGCTTATATTTTCGAAAGCTTGACAGTACTAAATTATTAAAAAAATATCACTGGAATGACCTCCAATGGTCTAGAAACCAATAGTATGTCCTTAATCTATTGATATAAGAATGAATAAAATTGTAATATACTCATGAATATTGATGATCTAATCACAATAATTGAAATTACTACTAATGTTTACAAATTATTGCAATTCTTTATCAGATGTAATTTCAATAGTTTTATTATGCACACAACTCAATAGGTAAGCATTTCAGGCAAATCATTAATTAAAAGTCAACAAATAATACTTCATAATCAACTCTGCTTAAAAATATCTAATGTAATAATACATAATCTATGTTATTAATTGACTATAATAAGTTCCTTTAATTATATTTTTCACTGGCTTCTATTAATCTTTCATTGCAAAGAGTTGTCATTTAAATACGTAACTAATACTGAAATATTGTGTTAGCATGTTTTTAATAAATAGACACAAACCTGGAGTTTTGTTTTAAGACCTTGCGTGAAATTTATAATAAATAATAGAAAGACACTACTATACAGCACAAGAATTTAACATTGACTGTCAGTTTTCAGGGTTGCAACATACAAGTTGTATGACTCCATAATAATAATAAATGTGCGAGAAAAACTATTACCAACTGAAAAAAGTGTAATACTATTTTTTCTAAATCATTTTTCTTAAATAATTGTTTTCACCACCTTTCATTCAGCAATGCAACTCCATGTTTAGATTAAAATAAAGCATCAAGGCCAAATTCACACTCAATTTTTATTAAGTACTTACGAAATATGACAAATTTCTAAATTGAGAAATTTTATCGTCATTAATACAAAGCGTCTGTGTGAAAAGAAATCGTTTTCTTCTCAAACAAAAATATGATAATAAACAATTATTGTATTTTATTTTCCCAATTGTAAATTTCATAAATATTATGATTGCCGTCATTTTTGCTGTACAAAAAATATGTATTTATATTGCTCCGACTTTGTAGCGACATAATAAAGCGCAAAATATTGTTTGCAATCTTTATTCAGTATTTTTAGAAAACTACTTTATTTAAAATATTTTCAGTAAGGTATACAAAGAGATTAATTTATTTTTAGTTGTAATGGTTTCAATGAGATGCCTGTTTGAAAATTGAATAGTTACCTAATTAATTTAAGAGGTATTTATTTAATTTGTTGTAATTTATTAAGATAAAAACAGTCCTGTAGCAATGTGGGCGGCACTTTCGGGCATTCGTGTTATTTGGTTGGCCATGAGCTTGAATTCTAGAACGAACACTTTCATAATACATTGATTGTTCAATGTTTACTATCTTTCCTACACATCCCACCCTAATATGGGTTTATGAAAAGCGATTAACTAACTATTAGTCTTCTCATATCCTAATATCATTGTACTGTCATCTTTGTCCAAAAAATAGATTGAATAATGACCAGTTTTTGTAAAATAATTTCTGTTGATATGCTGCATTATGAATTCATATGCTCCACATTCGAAGCAGACATGGTTGAAAAAAACAAAAATATATTATTATTGATATTATAATGAGTTTGTACTGGAATCGTAGAAAAATAAATAGGCTTTGAAATTATAGAAATATTAAGTTAACTATTTATTCAACAATTTCTGAAAACATTTGTTTTTCATCACACATAATCTTTGATTTAGAAAAGCCTAATGTCACTCGCCTTTTGCCCACTGTTATTAGCTACAGCCAAAGCTGCATTGCCCGATGGTCGCCGCGGGGAGGCCAGCAGATGGACTTGCTGGGTTGAACATTTCCCATCATTTACTATGTGCACATCCACTGACATCGATGTGCTCCACCAACCATTGACCACTTTGAAAACCGGTCTTCTGGCTAAGGGAAGGAAATCCCTGACAGAAAAACCGGGTTGAGCCAACCTATAGAGCCCTTGTGACTCAGGCCTCGGAAGTGCAGAGCTAATCACCCGGTCTTTTTAAATGAATAGATTACGACACCATCAACGCAAAAGCCCCGGACGCTTAGGCCTGCTAATGGACGTCCCAGCAACGAAAAGGACATGATACTCTCCAACAACTACTCTATGAATATAGGCGCATACAATGTGCGTACTATGCGTACCCCAGGAAAGGACCTACACGCCACTCGCATCATGCAAACCTATAAGCTTGATATTTTAGGGCTGAGCGAGGTGCGTTGGAAAGGCGCCGGGAAAAGGTTGTTGGAGGGCGGATTCACAATTTTATATTCAGGTCAGGAGCAATACCATCGCCAAGGGGTGGCAGTATTGATGTCGGGGAGGGCAGCCCGCTGCCTTGTCAAATGGGAACCCATCTCAGAACGACTAATACGAGCCACCTTCAGGACGACTGATAGCTCGGTAACTGTCCTTCAGTGCTATGCGCCTACCGAGGAAGCCGACACACAGGCAAAGGATACTTTCTATGACTCTCTCCAAGTGGCCATCTCCACAATCCCCCGTAGAGACCGCGTGATCGTAATGGGGGACCTCAATGCGAGAGTGGGAACGGATCCTTTGCTTGGCCCCACAGTGATGGGAAGGCATGGCCTCGGTGAAGCCAACGACAACGGTGAGAGACTCATCGAGTTTGCAACTATGAATGAGCTTGCCGTTGGCGGTACAATCTTCCCCCACAGAGACATCCACAAATACACGTGGACTTCTCCTGATGGTTGCACAAAAGCACAAATTGACCACTTTCTCTATAGCGCGACTCACCGAAGGGAACTTCTCGATGTTCGAACCTATAGAGGTGCCGACATATACAGCGATCATGAGCTGTTTGTCGGCAAAATCCGTCTCAGACTCAGACGTACAGTACGGCCCCCGACTCGAAAGAGAATCGACATCAAGTCGATGGCTTTAGGTACTTGGGGGTACACATCACGGGAGATGGCAATCCGCGTAAAGAGCTCGCAATCCGATTAGGGATAGCTGGAGCAACTTTTAACTCAATGCGGAAAGTCTGGGACTCACGGTTGTACTCAGTCAGAACCAAGTGCCACTTATTCAACGCATGCATCCTGACAGTGTTGCTTTACGGTTGCGAGTCATGGCACCTCACCAAGGCACAGGTTAACCGTATACTGTGCTTTGAAAACAGATGTTTGCGGTGAATACTAGGGGTACGGTGGTTTGATTTTGTCAGGAACTCGGAGGTAAGAGAGCGGACGGACCAGCCTCTTATTACGTCCAAAATAAAAAAGCGACGATGGACCTGGCTTGGATACGTGCTGCGGATGCCCCAGGGGAGCCTGAATCCTGCCTGTCTCTTCTACCAACCAGATGGATTCCGTCGCCCTGGAAGGCCGCTGATGACCATCCATAGGATGTATTCGGCGGAGCTACGGGACGCTGGGATGACCTGGGAGGAGGCGAGGAGGCTGGCGGGAGACAGAGTAGCTTGGAGGAACCGCGTGATGGCCATATGCTCCGAATAGGGAGCGGATATGGTTTAAAAAAAAAAAAAAGAATGTCACTACCAAAAACATATACATATATTATATTATGATGGATGAGGATAAGTGGGTCAATAAGCAAAAAGTATATTTCGATGCCTCCGACAAATGAACTCATTTTTGTCATTTTAAAAAGGGCAAAATACAAGTTTTAAAAATTATTTGCAAAAAATGAAAGCCATGATAGGAATCAATTATCAGTAACTAATTTTTATTTTGCTCTCTCGAAAAATGACCAAAGGCGAGTTTTTATGGGTTGTAGATTTGTACACAAATATAAATTAATAAAATAGTGACACACACATTTATAATATAATACATTACATATAATATACCTGTTGATGGATCAGGATAATGGTAAAGGTATAAATAAAAAAAAGTACATTTGTGTGCAAACACAAGTTTAATAATAACTTATACTAGTTTGTTTTTCTGATGACTCCAATTTCACCTTAAATACCATGAGTTACAACTCTGACTCCACAGCCTGGGAAAGATACCTCTTAAGTGTTTACTCAAATTAACATGAGTATAATTTCGACAATGGGAGCCACATTAACTGTTTCCCTCAATCGATTAATTATAATGTTGACGAATGTCAGTGGCATGTCAAGTCAGCTAGTAAAGAAGTTAGAGTGTGAACAGTATAGATGTCGACAGTAAAGGTATTTTGTATACCAATCTTTTTTATCGAAGGGTTAGAATTTTTGAAAAAATATCTCAGTAGCTTTTTCTAATAAACACTTTGTCACAAATAATTGTGAGTGATTTTGGCAAAATATATTTGTATAATTAATTATACACAGTTATGTATAATTACACAAGTTATTAATTGTTAATGCATGGTTTATAAACACATAATATTAAAATTTTAAAATGATTATTTAGGTATAATTTATAGACATAATCTAAAAAGCACAAGGATACCTACATCCTTCAATATCTGTCGTTTATAAATATCAAACAAAATTCACATGTTACAAAGCTTTTGCTATCATACAAAAACCTTGTTTCAACATTACCGAATAAATTTACGTACAGATACTAAAGTGGGGCTGTAACGATTGACAAACAATGAAACACCTGAATTATTTACATATAGCAAGCAGGACAGTTTCCGAGTGAAGCCACTAAGGTTCTAAATATATTTAACAAGATGCGATGAACTCATGTAAAAATTACATTTTCCGAAGTAAATTTATTATACATCAAGATTGGTTATTCCTTTTGTGATTATATTCAATTTATTCCAGGGCTCTATTTAAGCTTGCATGTTGAAATCAGTCATTGAATTTGCACACAAGAACATTGATATTTTGGTCATTTCGATTTATTCGCCAAACACTATTGAGTTTTCCCGATGTTTTCAAATTCAATTACGTAATTGGGTGAGTATTTTTCTATGGAAGTCTCAAACTATAACAAATACGAAATTTAAAATAGTACCATAGAGGACAGAAATTAAAAAAAAATCAGATTAAGGGTCTATTTGGAGAAACCATAGCCATCGAAAACACCATAATTGGACAGCGGAACCAAAGGAAAAGACAGGGAGTCATGGAGGCGACTCGTGGTGGCCATTTTCACCATATAGGGAGCGATTATGGTCAAATAAAGAAAAAGATGAATAAATTATCGATAAGTTATTAAAAACTTCTAAAGAAAATTTCTAATCTTACTCCAAATATGCGAATGGATCAATAATGAATTAGAGACTATAATAAGCACACCTGTTTTCTTTATATTTTATAATATGATTCAGTTTATTTATTTTAATTATAGTTCTTTGATCAGATTTATTCTTCTGATGATATACAGATTTTGTGCTGTTCACGTTTTTCATTGTTTTTTCAATGATTTCTTTGTCAACAGTTGCTAGTTGTGATTGTTTCATTTCCAAATATTGTCAGCTAATAGATGGAAAAGAACTACACAGCACACACATAGTGTTGCCAAGATGGCAACTAAAATTATTTATCATGGTGTCTCTTGAGTGACTTTATACGCACATTCTAAAGCGTCGGTGATGATTCTCATGTCGGATTCAATGCTTCCAGCCCAATTTTCAACATCACCGATCTCTTTTAAGGCACTGCTAAAGCTTTCTACTAGATTAAGCCATTGTTGTGTTTGTTTCGCGAAGCCGATGGCTCCTTGATGTAATTGCTTTGCTTCAGCGTCCAGCCGTTTTTGGTTGAGATACGCCTGTGCCACCCTAAAATGATTAAAATATAATTAATTCATGAATGTTTGTGTCTTCCCTCTCCTCCCGCCCAGTGAAAGAAAAAAATCTTAAATTAATTTCTCATTTATAACATAAGTAAAGAATTAGAATCAATGTCTATGGCAGGGACGGCTCTTGTAAAGGAGCAAAGGGTGCACTGCACTCCAATAAGTCCCATCAAAATATTCCATTAATAAACGATATTCAAATATAATAATTATACCAATTCACTAATTTTAAATTTTCTTCGTGTTTCCCATAGGAAAATATTGGAGGAAACGATGATCAATAAACACGACTAGCAAACGTATTCTGCGTCGATTCAGAATACGCATGAAAGTCGGTCGATGACGCGGTAGGAGCATAAATTCTTTTGCACTCCTTAGACGTCTGAAATGTTCCATGTATTTTGACATATTTGTGACGTTGCAACAGTATGAACTACGCGAAGGGGGATTTTGTATGGACTGTTTTTGAGCATTGATCTCCCTGGCGGAAATTCCCGAACGTACCCGAAAGCGACTTGACGTTTGCGTTTACAAGCCTGTAACAGTCATTTGTATGAATGAAAAAGAGCAGTGGAACAAGCGTAGTAAGCTCATTTAATTTCAATATGATTCTTTAACTATACGCTCTTCAATAAGAATAATATTTACCTACCATTATAACTTTTGGAGTGATGAATACAATTTATAAAATTATAACTATGATCGTGTATAATACCGTGTAGATATTATTGAATATTTAAAATAGAATAGTTTCGAGTTTTCTACTTGGCTGGCCTTACCTATTCCATAATATTCAACTGTGTATCTGGCTTAGTTTCGTAATACACCTTCCTCTAATATTTTTTATATTCTTCTATATTGAATTCTACAAATTACTTTCCCCAAAAAATACTTATGCGAAAAATTTCCGGCTTAATACAGAATTATTCCAATTGCAGACATTAATACGGTAACCTTAACATATGATTTCACCGAGGAATTTAAACTTAAATTGAACTAACCGTCTTATACAGCAGAGAAGATTTTTACGATGTCGTTGGAGCCCTGTCTATACTTCAACTCTTCACGAATAAAAAATACATGTAGTATTTAGCTAAACCGTTAAGCCATTACAAATAATTTATACAATATCGATGACTTCCGTCGAAAGTGAGTGTTACTTCTAAAATTTAAAAAGGATCAATTCATTTTGAGAAATACCACGACTAAAGACAGACAAGGTTTCCCAAACTATCATCCGCGACAACCTGGAATGGTTGTATATGCTGCTAGGGCTGCAACAAATTTAGACGTACTCAAATTCATATTGATATTACCTACCCAAAAAAAAAGAAAAAAGGTGGTCCGTCGAAATTAATCCGCAGGAAAGGTTTGGGAAACCCTGGTGAAGAGAAACAGTTGATATCGCCAATATCAGACTTATATTTTCGTATATGTCTGATAGTACTTTCAAAATCCAATATGTGGAGGATGGATTTCTTGCATAAATATGTGAATCTTTTTTTGCACTCCCTAATATTCCTGTCACCGGCCGCCACTGGTCTATGGTATAGTTAAAAATCTTAAAATAGTAGTCTGAAGATGCTTTTCAAAGAGGCGAAAACATATCTCACCTAGTTACACAAATAACAAAGATATCACTGAATTCATCAAAACAGATGAAGAATTCTAGGCATAAATAAAAATGAAACAAGTGCATTGTGAGGAATTCCATAAAATAATGAGAAAAAGATAGAAATAGGAATATTTTGTCGTCTCGATGGTGAACAAACCTATAAAACATTTGTAAATTATTGAGAATTAAGTCTAACACAGTAGTTTTTAACAATAACTTTGTCACGATATTAATTACTGTTTTTTTTTTTATTATTAACCCATTTTTATGGTTAATTAAAAAAGGAGTTGGAGTCACTCAGATTTTTACGAATCATCCAAAACCATCACAGCTCCGTGACTACTACATCCCCGAATCCACATATTTGCAAAAATGTGACTTACACCACTGTGACTGAATGGTTAATATAGTTGAACACTTAACTATTATTTTGAGTACCAACCACATTACACCCAATCAAGTTTTCTACAATTTAATGATAATAGCATCAACACAGACTCTCATAAATAACTATATTCTTCTCAGGTTTATCCAATTTTCTATTAATTCCAATCATAATTATAATTAAGTTTACTATTCTTCAACAGTGTACCCGTTGTTCCAGGATGTTGCATACAAAGCATTATTATTATCATTACCAATATTATCACAGAGGATTATTAACTCATAACTCATTTATTTAATGCTCAGTCGTTACCACATATTTATTTTATATTTAAAAGAATTAATAGAAACGTGTGACTTATACTAACCCAACATTCAGATGATCAACTAGAGCTTGCGTTAAGTCATTTGCAGAAGAAACGGCATCCTTACGTTTCAGTTCTAAAAAAGAAAATGATTTAAGTAACAGTGTTTTCAAACAGTCGCAAATTTTAACGCTGCATTTCATAAACGTGCCAACTAGATAACACTGAAAAGCAATTTGAAAAAAGAATATAAAAATGGAACCTTGTGAAATTTTTTTAGCAGTCTGTTTGCTCTGGTGTTCACGAACTAGTGACGAAAGCATTGTCGCTTTATTAAGTTACGAATATGAGATGATTTAAATGTATCTTGCAAATGTAAATAATGTATTTTTTCTAAATCCCAAAGAACAACAATCTACTAAAATTTCGATTATTATTGTTAAGTGACGTTTGAAATGACAGCTATTATCTAGTGTTAACCGCTGCTAAAGTATTGCCAACGTATTTTTATTAAAATTTAAAAGAATAGCCGGTACCGGGAAAGTGCTACGAGCACTGAACTTTTTTTTACAAAAGAGCGTAGGTAGGTAGGTACCTACCTATATGTTTTTGTATTTTCGTACATTTTTCTTAAATGGATTTAAAAAAAAAAGAGTATTTCGTTCAATGATTCGTTGGTAAAAGCGAACATACATAATATTGTCGTTGTTCTGGAAGAAGACACTAACTGAAAAATACTAGTTTTGAGTAATTGGACTTTGAAGTTTGTCGAATGTTTGAAATGCCATACCTTTTTCATTTTCTTTGTTAGTACAAAATTGTTATTAAGTAAAAGTATGATTTATAAAAATAAGTGTGTTCTTCCATACGGAGTTTGAAATAAAAAACATTTTGGTAGGCATATAACTAACTCAAGATGTAATTTTTTAGATTTAGTGTTTTCTTCCAGAACAGCGACGATATATAGAACGAGGTAAAAAAATGTTTAGGCTTTTCCGTTTTATAGGCAAATTAATGACAAAAATGTTAAAATTAATTATTTATATTCTAGTGTTGTTTCGTTGTTTCAACTGTTTATACCTTTGATATAAGAATAATTTCTCATGTTTTTATTTACTTCAAGAACAGTGCTTATGAAATGTCTTGTTGAAGTTCTATCGTGAAAGTCGTTGTCGATCTTGTCGTGATCAACGCTATTGAATTTTCATCCAATCGATCGTTGGGTCACGACTTGCAAGCCCGAAAAAATAAAAACTCACATGAGTAATTGTATAGATTTCTCAATCAATTTAAGGATTTATATCCAAAGTCATGAATCCAATGTAACGTTTTTATACCTCCCTTCCCATTCTCTATTTGATTTTAGTGAGATAAAAGCGTGGCGTCGAGAGAGTGATAAGCTAACTGCTAATAATTTCTTAATCCCATCTCATATATAATAGCACAGACAGCTCTGTAGACGTTTTATTATTATCACATATCACATTTAAGTATAACATTTTGTGTATATATAAAATAAAACGTTATGCAATGCACACACAGTTCCGACGTACTAGCTACTTTAGACATTCAGTATTTCAATTTCAATACCGTTATCTATGATGGTATACTAAAAATTTAAGATAACATCAGTAGCGTAACAATGAAATCATGACTAAAAACTGAATTAGAAGGAAACAGTCATTAATTTGGAAGCATACGACACAAAACTGTCTACTATTTAATTTTTTGAAATTCACATCATCCGGCAAGGTAAGCAGGACCAGCGCTAGATATTTTGTTACCCCAGGCAAGATCTTTCTGACCTGGTTATGAAAGCTAAAAACTAATTTGCTATCACCGCAAATATGAAAGTTCAAACTGATGCGTCTATGCGCAACGCTAACACTTATATCAAGAAAAGGGTTATCTCGGAGTCCATGAACTAATCACAAATTTTCTACCAAATTACAAGAGTAAGAAGGTACGAAAAAGTATGTTCGTTTTTGTATATTGTTCTTGATGTAAAATGATAGTGTTTCGAAAATCGTAATGCTTTTTTTATTTCCTCCTTTCTACCTAAAACTATCGACTTGCAATAAAACTACATTTATATATAATCAAACCCCAAGCCAAACCTTCATTTTTTTAATGTTAGTATACGCACATCTCATTAAAGATCTAAAGAGAGGTTTAAAAAATAGGACCTTTCGCAAAGATATATCCTATCTCTGTGTCACTGGCCTTATCTAAGGTCGTGACGTCAGCGTTTACTGTCAATGATCCTATCACTGTCCGTATTAATAAAGTAGGTTATCGGATTCTAGACATTTACTCGTAGGCGTAGACACGCTCTACGGCGTAGCAGGAATCCACGAACTCACAATAGACAAACCTACACATATATAATATAATATCACTATTGTTATTACACATAGTTATTATAAATAGATTTTCTAAAGAAATTATAACTTAAGTTTGATTGATCAACAGTTAGAATAAATACATCGGGAGTTGTTATAGGATTTTTAGTACTAGAATACTATAATAAAATATTGTTTAGATCAGTGATTCTGATCGGAGGAATTCTTGAAATTTCTGAGTTTTTAGAAACGTGGGAGGACTTAAAGATTTCAAGTGATTGTTATAGTTTTTCATTTAATATCTCAATATCACCTCATTTGTAAAAGAAATTAGTCTCACAACTGCATACAATTGCAAATACGGAATGAGTATCAATTCTTTCTAAATTTAGAAGTAATACAATCTTATCTGTAATAAACGATGATTTATAAATTAAGGGTTACGTAGACTTTTTAATACAAATAAACTGAAACCTGTTCAAGTGACGATGAAATATAATTAAACACAAATAGCGCCGTGTATCCTTCGCTTCAATTCATTTCTTAATGGTGCTTTATAGCGTAAATGCATTTGACTAATTATTAATTTACTGCAAACCTAATAACATAAAAAAAATCATTTGTTTAAACCTTGATTAGTATATACACCAGAGTTTATAAACTCTGTGCTCGCTGGGGTATGCGCGCCGTATAGCTATTAGCATGCACGAATTAAAATGCATTAATTAAAGAAAACGTACCTTCACATGAATTTATAATAAATATAAAAATTTATAACAATGAAGTACCTAATTATATAATGAAATTAACATACAAAATTTCAATTTGGCTATTTTTTAAAATCCAGTTTCCATCACGCCCGCGACCACAATTAAGTTGAAAGCCTCTGATTTCTACCCTTGGGCACAATATTCACGTATTGTGTATTTGAGATTTATTATATATTTCGAACACATTGGTTAATTAGTATTTGTATCTATAAAATATTGAAAAAATATTTAAAAACAATTTGAACAAAAGTTTTGAATACAGCGAAATTTTCATCTCTTCTAAAAATACTGGCAAAAAATAGGCAATTAAATTATGGATTCTTTTAGATGCAATACGTTATTATCTATTTAATTGAACATATTTATTTGGTATTGCATTGGCATATTTAATTATTTTACTGTGTTTTATTATGAAAATATAAGAAGCGACCCCAGTTGACTCTTTGTTAACCGTGTCCTTCGCCAGAATGGCAACGCGCATGCGCAATTTTCCCCCTCGTAGCTTGTGAGTGCTATCTTCACCGCGCTACAATCAAAATAATTTTGCCATTCAAGTAACACCCACACGAAAATACAGTTTACATAGTTTGGTAAATTTTATTTACGTATTGAATAAAAAATATATTTATTTATTTTAAATATCATACATGACGGGATTATGTAACTAATAATTAAATTTATTTTATTACGATAAGTATTAATTCTACTTTGAATATAAATAAATTAAAACTTGGGCTCATAATATCTTTGGTATTTTCGAAGTTCTCTAATCACTCCAAAAGCGATGCATAAAGAATTTTTCATTCCGAGCTATCCTTACCTCGGGATAGGTCCTGACATCCAGGAAAATTTTCTCTACCTACCTTTATTTCGTGTGATGATTTTAAAATGGGTACCAATCTCAACTGATTTCACTACAATGGTATAGTCGTACAATCCAATGAACTCTGCAACGATTTTCTACAATTTACTATTTTAACCTGGCTCATAAATACGACGTACGTCCGCGGCGCAGTTGGTAGCGTCGTTGGCTACGGCTACGGACGTCTCGGGTTCAATTCCCGGTGCGGATTGTTTTCATAAATTGATCTCTCAATCAATTTATGAATTTCTGTTCGTAGTTTGAGTGTTTGTGATCTCTAAAACTTCCTCCTCACCCACCTATCCGATCCTCACGGGGCGAAGCGAGAGCGATTAGCTAACCACTAGTCCTGTCCTAGCCCTATCTTTCTATACATATTCTCTTCGAAAACAGATAGGTTGAGTAACTGATTAACAAACAGTTCTCATATAAAAATTCCATATGTTCCACGTTGGGAGCGGATATGGAAAAAATAGTAATAATAACTAGTTTCAATTGAAATACTCCATTATGGAAATGTTTTTATATTCCGTTTTAATTTAATTTACAGTATTAATAATTGTGAAATTGTACATAAGTTGATATTTGAAATCATATCGCATTGGTTGGTATTCAGTTATAAAAATTAAATAAGTAGTTTACCTTTGAAAGTGGGTATACACAATTTCGTTTGTTAACTATTTGTATGTACTGAACGATTACTATTTTGCATTTAAACACTTTGACCGGTATAGCGAGAAAATTATTGTTACATATTTATATACCCGAACTTATTCTCGTTTCGATAGCTGCGCTTAGCTCTATCAATGTGACGATAGTAAGTCCTCCCCCTCATAAGGGGAGCGAACGCTTTCCTTCGACGCTCTTTCCCTACTCAGTCGCCGCGGCGTTAGCGTGAGGGAACGTAGCGTCGATTTGTTCCCATCATTTCTCGTTCCAAATACAAATTTATTATTGTCTGTGAACGCTTGTGGATGATCCATGGTCAGTGCTGCCACGGCGGAAAGGTGCAAATATTTAAAGTTTATTATCATTATTTTCGTGTGTTATTTAGTAGTAAATCGCGTGTTTTTAACCATAAAATGTGTCAAAAATGATTTTTAAATCGATTAAATCATGTGATAAATAAGACGAATTAAATATAAATAATAATAATAAAAAACATGGTGTCTTTAAAATTCATTTTAAATTTTATAACTTTTTACTATGAATTTTGTAGATGTCTTTGTTAATTTTTATAAGCAAATAAAGATAATAAGTAAACATTTATGCAACTAAACGGAGATGTTTTGAGAATAAAGTAAATTTAAACGTATACGATGATTTAAAGTTGCAAAGGGCATGAAACTTTTTGCGTTTTTATTATTTTATTAAATATTCATTTCATTTTTAACTCATAAAATGACGATAATAGCTAAATAAATTTAAAAAAAAAACCTTTTAAAAACTTACGTTAATGTATCGAGGGCAGTGTCTTATCTAAATAGAAATTCCGATCCAAGCTGTCTGATGCAACAATTGATAATCACCGGCTATCAAAAAAAAATTCTACCCAACTTTTACCAAGGATTTTTGGTAGACTGACGGATTATGAGGAATCATTTAATGGTAAGATATTTATTGACATGCTTCATTGATTCTAACTATAATATGCCTAATTTAATTGCTAACTTCCATAGGTACACCTGTTTCGTTACTTTATGGATTTTCGAATCTTACATACTCATAGATCCATTCATAATAATGTGATACAAGTCGTATTCAAATATAGAGATGATATCATTATGTCAAAACTATTTTGCTGTTTATACGCGCAAATTATGGTCAAATGAAATTTAAAATATACTTTCAGAATATGTAACTCATTAGATATAAATTATTTTTAGGACATCGTTATTTATAGGTATTACTTACACTAATATTTCTAATATCCATTTATTTACATTTTCGAAGTGATTTTTTCCTGTATAAATATTAATATCTGTGGTGATAAAAAAAGCGGACATAACAAAGACAAACATAAGTATTCAAATTAATACGAACTAAGTATTACGTTGACCCTAGGTCCTTTTACTAAACAATGGTTTATTACTTGAATATTAATGAGAGATTTGAGTATATCCGTATTCGAACACATGACCAAATTAAAGATAAAGTTAATCTGGCTGAAGATCAACGAAACTATAGATTTTTAAGTATTCCAAACTAATTGAGGGTATTGATCACATTCCACAGCTTTGTTTAATTAATTTACTCAACATAAATATTTATATTTGATGCTTAAGTGAATATTCTGGTTCCGTGTATTAATAACGATTTCTTGCCTAAGTTTGATTTTTTCCCCTTGAAAAACAGAAAGTCAAAATATGTTACGGCATTTTATTTATAATTTTATTGTTACTCTTCTGTATGAAGAAAACAGTGACGGCAGTTGTATGAAGTTGTTTTATTATATTTATTGTTGTATTATTATATAGGTGCCTCACATTTAAAAGCCAAAGATATATACGTCTTAGTTTAATATTTGCTAAATAAACTTTTACGAAATGGTGGAAACTGCATTATTTTTTGAAAGATAATATATTTTATATTCTATTTTAGGTATTGCGTGACAAAAAAAAACTCTTTATATTGTATCTGATTAAATTTTTGCATTAAATTATTTATCGTGTTTTTTTAACCTTTATAAGCAATAACTAATGTATTGAATACGATAATCTGCTTTGCGATGTAGCTCCGTATTCTTTCATACTTATGATTATTACATCACAAGATATTGTATAATAATTTATATGTCTAAAGTCACTGGTGTAATTCCAGTTGAATTATATTTCTTATAAATCGCTAGAATTTTGCATTGCAATAATAATGTAACAATAACATTGAACCAGTAAAATAATCATGCAATTTTCACAACCTATGTTTAGACAGTTTATTTGCGACAGCGTTCTATTTTCAAAAATGTCATTATTGTATCCCTTTAAGTGAATAAAAAATAGTCTATGACACATGTTTTAAAATGGTGTCCTCATTCTAATGTCACCTTTGATAGGTCATTCACCATTCGGGGATACATTATTTTCAAAACATGGATTTTTCGTATTGGCGGTTCATTACTACAATAGTTTAGCTGTAATATATGTACATATCGTGTTACAATACTTGTAAAAGGCTCATTGTAGAAATCATGTTTAAAAAATTAATCTCACGCAAGACTTTAAAGCACCAAGCAAGGATGTAAAATCTGAGTATTGAGGGATAAGATATCAATATTTAAAATGAATTAGTACCTAACAATAGATGAAATAAACTTCATGATATGTTTTAATCAACGTTTATTTATTTTAATATTCAAGTTATTCATACAACTGTTATAATTCAAAACATATTTAATTTTTGTAATATTTGATTTGAAACTTGAGTTTCTTGTGTATGCATAATCTTTGTTCTTCGATATCATGAACAATTTTGAAAATTTTTTCTTCTTGATCTTCCACCAAACACTAATTTACGGAGTAGAATCAGAGACATATCTAATGCTTTTAGAATATTGTATTTTTTAGTAACATTGAAAAAGCAAAAAGTATCTGCAAACATATCATTTCAAAGATTCATAATGCAATTGCAGAGTAAAGACTACAAGTATCTTTTTCAAAATTGGGGCAGTGCTACTGTTAAATCTAATTTTCCTTGTTGGCTTCAAAGCTTACCTATAGAACTGAGTGCGTAGACAACGAAAATGTAGGGAGTGTCCATATTATTCGTAGCTTATCCATAAGAAATGAAAACAGTAATAATACACAAGAAAACTTGGTTGATATCAAGTACAAAGTTTTTGATGACGAATGGTTAAAAAAAGTAATCAAAAAGACACCGTGTTAAGATTGGTGTTCATCACCCAACATTGAATCCCTAAAATCAATGTAGCCATTAAATTTAATGTTAAAATTAAAATGTTTTTGTAATATAAATTACTACTAAATATGAAATCATATTTTTTTTCCTACATCTGATGTGTTTTTGTGTATCCGTTTTCGGAAATATAAGTAACTATGATTACCTGAATACTCGGGTACTGAAAGTAACGAGAACTCTTGCATCACTATTCTTAAGCTAGAGCTGCAATTTATTCTAAAACGTAGGTCGCCATAACACGGCACATGATAACTTTAGTTGTACTCTTAAGTGGCACTTAATTTAATTGACCTCATGGTGATTTAAATAATTGACAATGAAGAGAAGCAGAATGGAACCTGACTCGCACATTGTGGTCTGTCCTCTGCGGGATTAATATCTCTCCACTGCGGTTTTATTATGGCGAGGCATAGACTAACTAAACTTCGTATTTGGAAATATTGTCTATTGCGCGGTGTACCTACTTACAAGCCGATATTAGATTGCGTGATGACCGTTTGATTTGCATATCGTGGAAATACAATAGAGAAATGTCAAATCGGTTTGGTGTTTCAATTAATGACTAGTATTAATGGTCGTCGGCCACCGAATTACCTCAAAGTTATGTTACAGCTTTCCAAATAATGACTATTAAGCGATTCAAAAAACTCCAAAACCATTGAAATTAAAGTAGTATTTATTTTGATGATGCAAGTTTTGGCCTTAGAGTAAGACCTCCCAAAATGTATATTACATTGCAATGGTCAATACACTCTATGCTTTATCTTTGATATAGATACCTGCCAAATACCGCTATAGTAATAGGTTTTCATTATTAATTCCGACCTTTATTAATTAATATAGATTCTCCATAATATAGCACACTTCTAACAGCTATGAAATCCAACATTTTATTTCTTTGGAACGCTAGTGCAAATAAATGAAGTGTTTTAAAATATTGGGTTATATTCTTTTGTTTTGTCTTTTTTGACTTATATTGTGAAGGATATCCACGAAAAGTGTTTTGAAAGAAAATTGGTTGATGGTCAGTAGCTAAAGCTCTCTTTTTTTTAGAGAAGTTATGGATAGAAGGGTGGGGTGGCGTTATAAAAAGAACCAACAGTTAACCTATCGCTTACTGTAGTTTTGAGAACGGATAGACTATCTGGAAGAAAATTAAAACATTAGAGACATTTTATCCTTTGTATATAAATAATTCACAAATAAATAGAAAAACGAGTTTAAGATAATGTCCATCCGGTGACATAAAATCCTTACAACGAAACTGAAAATAATCCTGAACATTAAATAAATTATACCAATCAATATTGACAGTTGAATTATGTTGAAATCAAAATTTGGATTAAATCTGTAAGTATATATTATTGTAATGTGTTTAAATTTATAAAGATTAGTCATACGTCATCAGTATTAGTTAATCTAATAATATAAATTTATGGATCAATAAATTCGTAAACTATTATTGTATAAGCCAGTTTTATTTATAAATACATATTTTCACCCACATCAATGTCATGAAGTTTTGTTAAAGTATCAAAACTTGTATGAATAAATATAGTAAATACTTTGTAAAAGGGTTAGGTAATTCTTTTATCTTATCGCTTTTTTGTACCTATTTATGACAACATGTTTTTCAAATTATATGTTAAAAGCGAGAAAATAAGCCATCACAATGTGATAAGCTTTAATTTAAATACTGTTTTGCTACGATACACAAGGGATTTTAGTGATCCTTGTTTATTGAAAATCTGTTTACTATTTAAAAGATACCAGTATTGATTATACGACGTCATAGACGAGTCTATTATTTGTTTTTTAATGCTAGGTAAAGCCGGTGGAAAGAAAACTGACACACTGTTAGAAAATTTAAGTTTTCACAGATTGTATTCGTAAAGTTATTATTTTTGGCAGATAACAGTTCTTAAATACATGTTACTTCCAAAAATAAGGCATGTCTTGTTAAATTATTCCCACACCGAACATTGGATTTAGAAATGTTGGGTGATTACTTCCAATCATAACATAGTGTCTACTATAATGATAAAAACGACCTGGTTATAGCGAACAACGTTATGTGAAAAAGCAGCGTTTTCAGTTATTTAAAACAATATTTATGAGTATCATAAAACACAACTCAGTATTGCCAAAAAACTGGATTTATTTGAAATAAAATTCATTTCAGATTTGTTTCTTTTATTAACATTAATTGTTCAAAAGATATTTGAAGAATATATTGTCGATGGATACATAAATATTAAATATCAATTTATCTATATCTAACGAATTAATGTTTATTTTCAGAAAGACCAAAACTCTTATTTAAATGATAATGGACGAACTTGAACGATACTATTATGACAAAAAAGGGTAAAAATAAATAAAAATACGGAAAAAACCTGCACTGATCATAGTATCAAATTTTTCGTGGTAGGTGTATGTTATACATTAAACTTTATATCTTTAAAGCATAACATTAAAATTGAATAAAATAAAAAAAAAACACGTAAAGCAATGTGAATCAATACACACATTTCTAAATAATAAATAATTAGGTATCAATCAGTCTATTAAACAAAATAGGTGATATTTGAAAAGTTATGAATTCAAATAAGGTAAACAATTGCAACATATTTAAGTAATATAGTCAATAGATATTTCGGCAACGCGTAATCGCCAGAACTTGATGGTTTACCTTTTGATAGTAGTGTATAGAACACTCAAATACCTATTCAATGAATAACGTATTTAAATTTTATTTTGAATATAAATTACCACGGAATCCATCGATGATATGTTAAGATAAATGTAATAGATCACGAATTAGGTCATGATTGTTATTAGGTACAGAGATGTAAGTAGATTATTAGGAAAGTTCCGTTTATACATGTGCAAAGTTATTATGATATATGATAAAACTTTCGCTGCCATACGAAATGTTTGCGTCAAATTAATACACCAAAGTTACCTAGGTAATCCCGCATACACATTTAGTTGTTTATGGCGATGCATAGATTTGGAGGGCAGATAAAGGGCAATAAGGATTCGAAATTCAATATTAATTTTGTTTTACAACGCCTCTCCGCTGATAAAACTTTCCGGGACGTTAACTAATTAAAAACATTTCTGCTTAATTTCAGGCGTAGCAGATACTCATACTCTCATTGAGAATTTAGACTTACGTAATTGTTACGCACGTACGCGCTGCTGTGGTTAAAAATATTCTGGACATTTTAAAATTACGTTGTGATTTATTTTAATAATTACAAATGACATTGTTTTACATTTTGATATAAAAGTGTATAAAAGAATAAAAAGGAATTGAGAAATTGTAACACAAGGTCGATTAGACCAGTGGACTCTAAAGTAAAAACAGAAATAAAGAAAAAAAACAAGATAATATTAAAAAAACTGACATTAACTTTTTACCAGTTGCTCGTGATCAAAAATGTGGGGGGTTGCTGCACAGAAAGATTGAATTAATGAGGTGATGAAGGGGTATATGGTATGTTACACCGGTATGTATCGTTAGCGGCAATCGTTTAACGCTTAATTTATGTTTCACTAAAACGAATTTTGGCTTGAAATTGAAAAAAAAACATATAAAAAGAGTTCTTTAAGCATCACCATGGCAGCAATTGCTTATTTTTGGTTAGCTTAGTTAGCAATACAATGTTGTGATGAAGAAATGATGTCGCAGAAGCATTGTTTATTTTTGATAAGAAAATAAATATTTAGACGAAATACTGAATATATATATATGAGATTTTCTGTAATATCGGAACCGGATATTTTCACCTTAAATAGTTTCTCTTTATCAAATATAAATTTGTATAACAAATCGTCATCTTGTGGAATTAGTGTTATTCTATTAAGACGTCTTAAAGAGTTTTATATCATATGTAGCTTACAAGTTTTTAAATTTATTTTACAGCGATTAAGGAATTGTATTTTTGATGCAGTGTTTTCCCGTGTTCCAGTTTTGTCTGCGTGCGCCGCACACATTACATGTGCATCGTAACGCGGGCGTTTTATTATCATTTACGTATGTACCAACTTAAAGATTCAACAAAGGTGCACCCACATATTACATAATAATCTGCTAGAGTCTCCATTGTATTGTGTCATTGGCATTCCTTTATGTTCCTTAGATTAATCAAAATGATTGCAACTCGCATGCTCGCAACGACCGGACCACTGGAGACTGGACAAAGCGATGTACATTGTTGGTCTACCCACCGCAGTATGGTCCACACTAACATTCGTTCCCAAATAGCAGCTTCGTTTACACAACATATTGTGGTGACAATAAGCAACTTCGGAACTATATTGGAAATTGTATCGTTTGATACAATATCCAATATAGTTCAAAGCTTAATAAGACCAATGTCCAATATTGCCTCATTTAAATAGTTTCTCCCAAAAGACAACTCGCTTATATTTATAACTAGTATAACCGTACCCGTCAAAGATTACGGTATTGAGATACTGAATGTCTAACGTAGCTAGTACATCGGAACTGTGTGTCCATTGCATAACATTTTATTTTATCACTAGTGAGTACCCAGCATGCGTTGTAATGCCACTTGAAGAAAGAAGGGATTTGTATTTTAATTCTGTTTATTGAAGTGCTTTTGGAATAAAAGAGGAATGCATGGGCTGAGATTTCATAAAATTATCCGGTCCGAGTCCACCATCTTCAGGCCCGACCCAGTCCGAGCCCGAGTCTCAATATCACACTTGTTACCCGAACTCAACCCGAAGCCAAGATTTATTTTTCTTGGAGCCCGAAAATAGCCCGATTTATTTATTTATACTTTTCAAAGAATACATGTTATTGTTTCCATGATTCTTGTTTTCCGTTTGATTCAGAGATGTGACTAGTTGTACGTATTTGATTTTTTTTTTTGAAAATAATTTTAGATTTCAAATTTTTTCATCAGAAATTTTCGCGGGTGTACGCACAACAACTCACCAAAGTTTGATCTAAATCGGATGGATGGTAAAGGAATGCATAGAGGACAAATAAACAAACAAATCTTCATTATATGTATATATAAATATAGATACACCGCGAACCGCGACGCTTTGGTCATGAGAAAATTTCATACCTACATGTGATATGTGATAATAGTATAATATGTGTTCGGCCAGAGTTAACGCGCGATGGCGGAACGGGCGCGGCGCCTAAAATCGAAATGCATAGCATGCTTTTGCAATGTCCGTAGTTAATGCGCAGGGACTGTAAGTTCGTACGTCTTGTCTTAAGTGGTTTTGCATTTCAGTTTCAAAAGCCGCGCCCGCCCCGCCGTCACCTGTTGACTCTGGCCGAGCACTAAAGCGTCTAAAGTCTACAGAGTTTTGTGGGCTATAATATATTAGATATTATTTTCTTAGGGATGGTAATACATCTTACAATTTCTATTTTTCGTCACTGACAGATAACATCACAAAGTAATATACTATTAGATAACATTTATCCATGAAAGATGGCAATGGCGGCTATATGTTTTACTATTTTAGTATATATACCAACCATGATTGATTATTTGTTTTCATTGTTTTACGAGTGAAATATATTTCCATGTTTTATTTATAGAATGTTAAATTAAATGTAAACATATTTGCTCTAATATTACACATAGACGGTCAACAAATTGATATTGAATCGATGTCTAATATCTAAAAATCAATGTGTTTGTTCGTATCTTATGCACTGCCATACCGTTCATCCGATTCTGATAATTATTGCTTGCAGTTGCGCGAAGGATATGGGCATAATACAATCAGGCCCGGCATAGCCCGAGCCTGAATCTCAACTTGCAGTAAGTTTTATTATATTTAAAAATCAATCTCACAATTCAGATATATTTATCTAAAAGTAAGAATCAAATTCGTACAAATAGCGACATAAAGAGCAAGAGATAAAAACAGAAAATATTGTGTGTCCAAAAGCACTTCAATAAACAGAATTGAAACACTTTCTTTCTTTGAGTGGCATTGCAACGCATGCTGGGTACTCACTAGTTCAAAATAAAATTTAGAACTCAAAATGAGCGTATGGTATGGTATATATATAATGTAACTGTGTATAAACATATTACTGTTGTATGTACGTGTTGGGTCTGTGGTGCAGTGGTCAATGTCATTGTCTTTGGTTACTGTCTGTCGAAATATTGTAAATTGATCTATTTTCTACATTGAGAGCGTTCTCGTCCAATGATAAATGATGATTGATTGAAACATGAAAATGATTTTCAACAATGTTGTCCGTTTTTTTCTTCTTTTTTATTTTATTTTATTTTATGTCATTTTTGCTTTTAAAACAACGAAACCACCAAGCCGTCAAGTGTCCGTTTTAATTTACATGTGATCTAATGCAGATCAATTATGTGAAAACTTTAAATGCGAACCTTAAATTTGCTGTGCTTAATTGATTTTTGAAAATGTGTATGAAAATAAATCAAATTATAACAATATATATTGCGGTGTTTTTGAAAATATTAATATGTATATACAAGGTGACAGTGACACTAGTCAACATTCCCTCAATACTCACACAGTAGTTAATATAAAAACTATAATTGCAGATTAAAATTAAAAATTGTGAAAGTGCATAAAATGTTTTTTATTGGCTCACAATTATACACTCAGGAATATATAACCGTATTAGTAATCAAACTAAAAATTATTTCAACATTTTCTTTTAATATTTCACGGTTTTACACTGAAAAATGTACAGTTATAATATTTATAGTACTGTCATCTTTTTTGTAATACGTGTATTGGGTTACAATTTTACGCTTAGATATATTATGAATGTAAACCCGGAAAGTCAGCGTCCGTGGCGTGGTTGGGAGCGTCGTTGGCTATGGTTACGGATGTCTCAGGTACAATTCCCGGTGGGGACAGTTTTCATAAATTGATCTCTAAGTCGATTTATAGATTTCTGTTGGTAGCCTGAGTGTTTGTGATGTCTAAAACTCCATCCCACCCATTCGATCCTCACGGGGCGTAGCGAGAGTGATCAGCTAACCACTAGTCCTGCCCTAGACCCATCCTTCTATCATTACTCTCTTCAAAAAAAGAGAGGTTGAGCAACTGAGTAACAAACAGTTCTCATAGAATAATTCTGTTGATATGCCTCCATTAAGAAACCATATGCTCCACGTTGAGTGCGGACATGGATAAAAGAAATAATACAAATTGGAAATATATTTCACTCATAAAACAATGAAAACAAATATTCAATCATGGTTGGTATACATACTAAAATAGTAAAAAATATAGCAAACATTGCCATCGCTCACGGATAAATGTTATCTAATTGTATATTACTTTATGATGTTATCTGTCAGTGACGAATAATATAAATTGTAAGATGTATCGAAGGAAACACAAGTACATATTCAAACACTTTTTATTAAGCATTCTTTTGAAATTGGAACAATGTGTTACCATGCCTAAGAAAATAATATCTTATATATAAAAACCCACAGAACTTTGTAGAGTAGACGCTTTAGTGCTCGGTCAGAGTAAAAAAAAAAGCCGGACGAGTAAATAACTTAAAAATTATTACAGTATTTCAATAAAAAATATTTTTACATTTCACTGTTATGTATTATATTTAAAATATAAAAGCTTTATAGACAGATTAATCAAGACAAATATAATACATTGTAATAATAAAATGTAAAGGTGTTACAGTTATCTAGCATTATTAATAAACCTCTCACCCCACCTTTATAAAACTCCATTCTTATTTCCGCTGTAAAGATTTAATAAAACACCGTGTGTCTTAATCAAGTGGCTACAGTACTTACGGTATACGTTCACCATTTTGATCACAATCTTCAACGATGTTATTAAAGCTGTCGTGATGATACAAAGATGAGTTAATTTTGTATTCAAGTTTTAAATGATGTTAAAATATGCTTTTCTGAAATCCATGTTGAATTCATCCATTAGAATTTACTATTTAAGTTGTTATGGGCTTTTATTCCATTTAACGCGGTGGAACGGCGTTCCGGCACCTTTGTTCACAGTATTTTTATTTATTTTTTTAATTTCAAAATCAATTAGCCGAAACAATGTTTAATATACGTATGCCTTGAATTCTATTCCCATTTCTTCAAGTGAATGTGAACGTGGGTTTTCGGAAATGAATCTAATTATTACCTCAATAAGAGCGTCGTTGAACACCAAAACAGTTTCGGTACTCTTGTTCATCAAACTCGTGGAACCACCTTTGACACTTATCGATCCTTCAAAATATGTTGATCGTGGTTACTCAAAGGAAGACATTCGGCCAAAGACACTAACACCAAGAAAAGAAATCAAGACGATTTTCCAGACGAGAATTGGACAAAACTTTGGAAATCACGATAAACTTTTATTCAAATACATAAATACATACATTATGTATGTATTTACAATTTTATTTTAAATTTAGTCTTAGTTGTTTATAACATGTCTAAAATAAAAAATAAATCTAAAAAAAAATGCTTTTTTTGTGCGCTTCTTGGTATAGGAAAAGTTGCTTTAAATTTCATTTAAATGAAATTTGAATATAGTCTTATTTAGTAAAAAAGTTTGACATAAAGTTAGTTCAGGCAGCTTTTTTTTTAAAAAAGTCTCTTCTAAACACTAAACCATCGTGGTTTTTCGATATAATTGTTCAAGATACGTATTTCATTGCTAGATATTTAAAAAAAATGTATTTTGGTATACCAGCTAATAATAACCAAGTCGTTAGATATTTTTAAAACACACATACCCATGATTAAAAATTCAAGTATTAAATGAAAAAAATCTAAAGTAGATATTGAACTCGCTGTGACTTCAAACCAGATCCATCTGATGATCCATCTAGGGTACAACGCTTACCACTAGACCACGGAGGCTACAGTCGCCAACATATCAGCGGTATTTTGGCTAATTGATGTATCCCTAAAAATTGAATTGGTTCAGGAGAGAGTAAAAATTGTTTTTATCGAAAATATTATATGGTGAGTTGCGTTATGAATCTTAAATGCACTCCTATAAATTTTTATGTTTGCAGATACGGAATTATACGTAGAGAGTGTCGATATAATAGTGGCTTACATCAAGTGGGGGGGGGGGGGTCAGAATTTTTAAACCTAAAACCAATTTAAAATGATGTTTCCCTTCCAAAGAGTGGTCAATTTATTTTTTCTAAGTTACCTCATTTGGCCGAGACCTGCTCTATCATCTTTAAAACGAGATCTAATCATTAACTTATTTTCGTATTTTTTGAGGGTTACATCAATTGGCCATAACACAGTCGATATTTTAAATTGTGTTCTAGATATAACAGTTTTGAATGTAACATTTTTGCAATATCAATGACAATCTGATTTCATAAAAACATACTAAGAAGCGAATAGTACATTAAGGTAAAGACCGTTTAAGAGTAAAATTTAACAAAAAAAAACGATTAAAGTTTAACATTAGACCGAACGATGATAAAGCAAGTGTATTCATAATGGCTCAAATTTCTAAAGCTATATGATAATACAAAAATTAGAAAAGTGTCTGTTATAAAAAAATGAGTTCAATTTTTAACAACTATGTTTTTGTGTCGGTAGTTAGTTGACCATGCCTAATTAAAGAGTTTCATGACAACCTTCCATCAGAGTTTTCTGTAAGACCAATCTTGGTTGAATCAAGTAGCATATACTTACATTCACTGATATCTTTTTTCTATTCTCAGTTCTCTCAAAAAATTCAAAATAAAATCCTTAATGTATAAGGTGTTGTTTTTAAGTGGCCGCTATGACACCTTAATGACATATATGGTGATGTGTTAGCTCCTCTATCCGACAAAAGATGGTTTCACTTGTCTGAACTCTAAAATTTATTGCAATCCCGTGTATACGTTTCTTAATTTTGGGCACTTTTATTGAAAAAGATCAACTACCCGTACATTTACCTTGCAGTGAAAGAAATGAATGTTTATAATTTGAATTTAGAAGTAAAATTATTTCCTTTTTTGACACTTCGTATCTTTATTCGTTCCTAAACTACTGGTGTTTCAAATGAATATTATATTATTAAGTGTATTAAAAGTTTATTATGACTATAAGCGTACCTTTATTATCTTCTTTAGTGTAATAGGCTTAGTGGTCGTACCATACCATACTACTAAAATTCATAATTCTGTCAATATAGCGGATGCCAGTATAACTTTTAGGCCTCTTAAACTCTCTCGAGTACCATTTTGGATGACTAAATTTGTTCGAAGATTGCCGGTTCTTCGGTTAATGTTTCCTGCTCACTATCTTTATCGTTATCTATGCAATGATATTTAATTAAGCGATGTATTAATACAACACTGTTAATAGAGTCGGGTCGAATATGGGTCACAGTTTTGGGGTCTGGACCAGCTCAAAGTTTGCTAGATAATAGCCCGCAAAATTTGAACCATTCATAGCTTGAGAATGCATTTTGAATGGAGTATTGGTGGCTTAGTAAATATTATCGATAGACGATGCTTACAAGCTATTATTTTAACATCTGAAATCAACAATGGCAAAAATAGCAAATGCAAACTAAAAACCTTTTCACGGCGGCTATTTAAATATGCATTTTAATTTTAAAGACTAGTAATTATTTGCCTCATACAGAAAATAGCGTATGAAATAATTTAAAGATAATTTGCACAACCAAGACTTAAATTTACCATATCGTTGTTTCCATTGCAAAATTGTACATATTCGTTTTAGACTTTTTATATTATTAATACTACAAAAATCACTCTTAAATGTATGTCAAATAACACAACTACCAAAAATTACAGTTAAATACTAATTAATTTAAGACAAAATTTAAGAAATTATACGTTGAATCACCTAACAGATGCCACTAAATGTGGAATTATTGTATATATTTATTCTTTCGTCGAATTGCATCCCGTCGAAACCCACAATTCCATTATAATTGTAAAATCGCTGGTAATTCTAATAGTAGTTGGAAAGCGGCAATTCGCCACTCTGTTAATGTGTTGTTTACAAAATAAGGATTAAGGCGATTCTCGAAATGTTAACCTAGGTATCAGTGTGGATCCTAGACTTATAATATTTTATCTCGTAAATAATATTTATCGTATTTGTATCTTCTATATAAACGTTTGACACTGTTTACTGTCTGTCAGTTTGAGTCCATTCGTGCGCTCGAATGCCTAAAGATGCTGAAAGGTGAAACCCGGGTCGTTAGTGACAAAATAGATGGAAGTGTACAAAATCTCAATAATTCAAATTTGAAAATTAAATACTAATTACTTTTTGAGCTGTTTTTATACGTTGAAACACCTAACAGATGTCACTAAACGTGGAACGATTGTATATATTTACCCTTTCGTCGAATTGCATCCCGTCGAAACCCACAATGCTATTATAATTGTAAAATCACTGGTATTTCTAAAAGAAGTTGGAAAGCGGCAATTCGCCACTCTGCTAATGGGTTGTTTACAAAATAAGGATTAAAGCAATTCTCGAAATGTTAACTCAGGTATCAGTGTGGCTCTCAGACGTATAATATCTTACCTCGTAAATAATATCTGTCGTATTTGTATCTTCTATATAAACGTTAGAAAGTGTTTACTGTCTGTCAGTTCGAGTCCATTCGTGCGCTCGAATGCCTAAAGATGCTGAAAGGCGAAACCCGGGTCGTTAGTGACAAAATAGATGGAAGTGTACAAAATCTCAATAATTCAAATTTGAAAATTAAATGCTAATTACTTTTTGAACTGTTTTTATGCTCCCCTGAAAAATTAAGATTTTACAGATATACAAGAATGCAATGGAATCGACGATAAATTGGATAAATAAGGTCCATCTCAATGCGAAAATTAGTCCTGTTATTTACAATACTACTTTCCTATATCTATAACTATAATTGACCATCAATCCCACGATACCTGGGATATAGATTTTATTTACCATCTGCGCCTAATATGCATTTGTGGAGAAGTTAAGAATATAACAATGGGGCTGATAGTAAATTTATAGTTCTCGCTGCTCCCTGTTTATATGATCAAATGGGTGAGAGTAATTATAACATTACAAACGTCCAAGCTTTTTAACATACATGCGTAAATCGATCTAAAAGATAATGCATGAAAGTGATCGTTCGGGATTCGAGCTTATGAACACTGTAATCGAAGAAAACGAACGCTCAAAAGCGTAGACCACTCTGCTTCAAAGCCGGGTTATGGAATTTATGTCACTTGGTTGCATACAAATGCATGATAAAATCTTTTTAGTAATATATTCAATTGATGCTTATATTACAGATTTGGTGTAAGTTGTTATAGCTATCATTCATTTTATATTTTCCTTACGATTCATGCGTGCCACCCAACATGTACCTTTCTATACTGCTTTACGATAAGATAATTGGTATTCAATTCAATCTATGTCACTCGGGTCAATTTTTGGGTTTGTATCAAAAGACTTTCAACCCTTTCCCTTGCATCCTCATTTTCCATATTCATCCTGTTAAATTGTGAAAACAGAGGGTAGATAGAGTTATTAACTAACAGCAATTCCAATTTCAACCATAAATCGAAACTACGTATAATCCCGTATCTACAAACATACAATTTTACAGCATAGTGTCTCAAAGAGTCAATACGCAGTTGCAAAGTAACGGCTGAATCTATCTTTTTCTAAATCGGGACATATTCTTATTTTATTTAAAGTTTTGCTGAAAGGTTTACAGTTTTTGAAATATTACGAATATGACATTGGACTTCTGATTTTAGGTAAAGACTTTCGTATAAGTGGCTAGTTACGTGTTTATACTTTACGAAAAAACGGTTAAGTAGATTCTTCCTCCGACATGTTTTGATGCCTACTGTAATGTACCCCGCCTTACACTAAATATTATAAAGATGAAATAAATAGGGTCATTCACCTCATGCTAGTGCTATGTACCCCGCCTTACATTACATATTATAAAGATGAGCTTAATAGGGTCATTAACCTCAATAACAAAATCGAATGTTTATCCATAAAGGTAATAAAATTAAATAGGTTACGCGTCCACTTAGGTGTGACCCGGAAGTCTTCGAAAATTAAAAAAAATTGACAAATATTTAATGCGGTACTTTAATTATAGAAGTCAGAGCGAACTTAGAGCCGGACATATACACTTCACGTTCGTTTCTCAATCAAATCCTTTGTCTCTGTCTCCTTAAAATAACTTGTTTGTTTGTTTTATTCATCCATTTGTAATCAAAATTTGTATTTAATAAAGAATAAACCGCACAATCAATAACAGAGTCCAGTGATCGGTTTCTGCGGTCCTTTTTAGAAAATCAAATAATCTTTTGGACATAACGAAACGAAAAAGACATATAATCACGTATGTGGCAGTGTCGATGAACAAGTCTATATTTGGTTATTGATTTTTTATTTTTAAGAGACCTATTCTGAAAAGAGGAGATTTTATTGTCTGTTTTCCAAGCTTATTTGTTCTATTCAATGAGAGAAAGTAATCTTCATTTGAAAGATCTTATACTTAAATATGTGATCATTAAATACAGACATTGTCGTTTTAGACACATTAAATAATCTTAATTGAACATTCAATCGGTTAGCCTGTTTGGAAAATGACCATTTTGGCAACGAAAATGTAAAGCATGAAAATACATTATGTTGAGATACAAGCAATATTTCAATTAAATAGGCCATTTTCCTTTTGAACATTTTGTTAGAATATAGATTTGAGCCGTTAAAAAGACTATTTTGTTCGTTATACATTCACGGTAATGGGATATCACCATTAAAACCCATTATATAATTATGTATTCATTCACTAGTCGCTAAATATCTACACTATGTTAATGTGGGCTTTAAGGACTTCTTCAATAAGCTTGATGTAATAAACTTTAGCACCAGAAGAGCTGGAAGTACTCTTAAGATTTTGATGAATGGATACTCTGCCGATTGTTGCAGATACGTACCATTGATGTCAGCAAAATGATTGGTTTATGACTATTGAGTTCCATTTATAGTTGTTATAGCCATAATTTATTACTATATATCAGTGTTTATTAACCTTGTTGAGCCGTAAGAGCACACGAGATCAACTCGAGGACAAAAGACATCACAAACGTCCATGTCCAATATCTGGAGTTTTGAGGATCAGATGGGATAGGAGAGAGAAGATAAAAATATCATGCTGATCTGTTCATAAATCGATTGAAAAATTATCATATGAAAGTGTACATTCGAGCGTTTTATTACGGAACGGCGTTACCACTCAGCCACGGCGATTATACTAATTAAATATCGAATATTTTTATGATCAAACTACCTATTTTTTTAAAGTTGTACTCGAATAATCGTCGGCGAATCAGGTTTAATTAAAAACCGGCCCAAAAAGATATTTTATAATATTCTTCTATTATATAGCTCAGACATTTTGAAGGTGTGTCTGTCATATAAATATGAATGGACCTTTTTAAACATAGTACATCGTCCTCCATCCATCTTTCCTCCTCCAAGCTATGAGGATAAAATCGGAAATCTAATTCCGGAAGAAGTCGGGTAATAAAACTAAAAAAGTATAGACAAAATAATGATTTTCATCTTTAATTAAAATTTACATAGTAGACGTGCACTTATTTACTTTGTTTGTCTCACACCTCGTCGAATGATTTCAAATCAAATTTAATTAAATGATTCTGTTTAAGATAGTTTTAAACCACTTACAGCGCTGATGTTGTAAATCTGTGTTGAGTCAACTCAAAGCCACATGAGCATTTTGCAACATAGCCCCGAGAAATATAGCGTGAAGGTAAATATAATAATTCCCCATATCTGTTAACCCTGTACTAATGGTAAACATGATTCTATTTTCCATAATCACCGAGTCACATTAGAAGAGTATTTCGATATTCAAATTTTGGTATTGCCATTAAGAAAAAAATGAACGTCAATAGTTTTAAGGAGGAAATACATTTACGCATTCATCTCTCACTAATAATTCTGGCATTTCGGTACCGAACAACCGGTATTACTAAATATTTTCGTCCTATCTTACAATCCCTACTCCGGATTGAACAGGCAGAAATCGAAAATTTGAATGCACCTTAACTCGTATGAAAATATTATTATGAAGTCATGTCAATAATATTTATAATAACACAATCATAAATTGTAGACAGATAATAATTTTCTTCATTTTAAAACCTAGGCATATATAGTTTTCATAAATATAATACTGACTACCCAATTTTGTTTTATATGAGCGCAAATATGACATTGAATTACTAATAATCGGTTAACAAATTATAAGAGTGTCGAATATGAAATCCTAGAAAAAGGTATTTGAATATTTGAGTTGAGAAATTTTTATTAAATATTCTCTATTACAAACATTTGGTCCATTTTTGCTACAAAGAGATCAGTCTCAAATTTCACATATTTACACAATGCCAATGTATTAGTTTTATTGTTATGTCAGCACTGCATCTATTTTACACCATAGACATTCTATTCATACGCACTCCTTGTGGCTTTATAAATATAGCAGGTTGTCTATTGCGTCACCAGTAGCTGCTGTTAGTTCAGTCCCTCCGGCTAGCAAGCCTACCAAACCAATCAAATTACTATGTAATCAAATTATCGACCCCGTGTTGGGGAGTTCTCGGTTCAAATTTCAATTTGACGTCACATTTTGTTTTCAACGTTGGCGTTAGCTTTATCACTTTTTACCGGTGTTGCCATCGGAACTAATTATAATCCCAGCATTAAAACATCGTCATTTCCAGCCGATTACACTTCTATAAACGCCGTTATTTTGTCTTTGGTGAGTTTGAAAATGGAACATGACTGATTGATATCGACTTTAGATTTGGACGAAATTTCGGTGACACAAAAATTCTAAATGTCATTCCAAAAAAGCGAACAGTATATTATGTCATGTCATGTTATAACTGGTTATTACTGAAATAATGGATGAATTTAAATTATGATAAAAGAAAATGACACATAAAATATCTTTTTGTTTGTAGGTTTCACTAATAGATGTGGGTAGCACAGTTCTTGAAAGAATCTGCTTAATTTTTTTATTTTCATTTATTGAATATGTGTACTGATTGAATTTATTGAACAATTTTACAATTATATATATATGTATGTTTTCAATTTCATTAATATTATATTAACAGTGATTGAAATACAAGCATCACAAAATAATTTGATAAATTTTACATATTGAGAAATTAATAATATGCTTAGGTAGTTGCATTTGAGAGGAGAGATGAATTTATAACTCTCAAAAATGCAAATGATTTCTTTAAGTTTTATTCAGTTAATTACATAATATTAGCCATAACTAGATTTAATAAGTAAATTCTGTTGAATATAAATAAATTGTTGTATTTAGATCCTAATATTGGAGTTCTACCAAGAATTATATACCAATTCAATTAATATTATGACCTAATTTGTGTTGAAAATGATGATCAAGTAAATATATCAATGTTTTAAGTTCTAAAAGAATTATAGCTATTTAAGCTATTTCGGCGTCACGACAACGACAGAACTATTATATCTATAGTTCTGACGATGAAGTGAAGCTGAAATAGCTATTTTCTAAAGTATATGATTTTTGTATAACTGAATATTTTAACCTTATTATAATGGAGTTTCATTTCTTTCAAATAAATGCTACTTCAATCAAGATAATGACATTTTACGCCATCGCGGTACTGTATATTTGATACGTTTCTGTTTTTACATACAGAAAGTGAGAATTTTCAGTGTTAGAATGTGCATAGATTTTTTCGCCAAGAGTAAGGCTATGAAAGAAGCTTATTATGAAGAGGAAAAAACGTCGTAATTATTTCACATCTGTTAAGATTTTTAAAGGATAACGCAGACTCTTCTTATTCAAATTGGTTTCATGGCTGCCTTTAATAAAGATGAAGGCGAGATAGCTATCATAAATTATTTATCCTTTTTTTCCGCCACTTGTTTACAAGAGAAAAAATCTAAAAAGGTAAGACTGACAAAATATGTAAATTTGTGTTTCATTTTTTTGCATCAAAGGAAAATGAAATATTGTAATAAATAATCAGACAATTTCTTTGAGGCGTAGAATATTTGTTCTGCAATCACTTTTGATGGAACATTTCCACAATCTGAAAACAATAATGCTATAATTTAACCATTGTGCCCTTTCAAGAAACTAGGCAATAAATATACTATATTATGGTAAAATTATTTTTTAAAATTTGATTATAAGCAAACTATAAATTCATGCAATAATTGAATTAAAATCCACAAAGTTACCGCCGGCTCCATAGAAAATATCATACAATAATATCTATCGTATTCCATAAAACTCTCAACACATTTTTTTTTTTATTAATTGAAATAAGATAAAGTTGGTAGACCTTTATTTAAATCAATATATATATATTTACTAAAAAAAAGAACTAACGTACCGAACATTCATTTTTTCAGTAAATAATTTAAAAGACAATCTACATTTTTATTAAAAATAGGGAAGTGATATTTTCCGCGAAAATGATGTTGGTTTTAGCATTTAGAAAGTGTCGAGTGTACAAAAAAACTCATTACGAACGTAGGTGGGGAGTATTTAAAAGCAGGGGTTGGTAACCAGTGGTCCATAAAGGATTGACCATACGTATGTATTATGCGAACAATAGTTTTATTTCATCCTGTTTTTTACACATTTTTTAAATGATATGATTAAAGTAAAAACCGTAAAAGCTTTAACTCAACAGTGATATCCAATTAATTGAAAGTATTCCCGTCATAACGCTTGCGGCCTGGTAATTAAACTGTAATTTTAGTGTTGCACACGTGTCAAAGAAAGTTTTCGACCTGTGTTTTTAAATATAGAAAATCAATGGGAAATTAAAATAAGTTCATTATATTTTTAAAATAAATTGCAGCTCCTCCAATCTCAAGTTGTTTTCCATTATATTACCCTACCTTGTTCATTACATTTAGTGAATCAGGTTTATTAGCTAAATAAATAGTTTGAAATTAGTACAATGAATAACTACTTAATGGATTCGATTCAGTCAGTTACACTTAATGCTGAAACGGTTTTTGCAAACTACGTATGTTTCAAATTTTATTTATATTCGATTGTTTGTATTCAATCACTTAACACGGGATCGAAATCACCTATAGAGTCATTCACCCTGAAACGATACATAACCCACACCTTCGACTGTTTGCGAAACCGGTAAATAATTAGTTGCAAATGTATAACATAAAACAGGGGATAGTTTCCCCAATGGTATACTCAGGGGAAGCCCGCCAGCCCCTGTGGATACGGTGGAAACTGCCAGTCTACGAACACCGTTTCTTTATAATGCTAGTCAATATACGATTGCAATATTTCACAAAACTACCTGTTCCACATCTGAAGCAAAGACCTAATTGCGAGTATTTAACGTCATTGTTCTACAAATGATTACTCGACTATCGGAAATAAATAAAATTGTCGTAACAAAATACTTTTTTGTTTTTAAAATGTTTTTTGTTTCATACAATGTGTATAGAATAAAAGAGTGTAGAAGATGAAAACATGTCGTAGATTGTCGTTAATTTGTCATGCTTGGTTCGTTACTTTAAGTTCGCTTGTTTTTGTTAAAGTATTACAATAATACAATGTTCCTTATTTGAAAAAGAAAATTAAATCTTTACATATTACATTCATTTCTCGACACTTTTGACAGTTAATATTAATTTTGTATTTGATTGTTACACAAGTAATCAAAATTGATTTACGCAAACTGACAAAACTAGTATTTTCCTTAACGGCTGTTTGTCCAGAATGACGATGACATTTTCCGCGATATATTGTTACCAAACCAGTATTCATTTTTGCGGTAGTAACAGCGAGACAATTTAGAAGCTATTTTTAGAAAATTAAATAATTTTAAGAAATGCCATATTATTAAAGATTTTATTTTCGAGTTTGTATGAAAATAAAACGAAGCATAAAACGAAGAAATCAGTAATTAAAAAGTGAATCACAGCAATTGAGTTGTTCTTACGAAATTGGTCAAATATTTGGCATTCTTCCAAAGGTGAACGGTATTTACGAATATATTTTCAATCGTTTTATGCCTGACGCGATTAAACAGTAGGTATGATTGATGACGATTATGCAGTTCAAAAGAGGTGTTTCCAGTTCGAAGGGTAGCGACAGAAATCACGTTTGGTGGACGATATATATAATGTCGTCGACTGTCTGTGTCCTAGTTTAGTCATCATAACTTGCCTTTTCAGATCGTTCATTTTTCTCGCAGCGTATACAGAATTTGTGTAGTATCTCGCTCACTGCTTGATTTTGCTGACTGGATTTTCAAGTCCGTTAAGAAATAAAATATTATTTGCCAATTAGCCTTGTCTGCATTGCTGACAAATAATGACATTATGTTTTGTAAATCTGAGTACATACTAAGAAATTTGTCGTATAAATATTTTAATTGAAATATGGGTAAACGGTTATTACATGCAAGCATTTTGAAGCTATACGATGGAGTTGCACAATAAGGAATTGGTTGAAAATTTTGTTTAATATCGATTAATATTTTGCTGAAATTGATTATTTGACGATGTATTGTTTTCTCAGATTGTTCGTTTGTGATATAAAATTAATATTATGTTTACCTGTTAAGCTTGTAAGAAATGTTTATATATGCATCGTCTTAGCAGACATCGGATTTAAAAATAGTCTGCAATGAGATAAAGCTTTGATAGGGGCACTTTACGTTTAACGTTGTGTGAAGCTTCTGGCACTTTAAAAAAGATAATAAAGAAGTGCGTTTTTACTGTAAATATTTCAACAAGTGCATTAGTATAAACGATAAAAATACACCGAGATTTAAAGGCGACGAGTAAATGTTTGTAGTTACCTTAAGAAATGTGAATTATGATGTCTTATTTGTTTCGTGTATAAAAAGCTTTTTAATTGTTAATTTTACGACCATAATGATTGGTACTCAACTGAAAATTTTTCTGAAAATCAAAAGTGCTTCAAACGCGACTTTGAAAAGGTTAAGAATCATTGATTAAGAATGCTTATTTCATTAGTTTGTTTGCTCGTATATTAAATTACTGTTTTGGTTAATAATTAGTCAGTACTCTAGCCGAGTGGTCAATGCTTTTAGGGTTTCGTTATACTCGGTTGTGAAATCATGACTTCGAATACCGGAATAAAATTTCATACTTTAATTTTTCACACATTCTTAGCCACCAAAAAGTGATTAGCTAACTTCAAGTCTTTCTTATCCTTCATTTTTTCACCCTCTCATAAGAGAGAAGTTAACGACTGACTGACCAAAAGATTTGGTTAAATACTTTTTATTTTTAAGGTGTTAACTGTCAATTCTTGGTGGAAAGACATTATATGCTAAAAATAAAACACAATTTGTTTGTACTACTTCCACATATTTATAATGATCAGGACCGGTTTCGCTCATCACGAGCATTATCAACTGATTTTTTTTAAAATAAATACTTTCTGTTGAAATACTCCATTGGCAGTCCATATGTATCACATTGGGAGCGGTAATGGTTGAAATATAATAGATATCAATGTATTTCAGTCTACAGAAAGTGTCAAATAATCTTGATAGTTATTTTGGCATCACGCCATAGTCAGAACTAGATTTAAACTGATTTTTTTTCACTCATATAAAGTACTCCATGTAACAATACGCTAGAGTAAAGTGATCTTTCACAATATCTTCAGTTTGTTAGTTCTTCCGTTGATGTGGTACCGAAATAGATCGTCAAACTATCATTAAATAACAAAATGTCGGATCCGTGGTGCAGTGGTTAACATCGTTGGCTTCGGAACCGGATGTATCGCGTCCAAATCCCGGTACGAACAGTTTCATAAATTGATCGATTAATCGATTTTTGAATTTCTGTTCGTAGGCATGGATGTTTGTGATGTCTAAAACTCCCTCTTACTCGTCCAATCGTAATAGCGGGAGCAATTGGCTAACGACCAGTCTTTTCATAGCGCTATCCTTCTATCCATACTGTTTTTAAAAATAGAAGTTGAACAACTAAGTATTAAGCGGTTGTCGGAGAAAAACTTCTGTTGGAACACCGCCATTAGGAATCCATATGTTCCACATTGGGAGCGAATAAAGTACTAAATTCGTTGATAATATTTTACCTTATTATAATGGAGTACCATAAAATAAATGTCAAACAAAACAATGATACTTCGAAAGATGAACAATTTCCCAAGAAGTGTAAAATAAATGGAAAAGAAGAATTGATTAAAAAAACGAAGAAGCTAGTTTTTTTTTGTCAATAATCTGGACTACTTTGAAAAGTACGGTAAACGCCACAAACGTGTATTACATATTATATTCCCTTCACGTAATTCATGACATAAAAATACTGTAGACGTACCTTTACTTTTTTAAATCTCAATTCAATTTCAAACTTTGGCAGTCAAGTGTTTTGGTGTTGCAAGTAAGTAATGTCGTGGAATTTCTTTATTTTGTTCCACAAACTTAATGCCGGACTCGTGGCCGTAACGAAATGTTCCCAAGATACCACTGGATAGTTACGTTTGCTCAATGACCATCCGGTAAACGAGTTGTCATTCCAGTTACTGCTAATACATTATCGTTTATATCGACTCTTTGGGTTTGCCATTCAAAGTTAAGTTTATAAAGTGGAACCGTGTAAACTTATTGGCAGTATTGATTAGTGTTTTTTTATACAATACGAATAATGCAGTATTGTGTGGATTGTAGTTGTCCATAATATTTGTTTTAATCTTAAGTGGATTTTTTTGGAAACACAGTAATAGTTTAAATGAAAATGATTTCTTAAGTTATAATAGAGAGTTTGAATTATTGAGATTTTGTACACTTTCATGTATTTTGTCACTAACGACCTAGGTTTCACCTTCCGGCATCTTCAGACATTCGAGCGCACGTATGGACTCGAATGCCTGAATATGCTGAAAGGCGAAACCCGGGTCGTTAGTGACAAAATACATGGAAGTGTACAAAATCTCAATAATTCAAATTTGATATTGAAATTCCAACAAGCGCCCTTAGTCGATGCCTTAAATTATAATAGAGAGATACAAGTTGGTTGCCTCACCTCCAGCCTTTATGTGTATGCAGCTGCTGTTTCGCTGCCACCTTCCATAACACAATAACGATCAAGAAAAGAAATTAGTTTACGACTCATATTCTTGACCCGATGTAGAGATGCACGGAACCGATCTTTTAACCACGCACGTGATTAAGAAAAGAAAAGATAGAAAGAAAAATAAAAAAAATGTGAGTTTCTCAGCCACTTAGTTAACGCGGTATTAAGTATTCGTTTACTGAGAATCCGCCGTAGTCCTAGAATTTAATCTACTCGGTGTTGAATCTAAAGAGGAATCGAGAATATTCTCGAACGCCTCAAAGTTGACCTTGGTTGCTATCAAGTCAGCGTGGCCTATTGTTATAAAACTTAAATCGTTATTTTATTCGTTGATTGACAGTTGCCGAAAGAAAACCATTGTCGGGTCCGTGGTGCAACGATCAACGCCGTTGACTTCAGTTACGGGGTGTCTCGAGTTCAAATCCCAGTACGGACAGTTTCAGAAAATAATTGTTGTTCGTAGGCATATGGATGTTTGTGATTTGTAGAATTAAATCCCACCTATCCGATCCTAAAAATGGGGCGTAGCGAAAGTGATTAGCTAACCACTTGTTCTGCCATATAACTACACTCTTCGAAAAAGAGAGGTTGAGAAACTGAGTTCTCGTAGAAAAACTTCTGTTGAGATACCTCAATTAGAGTGCATATGCTTCACATTGGGATTGGACTTGGTTAAAAAAATAATTTTAAATATTGTGACTGCTGTAAGCACTTCTTCTTGGTTGCCCCACTACCATAAGTTATGTGTAAGCAACTGATGGGCTACTTTGAAAACTAACGAAATGATGATAAATAAAAATAAATCAATTAAATCAACACTACCGTGGTACAAAACAGAGCAGCATGGTTTTGATTTTTTAACCTTGTGTATCGATAGACGTAGTAGAAAATATGTTTCTAAAAATGCTACTAAAAACAACTCCCAACTTTTGAAAATTCTGTCGTACTATTGCATGAATTGCATCCCGTCGAAACCCACAATGCTATTATAATTGTAAAATCACTGGTAATTCTAAAAGAAGTTGGGAAGCGGCAATTCGCCACTCTGTTAATGTGTTGTTTACAAAATAAGGATTAAGGCGATTCTCGATATGTTAACTCGGGTATCAGTGTGGCTCTCAGACGTATAATATTTTACCTCGTAAATAATATTTGTCGTATTTGTATCTTCTATATAAACGTTAGACACTGTTTACTGTCTGTCAGTTCGAGTACATTCGTGTGCTCGAATGCCTGAAGATGCCGAAAGGCGAAACCCGGGTCGTTAGTGACAAAATACATGGAAGTGTACAAAATCTCAATAATCCAAATTTGATATTGAAATTCCATCAAGCACCCTCAGTCGATGTCTTAAGGTATATTAATACTTTTTTTTGTTTTAAAAAATAAAACAATTCATTTGCACTACTTCCACATATTTTAATGATCAGGACCGGTTTTGCTCATCAGTTGATTATCAACTGATGAGCAAAACCGGTCCTGATCATTATAAATATGTGGAAGTAGTACAAATGAATTGTGTTTTATTTTTTAAAATATAATGTCTTTCCACCAAGAATTGACAGTTAACACCTTAAAAGTATATTAATACCTTGATTCATTGACATCTAAATTTAAGTGAAACGAAATGATAAAAATGTCTTCGATATTCTGTTTAAGAAAATTTTCGATAATTATCAGTTGAGAGAATATGTATTGCTGAAAATTATTCTCGAGAATTTTAAAACACTTATTAAGGGGTTTACGAATTTTTATTCAAAACACAGCTAATGTTCCATGTTGTACATCTAAATATTAAAAACGTACGGCGATTTTTATTTCGTTGTTTAATGTTGCCACTTAAGCTTTCTTTGTTGAAGTGGAATAGCACAATACTGAAAGTCACCCTAAAGTATAAAGTGTTTTGAAGATAAGTCGAGGAATGACACTGAAACAAGAGGGTAACATAATTTACGGCCGGGCAAACGCCAGCATATAGATCAAACAGGTAGATGCGTACGTATTCAAAGCAGCTTTTTCCGACTATAGAGCCTGCAAGCTTTCACTTTAGGGGGAAATCGAAATGGGTTGTTCTAGCTAGACGGGCAATGCGCGCATAAGGTGTGTAATAAACACCAAGAAACTTAATACAGCTGTTATTGTCAAATAGCACGAAGATTTCAATGAAAATGCGAGTAAGAAGTAAACCTGTGTTTAAAATATAGAAAATTCATCCTGTAGCAATTTTCAATAGAATACATGTGAATTGTTATGTAAAAATGGATGAAGTAGTTATATTAAAATCTAGCAAACAACGTTCAGTAGGTATAATAAAACCTGCATATAACGGACTAACATAGACGAGGGGTTCTCCTATAATACCTAAAATCCGTTGAATAATGGAGTAGGTTTTTCGAATGTGTTTTGGTGAGAAAATAAAAAAAAAACTGCTTCAGCTATAGTCTCGTGCTCGGCATATGCAGAAAATTGTTAACGAGCGGTGACTCTTGGATTTAAACTTGTATCTACTAAGTTTTACAGTTAACCAAAAATTTGGTTCTCAATTATTTACCAGTTGTTATTTATTATTATTTCTTTGTTGATTCTTTTTCTTTAGTCGTATTTCTCACTGGTGAGGGTTGTGACTTCCACCTCTCGCAACAACTCCGTTTCTTTTGACGGTCCTTCGCCATTCGCTCCTGCACTCCGCTGCTTTGAGGGCCCTTCGTAAGAAAGGCCTGTGGCGTCCTTCACTTTGTTGTCGTTTCAGCGAACTGGGCCCTTTTCTCGTCCGCTTCTTGCCTTCGACCTTTACTGTGACGACTAGCTTCTCAAGATTGTCGGTGGGCTTGCGGGCGATGTTGTAAAAAAGCCTATTAGGCGTCCTGTATTAACTGCCGAGAGTCTATCCTGGATTTGGAAATCGTTTAGTATATATGAGTTTGTGCGCTTGGCCATCCGTGGTAAACAGATTATCCTTCTCAAGTACCATATTTAAAAGGCGTCTAGCCGTTTTTTATCATTCGCTTTTAGAGTCCATTTTTCCACGCCGTAAAGGTACATGAAGTAGACCAGCGATCGTACTAGATGCATTTTGGTATGTCTGGTTATTTCCTTACATTTCCAGATTCTCTCCAGCTTAGACATTGGGGCCTTAGACATCCCAATTTGTCTTTTGACTTCGCAATTTCCATTTCCAGTAATGCATGAACCGAGATAAACAATGTCATCATTCTTTCCAAGCCATTCAGTGTTATTCTCGTCACTGCTGGTAGGCTATTAGATTCTATCTATCTTTATGGGTAACTGAGTTAAAATAATTCGTATTTATAATTTTAGCATAAAAGTGTGCAGTTTTTTTAACGTCTGATGGGCGCTTTAAGATATCTTAAAACGTTTTCATAGGTGACACGATCGTCGCAAGAAATTTTCATTGTACCGGTACATCTAGATCTCAAAAAACTCCTTTACAATAACGTCCAGATTTAAACTCTACGCGTGTTAGTTAATATTAAATGCAGCGATACCTTTGAGAAAGTACAATGAATGACTCTTGCAACGCGATATCCGCGTAGTTAAAACAACCCACGGAGAGGTCGAGGTGAATAATGGATTCGCAATCTTTCTTCACTAGAAATTTATTCAGCTGACTAGGTTTCAGCGAAAACTTTTACAATAAATAGGAAACTACTTGAGGAACTTTTTAAAGAGGTCGTTAAGTTTTTTTTATCTAACACGCATTTGTGAAAAAATGTTCTTGAAGTTTGTTAAACATTGGATAGAGCCATAATCGATTCCTTCCTCGCACTTCCGAGAAATATAAAACGCACAAAAATACAAGAACGTGCATAAATACAAAGCGAACACTTTATTGAAGATATTTATTTCGTTTACTGTAAAAAAAGCTTTTATTTTATTATTTTAAACATACTTATGTTCTGATAAACATAGTAAATGGGACTATATCATAAGACAATACGCAATTATTGATCAATGAAATATTTAGGTTTTGATTTTATACTTATTATATTTTTCTTTGATCTAGTTTTAAAGAAATCTGTTATTATCGCTACATATTTCTAATTTAATTTTGACACTATTTATTGGTGGTAAAAACATATTATTTTTTATGAGAATAGTTTTATAATTAATTAGTTTTATATGGAAAATGATTTATTTTACATAGCTTACGATAACCACCCTCTTTTTAAATTTTGTGTTCAATGACAACAATTACATACAAAAACAGATTTTTTTTATAAAGATAATAGTGTTTCAATAATAATTAACAAGTTATATTTAAGCTTTCAACAAAATATAACGTGAAAGATATATTTTATTGCAACACAGACTATTTTTCCTACTGAATTTACACCATACCTTCGAAGTGTATTCAAATAAATGTTTTATAACATTAAGTAAGGGCTTGAGTGGGGACCCAATTCAGAAAAACACCTTTCGAATACTGAATTGTGATTTTTCAATAAAAAAAGTCAGCGCGTGTGATAAAACAATAATAAAGTGACGATAGCCCAATCATGACCATATCATACAGCAATACTGACTTAATGCTTTTCCTTTGTCGACCCAAAATATATTCGGCTTAAATTTTTACCGAAGTTTTAAAAATTACAAGTCCCTGATTTATTTCATACATTAAATCGTAGCACGAAAGGGAGACAAAGTTATATTGGATCCCCTTCTGGAGATTTATTGCAATTATATGGCGGAGAATTTTGTTTCCTGAAAAACAACAAAAAATATTTCTAGATTTCTGTTTCTGATTTTGAGTTTTTCGCAGTAACTTAATTTCAAAAGTTTTATGAACACGAACCGATGTTTGTTTCGTTTAGTGAGTATACATGCCGTCTGAAATATTGTTGTTTTCTGTGATCGTGCTAGTTTTCGTGATTACATATAATATAGCTCAAAGAAACACTACACAGTAATTTCACTGTAACGAAATATGTTTGTAACAATGTGAGTAAGATGAATCTAGGAATAGGAAAATAAACAGTTTGTTATTATATAACGTAATTCTTTGTCGTATATATACATTTTTTAACCGTGCATCTTAACAAAGGTTGTTTAACGAAGTCTATTTTACATGTCAGTCGCTCAAGAAAGACAAACGTTGTATGGCCCGTTTTCGGATTGGTTTCGACGTGGGTAGGAAGACATATTTACATCGCAGTTGTCCATATATTCGGAGATAAATCAATAAACCGATTAAAAATTTAAATATGAAAGTGTCCGTCCAACAATCCAAGCCCGTACCGAACCGTTGACTACACTATTATGCCAGTCGCTCGACCTCTCTATTTGGAGAGGACAAGAGAGTAATACGGCTAGGAAACCACGCATTCGTGTCGACCAAATTACACTATTATTTTTGTATTAATGACTATAGGAACTATCAAAATAAACCTAAGATGTATATATTTAATACATTATAATTAGATAATTGAGTTTTGCTTCCTTAGATTCGAAAGCTTTGTCAAAATCCGTCACTGTCACATCGCTAGTCAAACGCCCTCTCTAAGGAAAACAAACACGTGTCACTAATATTATAATAATATACCTGCCACCTTTATTAAGTAAGCAATTTTTCGTTGCTGTTGAAAATAAAGCACCGTAAAGTAACCGCTGTATTCATACAAGTTTATTATAATTATATAGATATAAATTTATTGTAAATAGAAAGAAACTTCATGTTCTTTTTTTTATGATTTTAAAATTATATATATTATTTTTTTGCCGCCTTCCAATAAAAACGTGGTATGATATATATCTATATTTCTTTTACCATGTCCTCTCCCAGTGTGCGGTACATGAAGTCTCAGTGGAGTTTTCTACGAAAACTGCTTGTTACTCAATTGTTCAACCTCCCTTTTTCGAAGAGAGTAGGTATAGAAGAATAAGGCTAGTGACAGGACAAGTGGTTAATTAATGGCTCTCGCTACGCCCCGTTTTTAGGATCGAATGGGTGGGAGAGAATTCTAGAAAACACAAACGGAAGTTTGATTAATAAATCAATTAATGAAACTGTCCGTACCGGGATTTGAACCTGAGACATTAGTGATCGAAGCAAATATGTACACCGACTGTGTTTTGGCCAATTGATGTAACTCACAAAATTGAAATGGTTCAGAAGAGAGTAAAAACTGTTTTTATCAAAAACATTAAATAGTGAGTTGCTTTTTGAGTTGGATTATAGGTCTATATAATAGTGGCTTACGTGAAGTGGCCGGGTTGGAATTTTTAAATCTAAAACCAATGTAAAATGATGTTTCTCTTCCAAAAAGTAGTCAATTTATTTTTATAAACGACACCATTTGGCTGAGACCTGCTTTGTCGTGTTTAAAATGAGGCCCAATCACTAATTTTTGTATTTATTGAAGGTTTCATCATTTGGCCAAAATGTATGTATGGATAATTATGGTGATTGATCCAGACGTAGATGTAAATTAAATAAAATGAACTAGTAGTGAAGGCTTCAAAATATACATTCATTTATTTTTTATGAAAACAAATATTTATTCAAGTCCTTCGAAATATATTCCTCGTTGATAAAGCACGAGTCGAATCCGTCGCGATAAATTTAAAACACCCTACAGTATATACCTACCCGCCTACATGCAAACATATTTTGACTTTTTTGACGCAGTAAGCACCCCTGTCGGGCAGAGGTAGACACCACTAGACAGAGTGCATCGGCGGATATACGGCCAGGCGTAATTCATTTTAGAGCAGAGGGTGGTTTGCAAAGGGTAGTTAAAATATCGCCATACAATGGAACTTTTTCAATGCTGACGTAGTTATAAACAACCGTATTAAGCAGCTCGTGTTTTGAAAAGAGGTGAGAAATGACATTCGCAAACTTATTCATTGCACTTAGATATGTATATTTTGAGTAATTTCATAAAATTCGTACTGATATATCTATTCATATTTACAATATTAAAACATCGATAGTGCTTTGGCCAATTGATGTAACCCTCAAAAAATACGAAGATGAATTAATGATTGAATCTCATTTTAAAGACGACAGAGCAGGTCTCAGCCAAATGATGTAACTTAGAAAAATAAATTGACCACATTTTGTAAGGGAAACATCATTTTACATTGGTTTTAAGATTAGAAAATCTGACCCGTCCACTTGATGTAAGCCACTGTTATATCTACACCCTCTTGTTATAATTCCGTATCTGCAAACATGAGAATTTACAGGATTGCATTTTAAAGGTTCACAACGCAACTCACATTATAATATTTTCGTTAAAAACAGTTTTTTTCTATATGCTGAACAAATTTTAAGATTTACATCAATTGGACAAAACATCTTCGATATGAAAACAATGAAAACTAACAGATATTTAAAAGTTACGCATTCTCTTGCTAAAATGTATAACTTTTATTCATGTTCATATATTTACCACTAAATAACTCGAACGAACTGTCAGTGTTCATCCGTGGACTTGATTGAATGCGTGAAGAAGAAGAAATCCGAGTCATTCGTGACAAAACCTATTGAAGTTCCATCAAGCACCTTCAGTCAATGTTTTAAATAAATTCATGTTATGGGCATTTACTCAGAAGAACTCTATTATAAGTAGATAGATAAACATGGCAAGTGTATTGAATTCTACCAGACGTATTTAACCTCTTCCACTGAAATCACGAGTGACATTCATGGCCGTATTAACCAGGCTTGGTGAACTTGTTTAATTAGTTTCTATATTACTTATAATTAAATTGAATACAAATTGTTTGTTACTGAAAAATTTATTCGTAGTAGAAGGGGTTAAGAGACTGCACCATAAAACATCGATTTTATGAAAACGGATAGTCGAGAAATTAATCAGTATTATGTGTGTCAATTTTTTAAATTTGTAACACCATATCGCAGAGCAGATGTAGCATTGCTTGCAGTGACCCATGGTCATTCTGTAAGAGATACATATAGGTGAACTGGATAAAAAAAACACAATCACCATTTTTGCATTTGCTGACGTCATTCTGTGCCTATTTAATTACAATCTCCTATTCCTACAACGGTGTTTCGGTGACAATAATTAGTAGTTATTTATAAAAACAACGATCCACCTCACCCATACTTCTTATACCATGGCCCACGGTGATAAGCAGACTATTGTATGCGGATCAAATCTCTCAAAGGACTACCAACACACAGAAAGTGTTTTCAATGAATATGCAAGGGGTGGTAGCGACTGCCGTAGGTTAGAGAGTGTGGGGTAAACCGATGCAAACGCGCCCTCACTTCTGCGACTTATCGAACGGCTGACTGACTGATACACTGCTAAGTCCATTCGCATGACGTAGCGATATTTTCTATGTGCATACTTTAGTAAACACGTTACGCTGTTAGTATAATTATATAGCGCCAGGCCGCAACTTCATTGCGCTAGTTATTTTCTAATTGCACTTTTAATTTCAAATTGACAATATTTTTATAACCATGTCCTCCTCCATGCATATTGATAGAACTAGTTGCAAATCATTTCCTTCACCACTCACTTCATAAATGTTTGGATATTAGAAGGAAAGGGAAAGAAAACGACTTGTAGCTATCTTGCTGCTGTATACACTCAAATTTCAGGATAGAATAGGGAAATGGGCATGGGTGTTTGCGATGTTTCCATCAATATCTAATACAAAATGGGACAAAAAGGGAGTTTAGTAGCTAACTAAAACTCTCTTCTTACGCAATCCGTATTATACAATGCTGTCTTGATAATCTATTTTATAAATTTTCTTGTTTCAATGCTCTACAATGCAGTCATTTGAGAAGATGATTTTTCTCAAAATACATTTTTATTGTATGAGTTAATAAATTGTGTTTTACCACAACTTTGAAAAAAGTCTCCAATATTATTTTCCACATGATCATTATAAAAATTTAGAAGTGGTTCAAAACAAATTGTGTTTTATTTTTTAAATATTACATTCATAACATTTTTTAAAATTTCCGAATTGGGGTTGGGAAGTTTCCCATTTGCATCCATGCACGAAAAATAATATTATGTTTAATATCACTCTTTGGCATGTTCAGTTATATAGACACCACAAAAATTATCAATTATTTTATTAATAAAAATGTTTGGCTATAGCCATTGCCAACGCGCTAGTTATTTCGATTTTTTAAAAACATCACGATCACCCATGTACAAGATCGCTAATGCTTAATTATGCCGTTTATGCAGACGCATATATTACAAAAATTAGTATAGAAAATTAATCGTGCTATATATAAAATTTCAATTCTTGTCGGATGATTTGTTTGCCCTTCATGCAGGCTTCAGGGTTTGGGTAACAAGTGTGATATTAAGGCTCGGGCTTGGGCCAGGCTGGACTCGGACCGGGTAATTTTATAAAATTTCGACCCGTGCACACCTATTATCCAAAAGAACTTCAATAAACAGAATTAAAACACAAAGCCTTTCTTTCTTTGAGTGGCATTGCAACGCGTGCCGGGTACTCTACTAGTTTTTAATAAAATACTAAACAATTTTATATAAAAAAACCCTTTGAGAATTAAATTTCATCAGTTGATAGTGCTCCCGATGATCGAAACCACTCCAGATCATTTTAAAAAATGTAGAAGTAGTAGAAAACGAATTTTGTTTAAACATTCATTAATACATATTTGAAAAATTAACAGTTACGAAAATTAAAATTTAATTTTTGAAAATATTTCAGCGGAAACTTTGTATTAAAATTTAATATAAAACAATAAGCCAAAAACTATGTTTACTTTCACTAAAATAATACAAGGGAATAATATTCTGAGTCCTGAGTAAGTAAAGAGTACAAAGCAAGCAACATAAATAATAAGAACTCACGAGATGAAGTAATGAATGGGCAAGGGGGTAGGTCTATGAAGGGTTGTGTTATTGAAATATGTTATGACTGTACCCTTAAGTACTTAGTCTTATAATTGGATGTTACAAATTGGGGAGGTTATACATTTTATGCGTATAAATCTATTTCATTTAAGTAAAGTCTCGCAAAATGGTTTAGTTACTTTGATCCCTTAGATAATTATTAATAACTTTTGTAAGACTAAGCTTAGTTTACGAGTGGGGTGAGACAGTGAAAAAATTAAGGTTTTTTTTAAATGTCTCAGGTAACCTAAGACCGTATTATTAGATATTGATTTAATAAGTGACATGTTTAAGTAAGTTTTGCTGTATTATTCCATATCATCCACTGGTAATAACAACAATAAACGGGATTCAATCAACATTTCGAATAAAAATAACTTCACTAAACCGGCAAACTACTTTAAAGAACATTAGCAGAAAAAAAACAAGCTAGAATTGTTATAATAAAGGGCTAGTTTTATGTTATGGAATAGAAAAAAATGATTGCAAAATATGTTGCAATACATAAGCTATCGAGAAAATGATTCCATGACTAAACATAACAAGAAAAAACAGAAGAATTTGAAAATAATATTTTGTCGTATCTATTATTTATTGAACATATGAGACATAAATAATATATTTATTACATAATTTATGTAATATTCAGTAATTTATAAAAACAAATAAGTAAAGTAAACTCTAATATACAATTAGAATGTGTTACACAAATATTTGCAAATGACCGTACTGTTTATTTCATATAATACAAGGCAATTTTGAAAATCGGAAAATCATACGAGCTAAACTCGATGAGTAGTCACTCATGTCTATAATCATATATATGTTCAATAAATGATAGATACGACAAAAATATTATCTTCAAATTGGTCTGTTTTTTCATGTTATATTTTTTCCTGTTCTGTTTAGTCCGGTTACCTGAGAAAATATACTGGCAATAAGTTTATCTATGTGAGCTGCTTGTTACTCAGTTCCTCTACCTCTCTTTTTTGAAGAGAGTGTGTATAGACGAATAGCGCTAGCACAGGACTAGTTGTTAGATTATCGCTCTCGCTACGCCTCGTTTTTAGGATTGGATGGATGGGAGGAAAATCCAGACATCACAAACATGCCAAAATCAATAAATCGATTGAAAAATCACATTATAAAACTGTCCGTACCAGAATTTGAGCCCCAGACATCCGTAACTGTAGCCAACGGTGTTGACCACTGCACCATGGACCCTACTTAATACATATATAGCTTCTGTTAATCTATTATAACAAAATAATGTATTTTGTTTATATTTCTTATATTACTTTAAAACAATACTGTAGCTTTTAAATGCGTTGAGTAATTGTATTGTGGTAAGGGTGTGATGGCTTTAATATGGTTAAATAGCACTGCTCTAAGCCTTTTGTTTTTTTCAATTTCGTGGTCTTGAAATGGATTCCTCGAAGCACTTTGTTACATTGATTTTTCATTCGATATTTGTATCCAAAGGAACGTGTTTCTGTGATGCTTTTACCCTTTCCTATCTACTCCAATTACTACTGGACAAGTTATTGTTACTGCTATTTGTTTTTCAGCTTTATCTTTATCGTGTAACCCTCTCGTAAAATATAAGTTGAGTGACTGAAATACAACTAGTTCTTCTTCAACAATTATTGTCTAAATCTTATGTATGAAAATATGTTCATCTGGCTCATTAGAAACATCTACTACTAAAAACGATTTATGCCATCGATTGGATTTGTATTACCTTCCATTATTCACTTTTAAGGTGTTAACTGTCAATTTTCGGCGGAAACGCATTATATTTTAAAATTAAATCACAATTTATTGGTACTACTTTCACATGTCATAATGATCAGGACAGCATTATCAACTGATAAAATAAAATTTATTTATATAAAATTGAATGTTAATAATTACAAGGTATATGAAACAGTTAGTTGAAGAATTTTTAGGTATGTAATCAAACAAACTGTATATAAACGATTTAAAAGAATCTGCAATTAAAACCTTGTTACGATTTTGTATTTTATCAGTTGATAATGCTCGCGACGAATAAAACCGGTCATGTTCATTAAACATGTGGAAGTAGTACAAAAATACAGCTTCCATTAGAACAACGTAAAAAATCAAAATGTATTTGGTTCTATTGTTAATAGGTTTTTCATCATCCAACTATAGCCAGAACTATAATAATAGTTAAAATACAATTAAAATTTGTGAATATGAAGGATTAAAGGAAAAATTCCATTCATTAATATATTGTTTCAATTATTTGAATATAAATTGAAACCAAAAGAAATTAGAATCATAAATTTAATAATGGCAAGAATATTACAGCTTCTGCTTAAAACATTGAATAGATATTTATAAAGTCCCCTCCTAAGTATTTTTTGCAGAATTTGAGCAAGTAATAAAGGAAAACTCTTGATTCAACCCCCGTGCCCTTAAATCATGGCGGGTTTCGACTTAATTGCGTTTTTTCAACAGGGAAAACGTCGTTACTTACAGCATGCCGCTTTTTATATTTTGATGGCATGCATTTACTTTGATGGAGGGATATATTTAAGTTAATTAAATGAAAGACGGATACGAATTTTTGTAAAATTCTGCTATGAAAAAATACATTTAAAAATTATGTCAATAATGGTAAGTATGGCAACACATTTTTTGATATAACTAAGTAAGATAATTTAATTGAAATATAAATAAAAACATTATAAATTTATTTATTTTTAAAATTTCATACGTAAATATGTATTTTTAACCATATCCGCTCCCAATATGGAACAAATGGATTCCTAATGGTGCGTTTCTCGATATAAGTTGAACTTTGAATTTGAATTGTTGAGATTTTGTACATTTTCATGTATTTCGTCACTACCAGGCATTTGAGCACACGAATTAAAATTTGATATTGAAATTCCATCAAGCACCCTCAGTCGATGTCTTAAATTATAAGTTGAACTGTTTGTTACTCAGTCACTCGACCTCTCTTTTTATTAATGGTAGGTAGGGCTAGGACAGGACTAGTGGTTAGATAATCTTCATATTCCGAATACGGCAATATGATTCAAGATGATGATCACATCCTTTGAGAATGGCCAGATATGGACAATGAACGGAAAAATTGCCCAAGAGGATACGATTTCAGTCGGATCTGTCGGTCTCATTTAAAGAGTTCACTGTGCCCTATGGAAAACGATTCGAATTCAAGTCCTAAAGACGTTACTCCTTGTTTAACTTTTTTTTTTTAAAACATTATTGCTTAAAACTTAACTTCTTGCACATTAAAGTGCACTCAACCAAGTCTTGCATACATGCATAACGTTGTTATGCTGTGAAATACATCCTGTAAGAGTGTGAAGCCGTATCGGGTGGTGGTGGAAAGTACCCTACGGCATTTAAAAAAAATCTTTACTTTCCGTTACAGGATCTGGTGGGTAGAAAAGAAATTTAGACTTCACACGTTTCCTTTAAACAAAAATCTGTAAATCATTTTATGAAACTGGGACCCGTTAGCACCACAACTGATGCCAACAGTATCGTTTATTATATTTTTTATCAGCCAAAAATGCTCCCGATCACCGAAAATATGTGTTTTATTTTTATAATCCAATTAAAAGAACAATAGGTGGTTTCACTGCTTTACCTACATTACGTGGTATAATGTCTTTGGCAGTTTTTTCATAGATTACAATATAAAATTCTCAGGGAAAACATGTCTTTACTTTTATAAAGAATATTGCTGATACAAAACTTACATTAGCAAGAAGCGAAAAGTTTCCCGTCGTGAGTATGAAAAGTTTGTTCAATGGAACTCTAATGATGAATGTTCTTGACATAAAAAAGATCTAAACTTCCTTTTTTTATTAAATTCACATACGAGAAGGCACAAACATTTTTTTTAAGCGAAAGGTTATTACGTCTAGCGCAAATAGTTTTAGTAAATAAGTATGATAAAATGAAAGCACGTGTATACACACATAATACAACTTTCACAATTTGTTAAGACCCTTATTTTTAATAAAACAAATATGCCGTATGGAAGTTAACGATTAAAAAGTTTCCTTTGTATTGTACAACTATGCCCTTTGTCAATATAAAACATAATATTATTGTTTTCATTGCAAAATTGTACATCTGCAAATATTTAAAAAATTAAAACAATTTGTTTGCACTACTTCCACATGTTTATAATGCTTATTATAATTATTTGATAATGCTGGATAACATATGGAAGTAGTACAAACAAATTGTATTTTATTTATAAATATAATGTATGTAAATATACGGCATAAATAAATATAAAGTGTCTAATTGAGATGACCAAAAGTTTGCTTCAGGATTTCTCGTCTAGCCAATTTATAAGAGACCGTGAACACTTTTGGGAATGCGATAAATTGCTGAAAAAGCTACGATTATCAGTGGGATCTGCCAGCCTCGTCAGGCTGGTTGACATGGATGTATCTAGTTCCATTTACCAGTAGATTTTAATTCGAAGAAGCTCTTCATAGAAGAAGAAATGGGAGGGTGTTTTTAAAAAATTGTGTTTTATTTTTAAAATATAATACCTTTCCACCAAGAATTGACAGTTAACACATTTAAAGTATTATCTGCAAAAACAATTTAAAAAATAGCTTCATCGAATTGAAACATAAATAATAAATCAGAGAGAACCATTAGCTTACTAGTAGCGCCATCTTTCTATCTTTAACTTCTGCAAAAAATCATTTTAGGAGCAGACAAGGTAAAAATCCATATCTAAGGTCTTGTAGGATCGATGTATTATTACAGTTATAGATATAGGAAAGTGCTTCTGTAAATAACTGGACTAATTATTGCTGTGAGATGGACCTTATTTATACGATACTAGTGAGTACCCGGCATGCGTTGCAATGCCACTCAAAGAAAGAAAGGGTTTGTGTTTTAATTTTGCTTATTGAAGTGCTTTTGGATTAGAGGTCTGCACGGTCCGAAATTTCATAAAATTACCCGGTCCGAGTCAATCATTTTCACGCCTGGCCAAGCGCGAGCCCAAGTTTCAATATCACACTTGTTCTTTTTTCCATATTTTCAACGTTATTCATAGCATAATATGAGAAATAAATTATTTAATTGCTTTATGGCCGGCTCATGACCCCAAAATAATACGAAATATTTTTGCTTAAATTTAAATTCCTTGCACTTATGTTTTTCTTCAATTTTGTTTTTCGTCTGGGTTCAGACATGTTGATAGTGGTACGAATTTTGTATTTTTTTTTAGATTTTAGATTTTTTTCTTCAGAAACCTCCACACAAAAACTCACCAAAGTTCGGATAAATGGTAAAGGAATGCATAGAAGACAAACAAACAAACAAATCTACATTTTTATATATATAGATATCGTCGACTCCATTGCATAATTGCATATCTGAAAAATCTCAATTTTTCATTGGAGCACAAAAACAATTAAAAAAATCACTTAAAAACAATTAATTAGTATTAAATATATATGCTTAACCATAATTTTTGTCAGTTGTGTTATTTTGCATGCATTTAAGAGCGATTTTTGCAGAAATAATTATACAAAAAGTCGAAAACTCATATGCAGAGATATACACCTTTGTAATGGAAACGACGATATAAAGAATTTCAAGAGAAAAAGAATTTGCAAACGTCGTTGTTTCGGTTACGGTATTCATCGGGTCGATTCAAAGTAAGGAAAGTGTCAAAAACAAATCAATTTATTGTGATTTCTTAATTCACTTCCATTCGTCCAATCCTAAAAAAATGGCGTAACAAGAGCGATTAGCTAACTACTACTCCTGTACTAGCCTAATCCTTCTATTCTTCAATCACAGAAAAAGAGAGACAGGGCAACTGAGTAATTCAGCAGTTTTCGTAGAACAATTACGGTTGAGATAAGCTCCATTAAGAGTCCATATTTTGCTAGCTAGAGGCGGACATGGTCGTGGTCAAAGCAGAAGATGTTTTGACAAAGATCAAGGCCAGTAACTTTCTCATTACGCCCCGTTTGCTAAGATCAAATGGGGCATATGTGAAAACATTACGAAAAATCATGCCCTTGGAAAAATGTATAAATGAATTGAAAATTAAATTATGCGACAGTATCGCGCATGTGTTCAGTCATAACGGTTAACAATTCTCACCAGGACAGCAAAACCAGTCTTATTGTTAATAATTTCAAGAAGTAGTTTCTTCATTTTCTTAACTACGTTTTGACAAATCAGGATGAATTTCACTACTTCATTAACTTCTCAAGTATTCAGCTAGAAGATAAAGTCAGAATATTAAATTCATCGTAAACCCATTAAATAGTACATCCATCTTGGAAGCAAAATTTTTTCGGCAATGGGTTGTTTCAAATATACAAAATAGTAACCAACAGATATACCAATTTTACCAATGCATTAATGTATGCGATTACATGGAAATAAGTCGACTTATAAATACTTACTGTCAATATAATTTATAACAGGGGCGAGTGTGGTGAATAACGTAGTGAAATGAACACAATTAGTGTCAAAGCAACTGTAATTAATGATGTAAGCCTAAAAAATCAAAATAGATACAGTACGGATTGTTTATACGAACAAGACATCATTTTGGATACACATGTGCTATGCTGTCCCTCATCGTAACAACACGTCGAATCCTGTCTCCACTTTTTTACCTCTCACTTAAATTCGAATTGACGTCACGAGCGACGGTCGAATTTATTAGACATCGGGACTAGGACTGCCAGCATCTGATTTCTCAAAAAAGAATAGCTTTGTTTTGATAAAACTGTCAATTACACAATAATAACATAATCAATGTGATATGTGACATAATAGTTGTACCATTTGAGAAACAGCTGTAATAAAATTGGGAGATTTGTGATCGTGGAATGCATCAGCGAATCATAAAAAATGATACCTACTTATTTGTTTCCGTATATTATGTAACATTAATAAAATAGCTTAATTATCGTGGCGATAATTATTTTTGGTTACTTGTTAAATATTTGTACTTTAGATTACCTTTCATTCAAATGTCCCGTTCATTATTTTTTACTCACATTTAAAAATAATTTGATAAAATATTCAAACTTTACAGGTTTTAAGATATAGATAGATTTCTAGTTTCTCCGATTAATTCTAATTAGGTTTGTGACGTAATTTTATAAGAAATTTACTAAAAATTAAAATTAGAAATTAGAAATTACTGAAGTATAATGGAAACACCAACAAATACCAACATAATTATAACATATAATTTAAGACATCGACTGAGGGTGCTTGATGGAGTTTCAATATCAAATTTGGATTATTGAGATTTTGTACACTTCCATGTATTTTCTCACTAACGACGGGTTTCGCGTTTCGGCATCTTCAGGCATGTCAGTTCGAGTCCATCCGTGTGCTCAAATGCTTGAAGATGCCGAAAGGCGAAACCCGGGTCGTTAGTGAGAAAATACATGGAAGTGTACAAAATCTCAATAATCCAAATTTGATAATTATAACACATTCAATTTAACCATCGAAACGGGCATTTTATTTATAAACTTAATCTTGTTCCATTAAAATATTAACAGTAAACTTTATTAAATTAAATTGAATAATGTTATATAAATAGTTAAAGTAAAAATAACTACGAACATTATTTTAAGAAGCAGCTGAATAAAAATACCGTTAAAACACTGCTAAATTAAATGTGCTTTTTATAGTAGAGAACAGCTGAACATAGAAATGATATAGAGTACTGCTGGCAACCCTAATCTGGACGCTTTGGTCCGCAGGTGCGTACGTCGATCAACGCGGCCTCTACTACCCACTTAGGAGAGGTCAAATTTTTAAAAGGTAGCGCTGCGTACTTCTCAGCATATTTTACCAGATCCATGAACCGTCAATCGGGTGAGTCGAAGGTTTGCACCTGCTACATTCTCAATTCCATATTGATTACTCATACATTATTAACTATTCTTCGTTCTTTCCCAGCATTATTGGGTTGACTGCGAATTGATTGTATTCCTTCATTCATTTACAATTTCTACTTCCACTATAGACTGTATGGATCTTTAATATAATATTTCAGCAAACGGGCTTTGTAGCCCAGAGGTATGAGCTCAACTAAGACATCGGATTCGAATGCTGATTTTTCCCAAATTCAATGTAAAAGGTTTGGACCTAGCGTATTTGGTAATTAGCTTGTACTACCTAATATAACCCATACTATATTGCAGAAATTATATCAATCTGTATGTCTGTCCATCACGAAAACTCCTCCCAAACGGTAAAAAATAGCGAAATTTGAACTATCTACCGCGCAACAGAGTAGTACGAAAAATCACGTTTATCATTCGGACATAGAAGTGTAACTAGGGATTCCAACTATTAGTCATTATCAACTATTTGAATATCGAATAGTAAAACTGAAACTATTCGAATAGATTCTGAAGTATGAAAATAATATTAAAAATTCGATTTGATACCGCTCCATTGTATTACAATATTTAAAATTTTCCTTGTTAAATTGATACTGAAAGCGCCCGAATTGCGTGAAAACAAAAAAACCTTATTTATTATTATTCTTGAAATCTGGAGAAATTGTGATGTAATCTTTCATTGATTTTTTAAAATAGTTTATTAAAAATTATTCCGATTAGTATTCGAATAGTTGACCAAATATTCGAATATCCAATAGTTAAAAAAGGGCCTAAATCATAATATTGAGAAAACCAAAATTGAATGTTTGAAATCCTTGGAAAATTAGATTTTGTGGTATATAAATAACTTTTAAGTACCATTTTATAATTTATTTATTTAATAAGAAAAAAGTTTTTTTCTATACGTGTAAAATAATGAAAAAGAGATAAATTGATCATGAAGTTACAATATTTTGGCATGGAAATGAATACCAAATGGTAGATACAGCATTTTGATTTGTAATGAAACACGATTGAAATATAATGAAAAAGTAATGTTTTATCGACAACTTGTTGTTAATATAAAAATGGTGGATGGAGAATTTTCATATTATTTTGATATTGAGTTATTTATTTTTTAATATTTGTCATTTGGGGGGGGGGAGAATGTAGGTATATTATTGCATTATGAATGGATAATTAGAACACAATTTGTCACTTTAAGGTGGGGGAACGTTCACGTTGCAAGTTTCCGTTGTTTTTCTAAATATTTAGGTATTTCAACAGTGAGCTATTATTGAGAGTTAGTGTTGATTCGGTTGTTGATCATGGTGATTTAGTAATTTGAACAATTGATAATTTATTTATGTTCATCATTTTGTGGTGGGGAAAGTTGGTATATTATTGAATTTCGAATAGATATTTGGGTTATATTTTGTAATTTTGGGGTGGCAAATGTTTGGATTTCTTAATATTTAGGTATTTCAATATTGGGTTTGTCAGTTTTGGATTGGTTGGAATTTCTCCAGTTCAATTATTTTGGCGTTTTGAAAAAATATTTTAATCGTAATATCAAATATTAGACGACTGGCAACTAAATAAATGTCAAAGAAGCTTTCAAAACAACATCGCCACTAACGCTATTGTATCTCCAGTTTTATCAGAGTGTAAATTATATTTATGGTCTAAAACATAGTATCTGATTTAAATACAACGATTCGGCATGAACTTGTTTTTGAAAAGAGGACTTACAATATATTGTAATATGTGTATAATTTTACAACGGTTAGTTTAGATGATGCAATATTTTAATAGACAAAAATATAGGCTATCTTTGATACATTTCAATACTTTCTCACTAATTTTCGACCAAAATTGGATATACAACGTTTTAGCTCTAAGACATCGATATTCGGATATTAAATATTCGTATATTCGAGTTGGAACCCTAACTGTGACATATATAAACAATGGATGGACTATTTTATCATCCCCTAACAATAAAAGTCTACAATGCTGATCTATATTCTAAGAAGTTATCTGAAAATACTTTAATATTCTCCATACCTAACCTTTTCAAAGCTCCACTTCTCTCTCTGCCTTAGTAATAATGATGTTATACGAAATAAACGTCACGTCAATTTATTATTTAATCAGAAACTTATCGAGAGCTTTTGATTTTGTTATCACAAACTTGTTCAAAACGTACGACTAACTTTTATGTCAGGAAGAAAAACATAGACCCGACATAGTCGTTATTGCGTCGGCAGATTATTGGAAAACTAATCGAAAAAATAGAGGACCAAACACATATTTGGTGAGGTCACGCCATTGTAAATGAAACAATTTCTTTGAAGAATAAAGAATAATAGTTTGATCAATCGTGATAATTTATTAATTATTAGTCAGTACCCGCCATGCGTTGCAATGCCAGTCAAATAAAGGAAGGGTTTGTGTTTTAATTCTGTCTATTGAAGTGCTTTTGGATTAGAGATCTGACGGGCGGAAATTTCATAAAATTATCCAATCCGAGCTCAAGTTTCAATATCACACTTGTTATCCAAGCCTGACCCGAAGCTCAGATATTTTTCTCAGCCCGAAAAAAGCCCGATTTAATTTTTAATATAGTTATTCATTTATATAATTTAATTTAAGACATCGACTGAGCTCGTGTGCTCGAATGCCTGAAGATGCCGAAAGGCGAAACCTGGGTCGTTAGTGACAAAATACATGGAAGTGTACAAAATCTCAATAATCCAAATTCATTTATACTTTTCATACAATATGTGTTATTGGTTCCATATTTCCAACAATATTTGTAGCACAAGTGAAATAAATTATTTAAGTTATGAAAACTATTGCCTCATGGCTGACTCAAGACCTGAACATAGTACGAAATATTTTTTTTTAATTTGAATTCCTTACCCGGGCTCCGGCCTAGTAAAGGTCCGCGGGCCAAGCTGGGGCTTGTACGGACCTCTATTTTAGGTATACAATATTTTTTATTTTTCCGTATTTGATTCTTTTTTTAGATTTTAATTTTTTTCTTCAGAAACCTTCACGAGTGTGCGCTAAGCAACTTACTAAAGTTTGATCTAAATCGACTCAATGGTAAAGGAATGTATGGAGGACAAACAAACAAACCTTCATTTTTATATATACAGGTTAATCGGTACGAAATTTGACCTGTTCCGACAACCTTAATATACTGTATAAATTATTAAAGAATGAGAAGTATTTTATTGATAAATGATAAATATAGTAAATCCTCGATACCAAATACTTCATTGCTATCCTTCTTAAATCCAAGAGCAACCATTTTATTACTGTTATGAATGTTATGATCTTTCACGCGTGCTGTAAATGCTTTTACGTTCACATAGTTATAAAAACTTCTCTGACTTTGTGTATAAATATATTGTATCGAATTTTTAAATTAATTTATTACGAAAACGGCATTTATTATAAAATAACGAATTTCTGTCCATATTTGTCCGTTTTATGAAGGTTTTACTGGATTATTATTATATAGAATATTCTATATCGTCATTGTTCTGTCAAAGGTCACTTGAGACTTGAGTAAATCGATCTGGACGTTATTATTTTAATAATATTAGTAAGTAAATTGCTCAAATAATGAAAAACTTATACTGTTAAAAAATTGGTACGTTTTAATCAAGTAGATATAGAAAAAGTTTAGATTTTTGCAATGTTTTTTTTAGAGAATTCAAAGTTAAATGAATATATATTTTGCAAGACGATAAAAATTCCTGGAGGACATTTATACTTTACATTTGAACTTATTCTGTTTTAATACACAATTGGGTACGATTACAAGATCGGGCTTAAAGTGTGAGGAGTTTGTATATTCATTTATTTTTATACATGTTTGTTCTGGAATAGAAAGCGGCTGGATATTAACGACTGAATTATTTTATCATGTGGGGTTGTGAAGCATATGGACTCATAATGGAGTTTATCTCAACATAAGTTTTTCTATGTAAACTGCTTGTTACTCAGTTACCTAACCTCTGTTTTTCGAATAGAGTAGGGATAGAAGGATATAACTTGGACAGTACGAGTTGGTTGTTTATCGCTTACGCTACGCCAAATTTTTAGGATCGGATGGGTGGGAGAGAACTCTAGACATTCCTCCACAAACATCCATTCCAATGAACAGAAATCCATAAATCAATCAATGAAGAATCAAATTTGAATTATTGAGATTTTGTACACTTCCATGTATTTATTCACTAACGACCCGGGTTTCGCCTTCGAATAGAAATCAATTTAAAAATCAATTAATGAACCTATCCGTACCGTAGATTCGAAACCGTAAGAACCGCAACCGAAACCACTACGTTGACCACTCGACTATGAACCCGGTTAATACACAAATAAGGTAACAACTAAAAAATAGGATCAATAGTTCAAGGAGTTTGTAAATTTATTATTTTTATTGATTTTTAAAGAAAATGGCGGTGATATTAACGGTTTAATAATAAATATAAGTTGATATAATTTAAGACATCGACTGAGGGTATTTGATGGAATTTCAATATCAAATTCAGTTTGAGTCCATTCGTGTGCTCGAATGTCTGAAGATGCCGAAAGGCGAAACCCGGGTCGTTAGTGACAAAATACATGGAAGTGTACAAAATCTCAATAATCCAAAATTAAATTTAAATTGGTTAGTGATGAGCCAGCCAATTTGTTTATTTGGCGCCTTAGTTCATACTATTTCTTATGTAAAGAGATTCTGCTTTTGCTGATAGACATGCTTCAAGGTGAAAGAACTCCGCATTTATCTGTAGCTAATTTAGACATTTTTTGTGTTCCATAAAGGTCAGCCAGAAAAAAGTTTTTTTATCATATTACGATGTTATTTGGAAATTTCCTTTGTCAGAAACTTCCCGTTTTAAATTTTCCCCTCTACATTCATCTCGCGTGTGTAAGCTTGATATCTTTATATTTATATGTTACTCCCATACTTTTCAAAATAATATGCTGGGGCTAATAATTTAAATTCAGAATGCTAAGGACGATAATGGGAAAAGTAAAAAACGGCTCAGCGATACGAACTTTCTTGTTCAACTTTGCACGTAACTCGTATTTTACGAATCTTAAAAAAACAGCAATTCGAAAAATACTTTTTACATTCCACATGGATCTATTTTCTTGGCATATTTATTATGGTATAAAGTTGGTTTATATTTTATTCGTGTTATACGTGTAACTTGATGCGTTTCTACTAGAATATTTTAAAAATATGTATACAGTTTAATTTAATTTATATATATATATATATGTAAATGAATGTTTGTTTGTTTGTCCTGTATGCGTTCCTATACCATTCATCTGATTGCGATGAAACTTTAAAATGGTGAGTTGTTATGCGCACACCCGCAAGAGCTTTTTGAAAAAAAAAACTTTTCAGTTCGTGTTTGACATAACAAGCGGTATTAATTGTTAAATTCCAATTGCCGGTCTTGAATAGAAAATTTAAAAGAGAAGATGTACTGTTGCCACGCAGCCCAATGATTTCGACATATGTGCCAGTCAAATTCAAACGTCTGCAGTATCCGGTGCGACTCGCATTTGCATTGAGCATCGACAATGCACAGCGACAATCGCTACAAGTGTGTGGACTAAATTTGAAAAGTCCATACTTCTCACAAGGACAGCTGTAAGTGGCCTGCTCACGCGTCGGAAAATTTCTTCTGATTTATTCGTCTACGCACCAGACGGAAAACAAAAAATATTGTGTATCTAAAAGCACTTCAATAAACAGGATAAAAACACAAAGACTTTCTTTCTTTGAATGACATTGCAACGCATGCCGGGTTCTCCCTATAACTTGTAAATCTCAACATAAATTTATATTGGTTGAGCTTATTTAACAAGAACTCTTTCGCCCAATCTACCAAGTTAAAACATAAGAGGGTATTTGAAAAAACGTGAATACCTCACTGGTCTGGCATGTCTTTAATGACAAATTCATAAACTGACAAATGGATGTATAAAAACGTCTTGCAAGTTTTCGCAGAATAGGACGAAAGTCAAAAAGCATCGACCACTAGGCACACTTTAATTTAATACACATGGCTAATATAGATAATACTAATATCTAAGAATCCGAATTAAAGGTTTTCAGGATAATGTTTTTTATGATGATAAAACTACAAAAAAGATATCATAATATGCCCCATCTGACCATTACACTCTCAACCTTATGATATAATATATAAATTTTCATTTAATCAACCGTTCAGATATCGATACAGGCTGACCTTATAAATTTGATCTCCAACGGGTTAACCTTGTTTCTGGCCTATTAGGTTAAACAAAAATATATTTATGAGATAACGAAAAAATGGTTTCCAGGCACAGTATTTTAAACAGATCATTAGGAAGGTATCTAGAAATCCTTACCGACGTCACGTTTGAACGACAAAGGGGATGAAATAGGATCCGGTAGTTTTTCTCTTTCACAAAAAAATGGTGTGAACGGGTTGTGAATATTTGAATGAAATTTATTTTGTTTTCTTTTTCTTTTAAATAAGTAATATGTAAATTGAATGGTTGATCCATAAAGGATATCCGGAAGTTACGTTTACCATTAAACTTAGGAATATTCATTAATTCATATATGAAATTTAGTAGTTTCATAGGTAAAAGCTTTTGATGTAACTTTTTTATATATAAAGACGCTTTATAGTTATTTTTGTATGGAAGCTTTGGTAAATTTTTGAAAGGAAATTGAATTTTAAATAACACGGTTTTTTGTATGGATATTTTGTATGTAGAGCTATAAGGTCATGCGATATTACAAACAACACCAACTTTTTGGTGGATGAATTCATTTTTGAAACAAACAAATTGTTTTATAAATCATAAACCAATTTTATTGAAAAGTTCGTTATCGGTAAACAAATATTCCACTGCAGGTAGTCCATCATGTTTTTTTTTTTTGACCAAACATTTAATTAAAAGACCTTTTATATGTAGTGAATTTACTTCCAAAGTCAGTGAACATGCACGACCCAATAATTTTTGTAATGATAAACTGAGTCATCGTAAACATAAAATATCACACATTTTTACATAGAACCTATAGAAGTTTACATCTAACGTATTCCTTACAAAACAAATGTTTATCAAATATAATTGGATTCAATTTTTTTTACCGTATCCTGCTCGCTTCTTGGAGCATATGGCCATCACACGGTTCTTCCAAGATTCTCTGTCCCACGCCAGTCTTCCTGTTTCCTTCCAGGTCTTCCCAGCGTCCCGTAGATCTGCCGATTACATTCTATGGATGGTCACCAGTGGCCTTTAGGGCGAAGAAATCCAACCAGTTGGTAGAAGAGACAGGCAAGACTTATGCTCTATTGAAGCATCCGAAGCACATGTCCAAGCCAAATCTATGGTCACTTTTTATTTTGGGCGTAATAAGGGGCTGATCCATCCGCTCTCTTACCTCCATGTTCGTAATAAAGCCGAAACACCGTACTGTTTTCGAAGAACTGTATACGGTTACCCTGTGCTTTGGTGAGGTGCCATGACTCGCAACCATAAAGCAGCACCGTTAGAATGCATGCGTTGAATAGGTGGCTCTTGATTATGACCCAGTAACACTGCGAGTCCCAAGACTTTTACGAGGGTTATCATCTCTCATCAAAATTTTAACACATCAAAATACAGCACCAAGGTATATTCCATTGTAGAATACAATCCTCACTTTTAAGGTGCTAGCTGTCAATTGTTGATGAAAAGGCATTTTATTTAAAAAATAAAACAAAATTTGTTTTGTACCACTTTCACATTTTAACAATGATCAAGACCGGTTTCACTCATTGTGAGCATTATCAACTAGTACAATATAAATCTTAGTAAGGCTATTTAAATAAAATTAAATGTTTATAATTACAAAGAATATCAAACAATTATTGGTTCATGAAAGACAAGATTTCATCAAGAATCATACAAAAATATCTACTATTAAAATATTAAAGACCTCTTAAAAAATCAATAACTACTAATCTGAATTAAGCCATGCTAAAATTCAATTATGTGAGGAAAACTTAATGAATTTAAAAATAATTTATTAATATCTATTAACATAGATAGCAAATGGGAATATTTTACAATAAAGCTATGAACCGCTTAAGTAATTAGAATGTAATCCTACATAGCTTCATTATACGCTATTGTCGATTTTGCATACCATGCAATAATTCATAACAATGCTGGTGGTTAATTGGCAAGTGAACCGTTATTAGTGTTGATCGATAAGATATGCATAAAAATCATACCAGCAACTTTTATTTTGTAAATCTCACGCATAATTATATCATTTGATATCTCACATGATAAAAGAACATTTATTTAAGATTAAAAGTAACTGACATGAATATTACTTCGTCAATAAATTATTCGACTAAAAGTAAATGATTAACCCGATGAACGCGCTGTATATGTTTAAACGTCCAAGAGTATATCTCTTATTTCCGGCCAAGCGAGAAGAAAACACTTGTGGATATATGCTTTAAACATACTTTTAAGGTGTTAACTGTCAATTCTTGGTGGAAAGACATTATATTTTAAAAAATAAAACACAATTCATCTGTACTACTTCCAAATATTTATAATGATCAGGACCGGTTTCGCTCATCACGAGTATTATCAACTGATAAAAATACAAACATAACAGGCTTATAATTTAAGACATCGACTGAGGGTGCTTGATGGAATTTCAATATCAAATTGATATTGTAATTTGATAAATAATTTGATATTGAAATAACAGGCTTATTTATAGGCAATTGAGAGTAAAAATGAAGGTATATAAAACTGATGGTAGAACAAGAAAATAATGATTAATAAACAAATTATACATAAATCAAATGAAAGAGTTTACAATTAAAATTTTATGGACCTCTTGCAAATCATTAAATACTAATCTGAAATCACAATTATAGCTACATTAAAAGTCCATTTAGCTGAACAAAATTTTTAATGACGTTACTACTATAATATTTCAGTGATTTCAGATTAGTATTTAATGATTTGCAAGAGGTCCATAACATTTTAATTGTAGACTCTTTCATTTGATTTATGTATAATTTGTTTGTTAATCAGTATTTTCTTGTCTCAGTTCATGAACCATCAGTTTTATATACCTTCATTTTTACTCTCAATTTTATATAAATAAGCCTGTTATGTTTGTATTTTTATCAGTTGATAATGCTCGTGATGAGCGAAACCGGTCCTGATCATTATAAATATGTGGAAGTAGTACAAATGAATTGTGTTTTATTTTTTAAAATAGCTTTAAACATACTTCAAACTTTTAAGTAGAAAAATTAGGCAACAGATCACGAAAATGTCAAGTAGAACACAACGAAATATATTTTTGAAAATAGCTCTTGATATCCAGTCTTTCGAATACGCAGCATTAATCGTCAGCCCTATGTATTACACATACTAATGTGAATACTATGTGAAGACTGCCCTCAGCCATTTTGCTTGCAAAGTCATAGATTAAATATTTTTCAGCATTTTCATTTTCTTCGATTTATTTTAGCGAGCATGCGACGAGTTTAATTTACTTCTTGATATATTTGGGATAACTAATATATATTTCACATAATTATAAATTTTTTCTGTTGAAATTGATCTATTTTTAGCTAAAGTGAACGTTTTAATAGAACAATTGACCGAAAATAAATTCGTGCGAAAACGGCTCGCACTTAAAAGGTTAAAATTATAATTGGAAATGGTATGTTTGAAATGAAATCTTCCTTGATCAACAATATGGCTATAAATATATAATAGTAACAGTATTATTGCAGCAAAGTAAGCACAGCTAAGTTCCATTCAATTTTGACTAACCGTAAAATCAGCCGAGCGAAGGAAGGATCTGACTCACTCTATCTGCTTGATTAATATACATTTTACTAATCTGTTCTTTGGATTTTATTAAAATTACGCTATACACTGAAAGGTTTTGAGATGCATTCAAACCTTTTTATATTTTCTGTAAGAAAACAGTTAATTATCTAAACATATATAAATAAATATATATCTGATTCTGTAGCCAAATGCTCAACGCTCTTGTTCAACTAAGCTAGCTTATCCACGGCACGAATTTTCATACGGACAATTTCACAGATAGATTTTCCAGTCGATTAGTAGGTTTGCGTTTAGAATGCATGGGTATCTATGATGTTCACATTGTTTTTATGCCCATCCGATTTTAAAAACAAGCTGTATCGAGAGAAATTAAATTATGAGGCAATGAAAACCAATAACCCATAAATCACTCCAAATACTTGTAGCAACTATACGTCTTTCACACTATATATTATCATAAATCTGACAAGGGCATACGACAAGATATTTTAAGTTTTTAATGACGTACAGAATCTGATTATTTCAATAGTTATAGTAATATTTATTCCTAGTAAAAATATACCCACTTGTATTAATTGGGAATACGATACGGCGATACTATCGCTAAAACTATAATTGTTACGAGAAACACAAAAACGTCGCTTGCTACCAGTATTGAAAAGCGGATATATTCGTTTTAGGTTTTAAACGACTCGTAAACGAAATGCCCGTTTAAGGCCCGTTAAGATATTTCATCAAAAATCCTGCATATGTATACGCAAATAATACGCAGGGTAAACATAATATATGTATTGTATAATGAAGCTTCCCAAAAATAGATTGGATCGATTCATTATCACGCCTTCTGTGCACTGACATCAGCTCACGTTACCCATCGTTATATCTTGAATTAATCGAGGATAATTATTTATAATACAACCTAATTCATTTAGATATGTACGTGAAGTCACATACAACTTGATGCGGAATATCAGATTGTGTTCGTACATGGATCTCTCAAGTTGTCCAACAAGGCAAAAAGAGACAACAACTTAATGACGAGGTTATTAGTAAATGTTTAGATACGGCTAGGTAAGCTAATTTCGTATGATATATAAAAAAAAATTAAAATTAAAAATACTTCAGATTTCATGTGTACCTAATACCGACACGTATCCTGGGTTGGGAGACCGGCCAGATAGCCGCATCAATTTTTATATATTATGGTGAGGTCGCGTTATTGAAAATTTAATTGTTGTCTATATATACAGAAAAAATGTATTATTTGTATTCTAAATAAGTGAAAAGTTGGGATCTGCTCAATGAGCCGTTGAATCGCAGATTTTTCAAGTATATTTTTATTTCCTTACTTTTATATGTGACCGGAAGATTAGTTTTTTTAATCCTAATCACTTGAATGCAGGTAATCGTTCATTATTTTTACAGATATAATGTATATAATAATATATAAGCAATACCCAACAAAGTTATTTATCTATATTTCTCTGTCTTAAGTACGTCACTTTAATTTTAAACAAAATATTCAAAGAAAACACCTTTTTAAAAAAATATATTATTATAAGATAAAATTAACAATTTTACAAAGTATTTAGTTCTACAAAATTTTGTAGAGATAAATACTTTGTTATTTTATCCAATTATAATGGAGTTCTACCATGCACATGCCAATTCAATCAATAAATATATTATTCATGGACTTAAACAATAAATATTATCAAATTTGAATAGTTGAGATTTTGTACATTTCCATGTATTTTGTCACTAAAGACCCGGGTTTCGCCTTTCAGCATCTTCAGGCATTCTAGTTCACTTGTGTGCTCAAATGCCCGAAGATGCCGAAAGACGAAACCCGGGTCGTTAGTGACAAAATACATGGAAATGTACAAAATGTCAACAATTCAAATTTGATATTGAAATTCCATCAAGCACCCTCAGTCGATGTCTTAAATTATAATAAATACTTTGTAAATATATCGATATATGGTAATACTGTAATTTATATTTGAAATTTTCCGCCTGAGGATTCAAAACCCGGATCACAGGATGGAAGACTAGAGTATTAGAGCTTATCAAAACTTGGGGTATACTAAAGATATCTTAAAACCTCCCTCCTATAAAGAAATTCCATTACTATTTTGTACATTTAATCTAACATTGAAATTCTATTCGCAAACCTTCTAGGTAGTTCCACATTATTATCCTAAAAATGTTCGTAAGTACCCTGATATATATCATCGTAGACCCTCTCTTTGCGAGGGAGCGCCGGAGGGTCTACATTTTGCGTAGCGCAACGGACGTAGAAGAGCCTTGAGGCTTTTCCCTTTTGTGTCCGCGAATATTGCTTACTAATAAGTCCAGCGATTGTTCGCCATTTTCAATTAACAGAAACAGCCCAAGGCACATGAGTCGTTTACCAAATTCTATTTCCCTTTTTAGACAATTTTTATTTGTGTGCCTAAGTTTTTTATTGAAGTATTTAATCAATTTATGATTAAATACTTGAATAATTGTTTTCAAAAATACATTTTTTTATCAAACATGCTTTCAAGAAAATATTGCATACTTCTGTATTTTGCGTGCGAGTCAATTTCATTTCAGACATTTTTTTAAAAGATAAGTAAGATATGCTGATTGGTGTAGCCGAGTGGTAACGTAAGATACATCCCCGTTTTGCAACATGTCCAAAACTGTACAGTAAGTCGTCTTTAAATATGGCAATCTATAATTGTACAGCTCGGCAGACACATATTAGTTCATTTAACTTCGATTGTGTAAATCGGCGGAGTAACGGTGTAATCATTGTGAAGGACATTCAGTTCGGTGGAAACGTCGTATACCCGTCAAAAAAGTTACATATGGCAATGTTCGAACTGTTACAAATCTTTACTTTCGTCAGTATCCCGTTGGTCGTCGCTAGGTTAACAAGGATTTGCCAACGTGACGTTCATTTCAATTTTTCTTAAGAAAAATGTGTTTTTGTATGTGTCCTAATTTTGTAACCATAAATATAAACCCGATGTTCTAATTGTGTTAAGCCACTGCATCAAAATAAAAAAGAGATAAACCAAACCGAAGTGGCGTTTGAATTGAGACCACTCTATTTCATCTTGGATGCCAGTAACTAATCTTTAGCCCCTTTTGACCGGGAATTCTTACGTTATTATATTCGAGCATTTGAATTCTCGAACTATGATTTGCAGTCGTATTCGGATTTCTGCGATATTGTATTCCTTCTTATAATAATCAGGTGTTAAGAAGGTGCTAAGCTCATATTTTTTCTTTATCAGTTAATTATCACGTTTCTGTCTCTGCTATATCCGAAAAGAGTCTGAGTCTATTGAAATACTCTTCAATGGGTACTTCAAATGTAAATTAATGAAATCCGATATGAGAATTATGGAGTATTCTATTTTTATGAAATGTTGCAATATTATCTTTTAACTTTTTGGTCTTCCAATCTTAGTTTATGAAAAATATCGAAAAATCCCTTACCATAAAGTTTAACCGATTTACTGATAATGAGATACTAACTGTACTACATTAGTGCTTTCAATGTGTATAAAGCTACATTTGACTCTTCATAAATCAGTCAAGTAATAAATTATCCAAGATTATCATATTATTAATACCCCAGAAGCGTGAATAGTTCATAATATATTCTGATAGATTCTAAGAGGCTTTAGCATAATGATCGCATTCATGCTTCCGTAACTATATGTATGTACAGTGTGTGGATTCCAAAACCTTCTTGGCGACACGTCTACTGGAACTCAAGGAAAGCGATCTATTTCTAAATGTATTTAGTATATATTTTTTCAACTTATAATGGAGTTTGTTTTAAGGGCGTTTCTTGTTGTTCAGTGGTTCATATTATTTTCTCCAAAGATGGCATGGACTATGGAAGATATATGCATAGTGGTAGAGTAGTAATAATAGTTCACTTATCGCACTTCATATGTCCAGCTTTTAATAATTGTATAGTGGGGAGGGAGTTTAATCATCATTGATTGATTTATGGAATCAGACCAAATAAATATGATTTATTTTATTAGTAAAATTATTTACCCTAAAAATTATTTACAGCTAAAACTATCTATTTATAACTAACATTTTTCTATCCGGGACAGTTTGCATGAAATGAAAGCAGACGCCAACAATGCGATTATAGAAAGAGTATTATATTATATTCAGCAAAATTCTTATAATTCAAAAAGGTAATAAAGGGGTAAGCAATAACTACTAAATGTAGTAATGATATAATTAATTATGTGACAACACGCCAATACCAAACAAGGACTCGAGAAAATTTACTTTTACAGAAAACTCAGCTAAGATTGCGCTTGCGCATTGGCTGCGCAACTGACTTGCAACACTAAACCAGTGTTAAAGTCGGGTTTTCAGATTGCCTTATTGTCATTTTCGGAGACTACAATTTTTGAATTCGTTTTACATTCGACACTTTTCTTTGTTTCAAGTAACCGAAACAAAACGACAAACTGGCCGGGACCATACCTTTAAAACGGGACGTTCAAGTCAACCCGGAAAGTACTGTAAGCTTAGTTAAAACCATAAAAATGAACAGTTTCAGTCTTGATATAAAAATATGTTATCTCTTTACATTCAATGTATATACTTATGTATATACTTACAATGAAAAAAAAATAGTATTTTTATAAAAAAATAGGGTTTCGGTCTGAGTTATTATTTTATCTTCCAACATAACACAAATATTTATTAGAAAAAGGGTTATAAATAATTGCACTTTGTGTTAGACAGTATTCACTTGGTACACTTGAACTTTAATTTCAATAGTTTGCAATTTGGATTAGATATTATTAACTTAGTACACTCAAACTTTGATTATAATACTTTCCAATTAGTCACGGATTCTTTTAGCAAAGTAAGTTAAGTTGTAGTAGGTTATGTTAAGGTTGGTCTGGTCTGGTTTGTGTAATGTATTATAATGCGTGGAGCAAAGACAATATAGGCGGCCTAATATAGGGTAGAAGAATAAGTGACATTTAATTACAGCTTCGTGCGACTATCGATATCAACGTGTTATATGTGAAAATATTTTTTCGTAAGGGTAATATGTTTCTTCAATGTTAATATATATTTTATTATGTGCGATCACTTTATTTTTAGTGAAAGAATTTGTTTTTTGTGAATTGTATTTGTTATAAATGAAAACGATTTTTTATGAAAGTCAATATGATCTACACAAAAGTGCATTTAATTGTAAGCCTTAGAAAAATGTTTTCTCTATATAATCCAAATTTTGCTACGCTTATAATAATATATATGAACTCGAAAGTATTCAATAATATCGTATATATTAAATTTAAAATTCATTTGTCAACTTCTCTTAGTCATAATATAAAATGTGTATTTTAAAATTTTTGATTCTGTGAGTTGAGAGGTAGATCTTGTTCAAACAAAAGAATCTCTCGAATCATAGCATTATTAGAAAAAACTCCTACGCAAGGTTTCTTTTACAAAGTTTTTAGCTGATGTTGAATATTAAAGAAATGGTGCACGACCATTTCTAAATCAATTGATGGAATATAAAGATTAAATTTATTAAATTTGTGGAGTTGAATAATATATTCTATATATGAAAGAGAGACAATTTAATATACTATTAAAATTGATAATTTAATTAATTCACTGACTGTGGTACTATTATCCTTCGTTCTCCTTCCTGCGTACAGTAAAAGGAAACAAACATTTGTCTTCATTTTTAAGTTCATAATTAGAAGCATCGTTTGCCTTAGAAAAAAATAGTCTTGCGATAGAGTTATTCTGAAGATACTTCCCAAAGAAGTAAAACACGTGTCACATTTTGTAGCACAGCCAGAGAAATAACTAAGTCATCAATTTTAATTTTACATTCAAAATGAATTAATGTAAAGTTACCGCCGAATCCACCGAAAAAAACGATGACAAATTAGTGAATTGTAATTGTTTTCAAAAATACTTTTAATACAGTCATATTAACAGTTGAAATATGATGAAATAGATTTTCGTTATTTTTATATTATATTTATCTACTTACTCTATAACGAAAAATATATATTATCTTGTGTAAATATGTGACGCAAAATACATGGGTAAAGCAACAATAACTTTCATTCTTGTGTAACTTAATATATTCATATTTTTATCATATAAGAATATAATGCTTTTATGTAAATATTAAATCTATTTTTACAAGTAATTTACACCAATCTTTAAGGCTCGTTGACAACGATCTAACTAAATAAGTCTTAACATTTTGGTAAACAATGCTTTATTGTTTGTTTATAAAGAAACGCTAGACAAGAATTCTGCGAGGAAGGTACAATAATTAAACACAGTACTTGTGTCTTCATCTAATAAAGGCGAAACTTTCGTACAATAAATGGACTTTCTGAAGAATTTTACAATTCTCGGTTACTTTGAACTTTTTTGAATTGAAAAGTCAAACGTCTGACAACTTTTGTCCGTTTCGAAATGTATAAAGTTATTCATACAATTTTGATATTGTACAAACATATTGCTATTTTTTAATAACAATGTACTGAATAAATCGTATCTAACAGACTGTTATTAAATTAATGAATGAAAATAACGGATATTAAAAAAACAATTATAAAATTAACGAATTTCTAAACATATACATTTTAAAGGCCTGCATTTATTGGGTAAATAACTATTTCAAAGTTTGGTCAATAAATTTAACAAATGGTCAGTATTCATTGCTCAGTTTAAAAATAAACGATCAGATATTCATAAAAACGGTCAATTTTGTCATTACAACCTAACCTAATCTAACCTAACCTGACCATTTGACAATTATTTGCTGACCAACCTGATTAAACTGATAATTTATTATCTGACCGTTTACCGAATTAGTTACTGAGGTTGCATTACATCACAATATGAACTTAAAAAAAAAAAGTAATAAATTATTAAACAACAAGTCATATCATTTTCGCGAATTACAATATAATATTTCTGTCATGATTTATTTGTCAACCTGGAACGCACCACACACACATACACTTTCTCCTTGTTATCTCATGCGCAGAAAGAGAGTGTATGTTTTAGAGCGTAAGTTTTGAGTGAATTTTTAAGCAACTCTACATACACTTTCTGCGTATTTCGAGCAATTGCTGAAATTTGTCACTGCCGCTTTGTAATAATTTCTAGAATAGTAAGAATTATTAATTGTTTCAATAAAACAAGAGTATTGAGAAACGGTTTTGCTCGATAAAAAGCATTCAGCATTAATTCAGATACATTTTTTTATATAATTGGTATACTTAGAAGATACATTTCTGCAATAAAACAAAGAAATTATTGGAATGGGTACCCAAGTGATTAATCTTAATTAATACTGGTTTTCTATGAAAAATAGTAGTTGAGCTCCATCAAAATAAAGCAACATAAAATTTAATTTTCTCTTTAAAAGCCATAGAAATATACGAAAACAATTTATTGAAGCCAGTATTTATATTATAAAACACATTTCTAAATTTAAGATATTCTTTTTCAATGTCTATATTTACCTCTTTTAATTATTAGGCACAGAGATGAAATTAATTACGTTTTAGATCTAACGACGTAAACTAGTATAAAGATCCGAACCAAAAGAAATATATATATTATTTTTACTTTTAGTAAATACACATAAAATAATTTGAAATATAAAAAAAAAATACTTTCATAACATAGAAACTCGCGTGGTTTTTTGCAGAAAGCCAAATTTACCCTTGCAAACATATTATGTTGTAGATTTAATAACGGTGAAATATTTAATATGTTACACAAAAAAAAACATCAGGTATTTGTTTATTTATTCGTGTGATATTGCAAACTCAATTGGACATAGTCCTTATTTTTCCCGAATATAAAGTGGCGAATGGAAATAACCAAATTCTTGACTTCAAATTACTAGACGAGGCAATTCATAAACGGCCACCGTGATTTCGTTGCCAAGCTCCTTGAGCTTGGCCTTTTAATGGATAGACGAACATGCAAAACTGGTGCTACAAAGCAGTATACTGGCCACATCACACTGGATTGGACCCATCGGCCACGCTGACTTAATGGCGAATAAGGGAAATTACCATGCGTTTCAAAAATTTACGGCTTCATACGGAAAATGAGTATACCTCAACTCGTAAAAGCTTTTCGTTTATGTAGAAGGATTGATTTTCTGCACACTTAAGTCCATGCCACAAAATCTTGGACATTTGCTCCAAAGACACTAACAATTAAGGAAAAAAAATGTGGATACGCTTAATGTTTGTTACGCCACGGGATACTGTCGTATAAAATTAACGGATGGGAAAGCAGTAGTGAGTGGAGGAATGCAAGATATTCTTATCCTAGCCCTATTTTAATATACCCTGTATCTAAATATATAAAAATGAAGATTTGTTTGTTTGTTTGTCCTCTATGCATTCCTTTACCATTGATCCGAATTCAATCAAACTTTGGTGAGTTGTTGTGTGCACACCTGCAAAGGTGTCTGAAGAAAAAAAATTAAAATCTAAAATCTAAGAAAAAATCCAAAAAATAATCAAAATACGTACAACTAGCGACATCTCTGAACCAGACGAAATAAGGATAAGGAATTAAAATCTATTAAAAATATTTCGTACTATGTTCGGGTCATGAGCCAGCCAAAAGGCAATAGTTTTCATGACTTAAATAATTTATTTCAGATGTGCTTTGGAAAAATGGAAACGGTAACATTATCGTTTGAAAAGTATAAATGAATTAGTATATTAAAAAATAAATCGGGCTTTTTTTGGGATGAGAAAAATAAATCTGGGCTTCGGGTCAGGTTCGAGTAACAAGTGTGATATTGAGACTCGGGCTCGAGGCTGGTTATTTTATGAAATTTCAGCACGTGCAGAGAATTAAAACACAAACCCTTTCTTTCTTTGAGTGGCATTGCAACGCATGCCGGGTACTCACTAGTTTTTAATAAAGTTTAAGCAACCGAGTAGCACGCAGTTTTCGTAGTAAAATTCTGTTAAAATAAATTCAATTAGGAGTCGGTATGTGCCATATTGGGAACAGACATGATATAATAAAATGCTTATACCGATATTGATATTTGCAATACCGGAATAGATATATTCGTTCTGTATTGCAATCTTAATACTATGTAGCCATAAAATTAAGTGTTTACACACAAAAAAAAAACAAATAATACGGTTGCCTTTTGTTTCAAAACCAATAATTGTGTTCTATTTTCAAATGTTAGTTCCCAAGTGATGTGAAACTATATTGAATTATTTATTAATGTGTCAGAAATGTCTCCGAACAGCTTGCCCTTTATTAACGTCAAAGGAAAGAGAATTTTCCCGATGGAAAGAGAAAACTCTAAAGAAAGGGAGAGAGATGTATTACCATGAGAATAGAAAACATTACAGCAAGATGCTTTATAAGTTGTAGAGGAATAAATTTTCTCATTGTTATTCAATATTGTTTCCCTTTTGTTTCGTAAGCGGTCCAGAACTGCTGAGTTTTCTTGTGGGCGTCTTTGAAAGGAGCTTAGTAATTTACAAACAAGTTTAATATTGTTTAATATTAGTACTTATTAGAATCACATAATATAAATATATGTAAATAGTTAAATTAGGCAACTAATTATTTGGTCAGTAACTGGTTCGATAAATGGTCAGTAAGAATTAAAAAATGGTCGATAAACAATTGCCAAATAAATAATAGTTAGGTTTGGCTTAATTAAAAAACTGACTTTTAATATAAATATCTTACCGTTTAATTTAATAATCAACTATTTTATATATATATTTTTACCATGTCCGCTCCCAGTGTGGAGTATATGACCTCCTAATGGAGGTATCTCAACAGAAGTTTTCTACGAAAACTGCTTGTTAGTCAGTTGCTCAACCTCTCTTTTTCGAAGAGAGCAGGGATAGATGGATTCGACTAGGACACGACTAGTGGTCAGCTAATCGTTCTCGCTAAGCCACATTTTTTAAATCGGATGAATGGGAGGGAATTTTAGACATCACAAACATTTATGCCTACAAACAATAATCAATAAGCCGATTGAAAAATTAATTTATGGAACTGTCCGTACCGAGGTTTGAACAATAGACATCCGTGACCGTAGCCAACGACGTTGATCACTGTACCACCGACTTGGCATTTAGTTTTTTAATAATAGTTTAGTATTTGTATAAATTATTAGCCGTTTAATTTAGTAACTGACCAAAAATATACTGAACATTCATGTTTACGTCGTATGAAAACGAAATCTGTAACGGCTGTCAAACATCGGGTGATATCCAACAACTACCAAAACATGGTTTCTTCCTGAAACAATAAGTTAGCACCTACTGAATAGTTATAGTACTTAATTTTTGATAAATTACTAATTATTTAATTAAAAGTCTATCTATTTAGTTAGATATTCTGTCAATATTAGAGCGACAAAAATTGGCAACGAGAGAAGAAAGTGGGCGGCACACGAATAACAATAATAAAGGCACATGAAACATAACACCATACGTCATATCTTTATGTTTCCGACCCCATGGATAAGTGTATAGCATATGATGCTTGCGTTGCAATTTAGGATAAATCGATAACATTATATTGTGGTCGGTGAAAGAGGGTTTCGGTTCATGCCATAATCCCTTCTTCATGCCTCCCCATCAATATGAAAGCGCATGAGAGAATTTATGCTCGCAGGAAATCCTTTTGATAATATTATGGAACCAAAACATGTTCTTATTATTGGGTATGATCAGAAATATTCAATCTTCTTCACATCCAATGCTTTGTCTCAAAATTGAAATTGTTTAGGAAAGATAAAAACTGTTTTTTTCGAAAAAAATATATGGCTAGTTGCGTTATGAATCTTTGAAATGCATTCTTATAAAATGTCATGTTTCCAGATACAGGATTATACGTAGCGAATGTCAATATAATAGTAGCTTACATCAAGTAGGAGGGTCAGAATTTTTAAGCCTAAAACCAATGTAAAATGATCCTTTCAAAAAGTGGTAAATTTATTTTTATAATTTACATCATTTGGTCAAGACCTGGTCTGTCGTCTTTAAAACGAGATCCAATCATTAATTCACTTTCGTATTTTTTTAGGGTTACTTCAATTGGCCAAAACGCCATCGATATCATATAATTGTTATACCGATAACTTACAAAAGAATAACAATTGTTTTTTTTCCAAAATAGAGCATTTAAAATGTTGATGACTTGTGAGTCATTTCAACTGTAGCTGTTATGTCAGAGGTGATCGTAATTCGTTTACATAACTTCTCTTATCGGAGCAAGAACGAGTAGTTTACCACTCTCTATACCTCGTTTCGAATTCGCCTTTCAATGAAAAGACTGCCATATTTTTGAAATCTTTTAAAAATTCAACGCAAGAATGTGTATATTTGAGGATTTGACTGATTTGGCGATTAAATTAATATCATAATGGACTTTGAACGCTTTACCAGAAAAAATGACTCGTTTCTTAACAATTCTTATGAAAAAATCATTTTGGATTTTCAATGTTTACTCTTTAGGTCGATGATACAGAAATCGATTTTATTATAATGGGAAAAACATGGGTATCTACAGTTTTCTCGACTTATTCTAATTCACCAACTACTGAAGTGAGGCGGCAAGGATAAAACCGAGCTGATTAATTAACCACTATCTGTCCTTAAAGAAGTTGTTAAATGACTAATTGATAAATAGTTAAATCTATTTAATCTATTTAATGTAATTATGCAATCGAAATAATATAACAGTCTTACCAAGTGATTGATAAATAGTTTTGTTTAAATATGTAGCATGTTCTTATTCTCCATACCATTACCGAACGGATAATAATATTATTATATTGAGTGAAATCTAGATAAATTTTATTAAGTAAATGAAAAGGGATTTGAAAAGTTGATTGATGAACAGGTATGTTTAAAAATATACTGTTGAAATATATCATTAAACCAGGATTAATGGTTTGTAATTCTCATATTGATATATTGAGCAAAAGTGTATTATATCATTAATATCACTGTGTAAGGCTATATAATATTGTAGGGTTATGATCTAGTGCATATGTGGCCAACGCGCGGCCCGCGAAACTGAGTAAAACTTAAATGTCTTGTTGTATATTTTTATGCACATCAAAATATTTCCAAAATACTTGGTTAGTTTTTTTGAAAAAGCTTTCATGAAAGTTTCTTCTATATTCGTGTTAAGAAACGATCGTTGAGCTGATTTTGTTTTGTTTTATTATATTTAAAAACGTAATATCGATCAGTACCTAATAACAAAAGTAATCAAAAATTACGTTTCATGAGTTTGAAATTTTATTGTGTCATATTTTAAGAAAAAAAGTCATGATAACTGCCTTTTTTGAAATACTTGCTATTAGAGGACAATACATTCTATCTGCTGACATTACTAACTCGAAGCAGTACAATTTTTAACAAACGTCTCTTGCCATTATATGAATGAAGTATTTTTCTTTGCTTTGCATAGTTATATAAAATGATTGTGAAGTTTGTGGCCTGGCAAGAAATATCACTTCAAAAATATGGCCCGGCTGCTGAAAAGGTTGACCACATGTGATCTAGTATTTAAGATAAAATGGATCTCATTGTAATGTGAAGTACATATTTCAAACACAATAGTACGACTATGAAATATTACAGCAATTGTCAAGACAATTTACAATGATGCGATGTGAACAGAGAAAGGGGATAATACACAATGTGAGATTTCGTTTCAAGGTCGGGTAGATCTATCACTTTATCTCCACAGATTTCAAGCTTCTGACGTATTAACTTGCGTAGGCGGCTCTGGTTTATGGGGCGGCGTGACACTACTTTATGGGCGGGGGCGGACACTGGCTTAGACTCTGAAAGTCGCCCTTCCGCCTTACAACTCTGCCACTAATATTGACAGCTCGATAGCGTGACAAACAACAATACTGAACTCGCCGTTGGAGCAGGTCGATCGGTTAAACATTTACCCAAAAGTTTTATAGAACTAGGGCGGTTAAGTATGAACTTGCGATAACAGTTTGGCCTCAGGGTATCGTTTTAGATGGAATTGTGACATAAAAGACAGCCATGTTGTTCAATTATTAGATAAAGCGAACACAATCGTGCATACTTTATATTCACATTGTTATTTAATCAATTGAATACTTCGATGTGGTAAAATATTCATTTTATGTAGTCGGTCGGCTCTGTCTCTCAGTTGAATGGACCACGCTGTTGGGAATTGTCTTATTTGGTTGTCTGTTCGAGGGTTCAACTACCCGATTGAGCACTTTCACAAATTTGATTGTCGCACTTCGATTTCTGGATTTTTATCGAAATACATCTTTGTTTTTTTTAATCCATTCTACTTAGAAACCTCTTCTGCTACTTCAGCTTGTAAAAAAAGTTTCGAAAGAGCGATTAGTTGTATTGTCCAATCACTGTAACTCTTACCTTTCCACATGTGAAGAGAAACGTTCAACGACTTTTATTTGCTCCTTTATTAGTCCATTATGCTCCATGTATAATAATTTTTCAGCGGCGATGTATAATAATTGTTAACTATTTTGTCTTCTCCCTTAACCCTATTTACCCTATATCTCCCTATTTTGTTAACTCTCTCTCACCCATCCAATCCTAAAAACGGGACGTACCAAGTGCGATTAACTAACCACTAGTCCTGTCCTAGCCTTATTCTTCTATCCCTACTCTCTTAGAAAAAATAGGGCTTAAGCAACTGAGTAACACGCAGCTCTAGTTTAAAACTTCTGTTAAAATACCTCCATTAGGAGGCCATGTGGCCTCCACATGCTCCACGTTGGGAGCGCACATGATAAAAAAAATGTGAAAAAATCATTGATGTGACCGTCAGTGTGAGGCCTAATAAAATCTTAAATAAAAAAGAAAGTTAATTAAATGCTTTACATTGATTTTTTAAAATTTATTTGATATGTTTGAAAAGAACATCACAAATACTCTCGTTCAAAATCTCGAATTTTAAATTGAAAGAATCATCTTATATATAATAGCTCAGACCGCTCTGTAGACGTTTTATTATTATCACTTGTAGGCATGAAATTATCTCATGACCTAAGCGTTCGCGGTGTATACATAAAATCAAATGTTATGCAATGCACACACAGTTCCGACATACTAGCCACTTTAGACATTTAGTATTTCAATTTCAACACCGTCACCTATGACGGGTACGGTTAATGTAGTATTACCAACATTACTTGGCCGCCGCCGAATTTGGAACAAGAATTATCAGACTAGAATAAATTTCTTCAATTGCGGTTTTATGCAAAATAAATATACATATCTACTTTTAATAACCGTCGCTAAAATATCAGTTTTGAATTTTATTGAAATTTCAGTTCTGGTTGAGTATAGCAACGTTCATGATGCAACGGTGGCGCCCTCACTAGCGCCTAAGTTAAATTAGTAAATCTATAGTCATTTGATAATGACAGTGCAAAGATTTGAATACAGAACATTTACTTTTCTCACTTATTTACGAATTAAAATTACATCGACGCTTATCTATGTTCTCTAGTCTCTGGTGATTAAAACCTTTCAAAACGTAACTATTCTTTTAGAAATAATTGCTACTCAACAGTCCTCACAGTTCCATGACTGTTATTCATACCCTCATGGTTATGAACCTAACGCATGATTCGGTTGTACAATTTAATCTAAAAACGCATATTTTATAAAAGCATAAAGTGTTACAAAATATATTGCGGACATTTATGAACGTTCCGTGCCGAATATGTGTTCCGAAAGGTGCTTTGGGTAATTAAATAAAATATTTAAGTTGAAACGGAATCGCGGCAATTAGCGATGACTCGTGTTTGATGCCCTCTAATTACCTGTGTTCCTTAATAATTTCGTGTTAATTGCTCTCGCGAAGCTTAAATAAATACGTGTTTGGATATTTTTACATGAGTGAAGAATTTTCCTTTGTTATAATATATGTGATTATTAGCCGTTTTCACTAGACGGCAGGCAAACGGATTGCGAATGAAAATCTTTTGAAACTTATGTTTTATTTTCTACAATCATCATCAGTCATCATTAATATTTGTCAATCTACTGCTACATGAAAGCCTCCTCATGGATTTTACAGCATATTCGGTGTGCTCTACCTTGCGCCAACAAGCATTTCATTACTTCGTATGTTACATTATCGACATATTTAGGATACCAATTTATTTTTATACGGTTGTCAGGTTTCCGAATCTAGAAACTCTATCTTTCCAGAGTGCTCTACGTTGCACCCACCACAACCCCCTGAAAATGTATAGCACTTACTCAGTGAGTTCACATCTGAGCATTTGTGCGCAATATGAGTCATGATTTGTTCAGGTGTACAGTTTAATGATTAGTTTTCGAGCGTGGCTACGGCTCCACATCTGAGAAAATCATTACCCATAGCTCGCACAAATGCTCAAATTTGGACCCACCATCAAGCGCTATAAAATGATTGCCAGGAGTGTTTTGGGAGTAGTCGCCGAAAAAATGATTATGTAGCCATTAAGTTTATTTTTAATCGCGTGATAAGCCGTGTGTTTCTTTACAATCTCATCGCGTAACCAAATATAGCCCTCTTGAGCCCAAATGCTCTATTTTTTAATTTTTTTGAATTTGCATACGTGCGTTCTGGAAGACAAATCACTTGAAAGCTCGAAAGCGAACCTATAATCGAATAATTTGGCAAAAATGGAAGAAGTATTTCGTTTACATGAGTTATGTTACAATTCATATCTATTGCAGCATCACTGCATCGTCAGAAATAATGATGCCAATATAGTTATAGACTATGTCACATAATTCTTTTATATTGCTCAATACTTTTTGTAATTGATGAGCTTGATTCAAGAACCACTTAACCCCCCCGTAAGCTTGTTATGAGATATTCAGTGTTAAACATTTTAAAACAATCTCTTGCTCCTGTAATATATATTTACATATTTTTGTTTTTGATATAATATTTTTGCGTTATTCGGCTCTTAAAATAATGAAAAAAATAGTGTTTTCAAGGATTTATGAAAATGATCACATGTCTAAATCATGTAAAAAAAGTGGCCGCGTAATCTTTGATTAATGAACATCTTGCAAGGTGTCCCAACTTAAATTACTATAGCGTGCTCTATTAACTAAATAAAGATACAATTTTTGAACGGAAAGTAGCCAAGATATGAGTCTTGCTAAATACATCATGTCAGGAAAAACCACTTAAATGATTTTAAGTCGTCTTCCATCAAACTCCTCAATTTATTACTAAATAATTCTATATCGTATATATAAGTATAATGCAGTTTTACTAAGTGAATTTTAGTTCAATCAACCAGTAATGGAAGCCCAATCTAGTATCCATTTTTTCATTGTTATAATATTTAAAAATAACAACGGTAGCATAAAATAAATTTTGTATCATAAGGAAACGTTATTTTACTCTTGAGTCATTGAAATTCTTTTAGTTTCCAACAGTTAAAGCATTGAATTTTATATCGATTACAAGATAAAATTATAAAATAATTAAATCTATTACGAAACTGAAATTATTTGTCTCTTCCAGTAACATTACTTAACAGGGTAATAGTATAGTTAATTATTATTGCTATCTGCTTATACGTACTGTGAGAAATAATAAGACAACTGACAAAGCAAAGTCAAATTTGGCAAAGAAACATTCCCCTGATTATTGCTGAATTTATTTGTGATGCAAAAAATAAATCGTTATTTTTTTCATTATCACAAATTGGCAATTCGAAATGAAAATCAGAACGAGTTTCGTTTATCGGCAGCACTCAAAGCGCAAATTTCCAGCTCCCCCAGTCAGATTTGAGATCGCTCCGACTCCATCGAAATTGTTCGCCCCACCCATGCTCTGCCGGTGACGCTTATTACGAGTTTTGCCTCCGCCACTGGAATTATGTAAGGGCGCATGATTTGTGCGCGTTCTAGATGAAAAAGTTTTATTTTATTATCTATATAAATATTTTGTCGCCACGTCCGTTCGCAATGTGGAGAATATAGATTATCAATCTCAACAAGTTTTCTACAAAAACTGCGTGTTACTCAGTTGTTCAGAGTAAAGATAGAGCTTGAAAACGACCAGCTGTTTTAGATAATCGCTCAAAACATGCCTTGTTATTAGGATCGGATGGGCGACAGGAAAATAAGACATTAACACAAGAGTACCTTGGTATCAAATTCGGACAAACGCCACATCCCACGAAAGTCATGTTTTTATTGTTTGTGCAAGTGATGATCTTTTCAAAAAACTTATTAAAAATATCAGAATTCAACGGTTTCATATAAATTTTTGAGCTTAAAGTTCATATATTGTTTCAAAAGCGGACACTCAACATTCATTTTCGCGCATTGAAACATCGTCCACACATTGACCAATCACAGAGATAGAATTTACTTTAAACTGTCATGGCTGCCGGGCTTGATACAGTGTGGAATATCTATGAAATGACAAATCATCTCTGCTGTACATTTTAATAGATGGTTTATGTCCTACTTTGATACTAATGTACTCGACAAATCCATAAATCGACTGAAAATCAATCCATGCTAGTGCCCATGCTGGGATACGAAACTATAGACACCCTAAGGGGAGCCAACGACATTTACCGCACGGCTGCAAGCCAACTAGTTATAGTTTAAGGCTCGTTCGTAATCGTCAATTGAAATTGATATATTAGTCTCCAATGCTGTGGGAAAATAATATCTCAAAAATGTATAACCTACGATTATTCTACTGTAACTATTTCTACAACTTAGCGTTGAGAGTTCTGTTCTAATGGTATGGATGTTTGTGTTGTGTTTTCTCCCAGAGTTGATATCGAGTGACTTTGTTATATTTATTCAATCGACAGCTTTACTTTAATTGAATTAAAAAATCTTGAGCATTATACATGTTTATTGATTCAATTTAATAAAAAAATACATTACAAATTTTAATATCGTGCTTTGTTAGGGAAAATGAGTAATTTTTATTTAATCTCACTTTTAGAGCAATACTTACACAACATATCTTATATTTAATAGCCCAGAACGGTTTGTAAGCGTAGATGTAGATGTTTTATTATTATCACATACACATGTAAGCTTGAAATTTGTCATGACCTAAGCGTTAGCGGTGTATATAAACGATACACACAGTTAGAACGTGACGCGAATTCCGAGACAAACAAACAACAATCAGTCCGTCAGTATGCCGGGCGTTCCCATTAGTTTTTAATGTTCAGCCTTCGATGTACACACATTGTGAACTGTAAATCGAACAACAAGATTCTACGATAAAACCAATTAAAATACTGGCAACCCTGCTGTTACAAATCTTCACCCCAAGATGAATGAAATTGGGGTGAGATTGAATAGGTTCCTCTTTCTGGTTCGCCGGTTCGTCGCAGCATGGTGTTGGCGCTTTCGTACTGTGGTTTGCCAAAGCTTTCACAGTAAGTTATCGTTTAAATCGGAGCTTTTGTTTTTGTATTAAAATCGTTGATAACAGGTTGATGCTGTATTTTCAAGTACAATAACGAGTCCTTTGCGTTATCTGATAATTTAAAAATATTATGTTAGGCAAATTTAATGCGAAACATTAAAAATAATTGTATTATGCAGGTTTACATTAAATATTAAATTAATGTTTATATTATTAATGATAGTAAGAAGAGCCTGTCTTCTTCAAGATTTTTTACCACGTCTTGCTGTACCCATGGCAGCGACAACTTGAAGATTCCTCAGGACTTAATTCATTTACCAAAACCATTAATGTATAGTGCTCGTAAAAAATGTTTCCGGTCCTCTGGAGATGCATTCAAGATACATTTTTCGTTTGGGTCAGAAAAAAATTAATTTTGACAGTATGTAAGATATTTGACCTATATTTTATCAAACGCAAACGGAACAAAAGTTACGAGAGAAAAGAACCTGCTAAATCTCGTATTGCCGGGATTAAGCATATATATATATAATGTGTATAATAAAAACAGAATTATTTGGCAAAAATTATTTGTATAGTCGGGCCTTTAACCGAGTGGTAAACGTCGTTGGCTTTGCTTACGGGTTCTCACGATTTCAAAGAACAGTACGGAAAATTTCATAAACTGTTTTTCAATCAATTTATGGAATAAGTTTTCGAAGGCATTGATGTCTGTGATGTGTTAAATTCCCTTCAACCTAACTTAAAAAAGGGGGTGCAGTGGGAGCGATTATCTAACTACTAATTCTGTCCTATCCCTATTCTTAAATCCTTACTATCTTCAAAAGAATTGAAGTTGAGTAAATGAGTAACAAAAAGTACTCCTAGAAAAATTCATGTGTAGAAAAACTCTATTAGGAGTCTATATGCTACACATTGGAAGCGGATATGGTTAAATAAAAATGTTTCTTAGTTTTTTTCTATAAGAAAATACAATATAAAACCCTCCCGTATTGTAAAATAACTATAACTATTATATACCATAACCAGTGATGTGCTGCTATGGGTTCGCACCACCTCTGCCGAGTTGGTTGTTACAATAATTTTGGTTCGGAGAGCTGGTTCTTACAATACGGACATTTTTTAATTATCGTAATTCCGAAATCGAATTTTTACAGGATCACAATACTTGATCCGATATGGATAAATTACACAGTTGCGGCCGTGAATATTAGGATTTTAAGTGAAGTTATTAGGTTCAAAATAAATGTAAATGATTTTAGAGATTATATTGATACTGTTTTAAGAGATAATCGCGATGAACTTCCCGAAACGGTCAGAAAAGCAAAAGATATTATTATTACAATTTTTGCAATAAGCTCTGCAGAGGTGGAAAGAGGATTTTTGTTAATGAATACTATTTGTTCAGAAAAAAGGGCAAATTTAAGTATTCGACATATATCAGACTTGATGACGATTAATTTGATAGGTCTTCCACTGACTTCATCTGGTTCCACACCATTCGTTAAACCATGACTAATAAGTCACCGTCACAGAGCAAATGATGTAAATAAATAATTTTTTAGTTTTAAAATTTTCCTTTTTAATTTGAAAAAAAATTGGAGGTTGATGTTTACCAAGTTGCTAGCCAGTTGATAGAATTTTAGCAGCACATCACTGACTATAACTATAACTGTTGTATCATTGTAACAAAACAAATATGATCTACGAAATCCGGTACTAAATTGCAACATAAAGTCCGCTTAGGGATTTCCGGGTAATAAACATAAATAAATAAATAGATTTTGGGGGCAATAGCTTGATGAAGACCCCAAGCTGGCCAAGGAGTGATTATATAACTTGCTTCTTTTCACAGCACTGAATACAACATCCACTTCATATCAAAAACATCCCTTCAGAAATCTGGTACTGATGTGAATTACAAATACTCTCTCGTCGTTTCCTTTTCATTTATAATCCTTGATGTCATCTCGTAATAGTCTGTAGAAAATTTGTTTGAATCTCCGTCTTTTAATCATGTTGCCGAGCCCATACTACGTAATTCGTACAAAACTAACTGAAAGCTCGGGAATTAATTATTTATTTCGCTGTTTAAATGAAATTTCCAAGAGCTTCCAAAGAATCTTTTGTTTAATATAAATCTGTGCAGGAATTTAATTTTACGAATTGAAGTCTTAAATGTTGAGAGAAAAATATTTTTTTGGAAGTTAGAAAGAAATTATTTATTTTTGTAAAATATGGAGAATTATGTGAAATATATATCAGTAATCCCAAACACAGTTCACTAAATTCGTCACATTCTCGCTTAAATAGATCGAAGAATATGAAAGGTATCGACTCTGCAAGCAAAATGGCTACGGCCAGTCTTCATATACACCGTCAACAAACACAAGAGCAAGCGCGTAGCAGCATATATTTGTGTAATACATAGGGTTGATGATTGGTACTGTGTATTGGCAGTTCAACGCTGAAATTCTAAGAAATTCTATCGAGAGCTCTTTTTAGAAAAATGTTTTCATATGTTCTACTTGACATTTTCATTATCTGTTGCCTAATTTCTCTACCTAAAAGTTTTAAATATTTTTTAAACGCCCAAAATGACGAAATAATGTCTTGGACATGTAAAAATAGTCAGCGCGATCATTGGATTAAAGACTTTTTTTTATTATTTTACCGAATAATGTGTAAGATATTTACGTTACCATATTAACAGCAATTTTATGAAATGACACACTCTTCCATTGTAGTATTAGGGATGAACTGATATAAATCCATTGCACCAAATATAATGCAAACCAAAGCGCGACAAAGCAGATAAAACGAACATTGCGAACACTGAACTCCCTCAAGTGTACAGAAGAACATCATCAATAAGACGATACGCATTCGTAATATCTGATACATTATACTAAACTACCGGCCAGGTCTCCCCTCTGTTTGTTGGCCAGTGACTCATCCAATTCGATAAGAAGAATATTCATCCCCCAGTGAAGGCAAAATGGCAACCAGGATGCGAATTTAATATCGCTCCGCAGATCGTATTAGTTTGTTGAGTGGCCGCAGTTTGGCCACCGAGGTTGCATTTTAGTATCACTTTTATGGTGGAGAAATGTGCTTTATCTTGGATTAAGTTATGTACTTATTCTTGCATTTTATACGTCATGTGGTGTCGTTCCTTATGGTTTATTTAACAATACTTTGTACGCTGATCATGCACATTTTGTCTTCGCCACGTTTCGACACGTACGTTTGTCAATTTTGATCGACCGTTTGCCACCTTTTACTCTTGATATTTATATAATTCTAGAGGTGAAGAAAATAAGTGATTTTTACTATGAATGCCTTGTACACAACTTCTAGTTGTTTTTGATAACATTGTTTTCCTTTTCTTATGAAAAATAATTTTATTATAGCAGAATTTGTCGTATAAGAAATCAAACAAGGGTTTTAAAATATTCAAGAAGTATTCATTTTTGCAATGTTGAGAGAAATCCAGACTGTGATAATTTTTAAGTGGGTATTATCTTCCAAGCAGAAAATAATATATATGTAGCCCTCATACTCCTTCGTTAACGCTAAGTTGTCAAAGATGTGCTTTGAGTTATTTACACAATTTTTTTCCCTCTTTTTAAGTTCTATTGACAGACGTATGTACGCGAATTCATTTGAATGAAAAAATTCTGATGGCAAAAAAACAAGCTAGAAATATAATTTTAAATTTTATTACATTCTAAATTCAAATACATTCGTTGCTCAACACTTTGTGATTGAAGCAAAATTTTGAATGAATTTATTTTTTATACTTACGCTTTTAACAGAAAGATGGTAATATTATCTGAAGTTTTATTAAAAAAAACAATAAGTTAATCGATCTCATGGAACTGGAGTTGAATTATAAAATCTTGATCGGATCTTCACGTAAATATATAAGTCAAGATCATGGTGTAAGAAGTACAAGGTGAGCTGGATAAAAGGTGACAGTCGCCATTTTTGAATTTGTGACGTCACTACGTGCTTATCCAATTACAATGTACTATGTTTACAACGGTGTTTTGGCGACAATACAAATTTGATTCGTCAAAGTGACGTCACATATAATATAAAAACAACGATCCAGTTCACCTTGTATTTCTTACACCATGAGTCAAGGTGCAGAAAAAGCCCTTTCAGATTCAACGCTTGCTGGACGACGAGCACTCATTAATTTGTTGTACCGTTATGTAATTCAAAACCTCTTTTTTTGCCTTTTTAACACTTGTATTTTAGACTTTAAATAACAGCCAACATACCAGAATCTCGGTCTCAAAAATACCTGTATGTTATCGCTAGCTGTGGTATTATTGTTTAGGTAATTATGTTAAAATTGTGAAATTACTATTTGAATTCAATCATTTATTGGACTTTTAAAGACAACCGTCACTTGGTAAATATTATTACAGTGAAAGATTCCATTAAAATGAATATTTATTTTTAAATTAATTATTCTCAACCGGCAAGTAAGAGAATAGTGATGACGTTTGAGTCATTTTACAAACTTGAATATTGACGTTAATTCTAAATGACACGCCGTTACAACAATATTTAGCAATGAAAACTTTTTAAGTAGATGCCATTAAACCGATGATTTAGCTTTGAAATTTATCAAATAATTCAACAGATATTACGCCTCGAAAATACACAAGTTTAAACCCATCTCGAGATCCCTGCAGAATTTGACAAAACTTTCGCGGGCGAGAACTTTGTGACTTATCATTTTCCCTTTTACTCTAAAAATAAGCAATCTTCTGTTGATTGTCTATCACAAAGAGGACTCTTATCTTTTGAATAAAACAATTAACGCTCCTGGGAATGTCTTAAAGTGGGGAGATATTGCTTTTTATGTTATTTAATAACGACAAACTCCGCTTGTTAATGAAATGAAAATTCTTTTTCGGTTTCGAATTTATTTCGTCAATTTTACTTTCCACTTCCTGATTTTATTCATTCGTGCGTCTTGATTAAAAACACGTTTACAAAACCAAGAAAATATTTTTATTTCTCAAATAATTTCTATATAACGGCATTATACCGCATCCTTTATACATATTTATTTCAAAAGGTCGTTGACATTTTAATAGATAATTTCTCTGCAATTAGTATGTTAATCTGTTAATTCAATATTTCATATTCGATTAAGTAACTGTTTTTATCATTACTTATATATTTTTAAACCATATCCGCTCCCTACTCGGAGCATATGATTATCACAAGCTACCTCCAAGATTCACTGTCAGTTCCGCCAGTCTTCTTGCTTCATCCCAGAGTTACGTAGCTCCACCGAGTACATCCTATGGATGGTAATCAGCGGAGAGAAGCAGGATTCAGGATACCCTGGGGAATCCGAAGCATCAAGCCAAGTTCATCGCCGCTTTTTTATTTTGGACGTCATAAAGGCCTGGTCCGTCCTCTCTCTGACCTCTGAGTTTCAGACGAAGTAACATTAAATTGTTTAATCAGTACAAAAAAATGTTGCATTTTTACCTTATTAGAATATCAATAATCTATAAAATAATGCCAATTAAATTAGAAACAACATTTATTTCAAATGTTTTTTATGCTCTTTGTGTATTTAAGATCAATGTTTCATAATCTTTTTACATCCGAGGACCAAAAAAAATAATTTTTTTTTTGGCCAATCATCAACATTGGAATAAAATAATAAATATCTATTTAATTGATTTTTATTGAAAACAATTAATTTTGTTACACCATATACTTGATATTTTATTAATTGAAATTTAAGAAAATTTTTGGCCCACTCAAAAATCGAACCTTGAGAATAGCTTTAGACAATTGCGTTATAATTAAAATGAATTCTACCTCTTTACAATATATATATATATATAAAGAATACATAAAAAAGAAAACTGTATCTAACGGTGTTTAAAAATTACATTAAACAGTGATATGAATTTCTACAATGTCAGCTAATGTTCGTTACAAGGAATTTTAATGTCTTGACTTTTTAAGACATATCGCACTTGCTAAGATATTTATCGTGGCAATTAAAGTCTACATACACCCCTACCACGCGGCCGAATTATTTCGCGTCGTAATAAATGGGCCACAGCCCTTGCCTTGGGTATTATTAGTGGGGCCGGATAGGCCGGCCCTTATACGCAGAGTATAATTTAGGACATTCGGAACAGAAAGGTTGAAATATTTCGACTACGACTATATATGGCAGTAATGAAGAGTGCATATTAAAGGCAGGTAAACAATCTTTAAACGAAAATAAAGTAATGCAATAGTCACTCAGAATTAAATGTAGTACTATATAATAGTACTCCCTATGGTATATGCAGTGGATGAAGTTTCAAAATGGCACACTTTTTACAATCCTGTCTTCAGTTGTTTTTGTTGTTTTATCCCATTACTATGAAAATCTACATATATATAAATGAATGTTTCGTATGCGTTCCTATACTATTCATCCGATTGTGATGAAACTTTGGTGAGTTATTGTGTGCACACGCGCGAAGGTTTCTGAAAAAATTAACCTAGAACAAATATTTAAAAAAAAGAATTAAATAGCTACAAACAACGACATTTCAGTTCGTGTGTGACATAACAAGGGGTGTTAATTGTATAATTCGAATAGCTGGTCTTGAATGGAAAATTTTAAGGAGAATATGTACTGGTGCCACGCATCGCTGTGATTCCGACAGATATGTCAGTCGAATTCAAACGTCTCCAGTTTCGTATTTGCAATGACCATCAATAAAGCACAGGGAAAATTGCTATAATTGTGTGGACTAAATTTGAAAAATCCATGTTTTTCACATGGACAGCTGTATGTGGCGTGATCACGCGTCGGGAAACCTTCTGATTTATTCGTGTACGCACCAGACGGTAACAAAATATCGTGCACCTCAATAAACAGAATTAAAACACTTTTCTTTGAGTGGCATTGCAACGCATGCCGAATACTCGCTAGTAGACAATAAAATCAATTGAGACCTTTTATTTTTTACTAAAACACATCGATAATTATTTTATCAGTAATTATTTTTGAACAAAATACTAACTAAGCGTTTCATAATAATTTGAGTATCTACTATGGCAACTATCAAGTGTTTTTGAATAAAGCATGTCGCAACATGCCACTATTATTAACTCTATTTGAACGGATAGCACGGCACGTGAATACACGGGACCCGGACTCAAAGCACAGTTGACTTGTGACGTGAAAACACGTACGGGCCCAGGACCCAAGGCGTTAAAGTAGATTACACAAGATGAAGTCTATACTGTGTGTCACAGACCAACTATTTACTATGAATCGATATTCGCTCCCAATGTGATATATATGGCCTCCTAATGGAGGTATCTGTATAACAGAGGTTTTTCTACGAGAACTTCTTGTTACTCAGCTGCTCAACCTCTTTTCGTCGAAGAGAGTAGGGATAGAAGAATAGGGTCAGGACAGGACTAGTGTTAGCTAATAACTCTCGCTACTCCCTGTTTTTGGGATTGTGTAGGTGGAAGGGAATCACAAACATTCATGCCTTTAAACAGAAATCCTAAAATCGATTGAAAAATTAATTTATGAAACTTTCCGTACTGGGATTCGAATTAGTGAGATCCGTTACCGAAACCAACGATGTTGACTGATCCGACAAATCATTTGTAAAAGCTTTTTACTTGATATTAAAAGTAGATTAAGTGAAATAATCTAGAAAATCTTTTAATGATGATTGCTCAATTTAATGCATTAATCTTATATGGTTAGCCCTAGATGTCAGTCAGTGGTATATTTACGTATTAAACATAAGATGTAAAACAATGAATTGTTTATTTAGACGTAAGTCCGTCCCTGTCCAGCCCTCAACCCCTGGCCGGCCAGAGATTAATGATATCGGTTATGGCGAGTTTTCGCTGCTCCAGTTTGTCGAAAGGAAGCCAACCCAAGCGGGATGGAATTACTCGGTTGGTCCTTTACCGCAATAAAGGACTTAAGATACCTTAAGACGAACTGAGTACAAAAGACGCTATGGATATAGGGGCTTATGTAGTTATGGAATACGTTGAGAGATATCAGGAAACTCAGCAGAAGCCACTTTCGCCAATGCTTTCAATTTGAATACACCAATTTTAAAGCAATCATCAAGCACGACATCGAAATTGGAATTTTAGCTGAAAGAGCGTCAGTTACACTTTGCAGTATAAATACAGTTGACTGCCGTAGCCGAGTGGGCTTTCGTTCTATCTGGTTGCAAGGTCAAAGGTTCAAGTCTTTGAATGGACACTTTAATACATTGATTTCTCAATTCATAAACGGAATAGTATCCAAAAACGAGGATATTCTTATGGTAGAGATTGATGTGGTGACAACTTATCCTTTCTATTTCCATACAATGATCATCATCAAAAACTGTTTCCACCCTTTTAAAATACTATTAAAATGACCAAATTTATTTCAATCTTGTACTTGAATAGGGTGACTGCTATAGTAATTGGACGGCGATAGTTATTGGACACTTCAACTTTAAACGTCCAAAATTAATTAGTAAAATTAATTAAGTTTCATTTGGAGTAGATAATGTTTTAAAATCATCGTTGGTTTACGATCTCAGCTCTGTAGCTGAATGGTTAACGCTGTTGGACTCTCATTCACTCGGTTGTGTAGCTACGTGTTCGAATACCGGAACGAAACCTTTCATACGTTGATTTTCAATGAATTTATGGATTTGCCTGTGATTTTTTCATACTTATACAGTTCTTTAACCATCCTTTGTCCAATACTGAAAACAGTGTACAGACAAAGTGACTTGTAAACTACTTTCCATTTCCTTTTTTTCTTATTTTGTCCGTAATGAGAGGTCGAGTGAATGACTTACACTTAGTTATCTAAAGAAAAGTGTGTTGAGATGTTCCTAATGAATTTGAATAAAATAAAAATATTTCGCTTTTATATGCAAAATCACATTATTTATATTACGACAACACAGAATGCTAGCGTTTCAGTTTACATGATTATTATTCATACGCTGAGTTCATCAGTTCAAAAGAAAATTATGTGAAAACACCTGTTTTACTTCGCGCAGGTGGATCATCGCGTTAGCATATATTTTAACGAGCATATGCCTGCGCATGTAGCGTAAATCTTATGCTTCACGTTTTCATTAATAATTGAGGTTTCCACACTTCAACACATACGCTCACGCAAATAAAACAAATTATGATGCTCAAATTTCGTTACTACTGTAATGGGTCGCATGACGAATACTTTTGGACGAATTTGACCGCCCAATGGCCGAGGAAAACTTTAAAGTCACCCAAGCGGCCACTTTGCTGATGAAACATAGTTAACCATATGCCTTTACATGTCACATAATTTAATTTCTGTTATTTTATTAATGATATGTATTATTTCTGATATAATTATGGAAGACGACAATTTCGTCGTGAATCAAGTCGAATAGAATTCATATACTGAACAAGTCTGCGGTATCCCATTTCATTTGGGTATATTTTAAATCCAGTTTTAACTGCGGCTGTTAACCTTTCTGACTTCTTCGACATTTAGTGGTTATCACGCGAACAATTTAACTCACTATTTTCAATATCACGAACCATTGACATTTGAAGAAGACTGTCACAAAACAAAATTTTCTTTCTTGATATTTTTGTACATAACACCATAAAATATCAATGACTTTATGTAGAATAAAGTTCCACGTTGTAATTACCACATACTCACCTGTTCCTATTATTGATCTCAGTAGAGATATGGGTGCTTAATCATAATGAATATTTTGAAATTATGATATTGTGAAACCTTATGAATTGTGAGTTGTGACAGTATTCTTGCAAAACGACAATAAATAAAATAATGATCATTTAAGATAGAGTATTTATTTCGAATTTGTATTAACACTTGTTTAATAATTATGGAAAATGAATTAAAACGGTAATTGTAGCTGCATGTTACGTTACTGCAAAAACGTTGTGGAACATGAAAATTTTCTCGTTAACCACTGGTTGGCTACCGCTGATCCATGCCATTTAACTTGTCTAATGAATTCCAATATATGTATAGATTTTGTGTTCGAATGCAAGGATATCTGTGATTTCCAAATTCCTTCCCACTTTATTTAAGGGTCCACGTTGATTTAAGGGTCCACGTTGGGAACGGGCATTGCTATAAAAATAAACACATTTTTTCCACGATTTATGAAGTTTATTTAAAATTTATCTGTAAAAAAAATTAAAATATTTAAGGTTTACACTTTTTTGCATTAATCCAAAAATCTATTATTGAATTTTCTCTTTAAATAGGGGCAATAGGTAATAAGGGATAATATTTTCTGAAAAAATAGTATTTTGTTTAATTAAATATTGACTCTTATCAGGGTTGTACATTGTGCTTTTGATGTATTTGCAAGAAAAATATAGCGTTAATTTTCATTAATCAAAACCGGATGGCTACTTTACTATTTTTATCTTATTGTAGAAGAGTTCTACCAAGGAATACCGATTCAATAAATAATGAAACTCACTCTTCCCAAAACGCAGTACGTCTCTGTTATTATCTCGTGCATTCTAGATTCCCGGATGTGTCAACCACGCGACTGGTGCGCGGCGGGATCGCACAAAATTTGCTTTCGGATAATGAAACTATCTCACAAATGTTGTCTCATGCATTCTCACTGATTCCAACATTCACACATAACGTTGGCACGTATAGCTAGGCGACTAAGCCCCGTTGAAATATGTTTGGCATGCGGAATTATGGTTACCGCACATAATTATTATTACAGATAAATGATTCTAAAAAGTAGTTATTTTCATATAATACACCATTAGATGTAAATACTTAAATTGTCGTTCGACTTTTTAGTTTTTAGTTATTCGATATTCGATATTATTCACTCATATATGAACACGCTGATTTGAGAATAGTTTTGAATATTAATAATATTAATAACTAATTTCGAACCATTTTTGTTTTTTAAAATGTGCGTTAAGGCCAAAGTTTAGCGTAGAGTTTTTTTAAATGACAAACCCAATCGTGACTCTTAACCATTTAGTCAACTTAGATGTAAGAATATATGATAAAAAATCATTTTCGTAGTGTAAGAAACATGTATTATGTAACATTATTGTAATTCGTTTAGCATATCAATCATAATCTAAGAATTTGCTATTTTGAAAAGAATGAAATTCGTAATCCACGATTCGAAAAATGTTTCTTCACTTTTCGTCCCCTTAGTGCCTTAGCTTAACTGATTTTTGTGAAAATAGTTTTATTGTACTAAATAAACCCTTTTTTGATTCTCTATTTGGAGTAAAAACAGGCATATCTAAATTATCAACATCACGAGCATTATCAGTTGATAATGCTCGTGATGAGAGAAACCGATCTTGATTATTTTAAACATGTGGCAGTAGTATAAACATATTATGTTTTATTTTTAAAACATCATGCTTTTCCACCAAGAGTTGATAAAAAGGGTAATCAGCTTAGATCATTCCATGCTTAACTTCAAATTTCCGAACAGAATAAGCCAGACTAGTTTTTCAAAAAAATCAGTTAAGCTAGTTCTGCACTAAGAGAACGAATTTATGATTGATTAAAAAACATTTATAGTGTTTGTAATTACAAAAATACCATGCCATATAATCTACCAACACTAAGGAGCCCTCTTTATTCGCATGTATTTTGAAAATTTATATAGTAAGTTTTGGCTGAGATGAATTAAATTATTGAAAAAAAATGGTCACTGTACATAGGATAAACCTATACACCCCCATTTATAGTAAACTGCGAATGAAATAGTTTTATAAAGAATGCCCCAATCAACAGAGCTGTTTTTAACATTCTTGCTCAATTTTATTAATTAAATGAATATTTGTAAAAAATCGTCATTTAATTTTATTTCATTGACACATGCCAATTTTTTCACTCAAACTTAATGTGAAAATATTACTGTGATTTACGCGTGATCGAAATAATTCATGGTTCAATCGAACTGTAAAATTTGAATATAAAATCCCACACCACTTTGCATAATTCTTTCACAATAAGAGTCTTTTTTACATTCCCACGAATTTATAGCAATCCAGAATTCCTTTTTATAAAAAAATCGTTGTATTTCGTATTACAAAGTAAAAGACACGGAGATATGAAAGGATTTGGATGGCATTTTCATATTTTAGTTACACATCAAGGAGTCGCGCGCGCTATATATTTGAAGAAAGCTCGTTTCTCACTTCACCCTGTGCAAAATTTCGCGACAATTTTTATTCATGGAGGCGTAAAATGTATTTTCGGAGATTCTTCCGAGAAATGGTTTACATGTTTTTCCACGCTCGTTATTGTGTTCAAGTGCGAAGTTATGTGTGTTTATTTACATATCGTGTCTTCTTTATGTACAGCAAAATCAATATCGGCATTAAATCGTTGTCTGATTTATGAATCCGTAAAATTCCTTTTAAAGAAACGTACACACAATTTTATTTTACGTTAGGCACGATGAGTTATATACGAGTAAGGTAAATACAGGTTTGTGAGATACTTCTAGGAAGTCGCGCATGCTATCAAAATTCCGTAAGGTAAAAAATTATGTACGGGTGAAGCAAAAAGTTTTTAATGAAAATCGATTAGATAATTTAACTATATAAGTCTATTATAGATTGAAGGTTTCAACAGCGCCTTTTCGTGTGACCCGTTTCAAATATCTAGATTGACGTGTTTCAAAAATGATATCATTATCATATTCCCATGTTATTCGTCATTTTTTTATGAACATATCGGTAATTTTAGAAAGTCTTACAGTGCAGTTCTACAAAGTAAATAGCAATTCAACAGTAGAGATATTTTTTATATTTATTTATTTATTGTAAATTAAAAAAAATTGAAATTCATGGCATTATCGCTGATGCCAATGCACCATGCATTTCACAAACATAATAACAATAACAACAATAATAATAATTATTGAAAACAGTACTACTAATAAAAACAATAATGAAAATAAAAACATTTTTTTAAATTGTTAAATAAAAAAAAGACATTATTAATTTAAAAGGAAAACATATTTAGTGAACACCCATAGTTTAGTGTTGAAAACATTCAGCTCTCTGGGCAGTGCATTAATCATCCGAACAGCTCTTGCAACCGGTGACTCGAATGACCGACCCAAAGAACAAGTTTTAAGAATAAAAATTGTCTGGATATGATTTCGGCCACGTAGATAACAATTAGGAGCATGTAAATAAATAGACATGAGAATTTCAGGATTATAAACTCGTCCCTGAAGAAGAAAAGAGAAATGCTTTAGAATCGAAAACGATCTTTGTTCTTCAAACAGAGTGAAAATATAACATTCCTAAAAGAAATTGGTTGGGTAGTACTCTAAGGAACTATTAAAATGAAAATATTAAAATTTTTTGAAATAGAAATATCGTAGAACTTTCTTATGAACTCGTTCCAATTTCAACTAGTAAGAATTTTCATATGGACTCCAGATAATAGATCCATATTCAAGCGTACTGAGAACCAAGGAAATGTATAGAGTGCGATACACAGTTGGGTTTTCAAATGGTTTACTTTGCCTAACTATAAACCCAAGAAGTTTGCTAGCACGCATAGCAACTGAATTAATATGTGAATGAAATGTGAAAGAAGAGTCAAACGTTATACCGAGATTAACAATTTCAGATAAACGCTGTAAGGTATTATTCGATATCACATACTTATATTTAATAGGAAATCTTGGCGAGAGAAAGAAATGCAAAAGCATTTCGAAATGTTGCAGTCAAGTTTGTTTTTTATGGACCAATTTAAAATCGAGTCTATATTATGTTGCAGAATAGTACAATCAGACTCCTTCTTTATAGTTAAAAACAATTTTAGATCATCTGCAAAGAGCAGATACTTTATTCCACTCATACTTTCCACAATATCATTAATAAAAATAAGAAATAAAATTGGACCGAGATTCGATCCCTGTGGTACCCCAGAATATGTTGGAAAAATATTTGATGCGCATCCAGCGTATTCAATATATTGTCGTCGTTTTGACAAATAAGAAACAAAAAAATTAATTAATTTATTTGAGCTTCCTATGGCACTTAATTTATTTATCAGAATATCGCGATCGACACTATCAAATGCTTTCGAAATATCCGTCTAAATAACATCAACCTGACAATGGGAACCCAAAGATTTTGATATATACTCACTATACACCATTCGATTGGTGATAGTTGAGCGCGCTGAACCATGTTGGGAATCAGTTAACTGACAGTCAACATGCATATAGATAAATCTATGCAGTATTGATTCAAAAAGTTTATCCGGTGATGATAAAATTGCTACAGGCCTAAAATTTGTATATTCATACCAATCCGGTTAATGTATATTTTATAATCATAATTAATGAGTTCGTGCACTCTACTGCGCAACTCTGAAAAAATAATATAATCCCTCTGACATTTAGAGCGCTTCCACTTTTTATGACATTTATATTTTAAGTTTATACATGTAATTACTTTTTTGAAAAACCATTTTGGATACCCACGCTTCATGGCCGAGTACACATTCAAATCAAAATTTTTATTTAAAACATCATTAACTTTTCTATAAAACATACTGACAGCTTCATCAATATTGCCGATCAAGTACATATCGTCCTATTCGATGTCATGTATCTCGTTGTACATGTGCAATAGGTCACCTCGGCGAAAATTCCACGAGGCTCTATTTCTATAATTATCACAGTAATCTTCATTCACATCGCATCGTCCCAATGGTAACTGGATGCTTTCTTATTTAAAATGGAAAACTCAACTACTATAGCTGGATGATGTGTGTCTCCAGGAACAAGAGGGTCACCACTTGCGTACACCGAGACGCAACAATCTGCATCAGCCAGCACCAAGTCTAAGATCCGCGACCTCACATTTTTGATCTAAGAGAACTGTTTGAGATTCACACAGCTCAAGAAATGAGTAAACTCCAATCCTACCCCCGGTGCTAACGAATATAAATTGAAATCACCGATGATAACAATAGAGTTTCGTATTGGCATATTTTCAAAAAATGTGAAAATCTGCTCATATGCTTCTAGTGAGTATTTATAAACACAATTGGTTGTAATACAAAATAAAAATTGATAATGTAAGATATCGGCTGATGGTGTTTCGATGGAATTTTAATATCAAGTTGAATTGATGAAATTTTGTACATTTCCATGTATTTCGTTACTAACGACACGTGTTTTGCCTTTCGGTATAATCAGTTTGGGCTCATGCGTATGCTCGAGTGCCTGAAGATAATGCCGAATGGCGAAATACATGGAAATGTACAAAATTTCAACACTTGCTAATTTAAAAATTAATAACATTTTTATTCCACTGGTTGTGTTACTAAATTTGACACGTGTTTTGCTTCTTTGAGAAGCATTTTCACACTGAAACTGAAACTTTTCAGTTATCAATTTAAATTTAAAAATGAATTTCCGTCAAGTACCTCTGAATCAATTGATTATACAATTGGTTGTATTTATTCCACAGTTTTAAAATATGGGCCGGTTTTTCTAAGAGAAAATATATGTCACCCGATGGAAAAATACAATTGAACAGGGTGAGGTACAAATTTTTACGAATTATTTTTGACCAAATAGTAGCTACATAAAACACCTTGTTTGTGTTTAAAGTTAATTCACGACATCTTCATCATAATGAAACGTATTTAAAAACTACTCAGAGCGACGCATGTTCTAGTAGTATTATAAAATTACGGAAAACGTACAACAATTTGGGGGTTATTTCCATTTAACTTTCCACAAAGAATCGGCTGTTATCAACGTTCAGCGATTCACATATTATTAACGATATCGTGTCAGCGGAACTTTAGTGATAGGTAATTATTTGTTGCCAGCTTACACACCATCTAGACCAGCGATGTCCAACCGAAATCGTTTGGTGGGCTCAAATAAAATATAACTGGTGTTTTGGTGGGCCGCACGAAACAAATAAATAGCTTTACCATAATATGTTATTAACCGATAATTTGGCCGACGTGCATTGAAGTTGATGATGAACACTTTTTCTATTTTTAATTACGAAAAGAATGATTCGTAGTGATATATGGTTCCAAATACAGTTGTCATGCCTGGAAATTTATTTTATAGGATATATTTTTGATTAAAATTTAGACACATTAAATAGAGTGAAGAATAAACTAAAAAATATGATAATATTTTAATATTTTTGAGAATCTGTCACTGAAAGTTCATTTTTTTACTATTTATGTCGTTAATTTTTTGTTTTAATAAAATGCCTTGATCCCAAGAATTAACAATAAACACCTTAAAATTTTGTGGATGATAACCTAGAGGAGATGGCAATAAGCATAGTCACGGGCAGAACGCGCCGTTCCGTCAGCATAAGTGGACAATAATACTTTTCCACTGTCGTACGGCCAACGGCCGCTCTATTCTTAAATTAAGTAATAATACAAATCAGGAAAACGGTTTCTCAATTTTTTTTGAGATTATAAGTTGGTTTAAATACCACCACTCGTTATGTGTATGAAGCCACTGTTTCCATAACGCAGTAACGTTTAAGAAAAGAAAGAATTTACTCATAATTTTCGTGGTCTGATGCAAAGCTGCACGGGACCAATTTTTTTAATTACCCACTTTTGTGGTTAAAAAAAGAAAATAAAGAAAGTGTCATTTTCTCAGCCGCTTCTTGGAAATGAATGACATTATTATTTTCTTGCGATCGATTTTCGTAAAGCTTGAGTTACATCTTGGGCCACATAAAATCTTCAATTGGGTCGCATGTTGGACGTCGCTGATTCTGGCAATCAAAGTGATCTCGTTTCGTGGCCAGAATAATAACTGCCCTTCCAGCAATATATCGCGAGGCGAAATTTACCTCGCAAATAATCACTGGAAAGTGTAAAATCAATTAAGTTTTCATTTGGTACAATCAATAACGTATTCAAGTTGGGAGGCCGACCCAGGATAGCGCCATATAAATCTTTGACCGAGGCGTAGGGTCAGAGCAATTTCTGTTTCCAATACATTAGAGCTAAGGGTGCGATGTACTAAGAATGTATAAGTGAAATAATATTACGCGACGCTTTTGTATTATTATTTGAAATTTTAAGTGTCGTAGATGCTTTTAGGAAAAACAATAGAATGCTACTTATCGTGTGAATTATAAGATATTCTATCGGAATATTTCCTCTCTAATCCTTTAGTGATGACAGTTTAATTTTAAAAAAAAAATTTATATTAAAATTTTCGGGAATTCAAATTAAGATCTCTCGCTTTATTGAAAACAAATTCACGTCTTACAATATCAGCAAATGATTTTTCCAAATTAATAATGACGGATCTGTTAACATGTGAGTTTATAGGAAGAAAACCTGTCGCCTTAGCATGCACAATGTCCTCAAATGTGACCTTTTGACTCATCCAATTTAAGTTTCTTGGATACGGTCTTTAACATGTACAGGTTTCCCACCCCCGTTAAATTGATCACTCTAATTGCGAGATAGATTAATCTTTCATTGCAATTGTTATTTTTTTTGTTGACATTATTGTCCTCGTTAAGGCGAAAACTGAAATAATAAAACTTTATACAAGCGTTGATATTTAATAAAAATATGTACCGTGAAATCAAATCGAATGACAGGAAGTCGAAAGATTTTCAATATTCAAAGAAAGCCGGACTATAATCATTTTTATGTGAGAACTCCAGTTAAAATAATAATTATCAACCAGGTTCTGGTGAAAAATTAAGTGGAAAAGGTCGTATTTTGAGCACTTTAGACGAAAATAGTATTTCAAGTTGAATAGTCTTTAAAAGTCTCTTTAAAAACTAATATATCAACAACGCGGAAATCGCACTAAACTAGTTCAATTAAAAACTTATTATTTTTACGTTACTTGAACGACATATTTTATGATTTAGCAAACAATATTTAATATATTATAAATCTACTGTAAACCATTATTTTAAAAATTCCTATGTATCAACTTTTTGAAAAAATCAATATACTGTATAAATGTTCAACGGAATATACGTATCGGCATTTATAGATGAACTATTTTTTAATGTCTTTTTGTTAGTAGTTTTTTTATTGTATTCGGTAAACATTAACGTTATAGCCTTTTAGCTCTTCCTTTGTCCATTAAAATGGGCGATTTTGTTGCGACATTTCCTGGGCGAGTATATAAAATATAATGCTACCCAAAATGGGACAATTAGCATTACAGTGGCGGACTGTGTATAAATACACCATTACTAGAAATCGGAATGATTATTTACCTCTCGCCTCATATGAAATGTCAGTAGCGGCGTTTCGGTTAACCCAACGCAATGTTCAAATGAAGATAAATACTCACCTCGAAACGCGATAAATTGAACATTTTCCAAAACGCTTCCCATTTGCGCGATTAATAACACAAACTGACGTATTTAATTTTTTTTAACATAGAAAACTTAGTCTTTGTCGGTTATGTAACGAAGTTGTCGACGCTATTGGGCGTTCGTTCTATTCGGTTGCGTCCTCAAATTACAAATCGGACATTTTAATACATTTATTTTTCCAATCAATTTAAGGATTTTTGTCCAAAATCACTTCCCAACCACTTCCAATTTTATTCTCAAATAAATGGAAATAGGACAGAGAAATAAGTTAATTACTAATCTTTTTCAATTCCCATCTTTTCATTCTTACCTTCCCTTGAGAGAGGATAGATAAAGAATTACTATATAGTTAAGGAAGAGGTAAATCGGGTAGGTAAAAATACCATAGACATCTATCTGGATAAAAATTGATTGAAAAAACAATGCATGAGATTTGTAAAAATAAAATATATCTATTTTATTATTAATATATGAGCGAAACCGGCCCTGATCATAACATAAAATTGTGAAATCACTAAAAATTATGTAAAATTTTTAAAAATTATGTTTAATTTTTTAGTTGAAGGCTTTTCTTATTTTTGATGGATTCGGCGGTAGCTTTGTGGAAATTCATTTTTATGAAAAGAAAAATGATGACTTCGTAATGTGAAACGTGTTTTCTTTAGTACCTCAGTCTGAAAATGCTTCTTAAAGAAACGAATCACTTGTCACATTTAGTAGCACAGCCTGTGGAAAAATTAAGTTATCAATTTAATTTTTTTATTGGAAAGTGGAAAAGCACCAAGAATTGACAGTCGACGCCTTAAATGTGATTATTGCATGAAAGTTTTCATTGTGGAATTGAAGACCGTGGCTCCCGCAAACCAGCACACGATAGCCTAACAGGGTTCATCATTTAACATAATTATTTACACCCGAGATTATTATTTTTCTTTTATATATACACCAAGATGCTCTTTTTAGTTTGATGGTTGTAGTGTAACTGTGGTTATAAAAAAATCAAAGGCTGTAGTTTTCGAAGTGTTAACCACACAAAATTATCCTTTAGTGTATGTATCAGTAAATAAAATAGCTTACCATCCCCAAATAGCTGACGCCCTCGTATTGTGTATCATAATAAAATATCAGCCATGGTCCAGTGCAATCAATCAACTCTGACCTATGATTAAGTTAAAAGTAATTTAATCTATTCTCCTCAAGTTAATATCGAATGCATTTGGTTAATTCTCATTGAGTTTCTTTAAAAATAGTTGACTTAACTAAAATATATTGCAATATTTATAAAATTTATTTTTACATCAAAAAATAAAAGTGCTATCAAAACACTTATGTATATTACACACTTACGAACATAGGGGTCCATTTTGCTTAGCTAGTGATAATTTTGTCGGCCTACATGGCGCAGTTGGTAGCATCGTGGGCTTACGGCTACGGATGTCTCGGGTTCAATTCCCGTTGCGGATAGTTTTCATAGATTGATATTTGAATCGATTTATGGATTTCTGTTCGTATTCTGAGTGTTGTGTTGTCTAAAAACTCCCTCCTCACCCACCCTTCTTATCCTCACGGGGCGTAGCGAGAGCGATTAGCTAACCACTAGTCCTGTCCTAACCCTATCCTTCTATTCCTACTCTCTTCGAAAAAAGAGAGGTTGAGCAACTGAGTAACAAGCAGTTCTCATAGAAAACTCTTTTAAGACACCTCCATTAGGAGACCATATGCTCCACATTAGGAGTGGACATATGGTCTCCTAATGGGAAAAAATTGATAACCTTTAATCGATGATATTGTTGAAATTTTAAATTAAATTTAATGTGATTATTAGTGATTAGAGTGCACATCCAGAAGCGGTTATTATTTTATTATTTTGGCGCCTCCATAAAAGTTAAATATATACATTTTTTAAGGTTACACCAGAAAGTAGAGTGTTCTTTTAATATATTTATGTATTTATTGTGGGTTTTAATAACTACAAAGCATATATGCAAGGAAAAAAGGGAGTAGTCGAATCAATTAGTAAGTTTATAAACGAAAATCTTGCTCCGACTTTCTTGAAAAGTACTGATTTTAGACTTAACACCCTTTTCCCTTTCACACACAGATTTAGAGTCTCAAATAGACCCCTCTTGGATCAGTCGCGATTTCGGGACACAACATTGGTACCAGCACGGAATGGCTCTGTCGATACATACCCAGTATTATTTTAAAGAAAACTATTCACTATTGTATTTTAAAAAATAAAACACAATTCATTTATACTACTTCCACATATTTATAATGATCAGGACCGGTTTCGATCATCACGAGCAATTATCAACTGATAAAAATACAAACGTAACAGGCTTATTTATATAAAATTGAGTGTAAAAATGAAGGTATATAAAACTGATGGTTCATGAACTAAGACAAGAAAATACTGATTAGCAAACAAATTATACATAAATCAAATTAAAGAGTCTACAATTAAAATGTTATCGACCTCATGCAAATCAATAAATACTAATCTAAAATCACAAATATAGCTACATTAAAAGTCAATTTAGCTGAGCAAATTTTTTAATGACATTACTAATGTAATAAGCAATAATTAATCAGGAAAATTATAAGAAAAAATTAGTGAACCATTTAAAAACAATCAAATATTGAGTATGTAATTAATATTAACAATAAACAGCCATCTTAAGTGGAGAAAGCAGAGCAGCTATGAGTATCCATTAAATTTTTAATATCTGAAAAACAAAAATTACAGAGAACTAATCAATTCTTACAAGTTATTATACGTTACAGGTATAATACAAATTAATGAATCGGATATAACAAAGGAGAAGATGCAAAGACGGTTTGCTCATTCAATAAATTTGAATTGGGCAAAAATTTATATGTTTATGTCTTGTTTATCTAATTTTATTCACTATTGATTAACACTATTGATAACTATCTTTCTATTCACTATTGATTAACTGTTCTCAAGATTTAATGGATGTTAAAATATGGAATATAAATAATATATATTGTAATTGATCGCTTAACTTTCCCGGCTCTAGTTATAGCAGGACGTAAACATCGTGGGTGTATTTTGTACACTCAGGTATCAGGTGTTTGAAAAATAAAGCAATATTGCGTACACCATAGCCAACATTGCGAAAAAATCGCTATGGAAGGTACGAATAAAACACATTACTTATGTATGCCAATATCTGGCTAAAGATATCGTTTGAATAATGCAAACAGAAAGTTATTTATATTGCAAAGTAAACTTTATATCATTCCATTTTAATTTAAAGTCTATTTAAAAAATGAGATGTTTTTTCTAAATAAAAATTCACAGGTAAAACAATATTGGTTATATTCCCGTATTGAATCAATATTTCATGAAGTGTTTCACATTTAAACAGGAAAAACTAACAGGTTTAAAATAAAAGAATAAAAAACGTTTGTTCAGTTTATAAATCAGGAGGTAATCTTGCAAAATATAAATAGATGTGGTAATACTTAGATATAATGAGTAAACATTCATTGATTGAACTACATTTACAAAGTTTAACTTTATTAATCATATAACTTAGGCTAGGCCTGAAGCCAAATAGTCAACGTCATTGGCTTCGATTGCGGTGCTCACGTGCTCGAATCTCAGTACGAAATATTTCATAAATTCATTTTTCATTTGATTAAAACAAGTCTTGCAAAAACTAAAACAGATGTCAAACGGCTTATCGCATTTTGTCAGAACTATACCATAATAGTTCTGACGATGGCGTTAAGCAGAAATAGCTAGCAACTAGCCAATAAAATTTTATAGAACTAAATACTTTGATATTTTATCCTATTAAAAGATACAAACATGAGGATAAAAAATTTCCATAAAATTTGTTATGCTTTTTTCACTACTCATCTTATATATAATAGCCCAGACCGCTCTGTAGACGTTTTATTATTATCACATATTACATGTAGCTATAAAATAAGCGTTCGCGATGTATATATAAAATAAAATTTCATGCAATGCACACACACAGTTCTTACGTACTAGCTACTTTAGACATTCAGTATTTCAATTTCAGTACCGTCGTCTATCTATCTACACTAGTTTTGATTTGTTTTCGAAAGTATAAATGTCTAAATTTTATACCACCTATCCGATCCTAATAACGGGGCGTAGGGAAAGCGATTAGCTGACGAATAGTCCTTTTCTACCTCTTTTATTCTATGCTTACTATCCCTGAAAAAGAGAGGTTGAACGACTAAGTATCACGCAGTTCTCGTTGAGTTAAGCTTCATTAGAAGTTCATATTGGGGGCAGACGTGATTGCTAAAAATGGCAAGGTTAATAAAAGCAAATTGCCTTATATATAATAGCCTAGACCACTCTGTAGACGTGTTATTATTATCGGATATCACATGTAGGTATGAAATCTTTCATGACGTAAGCGTTCGAGTTAAAAACAATACAAACACAGTTCTGACGTACTAGCTACTTTAGACATTCGGTATTTCAATTTTAATACCGTCATCTATGACGGGTACGGTTAGTAGTTTTATATATTATTTTAAGTTTCAATAGAATACTTGATAATAATAGTTAATAGATATTTGAACATCGTCAGAACTATGATTTGCGAGTTGGTTTTTTTTCATTGTTAAGGGGTTAACTGTCAATTATTGAGAGTTTGTTGTGATTAAAAATAGTATGGTTAAATCACGTATATGAATATATTATCGACAGATATTGCCTTATATTTTTAAAATTCTGTTCAACGTACATATTTCGTAATAATTTTGGTGTATTATGTACGATTTACAATTTTTTTATCATTATGTCTTTCCACTTATCACCAAAGTTAAAATTAAAATTTATTAAATCTCTCTTACTGTTTTCTGTGTTTTTTTATCTTTTTGCATTTTTACCTTTTTGAACACCCACTACCAAACAAATAGATTAAACTTTTAGGGGAAAAATATATAAATGTCAGAAACACATATTTGTACTTGTTTTGTTGGAAGTTTTTGTTGTTTGGTAGCAAAGTACAAAACCCAAACTCAATTTTGCGAAGGTATAAACGAATCATCTTCATTACCTGTATTTCATTTTTTTCCAATACAATTCTTTATATTTATAGGAGTGAGTAAATGTTTTTTTTGGGATGTATTTTTTAGCCCTCCTTCCCTCGATTGGCTTTGGGTAAATATTTTATTTATTTTGTACGCTATACAGCACAGCTTAAATATTATTAGTAACGGCATTGATGCAGCAATTTGTCCATGAACGAAATTCCATTGAGTTTAAATATATATTTTTTAAAAATGTTATCAATTTGTATCATTCGGTGGTGTTTTGGCATATTGATGTAGCCCTCAAAAAATAAGAAAATGATTTAATCTCACATCTCGGCCAAATGATTGGAAGGGAAACATCATTTTACATTGGTTTTATATTTTAAAATTCTGACACGGCTACTTGATGTAAGCCACTATTATATCGACACTCCTTATGTATAATCTCATATCTGCAAACATGAGAATTTACAGGGGTGCATTTCAGAGATTCATAAGGCAACTCACCATATACTCTCTTCTGAACAATTTCAATTTTGAGGGATACATCAATTGGCCAAAAAAAGTTGATATGTTATATTTATTAAATTAATAAAGGATGTTTAGTATTTAGATGTGTCCGTAGTCAAAATCTCCCATGATCTAGATTTTAGCATTTAAAACCTTGGTCATGGGGGTTTGCATTATCTTTTCTCTTCGAGTTGATCATGTGTACCTTACTAATAAAAATACCACTGACGCAAATGCGCCATGCATTTATTCAATATATATAACAAAAATAATAATAATGATATGAAAATTTATAAAAATTAAGAAAATAGAAAAGAGAGCAAGAAATATTTTTAAAATACAAATTTGTCGGCTGTGGTGCGGTGGTCAACGTGCTTGTCTGCAGTTACGGATGTCTCAGGTTTATGTCCCGATGCGGACAGTTTAATAAATTGATTTTTTAATTGATTTCTGTTCGTAGTCATGAATGTTTGCGATGTCTAAAAATTCCCTCCCACCTATCCGATCCTAAAAAACGGGTAGTAGTGTGAGTGATTAGCTTACCAGTAGTCCTGTCCTAGCACTATTCTTGTATCTCTATTATCTTCGAAAGAAGAGAGCAACTGAGTAACAAATGGTTCTCGAAGAGCTTCTGTTGATATGCCTCCATTAGGAGGCCATATGCTTCACGTTGGGAGCAGACATGGTAAAAAATAATAACAATACAAGAAAAAATGAGTTCGTTGCTGAAAATGTCCACCTCTCTAGACAGTGTATTAATCAGCCAAACAACCCTTGCAAATGTTGACTCATATGACCGACGCAAAGAACAACAACAAAAAAAATGTTTGATTATGGTTTCGGCCACGTAGATAAAAATTGTCAGCGTAATGTAAGTTAATAAATAGTCTTGAGAATTTCAGGATTATAAACTCGTCCCCCAAAAAGAAGATATTACGTAAATTTAAATAATATATGGCGCATTGGCAACACTTATTAGTTGTTTAATTGATTTTTTCACCATGTCCGCTCCCAGTGTGGAGCATATGGACTCCTAATGGTATGCATGGTATATAAATGGAGGTACCGCAACAGAAGTTTTTCTACGAAAACTGCCTGTTACTCAGTTGCTCAACCACTCTTTTTCGAAGAGAGTAGGGATAGAAAGATAGGGCTAGGACAGGACTAGTGGTAAGCTAATCACTCTTGCTATATGCCCTCGTATTTATTAGGATCGGATGACTGGGACGGAATTTTATACATCATAAACATCCATGCCTACGAACATCCATAAATCAATGAAAAATCAATTTATGAAACTGTTTGCACCAGATGTTGAACCCGTTACTAAGTTAAACACTGCACTACGGAGCCGACGATTTGGTAAAAAATAGCAGTACTATATTCCACACGAATTATGTAGGTAGCTAAATACTACTAAATACGTTTCTATTTGTTGCTTTATAATAATGGAATTTTATCACAAGTTGTCACAAATGCAATATCTTCTATATCTATATATATAAAAATGAATGTCTGTTTGTTGGTTTGTTGGTTTTTTGGTTTGTCCGGATCTTATAGGCTCCTAAACTACTCAACCAATCGCGACGAAACTTTCAGGAAGGACTTATTGTGATCATGCCGGGAAATATTATATAAAATAAATGTTTGTTTGTCCTTTACGCGTTCCTTTACCATTCATACGATTTCGATGAAACTTCGGCGAGTTGTTGTGCACACGCCCGTGAAGGGTTCTGAAGAAAAAAAGTTGAAAATCTAAAATTGAAAAAAATAATCAAATACGTACATACAGTGACATCTAGGAAAAACCTTCTGATTTATTCGTGTACGCACCAGACGAAAAACAAAAATATTGTGTTATAACAAGTGTGATATTAAAACTCGGGTTCGGGTCGGGCCAGACCTGAAGATGATGGGCTCGAACCGGGTAAGTCTATGAAATTTCGGCCTGTGCAGACCTCTAATCCAAAAGCAGTTCAATAAACAGAATTAAAACACAAACCCTTTCTTTCTTTGAGTGGCACTGCAACGCATGCCGGGTACTCACTAGTGTTAAATAAAAATACCGTATTTCAATACGAAGTTGCACAAAGCAAATCTTTTTTGTCGAATGACTGACCACTGGATTCAAACCTCCTCCCCCAGTTTCTCACTTGTAGAATTCGTAGTTTGTGGTATAATTATAACTACATCTTACTCAAATGGGTTTTGGATACACAGATGTCTGCGCACCTAGACCGTGTCGTCCAAGTATAGCAATGCTATCAGTCCTGGGTTGGAATTTAACGACCATTTTGATGATTGGGATAATCGCATGATAAAGCGTCATAAAACTGATATCAACAACAATACTACAGAAAAAATAATGTGGGAAACGAATCAATACCGATAGCAATGCAAAATCACAAGCAAAGATACGGCGGAACACGCAATACCGCCAGAGAAACCGAATTACTTCACACACGGCTGGACAACAATCATTTCTCAGATTTAATCAATCCTTAAATTTAATCTCTGTCATAACACAGTTACATAATTAACGATTTCTAAAATGATAAAAGTTTACCGTTAAAATAACATTTTTCTTATAAAGAATACATGCAGTTGCCGATTATTCAGTCACTAACCTTCTCTTTTTTTGGAGAGGGAAGGATTGCGCCAGAACATGACTTGCAGTTAGCTTTAATCGTTATCTTTAATTTTTCAAGGTCTGTTGGATGGGAGAAAATTTAAGCTTCACAGACATCCATAGTTTTGAACACAAATTCATAGTTCTATTGAAAAATAACATATGAGGTGATTCCCAAGAGTGTTTAGTGTTAGTTTTAGAAAAATTGCCTTACCTGGAACGAAAATACGCATTCATTTATTAATTGGTGTTGGTCTTTTAATGATAAATAATAACAGGCTGTTGATATTTCAATTACGAAAACGGTAGTTTTAATTATTTTTCACAAAGTTAACAAAGTGAAAAAAGAATATTCGCGCCGCAGCGTGTGTGCTTAATGGTACCGCAAAATTACTTTTCTCTCTCAGACGACCATATACACTCTACGGAAAAGCCCCGCATCATTTTTGAATTTCAATTGAAATTTAAACTTGGTCCCTCGTAATTTTAAGCCGTTGCCGGAATAAAGCCATCGAGTAAATGAAATCTATATATACAAAAATGAATGAATGTTTGTTTGTTTTGTTTGTCCTCTATATGTTCATTTACCATTCATCCGATTTCGATGAAACTTTGGTGAGCAAACCCGTGAACGTTTCTAAAAAAACCCCAAAAAAAAGTATCGCATACGTACAGGTAGCGACATCTCCGAAAAACCTTCTGATTTATTCATGTACATACCAGATGGAAATACAAAAAATATTATGTTTCCAAAAGCACTTTAATAAACAGTTTTAAAACACAAACCGTTTCTTTCTTTGAGTGGCATTGTAACGCATGCCGCATACTCACAAGTTTGCAATAAAATCACCATGTATTTATTGAGTACACTTTTTTTTGCATCGGCCAGTTTTTTCACCATGTCAGCTTATACTTAGAAGCATTTTTAACAAAGTTATTTAGTAACATTTATTGGTTGAATTGCAGTTACTTGGTGGAATTACATTTTAATAAAATAAAATATCAAAGTATTTAGTTATACATATTTTTTTATTAGTTGGTTAGCTATTTCGGTATAACGCCATCGTAAAAACATTCTGCACCGGAAATTGAACCCGAGACATCTGTAACCGTAGATAACGAGGCTGTCAACTGCGCCACGAACGCCGACCATTATTTTGGCTAAGCTACATATAATATACATGTACTCTTTAATAGTATTATTCACTTATTTCAACATCATAAAACTTGGTATTAAAATGAAAATATTTGACGTACATGGCATGCAGGGAATGATTAGAATTTAAAGAACTAATAAAATGTTGTAGAACTAAATACTTTGATATTTTATCTGAGAAGACCCGAATCGAAGAGAGGTGGATGGCTGGTTATCGACGTCCTGGAAGAGCTGGGATCTCAAACAAACACCATTTCAAATCCGGTTCAACACGTATTTATTTTAGTCGAAGATGTAGTGGCTTAAAATACACAAAAATAATCTTAACACATAAAATTGATTCTACATTTACATTTACTTAACAACTGAATTTACTTTAAGTTATAATGCAGGTGACACGACAAATGATTTTAAATTAAGTCCAATTTCAAAACAAACACAAACAATCCACAACGTCAACAGTGCCGACCACACTGACCGGCAGCTCACCTCTACTCGAAGGCTGGTAATCGACTCCCGTAAAATCAGAAATCGGTCTCCGCACCCTCGGAGCCACCCTTTTCCGTCAAAAATGGACTCGTCCTGCGAACGTGTCCGCAGGCGATGGCGATCGCTCTTAACGACAGAGTTGGGTCGATTTCTCCGAATCATTGTCATTATTGCTGTGCGTTTTCAGTTATGGACCCTAATAAAACTTAAACTTAACAAAAAAACCAGGGTGTGTCATATCATATTAGAGAGTAAGAGAATAAGGACGTGATAAAGAAAGGTCTAGTTGCAAGATTTCTTTTTATAGGCCCAGCTTTCAGTAGTATATAGAGTGTCAGTGGGTAAGGCTTAAAATCATTACGTAAATCCATGAATTTTACGGATACACCCATTAATCGATTTGAATTTAATTTAATATGGAAAGCTTCTTTTCGGGGGCTAAAACTCTTAACGGACACCCAATTGAACAGAAGTTCAATAGCATTTGATCACTCGGCTATGAAACCGGTTCAATATTTTTATCGATCTATAGGAATACGATTTCAATGCTGTTGCTTGACGTGATTAAGACTGGATGACGGATGATATTGATGATGAAAATTAGTGCTGTCCAGAGTTCGGTCAGCGATTGAGGAGAGATATCACGTTGAGACAGTTATTGAATTACGTCCCGCGATCGATACAGAATTCCTTTCAGTTGCCACTTCTTTGTTTATTTATACTGTGTTTGTGATCTAGTTTCGATAAACACTGATGAGCGTCTACCTGTCGCGCGGTGTCAACAGAATAACGGATATCAGTCAAATATTATTGCAAACCTTCCGTAATCTGTAACGTCGTGTCTTGTCACAGGTATTTTATTTGCCAATTAATAATGCTTACTGATAAGTATAATGTTTCGGTGCAGGCGAGTATTTACATTTCGAAAACTGTAGCGTCAGGTCTCGCCATAAATGTAATTCTATTAGTTTACAGTAGATTGTCAAAGATAGTCTATAGTTGCTTCTGCAGGAGTTTATTCAAATTTTTATTTCGCTGCTTTACAATATTCATTCCTTATAAATAAATATAGTACATAACCTTTTATAGCATATTTCATTTTATTTGAATAAAATTTATCTACCATGATAAGTGCAATGTAAAACCTCATTTAATATTCCATAGTTATTACACGCTTAAGAAATTTGTCTTTAACAATAAGCACGATGAAGCATAAAAAGGCAAAGGATTGTTGAAAAATAAAATGCGCTTAAACAAATAAGAAGCTTGAAGTAAAGTAAAGAAGAAAAGTCAATAGTATACAAACATACTTTTCTTGAAGTGCCTATTCAACCAAGGGCATTAAAACAATGGCCGCCTTACTGTCATTTCCGGGAGTGGTTTCTGTTTTGAATATGTTCTTACATCCTGTGGCTAACAAAGTGTCATTCGTAATGGCATGTAGGGAATCTCTGCTACCGTATTTATTATTGTTTTTAATTGAAACTTTTGTGAATGGGCTTGCTTAAAAACTTTCACGTATCAAAGTTATTCCACACAAACGATGTCACGTTTGCCATTCCGAAATTCCTAAAATTACATTGAGTGGAACATTTTCCGATAATGAATAACCAGTGGTTTTCATATGAGATTTTATACGTGCAATATTTTTTTTTGTCTCTTTTCCGTACTTTTGGTACGGATTTGACTGGAAACAATGTTTCTTATCTTTATTCAAGCAATCACTTTCAATAAATAAGCTTAACCAACATACAAATTGTACTGTTGCAAAAATGTTAAATAAAACATTCGTTGGAAAATAATTGCTGGCAGATTTATCGCATTGGAATTGTTTAATTTGTAAAAGAAGTATTAAAAAATAGTTTTAAATATACAAAAGAATATTATCGAAACGTCCTCTTGTTTTGCGACGCCAAGAATAAATTCAAATTTCAGTTGAAATTGTTTGAAATACCAATGGACTGGGAAACACCCACGCAAAAAAATGAAGTTGAATGTTTTACAATTATTGATACAGGTTTAGGAAAAAAATTCCAACTGTTTTATCATTGACGAGATTTAACTGTAGGTATAAGATGACGTATTACGATTGCGTAATTCCAGAGAGAAGTCATCAGTTCCGGGCGTGACGACTGAATATCCGTCCTTCCCTTAGTCGTGCCAATATATACCGTCGTTGGCTGTCTGTGTTCGTTTTTAGTCATCATTACTTGCATTATCAGAGTGTTCACCTTTATCATTACTTGAATTTACTGACTACATTTGAAGAATCTTTTTCTTTTTATAATTCAAGTATTATATTTGCCAAGTATAATGTTTTGTAAGTATCATATTTCGTCATATAAATAACTGATAGCATGAATGTAATATTTAATGAGTTAATTTGTTATGGTTAACCAATTTTTGTTTATGTATTGATATCATCGGTCAATTGACGGAATTGTTGGAATGATGCATTGTCCGCAACTAATCCCATATACTGTAGGTGTACTTTTACAAATAAATTATTTGGTACATGCGCTTCGTTTATAGACGTATTTTCGCAGTGGTCTTACAGTAAGCCTACTGATAACACTACAGTCGTCAGTATTTTACTTGCATTTTAAACCAACGAACTCTCCGCAACACGGATATGCACTAGGGATTGCAATACTGAACGAATACATCAATGCAGGCATTGCAAAAATACCGGACGAATGAATCATCGATTCTGGAATCGGTCAATATTGATCGGATCTTCTTCAAAATAATTCCGGTAGCAGAAAAAGCTCTCTCAGACTCAAGGCTTGTTGAACGAACCGTCATTGAATATTTAAATAATTCAATATGAAATTAATGTTTGATTACTTTGTTATTCCACTTGTCGTGTTACTATAGTATCACCAACATTACTTGGCCGCCGCCGAATTAGAATTGTCAGTCTAGAATAAATTTATCCAATTGCTATTTTATGCAAAATAAATATCTTGTCTATTTTTAATAACCGTCGGTAAAACATCAGTTTTGGAATTTATTAAAGTTAAGTTCTGGTTGGCAACATTCTTAACGCGATGGTGGCAGCTTCACTAGCGGCCAAGTCAAATTGGTACATCTATAGTTGTGGCTCGTGTTTCGCCTCTTTGAGAAGCATATTCAAAGTAACTGAAACATATCTAAACTAATAACATAACCAATCGATATCCATAGCGTAATCAAATTTGATATTGAAATTCTATCGAGTACCGTTAGTCGATATCTTAAATTAAATTATAAGCAATAGAAAAAAAAATGTTGTATTAATAATGAATTTCAACAAAGTTACCGAATATTTGCGATGAGTGTTCAATGAATTATTCAAAATATGCTCTTTCGTCGTGCAATTTTGACAATTTTCAAAACCCAAAAACCGGTAGTTTGCGTTTTATAAATTGGTAATGAAAAAGGCAGACGAAAACCGCGATCCCTGTATCGGGATTACCGGTATTGAAATCCCAACTATGCATCGCACGTTCACAGAGGATACCAGAGCTGTATATAATATGCAAAGTATTCATTCGTATTATCGGATTGATGAAGTTTTAATCGTCTTTGAAACAGTACTGCTGCAGGAACGCTGGCAGCTTAAATGGATTAAAGTCAACTAAAACGAGCTGACTAGCACTATAGTGGATACAGTGTTTTCATCACATTAAGCCTAGCTCGAAGTCGTATTATAAATCTAGTTTCCGAGTACTTTTTGTTTCGTAGTTTACGTCAAACTTTTTGATTCCATGCTTAATTGTGTAAATGCGACTAGTGCGGAAGCGTTTTCCCTTTATTATTAGCCATTAAAGTAAAGGAAATTTATACGAGTTGATAATTTTATCACCAAAAATAAATTCAAAATGCTAATAACCAAAAGCAACAGCGTTGTACGTCGTATCTCAAATATTTTCGTATAAATAAATTGTCTACATGGTGATCTCTAATCACATAAAATAAAGATTCAATTATAAAACTCTAAGTAATGAATGACGTTTCTGTAGCCGAGAACAAAATGCTGTTCGACTTTCGTTCATTTGGTGACAGGGCTACTAGTTCGAATCTTGTAATATTCTACATTCCTCCCAGCCCACCCCAATTATAATTTTCCGAATTCAGAAACTATGTTTATTCGAAAATTGATATAAGAGATACTGTTCTTAACCAATAAAAAGGAAGATTGAAATTAGAATTGTTGAGATTTTGTACATTTCCATGTATTTTGGCACTAACGACTAGGGTTTCGCTTATCGGCACCTTCAGGCATTCTAGTACACGAATAAACTCGAACTGAGACAAGTAGACAGTTTATAACAATTATGTACAAGATAAATACGACAAATCTTATCCTTGAGTCTAAGAATTTAGCATTTGGAATAGTCACAACTAACACTTGTATAACGGGTGAAAAGAGGGGTTTTTAAAATGCAATTCGAAGACCAGCATACTCAATTTCAACTAATGGGCTCTGTCAGGGTGACCATGGACCAATGTATTAATATGGGATATTATTATTTATACATTGGTCCATGGTCACCCTGACAGTGCCCATTAGTTGAAATTGAGTAGGCAGTTCTTCGTATTACATTTTAAAAACACCTTCTTTTCACCCGTACATGTAATAAATGTGTTGTGATTATTCCAGACGGTAACTTCTTAGACTCAGGGATAAGATTTGTCGTATTTATCTTGTATATAATTGCTATAAACTTTACTTGTCTCAGTTCAAGTTCATTCATGTGCTCGAATGCCTGAAGATGTCGAAAAGCGAAACCCTGGTCGTAAAACTAGACAAAATACATGGAAATGTACAAAATCTCAACAATTCAAATTTGATATTGAAATTTCATCAAGAACCCTCAGTCGATGTCTTGAATTAAAAAAGAAGATTATATTAATGAGTATTAATAACAGCAACTGGAATTATAAGCAAAACGAATAAAGTTTATCAATGAAATGTTTGTTAAAATACTGATAAATGTTTTGCGCTGTCTTGAAAAACTTTATCATCAAGCCGCGACTTAAAACCAATACCACTTCACGATCGCTCCAATTTTATCTACTTATTATAGGTACAGGGTACAACTACGTAAGATGTTTTGCACGCATAACGTATATTTATGCCTGGCTGTAGACCCAAAACGCAAAAAGCTGAATAAATTGCGTCGCAAAAATTGCCTATCAATTTCAGTCGACAAACTTCAGGATCCCGATTCGATAGTGTTGTAAAGTTAAAAGCTCCATAAAGCTCTCCGAAGTTTCCCATAAGACGTAGATGTACTCATTTCTATTTATTCTCGCCGAGAGAAAATTTCTATTTACGCTCCCAGTCCACTCGGCGATAAACCATCATACAGTTGTGCACTCTTCCACTCGCTAAAGTGTTTTATTTACTTTTTGAATGCGCCAAGTGATTGAGAGAAAACATTGCAGGCGTGTGTCTTGTGCTGTTTTGTTTATTCCAAGGCGATATAACTGTTTTCGGTGCTTTTAAGTATGATTCGCTTTTACTAAAAATGGTGTTTCTTAGAAGAATATATAAAATGTTTAGCTTAAAATGTACTGCTAGTCTATGTAAGTTTTTTAAAAATCGTGTCCGCTCCCAATTTGTAGTATATCTCTACTATATAGCACAAAACACATGTAGAAATCGATATGCTTGTATGTATATCGGTCACTAGAACTCGTCCCAAACGGTGTATAATAGCGACGTGAAGTTTTCACATGTCATTCTGGCTGCCATTTCTAGGTCAAGGTATGTTTTTTTTCTTCCGCCAACTCGGGCACTTTCAGTATCTTTAATCATAATACTTGAGTTTGACGAATGACTCAGGACTAAAAATATGTTTAAACGTGCAGTAATTGAAAAATACCGTTGGAGTAATCCGACGCAGCTGATTTTTTTTAAATATTGTAATATGTACAATGGAATGGTATTGAAATGTGTATTTATATTGTCTCTATCTGGGATTCGACAGAAGTGGGAAGATTTCGTCGTAAATTATTATGAGATGTAGGTAGGTATTAGATGTATAATATATCAGTTATTTAAAATTGAATAAACGTGATTTTTATTATAAATGAGCTCGTTTTATTACAAATTATAAAGTAATAAATTATTCTTTTAATATAATCGTATAATCGTTATTTTAGTATATTTATACTAACCACTAGTCCTGTCCTAGCCCTATCCTTCTATCCCTACTCCCTTCAAAAAAAAAAAAAAAGTCAAGCAATTGAATAACAAAAAGTTCTCAATTGTCCCATCAAGATACCTCCATTAGGAGACCATATGCTGCACATTGGGAGCGGACTTGAATTTTTTTTTTATAAAAATTAGTATATTTTTCTATACGGTAAAGTTCGACATACGGAACATTTTGATATAACTAACTCAGTATATAGCTTTTTCGATTCAGTGTTTTCTTCCAGAACAGTGACGATATAATATTATGTTATTAATTATTCATATCGAATTTTGAATATTATTTTTGTACATCAGAAACTATTCGAACAGTTTCAGTTTTACTATTCGATATCCGAATAGTTGATAATTATGAATAGTTGGAATCTCTTTTTACCAGTGATGCGTAAACAGCGGTCAATATGTTCAAAACTGCCGTTTTATATTATTTAAAGCTTCTTTTCTTCCATAATAATAACATCCTAAATATACCTTCTTGACCTTTACTTTTAATCCGAAAGTCATTTGGCTGCTTCCGGGAAGGGAAACAGTTGTCGTTTCTTAATTCTCAAATTTATCAGCAAAATAAATATTCAGGGTACGCCTTCATACGATTCAGATTGGTTCTTCGTTTGATGTATTCTTAGATATTCATATGAACGTAATATATTATCTATAGAACGTCATATGGATTAATTATTCAACTGAATCATATTAACCTTACAAGTATTATTGGTTGAAAGGCGTTTTTGTTTTACAAATAAAATTTAAAAAAATAGATCTCTATCAATTATGTTATTATGTTACCTAGTGACCATGCTTAGCGATGAAAATATACAGTAAAATATATATAATATTCTTGAAAAGTTTTAATCGAAGGTCAAGGTGTACAAAAAATAATAATAGTTTGCTTATTATTTTGTGACTAGTATAACTGTACCCGTCATAGATGATGGTATTGAAATTGAAATACTGAATGTCTAAAGTAGCTAGTACGTCGGAACTGTGTGTACATTGCGTAATATTTTATTTTATATATATGATATGTGATAAAAATAAAATGCCTACAGAGCGGTCCGGGCTATTATGTTTGTAAGATGAATTTATGCTACGCCAAACGTGTGAAATTGCTAATCACATTTAAAGGTTAAAATTTGTCTGCCTAGTTTCATGCATTGAGCAAAATAGACAGTAGCGCTCCGGTAGTGTTTTTTACATCAGAACTAAATGTCATAGAGTATAATATTATATATCAATCAATAACTTACACTGACGTTCATTTCCATTTACCATGCCCAAAAATCTAAAACTTTAATACGACGACGTAAGAATTTGATTAAAAGGTATTTTCGCGATTTGCATCGTGCGTTAGGTAGGGTTAGGTATAATTAATGTAGATTTACTTAAATGACACCACATTCACCAAATTTATTAAATCAATGACACAACCCAAGCCCGGAAATGTCCCACATCTTAATAATAATCTTAATAAATCAGGCTAAATTTGACAACCGTATTAACTGTCGGCGTTCGTGGCGCGGTTGGTAGCGTCGCTGGCTACGGTTACGGATGTCTCGGGTTCAATTCCCGACGCGGACGGTTTCCATAGATTGACCTTTCAATCGATTTATGGATTTCTGTTCGTAGTCTGAGTCCTCCTTTCCACCCATCCCATCTTCACTATTAGCTAACCACTAGTCCTGTCCTTGCCTTCCATTCCTACTCTCTTCGAAAAAAGAGAGGTTTAGCAACTTAGTAACAAGCAGTTCTCGTAGAAAAAATCTGTTTAGATACCTCCATTAGGGGACCATATGCTCCATATTGGGAGCGGACATGGATAACAAATTAAAATTACTTTTTTTACTGTCATGTTGACAGTTTAAAAATTCGGAATTCCTCTGCCGAATTCACGCGCTCGGCAGGTGATTTGCCTAATTCATGAATGAGGATATGGGCTTGCACTTTCTATGAATTAGGCAAAATTTTGCCTATTTCATGTAATAAGCAAATTATCCCATACAATGAAACGAAAATGGTACATCAAACCATACAAATATTCACATCTGAAAGCACTCTTAAACCCAAACCACTGTTAATTTAGGGTATTTTAGGGTATTATGAGATGCATATTTATACCTATTTTGATATCTTTGTATTCGGAGTGCATCTTTATTATCTATGACATCTTACATTCGCTGTCAACATTACAAAAGAATATATTTAATAGAATGACTAGAGAAAACTATGATACAAAAAAAATAGACACTGAATCCGATGAAGTTTTAAGCTAATGGTAAGAAAGTGCGTATCTAAAATACCTATTTTAAATGCTTTATATTTTTATTGTAAGACTTTTGTAATGTTTTTATTGTTTTTATTTAAAACTAGTGAATACCCGGCATGCGTTGCAATGCCACTCAAAGAAAAAACGGGTTTGTGTTTTAATTCTGTTTATTGAACTGCTTTTGGATTAGAGGCCTGCGCAGGCCGAAATTTCATAGACTTACCCGGTTCGAGCCCATCATCTTCAGGTCCGGCCCGACCCGAACCCGAGTTTCAATAAAACACTTGTTATAACACAATATTTTTGTTTTTCGTCTGGTGCGTACACGAATAAATCAGAAGGTTTTTCCTAGATGTCGCTGTATGTTCGTATTTGATTCATTTTTTCAATTTTAGATTTTCAATTTTTTTCTTCAGAACCCTTCACGGGTGTGTGCACAACAACTCACCGAAGTTTCATCGAAATCGTATGAATGGTAAATGAACGCGTAAAGGACAAACAAACATTTATTTTATATAATATTTCCCGGCATGATCACAATAAGTCCTTCCTGAAAGTTTCGTCGCGATCGGTTGAGTAGTTTAGGAGCCTATAAGATCCGGACAAACCAACAAACCGACAAACGTACATTCATTTTTATATATATAGATTAAGGATGCGTCTAATAATCGATGTTTCCTTGTAGTCGAGGAAATTTACAAAACAACATTTTAGATTCATGTGTAGCCTAGCTTAACAATATTTTACTATATTGATTGAATTGGCATTTACTTGGTAGAGCTCCATTATAATAGGATAAAATAACAAAGTGTTTAGCTCTACAAAACTGTTATCAGGTAGTTGGTAGCTATTTTGGTTTTACGACATCGTCAGAACTATTTATAGTTCTAGTATATAGTGCTGACGATCGCGTAAAGCCGAAATAGCTATCAACTACCTGATAAAAATTTTGTACAGCTAAATACTTTGTTATTTTATCCTTTACTATTTTTACATTTTACTCTTTTAAAACCTAAACATTTTAGTTCGCAATAAAGATAATAAAAATGTTAGTGGTGTATATGTCATATAGAACAGCGGTCGACAGCCTTTCGGAAGTCACGGACCACCAAACTAACAGTTTTTAATCTCGCGGACCACGAATACGATCTTGCCTTAACACTTGCCTTAACACTTGCCTTAACACTTACCTTAACACTAACAAAGTATTGATCATAAATATATAGCTACATTTTGTGATTTAAAATGGTATTTTTTTTGTTTAATTATAATATACTAATAAGAGTTATATTTTTTGTTGCGTTTTTGAAATAAGTGTATGCATTTTTGGCTCAAATTACGCAACTGCAATAATTTTGAAAACCGTCAAAATTTTCTTACGGACTACCAGTTGGCGATTGCTGATATATACTGCTAATGGAGAATTTTTACAGATGGTTTTAAGCGACAATTGATTCTAAGTAAGAAACTCAAGTACATTTTTCAGAGAGGGTGAAGATAGATTGTATAAGACTAAAAAAGGTTAGGTTGTAAGTAGGGCTTCCAATTAACCGGAGATTTTAACTAACCGGTTTTCGGTGTTTTTTTGACGAAGAAACCGGTTAACCGGTTTAAACCGAAATACCTCAGTTCATTATTTTCAAAAAAATCATATAAAAGTATTTTTTTTAACTACACCAAATTGAAACAAAGAGTTATAACAAAATTTCAATTTCAATAATAAAACTTAAACTTAAATAATAAAATAATAAAAAACTTTAATAATATTTAATAATAATTTCAGTTCGAGTCCATTCGTGTGCTCGAATGCCTGAAGATGCCGAAAGGCGAAAAGTGGTTAATAATAAAATTCGTAAAAAAGATTCCTATTTGAATGTGTTAAAAAAATATTAGGACAGCAACTGGAGAAATTATAAACAATAGCAACACATACTATATCTTATACAACAAAAAAAATGTGGTTATACACACGGAGCAGAAATAAAATCAAATAGACGAAAATATCTAATCAAAATAGAATGAATAATAACTATTATAAATATGTACATATGAACAAAAATATTATTTCCGTATGTATATGATAAAATTATCAATTACGTCTAGAATAAGCCAGAAAACTCAAGTATAGTTTGTATGATGAAAAAAAATTTAAAAATTTGTATATTTATTAAAATAATACATGAAAATTTATTTAATATTTAAAGTGTTTACAGTTCTATTTTAGAATTTTGAAATCTTTAATCAATTCCTCTGTGTCGCTGTGATTTTGGATTAACAATCAGAACAATTGATATGCTCTTACGCATTTCATTTATTGTATTGGTCTCAATATTAATGACTCCCGTATTCCATCAATTATAATTGTATAATATCTTTTGGGTAAAGTTTTATCGTAATAATTTTTGCAGACGAATCTATGAAAGCTTAATTTAAATATAATTTAGTAAGTTTTATGATAGTTTTTGGTACGGTCTGTTGTACAAATATTTCAACTAAGAAATCAGTGGCTTATCAAATCTCTTCGTTCCAATAATCACCGTGTTTGTATCTCATTACTGAGAAAACTTTCAATTCTTTCGAATTGATAGTAGAGAAAAATCTAAATTTCTTTCGTAGTTGAAATATTTACCTAGATCAATTTCACAAATTTTTTTTTACAAGTTATAATGGTCGTAAATCAGTTTATATAGATTTATAATTTAGTAATACACACAATTGATAATTTCTTTATTTGACTATCAGTAATATGCTTTGGAAAAAAGGTGTTTTGTCAAAACGTCAACAAAAGAATATAATAAAAATCAAAATGTGGGTCCTACGGTCGAGAAAACATCTGGTTAGGTTAAGTTAGTGATGCTATAACAACTTGCCGCTCAAATATTTATTATTATTTATGGATGTCATATTTTTTATGACGGTATATTTTGTCAAAAACATAAATTTGCGAATAGATATATTGTATGACCTGACGACTAATTAGGGTAAAGTAAAATAAAGTTTTATTACACAGCTTTCTATTGCTTATTCTTGAAACAAAACTTTCTCAAGTATTACTAGCTACATAAAAAATTAGCAGCTTTAGGTTTTTAAACATATTTTAGTACAACGTCACAAATAAACAATATACCTTTAAAAGTATCACTTAAAAGCAGCGGAAGAATAGAATTTTATTCCAACAAGCAAGTAACGGAAATATCCATAAAATAACATGCACGCATAGACATGAAAATATTTACTACGATTTTAGGTTATAAATATAATCGGCTTTGTGGTTCAGTGCTTAATGTTGTTGGATACGGTTACGGATATCTCGGGTTCAAGTCGCGATGCGGACAGTTTTATAAATTGATTTTTCAATTGATTAATAGATTTCTGTTCTTAAGCATGAATGTTTGTAATGTCTGGAACTCCTTACCACCCAACGGATCCTAAAAAACGGAGCGAAACGAGAGAGATTAGCTAACCACTAGTCCTGTCTTAGCCCTATCCTTCTATACCTACTCTCTTCGAAGAAAAATAGGTTGAGCAACTGAGTAACAAGCAGTTCTCGTAGAAAAATTCAGTTGAGAAACTTCCATTAGGAAGACATATGTTCCAAGTTGGGAGCAGACATAGTAAAAAAATATATTGAACTAAATATTTTGCTATTTTTCACTTCTTCATAAAGGATTTCTGGAAAGTAAATGCTAATCAATCATTAAATTTATTATTAAAGAGTATGATCAGCCTATAGGAGCAGTCGACTCAATGGATTTTTATATTGGAAAATATGAAATATTTATTTTTATTATTTTATACAAGGTAAACATTAAACTAGCACTTAACAGTTATACAATTTCAACATTATTTAATTTTATTATAATTGTAATCTCCTAAAAGTACTGTGTAAGTATCATATTTTATGTCGCTAATGCACGATGGCGTTTATAAAGTACAGAGTGTTTTTGGGTGAAAATATATCAAAATACTATTTTTTTGAATATTTTTCCTATAACCTCACCTATTCATTGTATATGAACATATTTTTTTATTTAAAAGATGAAAATCATGCATTTAAGCGTAAATAATGCATGTGTCTTTTGATGATGCCGTGTAATTCTTTATTGTATAAAATATCGCTGCCATAATTTCGACACCTTTGTGATAGAGGCGATTATTCAACAACATGTACATTTTTTTCCTCTTAAAGGCGTTAAATTTTAAAAATAATATAAATAAAAGAATTTTTGAAAATATTTTTAAAAACCCGGTTAACCGCGTGAAATAAACCGGTTTTCGGTTTTTTTTTAAACACGTGATAAACCGGTTAACCGGTTTCGGTTTAAACCGGGTTGGAAGCCCTAGTTGTAAGCTTATCACTCTCTCTACCCTCTCTTTTTTTAATCGTAGAGGAAATGAACATAAGATTACAATCAAACTTTCCATAATCAATCCGTACATCGATTGAAAAGATAATGCATGAAAGTAATTCAGACCCTCGAGTAGAACGAAAGCCAAAAAGCATTTGTCATTCAGCTATTAAGACAACTTACGAAAATTTACTACTCACATTTTATTACAAAGACTGCCATTTTCAATATCGTCGACTGAATTAGTGACAACCATTTATCAATTCTGAATCTTATATATTAAACACACTTGTCAATGTAAAATGAGAACAAAAGAAAATACGCATATTTTCTTATATTAAAAACATCACCGCTCACAAGAGGATATCAATTCATACAAACAACAGACTAGGTAGGATTTTTATGCATTATTTACAATCCCGGAGTAAAGATGGCGCGCACTTCAAATGTCATTGAAATGGGAGAAACACATTTATGCTTTGACATTTATTACGAAATTTTCTGCGTATTTTCTCGAGAATTTTCCCGTCTTATAGTATATGGCTTTGAACAGGATGCCATGAACATTTCGAGATGTTATTTAAGAAAATATAATATTAAGTTAATGATATTTATTCATGGTCAACATTTGAAACAAAAGTGCAAAACAAAATTATTGAAACATTGTATTCATACCGCATGTTCGACACTGACTTGTTGTTGATTTCAACCGTAACAGTATGTAAACTATTTCATAATTATTTATATTTGGGTATAATAATATCATAGTTTTTAAGGCCCTCAATTTTTGGCTAGTTTATTTACTTGCTGGTTTTTAGAAAAGGGAAAAATGAGTAGACTTAGATTACATCCTGGTAACGTATTTATTATGCAAAACTAGAGCTTTAGTCTTATTTATTTACGAGTTAAAGGTTTCAAACCTCAGAACGGCAGCTTTCATCCACCCTCCATGCGATCCTGGTTACAATATAAAGAACGATTAGTTCACTTTAACAGCTTTCCTAACACTACCCTTTTTTTCAAAACCTTGGCGGAGTTAGAAGTAACTCCTGATATGGATTTACAGTTAAAAAGTAACAAAATGTATTTTTGATGGTCAAATTAATAGAGTTTATTCTGTGTCCTGAAAATTTTTCGTAAAAAAAGTGAATGTTTCCGATTTGTAGTTCATTCAATATGTATACATTGTGAGTGGTTAAGAAAAAATATGAATATACTAGTGACCTTTTTATATTTTATTAATTGTTTTAAATTTTACCATTTACGAAATGTCAATTCTGCCAAAATATCGGTATATGTTTACAAACATATATTTTTTTTGTCCAACGGAGTTGGCAAAATATGTTTTATCGAAAATTTACCAGTGTACGACGACTCGAATGTCTATTGTCATTTTCAAACACGTTTCTATTTTTATTTTTCAATACCCCGCTCTCTTGGAAAATGGAAAAAATGTTGAATATATACTTACACGAAGAATAGAAAATCATAAAAGTAATATTGTGTTTACAGAGAATCAGATTTTTGCTTTGTTTATTTGATTTTTCTGAAGATATTGTCAACAAACATGATACAATTTCATCTTTACGTAGTTATTATATTTGAATATAATAGAATTATTGGTATACTTACTCAAATATATTACATTACGTTAACGAAAGGTTGGCAATGAAAAGTTGAAGTAGATTTATTTAATATAAGATCGCACAAGAAGCAATGCACAATAAAGACTGCACGTGTTTTTTCAAGTAATCTTAAGAAATATAATTATTTCAAAAGATATCACGAAACAATATAAAGGTAGGCAAATTCAAAACGAAGAAGTAAACTGTCATATCTTTGGCCTATAGTGCAATGGTCGTAAGTCTATAAACTAAACCGTTGTATTGTAGTATAAAGACCTACATACTTTATAAAGAAATTTCGTAAAAAATCAAAGATTTTTTGAAGTAGTGTATAGCTAATAGTTAAGCATTATAGATAAAATATTATTATATGCTGTAGAAATAATAACAAAGTTAAGTTTTACTATATGAGTCGATGAGACGCTAGACACGCTAGACACGCTCCTGGCGAGTTTTCAATGTACATCTCGATTCTCGTTTAACACGGTCGATGCGCTCCAAAAAAATGATAATGTAAAAGAATATTTTACTTTTTCATATACACCGTAAGACACGAAATGACTTAAATTAAATTCAATTTTAAGAATTTTTTTTCCATATTTATCATTATTACAAAATATGCTTCAAAGTGGCAATTCAATATCATTTTCATTATCTAGACTGACTATGCAAAAAAACATTTATTCAAACTTAATTACTATTTAATTTAATTTATTTCAATGTCACCCCAAGTTTCACAAGTGTTATAATGAAGTTATCAATAGAAATCATACATAGAAAATGAATTACTACTAAGTAACCGCCGAAGGCATTAAACATATTGAAATGCTATCATTGTGCACGCTAGGTGTGTTTCCATTGGTTGCAATAAAAATTATTAACTGTGAACATTACCATAACATTGGAAAAGGTTACATGTAAAACTATGATTTTTAAATTTAAAAAAAGCATTAAGCCTACAAACAAAGAAAAAAATTTCATATTCTGTATTATTTCCACATTTGATATTCATTAATTGAATTTGAAACAATAATTACACTTATATTGGTCAAGAATTTGATATTTTTCTATGTGATAGTCAGTAAATAGCAGTTGTTGAAAATGTAAATGCCAGTTTCAGCGATAAAGTTGTTTTGTTTGCTAAGGAAGAGGAAAGTTGCCAAATAAATAACTTATATTAAGAAAACGGCAATAAAATTGATTGGAGATTTTTTTCAACAATGTCATTAGCGAATTCTTTCGATAACAACACACTGTACAGCCAAATTAAAATTCTTTGGGCCTCACGAAACATGGCTTCGGGCAACTTTCATTTTAATTAAAGACCTTCAGAGGAATTCGAAAAGAACATTCGTACTTTGTTGCGTATTTCTACCAAAGAAATTTATCGTAAAATAGCAATAGAAGATTTCCAATCAGTACTGTTAGTTTTCAATATAACCAGGCGTATATGAAAATACTCAACGAAAGTGTTTTATATTGAAATATTTTCATTCATTTCTCAAAGAGATAATTATTTTTTTTGCGCTTCGTAGAATCAATAAAGCGAATTCTTTGTTACTACCTGAAAAACTAATTACGTGATTGCATTAACAATGTGTCAGTATACTAATGGTGCGATACAAAGTACCTTTTTATAATTACTTGACTGTTGATTCAATATTTATGGAAAAATCCATATTTCTATTGAAAGAGACGGTCGCTGCAATCATATTATATAATTATGTAAAGCGCTAATTTCGCATTGTATCTTTATATACATATATTGTTTGCTGTGACTTTTTCGTGATTCATTATTGCTTATTGCATTAGTAATGTCATTAAAAAATTTTGCTCAGGTAAATAAACTTTTAATGTAGCTATATTTGTGTTTTCAGATTAGTATTTATTGATTTACAAGAGGTCCATAACATTTTAATTGTAGACTCTTTTATTTGATTAATGTATAATTTGTTTGCTAATCAGTATTTTCTTGTTTAGTTCATGAACCATCAGTTTTAAATACCTTCATTTTTACACTCAATTTTATACAAATAAGCCTGTTATGTTTGTATTTTTATCAGTTGATAATGCTCGTGATGAGCGAAACCGGTCCTAATCATTATAAATATGTGGAAGTAGTACAAATGAATTGTGTTTTATTTTTTAAAATAAAATGTCTTTTCACCAAGAATTGACAGTTAACACCTTAAAAGTGGTTTATATTAATGGCTCTACCTGAAATTCATTTCAAACTTAATGAAAAAGTAGGTATATTGGTAAGAATGGTTAAATTAATAATTGGATTCGGTAATTTCTGGAAGAGCACTTATCGATGTCATCTTGAGTTATTTTATTAAGAAACTGTTAATTTCGTCACAACCCTCGTGTGACAAACGTGTTCGTGTGATTCTGAAGCAGTATCAGGCAGATAGTATTTAATAATTTCTAATTTAGGTATATATCCATTGCCGACGATAAAGCACTTACATTGAGTTGATTAGCAACTACTAATGTACTGTGGTCAATCCATTTGCAAACATTAAATACTCGTCCATTACGAAAATTCGCTAAAAAGAAAATCATCCTCTGTCAAGACTCATCAACTTCACTGTATATTGTTGAATTTTAGTGTATTAAATGAGGTGTCAAATAATAGCCAAAATAAATATTTGAATATAAGAATTTGTAGAGGTAACAACTATTTTAGTGATTAGAAATTTTTAAACCATGTCCTTTCCTTTTAACGTATATTTGTTTTATAATTTCTTTGAAAAAAGTGACATTATTAGCTGTTTTGAATGCACCGAAATTCTTCATTTCTTCCTTATGTTTCTTGGTAGCCATTGTAAACAATAAGTTATCAAATGATATCGTATTTAGGAAGCTTAAAACTAAGCAAAATAAAATTATGCTTTGAATAAAAACCAGGAATGTCTAAATATTTTAAAACAGCTAAATTTAATATTTGTCATTGGTATTTGGTATTTAAATTACGTCCGAAAACGAGCAATATATATTAAATAAAGGGTTCAACAACATCAAATTTGTAGATAGTTTTATAAATAGTAACAAGCACAATTGATTATTCAGTATAAATTTAACTGCGAAGATATTTACATTGTTCAAGACGAAACAAACCTTCTGGTATGTATTTAAGGGTAGTTTCAGATGGCCTATTAGTTATCCTAACGAAGACGAAGAGGAAAAGCTTAAAGCTACGGCTGAGTAGGCTGAAACGTGTACGTGACTGGAATTGCGCGATCACGTATTACGTGACGTACAATCAGAGCTTAATTTAATATAAATATTTCGGGACTGTAGTCATTGCTTTATAATCTCTTCAAAAATATGTACTTTCTTTTTACTGCTATAAGGTATAATACAACTTACAAATTCTATAGTTTAAAAAATCTTTATTACAAACTTAATACATTTAATATTAAAAACCGATGTTTCTATATATGAAAACATGTTTTTTAAATTATTCATGCGTCTCTATTGGTAAAATATGTAAAAGATTAATATCGGTAGTGTGAAGTTTCGTCTTTTTTTCATATTTGAATATAATTGAACAAGATAGATAATAAACGAGATATAAAAGTGCATTAAATAATAATTATAAACTCAAATGTTATTTGGGCAAATGGTTGCTATGCTTCTGTTACGATATACAGGAGAATGTTACCAAGTGTAATATATAATAGATAGTAACATTTTCAAGAGAACTGTAACACCCCTCATATAGTATTCATATATTATATTATCTGATTTAGTTTTTTTTACATTTGTAGCTAAGGGTATTAGGGCATCCAATCGCGGACCCTTTTTATGATAAACCGGGTATCAGTATACAAAATTTTTCAATCCCGGGATTTCATGTTTTAAATTATATAATCAAAATTAAATTTGTGTCCATTATCGCTTCAAGTAGAATGAATACGTTTATGATTTAATATTTTTTTGGGAATAGAAATGATTATTTTTATTTATAGATGGTAGATAATACTTATAGAAATTGTTTTTTTAACAGTAAAATATATTGTTGTGTAAAATTATCTCTTCCTGTCTACGGCTGTTACGAAATATGAGAAGAAAGGAGACCACAATACATAAATGAATTAATAATGTAGGAATTATAAAAAAGAATTTCCCAAACTACATCTTGTGGTTAATCAGGAAGTATTTAATTTGAAATATGATTTTTTTTTAACATTTACAGTGAGTCTCCAAATCTTTGTATTTTGGAATTGACTAATTAACCGGGATCGTGTAATTGGAAGCCCTAATGGCTATGTTAAATAGACACATCTTTTTCTAGGGAACTATTATGTTCGTAATCCGTCAAATACTTTACGTCATAAAGTTCATTTTTGTGAGATATTCACCTAGTTCACTTTGTCATGCGTAACGACAATATATAGATAAATTTAAAGAAAATATATATTGCTACTTATTAATGAAAATATGTACATTTACGATTTATCTCATTTATTCCGAAATTATTAAATTTAAAACGCTCAATAACAAAATGAAAGCAGTCAGATGTCCAAAGATACACAAAAAATACGTCATATTTACATAAGAAAATAATGCTATTTTTACTAAGCCACTTCCGGTGTTTACGAAACAAAAAAAAATGTAAGCTTATCACAGTTAACTAACGAAACTAAATCGGCTAAATCTATTTTTAACAATTGCGAGTTGGATCTGTGATACAAAAATAAACCAATAGTAAAATAGGTATAACACATAAAAACAAAAAAAATTGGATTCCTATCGGAGGTATCTCAAAACAATGGTAATTTATATTGTGTATTTAATAATTGATACATTTTAAGAATCAGCATACGTTTACGTAGAATGTCGAAATTTTGTATTTATTAGTGATAAATATATAGGTGATGTCTATATCAAATATTACATAAAATAACCCAGACCGCTCTGTAGACAATTTATTATTATCACATGTAAATATGAAATTTTCTCATGCCGTAAGCGTTCGCGGTGTAAAAATGCACACGCAGTTCCGACGTACTAGCTACTTTAGACATTCAGTATTTCATCTAGAATGGGTACGGTTATATTAGTATTATAACAATTATGAAAGATTTTTTTTTTAATATTCCGTCAAACATTTTTTCATATATTCTAATTTTCTGTGTTAGCCATTTATCAGATTGAAATATTTTAAAACCGTATACATTAATTTCTAAACGATGCATTTTGACTTTATCTTTAGGTCAATAGGCCACATTCAACATCAAAATAATAAACAAAGTACAAAAAAAATTCGATCCTGCCAGGATTCGAACCTGGAATCTTCTGATCCGTAGTCAGACGCGTTATCCGTTGCGCCACAGGACCGCTGTGGGAGACCGCCACTAAAATTCATAACAACTGTAACGCTTCAAAGATATTAATACAATTTCATTAAACTGTATATTTTAGATTATTACAGTATTATTTATTATGAATGTTTACAATCTTGCATTGAATTCTAATTGTTATTTTTTTTTTTTATAAACAAACATTTTAGTACAAAATCAGAAACTAATTTACCACAATATTAAATTATGTTTTGGAATCTTATTTACAAATTTGATAATATGTTATTTAACACAGAAAAATAATTTTATATTGTCTCCCATTATGAAGAAGAAACGTTATATCAAAAAGATATATTTATTTTGAGTTATTAATAAAAAAAAATGTTCCTTTCCTCAAGCTCTTCCGTCTGTCAACACATGTTTAATCTATATTAGTTAAAATTATCGTTAAAACGTACATAAACGCAAAGATTTAAAAAATATTTTCAATGTCGCATCTTCAACTTTGATATGAACACGCGTACATTTTCAGCATCTTTATGACTCTTATGTGAGTCAAAAATATTCTATTATACATGGATTTACTCAAGATATAACTTACTTATTGTGAATTTGTACACATCTCTTTCATCAATTCTGGTATACTCGCTAAACAAATCTGACTTCAGTGACAAATACATAGATGAAAAAAATTAGTAAACATTTATATAATTCATGAAATTTAGCTAATTTTCTAACTAGCTAAATTTCATAAATTACAGCAATGCTCTTTTTGAAAACGTTTCAGTTGATTAAGTTATTCATTTTTTTATCTATTCAATATAGCGGATATGGTGACTGTGGCGTGCTTAAACAATGACAAAAACTATAAATATTAATCATGTTAAATGCCATTGAATCTTAAATTAGAAAGAAAGCTCCATTTAACAGTTTCTATTTCAACGCTAACATTAAAAATAATTCGTTGACTCTGAGCTTTTTCATAAAATTTCCACAATTAAATGCGGCGTTTTTTTTTACGAACTCTGCCAAATAATTTATACACCATTACGCCTATACACCATATTATATCGACGGTGTTCTGGTCAATTGATGTAACCCTCAAAAAATAAGAAAATGAGTTAATGATTGGATCTCATTTCAAAGACGACAGAGCAGGTCTCGGCCAAATGTTGATAAATTAGAAAAATAAATTGACCACTTTTTGGAAGAAAAACATTATTTTACATTGGTTTTAGGTTTGAAAATTCTGACCCGGCCACTTGATGTAAGCCACTATTGTATCGACACTCCCTACGTATAATACCGTATCCGCAAACATAAGAATTTACAAGAGGTAACTCACCATATCGTCGCTGTTTTGGAAGAAAACATTAAATCAAAAAAATGACATATTGAGTTAGTTGTACCAAAATGCTTCTTATTTCGAAAACTACCGGATGGAAAAACATTTTTATACTTTTAGTTAAAACAGTTTAGTACAAACAAACAAAATTAAAAAGGCATAGCATTTAAAACTTCAAAGTCTAATTACTCAAAACTATTATTTTCCAGTCAGTGTCTTCTTAAAGAACAACGACGATATGATTTTTTCGATTAAAACAGTTTTTACTCTCTCCTGAACAATTTAAATTTTGAGGATTGAATCAACTTATACCTATGTTTTTGAAAATCTAGTTAGCTAAATTTTATCAATTATACATTTATTTAAAAAAAACATTCAATAATTTTCTTCATTATAAGATGACACTGTCTTATGATATTGAAATTTTCAATTACCGTTGATTCTAAAGATATGGATAATGTGTTGAATAAGAAATTCAATACCATGAAAGATTTTCACTTTATGATGTAGTTTCGGGGTAGGTATATGATACTGTTAAATCCAAGCCGTATACAAAGTCACAGGGATTGTCAATAAGATTTTCAGCTTAGCAACACATTGCTATGTGTTGTGTTTTGTTGTTAAACAGCGCCAAGAAAATGTTATCGTTAACTCAGAAAACTTTTGTAAATAATACAACATTTATGACCTTAGCGCCTGCGATAGAAATTATTCCTAACTGATTGCAGATTCAATAGCTAATAAAACTTACTTAAGTATGTATTTATATATAAATTGTAATGAACTGGCATAACTTTGGATAACAATGTGAGAATGCCCGGTCGAAGAGGGTCGAATGCTTGGTTATCACCATCCAGGAAGAATAGGATCTCAATAAAAACACCACTCCGGTTAATCCCTTATTTATTGAAGATGCAGTGGTTTAGTAAACAAAAATTACCAGTACAACATAAAATTGAGTCTACATTAATTAACTTAACACATGAATTTACATTTAAATTTTAGCATAATTGACACAAAAAAATGATTTTTAAATTTAAAATTAAATCCAATTTCAAAACAATTTATAATGACATCGATTCGGCCTCGGCCTCGGCCAGCTCAACCACCTACCAAGGCCTCTCAAAATAGACTGCATGCAGAATTCAAAATTAAAAATTCAAAATTGCAGGCCCCCTCCCTTTTGTCAATTTTTTGTCAGGCAGCCGAAGCTATTAACAAGCGCCTGCTTTCTAATTTCAGTTAGCCCGTCGGTCGGTTGGTAACTGATTTATTTTTAACCACCATAAATCGGTTCTGCTAGATAATTAGATAACAATAATCTTTGTCATTAAGACTGTTCGCGGGTAGTTCTGGATCCTTTTAAAACTTAAGCTCAACACACAAAAACCAGGGCGTGTCAAATGTTTAACTTTCAATTTTTCTTAACCATGCCCACTCCCAATATGGAGCATATGGCCTCCTAATCGAGGTATCTTACATACATTTTTCTTCGAGAAATATATTAAAATATATTATAATAATTGCCAGTAGTTACGTTTCCGAAGGGGAGGCAACACTCCTTTACTTCAACAATGCGATTTTAGATTACTTGGACCAATGGTAGGAAGTACGCTATCAAATGAGAATCGCTGGAAAAGGGTATTCGTATACACACAGTCGGAAGTCGTTCAACAAAAAAAATGTGTATTTAACAATTAAAAATACTAGTTTATTATTTTTTTAAATCAAAAAGATGAGCGCAAATAACATATATTGTTAATAGTGTCATATATATAAAAAAGAAAAAAAACGCGTGTTAAATGTCGTCAATAAAAAAAAAGTGAAACGCGTAAATTATAGATAGATTGATTTTACGTTAAAATTTAAAAAGATAATTAAGATGAAGCAAAATGGTTTACCACCACTTCGCACTGTAAGCTATCATCATTAATTTAATAACTACTAGCTCGTCGATATGCAAGATATTACGACAATAATCTCGCGGCGTGGAATGAAAGTACCCTTTTGCAATTAACAGAGATATTATAAAGTTTATATGACAAGAAATGCCCTAACTAAAAATAACACGGGTATTTAAAAAACTGTAAATATATATGAATGGGCGCCAGTCTGAAAACAAACTTTCAGACGAAAATTATTTTTAAATTAATAAAATACTAAGAATCATCACAAATTAAATTTTAATAAAAATGAATTATCACAAATTAATACAAAAAGTTAGAGTAACCTCGTGTTTAACAAAAAAATAAGATTTTACATTTAAAGGTTGCAATATGCACAACATATGGGATGACCATAGCTTAAGTTAATACAATAAAAATAACAAAAAAATATAAATATAATACTGATAGAGATGTTGTTGCTCCATTAGGATCGGATGACTTCCATCAGTGCGCTGCTCGGTTGGGTAGTCCTTGGAGAACCACCTCTGCGGTTGAACGTCAGACTTGAAGTATCTTTAAAAATCCTCGCTCCTATTCTGGCTTAATTATGCTTTAATTTGAAACCGACATTATTGGTTCATCTTGTCCACCACGGCACGACTTGATTGGTCAAGCCGCGCCGCCGCAACAAACACAAAATTGCTATTGCGTGGACATTCAATTATTCAAATTTTAGTTGGTATACTTAATCCAACCTATTCCATATATATATATATATATATATATATATATACAATTTTTAATGTACAACATTACATTAGTTTCATCTTTAAATGATGTATGAATTTAAGAATCAGTTTGTGAAAAAACGTTAATAACCACGCGTTCACAGTCAAAAATTTACAAACTAACAATTCAATCTTTAGCCGTGATGTGAATTATACTAAAATTCCTAACATGACAGGTAGGTTTTGTTTAAAACGTCATTAAATCGATGATCAATACTATTAAATTTAGCAGCTTAAAAACATTCTTAAAATCCGTCGTCACAATAATATTATTTTTATACTAATATTATATATATATATATACTCAGTTGCTTGTCGGCGTCTGTGGCGCAGTTGGTTTCGTCGCTGGCTACGGTTACGGATGTCTCGGGTTCAATTCCCGGTGCGGACGGTTTTCATAGATTGATCTTTCAATCGATTTATGGATTTCTGTTCGTAGTCTGAGTCCCTCCCTCCCACCAATCCCATCCTCACGGGGCGTAACGAGAGCGATTAGCTAACCACTAGTCCTGTCATAGCCCTATCCTTCTATCCCTACTCTTTTCGAAAAAGAAAAGAGAGGTTGAGCAACTGAGTGACAAGCAGTTCTCGTAGAAAAAAATTCTGTCAAGATACCTCCATTAGGAGACCATATGCTCCACATTGGGAGCGGACATGGAAAAAAAAAAAAAATATACTCAGTTGCTCAATCTCTATTTATCGAATAGAGTAGGGATAGAAGGATAGGGATAGGACAGAGCTAGTGGTTAGCTAATAATTCCCGCTACGCCCCATTTTCGGAAAAGGATGGGTGTAAGGGAATTCCGGACATCATAAATATCCATGCCTTCGAATAGAAATTCATAACACGATTGAAAAATCAATTTGTGAACCTGCCCGTACTGAGATTAAATCCTGTAAGATACGTAATCGAAGCCAACGATGTTGACCACCACACCACGGACCCGACAAACCAATTGTAAAAGCTTTTTAGTAAGCTATTCGCTCGGGTACGGAATTTTAGGCATCACAAACATCCATACCATCGATCAGACATCCATAAATCGATTGAAAAATCAATTTATGATACTGTCCGTACTGGGATTCGTGCCCGTGAGTAATTTAACCGAAGCCAACGACGTTGACCACTGCACCAAGGATCAGACTGGTTTAAATTTTAAGATTATTCAATACATCTTCTTTTCTATCACTTACTATTATATCTTGTCAAAATTTAGTTTATTTACTCTATAGATAAGTATCGGTGATATATCACAGTTCTCCATGCGAAAAGATGGTGCAGAAATATATAGCCACAGTTTTTTTAACGTCAACTGAGCATTTTTGGGCGTTTCTATTCTAAAGACATTGATTTATTCGTTTTTGGCATGTGATATTCACCATAGGGATATTTGTTAAGGCATTTTCAATTAATAATCAAGTAATTGTGTCACATTAATTGTTTAATGTGACCATATTTTTTTACCGTATGTATTAAACTTAGCTGAAGATTTTCCGTAATACTATCATATTTAAAAGATGATTGCTGTCCCACCTATATTTACATACTGAAACTATTATACGTGGAGACTGCGATGCTCTCATTTTTTTTTTTCTACGGTGGCTATGTCTTTGTATCTATTTCCGAATGTATTCCTGTAAGTATTACCCTCTGAAGAGCGACAGGCAAGACATCGAGAGAGTCGACGGCTTCAGGTACTTGGGGGTACACATCACGGGAGATGGCAATCCGCGTAAAGAACTCGCAATCCGATTAGGGATAGCTGGATCAACCTTTAACTCAATGCGGAAAGTCTGGGTCTCTCGGTTGTACAGAACCAAGTGTCACTTATTCAACGCATGCATCCTGATGGTCTTACTTTACGGTTGCGAGTCATGGCACATCACCAAGGCACAGGGTAACTGTATACTGAAAACAGATGTTTGCGGCGAATACTTGGGATATGGTGGTTTGATTTTGTCAGGAACACAGAGGTAAGAGAGCGGACGGACCAGCCTCTTATTACGTCCAAAATAAAAAGGCGACGATAGGCCTGGCTTGGACACGTGCTGCGGATACCCCAGGGGAGCCTGAATCCTGCCTGTCTTTTCTACCAACCAGATGGATTCCGTCTCCCTGGAAGGCCGCTGATTACCATCCATAAGATGTATTCGGCGGAGCTACGGGACACTGGGATGACCTGGGTGGAAGCGAGGAGACTGGCAGAGGACAGAGAAGCGTGGAGGAACCGCGTAATGGCTATATGCTTTGAATAGTCAGCGGATATGGTTAGAAAAAGTATTAAAAGTAAAATTCCAGTAATTAATGTATTACTAAAGATTCCGTCAAATGGGGGAAAAAAGTAAGCGACTTCACGAAATGTTTGTAATGTGATTGTAAATCAATGATTTTTTATATTATGCAAATATAATCGTGGAATATAAAATCAATAATTTTCTAAAATCGTACATCGACTAGTGATGAGATGTCAGTATTGATATTTAATAAAAAAAAGACAGAATGTGAGCTATACATTTATTTTTACTAAACTCTTAAATCATATAAACATTCAGAGCACAGAGTAACCTTTGTTTGGTAAACTAAAATAAATTCCACACCTTCGATAATGTAGAACGTGCCTTAATTATCTTATTTCAGTGCACCGACAGAAAAAGGGCAACTATTCTGGGATAATGTAAGACTTTCCACTGGGAAGAGAGGTCGAATCGACCTTTAAGGGTATCACGATTAGTCTTGGTGGTTCTTAACGGGATTAGGTAGAGAAATGCTAATTGCCACTAGAATTAAGCACCTATGTGGATCGTAAACAAACGACTCTGTGTTTTCTTTTTCTTTACGCGTAATAAAAAGTAATCTAAAGGAGCTTAGAGAGCTAAATTATAATAGGACTGGTCATCAATGAGCTGATCTATCTAATTCAAACGTGTACATATACCCTTCTCTCAAAAAAACAATATGTTTCATTAAATGAATGCGGTAATAGCAACGTACATGACATTTGTTTTCATTATATAATATATGAGAAAGGATTTCTAATATTATAACTATCTCAATCATTCAAATCATGTTTACTTTTAAGCTTTAGCTCCAATTAAACATGTTTCGATATTAAAGAGCTTCGTATTGCTAGGACTTAGGCCAGTGTCTGCCAAACTTTTTTACTTCATGGAACACTGTTGAATAGGATTTGTTCCGCGGCACACTAAATAAAAATGTCTTAAAAAGGGAAGTGTTCTTTATTAATATGAATAAAGGAAATCACAGTGTAGGTAACAAATCTTGCGAGAGGATTGATGATCTACTGGTTGGTACATTTGATAATCAAGCGATGGAAAATACTTGAAAAATGATGCAGAAAGAAGTTCTAATGTCCTGTGCACTTCTAGCAAAATTTTAAATTTGTTTGAGGAAGCGTCAAGCTCTGAGTTCTAGTTCACTTACACTCTCAAACTCATTACGCTGCGTATATACCAGCGTCATTGTCTCCCTGTGTCGCGTCGACCACTATGTAAGAACGTGATAAATACTGATTTGAATATTTAGGTGTTTAATTTATTTAAATGAATAGGCATTATTTAAAATCAACAGTTTTGAGGCGTCATCCTTTGCGGCACATCTGAGACTCCATACGGCACACTGGTGTGCCGCGTCACACAGTTTGGCAGACACTGGTTTATGGCTTCGATAATACCTTTCAACTAATTTTTATAGGGTTGTAAATAATTTCAATTTGTGTTGGATAGTATTCACTTGGTACACTTGAACTTTTATTTCGATAGTTTGCACTTTTGATTAGATAGTATTAACTTAGTACACTCAAACTTCGATTTTAATAGTTTCCGCTTAGTCACGGATTCTTTTTATAAAGTGAGTTGGTTATGTTAGAGTTGGTCTGGTTTAGTTTGTGTAATGTATTCTAATGTGTGGAGTAAAAACAATATAGGCGGCCTAATAGAGGGTAGAAGAATAAGTGACATTTCATTACAGCTTCGTGCAAGTATCGATTTCAAAGTATGAGTATTTATATTAAGTGAAAACTATTTTATCTATGTGAGAATATTTTTTCGTAAGTGTAATATATTTATTCAGTGTTAAAATACATTTTATTATATGGAATCACTTTATTTTTAGTGAAAGAATTTGTTTTTTGTGGAATGTATTTGTTATAAGTGAAAACTATTTTTATGAAAGTGAATGATCTAAGCAAAAGTGCATTCAATTGTAAACCATTTTTTTTCTCCATGTCCGCTCCCAATGTGGAGCATATGGTCACCTAACGGAGGTATCTTAACAGAATTTTTCTACGAGAACTGCTTGTTAATCAGTTGCGCAACCACTCTTTTTTTCGAAGAGAGTAGGGATGAAGGATAGGGCTAGGACAGGACTAGTGGTTAGCTAATTGCTCTCGCTACGCCCCGTGAGGATGGGATGGGGAAAGATCAATCTATGAAAACCGTCCGCACCGGGAATTGAACCCGAGACATCCGTAATCGTAGCCAGTGACGCTACCAACTGCGCCACGGACGCCGACAAGCCATTTTTATACCTCGTATATTAAAGATATCAAATTTTAATTACGAGAAATTGACGTAGCATATTTATCATTGGAACTACTTAAATTAAATTGCACATAGAATAATTATTAATGCACACGTATGCTTGATCAGCCTGCTTGCGTGTAGTGTCATTAATTTACATATTTAAAAATTAAAAAATATTATTTTAATAATCTCCATGGAAAGGAGTGCTGTAGTCGTCACGTCTTTATTGAAAAACATCTATCCTCATTATATTAATTATTGAAAAATTGAAATTTTTCTGCTTATTATACTACTAATGATATAACAAAAAGAATTTTTTGAATAGTTACGTACTACAAATTGTTATCTACAATAAATATGGTCTTTATCATGTTTACACAGGTTATCGATTTACTTATTATCATTAATACATGTGATTTTGTTTTGTTTCAGGTAAACGACTTCACTCAACTTATTAATCATCGAGTAACCAACATTTATGCCTGTTGATTCTTTAAATTTGAGCTTTTCGTCTTAGGTAAGTCAAATAATCCAGAAGAGTTTGATATCTGTATATATAAAAATGAATGTCTGTTTGTTGGTTTGTTGGTTTGTCCGAATCTTATAGGCTCCTAAACTACTCAACCGATCGCGACGAAACTTTCAGGAAGGACTTATTGTGATCATGCTGGAAATATTGTATAAAATAAATGTTTGTTTGTCCTTTACGCGTTCCTTTGCCATTCATACGATTTCGATGAAACTTCGGTGAGTTGTTGTGCACACACCCGTGAAGGGTTCTGAAGAAAAAAAATTGAAAATCTAAAATTGAAAAAAAGAATCAAATACGTACATACAGCGACATCTAGGAAAAACCTTCTGATTTATTCATGTACGCACCAGACGAAAAACAAAAATATTGTGTTATAACAAGTGTGATATTGAAACTCGGGTTCGGGTCGCGCCAGACCTGAAGATGATGGGCTCGAACCGGGTAAGTCTATGAAATTTTGGCCTGTGCAGACCTCTAATCCAAGAGCAGTTCAATAAACAGAATTAAAACGCAAACCCTTTCTTTCTTTGAGTGGCATTGCAACGCATGCCGGGTACTCACTAGTAATATATAAAGACGAAGGATTTATTCAAGGAATGAAATATACGATTTTGCTATTAGCTGAAAACTTTGTAACCCTTGAAAACTACACTCTGAAAGCGAGTAGCAAACTTTTTGAATAAAAAGTACTCAAATAAAACTAACCTTTCCTATTAAATTCTAAAGCTTTCTCGTAATGTATATTTTTGCAGTGTATTGACATTGCTAATAAATGGAATAGTTTAATAATTACCGTTTTCTTACAACGACATCTAATTTTTAAATTTTAAATGTTAAAGTGTAGATTAAAGTCCATTTATCTTATCTTTTTTTACTATATCCGCTCCCAATGTAAAGTTTATGAACTTTTAATGGAACTTATATCAATAACACAAATCTATCTATATTTTTTTATTTTAATTATCTATGTAACTTAAAATAATATCGGTTTTAGTGGCTTTATAATAAAACGACAAATTTGCATTCGCTGTTTACTCAGGATACATATATGATACCTAAGTAACATCTGTCAGTAAAGTGACGGTATTGTAATTTATCTGAATTGTTGAGATTTTGTACATTTCTATGAATAATAAATCTCAACCATTCAAATTTGATATTGAAATTTCACCAAGCACCCTCAGTCGATGTCTTAAATTATGAAATTTATCTGTCTCCAGTTTAGAAGCTTTAAGCATCTTAGACACAAATAAAATCATGACTGTTTTTAACCTTTTCCTTAAATAATATCGTTTTGGGCTACATAAAAGGTTGTTTTTAAACCATGTACGCCCCCAATGTGTAGGATATGGCCTCCTAATAGATGTATCTCAGCAGAAGTTTTCTACGAGAACTGCTTCTTACTTATTTATTTGCTCAGTTTTTGTTTTTAGACGATATTATGATAGAAAGATATGCCTAGGGTTTTTTATTAGCTCTCGCTACGCCCCGTTCTTAGATTCAGATGGATAGGAGAGAATTTCACACATGACAAACATCCATGCCTTCAGACAGAAACCTATAAATCATTTGAAAAATAAAAACAGAGAGGTTGAGTAACTGAGTAACAAAAAGTTGTCTTTGAAAAACTTCTGTTGAGATTCCTCTATTACGAGGTCATATATTCCATTTTGGGAGCGGACATAGTTAAAAACAATCTTTTATTTTGCCCAAAACATAGCGAACAGTTTAAAACAATCATGTTTTTATTTTCGTCTCAGATTCCGAAAGCTTCTCAACAAACATTGACTTTTAATGACGCGTACAATAGATAAAAGTGCTGTTTTCCAAAGTGTTTCTGCGATAAAATGAAAAATATGATTATGGAGAACAGTAATGGAAAGCTTCTACAAATGTAGTATAGAAAACATTACAAAATCTAAGGACGTACCACATAAACTTATATTATTCATAATACGGTATATATTTTTGGTTTAATGAAGAAACGAATAACCAGATACAGGTTTTGCCTCTGGACCTTTTTCAGCCGTACGATATTCGTGATTGAACTTCGCTGGAATCGTCGTAAAACTTGCAGTGCTCAGCGTTGTTAAATTGCCATTGTTGTAGCTGAATAGATAACGAGCAGGATTACCAGAATGAAAGCATTCATAATATATATTGATTTATGTATTTTTGGTGTATATATATGATGTTTGCACTTCTCAATCATGTCTTACCTGATCCTTAAAATTTAGCGTAGAGGGAGAGAGAGAGAGAGCGATTAACTAACCACTCATCTTTTTCTACCACCATTCTTATAACCTTACATTCCCCGAATAAAAGATTTTAAACGACTGTAAAATAACCAGTTCTACTATAGCAAAATCTCTTGTGACGCTCATTAAAAAATTCGTTTAATCCACATCGGAAAAGAAACTATAAAATTGTACTTTTAAGGCGTTAACTGTCAAGTCTTAGTGGAAAGGCATTATATTTTACAAATAAAATACATTTTTTTTGTACTAATTCTACATGTTTAATATGTTTAATAATATATAAACGAAATTATGCTAATCTGAAATCAAAAATAAAACTACATTAAAATCCTTTAACTAAGCAGATTGGGAAATTTAAAAAATGCTTGTGATAATGGTCGTGATGAATAAAACCGGTCCTGATCATTATACACATCTGAAAGTAGTACACAGAATTTGTGTTTTGTTTTTAAAATAAAATTGTAGTTTATAAAATGTCTTTGGATAGATTCTTTAGATCCATATAGTGAAAGGATGAGAATTAAATGTTTCTTTTTGTTCGAAAGTCTGACGGTTTTTTTTACAGAATACTTTTAATATATCATAAGACCAGTAGGTGATAGTATTATCTTCTATACAACGTTTTTCTTTCAGCGTGTAGCGGTAAAATTGTTAATTTTATTAAACTTTGCATACATGCCCTTCTTTTGCTGTGATTGATTGATGATCCTTTTGTGTAATATTACTGCGCTCGACAGAAATGAAAAATATACGGAAAACGTACATCCAACTTTTCGTTTTACTGTAATTTTTAATTTGAAATATAATGCACTCTTCCAGCTGAAATACGGTGAGTTTTTTTTTTATGTACATTTATACGCTTTGTCATAAAATAAGTAATCTTGAAAGCATTATGATTAGTAAGAAGAGTGCTTAAAACAAGTCTTGCAAAAACTAAAACAGATGTCAAACGGCTTATCGCATTTTGTCAGAACTATACGATAATAGTTCTGACGATGGCGTTAAGCCGAAATAGCTATCAACTACCCAATAAAATTGTATAGAACTAAATACTTTGATATTTTATCCTATTAAAAGATACAAACATGAGGATAAAAAATAAAACACAATTCATTTGTACTACTTCCACATATTTATAATGATCAGGACCGGTTTCGCTCATCACGAGCATTATCAACTGAACTGTCTGTCTGAACTGAAGTCATCAGTCATCAGTTGATAATGCTCGTGATGAGCGAAGCCGGTCCTGATCATTATAAATATGTGGAAGTAGTACAAATGAATTGTGTTTTATTTTTTTAAATATAATGTCTTTCCACCAAGAATTGACAGTTAACACCATAAAAGTGATGAGGATAAAAATTTTCCATAAAATTTGTTATGCTTTTTTCACTACTCATCTTATATATAATAGCCCAGACCGCTCTGTAGACGTTTTATTATTATCACATATTACATGTAGCTATAAAATAAGCGTTCGCGATGTATATATAAAATAAAATTTCATGCAATGCACACACACAGTTCTTACGTACTAGCTACTTTGGACATTCAGTATTTCAATTTCAATACCGCCATCTATGACGGATACAGTTACACTAGTTTTGATTTGTTTTCGAAAGCATAAATGTCTGTGATGTCTAAATTTTCTCCCACTTATCCGATTCTAATAATGGGTGTAGGGAGAGCGATTAGCTAACGACTTATTTTATTCCAACTCTTTTATTCTGTGCTTACTAGCCCTGAAAAAGAGAGGTTGAACGATTAAGTAACACGCAGTTCTCGTTGAGTTAAGTTCCATTAGACATATTGGGGGCATACATGATTGCCAAAAATGGCAAGGTTAATAAGAACAAAGTGTCTTATATATAATAGCCTAGACTGCTCTGTAGACGCTTTATTATTATCGAATATCACATATATAGGTATGAAATTTTCTCATAACGAAAGCGTTCGCGTTGAAAACAATACAAACACAGTACTGACATACTAGCTACTTTAGACATTCAGTATATTAATTTCAATATCGTCATATATCATATATGGGTACGGTTATACTAGTTTTATATAATATCTATCAATGACATAAAACTAAAAGGAATCATCAAGGTGCTCAGTAATAATCTATTTGGTGAAGGTATGTCGCAAAACTTTTTCTAGCATAAACAGAAAAAGCTGGAGAAAAACCTAATAAAAGGTGGTCATTGCATATTTTGAAACTAACAAACATTCTTAGAAGTTTTCAAAAATATAACGAAATAAGATGGTTAGGTTAGTAAAAATATTTTTCTTTTTGGTTGAGATAGACATTGTCTTTTGTAAATTTATAACACGTGTAGAAATAAGCGCCGTTAACGTACGCCGAAAAAAAAAGAAAATCTTTGGGTTGTTTGAACTTTTTCAACAAAAAAAAAAGGTTTTGTTTCCCTTGTTAGATAGGATGATCGTTCATTTATAAGCTACTGCCAACACCTGTGCGGAGCATACACTTTTTAATATATTCTTTGAAAAAGATGGTATGAATATTCATTGAATTATGTTATTACCTCAAAGTTCTACGTACATCTTAAATCTCATAATAAATTATATTAAATAAATAATTGAATTTTGTTCATTTTATAACAAATTGAATAAATACAAATCAAAGTAATAATTTAGAAAGTAATAATGATGCCATAAGAATTATGTAATACTGTATTTTTTACCCGGATTCGCTCAAGATAGAGAACGCTTATATTAGGTTATTAAATTTAGACGTTAGCTAGCTAATGTTGAAATTTGAAAATATCTCCCTCAACCGTACCTCTTTTGTTACACCCACAAAATAAAGTCCACCAATTAATAATAATGTTAAAAGTTGAAACCAGCTTTAATAAAGGATGACAATTTTGCCACCTGCACTCTTGTTATGGCGCTGCAGAACTTCTCTCTTGTTGGTCTGCATTTAATAATGGCTCCTGCAGTGCACAACTTAAAGATACGATCAGAGTCATACGTTAATTCTCAATGACGATTCCAGATGCACACCAAGTTGTGCGAATTTACCAAATCACTAACATGAAACTCAATATTTAACAGAAATATTTGCGTTCGCGTTACTATCTCAACTGTCACTTGCAGAATATATTAGTATTGAGCTGTTGCTAGGCGACTATTATTATTATTACTTTTTTCATCCCGCATTGAAACGTCAAAAATGTGGCGTTTTCAGTTTTAGGTTTAAAGTTAAATATTGAGAGTTGAAAGTTGAAAATAGCGCAGTTGAACTAACAATTTCAACCAAAATGATTTGTGAAAATTTCACGTCGCTAATGTACGACGTTCGGGAGGATTTAAACCGACAGACATACAAACCTTCATATTTCTACGTACATTTTGTGCTATATAGTAAAAATTCTGTTTAGAAAGTTTTATAGTAAAAATAAAAATAATCATTTAAGTTGTTTGTTTCTTAGAAACTGGGTGACAATACATATAAATCGATTTTATGTAATTATGCTGATATTCACAAATTTGATGCAAAAACACCAGTTTGAATTCAATAGCAAAGTTTTTTTTCAAACAAAAAGATATTCTCAAAAACACTACTAAAAAATCTTGATTATTGACTTATGTGGATTTTCATCCCATCCATAGAATGCTTAAATTTTGTTCGTTCATGTTTATAACAAACTAACTAAGAAGATATATAAAGTCTCAATAATAAAATGCTACTCTTATTTTCATATTATGTAACATAACTTAAGAATTTGAATAAATGTCTACGTTACAGCTAAAATATTAGTATAGATTTTGACTGAAATGCTTCTTAAAAAGGCAAAACACGTGTCACATGCACTTACACAACCAGTGTAAAAGCAATGTTATCAATTTCAATTTGATATCCAAATATTAAATCGTCTACCTTACTGTTAGCGTGAAAGTTCAGACGGTTTTTGTTATTTTTGATTTTTAATGGAATTCTACCGAGGATATGTCAATTCAATGTACAAAGGAATAATAAAAATCAACCATACTACACGTTATTCATAAAATGTATCGCCATTCTTTTCTACGTCCCTTACCCATCTCAAAGATATTAATCATTGACTTTATATTTCTCATCTTAAATCGCATTTTTTATATTTCTTAGTGTAGTAATATATTTAATAATAGAATATTGGCAGACTAAAAGTCATATTTCTGTTGTCTGGTATCATAATTATTAACCAAATCCATATTTAGTTTTTTTTCAACTGAGTATAACTCTGAAATACCATCTACAGAAATAATTTAACACACTTGAACAAATCTAACATTGAAAAACGAAAATTCAATGTTTTTTTCATATCAAATTCTAGTAAAATCCTAATCGGTCAACCACATTCACCAACAGTGTCACATGACTTAGGCTTAGTTCATAGTAATCAACAGTAACTTGTAATGGGCAGGTAAAAACTTTGTATAAAAGGTAAGCAAATCCTTATGGTTGTGTTTCAAAAGTGGTCAAATCCAAAATTAAATCATTTATTATACAAAAAGTACTTCATATTGATTTATTTTACGTGTAAATAATAGTTTCTCTACTTAAAATGTTGAAGAATACATAAGTAAAACTTTTATTAATTTTTAAAACGTTTTTTATATTCATCTCATTTTCTGTAAAAATTGATTTGACCACTTTTGATACCAGAAAACACATTTACAAAATTGTTCTCGGCAAATTTCATTCCATCAACAATTTGACGCATCGCTTATTTTCAATTCTGCTATTAGTATACTAAAATTTCAATTAATATCAGTCCCTCATTCAAAATTAACATTAATTTAAATTAAAATAATCCTTAAAGCATCTGATAAGCCAAATAAATAAAGCGTGCCGGAACAAATTAATAAAAGCATATCAAACTAATTGGATTCTCTACGTAGTTAACGTATCATATTATTATTTTATTATGTAACGTCTTTACAACATTCGCTCTTAAATTTCTTTTTTAAGATTTCATTCCAATTTTAATTACATGTGGCCTCGTGATAAGATTTAATACTTAAAGCGGTCAGTGTCCGGTGAAAAAAACCATAGAGATAAAATATTTCTTCAATACGATGCTTTAGCTATGGCCTGAAGTGGGATTCATCCAACTAACAAAGCCCAGACGCTTCCGTTGGGTTAGTATAGGAAATGGGTTTCCTTAGCCCGGGTAGAACTTTTCCATAATTGGCCCGAAGAAATCAGGGACGTACAGATTCAGGAGAGATCGAAGTGATTATGGACATCTTCCAATAAGATAACCATATATTTTTACAATATCTTTACTATTCATGCTAAGTATGTAAAGAATATTTCCAATATGCATTTCTATGCAGGTAATATGCAACAATATTACTTTATTTTTTCCACCCGGATCTATTCTTAATTTGAATAATAAAGACCCCTCAATGAACATCGAAACTAAAGTTATTTTCTAAGGTAACTGGATGTTATTAAGTGGCTAAAACTAGCCTACCTGTGTGGTTTATAAATAAACGCTTTACATTTATCATCACATAAGTCTGAAGGCAAATCCTGGCCAGATCAATATATAATTTAGATTTTTGTCATTTAAAAATTTGAGTTATGGGCATTGATATGCGTGATATGTCTTCTTCTCGCGTTGATCTTGAATTTATTCTATGAAGTTTCAAATTTTCAAAATATTTGGATATACGACTTAGCAATTATTAGATGTAATACCGAATATTTGTTTTTAATTTATACTTGTGGGGAAAAAAATAAATACGATGGACAACACCGACGAGCTAACAACACTAAACAAAACCTAAGATACCTACATAACGCGGATACCGATACACCGAGGAGGGCGAGAGAGAACGCGATCGAACGTGATAGAAGCTTGACTACCTAACTTTTCTGAAAAAAGGCGACAATAATTTCTCACGAGCCGTCGACCGCAAGGTTGGCGGCAGATCTATTCAAAAATGTTAATATATCTGTAATTACACAAGACGAATAAACACATTCCAAAAGTGGTGACCCCGACATGATCTGTTGATACAATTTTCTTCGGAGAGGTTAATGGTGCAACGATTGGGCTATAAAGAACCAGTAGTTAGCTAATCGCTCACGCTACCGGACGGATACAACGCACCACAACCGACTAAGTCGAACGCCCAAGGGCACCCACCGTTCGCATATAGGACCGGCAAATAAATATGAAAGCAGATGTATTTTGTAAATAATTTATTACCAAAACCTACATATTTTCATTAACTATTAACTCTCATACTTTCATCATGTTTCCACTTGAATTTAAGTAAATTAATTATTCATTAAAATTAAATGATTTTAATTATTCATTGCAGCTTATTTTATTATTTATTACGTGTTCTCGTAATTAAAATATACTGTATTACCTGTAATCAACCTGTTGTTCACGAAGGGATTTGTTATTAACATGTACTTCAGGTATATTCAGATATAAACAACAAAAATCATTATTTCAATAAGGCTTAACAGTAAACATAGTACAATTTATTAAAAACAGTGAACATTAAAAACGGACTGAGTGTGAGACCAGATCGACACTCCCTACGTATAATACCGTATGTGCAAACATGAAATTTTACAGAAGAGATGTCTTAAAGATTCAAAACGCACTTGCAAAGTAACGGTTGCATCTATCTTCTTCAAAATTGGGACCGAGCTATTATTTTAAATCTTGTTTCTTATTTTATGTAAAGTTTTTGTCAAAAGTTTATACTTTTTATAGAGATATCTCAGATACAACATGATACTTCGGATTAAAGATCTTTCGTTTAAGTGGCTAGTTATGTGCTTATGCTTTACGAAAAAACGGTGAAGTAGGTCCCTTTACCAATTTTGTTTGATGCCTACATATAGAACTGTGTACGTAGACAACTTATGTGGCACTTACGAGATTGTACGTAGGGAGTTTCAAGATAGTTATGATTTTAGTTATCTTATTTAATTTTTCCTATAATAATAAGAAATGTTTTAATCCTTAAATGCATGGTGTTGCTTTTCAGATACAAACTGTATTATTGACTATATTTCTTCACATATCAAACATCAAATATGTGGGTGAATTAGATCTCACATTATATTAACAGCATTCTCTCAATTATCTTGATGTGAACGATATGTATACAAAAAGAAAGGAAGTGTATGGATGTGTTGTAATATAGATTGACAAATAAACAGATAGATCAAGAGATATACATAATAATAAATTGTATTAAAATTGTGACCATGGTGCGATCTTTTGTTTTGATTCGCTACGATTTGACAGTTCAAAATTTTATTTGATTCTTAATTTAAATACAATCTTAATTTTTGAAACCTGTAATAGTCGAAAATATAACTAAATATATTAATTTATGGTGCTTGCTATAGGTGGTACGCCTGTGAGGATAGCGTATTGGTCTCGGTTGGTGAACTTTCTCGCGTCCAAATATACTCTTGATTCTTCCCTTTTGTTTCTAATGAGACTCTATTTTGCTCTTTTTGCCAAAGTTTTTCTTTGAACAAGACATGGTCGTTAAGCACGCGCAAAAAATATCACTTTATGAATTGCAGATAGATTAATCATAGAAATAACTTACTGCAAAGTAAACTGATGGTAAGTAGTTAAATTTATTTTTTACCATTTAGTAAATAAATCTTATATAGATAAAGCGTAAAAAGCCTGTTTTCTATAACAATTTTACCTCAGTAATTATTTTTTAATGAAAGCATTTTTATCATGTTTTGTCGAGTCTTTTGACGAGTTCATAAACATAAATATTATATGTTAAACAGTTTCATCTCTTCCCACCAGACTTTAAAACAGGACGTAAAGAAAAGCGACTCCCTAATTGGGATTCTAGCTCAAATATATTAATAATATATTCGGCCTTTTTTTAACTATTCGATATTCGAATATTTTTAAACATTATTCATAAACTATTTTACAATAATGAATTCCGAATGTAGTGGTTTTTTTTTATCATAATGATTGAGTTTGACAAATGACTCGGGGCTAAAAAGATCTTTGAACATGCTGTAATTTTAGTAATTGAATAAATACCATTATGATACTCCTACGCAGCTGCAAATTTTAAATATTGTTATATAGTGAAACGGTATTGGAACTTGTGTTATTTACATAATGCTATTATTGAAACTATTTTACAAAATCAACCAAAGATCACATCACAATTTTTCCAGATTTCAAGAGCAATAATGAATACCCCAAGTAGTGCTTTTTTATATTCACTCGACTCTGGCTCTTCCAGTATCTTATCATAAATCATAATACTTGAGTTAGACGTATGATTCGGGGCTAAAAAAGTCCCTTTAATCATGCCGTAATTTCGGTAAAAAATACCGCTGGAGTAATCCAACGCAGCTGCAGATTTTAAATATTGTAATACAATATAACAGTATTGAAATGTGTACTTAAATTGTCTCTGTCTAAGATTTGACAAAAGTGGGAAAAGATTTAGTCTTAAATTATTTCAAAATGTAAGTATCTCAACATTAAAACAATAATATATGTATATGAGTGATTTAAAATTTCAATAAATTTAATTTTTCCTATAAATGCGCTCGTCTTAAAATGTATTTTACTAAAATATATATCAAAATCACTTGTTTGTCAACAAATGTGGTGATTGTTTTGTTCATTTTAACAGAAGTTGAATTGGCACGTCAATTATTTGAGGGAGTTTCAAAATAAACCTGTGTTATCAATCATACATATTAATTTTTTGGAATTTTTATTGCTAATACATTATAGAGATGGCAGAAATATCTCACTCGATATATATGTATCTAACTCAAAATTATATGAAAACCATCTTATCGAGGTTTGAAACAAGTCGCTTCATATTTCATATGTAGGTCTTGAATCATTTGTAACTATTCATAATAAATGATACTGTCGGTCAATAGAATGATTGCAGTGTCCATCATTATGTCAAAATAAGTCTATCCTATCTCCCAATCAATTGTCACTAACTTTAGCAAACTATTCATTTGGAAGGAAGCTTACAAAATATCCATTTCTATACTTTCGATTTTTCCACATTTAAAGTACAGTGTGGCATGTAGATCCATTCAATCATTTTTTTAACAATAATTTAACACTCACAAATTGATCGTCAGTTTTGCAATAATAGGTCATATTTTTTTGACATTACTTGTACATACAATGGGGAGCATAGAATCACAGACGCCAACTACAAAATTGCATATTTTTAGCCAAGCCTGGTTTCGTTATTGCAATATCATATTTACTTACACATATATAACCGTTTACAAGATGCAGTTGAATATACTAATCTACAAATGAAAATATAAAGTGAGAAACTTAAAGACATTTTCCTTGTTTATTTTTTGATTCTAAAATATTTTTTGGTTGCATCAATCTACAATTATAAGTACTAGTGAGTACCCGGCATGCGTTGCAATGCCACTCAAAGAAATAAAGGGTCCGTGTTTTAATTCTGTTTATTGAAGTGCTTTTGGATAAGAGGTCGGTCGTCTGCATGGGCCGAAATTTAATAAAATTACCCGGTCCGGCCAGGCCCGAGCCCGAGTCTCAATATCACACTTGTTACCCGAACTCGACCCGAAGCCAAGATTTATTTTTCTGAGCCCGAAAAAAGCTCGATTTTTTGACATAGTAATTCATTCATACTTTTCAAACAATATATATGATATTATTTAATTTAAGACATCGACTGAGGGTGCTTGATGGAATTTCAATTTCAAATTTGGATTATTGAGATTTTGTACACTTCCATGTATTTTGTCACTAACGACCCGGGTTTCGCCTTTCGGCATCTTCGGGCATTCGAGTACACTAATGGTCAGTTCGAGTCCATTCGTGTGCTCGAATGCCTGAAGATGTCGAAAGGCGAAACCCGGGTCGTTAGTGACAAAACACATGGAAGTGTACAAAATCTCAATAATCCAAATTTGATATATGATATTGTTTCCATATTTTTGTTTTCGGTTTGGTTCAGAGATGTCGCTAGTTGTACGTATTTAATTCTTTTTTTTAGATTTTAGATGTTTTTTCAGAAACCTTCACGGGTGCGGGCACAGCAACTCACCAAAATTTGATCGAAATCGGATGAACGGTAAAGGAATGCATAGAAGACAAACAAACAAACAAATCTTCATTTTTATATATATATATTTATGTTTAAAATAATCTGAAATTTTATTCCTATAATAACAAATAATGTCAATGACATAACATGCGCTTTACTCGCCGAATCGCATTGCACCAAAGTCTTTATTTGTGTTTAAGCTAAGAAGTCAATAGTACATATTTTTCTTTTTAATCCCTGAATCTATACAAGGAGGACTACCTAATAATCGCATGAGGCGTGTGCTTGGGGCCTCAGCAATAACTTATCTATATTACAGTCTGCATATTTTTAATTCAATTTTAAATTTACATGTAATTCCAATAAATATTGTAACAATTATATTGGTTGAATACATAACTTCATAATGCAATGTTTTTCAATTTATGCTTTCATTGGAATTCTTTTGATATTAAAAGTGAGGTTACAAATAGAGTTTTGTTATCTATGAGCGTTTTATGAAAATCTAGAATAAATTTTGCAACGGTTTTTTGTTATTCAAAAAAACAGGGCTTCCAAAGTGTTTAATCCACCACTGATCTACGTCTAGGCGTATTTATATCGTAAATATGTAGCGCTCATTTATACTTTTTCTTAGAAAATTATATTTTCATTGAAACCGTGTTATGTGAAAACAATATTTTTTTTTTCAATATAGCGAAGCGAGTCGATATTTATTTTGGTCGCTAATAGGAAAACAAATCAAGTCATGACATTATTAATGACCTAATTTGATAAACAAAACGTACTACTGACGGCCATTAACGATATTTCGCCATGGTCATTCTATATCCAAAGTTCAATGCCTCATTCAAGAGGGTTAGAAGTGTCAGAGGACATTTATCAGCGGTCAGCTCCCGATGGCGGCGTTATATTAGGTTTGAGACACAGGAAATACGTCACCGGACGATAGTGACTAGTGACAGGTATACCTACACCCTTCGTTACAACTGTCACTTTAATAGATCGGGGTGAAATGAAACCCTACTCCGCCTACTATAGGGTTGAATGAAAAGGGGTTTGTTACAGTTTGTGAAAATATAACAGCAAGGCAATAATATATTCGTTTCAAAGAAACTATTAAGTGACTAGTGAATACATAATGAAAAATTACTGTTGAATAAAGTTATTAATATATTTTTTAGCTTAAAGAACATATAAAATACAATTATCTTTTTTAAGGAATATGATTCCTACCGTTTAATGCTTGACGTGATTAAGACAGTAGGACGGATGCTGACGATTAATACAGTTCAGAGTTCGTTCGGCGAGTGACGACAGAAATCACGTTCAGAGGGCGGTTACAGAATTAACGTTCGGCGGTTGATTACAGAATGAATCCGGCTCTCCCTGCTATGCTTATTTATCTTGTCACGTCAACCTACTTGAATCGTCGTGTCTTGCTTTGATGAGTGTTCGCCTGTTAAGCAGCGTCTGCAGAATATCGAATATCGGTCAAATATTATTTGCCAATTAATTATGCTTAGTTAAGGAACGTTGACGAAAATTACAAGCATCATGTTTCATATATTCTACATCGTCATTTATTGTTTCAAGCAATTACAAAAACGCCACAATACAATGTCTTTGAATTTTTTAGAAAAAGAAAATTTAAAACTGGTTAGATGAGATTGTCACATACATGTCATTTACTATTTATTGATTGTATAGTTTCGTTTAAAATATACAATATTTACTCAGTTTTATTTTACTCATTAATTTACTATTGTATAAAGTAGAGAGTTGATTTAATTACCAACATTATTTAATAATTTTGGTCGATTTTCTGAATCGAATATTATAAATATTTTGTTTAATTGCTGAATTGAATATTATACAAGAAACAGAATAAGCTCATATTATATATATATCGTCGATGTTCTGAAAGAAAACACTAAATCGAAAAAATGGCACTATGAGTTAGTTATACTAAAATGTTCTTTATTTTGAACTCTACCGTATGGAAGAATACACTTATATTTATAAATAATGCTTTTATTTACAGTTTTTTTACAAACTAAAAACATTTGGTTTCGACAATATTTGAAAATCCAAAGAATTGAAAGTCCAATTACTCAAAACTGTTATTTTTCTGTTACTGTCTTCTTCCAGACAACAACAATATATATGTGAATATTTATTTTATAAATATACCCACAGCTTTTTTTTGCAATGTAACGCGGTGGAACGGCGTTCCAGCACCTTTTTTCATGGTATTTTTAGTGCAAGAAATTAGTCAAAACAATTTTTCCGCTTACGTATAATTCGTCGTCAAAATTAATTTTACATTTCTAAAAAAAAAATTTTTTATTTTTATGTGATTCGTGGCACAAGAAAAGCTGCCTTAAATTTTATTTGAATATAATTTTCTTTAGTAAAAAGCTTGAGTTAAAAATAAACCCTGATTTTAACAATATATGACAAAAACAACCCACTTTTTTGCAAGCTGACCGAAATTGGTATTGTATGTTACAGACTAAGTCTAAAATATTAATATTAATTTTATTTCCGTAATGTCAACCCATCAATAAATATAACTAACAATTTATTTATTTACATAATTTATAAATAATTGTGTAATACGAAATATAAATAAATAGTGTAAAATTTTTCAATATTTGATCCACAAAAGTACGGCGATAACGATCCAAAAAATGGACAAACTTATTATTTACGTCACCAAGAAAGCTTTAGTGAGAAGATCTAAGTGTACCGACGTCTACATAATAACAACTTCGGGAACATAAAAAAGTTGTACTTTGTTAAGTATAGCAAGCTTTTTCAAAGAAGAGCTCTTCGGATGACGTAGACAGAAAGCTGTTTTTAATGCATTATGCGTCTTCTTCATCTTTATACCTGAAACTTTGTTACGTATTCAGAATATTGATGCACAGTAATCTTGAAAAGTCGTGATGTAAGCATTTTCACGTTCCACGACTATCGATGCGAAAAAATAGACGATATATTTGAATTGGCGGTTTAATTTCGCATATAATTTGTTTACGACAAGTTTATTTTATGCTACGGATATAAAATAATTTCTGTTTGATATGAAATAATAAACACAAATATTGACTTTATTTTTTTTTCATACAAATACTTTATTTAGTTTGCTTTGGTACTCAAATGGTTACGTGTAAACATCACTGTGTGTGTTTGTGTACAGTTCATCGGAAAGGAGAGTAAAGAAAAACTGAAATTTGACTTCGAAAAGTACGATACAGATACTAAACTACGATATATTTTTACATAATCTTCTAAAGTTTCTTATTTTCCTTGGAAGATCGCACGTATAGGTTACTGGATATATTTTTTTTTATCAAAGAGAATTTGTAAATCGAAGTTACTTTTTAAACAGTCACTTTAAATAGTAAATATCATTGTTAGAAAACGTCTAATAAATCCTTTAAAACCTCTTAAATATTGTCAATATAGAGATGTACTTATAATAACATAGTGATATGCTTGACAGTTTTATCTGCATGATATGCTTAACTAACGAAAGTAAATTGTTTGCATTATGAATCTTAATTTCAACTGTACGATAGGTTGTGGTGAATTTTCAATTTTGTTGTAACTTCCCACGAATAAATTAACAAAGAAGTTCTTAACCGTGTGTAAAAGTGAAAATAAAGTGATTTTCGAACATGTGAAGTGTCAGTGAAAAGTGAACACAATGTTTAGATTTTATATGTAGTGAAAAAAAAAATTTCGAATTCGTATACCAAAGAGTTAACTAACGAAACTAAATCGGTCAAATCTATTTTTAATAATTGTGAGCTGGGTCTTTGATACATAAATAAACCAATAGTAAAATATATACAAAAAATACAAACTTCCTATTGGATACAAACATCTCAGAACAATGTAATCTGTATTGTGTATTTAATATTAATCGATACATTTTAAGAATCAGCATACAGACAAAGTGCTTTAGTTAGAATGTTTGGAAATTTTGTATTTATTAGTGATCCCTATATCATATCTTATATATAATAACCCAGACCACTCTGTAGACGCCTTATTTTTACCACATGTACGTATGAAATTTTCTCATGTCGTAAGCGTTCGAGGTATAAACAATGCACGCACAGTTCCGACGTACTACATCTTTATACATTCGGTCATTTATGACAAGTACAGTTATAATAGTAAATTAATATAATGCTTTTGGTCATTTCTTCTACATTTTTTTTGCGGTAATTCTAATTCAAAATTTTGGGACTACATATCTAAAACCGTTTAAAGATATGAATACAAATTACTTACTTAACCATATGCGCTGTCAATGTGGAGCGAATGTAGTAGTTATGCCAATTTAGATGATTAAATAAGAGCAATTTGTAAGTATCTTCTAAAAAATGGCACAGATCAATAATTGGGTAAGTATAATAGTAATCATTCTCGATAGATCCGTTTTCAGGAACAGATAGGTTTTATGAAAACATCACAGATATTATTGCGTTTGAAAACAAATTCATAACATGAATCGATTGAAAATTCAATGTATGGGTATTCTTTGGGACGTAAACCGAGTAGGATAAAAGCGTCGAGGGAATTCAATCAGTTATAATAATAAAAATGTTTTTAGTCGTTAAAAATCTCTTTAAAAATAATATATATAACTTCTTCTTGTCTAGAGAAAATTTTTGTGTAAATTGGAAAATAAGCAGCGCATAAAAGACCTATTTTAAATATCTTTCCAGTCATTTATTATAATTAGAGCAGTTATCAAAATTGTCACTTCATTTTAGTCACTTGAATAAAGTCTAACGTTGCGAAATTACTGAAAAATACGTCTTTCAAACTCAAACCAAATCATCCACGAATAATTGATGCTATACATTTTCGTTGAATTATTCTTCGATTAAAATATTTAAATGTTCTTAATATTATTCATAACCATCGACTACGTTTTAGCATAAAAAGGAAATTTAATATTACTACGTTTTTACGTAATGTATAAACTGAAATTAGACTATTTACATATTTTTTTTACAAAATCTCGATCGTAAATTAATTCAATTTAATATTGCCAGACACCATCGAGGTGGTAGTTTATTTTTTTAAATGTCAACCGGAGATTAAAGGCTATGTATTTAACCGTTACTTTACGTTTATTGTATTACTAATTATTTATTACCGAATCACATTATCGTGGCATATAAAAGTCTCTCCGAAATACATATTTATTTTCCGTAAATTTTCTGTTGTAATAAATAATTGCTTAAATAAGGAATTAAAATATATTTTAAAAAATAAAACACAATTCATTTGTACTACTTTCACGTGTTTACAATGATCAGGACAGGTTTCGCTCATCAAGAGGATTATCAAGTTGATAATGCTCGTGATGATCTAAGCCGGTCCTGATCATTACAAACATGTGGAAGTAGTACAAATGAATTGTGCTTTATTTTTTTTAAATATACTGTCTTTCCACCAAGATTTGACAATTAACACTTTAAAAATTAAAATATAGTTTTCGATTAAAAGTATGAACACAGGTCCTATAAACGATTTTTGCAAATTTCCATGAGTTCTGTCACTAAAGACTTGGATTTCCCCTTTTGGCATCTTCAGGCGTTACAGTGCATGGATTAACTCAAACTGGCATATTCGACACGCTCGCAAACATCCATTCGAAATTCACATAACCTTCAATAGACTTAGTGTAAATACGTTTTTTTTTAATTCATGTTAACTGTTTGCTAATTTTTAGTTAGAGTTTGTCCGTTAACTTGAACGCCTGAAGATGCCGGGTCTAATGAATAAAAAAATAAATTTAGAGCAATTAAAATTATATTACAACTCTATCAAGCACCCTTAGTTAATATTTTAAACTATAAATAAAATATGTCAAATGAATCTTCTTGGGCTTTCACCATTTTCAGTTGTAATGTCAAGTTGTAATCAGATTGATTTAGCAATTAATGGATTTTTTATCTAAGGCATTGATGTATATGGTATATTCATTCCACTAAATCTCTGACCATTCGTTAAAACGGGTAATATAGAGAGTATTTATCTGATTATTAGTCCTTTTATAAGCCTACCCTCCCTTCTTTACCATATCTAAATAAAGCGTTTAATCAGTTTTATAATATTCACTTTATACAAATGTTGAATTTGTACAAAACAAATTGTGTTTTATTTTAAAAGTGTAATGATTTTCCACCAATTGACAGTTAAATGTGACTAAAGTAGCTGATTTAACAGGTGTTCTTATTAGATATTAAGAATTTTAATGCTTTATATTGTTAAAATAAATCAATATAACATTAACTGAATCGTTGCTTTTTCAAAGCAGATCAAAAACATTGAATGATTCTTCCTCATGTGAGGATGTCAAAATTTTATGAAACAGTAAAAATAGTACACAATAATTGTATGATATAAGTATCTGACCGTAATAATCTAAAGTAGGGCATCCAATCCCGGACCCTTTATACGATTCAGGGATTTGGGTTTTCTAAATCCCGAGATTGTTCATTAAGTCCAATTTCATGTGTTAAACTGTACATTTAAAATTTAATTTGTGTACATTATTGCTTTAATTGTAATGTTTATATGTTTACATATTTTACATATCATCAATTGAAAATGCTGGTGATGAACGAAACAGGTCCTGATCATTATAAACATGTGGAAATAGTTTTATATTACCAAATGGTAACTTCTGTCAAATTTCCTTCAATTTGACTTTAAAATATTGTCCTCCATTCATTTAAGAAGCGGTCCTAATTTGTCCTCCATTGAAAATTGGTTAAGAACGGCTGTTACGAAATATGAGCGGGAGGGAGAGTAGAATACATTTATATTAATTTTAAAGGTATTATAAAAAAGCTGTATAAAATGAACAAACAGAGGTGCACGTTTTAGTTAATCAAGAAGTTTTAATTTGATATATGAATTATTTTTCAACATTTACAATGAATCCCGGCATTATCTGAATATCAATTCCCAAGATTATGGGATTGAATAATTGACCGGGATCCTGGGATCGGAACCCCTTATCCAATGGTCATGTCAAATCTCATTTAAATCTTTTCACAATACAAAATATGATACTATTACGACATGAAACATAGTGCTGTAATCTTATACACTGAAAACAAGGTAAGTAATTCAATACACTACAGAAAGCTTAGCCTGGATTATCAACATAATTAGGATTAGTAACCTGTTGCAATCCTCTCTGCTCGCAAAGAAGCCACCGTATTATAATAATAATAATGAATAATCGTGATAAAACGAAAAATAATTTTGCTAAGCCACAATACAAAACATTATGAAACAATCCTTCCTTATAAATTATTCGATAAGCCCCGAGATAATTAGGAAATACTTTTAGGAATATGATTCCGACGTTGAATGCGTGACGAGATTAAACAGTAGGACGGATGATCATGATGATGATGACGATTATGCAGTTCAGAGTTTGTTCGGTGAGTGGCGACAGAATCCCGCTTGGTGGGCGGTTACCCAATGAATGCGGTTCTTCCTTCTTTGTGCATTTATAGCGACACGTGACTTGCTTTTTCAGAGTGCTCACTTGTATCGCAGTATCTGCAGAATCCACATCGAATATCAGTTAAATAAAATATTATTTGTCAATTAATTATGCCTCGTCTTTAATACTGACAAAATGACCGTCATAATGTTTCATACATGTGAGTATTACATTTCGTAAATATGCAGCGTCATGTATCGCTACATACTTGTTTTTACTGATTTTACGTTTTGTGAGACAGTGAAATTAGTCTGTGATAAGTTGATCTATAATAACATTTCATATTTGTCTAAATTTATTTGTCAGTAACACATTGCATAGCACTGTGCTTGTGCATAGTGCACAAACAAAGTGTGTCTAAATGTGTGTTAGGGTGAGTGTTGGTATAATGTTGATGTTACTAGTATTGTATGTCTATACTATTTTTTGACTGATTTTACAAAACGCGCTCTTGTCATTGGATCGAATTATTATCTTAAATAAAGGTTCAGTAAAATATTCTTATCAAAATACTCACATTCTATTAAAACATCGTCAACTTTTTAATATATTCACTTCTAAATGTCAAATATTTTGACCCCAAAATGAATTTTTAACAAATGATAGACTGGAGTTGGTGTTGAAGAGTTGAAAGCTATGAAGCTCTAGCTGGTGTAATAGAGCCTCTATTGTACACCATCAAATCAAATTACATTGAAAACTAATAAAAAAGAGTTTCGTTATAGATTTCAATACTGTTTGAAAAAACACTACGATATGTCTGCAGGCATAGTTTGATAATTGTGATCTTTAGAGACCAATATTCCATTTTATTATAATATCATTATTTTTAAACGCATAGCAAACTGTGATTCCAGGTAACGGATAGCTATTACAGGCAAAGTCAAACAAATGCCCTGTGGCGGAAACAATGGGTGTTCGGGATAGCTTAATCCACCATGTACATAGATAGGCTTTCACGCGGCGGAGGAAGGCTTTCAGAATGCTTCACTTTGCCTATCAAGTGAATGCAGCTTTGGTGAGACGTACTACGCTGCCTCTAGTCATGCATTTTAATAAGGGTTGCTTTTATTCTGCGCTATAAATAATTACAAAAGTTTTCAGTATTGCAAATATTTTTTTTGCATAATTTTTAGTATAATAAACCGTGGCTTAATCCGATTATTTTTTCTGAACACGGCCAATTCACCTCTCTAAATGTCGATTTAAATTATCTTTCAAACACATATGTATAATGCGTTAACTGTTATATCAGTAAATTTTAGTGAATAACTTAAACAGCTGATGTTGACAAAAAGTTTTCGAATATTTCTGCCTGTCGTTTAATCAACATATAATGATTAAAACAGTGATATTAACTATAAAATTATATATAACTTTAAGCTCTAGGTCTTTTAAGAATTCCATTGAAATAAATAACATAAAAAAAAACATTTTAAATCACAAATATTGTGGTATTATTCATGTGGACTACAGGCTATTTTAAGAGAACGAAAATTACAAATAATTTTAAACGATAAAAACACAATAGAAACAGATATACGTTTTCTTTTTGAACATTTTATGAACGATAAAAAATATTGAACGAAAATAAACTTGACTTTTTTACCATGTCCTCTCCCAATGTGGAGCATATGGACTCCTGATAAAGGTACAACAGAAGTTTTTCTACAAGAATTGCTTGTTACTCAGTTACTTAACGTTTCTTTTTTCAAAGACAGAAATTATAGAAGGATAGTATTACATGCATGCCTATGAACAAAAATCCATAAATCGATTGAAAAATCAATTTGTGAAACTTTCCGTACCGGGATTTGAGACATCCGTAGATGAAACCAACAGCGTTAAACACTCCACCAAAATATTCACGAAAATAGACTAAGTTCTAAAAAATATTTTTTCTCCTATCGCAATCAATTGAATTAACTAATAATTACTAATATACTCTGCTGATAAATGGTTTGTCAACAATTTATACTTGTAATGCTATAGTAGGTACGATTGAGACGGAAATAACATCATCCCAATCTCATTTAATTAATGCAAATTTACTTACTTTTAAATATTACAGAATTGATGGTCCATTCTAGTTTTTGGGATCAATTTAACCTTCGCTAACGCAAAATTGAGTTAAAATTATTGACAATAGAATAATCTATTAAATTTAATATGAAGCCTTAAAAGCAACGCGGTGTGTTTGTTTATAAAATGGCTTACAGTAAGCTTGTTTTAATATTCAACAAAACGTTTTGATTTCGAGTAAAAACAAAGCGCCCTGAATATAAAAATGACACGAGAAATAAACGCTTAAAAATACAGTATAACACAACAACACGGTTATAATATTCTCTTATCTATTCAACAATCATATGAATAACGTCAGAATTATGAGTGTCCCATAAATAGTAGCATTGTTTTGGACATGATGACAAATTTCATGACTAATTACTTTCTTACTCTGCTGTTGTACTTAAGACAAAAGAACATGTCTGTTTTAAATTTGTATGTATCATTACTCACTAAATATTTATTGTTTTGCCACGTCCGCTCCCAATGTGGAGTATATGGACTCCTAATAGATGTATCTAAACAGATTTTTTGTACAATAACCGCTTGTTACTCAGTTGCTCCCTGGTCTCATCAAAAAAGAGTATCATATGAGAAGGTACGAATCGAAGAGAGGCGAATGTTTGGTTATTAACGTCCGGGAGGTCTGAGATCTCAAGTTAACACTATTTTAAATCCAGTTCATCTCTTATTTAATTAACGAAGATGCAGTGGTTTATTACGCAAAAATATTACTAACACATAAATTGAGTCTGCATTTACATTTACTTAACACATGACTCTACCTTTAAGTTATAATGCAATTGACACAACAACGATTTTAAATTAGCCAACAACTGTAGGTTCCACCCCTTATTATCTATAATAGACCCGTCCTCAGGACGCTTTCTAATTTTTAGCGATAGCCCCTCGTCGGTTAGCAACCGATGGCTTTTTAATGGCCATAAACCGGTTCGGCTAACTAAAATTAGTTAAAAATTATTCGGAGCATTGCGATATTAAAAATGTTCGAATGCCGTTCTTGAATCACTCCAACCTTCCAAGAAACAAATAAATGTTAGCAAAAATATCAGGGAGTGGCACATAGTTATTTCAAAATGGGAATTAACGTAGCATATTTCGAAATTTTTACCATATCTACTCACAAAGTGGAACATATAGACTTTTAATCAAGGTACTTCAACATGACTAATTGTTGCTCAACCTCACTTTTCTGAGATTAGGAATTGAAAGATGGGATTATGGCAGGACTTGTGGTAAGCTAAGCGCTCTCGCTACGCCTCGTATATAGGATCAGATGGGTGAGAAGGATTTTTAGACACCACCAACATCCATCCATACATTCGAAGATAAATTCGTAAATCGATTGAATAATCAGTTTATGAAACTGACAGTACTTGCACCTAATCCGCGACACTGGTAACCGTAGCCAACAAACGGCGTTGACCACTCTAGTTGAAATAAAATAAAGTTGAATATAATTTTAATAAATATCAGTTTACTTTGCCTAAGAAGTAAGACAACAGCAATCAACTCATAAAAAAAAACGTCAAGATCTTTTGCCAAGTTTTGTAGTAGTACTCATATAGTTAATCGTTGTATTTTCCATTCAAAAATCCACAAAATTTATCCATATTAATTTTTCTTGAAATAATATATTTTTTTTATCTAAAAGTATTTATCAACTCTTTTTATCATTACTTCTCACCACACCTGACGCAAATTTTACATAAAAGTCAGTCCGATTTTATCCTTACAAATGTAATTAACGTAACCCTCAAAAAATCCGAAAATTAGTGAATAAATGATGTAAATTAGAAAAATAGTTTCAACTGTTTTTGGAAGAGAAACATTTTACATATGTTTTAGGTTTAAAATTATTTCAAAAATCTCTACAAATAATCCCGTATCTGCAAACATGAAAGTTTACAGAAGTGCATTTCAAAGATTCATAATGCAACCCATCGTATAATGTTTTCCGATAAAATCAGTTTTTACTCTCTATTGAACGATTTCAATTTTGAGGGTTTCATCAATTTGCCAAAACACCGCCGAATTATGTTTGGTTTAAAATATGACTTCAACAATTGGTTCATGATCAGTCTCTTCTTAAATTTATGTTGTTAAAATATTCTTTTAAGAGTCTATACTCTATACTGATGAAATTACAGTATTAATAACGATGATTATCTTGAAACCTTTTTTGTGCCATGAAAAGTAATAAATCAAATATTGGGATGTCATTTTATCAGCATTACCTCCTTTATGCCAGCGCCGTAGCGAATAGCTCGCGAAGTAAATCGCTAAGCGCTACACTCTAGTCGTAGAGCACTCACTAACTTAATACAATATAGATTTTTCAAAATCCTCCCCGAAGCTCACTGCCTTATCTTTAAAAAACATCCCCTGGCTGTTTCTCCCTTCGATCAATTTGTTTTTGCCGATTCAGCATTCTTTGTTTCATTCCGGCAATAAAGGTGAGCCTTGCATGCAAGGGTGGTCGTTAGTTGCACTCAACCCCTACGACCTGTCTAAATAGATAAACTGTTATACGCAAAAACTTGCCAAGAATATATCACGATTATTTTTTTATATTTCAAATTATATTTTCGGTCATAAATCCAAGTTATTATCAAATATCCAATTTGCATTGAATGTAACACCTTACTTAAATCAATTTAATCAAGTATAAAGTGAAATTTTTTTGCCATAATAAGGTCACGTTATTGGATTCCGTTGCAGTGCTCACGGGTTCAAATCCCGGTTTGGACAGATCCATAATTTAAGCCGAGTTATGGATTTCTGTCCGAATGCACAGATATTTGTAATATTTTAAATTACCTTCCATTTCATCCGATCCTAAAAACGAGGTGCAGCGACAGCGATTAGCTAACCGCTAGTGCTGTCCTAGTCCTATCCTTATATAAGAAGAGAAGTTGAGCAACTGAGTAACAAACAATTCTCACAGATACCTTATGTTGAGATATAGATACCTCCACATTGGTAGCGGACATGGATTAAATAAGAAATATAACAATACACGCCTATAGGACGAGTAACATTAACTTAGTTTCCAAGGTTTAGTTTATCTAATGTAAATATTTTAATGCTTTTTAATTATGGTTTGATAAATTATCGCATTTATATGTAAATCATTTAAATAATATAAGCGAGGAAGCATTTCCACTAAAACTTCTTTGCTAAGCGAAACTGACACAGATTATAATATCAAATTGTGAAATATTTTCATTCAAAAAACTTTTTTTTCAAATAAGACAGTAAGAATGAATAAAATGAATAAAAAAGTAGTAATAATTTAAAAATCGAATAACTTTTTAACTTTGCTGAATTGAAATAGTTGAACGTTTCATTTCATAATGTTATAATATTTTAGACGTTACCAAAAGCTGAAACAATGAATTGGTCTCAAAATGGGATTTATCATTTGATATTTGATGTGACTCTTACACGTCCCAGCTATTTTGACTTTATGATTGTCAATTTCATCATTATCATAATTATTTACAGTAGAAGGATGGTACTGATGTAACAACAGTTTAGTTGATTTAATATTCTACTGTACGTTAGCAAAGTTCTGCTTATTTGTTTATATTTTTTTAAAACTAGCGAATACCCGGCATGCGTTGCAATGCCACTCAAAGAAAAAAAGTGTTTACATTTTAGTTCTGTTTATTAAAGTGATTTTAGATGTACAATATTTATTTGTACGTACACGAATAAATCAGAAGATTTTCCTTACGCGTGATCAGGCCACATACAGCTTTCCGTGTGAGAAGCATGGATTTTCCAAATTTAGTCCACACACCTGTAGCAATTGTCCCTGTCCTTTTTTGATGGTCATTGCAAATGCGAGTCGCACTGGAATTTGAATTCGACTGGCATATCTGTCGGAATCATTGGGATACTTGGCAAAAGTACACCTTCCCCTTAAGATTTTTTATTTAAGACCGGCAATTGGAATTCAACAACTAACAGAACTTGTTATGTCACACACGAACTGAAATATCGCTGTTTGTACCTATTTGATTTTTTTTTAGCTTCTATTTTTTTTTCATAAACTTTCTCAGTTGTGTTCAAAACAACTCACCAAAGTTTCATCACAGTCGGATGAGTGATATAGGGACGCATACGGGACAAACAAGTTCGGTTCATTTTTGAAAAAATTTAAATATTTTATTATGTATCAAAAAATCATCCATTCTGTCTCTTTGGTAGACATTCAATTTGGCTTTGTGAAAGATGAAAAAGGTTCATTGTAAAAATACATTTTTTATATAATACAGAACTTTTTCTTTAAATAACATGTGCTTATCGTGCTATCTAACCAATATTCTACTACGTTTATATAATTATAATGTTATATATATTTGCTCACCATCTGAAAACGTGACTATGTTTCCGTTAAATAAATAAACACATTTTTTCATATTCGATAATCAGAAGAAATAATTTGTATCAGAAATAACAAGAATGATTGTTTTCGATTATAAAAACTGTAAACACATTTTTAAACGCTTTTCATTTTACTTGAAACAAAGGTTACAATATTGTGGTGTTTAAAAATTTTGCTTCTCAAACTATTGCACGTGGAAAATCAAAAGCTACACCGTAGTTTATTTCACTAATAAATGTTTGCTGTAAGTAAATAACATACTAAAAAGTGCTTCATATATTTGGGGAAAAGGGGGTTTTGATCTTCTGTAACTGGTCTATAGACGGTTAATAAATGATTGAAATTCTAATTCAGGGATTAGGGTAATTTTACCAGTGGTCACCCAGTTAAGCGAAATGTGTACTTTAAAAAGGAATTTTGAGTCAATGAGTGATAAATACATATTTTTTTCGCTGTTATTGCATTAAACAGGGATTAAGTAATGTAACCAACTAAAAATAAAATATTTAATATTGTACCAAGCATAAAATAATAGAAGTTTACAAAAAAATGCCAAATTTCCCAGTGGTCGGCCCCCAAAAATCCAATGGTCGGTCTTTCCTTGCCCAGTGTTCGACCATCACTATAAAACTTCATGAATATGTCGAAATAATTTAATAATAGTAGACAGAACAAGACAAAACATAATGATGCAAAGCATGACCTTATAAAGTATATTTTTTTAGCAATCCCCATACAAGATGAATTTGTCGAGACTTGCGAAGTAAAAATATGCTTTTTTTAATTGCGTATTGCATCATATAGGTCAGTATAGTGCAGATATATTTGGCAAGTGACAAGACTACCTACACGAATTTAAAAAAAAACTTTTTTTTTAATGTATTCACTATTATTTAAGCTTTGAGCTCAAAAGGCCGACCACTGGCGACGGCTGAATTTAAAAACACTCACTCTATAAGATGATTTTGTAAACTCTGAATTACATCTAATTTGTTAAAATAAAAAATCTGAATAGAATTCTTTCGAACAATGTAAATGTTATATTCACATTTCTATCTCGGGTTAATAGTTAATTCATAATATATGTTTCGTCATAATCATATTAAAATAGCTCGAAAAAATATATAATGCATAACATGATTCTCAAAAAAAACCTGTTGAAAATAAATACACCGGAAATATATTATATTGTCAATTTCATTCAACTGTCAAGTAAATATTCGCTGTCAAGCGCTGACACCAGTTCCACTGGAACATGTAATAGCTGAACTCTATAGAACGAGCTTTTGGGGGCATTGTTTTCGTATTTAGAACACATTTCCCCCTGTAAATAAATGTCCATCAGAACGCCCCGGAAGTGATATTTATTTTGAACGGATACACAAAGAAAGCTGCACTTAATTCATTGTATACATCGCATGATATATTGATATTAAGTGCAGTATTATATAATATTTTTCTATTATTTATGCGCGTAATAAAATGTAATAATATACATTATTTTTAGGGTCTTAGTCTGAATAGGCAAACACGCTTACAATATAATTTTAAAAAATATTAACCTTTTCATAACACATTTGGATTTCTTAAGAAAGAAATTGTGACTATTGTTTGCAGAAATAAAATAATATAAATTCATAAACATATTAATACAGTATGTATTTAGTTCATTAATTTTTACAGTTTCAAATTATTTAAAATATGTTCGGAAATATAATATGGTTACTAAAAATAAGATGAAATTACAATCTCACTTTGTCTTTTGTTAATCACTTTTAATTTGTTAAATGCCAGTACTACGTGGATATGCATTATATTTAAAAAATAAACAAACTATAATTTAAGACATCAAATGAGGGTGCTCGATGTAATTTCAATATCAAATTATTATTCAATGCGGATGATGGGATTAAAATGTTGCATCAAAACATGGGGGATCATAAATGATTTTATCAAGAAATTTTAGAAATCAATAGAGCCCAGTTAAATTCCTTACCAATTCTGAACGAACAGGTGAATCTTCCAAACTCCCCGTTGCTGTATTCTATACGTGAATGATTTCTTAAAATATGTATATAAATTGATATTCCCATATTTATAAATTCATTTCATGTTCACCTAAAAAAAACCCACTAAATGTGGAATGATTGTATATATTTATCCTTTCGTCGAATTGCATCCTGTCGAAACCCACAATGCTATTATAATTGTAAAATCGCTGGTAATTCTAATATTAGTTGGAAAGCAGCAATTCGCCACTCTGTTTATGCATTTGTTTACATCACAAGGATTGAGGCGATACTCGAAATTTTAACTCAGGTATCAGTGTGGGTCCTAGACTTATAATATTTTGTCTAGTAAATAATACTTTAAATAGTAAATGATACTTTTACAAACATTTTGTTACGATAGAATCTAGCTAGAATTTTAAGAACGTTCCAGTTAATTTAGTTATTTCTTATAGTACTCGGTATAAGGCTGCTTTTAAAATGTAATACAATGTAATATTTAAAAATTAAATTAAAAATTGATAACATAGTTATTCCACTTGGTTTATCACTAACGTGACGCGTTTCGCCTCTTTAAGAAGCATCTTCAGACTAACCGTATCGCAAGGTCATTTATTGCTAAGGTAAACGATGATTTTAATTCTTAAAAAGGTGGGGGTGGGTTTTATTACATTTTACTGAACGTATGGAGGGAAGTAAGCTATAAATACTGTTACACTATATGCAATACACACTTTATCAATTATTGGCACCTGGGTGTGAAAAACCCAAGAGGAATAAATTTAATAATGGCGAGCCACCTGTTCTGTTTAAAATGTTATTTACACTTGGTTATTTAAAATGTTATTTAACTAAGTTATCAATTTTTAATTTAATTTTATATTAAAAATGAACTTCCACAAAGTTACCGCCGAATCCATAGAGAATATTAATATTTACTTGTTTGTAATATTTACTTTTCACATTGTTTGTTTTTGACGTAATACTTTTTAAGAAAATTTAAAGTTAATGAATTATTTGAAAGACTTTTTAAATCTCTTTTTTGAACGGATTTTATAAACAGAGAAGCAAATTAATTATATTATACTCATGCTCTAACTAACTTTGTAAAATTGGTTTATTTTATCGTTTAACAAATAAATACGCCTATAAAGTGGTAAGTACTTTGATTTATTTTGGTACGTTTTATTTGCACGACCTATATTAGACTGAAAAAGACTATAAAACATAGCTGAACTATGCAATACTTGTACGGGATGTATTATATAAAGCTCATTTTAACTTTAGTGAAAAATGAACGGTTACGTTATTAATTTTAAAAAATGTAAATAACGAGATTTTTCCGATTCACTTTTACTCATTTTTATTGATTTAAATTGGTTATCTAAATATTGTTGCATTATCTGGTTGAAAAAACAGTTAGTATAATACTTTTTATATACACTTTAAATCAGTGGTTCCTAAACTTATTATACCCATGGACCCCTTTTTTGGCAAAACCCTGACCATGAACCCCCAACTAAAATAACTCTACAAAGCGGCATAATATAAAACTTATGAATTTAGTTTTGATGTCTTGAATGGTAAACGGTGTTGTAAAAATCAAATATAAATAAAACATTTTGACATTTAATGTATGATGAGGTTCATAAATACGCTAAATCTACTTTCTACTGAATAGGAAGACGGGAAATCAATCAACAGCCTCTGTAAAGTGACCCATAATTTGGATATAAAATTGGTATTTGTTTTTGTAACCAGGATATTTGGTATCCTTATTCAAACATTGATTTCCGTTCCTAATTTGTGGATAATTCAATAAATTTCTCCTGTGTTGGTATTGATTCATCTGAGTTTGTGGGTCTGCTTGCAAAATGGTCTAACACCCAACAAATAGCTACCAATTTATTTATTGGTATTTATTTTAACTTTCGTAGTGATGAAAATGCATCACAAATATTTTTTATATTAAACCTTTCGTGGACTCCCCGACGTTGTCCACACACCCCCAAATTATTTTTAATTTGCCGCAGATCTCCTCCGTGGTCACAAGGACCCCCGGGGGTCCGTAGGAACCACTTATTTAAATGGATGAATACGTGTTACGCCACATTTTTTTTTTGATTGAGAAAGGACAATAGTGATAGCTAATTATGACAGTCAGACAATGCGCCTAATACGAAAATAAATTATTGTCTATCGATTATACAGACTTTAACAATACGTATTGTTCTAAAATAAGTTATTGAAATATAAATAAACCATTTAAGACATCGACTGAGGGTGCTTGATGGAATTTCAATATTAAATTTGGATTATTGAGATTTTGTACACTTCCATGTATTTTGTCACTAACGACCCGGGTTTCGCCTTTCGGCATCTTCAGGCATTCGAGCACACGAATGGACTCGAACTGAGAGACAGTAAACAGTGTCTAACGCTTATATAGAAGATACAAATGCGACAAATATCATTTACGAGGCAATACATTATACGTCTGAGAGCCACACCGATACCTGAGTTAAAATTTCGGAAATCGCCCTAATCCTTATTTTGTAAACACCATATTAACAGAGTGGCGAATTGCCGCTTTTCAACTTCTTTTAGAAATACCAGTGATTTTACAATTATAATACAATACTATTGTATTATATTATATATTGTAATTTATATATTGTAATACAATTATATATTGTAATCACTACAATTATATATTGTATTACAATATATAATTGTATTACAATATATAAATTACAATATATAATATAATACAATAGTATTGTATTATAATTGTAAAATCCTGAATGCCTGAAGATGCCGAAAGGCGAAACCCGGGTCGTTAGTGACAAAATACATGGAAGTGTACAAAATCTCAATAATCCAAATATAAATAAACCATAATAATATTACTGTTTTTTTTAATTCGATTTTTTATCCGAAACGATAAGTGTTGAATCTATATTCAAACACACGCGTTGGATGATATACAATCAAAAACCAATTTTTACGAAGAATTGAAAATATCTACCGATAATCACACGTCATTTCAATAACAAGTTTTGCTGAATAATTGTATTCTTATCTATACATGAAATCAGTTCAACCCATTGAAAACACATGGGATAAATATAGTAGTAGGTACAAATTGTTTTTTTTTGTCACCAAAAATCGACAGTACACGCCTTTTATAAGTTTTATTTTCATTAAATAATTTTGGGTAAAATAATCTTCTTATTTATCGGTGTTAAGTGTAGCTATTATTTTTAGTTATGATTACAAACGCTTTAAAAATACATTTACAGAGTTTTAAAAAACACTTTAATACACCAAAACATTTAGTAGTTTTCGCGTTTGATAGTCAAAATGTAATGCCATTATAAAGGTACAATATTCATCTATCATCTTCGTAAAATAGTACTTTTTTTAACAGCTCTGACGTATGTAGGAACAAAGAATCGTTAAGTTTGAATTAGAGCAGTAAAATGGTGTTGTATATTTTAAGTAGTCTATCAAACCGAATCTGATTTTCAATCCAACTCAGATCACGGAAGTTTTATGTTCTATAAAAACATACTTTGAAAGCTTTGATGTAATAGCCAAGGTATTTATCAATTTCAATGTTGTTTTAATATAGTATCGTCTATATAACACAATTAACGGGATTGTGTTTTTTGTTTTTTGAAACCGTGTTCTATATAATTGTGAATAAGAATTTTGTTTCATAATTTTCTGGCAGTGACTTTAGATAAAAGTAAGTATTTACTAAGCCGGCGAATATATCGACAATCCCTTATATAATCCCGTATCTTCAAACATAATATTTTACAGGAGAGCATTTCAAAGATTCATAACGCATTGCAAAGTAACGATTGCATTTATAATCTTCAAAATTGGATCAGTGCCACTATTTGAAATCTAATGTTCCTTGTTGTATGTGCCTGCCTATAGAAGTTAATACGTAGACAACAAAAATGCAAAAGACATAATAATCACATATTTTCCACTTATTTACGAGATTGTACGTAAGAAGTGTCTGTATATTCTTTATGAATAAGATGAGAGGTTAAAAAACTTATTAAAAACTGGTTTTCGTATAAACAATCGTATAAAAAAACAGTTTGTTCATTCTGTACAAGGGTTGCAAAAATCTGCCAACCATTTTCTGCATCCTATACAAAAAATGGAATAATTACACATTTTGCACTTACTTGATTATACGTAGGGAGTGTCGATACAATACAATGCGCTTAAACTCCCTTACCGGAGATGACAGGTTCTATGCAGCGTTAACTCTGCATTGAGATGCTTTCGCTGCAAATTCAGTGGACGAAGTTTTGCGATCGTGAGGCGGCGCTTCATATTTTCGTCACCTCTTACGTAGAAAACTCCTATTGGAGGAGAACGATTGATATTTTCGGGCTACGCCGCGCCGCCTGACGCTCACAAAGTTTACGTAAGACACGGTGCCACAGCATTGACGCTCGGCCACGGCAATCGGAAATTAAATTATTGATATGTATTAAACATGTGCTTCTTTTTCACATGGTTACCAATTGATTGGTGTTATTGTTGTTTTGCGATGCCACATGTCCAATAATAAAATAGTATTGAAAAAATGTATGATATTTCATAACTTTACAATAAAATAACTTTTTAAGGAAATTTAGCCTACGGGTTACAAAGAATTATAATCTAATATCTAACCCGAATACGTTTTTTATAAATAAATACAATGTTTCCAATTATTATGATCTGAAGTTTAATTCATACACGTGGCATTTAAAAAAATATTAAAATACAAATAAAATTCATCTTGAATAACATTTTTATTACGCTTATATAAAATAAATACATTTTTTACAGCTGTATTTGCTCTCTCAAGCTTTATTAACAATGTTTTAATAAAAATTTTGTCGAAGCAGAATAATAATATCGACGGTGTACTGGCCAATTGATGTAGCTCTCAAAATTGAAATTGTTCAGGAGAGAGTAAAAACTGCTTTTATCGAAAACATTATATGGCGAGTTGCATTATGAATCTTTGAATTCCTCCTTTAAATTTTCATGTTTGCAGATACGGAATTATACGTAGAGAGAGTCGATATAATAGTGGGTTACATCAAGTGGGAGGTCAGAATTTTAAACCTAAAACCAATGTAAAATGATGTTTCCGTTAAAAAAAGTAGTCAATTTATTTTTCTAATTTTCCATCATTTGGCCGAGACCTGCTCTGTCATCTTTAGAATGAGATTGAATCATTAACCCATTTTTGTATTTTTGAAGGTTACATCAATTGGCCAAAACACCATCGATATAATATGTAGGATAGGCGTTATGGTGTATACATTATACGGCAGAGTTCGTAAAAAAACGCCGTATTTAATTGTGGAAATTTTATGAATCCACCATTGATATGACAGAATGATATTTGATTCAGTAAAAAACAATCAATCCATTGAATTAATAACTTAATTCCCTTCGGTGATATACTCTTTGAAAGTAAAAAAATTGGAATTGATCTATTTTTTTTCCTACACAAAAATTTACCGCCAGGTTTTTTATTTTAAAATTTAACACCTTCAAGTGTTTTTAATTTATGTAATCATTTATAGCTCATAGCCAGAAAAAATATTTATAATGAATTCGTTTCGAATCGTTATTATTGCTTTATTTTGTACGATACAAAAAAGCATTAGAAATTGTGAACATAGCGTAAAAAATATAAATAAATTATCTATTAAAATTAATAATGATGCCCAACACAATATTTTGTGGTTTATGTATATATTAGACCCTTTGCATCGATCAGTGCTATTATAAAATCAATGTAAAGCTGGCAAACACTTGATTCGCCACGATTCGAATATTTTGAAACGAGTGACTCTCGTTCTCTACAAAGATTAAATTGAATCGTTTAGTGTAAAAAAATACATGTTTTTACCATGCTCCCAGTGTGAAGCATATGGTCTCCTAATGGAGGTATCTCAACAGAAGTTTTTCTCCAAGAACTGCTTGTTACTCAGTTTCTTAACCTCTCTTTTTCGAAGAGAGTAGGCATTTAAAGGATAGGGTTAGGACAGGATTAGTGGTTAGCTAATCGCTCTCGTTACTCCCCGTTTTTAGGATCGGATGGGTGGGAGGAAATTTTTCACATCACAAACATTCATGCCTTCGAACGGAAATCCATAAATCGATTGAAAAATCAATTTATGAAACTGTCCACACTGGGACTTGAACCCAAGATATCCGTTACCGTAGCCATCGACGTTAACCACTGCACCACAGAACCGACAATATATTTCTAATGTTAATAAAATACTCACTACCAGTGAATAATGTAGTAAAAAATATAACAAATATAAAATCATTATATTTAAATGATCTTCCAAAAAGTTTTCTTTTTATGTATGCCAGTATGAAAGTAAAAAAGTGTTTTACTGGAAACGGACAAATATAAATTCAATGTTATAATAATTTCTTTTTTGAATAAAACGAAATCTTTCAAACAATGTTATTTTTATAATGACGTTTGAAAAGAATTTCAAGATGTAATTCAATTTGTCGTAAGGTTTTTATATTATGTAATGGATTATCATTGATTTTTCAACCAGCACAAACAAGTGAATCTCAAAAAATAAATGATGTTACGATTATTTTCAAAATTGTTTTCCAAATTTGTTTATAAGGGTCGCCTTCCACACTTGCTTTATCTGTAAATTCTTTTGCGGGAAGCTTGAAAAACCTCCCGTACGTTGGTAATTCAGTTTACATATGCTTCTCTGACATCTGAGGGTTGCTTTATTTTTTATCAAGCGCTTTCTTTTTTGAGTTTCCTTCACCAAACAAGAGAAAATCTCATTATGTTGATAAGGAAAGAAAACCTTTGCGCACGTTTATTCGTAGATTATACCGGTCAGTGAAGTCAGTCGACTTTTTGCATGATCTACTTTTTACAAACGACTATCGGCCTGTTCCCATGAGACCGATCAACCATAAAACTGAAGGCCATTTCCCTAATAAAAATAAGGTCGGATAAATATATATTTTTTAATAATTTAACTGAAAAGTGTAAATGATGAATTATATTGTCTAAACACTTTAAATGCTACGAAATATTTTAAAAATTGATTAGGTATCAAATATTGCTCAACATTATTAGGCCGAGTGTGACTTACTTAGCTTAAAAAGAAGGGTCAGAAAAGAGTAATCCCGGGATTGACTTAATACCAATACCAGGATTCGCTATAAAATAGAAAAAATAATTTTGTTAAAATGAAAATTCTTGTTCTCATCTCCGATGAATTATAAAATATAAAATGCAATTATTACCCGATTTACTATATGAACAAAGCTTCCGGCAGCCGAGTGCATAGGTATGTTTGATTTGTATATTTTAAACATGATTGATGTATGTGTTGTCTTCTTTCTCATTGAAAAAAAGTCAATCCCGAAATCCCGAGATTAGAAAAGGGGCCCAGGATTGGATGCCCTAGTTGCAGTGGGTTTAAGACTTGGCAAGCTCTAGATCTAACGATAGAGATATTTTTTAAGATGCTTCACAGCAAAGCTAAACATGTGTCACACTGAGTAACAGAACCAGTGGAATAAAATTTATATTGATTTTAATGTTATGTTCAAAATTAATTTCCTCCATCTACCATTCAAAATATGAAGGCATCAATATTTTAAATAATTTGAGATTACGGAAAAATCTAGCGCACAGCGTATAGAATACTATGTTAACAAACTGTATACAGGAATTGTATTTCAATATATTACATTGTTAAAAATAGGGTCCTCAATTCAAATCTGTAGCAACTAAGGCCTCCAGTCCTGAATTGCCGGAATCCAGGTCAATAAGTCAATCCCGTAATCCCGGGACTGTCTGTAAATGTTAATAAAACAATTCATAAATACTTTCTGTTTAAATACAATGTTTACCTCGGTTTCTTTATATACATACATTTTTATAGCTACATAATTAATGAATAATAATATATATATGTAATTTCGTTCTCCCTCTCTTTTTCATATTTCGAGACTGCCGTAGACAGGAACAGATAATTTTGACAACGATATATTTTATTGCTTTTTCTACATTATTTTATAAAAAAATCAATTTCATCTATAAATATAATCTTCTCAATTATTAAAAAAACCAAATCTGATCATAATAAATTCATTCCAATTTAAGCAATAATGGACACAAATTTTATTTTAAATGTATAATTTCGGCGTTTAAATGTAATAATATCGGTATTTATGGCGCAGTTGTCTCAGATGTCTCGGGTTCAGTCCTCCGTCCCACCCATCCAATCCTCACAGGGCGTAGCGAGAGCGATTAGCTAACCAGTTCGAGTCCTCCCTCCCACCCCAGCCCTATCCTTCTATCCCTACTCTCTTCGAAAAAAGATAGGTTGAGCAACTGAGTAACAAGCAGTTTCTGATAGAAAAATTCTGTTAAGATACCTCCATTAGTAGACCATACGCTCCACATTGGGAGCCGACACGGAAAAAAAAAGAAATTACACTTAATGACCAATTACGGGGTCCCGGGATCATAAAATGGGTCCGGAATTGGATACCCTAGTAACATCCATTATAAAAAAATTCATTCCTAAATATTTTTATTGAAGGTATTGCACATACAAACCGCTTTCATCCCTCTGTCGACATTGCATCGCTCAACTATCAACTCACCCTGTTTTAATAATAACTGTTATTATTCTATATAATTTTTTAGTTTTCTTGTCACGCCACAGTATGTATTATTATTTTACAATCGCATGCCATTATTTGATTTGAGGTCACCCTTACAGAAGGGTCGTCGTACCCATTGCACAATTTGCATTTTATTTCGACGAGCAGACCGAAGACCTTATGCTTTGTGACATCAATATGAATCACTCACGAGGTAGATTTGGAATATAATATTACAGTTCATGCGGAGATGACATTGTTTTTTCGAGTTCGATTATTTAATGAATATATAATTAATTTCAAGTCAGGCATAACATTTGTCCGATAGACTAATTCATTTGCAATACGAAGTATTTTTGATTCCCTATTATGTAGTAATACAAAAAACACGGGAATTTAAAAATGCTTGGAAAAACTCGGATAGTTGGAAAAACATAGAAAATTAGGAATTTCCTGTTAATTATGATATTTTTCATTGTTTGAGTTCATGTGCGTATCGCCGAGCTAAACTTCGTACATAAAAACAGGAACGTTTCCGTAGATTTGAATTATTGAGAATTTGTACACTTCCATGTATTTTGTCACTAACGACATTCTTCAGGCATTCGAGCGCACGAATGGACTCGAACTGACAGACAGTTAACAGTGTCTAACGTTTATATAGAAGATACAAGTACGACAAATATTATTTACGAGATAAAATATTATACGTCTAGGATCCACACTGATACCTGAGTTAAAAATTCGAGAATCGCCTTAATCCTTATTTTGTAAACAACGCATTCGGGTCGTTAGTGACAAACTACATGGAAGTGTTCAAAATCTCAATAATTCAAATTTGATATTGAAATTCCATCTAGCACCCTCAGTCGATGTCTTAAATTGTTTCCGTAAATACTTTTGTGATGGTATCAAGTGTGCATAGATCTCACTGGTGATCCGATATTGAATAATTTCTTTATTTCCATCTATATCATTGAACTTGCAAATCATTGTAATCTCACATTTGTGGCTAGAATGAACGTAAGAAATGCCACGCTTTTAAAATGAATGTAACCAAATGCTAAAAAGTAATATACAGCTGTCAATAATATAATAATGGTGTTTTTTTTCCATTTTTTACCAATTTTTCAATGCGTGCTTATTCCTACCCAATTTTCCGGGTTTTTTCCGTGTCTCGCATCACTACTGGTAGGTAAAAATATAACAATTAACAATTTTTGAGTTGCGTCTTATTGTGTAACAGACTTACACTCAAATGCCAAAATAATTTTCATAAATTGTACACATTTGTACTATTCAAACTTATCATAGAACGATACATGGTGGCCTAACAATATTGTTAAAATTACAATTGCACAAGGTGGTGATTGCCGATTTATAGAAAAAAAGCGCACGGGATTTCGTAATTACATTTATTTTCTGGTTGGAATTTTAGATATAATATATCTATTATCATCGAAACATGAAATTTACGCAGTTTATTATGCTCAGGTTGAAGAATATGACACTGTATTACAAATTCTGGATGAATTCGTGTATTAAAGCTATTATGTAGTATATATATGCAATAGCACCATGTTGGAGTGACCAACCGAGTTCAGTTGAATTCAGTTATTCGTCACTTATATTGACCATTTCAGTAAACTTTTACAGTATCTATATAAACAAGTTGGCTGCTCCACCTCCACCCGCTGTTTCACGGCCGCCTTCTGCGTTTTGGAATATCGTTATGATTGCGTTATAATAACGATTAAGAAAAGAAACGAATTTACTCCTCATGTTCGTCGTCCGATGCAGATCTGCTAGGGACCGGTCTTTTAACCATGCACTATTGTGCTTAAGAAAAGACGAAATATATTTATAAGTGTGTGGGTGTAAGAGTTTGTAGTGAGCACGAATGTTGACAGGTGGCACTGCAGAATTGTGTATAATATTACTCAGCTGACGACGGAATTTGTCAGGATTGTTCCAGTTTTTCGAGAAAATAATATTTTTAACTGTCAGTGCAATTAAAAAGAGACTGAAAACAACCTTTACATAAAAATACAAATATAATAAGCATGCAAAGAGTAACAATCAAATTGAACTTAGTGACGTAAAAAATCAAATAGGGTGCATGCAGCAGAAACTTATCGATCGATTGCACAACCCTTAAGCTAGTTTCACAGGAAAGAGAAAGATGTACCTTCTCTAGCGATCATAATTTTAAAGTGATGCGTTTTAGGGTAGTTCAAATTCACATGCCACATCAAAATTATAAATTTACAAAATATTAGTACTACGATTCCTCTACAATAAATTTATCAATCGCCGTGACCAGTTAGTCGTGTACAATGTGTAACATATCAATGAATATTCATATTCAAGGAAATAGTTGAATTTAATATTGTAAATCTTCTCTACTATATTATCGTCGTTGTTTGTTTGAAATAGTAAATAGTTATGTAATAAAATTTAAAATGTATTCCATATGATGTACATTGTTGGCAAAATATACATAATTTTTGTACATTTTTTCATATTTTAATCTTGTTTGACATTGTGTTTTTTTAATTTTTTTTTCACACTTAATTTAAAACACCCCTTGTTTACCAGCTGTTATTGCGAACAACCACGAAAACACCTCCCTTGCCACGCGCGCTCTAAGGGGGACCAACACTTCCGATTAGTTCAGCATTGTAGTAGCGCACATTGTTATTTATTATTACTGCTGTCGTAAAACATTTCAAAAGCATAAAAATCCCTTATAAAACAGAGAAAAATAATAATTTTCACAAAAGTTAGAATCGTTTACATTTCTTCTTTTCTCTATACCACCTTCCAAGGAAGGTTGGTGACCAAAAAATTACAATACGTCTCTCAATAATTAATGAGAGACGTACGTTATTGCATATTGGTTTGACAGTTCAAAGTCAGAACGTCTGCAGTCGTTTTGTTGAGCTCAAGCAGTATCATCTATTTTCAAATTTACTTTATTGTGTCAACTGTCAATTCTCGGTGGAAAGGCATTATATTTGAAAAAAAAATAAAAATTAAATATGATACAACACAAATTTAAAATATCGACTTTGAGTGCCTGATGGTATTTCAATATTAAATTTGAGTTGTTGAATTCGTGTACTTGAATGCCTGAAGATGCCAAAAGGTGAAAGGCTAATCTCGGTCTGTTAGTGATGAAATACATGGAAATATACAAAATTTAAACAATTTAAATTTTAATTGCTGAGATTTCGTAAATTTCCATGTATTTTGTCACTTACAATCCGGGTTTCGCATTTCGGCATCTTCAGGTATTCCAGCACACGAATGGACTCCAATTGACAGTCCTGTACTTAAAAAAAAAAAAGATTTAATGTGGAATTACCTAATACAAAACAAATTGTGTTTCATAATTTAAAATATCGACTGAGGGTACCTGATGGTATCTCAATATTAGATTTGAATTGATGAATTCGTGTACTTTAATGCCTGAAGAATTTTAAATTGTGTTTGTAAAAAGAAACTATTTTCAAGTTCAAAGCAACATAATGATGCTATTTCAAAGTCATGCAGTAGTGTATGAAAAAATAAATAATTTATTAAAATATCGCGATTTTAGTCCAAAAATGAGTTATCATGCTCAAAATATTCGTATGGTTATCCTGAATCATGCCGACGTATCAAAATATCAAAAAACTGGCCATAACATATCTTTACTCTTAATCATTGACATGGTCACCGTATTTTTTCAAATATTTAGGGTGAAAAACGATCCCCCCTTCTGTTATCTTGTTGAATCAATGTTACATTTTTATGTGACATGCAGCATTCTTTGTCAAAATTAATTCTGTTATAAATGATGGTTGCGACATTTTAATGAATTATGTATTCTTATACATAAAGTTAACCCTCATTTAACGTCAACTGTTTGGCATTGGTGTGTGCTCGATTCAATGTTTGACCGAATAAAATTGAAAGAAGTAATTAATAATGTGTAAAAATGTGTCATAAATTATTTCATAATTTTCACAAGAGTTTCTCTTTCATAATTGATTTGTAGAACATGTTTCGTGAAATCACAACAGTACGTTAAGTTTAATACTCCACAAAAAACTTTTAAATAATTAAATAATTCATCAATTTCTTGATTCCATATTGCTCTAAGTGATAGACATAAATGTGGACTCCGATGGACCTAATCTCAAAAAAAAATTATAGGAATATACTTCCCATGTTGAATGCGTGACGCGATCAAACAGTAAGACGAATGATAGGCGAATGTTTGGTTATCAACGTCCGGAAGGTCTGGGATCTCAATCAAACACCATTTAAATCCAGTTCATATCTTATTTAATTAACAAACATGCAGTGATTTATTACACAAAAATATTGCTAACACATAAAATTGAGTCTACATTAACATTTACTTAACACATGAATTTACCTTTAAGTTATAATGCAATTGACACAACAACGATTTTAAATTAAGTCCAATTTCAAAACAAACAAAAACAATTTATAATCACTTCGACGCAGCGGCTACGCCAGCCGCGCTTAGCTGGCGAAGCCACTCAGTCGACTGCCTGCAAAACCAAAAATTAAACTACTCAAACTGTCACCTTTCCGCCAAAAAATCGACTCTTCCAGCGGTCGTGCTCTTTAACAGCGTCTGCTTTCTAATTTCAGCTATAGGCCCTCGTTGGTTAGCAACCGATGGCTTTTTAATGGCCATAAACCGGTTCGGCTAGCTAACATTAGTTAGAAATTATTCGGAGCATTGCGATATTAAAAATGTTCGAATGCCTTTCTTGGATCACTCCAACCTTCCAAGATACAAATAAATGTTAGCAAAAATAACAGGGCGTGTCAGATGATGATTTTGCAGTTCAGAGTAGATGTTTCCCGTTTGGAGGGCGAATACAGAATGTATCCGTTCCTTCCTTCATTGTTCACATATACTGTCGTTGACTGTCTTTGTCCTACTTTCGTCGTAATGACTTGTCTTTTCAGAGTGTTCATCTGTATTGCAGCGTATGCAGAATCCGTGTCGTATATCGGTGAAATAAAATATTATTTTCCAATTAATTATGACTCGTCAATATGACAAGTATGATGTTTCGTAAATCTACAACGTCATGTATCATAACATCCTCTCTTTTTTCTAAGAGAGTAGGTATATAAGCATAGGGCTAGGAATGTACTTGTGCTACGCCCCGTTTTTAGGAATGGATAGGTGGCAGATAATTTTAGACATCACAGATATCCCACCATGCCCTCGAAAAGAAATCCATAAATCGATGAGAAAATCAATTCATGACACTCTCCATACTGGAATTCGAATCCGTGAGCATCGCAACCGAAGCCAACGACAATGACCTCTGGTGAGGTGCTAAATCTTGGAACGTACACTATCATAAATTATTTTTTCAATCGATTTCTGTTGTAAGGCATGGATGTCTGTGATATTTGTATCCCCTCCCATCCACCTTACCTGCACTAAATAAGAACTGTCTCTTGTAAACGTTTATTATTTATTATGCTCCATATTGACAGTGGCGGAAGTTTAAACAAAATTAACAGTACATTGTATAAAATGTATTCTTTTATTGCTGAAAAAATAAACGGTTTTTTTTCTGCACTACAATTTCGGTTTTGTGTAATTTATTAATCCCTCTCTTAATAATTTATTAATGCCATCTTGATTGTGACAAAATTTAGTTTGTAGAAACTGAATCTATTTGTAAATTTAATCAAAAAATGCGTATTGAAAAGCTTTTTTTCACAGTTCGAAAGCACCACCAATATAACATATTCAAATTGCGAAATGAGTAAATGTCACATTTTAGAGGCGCAAGCTTTTAACATTATTAAAAAATGTTACCGGCATGTAAAAGCTGCCATGGTAGCCTGAAAACTGAAACGAGCTTTTTTGTAGCGCTACATGAATATTGTAGAGCTTTTAAATTAAAGCAATTTTGTTAATATCGTGAGAGAAATTTTTAATAGTTTCTGTACCACGATTAATAAATAACGCGTAATGGAGAACAGTTTGCTGTCAGTAAAATGGTTTTACAAAAAAAAATATATTCTGAATTGTATAAAAGTAAATTAACTGATAACGCTACTTGTTTAAATAAATGAACAACAATAAAATCTACGGCAGATTTAGGTGGATTTTTTAAATCTGTATGGAAAAGAAATTAACTCTATGGCACCCTTTTTTAAATTCAAATTAACTGCTTGTCAACTAAGCACCTACGCAAATCTATAATTTTAGCATTTAAATTCAAAATATAGAATGAATGAATAAATACGTGAGAATACTAATAGATAAGAGTATATATCGCCGCCTCAGGTAAACAAGGTTTCCATCTGCCATTTTTTTACAAAATCACTTTTAAATGCAGTTTTATTCGCATTAAAGTACGGTTCTATCTGTATTTAAAACACTTTACAATGGCCCGTCAGTCCATTAACATTAAAATTATAAAAATGTTCTATCTGAAAAACTTAAAAATGTTACAGTGCATCAAGGTTCAATCTGAATATATAATTAGAAATACCGCGTGTAGGAAATCACACTCTCAAAAGCGGTCGTCTCTTTAATTCACGTATGTGAATGCATAAGTGTATTTCATTCAAAAAGCTAAATTTTATGAAACTTAAAATTGCTTCTGCTGAACAGTTTTAGTATTAACAGATATGTCGTTTAAATATGAAGTTGTCAATTCTTTGATAGCAATAATATAGTTTTAATGTGCGGTTGTTTTCATTGATTCTGGTTATGTCTGTATCTAGGATAAGTATTTTCTTATGGGTATACTAGCAAAGTACCTACCTAATGTCTTAATGTTTAAGAGTTATGTCAAAAAAAGGAACAACGGAAAAGTGCTAAGGAAGCCTTTTCATATATTACACAATTAACGAATGATAATATACAAATATGTTTGCTGGTTAAATCTTTTTTGTTCTCGCATCCTTAAGAAAGATTACTTAAACAGCAACAAAAATTACAATAAGTTTAATGAGGAGTTGGCTACTCTTAAAAATATTAAAACTAAAATTAAAGATAATGATATCATTGTCACAAAGGCGGACAAAGGAAATATCACGGTCCTGTTAACGCGAAAAGACTATGTTGATAAGTTTAATAACTTTCTCCATAATAACGATATAGTCGAATTGAAAAAAGATCCTACATTAAAATTTAATAAAAATATTAAAGAGGTTATAAATAGTTGTAGCATTACAATCAACCCTAAGGATTTGTCCTTTTTATCTACTAGAAATCCACAAGCCCCCAAATTTTATGGGCTACCGAAAATTCACAAGGATTCAATACCAATTCGACCGGTAGTTTCATATATGAATGCTCCAGCGTATAAACTTTCCAAAAGAGCTAACTCTCTCATCCGCAATCACAGTAAATTCAAGCCATTGTATAGTATTAAAAATTCATTAGAGTTAGTAGATAAAATTAAAAATTATAACATTCCGTTAAACGCCAAATTAATTTCTTTTGACGTTGTTAGCTTATTCACTAATGTACCTGTAAACAAATGTAAACAAATCATCAAAGATACCCTTAATACGCGTAGAGTTAATCCTGTCATTACTACGGAATTACTTAATATATTAGACGTTTGCGTTGACCAGAACTATTTTCAATTTGATAATAGATTCTATGAACAAACCGAAGGCCTTGCAATGGGAAGTTGTTTGTCACCACTATTAGCAGAATTTTACATGAACCATTTAGAAAACCTTATTTTTAGCAATAAAACAGAAGTTAGAAACGTAGTTTATTGGTTCCGTTACGTAGATGACATCCTTTGTCTATTCAATGGAACGGAGAGACAAGTCTCTAACCTTCATAATTTTCTTAACTCACTAGATGATAAAATTCAATTCACTTTAGAAGTAGGGGGCAAGAATATAAATTTCCTTGACCTTAATATTGATATTAAAAACTCCATTCATGAATTTAAAATTTACCGAAAACAGACGTTTTCAGAAGCCGCGATCCATTTTAACTCAGACCATCCTTTCTGATATAAATTGGCTGCTTTCCATTCTCAGGTTCACAGATTAGTCACTATACCTCTAAATAAATTTAATTTTGAAAACGAACTAAACATTATTAAACAAATTGCCATTAATAATGGCTATGAGGCGTCTCTTATAGATAGTCTTGTATCAAAAAAACAACGTAAATTAGCAGAAAAGATGCTATATTTCGGGAACTTGTCTAAAGACATAGACCGCCCTAGAATCTGGCATAGAATAAGTTATTTAGGTTGCACAAGCTTTAAAATTAAAAAACAACTCGCTGATAGTGTTAGACCGGCGTTCTATTGCAAAAACTCTCTAGGCAAATTACTTATTAACAATAAAGATAGAGTAAACTTTAAGAACAAATCTGGTATTTATAAATTACAATGCAATGATTGCCAACATTTCTATGTGGGTAAAACCACACGTACATTAGATATAAGGGTATCAGAACATTTAGCTGCCTTTAGATTAAAAAAGAAACTTCGACATTCGCAAATCACTTGCTAATGGAGAACCATACGTTTAATGCGGATGATGGGGTTAAACTGTTGCATAAAAACATGGGGGATCATAAATTATTTTATCAGGAAATTTTAGAAATTAATAGAGCCCAGTTAAACTCATTACCAATCTTGAATGAGCAGCTGAACCTTCCTAATTCTCCGCTATTATATCCGATACGTTGAAACACCTAACAGATGTCACTAAATGTGGAATGATTGTATATATTTACCCATTCATCGAATTACATCCCGTCAAAACCCACAATACTATTATAATTGTAAAATCACTGGTATTTCTAAAAGAAGTTGAAAAGCGGCAATTCGCCACTCTGTTAATATGGTGTTTACAAAATAAGGATTAAGGCGATTTCCGAAATTTTAACTCAGGTATCGGTGTGGCTCTCAGACGTATAATGTATTGCCTCGTAAATGATATTTGTCGCATTTGTATCTTCTATATAAGCGTTAGACACTGTTTACTGTTTCTTAGTTCGAGTCCATTCGTGTGCTCGAATGCCTGAAGATGCCGAAAGGCGAAACCCGGGTCGTTAGTGACAAAATACATGGAAGTGTACAAAATCTCAATAATCCAAATTTAATATTGAAATTCCATCAAGCACCCTCAGTCGATGTCTTAAATTATAATGTATTTACATAATTGTTTTTAGAAGTTCTTCAGATAAGTATGACGAACAATATATCGTCTTTATAATGGCAGAAGGCGTTAAGTCTAAAAACCTTGTTTCGAGATAATCTACTGTTAGGAAAATCATGAGATTAATTTGAGCCTCTCTATTTACATAATTTAACTATTATTTATTAAGTTAACTACTTTATGAGATTTGTTAATTGTTTAAGAATTCCATTTAAGTATTAGCAATAATTTTTATATCGTTTTTTATCATTAATACTGTGAATGAAATTTACTCAATTCATATTGATTTCTTCAAGTTACGTAAAAATACATGGAATATGGCTGAGCTTGTTTTTTCAGACGATGAAGTGTTCATAAATCTATTGTACTGCACTCATAACTCAAAACAGCTGATTTTCGGCTTATCGTCTTCTGCCACTATGCCGATTATATAATATTAACTTATTTTTTCTATGCGTAAAAATATTAACACATACCGCATTAATACTTTTACAAATAATGCGTGACGCGAAAATGTGATAATGGGGCGAGTAGTTTAATATATAATTCTTCAACTTATACGGGCCAAAATAAGGATTCTGCAATTATTGATCATTTTAAACATTATGTCCCTTTCCGCTATTTGATCATACTCGGGGAGCACATGTATATTAATATAACAGCGCAATAAAAAATATTTGATATAGTAATAAAGTCATCAAACTCGTCACTCACAAACATTTGTGCGTTGTGTTATGTTTAAATAGTCTTATTATCTCCATCCAATCCTCTATGTGTTACATATACTTTGTAAAAAGTTATCATCGATATGCAAATAACATTATTTATCTCTGTTGACTAAATTTCGCGTAAAAGCAGAAATACATTATGAAATACTGCACAGTTTTGAGCTTTTGTTTTAGAAGTTCCGGCTGCCTGTGCATTATTGATTACATATTCTATGGAGACCGCAGCTGGTTATTAGTGGATGCTCATTGATATTTTTACGCGGTCTACGCTCACATTTTACTGTCAAAAACTTTAATAACTTTGAACAAAGCTGGGAGGGAAATATTTATTTTGAACACTATCTCTAAAATTCAAAAAATAATTGATATTGGTTTTGAGTGTAATATTGTGAATACTCGGCGGAATATTGCATCAGTGACGTTTATTATCACTGGGAAAAACAAGAGACTACACATACGTACTAAGAAATTGTTTTTATGTCCGCTCCCCGATAAGGTATTTGTTGAACAATTGACGAATCTACCACAAAACAATAAAGTCAGACCACACCCGTACGCTGTAGAAAATTATACTTTGATTTTCACGAAATTTACTTATTAGTGGCTGATAACACTATAAAAAGTAGCAGCCATCTTAAATTAAAAAATGAAATAGGGTCAAATTTTATCTGAAGAATTCATGTATGAATAAAATAAAACATAAATAATTCTTATCATCTCTGTGATTTTTAAATTAAACATTTTTTCTCATTAATATGTTGAAAGGGTATCCGAAAGTAGTTTGCTTAGTTTTGTTTCGTTTTTTTAAATTAAAATTTACAAAAGCTCTGATATCAAACGACTTTTTTTATTTATGGATAAGTCGTGACTTCATTTAAAAAAAATTCGCTATATTTTCACCATAAAAGCTCTTCCACAGTTTAATGCTTTATGTTTATCAGAGCGCGTAAAGTGAAATTGATAGAGCTTTTTAAAAATCAGAAAAAGGCTTTCGTACCAATTTAATAATGAGATATGCGAACAAATGCTACTGTGTCTTAACCCTAACAAAGTCACTTCTAACCGAAAATTAACACCTTTGTTTAGGTACCAATTTTGGTAAAAAAAGAATTAAACGTGTGTATTTTGTATTTTTTTTTTGTTAAATGTTTAAATACCGATTTTTTGTGCTTATGTTCACTTCCAGTGTGGAGCATATATACCTAATAAAGCTTACAGGAAAAGAAGTTTTCGTTCAGAAATGCTTGTTACCAATTCAATCTATTTTTCGAAGGGTGTAAGTATATAGGATAGGGTGAGGTTAGGACTAGTGGTTACCTAATTGCTCTTGATACATTCCGTTTTTAGGTTTAGATAAGTGGGGCCTCTGAGCACAAATCCAAAAATCGTCTGAAAAATCAATTGATAAATCTGTGCGTATTGATACTTGAACCTGTGAGCACAGTAACCGGAGCCAACGACGTTGATCACTTGGTCACAGGGCCGGAAGATAAACATATTTAATTTTCTCTTACTAAAGTCTCCTCGCTTCCTCCCAGGTCATGCCAGCGTCCCGTAGCTCCGCCGAATACATAGCCGTGGTTTTCCAGAGTGACGGAATCCATCTGGTTGGTAGAAGAGACAGGTAGGATTCAGGCTTCCTTGAGGCATCCGCAGCACGTGTCCAAGCCAGGTCCATTGTTGCTTTTTTATTTTTGACGTAATAAGAGGCTAGTCCGTCCGCTCTCTTACCTCCGAGTTCCTGACAAAATCAAACCACCGTACCCCTAGTATTCGCCGCAAGCATCTGTTTTCAAAGCACAGTATACGGTTACCCTGTGCCTTGGTGAAGTGCCATGACTTCCAACCGTAAAGCAGCACCGTCAGAATGCACGCGTTGAATAAATGGTACTTGGGTCTGACCGAGTACAACTGTGAGTCCCAGAATTTTCGCATTGAGTTAAAGGTTGCTCCAGCTATCCCTAATCGGATTGTGAGCTCTTTACGCGGATTGCCATCTCCCGTGATATGTGCCCCCAAGTACGTGAAGCCGTCGACTCTCTCGATGTCTTGCCCCGCGCTCGTCGGAGAGGACAGAGACTGTTGTAGAGCAAATTGGTTTTACTCGCATTGACTTTGAGGCCAATGCGATACGAGTTGCTCTGCGGCCTTTCCATTGTTTCCTGAATACCCTCGACAGATTTGTTGAATATAGCTTTTGTAGCAAGGTAAAAAAAGCAATGTATTAGTTCCATAACAATTGTTATATAGTTCATAAGTATTTCGGTATCGAGCTATCGATACAACTATGTTTGAGCAGATTTTAGTTTTTTATTATTTTTTAACTTATTATAAAAGAGTTTACCCAAGGAAATACTAATGTTATCGACATTTATTGGAATAGCCAATCTGGTTCAACTTTCTAGTTCAAAGAAAAATGTTACAGACCTTTGTATGTCGTGTAATCTAAGTTGCTCAACAATCCTTCTAAATATCTACATTTACAACTTCTAATAACAATATACAATGTAAAATAGATCTTCGCACTTCAGATAACAGAATAAAAGCACAAAGCGATACTACTGAGCCAATTTGATAATCATTAATTATTTTTTTTTGTGCACTGAATATGTTTACGATCATCGATAAGTCGTTAAATAATCACTCGTCTTCATTTTTCTGCACAAAAATAATATTTTCAAAAAGACTTGTCGGTCCGTAGAACTTTATAAATAAATTATTCATACATTAACAAAGAAAAATTTATATTTGGGGGCGTTTATAGAATTTTTGAATAATGCGTCGGCATTTGAAAGGTTAAAACTCAGGGGCGGGTAATGAGTCGCTTTATTTAGACTGGGTAGCGGAAAAAATATACTCCCCGAATAAAGTTTACGGGCTTAATCTTGAAATTACCATTTATCTCGCCGAGCAAGGGGTTGGGGTGGGCGGTGGCCTCTAAGGTACAAAGCAGAGGAAGGTTTTCGTCATAGCAAAGCTTGTACTTGATGTCAGGTATTCTAAGTAGGGGTTATTCAAATGAGCTTTGCCAGTGTGGAACGTTTCAAAATACCCCTTTTCAACACAAAAAGTATCTACAGGTTTTAAATTTAGAGCTTAAAAGTTTTTTAGATTATACAGGTATCCCTCAACAACAAACAAGGTCTTCCCTTAAGAGTTTTTTCAGGTTAAATTAATATATCCCTCTTTCTAGTCTTGGCCGAAGCCTTCTTGAGCATACCTCAAAACGATTCTATTTTATTCGTCCCTGGACAGTTGCGTATTTATATTAACTTTCCAATTCATTTATGAATCTGTTTCTAATGCCTTGGCAAGTCTTCATTGTTTAATACATTTATTAAATTGTTTTATATAGATTAAATACCTGATGATAACATTTTAAATAAGACACCAGATCCTTTGTACTAGTCCTTAACCAGGTGGGCGGTATGCTTCCTACATACAATTTGGCTATTTTTAACATGATATGTTCAAGTATTCCCCATAAACTGTCAAAATTTAACAACACACGTATGATTCAAACCTAATGAAATAGGAATAGCGATCAATCCGATATTTTGACAGTTGATTGTTATACATATTTATTACATTGTTTATGGGAAGCATATTCCCACTGCCTTATTAAGGGTTAGGAATGTAAATAATAAACCCATACAGTTTTTACACATTTATCTTATCCAATATGTAGTACAACTTTGCATTACAGCAAATTTCCAATGTCCCAGTTTTTTAAAACTCATTTGAGATCAAGTTGAGAAGAAAAGAAATCAAAAACACTTATTTCAAACAAAAAATGCTTAATTGCTATTCTATACCAATTGTATCAATATAATCGACATTGTTCTCAGTACATGACTTCAGACTTTATCCGGCATTAACAAATTTGCAACGTTTGTTAGCCTAATTGAAGTGCCTCCTTGTCTTGTATCAATATCCCTTAAATAGAACCTTCGCACCCTCCATAAAGAGGCAAGTCAAAAAGGCTAATTATTTCTCCTAAATTGATGTTGTAGGAGGTAACAATACCGTTTCGAGTTACATTTTTGTTTTCCAAATATCAAATAACGCATTTTCTTTTGATGTCGAATTAAAAACAATGATGCTGTACTTTTGAAAATGTTTTTACATTAAACGTAAAAAAATACCATTTAATGTATTTTACTGTAAATATTATTTAAAATTTAAATCCTTTTTGTTTTGTTTATTATGCTTTTGTTTCCTTTTGTTGGACGATTCGTGAAATCCATTAAATATTCTATATGAAGACTAAAATTGTGTATACTATCAGATTGTCGTTTCCATTTTATAAAATCGTATTACAAAAATCAATGTATTTTGCAGCTTAATACTTTTTACAGATAAAAAACATATATCATGGAGTTAGGAACTAAATAGTTCACTTGAATTGAAATTGAATTCTTTCTCATAAGAAAATAATGTAGTTTTCAAAACATCCCAATATTTATATAGATTTTAAAAAAATTGCCATATTACACTAGAATATTTTTTTGGAGTTTGAAATAATAGATTCTTTTATAATTTAAGACATCGACTGAAAGTCCGTGATGAAATTTCGATATGAAATTTGAATTGTTGAGATTTTGTACATTTCCATGTACTTTGTCATTAACGACCCGGGTTTCACCTTTCGGCATCTTCAGGCATTCGAGCACACGAATGGACTCGAATTGGCCGACAGTAAACAGTGTCTAACGTTTATATACAAGATACAAATACGACGAAAAATTATAAGTCTAGGACCAACACTGATACCTGAGTTAAAAATTTCGAGAATAGCCATAATCTTTGTTGGGAAAAAAAACACATTAACAAAATGACGAATTGCCGGTGGCCAAACAATGTCAGAATTACCAGTGATTTCACACTTATAATAGCGTTGTGGGTTTTAAAATGAAATTCGAAGAAAGAATAATTATACAATTATAAATTAACAATCGAAAAATATTTATATTCCCATTTTAATAAATTCATCAATAGTCACCCAACAAAACTCACTAAATTTGGAATTATTGTGTGTATTTTTTCGTATCTGTATCATGTATATAAACGTTAGACACTGTTTACTGTCTGTCAATTCAAGTCCATTCGTGTGCTGGAATGCCTGAAGATGCCGAAAGGCGAAACCCGGGTCGTTAGTGACAAAATACATGGAAATGTACAAAATCTCAACAATTCAAATTTTTAAAAATAAATTGAAAAAAAAGTGCAAAAGTGAACCCCCCTCTCCCACCCGGTTATCGAACAGAAGGTTCCACATTCAACTTCTGAGAATGATTTTTTCAATTCGACATTCTTTTCTCTTTTTTGTGTGTCGCTGAATTTACTTGATTTATTATTAACTATTGGTAGAAAGAAATACGCAATAGGAAATAATGTAGCTCGCAAATATTTCACAATCTTTATTTAAAAAAAAAACAGTTTTTGAACACGATTTTATCATTCTGTTCATTTTTCTTCTTTCTCTACACACTTATCTATACTAACATAATTAAAAAACCACAATAATTCTTCTATTTTCTTTCAGTAAATTATTTCAAATAACGAATGAACAATTTTCAATTATTGATGATGAAATTTAAATGTATTTAAAACTTTGCCAATGACTGTAATTTGTTTTTAAATTTCAATACTTGTTTTGTTTGTATTAGTAAAAATTTAAATTGGAATATGTACGAAAATAGTTCTTCATTTTGTTCCCTGTAAGAATTCATTTGTAAAAAACAAGTGATTAACGAACCGTTTTCAAGATTGGTTTTAAATGACCAGGATCAGAAAGTGATGAAAACATCATAGATCGTGGCTTAATACAACGGATTTCTTGAACTATTATTCTAATATTATAGCAATACACTGAAATCAATTAAAAAAAATACTCATTTTATTATAATGACCAAAAGAACAAGCTTATTCACATTTTTAGCACGATTTTTGACGCATTGCATGTCTATTTCTTAAATTGAAACAAGTAGTTAACAGTGACCGTTACGCATATTTTACGCTATCGAAATAATTTGTACTGATTTAAGTTACAGTTGTTGCCATTATGTTGTTCTTGATAATGATAATACAAATCAATACAGATATATTTATGTTTGACTATAATCATGGCTAAGCTACGATTGTATATTTAATGACATGGTTTACCATACCATTCTAAATAGGAACTGCTATACCAAACGAATATAACTATACCACTGTATTATAGTCTTTCATAATAAATACCAGTATTGAAAATATCAATACTTACCAGTGTTACAAAAATACATATACATCTATGCTTTTTGGGGTCGCAACACCAGAAGAATAAATCAATATCTATAAGAATTTGGATATTTTATAATTGACACTCGTATAAAGAATATTTTCACTTTTAATATGTCAACTGTCAATTCTTGTTGGGAAGGCATTATAATTTAAAAATAAAACACAATTTGTTTTGTAATTCTCCCACATGTTTATAATGATCAGAACCATTTTCGTTTATCACGAGGATTATCAACTAACTGATGAGCGAAAGCGGTCCTGATAATTATAAAAAATTCAAAGTAGTATGAAACAAATTTCGTTTTTTCTTTGAAAAAAATATTTTAAGCATACAATGCTGATTTTCTAAAATACTAAAATTAAAATATAACCTTATAAAAGCTATAAAATTAAATTCAAAATTGATGACTTAGTTATTCCACTTGTTTGAATAACTAAGTTATCAATTTTTAATTTAATTTTATATTGAAAATGAACTTCAACAAAGTTACCGCCGAATCCATAGAAAATATTTATAAAAGCTGGCTTAACAATGCTGAAATCTATCATTCTTGATCAATCTTTGTGTAAATCAGACGGTCTGCAATATCAATTTAGGAATTGTGTTACAAATTTTTGTAAAATTAAAGAGATCTAACTTTAGGAATAAGGTGGTAGTCAAAGTGGTTCCAGATAGGTGTTTACAGTTCAGGGCGCGACGAGAAAATATGCAGCTATAGTGCTTATCCTTTGCATCTCAGTGAATAGTGATGTGTCTTATTGATATAATCTAGATGGTGGTGATTAAATAGTCTCGAGCTTTCGAGGTCCTTTTCTATGGCCGTCCTTTTATATTCTAAATAAGACGTTGGGCTGCATTGTCATCACTCTAGTTGCTGACTGCTTTGCCAGGCGTTCACCTTGATAATAACTTACTATGTGGAATTTACGTTGTCTATATTGATCAGTTCCAACAGATTATGCATTAATCATCACTTTAATTGCTGACTGCTATGCCGGGCGTTCACCTTTATAATTACTCAGTACGCAGAATTTGCGTCGTCTATATTAATTAGTTCCCACAGATTCTACGCGTGTTTAACGAACGTTTAATTAATGATTGTGCTGAAATAATTTGTAATACCAAAATGCCGGTATTTTGTTGTTGAAAAAAACAGTCGAAATATCGGTAACCCGGTTTAATAAATACCGATTTTGCAATTTCCTATTCTAATGCTACGGTTAACACATCCAAAACAATGTGTATTAATACCATTTATTAGTTGCCTCGAAAACAAAAGGCGACAAATGATTTTCAATAAGCACAGTATAATGATACTAATGGCTACCATTTCGCGCTAGATAAATATAACTGACATCAATCTTTCGGAGGGGTTACATTCAAGCTTTTGCCGCATCTAAGGGGTGTCTTTTATAGAGTAGAAGTATTATTGATTACCCCGGCTTCAGACTAAAGAACTTTTCGATTTAACCTTCCCAAAGCTCTTCACATTGGATGTGTCCTCGTGGAGGTTTTTGGGGTCTTGACATATGATAACGAAATACATCATGCTTTTACACGTGAAATTCAGCTGTGAATAGGTATAAAAAGCATTTTTCTAGTTAGATTACATTAATAACAAAGTTGTCGGGTCCGTGGTTAAATGGTCAACATCGTTGGCTTCGGTTACAGTGCTCACGGATTCGAATTCCAGTACGGACCGTTTCATAAATTGATTTTTCAATCGATTTACGAATTTCCGTTTGAAAGTGTGGATGTTTGTGATATCACCTGATTCTAAAAACTGAGCGTAGCGAGAGCGATAAGCTAATCATTAGTACTCTTCTTGCCCTATCCTTATATCTCTACTATCTTCGAAAAATGAGAGATAAAGCAACAGAGTAATAAGTAGTTCTCGTAGAAAAGCTTATGTTGAGATACCTCTACTGGGAGTCCATATGCTCTACATTAGGAGCGGACATTATTAATATAATAATAATAAAGTTGACATCGTCAAACAAGATTATGGATTGCTAGTCCAAACCACTTTACGACTATCTCCGATACCAACCTGGATCATATTAACTTCTAAAGGAGCATTTAAATAGAAGGTGTGAAAAACTGATTGTTTAATAGTACCCTGGCATTCTTTTTCAGAAAGGGTTAGGATAGACAGACGGGTTAGTAGATTACTTGTAGATAAGTAACTAACCTCACACTCTACATTCCATTTTTCGAATCGGATAGGGTTAACCGTAGATATCGAAATACTGATATAATATGTCAACGCGATTTTCGATTTTAATGGAGTTCTACCAAGGATATGCTAATACAATTAACAAAGGAATAGTAAAAATCAACCGTACCGCACGTCATCAATAAGACGTACCGCCATTATTTTCAAGTCCCTTACCCAACACAATGAAATTAATCATTGACTCACTTTACGGCGCATTCTTTTTTGTTTATTAACCTAATAACAAATTTAATAATAGAACAATATCAAGTTAAAAGTCAGATTAAATTGTATAGCTGTGTTTTTAAAACCGAAATACCCTTATTAAGCATATTGAATACCGGTATTTTGGTACTGCAATAATAGTTTAAATACGCGAATCCTAGTTAGGGCAATATATGTAACTGTTGCACGATCCGTATTAGATTTCCAACGTCATTGAGACTAGCTTTGAATAAAAGAATAGTAAAAATTACACATATTAAAATGTCCATCTGGGGATTTGAATCTATGACCTCACAACCTAGTAGGAAGTTGATAAAAACTATACATAAAATAATACAGTATACTCGACACTAACATGATACTATCACAGTTTGACTGTTGTCAAATGTGGTATACTTTGTCAGCATTAAATCATTGAATGGCGTGCCAACAGACAATAACTTGTTACAACAACATTGTCACAAGTGTTTCCATATAGATAGATCTTTCATCTTAAATATGTTTTTCCCCAGTTGCGAGTTTCGAATCAGGGTTTGTTTGTTAAAATGCCAATAACTTGTTTTCCAAGTCGCAGCGTTAGGAAAACTCCTACATTTATTAAATGATATCATTCAGAAATCTCGTTTGAAAATAACGACGGGCGGAAATAACAAACAGTAAAATTGATAAATTTTCTCTATAAAACTGATTTTTATTGATATCATTACCGTTCCCGTCTGAAATTGTACCTTTCATCTATTTATTAAGTTATTGAACTGTTGTTTTTTTCCTCTAAATTGGGTCAAAAAATAAAAGAAATATATCGCCTTGTTTTCTTAGATCGTTTCAAATTTAATAAGTACCTATCTAAAATAAAGACCAGGCGAAGAATATCCCAACGTCCCTTTTCCCCGTTGACAGACAATAAATAAGTGAACAGACACTCAAAATAGGAGCCTTGCGTTAAAAAAATATATTTATATATTATTTATGGCCAACAAAGTGAAAATGATAAAAGAAATATGACCTGGTGATGGCTGTCAGGCAACAAAGAATTTATGATGGCGTGAAATTTTATTAAAAAATATACCATATATCGAAGTCGTATTCTTCTTCTAAAGAGCGTTTAAAAATCTTACTTTTTATGTTTTCACATTTATATCTACTTGCTTAGTCAGATGTCGATTTGTAAGTCGAGATAGTCAATAAAATTGAAAACAATAGATTTGAGAATAGTAATACGTAAGCAGCTTATAATATATTTCTGATTTCTAATTGTTACATACAAGTTAAAAGTTACGTCCATGATATATTTATAAGAATTATTCTAAAGAGATCGTTAATCATCTATATTTATAATTAATTTGAAATGTGGTGCTGGAGAAGGATGTTCCATATACCATGGACGGCCAAGCGCACAAACACCTCTATCCAGGAAGAGTTCCAAATACAGAGTAGACGCTTGGCCGTCTATACAGGACGCTTACTCGGTTGTTTTTGAACTCTGTACCTACTCTGAAAAAAGAGGTTTAACGAATGACTTACAACCAGTTCACGTTTTAAATTTATGTGTAAATGTATCATATGGTAAACATTAGGCAAATACATGACTTAAAAAAATATCGCTATACTCAATTAGGTAGTAAACAGAAAAGTATTCATGCTTTCTCTACCTACATTTTTTTAAAGATAATTATTCTACACCACACAAAATCGGTTAACTGTTAAAATTAACAAAATATGTTACTTTTAAATTGTGAAAAAGGTTATGCTTTGAATCAATGAAAAATTTTTATTTTGTTTCTATTTTATAATAGTTAATATCGGTTTCTGGTCAATCCATACACTTTATACTATCAGCTTCCTTAAATGGCGTCAAAATTCAGGTGCAAGTCAAACGTTCTGAAAGCAATTTTCTTTTATAATATATATATATATGTTTGGTATGTGGAAAAGCAAAATGTTCCCTGTGTGATCATAGGCAGGTATCTATACATCTAAATGGAATTTCCATTTCGGTTTCCTGCCCAAGCCGGAAGTTGACATAGAGAGAATTTTTTCTTGCGGAAAAGCGCACAGCTTCTGTGAGTAAGAGAGCCAACAAACTCTGTTACGATATTTTTCAGCAGATTTTTCGTGGAAATGATATAACAGTATTATTAAATTTGTAATATATTTCATGTGCTGTAATACGCTTTGATTTTATTTTTTGAAACTCACTCTGGTGACAAAAGAAAGAAAACTCTAAAATACGAAATGCTTAAGCGAGTGGTAATAGCGTTACGTAATAAGTATACGGTCATGGATTCGACTATCTTAAAAGCCACCTTGATATATATTGTTTTTTCTATAGATAAGTTGATTTACATTCAATGATTTTCCATTGCTTTCCGGAAACCCTAACTGTCCTGGAGAAAAGGCGGCTTAACGAAAGAGATTAATAATTATATAACCCATTCTGATATCTTAATCTGCTTCAAGTTTTACGACTTACTAACAAAGTCCTTTTAAAATTCTTTATAAAAATTGCATATAAAGAAATAACAATGATTAAAAATAGCACTATCAAATTAGGATACGAATAAACTATCGACTCAATTTTTGATAGCATTTAAATAATATTGAGAAATTCAGAATGAATTATTATTAGTAGCCGCAAGTCAAGTCAAAAAACAAAACGACATTGAGACAATAATCAGTTAATGTAGAACTTAATACGAAATGCGTGAAATACATCTCGTGATTGTTTTCCTATGGCCGAGTGGTGAAGCTATAAGGTAATGGTTTTACGAATCAATGTAAGAATTTCCCAATTATAGGTGAAAAAATTTAAGTTACAAAGCTTTACCCAGTCTTAACCAAGATATACAGCAAACCACCAAAAACCAATATTTCACATACCTTAATCTTCTTTAAAAATGGAGATACATTTACTGATAACGGGTTTATGATAACAAAACCAAATTTGATATTCTGCTTTGGAAGTCTATATCCTCCTTATTGAGAGTAGAATAGTTTAAAAATGTGTGTTTTGTATTAAAACAATCGTCATGTTTTTTATTTCGCTGAGATTCGTAAAACTTTTCACCCCGATCTTTATTTAAATGTCTGGCACACGCCTGCCAGCTGCAGAAAATTTTTCAAAGTTGCCACACCGAAATCTCCGACACAGGTGTTTGCTTCCCCGTAAAAAAAGAGGTATTTACATGTAAGAGGCCACTAGCAGAAGAGCAACGCGTCCAGTGAGGATTTCAGTACTGAAACTTTATCTTCAAATCGCTGCCAGCATTGCATAGTGTAAGGAAATAAAAGTTTTATGAGTGGATGGAAAACTTAATTATGCTTTTTTAAACGCTCGTTTATAAAAGTTAATGCAATACTTTCTCAGAGAGGTTGTAGAAATGTTCATTTGATTTTAATTAAAGGCAGCATAATTAGTTATATGTACATTATTTGTCGACGAATGTTACAAATGACATGAATATTCATCATACAATTTAGAAAAAGAAAATCTAATTTATTTCTAAATTCCTTGGTCTTTCAAAAATAACTTTGTTTCTCTGTTTACCACAAAACAAACATAATTAATCTTGTGCTATTGCTGATGCATTTATCATTAAGGTATTGGTAAATTGCTAATTTGTCAGCGCAGTTGGTAGCGTCGTCGGCTACAGTTACGGATGTCTCGTGTTCAATTCCCGGTGTGGACAGTTTCATAAATTGATCACACAATCAATTTATGGATTTCTAATTTGAATTATTGAGATTTTGTACATTTCCATGTATTTTGTCACTAACGACCCAGGCATTTGTGCGCTCGAATGCCTGAAGATGCCGAAAGACGAAACCCGGGTCGTTAGAGACAAAATAAATGGAAGTGTACAAAATATCAATAACTCAAATGTGATATTGAAATTCCATCAAGCATCCTCAGTCGATGTCTTAAATTATGGATTTCTGTTCGTATTCTGAGTGTTTGTGATGTCTAAAACTCCCTCGCACCAAACCTATCTTCACGGGGCACAGCGAAAGCGATTAGCTAATCACTAGTTCTGTGCTACCTGTATCCCTCTATCTCTACTCTCTTCGAAAAAAGGCAACTGATTAACAAGTAATTCTCATAGAAAAATTCTGTTAAAATACCTCCATTAGCAGAACGTATGCTTAACTTCTCGTCCCGAATTATACGATAAGTTTATGAAAATAATTATTATAAGATGATGACTATCTACTCCTCGTCTTCTTTCAAGATTTAATAGGGTTGATTTGAAGGGATGAAAATATCACAGTTATCCATGACCGTGGATGCGAGTATAAAAATGATTGTAAACGCAATGTCCCTTCAGCGATACGAGTATTTGGCCGCACAGCGTAGGATGGTAAAGCCGTGCATTGTTTGTTTATTATTTAAATATAAATTGGTTAATACTGCTGTGGAAATATATATATATATTCGTTTAAGTCACGAGGCAGGTGCCTTGTTAGTTAGCGGCGAGGCGTGTGCAGGGCCGGAGCGGCGGAAAAAGCACGTCATTTAAAATTGTGTGGGCAATTTGCATTGTTAATGAAGATAGCGGATGCACGTGCGCGCGCACCCACCGGGCCACCCACCGCGCGGCGGCAGGGCCTCCTCAAAGACACAAATTGAGATGTGATTACCTGAAAGGTGAAAAAAACACGCCCCCGTTTGAAAAGCACCGAACGTTATTTCGCCGGGATTTTTCGGCCGCGACAATTTATTCGCATTTTTTTATCATAATAAATTTTACATTGTATTCCGTTGGTTAGAACTGCCTTCTCCATTCTAACTTTTTTTCAAATTATAGCATTTACCCATATACTGAATTTATCTGAGCAGTAATTGTACCTGTAAAATAATCTTGGAGTCTTAAAAATTACTGATTTTAAGAAATACTTTTTTTCATGTCTGTTTTGTGCTATTTTTCAAGATTTTTTAACAATTTAAATGTAGAAGTAGTAAAGCGCAAATGTTGTTTTATTTAAAATAAACAATTTTTAAACTCAAGCCAACACTAACGATGCTACTTCACGTCAACTTCCCAGTCACGTAGTAGTGTATGAAATGTATTAAAATATCGAGATTTTAGTCCATAAGAGATTGTATTGTTCAATTTTTTAGTCAAAAATGAGTTCTGCGTCTTTATGCTATAAAATTGTTATCTGTATAATTTTTTTTAACCAAATGGTCTTAGGGTATGGAGAGGTATTTAAGCAGAAGTTTTTCTACGACAACCGTAGCTCAAACCCTTTTTTTAGAAGAGAATAGGGAAAAAAAGATAGGGCTAGGACTGAACTAGTGGTTTGCTAGTTGTTCTCGATACCCCCCGTTTTTAGAATCGGATGAGTAGAAGGGAATTCTACTAGACATCACAAACACCCATTTCTACGAATTCATAAATCTGTGTTTTCTCCTCGAGTTGAAAGAAATATACGTGGTTGATGAAAAAAATAATAACTGTTAAGTCATATTTTTATTTTATCATTCTGGCAAAAAGCATGATATGTGTCAGAATAGTAATGATGTAACTCCAAAATTACGAAAAATGAGTTTATACTTCAAACACGTTCAAACGATGTTATTCTATTAGTTTAATAATGTTGCACCTCCATATGTGTCCATAATTATGATAGTGGTGTAAGTCACGTTTCTTTCGTTTTGAGATATTTAAAGGTTTGCGTTTTAATGTTTTAAAAATATTTTTACATTAAACAAAACAGTGTTTCAAAACTTCTCTGGTCTACTTAGCTTACAATTTATTTTGACATATGAATTTTGCATGTAGCATATAAGGAAATAATATTTTTTTTGGTTCAAATGACTTCAGATGTTTTCAAAATTAACGGAATAAATTATGTTTTTAAATACTGATCTCTAATTCTTGGTGAGATTCATCTGTAGATGATAATTATCTTATTCGTTTTCATTTTTACAGATATCGTGGTCGTATATCTACAAACCACATAAAAATCAATTTAGTTGTACAAAAATGTAATGAACATTTTTTTGTTATTATGTCAACTATACATATATATAATAATTACCTGAGCCACAATCTGATGACAGAATGGTAATGAAATCAAATTCAATATTGCAAATAACACAAGAGTAAAAAATGATCATGTAACAAGGCGCGCACCCCCCCCCTCAACTGACTCAGCCTGTCATCAAAATGAACCAAAGTGGCATACCGTTGAAAGTGATAACAGTGTGCTGATTATAATGCTATAATCTCAGCATATTTTTTATGTTTTACATAGATTATATTATTTTACAACATTGTGAACCGAAATAAATGAATAACGCATTTTTTTCAATTTCTTGACATACACCACTTTCATAATTATGGGCACATTTATATTCCTAATTTCTTTAAAAGACTGTTTTTTGTTTTTATATCTCCATATTTACCAATATTTTTCAGAATAAGTGTGAAGTGTTCAGACAGACTTCACTACTACGCTAACGTTTGAGTTCTTCAGTTGATTGACAAAGAGTTATTAATAGTTGTTATTTGATCCTAAGAACATTTTACAAAAACCTGATTTTCTCAAAACTACAAAACTGGAAAAAGTCTTATGATTTGTATGCAAAAAGATTACTCTTTATGATGTACAAAAATCGTTTTGGGAGAGTGCATACTTTTATTAGAATACACATATATTAAAATTGTGTGACATTAGAGAAATTATCTATTTGAAAAATATTCGTAAATCTCTATACGCTGTGCCTGCTATATTGTAGGCAGGACAGAGATTTTGTATTAAATCGGATTACCTACTAAAAGGAAAAGACCAAAGAGTACGTGACCGTTTTATCAAATGGAAACTATCAATAAACGTAAATCAAAATGGCATTTTGAATATTGAAAATTCCTACCAGAAATACAGTCTAGTTAGAAATGAAAAAAACTGAAACGCAAACCTTTTATCGCAAATTTTCTCGTGGTATTTTTTTCAATTACATTTACCGATCGCGTCCGCTTCCATAAACATTGTGATGTTTACCGAAGTGTTAACTAAGATTAGTTGTGAGTCAATAGCTCAATCAACCTCAGGATAAATTTATAAAGTTTTTTTTTATTTGTAGATAAAACGGGTAACTTTTTATAACGATGATGAATTCAACGCACTCTAGATATGATATCGTCGCTGTTCTGGAACAAAACACTAAACCGAAAAAATGATACATTGAGTTAGTTATACTAATATGTTCTTTATTTTGAATTCTACCGTATGAAAGAACACACTTATTTTTATTAATTATACTTTTACTTGACAGTTTAGCACAAACACACAAGATGAAAAAGCTATAGCATTTCAAACATTTGACAAACTTCTAAGTCCAATTACTCAAAACTAGTATTTTTCATGTATTGTTTTCTTTCAGAACAACGGCGATATTATTGTTATGTGATTGCCAAAAGCTGTTTTCAACTATGCCCCCTCCGCAAAGCATTTTTTGCTGTAAGCATGTTTGAAAAGATTTTTTTACAATAACTTGTTATTATTAAGTCTTTTAACTGCTCTTTTTCGGAAAGGTAAAGAACAGAAAGATTTGAATAGGAAACGACTAGTAGTAATCGCTCTCATTTTGGGGTCGTACATTAATACATAAATTAATTGAAAAATCAACGTTAGTGTCCGTCGGGGGATTTAATTCCGTAGACACTGCAATTGATTAAGTCGGACGCCGAAGCGAATTAGAGCAAATTTAAAAGCAAACAAAAACATTGACACTAAAAAAAATCATCCAGTAATTTAAAATCAAAGTCCGAGAGTTAATCTATATTATTGGTATTAATTACCCTCTGAATTACCTGTATAATAATAATTAAGTTGTATGAATCAATCTCATCTTTCGAAAAATATAATGGCTTACGATTGAATGCACTTTTGTTTAGATCATATTCACTTTCATAAAAATAGTTCTTCTTTCACTAAAAATAAAGTAATCCCACAGAATAAAATATATTTTAACATTGAAAAATATGTTACACTTACGAAAAAATATTTTCACGTAGATAAAATAGTTTTCGCTGAATATAAATTATTCACACTTTGAAATCGATAGTTGCTGTAATGAAATTTCACGTATTCTGTACAACTTGCCCATATTGACTTTGCTCTATATATTAGAATACAATACACAAACCAAAACAGACCAACCCTAACATAACCTACTACAACTTAACTCACTTTGTTAAAAGAAAGTGGAAACTATTAAAATCAAAATTTGAGTGTATTCAGTTAATACTATCTAATCTAAAGTGCAAACTATCGAAATAAAAGTTCGAGTGTACCAAGTGAATACTATCTAACACAAAGTGCAATTATTTATAAACCGTTATAATTGGTGAAATAGTATAAATCTATCTCATCTTTCGAAAAATATTAATAGTGATAATTTCCTAAACACACCTTATCGCTGCGGGTATCGCTATGTCTAAAACTCTGTTTTAGCACTAAATTGTTATTAAAATCAGTGAAAACGAATTACGTCAGATATGAAACGAAAAGATTTAAAAAAAAACAAATTTTTAACCGTTCCTTTGTTTGTATGTGACGTCATTTCGTTTTCGTTTGCCCTTCCACCATTCCAAAATACCCTTAAGGCATAAAGACTCTTAATTAAAACTGATTACAGAGTTTTGTCTTGTTAAAGGATAGACGAAGTTTTGTTTTCAACTAATAAATATTAATGTAGATAGAGTTAAATTTGATTTTATGCAAACAGATATAATGTTTATAAAATTTTACGAAACAAATTTACGTACTTCATTTTTTTTTAATAAAACTTATAATGTATAAAACAAAAAATGTCATGATACAATTATCAAAAATGGCTTATAATCAAGGTTCAACACAATCAATTAACAGTACATATAAATTGAAGTGTTTCATAACTCATAATCTCCAGCATATGTAAAAAATGAGTTATGAATGCAGCATTGTTTTTTGTGTTCACACCTACTATTTAAATTATAAAATATCTTTCTAAACTCACAAACGCTCATCTAAAATTAATGTGAAAATGTTTTTCATTTTCAAAAGTTATATTTTCCAATGTCCTATAATTGAGTCGTTGAGTCGCTAAACACGCTCCCGAAGGTTTTTAAAGCTTTGAGTAAATCACGAAAAACTGTTATGGTCAGTATTAAATATATAGTCAGTTTTAAGTATTATTTAAGTTATAAGTGTCTTCCAGCGTATAAAGAAAACTAAAATATTCTTTTACACTGTGTTTTTTTTGGAGCGCGTCAACTGTGTTAAACGAGGATCAAGATCGTGTAAAAAAACGACATTTTTAAGTATGGAGAAATTTTCAATTTCGAGCAGGGGACGAATTGGAAAGAAATGTAAGACTTGCAACAGGAAAAATTGATAGTTCTATCGATATAATACATACGTTCATGAAAAACATGCTTTATAAAAATAACGATGGCGTTATACCAAAACAGCTTTCAATTTGGTTTTATTATATCGGTGGTGTTTTGACCAATTGATTTAGCACTCAGAATTGAAATTGTTCAGGAGAGAGCAAAAACTGTTTTTATCGAAAATATTATATGGTGAGTTGTGTTATGAATCTTTAAAATGCACTCCTGTAAATTTTCATGTTTGCAGATACGGAATTATACATAGGGAATGTTGAAATAGTAGTGGCTTACATAAAGTGGGAGGTTAGAAATTTAAACCAAAAACCAATCTTAAATGATGTTTCACTTCCAAAAAGTGTTCAATTTATTTTGTCTAATTTATATCATTTGGCCGAGATCTGCTCTGTCGTCTTTAAAATAAGATCCAATCATTAACTAATTTTCGTATTTATTGAGAGTTACATCGATTGGCCAAAACACTGTCGATATACTTTCTGTCGGACAGTTTTTACGGTTTGTGAAGAGTCACGAACATTTTTTTTCATTCTTATAAAAGTTTTTGCCATTATAAAATGTTTATAGCATAAACTCATCTTTATTCCGAGAATTTTTTTAAACAAACATTAATTCTGTATTAGAATTTTGAGCATGATTAATTGAGCATCGTATATATTTCTGACACATATTCAAATTTTAATATAAATTAATATGAAAGTCAGTCGTGTACAAATTTTTTTATCGCAAAACGAACTGTTTTGTAAATGTTTCCATTCCAATACTAATTTATCCGTTACTAAACGAGAAACAAAAAGGCAATCCTAACCGGCAATTTAATTATGATTGATGAGAAAATGTTTGCCTTGTTTTCCTCTGGTGAGTTTCGGTATTACTTCACGAAGAGTTTCGCGTATAAATACTGCTATAGATTACACTTACAGTAAATTTTATCAGATATATTCTTCCTGAAATGATATTATAAACCACAATGCGTCTATTTTTTAAATAACCATACAACCATGCGTAAATGTGCAGTGTAATAATATTAATATTTATATATGACATAAAATTGAAATAATTAAATATTATAATTTTAGTCAGGTGGTATATAAAAAATATATTTGTATGTGTGTCTCATTATATCGACGGTGTTTTGATCAATTGATTTAACCCTCAAAAAATACGAAAATACGTTAATGATTGGATCTCATTATAAAGACGACAGAGCAGGTCTCGTCCAAATGATGTAAATTATAAAAATAAATCGAGCACTTTTTGGAAGTAATAGGAAGGAATCATTTTACATTTGTTTTAGATTTAGAAATTTTTACTCGGCCACTTGATGTAAGCAACTATTATATCGACAACGTCAATGCATAATCCCGTATCTACAAACATGAACATTTACAGAAGTGCATTTTAAAGATTCATAACGCAACTCACAATATAACGTTTTCGATAACAACAGTTTTTACTTTTCCATTTTAAGGGCCTACATAATGAGAAGACCCGGATCGAAGAGAGGTGAATGGCTGGTTATCGAACGTCCTGGAAGGGCTGGGATGTCAGACAAACACCATTTCAAATCCGGTTCAACACTTATTTACTTTTAATCGAAGATGCAGTGGTTTACAATACACAAAATACTATTCCTAATACATAAAATTGATTCTACATTTATATTTACTTAACAACTGACGTTACTTTAAGTTATAATGCAAGTGACACGACAAACGATTTTAAATTAAGTTCAATTTCAAAACAAACACAAACAATTCACATCGTCACCTCCGCCGCCACGAGGCCGGCAACTCGCCCGGATCAACAGATCGTAATCGACTGTCTACACATACAATTGAGAAAACTCCCTGCATCGTCAGAGCTACCCCTTTCCGTCAAAAATGGACTCGTCCAGCGGACGTGCCCGGCGACTATTGAACGATCGGCTTTGACAACAGTCGGCCGATTCTCCGAAGTATTGTCGTTACCGCTGGGCGATTTCAGTTCTGGACTCTAATGAAACTTAACACAAAATTAACATCTAAACGGAGTGATATAAAAGTATGCCAGTCTTTTTACGATACGCTCAAATTATTGAGTACCTTTTGGAATAAAAGTGCTACTAGCCCCGCATCAAGCCCACAAATATGTCATAATTGAAATATGATATCACAGTATCCGCAGTTAGCACATAACATCGGCTAACGATTTATATAAGAATGAGTATGTAAATACATACTAGACAAAAAATCAGAGTTGATCAGTTTACCTTCAATTGAGTGATTCGAGCACAGTCTGGCGAAGCGAGCCGCCATCTTCTCGTGTTCCGCACCGCCATAAATATATTATCAACCTTCCCGCGTTTCCTTTGTACGCCTGCAGCATTAGGCGGGAATAAATTAGATTTCGGCTGGCAACCCCGCAGCAGAAATGTCAGGTGAAACGCGCGGGAAAATTCTCATCGATCATGCGACGATGGCGGGAAACAGCCTCGTCGGATTGGAAATTGTTTTAGATTGTCGCGGGGATGTAATCGCTTCGGAACGGCTTTCTGATGAAAGGTTACGGCTGAGGCGTGCCTGTTTATCTGTGACGCGTTTCATTTGGGCGCGAGATTGCCACGCGAAAGTACTATTGATCAAAAGTTCACAGGATATTTCCCTTTGTAGAAAACACTTTGTGCAAAGGCAAACAGCTATAACAATAACACCACCTTAGTGGTATCAAATTGCCCTATATTACTACCCTGCTACCTTGACACCTTGGTGGGCTACCGCTAGAAAGGTTTGATCGAGACCTGTAGACTCAAATCCTAGCTTTGTCATTTTGATATTAGAGCTTTTTAATTTGAAAGGTGTATAACAACAAAAACGGCAATGTAAATCAAAAAAAAAATACAATTAAAATAAATTAATGAAATATATTAGTTTTAGTTTCATATAAGTTTTAATCCTAAATGAATGAGTCTTTAGATGAAAAGGCTTAATAACATATCTTACAACTGTCAAATGTTTGTTTGTTTTGTTTGTTGCTGTTGTAGATTTGTTTCTTAAATTCACACGTGTCATATTTCGTCTTACCAAAATTTTACATGCGTAATCATATATTTAGTAAAAAAAATAAATGAATGATGTTTAATTTGAAATGAAGACTTTTATTGACTTAACCAGTTATTGTAAACAAGTTTCACAACGTGATTTTTAGGTGAAACCAATTTCTCCATATTTATTCTCAAAAAGTAAATATTGTAGAACGATCTTGAAAACATAACAGTCCTCGATACTTTAAAAAATATATAAAAAATTCAATATTGTTTAAAAAGTCTGGTGCAATACAAATTTCCGTTAAGATTTTTTTTCATTGAAATAGTTGTAATGAAACGAAACGTTAGCTACAAGATTTTTTAGTTACAAAATAAAAAAATCTTCAACAGAAGTCCTCAAACTTTTTGAGATAACGACTTCATTGAAAATATTAAATTTATTACGGAAAATATGAAAGAATATTGTTACTGGGAACCTAATCAAACATGTTTGCAAAGCATGTAAAAGAAACACTAAATATATCTGAGTACACACAGACTCTTGCTTAAATCATATCACTGATCAAACATATTTTTAATTTTACTAAGTCGTTACGGTCGTCTCAGGATCAAGTCGTGGTACAGACGGTATCATAAATTGATTTATTCAATCGAGTTATGGATTTCTGTCCGTAGTCATGTACATTTGTAATGTCTAAAATTCCCACCCATCCCTCCAATCTTAAAAACGGCGAGTAGCGAGAGCGAATAACTAACCACTATTCCTGTTTTAGTCCTATCATTCTATCCCTAATCTCTTCGAAAAAGAGAGTTTGAATAACTGAGTGACTAGCAGTTCTCGTAGAAAACTTCTGTTGAGATACCTTCATTAGTAGGCCATTGAAAGCGGACATGGTAGAAAAAAATGTATAACATATAAATGACTGTGCAAAATACTAACCATCACCTAGTCGGATTTCACCCACAAACCGTAGTTTGGTAACCACGTGTTTTAGCAATCTATCTAAGCCTAATGTAAAAATTGTGAAGTTAGTAAGATTTGTGTGAAGTTAGTAAGTTAGTAAGTAAGATTGAAAGTAAAATTATTAACCTACTAATTTATTGGGTCAGTAATTAATCAAAAAGGTCAGTAATTAATACGATAAATGGTCAGTATACATATGGTCAGTTAATAAAATGAACCTATTTTTGCTTAGTTAACCTAACCTAACCTTCCTTTAATATTTACCGACCATATCTTTAATACTTACTTACCATTTATATTTTTCTACTGACCGTTTTATCTATTTGTTACCGTCCGTTTGTTTAATATTTACTGACCTTTAATTGAATTAGATACTGACCAAATAATTAGTTGCCCTAGTATAATCGTACCCCTCATAGATGACGGTATTGAAATTGAAATACTGAATGTCTAAAGTAGATAGTACGTCGAAACTGTCCATTGCGTAAAATTTTATTTCATAATCACCGCGAACGCCTACTTCATAATAAAATCTCATACCTAAATGCATGTGATAATAATAAAAAGACGACAGAGCGGTCTGGGCTATTATATATGAGTAATATATACCACGAACGCTTATGTCATGAGAAAATTTTATACCTACGTGTGTTATGTGATAATAACAAAACGTCTACAAAGTGGTCTGGGCCTTTTTCCTTTTTTCCTTCTTTCTTATTTTTAATGTTACATTTTATAATGGGTAATTTTTTAAAAAATACTACATTTTTAAAAAAATAACATTTTAGATCCGTTGAGCTATATTTTAAGATGAATAACTGTCACTCGACTCAAAAGGCTATTATATAACACAGCCTGCCATGTGCTATAGAACTAGGCTGACACCGTCAACCTTGAAATAAAGAAGGTGGGTGGGACAGCTTTCGGAAACATAAGCGAATTTGAAAGCTTGAATACTGATATGGAAAATTGAGAAGAAGATCGATGAACGCTGAAAGGGAGCATTCATAATGTTTGTCGTAAGACTTAACTGGCATAGATATTCCAATTTAAAACGATATCTCCGTAAATAAGTAGATATATAATACATAATTAGGCATAATGGTCACATAAATACCTATCCATATATATAAAACTGAAAATTTGTTTGTTTGTTTGTCCTCTATGCATTCCTTTACCATTCATCCGATTTCGATGAAACTTTGGTGAGTTGTTGTGCGCAAACCCATAAAGGTTTCTGACTGAAAAAAAATTAAATATTAAATCTAAAAAATAAATTCTAAAAAAAAGAATCAAATACGTACGACTAGCGACATCTCTAAGCCCGGCGGAAAAATAAAAAATATTGTATATCCAAAATAGAGGTCTGCGTGGGTCGGACTTGACCCGCGGACCTTTACCCGGCCCGACATGTGGGTCGGGCTTGGGCGGGTAAAGACAATTCAGATTCGGGCTTGGGCTGAGTCTGGGTAAGGAATTCAAATTTAAGAAAAATATTTCGTAAAATTTTCGGGTCATGAGTCAGCCATAAGGCAATAGTTTTCATAACTTAAATAATTTATTTCATTTTCTTTGAGTGACATTGCAACGCATGCCGGGTACTTACTAGTATATAATAAAGCATAAATTATTTTTTTACTAATTTGTTCGAATCGACGAACACAATTTTTCTCACCCTCAGTTTATTGATATAATATGTCCAAAGTAGGGCATCCAATTAACCGGAGATAATTACAAACCGGTTTTAGGTGTTTTTTTGACAAAAAAAACCGGTTAACTGGTTTAAACCGAAATACCTCATTTTTTCATCATTTTCGAAAAAAAATCCTAAAGAAGTTTGTAAATTTATATTAGTATAATGTTAAATATAAAAAATACATCTTTAAAATATCATTTAAAAGGAAAGGGAAATATTCATAAAATAACTATCACATAAACATATGAAAATATTTAACGTATTGTAGATTATAAATTTTAATTAATACATTTACAATAATAGCTATTGTGTAACATGTGCCTAATTTATCACTTATAGTTTAAGAATCTATGTGTCTTTTGATAAATGTCTTGTAATTACTTATTGTATAAAATCCTTTCCGTCCATAATCTCGACAACTTTGTGACATACGAGATTATTTAAAAATATGTACATTTTTCCTTCTGAAACACGTTGAATTTTTAAAATAGTGTAAATAAAAGAATTTAAAAAAAACGCGGTTAACCGCCTGAAATAAACCGGATTTCGCTTTTTCTCAAAACACGCCGTAAACCGGTTTCGGTTTAAACTGGGCTGGAAGCCCTAGTCCAAAGGCATTAATTACTGTATGTTTTTAATTCTTCCCACTTACCTTACATCTAATCCTTAAAGTTGAGATCCGTTGAGAGAGCAATAAGCTAACTACTTATCTTTCTTAGACCCTTACTTCTATTCGTACTCTCTCCGATAAAAGAAGTTATGTGAGAAAATTGCGATCAATTCTTATAAACAGCCGTTAATTACATGCTCCATATTAGAAAAGGTTTTGGTACAACGTATATTTTTAATAAGTATGATTTTTAAACTATATTCGTTTCTTCGGATTCTTCAAATGAAATTTCAACAAAAGATATTTAAAAATATTTTACGTTAGGTTAGGTAAGGTAAGGCTTATAAAAGTTCATTTGCAGTAGACCCCCCGATAACACGATCGCCGATAACTCGATTCGCATTAAAATTTGCGACTGCTTCTAGATTACACGCTAAAATACCCCTGCGCAGCATGCGTATCCTATGATTTTGTTTAAATATGGTAGCCCCAGTAGCCCGCTTTCAGATAGCACGCCTTTTATCTACCGTGTTATCGGGGAGTCTACTGTAATCTAATCTTTACCTGTTTGCGTACAATTTGCGTTTTTTTAGGAGGAGAGATGATGAGTGAGAAAGGACAGAGACATTACAGCTATGTATGCGTTTGTATACAAATACATGAAGTAAAAATGACAATGTACTCAGGTGTCAATTGGATGGGGAGAAAAAACCGTGCTATAACAAACTATACCACTCGACGTTTGAGACTTACAACAGTTCAATCTTTTTCTAAGTCAATGTAATTAAAATCACAGGTGTAACTCTCTTGTTTGGTAGGCGACGATCCCAACCTCCATGGTAAAGCTAATCTCAGCAGATTTCCATGTTTCAGGGTATATTAAAGCTTCAAAGGGAGTTTTCACTATCATTTATTTAGTGTGTTGTTGCCTTGAGATTAAATTACTTAAAAAATGAAATTCTTCAACGCTGTTAGAGCGCTGCAACACTCAAAGATAATAAATATGAATTAATTTATTTAAATTATTAAAGTACAATAATTAAAGCAAAGAGTTTCAAATCACGGTGCAAAAGAAAGGTAATTTTCTTTAATAAAGTAAACATCAAGAAGAACTTTATAACGATCAAGACAACTTTGAGTTTCAGCAACTTTTTTCCAAAATTTAAAAAGATTTTTTGAACACAAAAATACGTCTTCAATTGAGATAATATATTAATTGGAAGTTAATTAATTATTATAAGTATCTTTTTTCTCAAATCATCCTTCCTGTTTTAATGTTTCGACAACATAACTGACATTGTTATATGCGTTTGGTCCAGTTGGAGTATGAACTGTATTCTGACATTATTCAAGAAGGTACGATTTTGTTACACTAAAACCTGGCATAGCGAAGGAAATTAGCTAACCACTAGTCCTGTCCTAGCCCTATCTTTCTATCGTTACTTTCTTTGAAAAGGAGAGGTTGGGCAACTGAGTAGCAAGTAGTTTTCATAGGAAAACTTCTGTTGATATACCTCCATTAGGAAGCCATATGCTCCACACTGGGAACGGACATGGTAAAAAAAAATTACTAGTGACAACTATTAAAATAATTTTAATGTTGTAAAAGTTTTTTACGATAACAAACGATATTTTTCCAGATTATTGAAAGTTTTCTGCTTTTTGAAGTTATCATACGAGATAAACTCAATGAAAATTTTTATAAGGCACTCATGTCCAAGATCACAAATTTAAATTGAAAAAAATTGAATTTGATATTGACCTTGCTGGGACTTGAACCAAGATCCATCTGATCGCTAAGGCAAAACTCTTATCACTAGTTTCGTTTTGGCAAGTTATCATGTTTGAGGGTTCGTAAAAAAGTTTTACCTTCATGTACTATAAGGGAAAAATATGAAATAATAACACCTTACAATAAAAATGATAAAAGTAAGTTTGTCACTTAAAAAATCTCTAATTTAATCAAATTTTGGCTCTCAAATTGTTCCGAAAGGCTCAACTGAATCAAGGTATAAATGCTTTTAGTGAAATAAAAGCACTCAACTTCAATTAGGCGTTTTTATCAGATAAAGCTCATCCAACCGGTGAACTTATTTTTTATTAAGGATTTTCCTGAGTTTGATTAAACTTGGCGTTAGTATAATTCTGATTATCAAGACAGATTAACAAAGTGAAAGGGGATTTATTTATGAAAGATAAGATCTCATAGGTAATTGAGCGATCCAGGAATTAGTAGTACGATGGTTATCAGCTGTACACGTTTATTATAGAGTAAATTTTCTTAATGTAATCAGACTTTGATGTATAATTAGTTTGATATTATTTTTATAAAATTGTAAGATTTATTTTTGTTTGTAATACTTGATATTGCTTTTTTTAATATTTCAGCCATCTATTGACTGTTTTAGACCAGCAAAAATCTTTATTTTCACTTTACCTGTAATATGCTGCTTAGAATCATTGTGAATTATTTGTTTGATAAAACATTTATTTTTATTGAATATAGTTTATCAATATCATTCAAAATTTTCACATTAAACAATTTCATTAATGAAGATTAATGAATTATTTTAAAACTCATCATATTTTTAAAATTGGCTTAGTGTTTTATTATATTTTCAAATTATTGATTTTAGTAAATTTATTTATAATTTGTATGAATTTGAATTTATAAATTCATTTCATATTTTTTAACAATTTTTTTCTACACTTTGTTATTATTATTCACATTCATAATTATACAAATAACCCTGTTTGGATTTATTTTGTATCAGTTGATATCGTTTGCTATGAACAAAACCGGTCTTGATCATAACAAGAAATTTGGAATTGGCATATTTGAAAAATAAATTTCCTTCATTTATGTAAATAAAATGTCAGTCTTGAACTGAGTGGTCAACGCTGTCAAACTTTCGTCCATTTGTTTCTTGGGTCACTGGGTCAAATCTTTCAAATAACGATGTTATACTAAATCTATGTATTTGTATCTAAACAGTGTAAATATTTGACGTTTTCAAATCTACCCAGTACCCACCCACTAACTCAATCTTGTATGTAAAGAAAGCGACTAACTAAAGCATTATTCCTTTCCTAAAACCATTTTTCTTTCTATATCTGCTTTTTCCAAGAGAAAGGTTAAGTGACTGCTTTTTCCAACACAAATTCTAGATGATCTATTAGGAGTTCATATGTTCCGTATTATGAACCGACACGGTGAAAAGTATACAAATGCAGACTTTTACAAATATAACGGACATTAATACTTTAAATGCTGCGGTTCACATTTTCTCATATACTAAAGAAACGTGTGAACGCAATTAACTATCGATGTTGAAAAACAGTAAAATTGTATATACTGCTCTGCTTCTAATAGTTGTTTCCGAGTAATTACCGTAGATTCGTATGGACAATTTTAATCACAGTTCTTCGTCCAGTTTTCAGTTGCAAGTGGCCTTTGCTTGCTTAAAACTTTAACCTCCCATTAATTTCTCTTTGACTTCATATAATAAGCAATGACAATTATAAATTAATATTTGGATTATTGAGATTTTGTATTCAGTCGATGTCTTAAATTATATAAATTAATACTCAAATCTTTCATTATATTACACCATTATATTACACCATATTACAACTATGAGTACTCTAATATTGTCTAATATAACAACTATAGTAATATATTTTCACTTATCGTCATTTCCGTTGCAAAATTGTATATCTGCATATGCGTTTTCGACTTTTTGTATTATTCATACTGAAAAAATCACCATAAGTGCATGAAAAATAGCACAACTGACAAAAAATATAGTTAAGTATATATATTTAATATTAATTACGTGTTTTTAATTCAATGAAGTTATTTTTTAAACTGTTTTTATGTTTCCTAGAAAAATCAGGATTTCGCAGATACGCAATTTTACAATGGAAACAACGTCATGTTTTATGTAATTTCAATTCATTTTCTTATGCTATTTAGCCGATAAGTATTCTTTAAGTCTTAGCAAAAGAAAATATTGTAAAACGAAAATTCTTACGACTTTTTAAAAAATCTAATTTTTCATCTTCAAAGAGACTATACGACATACGGGGGTGTATATGTCTTATTCCAAAGATTTCATTAAGATAACGTTGGTCTATATATAGTCTCTTTGACAAAGTTTTATTCCAATCGTACAAAAGTGAAATGTAAAAACATCTGTACTAGGCGAATGTAAGAAGAACGAGTGCAAATGAAAATGTCTATTCTCTTTATCCTTTTGTCTTAGTAAAGATCTTTTGCGCTCGAGCGTATGAAAGCGTCTTTACACAGTCATTCGTACCTTCAATTCATGCATGCGTATGCGAGAGAAAATGTTATAGAATCATTTTTAACCTATGAACAATGACTGAACGTAAAGATACGTCAGTAATCTATATTTATAAAAATGAATGACTGCTTGTTTGTTTGTCCAATATGCGTTCCTTTACCATTCATTCGATTTCGATGAAACTTTGGTAAGTTTTAAACAAAAGGTTTGTTGGCATTTTTAAAACAAAATTCACAGGAAAAATTAGTCATAAAAAATATTGAATGTACTTAAGTGGATAAATTTCAATTAAAATAGCTATTATATAAAGACCGTTTTTTTTTAAAACGATTCAAATTTTATAAAAATCAAAACTTTCTTACTAAAATCAGTCGGTAAAATGTAATGCTGGATTTATTGAATCAAAAAATAGCGTCGAAAATTACCTTATTACCGAGTAGTCTTTATAATACACATAGTATAAAAATATTTCAAAAATAAATAAAAAATACGTAATTAATATGAAATATATATAACTATACTTAATGCATGTCTTTTTAAACCATTTTTATGCTCTCTCGAAAAATTTTGGTTTTTAAGATACACAATTTTTCAATGAAAACGATATGCTTTTAATTAAGCCTGTGAAAATTTAATAGTTATAAGGAAAATTAATCAATACCCTTAAGAAATATTTTTGTTATTTTTTATTCAATTTTCGAAAAATAAAAGAACGATAATTATCAATGAAACAATACATTTTTGAGTAAATATTGCTCATATTTTTGAGAAACGCGTTTTCCCAATTTAACGGCGAGGTGAAAAAAAAATATTTCAATGAAAAATATTAAATTATAATTTCAGACATCACTCGTTCATTTTAAATTGGATGGAAGCTTTTCACTGCGTGATGTTAATTCCGGAATTAAGATGTCGTTAAGGATAGAAGAGCGATTACGGCGTGAAAGAGGAAGCTTTATTTTTCGCGACGCTTTCGTAGAGTAAGGCTCTTGCATAAGCCGATGAAGTGGCGTAATATTGATTAAAAACTTTACGCTACATACATGTTTAATAATTGGATAAGTAATAAGTTTCAGAGCTTTGAATAGAATAGAATAATTTAGAGCTTCCTCAAATAAACTTTTTGTTGTTTCATATATACTTTTCTCCTCTGTATCACCAGTCACCAATATTATAGATCTATAAAGTATTATTAAAGCATCATATAATTGATTATAATCAAAATCCGCATAGCGCACAAGGGTAACAAAAGATTCCGTGTGCTTAACTCTTATGTTTGAATTGAGTGATGGAAATTTGAAATAATTATTTAAAATATTATTTCATTTGTGCATTAAAATATTCTATTCGTTTTACACGTTTTAAATTTAAAACGAATATGGCTTTTTATTCATCGTACCATTTGGCTTACTCTTACATAGCGGCTGCCAAAGTTTTTTGCTCAATTCTTCCTTTCGCCAATACTTAGAATATAATTCACCCCTTCTCAATATAGTCAAATCCCAAATATAGGTACATGTTATTGTGCGAAAATTTTTTAATAAACGGCAGCAATTCCCCCAATAAGGCACTTTTATTAAACTACGAAGCATATTGCCAAAATGTCTTTCTTATTCTCCAGGACCCCTGCAGCGTCTCGTAGGTGTCCTATAATTCTTTTTATAGCAGCCGTCAAGCCAACGGAGGTGTCACAAGCGCAAAATGCACTATCGCACTTACAGGCAACATCTTTAAGACATGTCATTCAAAATAATTCATGGAACGGTTTCATTCGATATCAGTTTTATTTTACATAGCACAATACACCAAAATTGCCTGTAAAATCCCACTCTGTTGCGCTTTCTTCCGCTTGCAGAGTTTAGCCTCTACACCTGGTATATAAAACAAAATTCATCGTTGAATACTTCGACCAGTTAAAGATAACCAAATGTTAAGCAGTATGAGAAATTTACGACAATAGAGATCATAAATATTAGACAAGAAGCTACATATAGTTAATTCAAGTTACTTTAATAGATGCGAGAAATCCAGAGCTCTACATGGGCTGTATGAAGGAACCTCAGTAGACATTTGATCCCTGAGATTCCCCTGGAAGAGATGGGTAGATAGCATCCAGAGGGATGGAGGAAATTAATGTAAATTATTGGAGAAAGAAAGCCCAAGTTAACAATACTGAAATTCACAGCGGCAATTTTTCTCAATGTCATTTCATCAACACAGTTTTGTACAACCAAATAATCTTTGGTGAAAACTGCTGAGACACTCTTGACAAACATTTGAATCTCAGCTAAAGAAACAAACAAATGGAAAAGGTGTTATTTTGTCTAAATTTAAATGCTTTTTGACAATATTATAACTTTGGGTATTCGTGGTGTCAAAATTCTCACGTATGTATTCATAATGTTTGCGTATATACAGTTAACACGTAAATGAATCAGGAATCGGGTAGCTATATGAATAAACATTAATGTTATCTGAATAAATATTTTATGGAATTCTGATAGGGTTTATTTCAGAGTTTCGTTAATTCTAAAGCCTCTTAGGTGTAAAGGATAAATAAACATCTTATGTTATTGATTGGTTTCAAAGCAAAGTAAACACTCAACTTACGAGAAACTTGAATGGGCTGGTATGAATGAAGTGAAATTATTTTGATAGTAAAAAACATACACTGCTAGAATATCACGAGTACAAAAGTAATTCTTCTTAAGTAGTAAATTAAACGTGAACTATTTTTATGTTTTTAAAACGTAACGTAAATATAATTCTGCCTATAGTATTTAGACGCAGTACCTACAACAAAAAGGGACAAAGCTTTACATAAATAATATGTAATAACTTTCATGAGACCGTTACAGAAGTTTCTATATTTAAAGAAACGTATTTAATTATTTTAGAATTATTTATTGTTGCGTAATACATTATTTTATCGATTATCTGTTTACCGTCGACAAGTGGTCACAGCTTTCTGAGCTCTGTATGTTGATTGTCCAATTCATTAATCAGGCAAACCCAAAAAATGATACTCAAATAACTCAAAAATGGTAGCAAATTCTAAGGCAGATAACCTTCTAAAGAATTAAATATAATGTTGATATTTCCTGGTCAGTAAAAGGATATTTTTAAATAACCATCTACTGACTATACTCAGATATTACCTAATTGTTAAGTACCTGTTTATAAAATGTATAAAACTCAGGTACAAATCTATAATATTTTATTTATGGTGACCATTTGAATCTTGCTTTTACAATTATCTCGATATGAACTATTTGTAGGTGTCTGAGCAATGAACTGAACGATCGATATACATGTGCTGCTGATAAATTTAACTCCCCGATGATTGAAATGATCGAGACTGGTTCACAATGCCCACGATGAACCTATTTACATTTGTCTCAAGCTATTACTCTTAGCATTTATCCTTTTGTTAGTTATTTTTTCGGAATTGTCGAAAATGTCAAATCAAATCATCTTTCGAAAAGTTTTCTTCGACGTTTGTGATTTCGCGCGCGACGTAAACGTACGCGCACAGGTGAAAGTGTGCATACCAATTAATGAACTAGCAAATCGTTAAAATATCTGAGATACGTTTTTGGGGCGAAATAAAATCACTCATGCGCAAAGACAAGAATGCCGGAATAAAGAAGAATAAATAAAACTGCAATCGGTCGTGAAATAAATGACACGAAAGAGTGACGTCCTTAGAACATGACAAATACGTCACATAAAAACATTTTTATTACGAAAACCCATAAAAAACTCAGTATGTAATGGAGTTCGGTGATTTAGGGTTTGGTTAGGGTCACAATCGGAGTCAGACAGACCTGTGTACTTCCTTCGTTCCTATATAGTATCATCTTAGTCTTTATTCTTCGCGGGACATTAATTTCTGACTAATTGAGGTATAGCTGTTGCTACCGGTAAAAATCTGTGTGACCTTGAATATGTCGATGTTATTGTTTATTCGATAATTCTGTTTAAGTATTAAAAACTTTTGAAGGGTTAAGAATTAGGTTGTATCGTAGTGGTCTGAATATAAGCGCAAGTAAGACCAATGTGATGTGTTACCAAACTTGTCATGGCTCTTAATGGAACCTGACCAGCTCCGAACGGATTATCGGCAAGATTAACAGCTTTAGACTCTTTGGTATACAAATAAAGAACTCACAATTCGATTTGGAAGGAATAACGGAAGCTACATTAAGCTATACGGACTGTCTGGGACACGCAGCTGTTCACGGTTGAAGTCAAATGCCATATTTACCAATGCTGCTTCTCGATAGCGAATCATTGTATTGACGAAGTTTCGGAAAACCCGTATACTGATCTTCGAGAATTTATGCTTGCCTCAGATATTGGGGGTAAGCTGGTTTGATTTCGCGTTTACTGCTCGTTCCAGACAATCTGTATTGCACTAAATGTGGCACTATTGCTTTACAAACATAGAACTCATTTGGATTATTGAGATTTTGTACACTTCCATGTATTTTGTCACTAACGACCCGGGTTTCGTCTTTTGGCATCTTCAGGCATTCGAGCACACGAATGGACTCGAACTGACGGCGAAAGGCGAAACCCGGGTCGTTAGTGACAAAATACATGGAAGTGTACAAAATCTCAATAATCCAAATTTGATATTGAAATTTCATCAAGCACCCTCAGTCGATGTCTTAAATTATAGAACTCATTGCTTGTACAACGAAAAATTCTGTTTTATATGATTAGTATTTTAATTGCAGACTATTTAATTTCGTTTATATATAAGTTGTATGATGATCTGTAAATTCTTATCTTACTTTTTGAACCAACTGTTTTATATACCTTGTGATTATTAATATTCAATTTTACATTAATAACTCTATTTTGATTGTATTTTATCAGTTGATAATGTTCGTTATGAGCAAAACCGGACCATTATAAACATGTGGAAGTAATACAAAAAAAATGTGTTTTATTTTTCATAATATACATCTGTAACAACAATTCAATGTTACCTGAATAATTATTGAATCTCGTACGCCATTTATTATGATGTGAAACCTGCCGAATCGGATTCCATCGGAAGTAGGGAGTAAATTCACGAAAGACGTGTTTTTACTTTAAGGAAAATCTGACGCGAATCGTTGTCGAACAAAAAATCTTCAAACATATCGCATGATTTAATTATACTCCTAGTAAAGGAAACAATAAATTGCTTTTAATAAAAAGGGACCGACATTATATCTTATTGTCAGTGAAAACGATGTCTGTTTTTCTTAATGATATAATTTTGGATTTCGAGAAACTGTGATAAAAATAAATAACTGCAGATCTTTTTCTTTCAAATGAAAACTTCGGTAGAATTGAGTTTTAGGCATGTCTTTTTTGATCAATCAAATGACGTTATGAATATAGATTCTCATACAAAAGCTTCATATCTAAAATGCAGTTTAATATTGGTTTCGGAAAGTAAAATGCAATGCCACTAATTGAATATTCACAATTGACAGGAGCTTTACTTGTTTAAGAATAAGATTGAATTTTATTATGAGGTTTTCAATAGTTATTTATGTCCACGATTATGATTCTTTAATAAGTTCACAAATTGAAAACCAAAAATAATTACAATAAAAACGATTTTCATATCTCATAGTTTTATATTATAAATGCTTTACAGACAGACAGATAAACCAAGACTCGTAAATATATTAGAACCATATATTAGAAACAGTGTTTAACGTTTATATAGACGATACAAATACGACAAATATTATTTAAGAGATAAAATATTGTAAGTCTAGGATCCACACTGATACCTGAGCGTTCGCGGTTTATACATAAAATAAAATTTAATGCAATACACACAGAGTTCCAACGTACTAGCTACTTTAGACATGTAGTAATTCAATTTCAATACCATCATCCATGACGGGCGTTCGCAGTAGTATTATATATTCATTCAAAGAATCATAAGAAGTTGATCACTTTTTGTCGTTAAAATTCTATTAAAAACCTCAACAAACAAATAAACAAGATTTTTTTTGCAATAAATTTGATATTTGATTTATTTTAATTTATCGAATTTGACAGCTTCTCGCTTCATTTATTAACTATATAACCATTGATATTATTATTTACTACAGTATTAACAACATTACTTGGCCGCCGCCGAATTTGGAACTAAAATTTTCAGTCTAGAATAAATTTCTCCAACTGTAATTTTATGCGAAATAAAAATATCTTGTCCACTTTTAACAACCGTCGCCAAAATATCAGTTTTGGAATTTATTGAAATTTCAATTCTGGTTGAGTATGAAAACATTCCTAATGTGACGGTGGCATCATCACTAACGGCCAAGTAGAATTGGTACATATATAGTATAACCGTACCCGTCATAGATTACGCTACTGAGATTGAAATACTGAATGTCCACAGTAGCTAGTATGTCAGCACTGTGTGTGCATTATTTATACCGCGAACGCTTACGTCATAAGGAAATTTCATACCTAAATTTGATAATAATAAAGAGTCTACAGAGCGGTTTGGGTTATTATATATAAGATTCTGAATTTAGTTGATTCCACATTATTTTATTTCATTTTCTCTTATTCTATCTTTTTAAATGAAACTAATTATATTCCAAAATATTTTTCTCTTTAAACAAAAATTTTAACTGCTTGAGTTTGAGTTTGATATTAAGTAATATAAACAGATACATTAATTCAAGGTTGGGTCGATTTTAATTTAATTCTGAAGTAGTAAATATTTAACGATGTTTAGCAAAGTATCAACCGCAACTGACAAAATACATAAATTTATTAATAATGTTTAAATTAAATATGTGTAGATAAATCACCTTGCTGTACGTTAGAAAACTTAAATCTTCTGCAGTAACTTTACAAAATATATTTTAACTTGAACCAATAAGTATTTTCATTTCAAATTTACATGTTGATACCGGTATATTTGTTAAGTAGCACAATAAACTCCTGAAATGTTTGATGCTACAAAGAATAGTTGTTATTTCAGGTGTTTATGAGAAACCCAATACTCAAAATCCCGATAATTTAAATCGCTATGCTGACCTTTCCATCTCATGTATAAGGGCAATGTTGCTTAGCAATTGTTGACGAAAATGTGTTAAGAATACAGACCTAAAAATTACTCTTCCATTAATTTAATTATTGATGTATATACATTACAAGTTATTAAAAAAAAAACTATATGTATATTGCATATCTTTTATTAATAAGATTAAACTGATTTTGTTCAGCGTTGTCAACTGAAGCGTAAATAAATTAAGTGAAAATATTTACATAAAATTCAAAAGCTATGTGAATACAGCAATAGAGAGGAACAATGGGAAGATGATCGTTATACGAATTAAATCAAAAATTAAAAATGATCGTCAGGCAATTAGTTTCATTAATAATACAACAAGTAAAGAATCATTAAATTAATAAATATTAAAAAATGTAAACTGATGAAATCAATAAAACATCGAATATTTAAAATCAAGTAATCATTTTTTTTATTTGACATTTATATAACTAAAAAATAAAAATAAAAAACAATCAATGGCCTCCTAATGGCGGTATCTCAACCGAATTTTTCTATGAAAACTGCTTGATACACTGATGCTCAATCTATCTACTTTTTGAAGATAGTAGGGACAGAAGGATAGGGCCAAGACAGAACTAGTGGTTGGTTAGCTTATCACTTTCGCTACGCCCCGTGAGGATCGGATGGGTGGGAGGGAATTTTTTTTAAACATCACAAACCCTCAGACTACGAACAGAAATCGATTGAAAGATCAATGAAAACCGTCCACACCGGGATTTGAGCCATCTGTTACCGTAGCCAACGACGCTACCAACTGCGGCACGGACGCCGGTAAGAGATGGTCAACTATTGACACAAAAACATGGATGTTAAAAATTGAACACAATTTTTTTATAACAGAACCTTTTCATCTTATCATATTAATTTAGACATTTGATCCATTATGAATACACTTGCTTTGTTATCATTCGGTCTAATGCTAAATATTAATCGTTATTTTTGTTGAATTTTTCTCTTAAACGGTCAACTACTGGTACATTTACTTTACCGATTATTTTGATTTTGTGTAATATTTAGGTACGTTAAATATATTTTTTGATATGCCTTATAATAAATATATATTACTGCTTATCAGATATATCGCCATTCTTTCATCGTTGCTTTTGTTATACGTTTATTTAAAGGACAAAAACGTATCTATAAAAGTAGAATCAATTTAGAATCGATAACGCCCATCGCGAGCATTTTCTAACAGATCTAGAATCCACAGTTAATTCCATAGAAGTGATTAACAAACACATCGGTAGCTAATTTGTGTTTTGTAATGGACGTAATCATTCAACGAACGTGTCTGATAAAAGGAGAAGAAGCTAAGCTTTAAGCACGATCACTTTATCAAACTTTCGCTTGGAAAGGCATTATTGGTATAACAATGTATTTTTTTTTTAATAAGCCTCCTTTCCGCTGAAAAGTGGAAGGACGTAAGCTCGTATTAATACAACTAACGACCGTTATGTCTGTTTTAAATATATATAGTTCATTAAGTATTTTTATTTGTAATATTCCGAATTTATTATTCAGCAGGATTATGTTTTATTTTTGTGCCTTACTGGCGTTTTCTTACTTCGAGTTCTGTTTGCCGCCATCAAATTTATTCAAGAGCACTCAGTGAGAGCGCTAAAAGCAATTGGAATAACCGGTCGCCGGCTAATGTCTCATTTTTCGACGGCATACTCATATTATACGTCATGAAATTGAAAACATAAGTAGCGCACGGCCTCGTCACAGTGTCTGGAAGAGCAAATTGTCTAAAACACAAGGGTTTTCATTACATCGTCATCATATTGTACTCCTGCGACTTTCTAAGAGAGTAAATCTGTAAACGTTTCGATCCTTCAGTTAAAAATTATTATAGAGAAGGCATTAGATATTTTGAAATTCACGAATCTTTTTTAAATCACTCACAATCAAACTCGAGAGATCAAGACATCACCGACACTAGTGTCCAAGATCTCAAATATTATACTAAAATAATCTAAATTTGGTATAGACCTTCGCAGTATTAATGGAATGGAAATATCTAGGCCACCACGTTTGATCTACAACGAGCTTATGAAGCGATTTCCATTGAAAGACGATATTACGAAATTATGTACAGAATTATTTAATACAATAAATTGTGTTTATGTACACAAAACCTTTCCAAAACTAACTAAGAAAAAATGAAATCAACTATTTTGGTAGATTAAGGTAAAATATAAATCTTTCTTATTTGATATTTATATCGATATTAAATTTATTAAAAACTAGTAGTGAGCTTGTGTTTTAATTCTGTTTATTGAAGTGCTTTAGGACACACAATATTTTTTGTTTGTCTGGTGTGTTCACGAATAAATCACAAGGTTTTTACGAGATGTCGCTGTTTTTACACGGATGTGCGCAAAGCAACTCACCACATTCAACAATTCATCGAAATCGGATGAATGGTAAAGGAACGCATAGAGAACAAACAAACAAACGAACATTCATTATCACATATAGATATATTAAATAAATTTTATTACATACCTTTTAAAATAACTAATTTATTTCTTTTTTTCAGATTATTGAAAAAGACAATGTGGAAATTTCGTTTTAAATCAGGTATGTCAACTGTATAATAGCATAATGAAATTATTTTTATTTTAGTATTCCCACGGTATGAATTTAAAATAGCGTTATTATATTAAAAGACAGGGCTTGTATGTGATGTTTTCAACACTTTCAACCGTACTTACTTTTGAAAACGAAGCGTAAAAAGATTAGTTGACTAATTATAGCACCTCTTACACCCTATATTGCTTGGTATACCTTGTATTAATGTTCTCCCTTAGTATTTAAGATTTGTAAAACATTTTTTTAAACTCTAGAGTACATATTAATATGTGAACAACTATTTTGGTATGACACTACCATAGTCAGTACTATATAATTATATCGACTGTGGAAAGGAAAAAGGACGTAACACACACACAAAAAATAGTGTGTATAGCCCAAAAAAAACGTGTATTAAATTGTGTAAATTATGATTATCGAAAAAAAAATATTTTGGAAAGACGGAGGGATAAGTCCTTTTGCCTTTCTAAAGTCGATATTATATATATATAAATATAGTGTATAAGCACGTTTTATGTGAGTCATACACAATATTTTTTGATGTGGGTTACGTCCTTTTTCCTTTCCAAAGTCGAAATGTATTGTTTCCTTCAGTATTCTGCGTATTTGTGCCGGTCAATAGTAAAATTAACAATGAAAGCTTATAATTAGGATTAAAATCAAATGAAATAACATAAAAAAACTATCGATCGAATTGGCATTCACTTGGTAGTACTCCATTAAAGTAGGATAAAATATCAAAGTATTAAGTTCTAAAAATATAATTAGTATTTCGGCTTAAAGCCATCGTCAGAATTGTACATAAACTTATTTTAGCCTAACAAACATTAATTCATCACCTTTACTTAAACCATTACAAGAAGCTCGTGTAATTTGGCATAATTGATAAAATTTCAATGAATTTATTTTAATGATTAATTAATAACATCAACTAAGCTCCTTTTCCATGACATAATATTGTCTATTTCTTCTAAACAGTATATATAGCTTAACTAAAATAAGTTTAAGTATAGTTCTGACGATGGCGTTAAGCCGAAATAGCTATCAACTACTCAATAAAATTTTGTAGAACTGAATAATTTAATATTTTATGCTATTAAATAAAAATACTTTGCTGGACCTGTAACCGAGTGTACAACGCTATTTTTTGTTCATTGTTTGGTTGTGGTGTCCACGATCCATACCAGACGGACAACTGGATTTTTCTATATTTTTTTGTGCATTGTGAAGGCATGGATGTTAGTGATTTTCACAACCCCTTCCACACATCCAATGTGGCTCGCTAGAGCAACAAATATCTATTATTCCTTTTGTAGTACATCTTCCTATCTTTATGTCAGAAAAAGACAGGTTGATCGACTGAATACCACGCAGTTCTCGTTAAAATCAGTCTCGGTCTCGAATATGGTTAAATAAAAAGAAGCATCCTACTCAATGGACTGTTTTCTTTTCATTTTATCATTTTTTTATAACATAACCTCTATTGAAACCTACAACAACAATGAAAACATTATAGAGAGATTCTGATTCGACAAAAGCGTCAGTTTTATTTGTATGTATCTTTTCGCATTGAAAAGGCACAAAAGAATAATTTAAATCCAAGAAACCTGGTTGAATAGAAAAATCTGCAAATAAATTGTCACAGAGAAAACATTTCTTTAGGTTTTCTTTGAATATATTTTCTTTTGCGTCACATCACAATACTTCGCACTCTTTGCGTGACAAATACGATGCTAATACCGTATTGTATTAACTTTCTTGACCACTCTTCATGTATTATAATATATAATAATTTAGAACTGTTAGGAAATATCGCTTCTTTCTTCGACCTACTTCCGCATTCTTTTCCAACTTTCAAATATTGCACGTCTTTATTTATTTTGTCATTTGCAACCCACTTTTGTGTTTTGAGAATTTTCATGCTTCACATCATATACACATTGAAGCGCTCGCCTAAATTTAATTTATATATTTAATATCATAAATTAAAAGAAATAGTGGATTTATTTAGTGAATCTATCATGTTATTAATTTTTAAATATAGTGAAACGCGACGTTTTTATTTGACAAATCCAACATAAAAGTTAGATTTCAAATTATTTTGAGAATGCATCGAAGATAAATGTTGTGCAACACACACCCTTTACTCAAGATCCCAAATGCAAAATGTAAAATAAAATAAAAATTTGAATCCAGACTTTTTGATTGTAAAGTGAAGCTTATACCGAAAATTACAGCGTCCGACTTTAAAAGAGAAAAACAGTTTTCTCCCTTTCACTTCGTGTGCATCCATGACCTTGTCCTATATTTGTAATTGAAAAGGTGAAATCCAGTTTATAAATGATATAACTTAACGCACAAGTTTCAACCATGGTGCACAATGAAAGAGAATTGTTCCTATCAGTTTTTAAAAGTATTACTTTTCACATTTGCATTTTTTTCAATGATAATTTAGTGCATGACGATATTAGCAATCAAATAATTGTTCCAATCAAACTCCTGGCATTCTTGGAAAGTACATAAAGATGATATGCTAAAATACGCCTAGTTTGGCGATTAGTCACAGTCTTCTTAAGCCTATGAGTTATGCATATATCAGAAAATATACCTTGAGGAACGGCCTTCCTATTTGGTGTGGTAACATCCCTAGACACAGATGAAAAGCTTTACCATACTCAACATTGTAGACTAAAATGTGTTTTTGTGCAAACCATTATTCTCGTTAAAAAAATTTTAGATTTATATCATAATATATTATCTTACACATGGCAAGTATTTTTTCATCGAAACCACTCGTGGGTGGAGATTTTGCGAATTTTCCCCGGTGCCTAGATCCTTAATGGCTTTACTAGTTCCTTTGAAAAAATATCCGATACTCTGTTCATACTTTTAGGTACATATTGAACTTAATTCTACATCGGCAATATGTCATTTATTCCATTTATCTTAGTCGGGAAAATTCGATATCACTCCGTAAAAATCGGATGGAAAAGGTTTTCCTACCTTAAAAAACGAGTGGGATATTTTTTCAATTTTGAATATTTTCAACTTTGGAATGGAATACGAGAGAAGTGGTATTAAAAACCTAGTTTTATTTATTTTCATTCTCGTTTACTTTGTTCACCCTCTTGGTTACTCGAGTGGTGGTTGTTTGAAAAACAGAGACATTCAATATACGCTTTTTAATTTTATCGTTTGATATTGTAGTGTTTGTTTTGATTAATATTTGTGTACTACCGTTTCTCAAAAGATAATTTAACCTGCTTTAGAGAGATTGCATTTAAAATCAATTATATATTTCGTACTTAAGATTTTTTTGCTACACGATGTTGATTTTAAAATTATATTTTGTCACCTCACTATTATAATTGTACTATTTTGTCATCCGGTGTCCGTGGTGCAGTTGGTAGCGTCTTTGGCTACGGTTACGGATGTCTTGGGTTCAATTCCCGGTGCGGACAGTTTCAAATTTATATTTCTGTTCGTAGTCTAGTAGCCGTAATAGTAGAGTGTATGTGATGTGTAAAAACTCGCTCCCACTCATCCGATCCTCAAAAATGGGGTGTAGCGAGAGCGATTCGCTAACCACTATTCCTGTCCTAGCTCTACTCTTCTATTCTTCTATCCCTACTCTCTTCGAAAAGAGAGAGGTTGAGCAACAGTATTGAGTAACAAGCAGTTCTCAAAGAAAAATTCTGTTGAGATACCTTCATTAGGAGGCCACATGCTCCGACGTTGGGAGCGGACATGGGAAAAATAATGTTTTTAAAGTTTAAGTGGTACAAATCAATCGCAGAAATATTCATCAAATTTCAGTACAGGATAAAAACGATTTAAAAGTCAACAGGAATTTCCTCATTAATATGTTCTTAGCTAGCCAGTATCGATTTTTAGCTAAATGAAATGGTGTCATTTTGCACTCTTTGATATTTTACTGGTTGGTTGCCATGGATTTGACCTACTCTGATTTGTAATGTCACTTAAAGAAGGTAGATTAAAAGTAAATTTTAAAATGAAACAAAATGATTTTGCTGTTACCTTAAATTCAAGAAGAGAAGAGTTCTCTCTTTAGCCATAACAATGGATACATCGCTTTTTGATTCTTAGTAGATGACGATGTTTGATCTGTTAGTTGTTGGAATAATATTTTCCGTAACCCTCACATAATTGATATTGCGATGCCAAATGAGTCATCAATTTATGTCATTCAAATTTTTTTTGGGTCAACTTTTTTGCTAATAATTCAAATTGGGATTCCAACTAAAATATTCGAACATTCAATATTCGAATATATTCGGTCTTTTTTAACTATACGATATTCGAATATTTCGGCAATCATTCGAACAGTATTTGTAATAATTTTTAATAAAATCAACGAAATATCACATCACGATTTTCCCAATTTAGTGTTTTCTTTGCTTCACCCGACTCGGGTGCTTTCAATATCTTATCATAATACTTGAGTTTGACGAATGACTCAGTGCTTAAAAACCTTTTAAACATGCTGTAAGTAAATTGAATAAATACCGTTATAGTAATCCGACACAGCTGCGAATTTTAAAAACTTTAATATAACTGAACGGTTATAATGGAATGCGTATTTATTATAATGTTACGTTATTAATTATTCAAATCGATCTTTTGATAGTATTTTCATACTTCAGAAACTAATCTAATATTCGAACAAATTCAAATAATTTCAGTTTTATTATTCGATATTCAAATAGCAAATGACGTTATGCACTTGATAGTCGATTAAAAATTGAACACTATATACAGTTTTAGAGATTGATTGTTGTATCAAAATAGCTATCAACTATGCTTAACAGTTCTTGCGGAAGAAAATATATAGTTGTTTATACCTTATTATGACAGAGATCAACCAAATAAATGATTACTTTTTTTACGTTTTCGTTTTTTGTTGTTATCTTGAAGGAGCTTAATTTCGGAGTTTCATTGTATGTTCAATAAGCAGCTATCTAGTGAAAAATGAATACAAGTTTAGGGAAACTTCGAAAACTAGTAAACTGAAAACGGCACTTGATGAAGATGGAAAAAGCTATGTTCGGAAAGGATGTTTACAGCATGTTCGAAAAGTTTCAATCTACACCCCAATGTATTTATATAACTTCTCTTTGCTTTCCAAAATATTCTCACATTACAAGGAATTATATTTCAGCAAAGTTTCCTACATGCTAATAACATAACGTAGTGTATCAAATTTCAGTACTTAATCCGGTATCGTGTTTCGTTAAAGTTATCGGATAGTTAGTCAAATTTAAAAAACAAGAAAAAACTTTAGGAAATAAAACGATCCGAAATAAATCGTTTATTTCTACGATATTAACACCCACTTTTTATAATTTCGAAATGTTTTTTTTTTTTTTTTGTAAAACTTTTAATTTTTGAGACGTTAAAATTTAACATTGCTTAAAACTTTTTCTTTTAATTTATAATTATTTAACTTCTATATTAAGTTAAAAGTCTTAACATAAAACATAATAATGTGTCAATAAATTGTTCCAATTCATTTGATTTTTTTATTTGTAGATATTTTAAATATTTAAGTTATTTGTAAAATAAGTAATAAAAAATTATTTTAATTCTGGTTGGCAATAAAAATCATACACTATTTACTAATTGAGTTAAATATCAATGCTGATATAACTCAGCAATTTAAATCGCCACATCGTTTCCGTAAATTTATTTTTGTAAATATAATATATATAGTTAGCTCGTTAGCTCAATATGTAGGAGCATCAAATTTGTTACTAAAATGGAGGTTGAAGGTTCGAATCCTTCACGGGCCAGTATTTTTTGATGCAGCCTTTTGTAGCACTATATAAAATCGAGGTGATATTTTTGTGTCTTCACTATTTTTATCGTCATTAATAAAAAAACAGTCTTTACACTTTCGTAGTTTGTATTCATACAATTACTATATTACGAAGATAACGTGTTATGTATGAGTAAATCAGCTGACGTTTTAAAATCATTAGAGATTTGTGATTTCTTCAGCACAATAATTATATTTATCGATTTTACAAAGGCTAAAAGACTTAACGCAGATAGAATTATATTATAACCATAGCTACCAAGATTTGGCTTAAGTCATTCAAAATAGCTAAACAATGTGTACATCCATACAACTGATTGATGGTGGTGGTTAAAGATGTATATTGTTTTATTTTCAGACAGTAGGAAAATAAAACTGAATCTGAGAAATAAGCTCCAATTTTTATACATAATTTATGGCAAGGGTGGTCACATACAAATTTTTTATATCGTTTTCTGTATACTATGTAATTAAACACTGTTTATCTTGGGATATTGTTACTTTTTCTGTAAAAAAACATTCATAAAAACTCTTGACGAATACTCATTGTGAATTTTCAGTAAACAAAAGTTTTCAATTATCAAGAATTGTTCGTTATATGATTTAAACAAGAAAAGATTAATTTAACCTATTCAAATTTGGATTATTGAGATTTTGTACACTTCCATGTATTTTGTCACTAACGACCCGGGTTACCCTTTCGTCAAATTGTATCCCGTCAAAACCCACAATGCTATTATAATTGTAAAATCACTGGTAATTCTAAAAGTAGTTGAAAGCGGCAATTCACCACTCTGTTAATGTGTTGTTTACAAAATAAAGATTAAGGCGATTCTCGAAATGTTAACTCAGGTATCAGTACGGCTCTCAGACGTATAATATTTTACCTCGTAAATAATATTTGTCTGACACTGTTTACTGTCTGTCAGAGTCCATTCGTGTGCTCGAATGCCTGAAGATGCCGAAAGGCGAAACCCGGGTCGTTAGTGACAAAATACATAGAAGTGTACAAAATCTCAATAATCCAAATTTGGTGTTGAAATTCCATCAAGCACCCTCAGTCGATGTCTGAAATTAACCTATTCAATTCGTAACTAATTAAACGGTACATAACTAAAAACTGTCAGCTTAGTCTATGTGATGTAAAAACAATAATCATCGTACAAATACATACTCTCCGATAAGGTTCAGTGGGTTGTGTTATTTAAAAATGAGGATTTCACTTGTTCAATCCGTAACTAAATAAGAAATCTTGAACTAACAATTCTGTCAACTTAAGCGCTTAAGGCTTTGTGATGTGAAAACAATACTTCCTTTACGGATACTGAAGCATAAATAAATAAAATTGTTCGTAATGTCATTATAGATTTGAAACGTTCTCAAACTGTCTTTCTTCGTTTTTGTTTACCACGTAATCTTATTGTGTTCAAATAAATATAACTTTGAAAGTATAAAAGAAGGAAATAATAAACTGCCTCGCTCTATCTTCGGAGTATTTTATTTGCACTGCATACATGTATGTCGGCCGTGTACGCTACATTTCTTTTCTTGAAGATGTATTCTGCTGCTTTATTAAATATTAAAATGCCATCCATTAGTTTTCCAAGCATTTGTCTTACACGAGATTATAATAGTAACACTTAGCAGTGAAAAAATAGCGCTACTTAGTTAAAAGATAAAACGGTAACATATGTTTATAAATGATATTAAACGGTTACTTCAAATACAGTGTGATTAAAATCATCTGTATTTTTTGAGTAAATTTGAAAATTTGTTTCAAAAAATTACAAAAATAATGGTTGAACGGAAAATCAATGAATTATACGTTAAGCCTGATTGATATGATATCGACTGTGTTCAGTCCCTTAGTTTTTTAAAAGTGATTTTGTATATTTATATTACAGCTGACATCAATGTGCCACGCATTTACAGATTTATTTTAACCATATTTGCTCCTAATGTGGAGCATATGGACTCCTAATGGCGGTATCTCAACAGATTTTTTCTACGAGAACTGCTTGTTACTCAGTTGCTAAATCTCTCTTTTTCAAAGGGAGTAGTGATAGAATGAATGGGCTAGGACAGGACTAATGGTTAGCTAATTGCTCTTGCAACGTCCCGTTTTTAGGATCATCCGATCCTTGCCATTACAGCTGAAGCCAATGCGCCATGCATTTACACATTTTTCTATCGATATCTGCTCCCAATGTGGAGCATATGGACTCCTAATGGAGGTATTTTAACAGATTATTTCTACGAGAATTGCTTGTTACTCAGTTGCTAAACTTCTCTTTTTAAAAGAGAGTAGGAATATAATGAATGGGCTAGGACAGGACTAATGGTTAGCTAATCGCTCTCGCGTGGAAGGGAGCTGAAATCCATAAATCAGTTCAAAAATCAATTTATGAAACTGTCCGTACCGGGACTTGATCCTGAGACATCCGCAACCGTAGCCAACGACGTTGACAACTGCACCACGGATCCGACATTTATACATTTTTTTTTAATTAGAAAATAGGAAAGAGAACAAGAAATATTATTAACAGACAAATTTATACGGCCCTTGCAACTGGTGACTCATTATCACTGACGCAAAGAACAATTTTTAAGAATAAAAAAATGTTTAGTTATGGTGTCGGTCACATAGATACAAATTGGGAGCATGTAAGTCAATAGTTTTGAGAATTTCAGGATTATAAACTCGTCCCCGAAGAAGAAGAGAAAAATGATTCAGAATCGAAAACAATCTTCGAGCTTCAAGAGAGTGAATCGATAGCACTCCTAGAAGAAGTTCGGTTCGGTAGTACTCTTTTAGGGCATTGTCAAAAGGAAAATATTGAAATTTTTTGACATAAAAATATCACAGAAATTTCTTATGTACTCTGATTATTTTTAATATTTACAATACACGTTTTGTCAAAAGTTATCTAGTGGCACAAGCTAAATTATTATTAAAATTCTTCTCCGGTTGCCAAGAGTGAATGCTCTAATGCAAAATCGTTGAAAAAAATATTTTTTGTAACACAAAGCTTAAAACAAACTAGTTATGCTTATCCTGATAGTAAAGGAACATTATTTTATTCATCGAATTGGAATTTACTTGCTATAACTTTATTATAATAGAATAAAATAAAAAAATATTTAGTTCTATAGATTTTTGTTTGGTAGTTTATAGCTATTTCGGCTTAACGCCATCGTCAGAACTATACTATTATTTTCTTTTCTAATGTTAAACTACCATCACTACAAAAAATGTGCTTTCATGTAATATTATTAAATAATATTATATTATCTTAAAAAATAATTGCTAAATCTTACAACCAATGCGCACAAATAATTTGAAATTGGAAACACGATGAGAAGAGACATCAAAAGCAGCCATGTGCAAGATCGCCAAATTAAAGTGAAAAAATTTGCCGAGACTTTAACCCACTTTGTTGGCAAAAGCTAAGCATCTCACAGGCTTGAACTACAGTACGGACAGTTTAATAAATTGTATTTTATTTGATTTATGAATTTTTGCTCGAACACATGGATGTTTGTGATGTCTAAACTTCACTCCCACTCATCCGTTCATAAAAACAGGGTATAGCATAAGGGGTAAGCTAATCACTATTCCGGACTTAGTCATATCCTTATATACCTACTCTCTTCGAAAAATATACCTTGAGCAACTGAGTAACAATCAAACACTTATGTTGAGATATCTCTATTATCATACCATATGCACCATATTGGGAACGAACATTGTTAAAGTTTTCTTTTCTGTGATGTGTATTTAGTGCACATAGCTTGTAATAATTAAAACATCTCTTTACATATAAAAAATACTTCGTTTAGATTTCAGGTATTCCTCCATTGTACATTTACGCATTCAATAACATAATAATAGTAATAAGAAAAACATGCCATTGGGCGCAGCGGGAATATTTCGTCGAAAATCTGGGATAAATTTACCAATACAATCATACATGTGCGAGTGTGTTATGTACATATTCTGAGTTGTACAAGTGAACAACGGCCAGCGAGGAACACCAAACATTTTTCACATTAGCTCACATATTAATGACAACGCGCGAGACAGGGAGACCCATTCGCGTCGTTTCTTTCAAGATTGCGCTCGACGAAAAGTGTCGAACGTAAGCCATTAGCTTTCGAGCTTACGTTTGAGGTAGTCTGCTAAGCCGATTGTCGTCGGCCTATATTTTTTCATGTTTTCAGGGACGCAATTTTAATTATTACTTCAAGTCGACTATGTCATCTTCATAAGCGATGTCTGTAATTATTCTTATTTTTCCGGCTATCAATCACTTATAATCAGTCATAAATGCATGATGTGTACTGAATACCCTCCACCGTAGCATGTGGATTTATTTTACATAGTAAGGGAAAGGCTAAAAATGTACTAATTTAAAATGAATTTCCACAAAGCCACTGACGAATCCGTCGAAAGTATTAATGTATGTTTTTAATTCCACCAAAGATAACATTATTAAATTAACCATCCAATTAAGAGTTCATATACCTACTAGATATACGAGTGGACAGGGTGATTCCAAAAAAAATGAATAAATGTGTATTGGTTTAAAATTTAGCTCGTTTTCGTATTGGCAACCCGCTCGAGTGGTTGCGGGAAATATAGCGTTGTCTGGGAAGTTTAGAGGGGAGAAAAGGCTGAAAAAATGTACCGCGAATGTTTGGTTTGTTTGGCGGATGAAAAATTTAATGGAATTGCCGCGTGCCTACATTAACCATTCAGTTCGAATGCAATGTAAACCGTCGCAATGTTTGTTTTATTTTTTACCGGAGCTTTCATATAAAGGGATTCATAAGAGTACGTTATAAACTGCGTCGCAGTCGCAAGTGGAATAAATAAACGTTATTCCATGGCTATACGCAAAATCAATAACGTAATGATAATATACCCTGATAAAATCTTTCATTTATTTTTTGTTATTTATTTATCGAAATGGTTTGCAACTGTTTTCATTCTATCGTATCGATAACCAACCGTTTTTTAAATAGTATCTATTCCAAACATTAAGTTAAATATACCTAAATCACTATTCGATTATTTACACAAAAAGTGGTTTTTAATTAGTCGCTTAAGCTATCATCTCATTCATAAAGAATAAACCAACACTTCCTAAGTATAATCACGTATGTATGTAATTATCACGTATTTTTTTTTTTCATCAAATACGTACACAGTTCTATTGTCAAAGAACAAGGAAAATTAGATTTAAAATAGTAGCACTAACCCAATTTTGAAAAATATATCGTTTGTGTTCTGGAAGAAAACACTAAATCGAAAAATGACATAATGAGTTAGTTACACCAAAATGTTCCTTATTTCAAATTCTACCGTTTGACAGAACACACTAATTTTTATAAATTATGCTTTTACTTAAAAACTGTTTTGTAGAAACAAACAACATCAAAAACGTATGGAATTTCAAGCATTTGGCAAACTTCAAAGTCCAATTACTCAAAACTAGTATTTTCTAGTTATTGCCTTCTTCCAGAACAACGATGATATATGCAGTCGTTACTTTGCAATAGCGTTAGGAATCTTTGAAATGCTCTCCTGTAAACTCTTGTGTTTGCAGAAACGGGATTTTACATATTTAGAAAGTGTCGAAACATGAAAACATGAAGAACAAATGAACGGATTAATAATTACTTTAAAGGTGTCAACTTTTGATGGAAAGGCATTATATTTTAAAAATAAAACACAATTTGTTTCTGGATACTTCCACATTTTCATAACGATCAAGACCGGTTTTACACATCACGAGCATAATTAACTCATGATTTAAATTTGGAAGTTAGCTAAGTAGTTGCTGTTTTAAGACATATTTGAGGATCAAATAGAGACTGTACAAAACGGATTAAAAAAAGTAAAGATATCCTTTAAATTGAATACGAATGTATTAATGATTTAATTATATTGAACACTGAACCGAGTAGGGCGATAGTCTAAGAGTATTGGTTTTAGCTTTGTATTTGATTTTTTCAGGTATAATATTATTAGATAGGTAAGTTGACTAAACATGCCCCTATATCGTCAAAAATTAATAAAGCGATGTTGGTCCTAGAAACAGTCCATCAGTACTCTATCCTCTCCGAAGAGAGAGATTTAGAAAACAACTTATGATATGATGCTTCATTGAGAGTACATGCACTCTAATTTGAGAGCAATAATTGCAGTTGAAAAAAACATTCTTTTTTCTGCAATGTACTTCCTTAATATGAGGGTGTTCAAAAAGACGATTTTTCAGGAAAGCAAAATCAAAGTTAGATTCTAAAGTCATTTTTTCAACAATAATGATTACACTCTTTCTTAACCGCTTCCCGGGCGAATTTATTTTGCAACAATCTGTTGAAATAAAAGTGTTTATTTTATTTCTTTAATTTATAGTATATCATCAAATAATAATCACAAAAAAATATTTTTCCATTTTTTATCAAATATGGTTACTATATATTACAAATATAAATATTAGGTGCGTCCGTGGCGCAGTTGGTTTCGTCGCTGGCTACGGTTACGGATGTCTCGGGTTCAATTCCCGGTGCGGACGGTTTTTATGGATTGATCTTTCAATCGATTTATGGATTTCTGTTCGTAGTCTGAGTCCTCCCTCCCACCAATCCCATCCTCACGGGGCGTAACGAGAGCGATTAGCTAACCACTAGTCCTGTCATAGCCCTATCCTTCTATCCCTACTCTCTTCGAAAAAGAAAAGAGAGGTTGAGCAACTGAGTGACAAGCAGTTCTCGTAGAAAAAATTCTGTCAAGATACCTCCATTAGGAGACCATATGCTCCACATTGGGAGCGGACATGGAAAAAAAAAATATTGAAAACATATTTTTTTATGGTTCAAAATTGTTCAAATATTATTCACCCGTATTTGCGTGATTGCCCGGAATTTTGCATCGTCTTTAAAATCCTGAATTTCGCTTTGTGGAATCACGTGTGAATCACGCGTGTTTGCGTGATCGCCTGAAATTACACATTTTTTTTCACGCATATTTGCGTGATTGTCCGGGAAACGGTTTGGTTATCATTTTTACTTTTCTTATCATCAGTGTTTCCATATATAACATTATAACAAAATAACATTTAAACAATAACTAATGGAAAACGAACTAAACATTATTAAAAAAATTGCCATTAATAATGGCTATGAGGCGTCTCTTATAGATAGTCTTGTATAAAAAAAACAACGTAAATTAGCAGAAAAGATGCTATATTTCGAGAACTTGTCTAAAGACATAGACCAACCTAGGAACTGGCATAGAATTAGTTGTTTAGGTTGTACAAGTTTTAAAATTAAAAAACAACTCGCTGATAGTGTTAGAACGGCGTTCTATTGCAAAAATTCTCTAGGCAAATTACTTATTAACAATAAAGATAGAGTCCATTTTAAGAACAAATCTGGCATTTATAAATTACAATGCAGTGATTGCCAACATTTTTATGTGGGTAAAACCACAAGTACATTAGATGTAAGGGTATCAGAACATTTAGCTGCCTTTAGATTAAAAAAAGAAACTTCGACATTCGCAAATCACTTGCTAATGGAGAACCATGCGTTTAATGCGGATGATGGGGTTAAACTGTTGCATAAAAACATGGGGGATCATAAATTATTTTATCAAGAAATTTTGGAAATCAATAGAGCCCAGTTAAATTTCTTGCCAATTCTGAATGAGCAGCTGAACCTTCCTAATTCTCCGTTATTGTATCCTATACGTTGAAACACCTAACAGATGTCACTAAATGTGGAAAGATTGTATATATTTACCCTTTCGTCGAATTGCATCCCGTTGAAACCCACAATGCTATTATAATTGTAAAATCACTGGTAATTCTAAAAGAAGTTGGAAAGCCGCAATTCACCACTCTGTTAATGTGTTGTTCACAAAATAAGGATTAAGGTGATTCTTGAAATGTTAACTCAGGTATCAGTATGGCTCTCAGATGTATAATATTTTACCTCGTAAATAATATTTGTCGTATTTGTATCTTCTATATGAACGTTAGACACTGTTTACTGTCTGTCAGTTCGAGTCCATTCGTGAGCTCGATTTCCTGAAGATGCCGAAAGGCGAAACCCGGGTCGTCAGTGACAAAATACATGGAAGTGTACAAAATCTCAATAATCCAAATTTAATGGAATTGTACTTCTAGAACCATAAAAATATTCATTTAATGACAAAAATTATACTATTGGAACCAGAAAACCATTATAATTACATCAAAGTTATGTCAGGTATAAGCTAGTCTAATAGACACATAAATTTATATATATGCAGTACAGTACAGTATGCATTCCTATACCGTTCATCCGATTATAATGAAACTTTGGCGATTTATTGTGCGTACACCCACAAAGGCTTCTAAAAAAATCAAATATGTAATAAAAAAAGAATTATACATATACAAACAGCGACATTTCAGTTCTTGTGTGACAAGACAAGTGGTGTTAATCGTTAGATTCCAATTGCGGGTCTTAAATGGAAAATTTAAAGGAGATAATTTACTGTTGCCATGCATCCCAATGATTCCGATAGATGGGCCAGTGTAATTAAAACGTCTACAGTTTCCGGTGCGACTTGCATTTGCAATGACCGTCAACAAAGCACAGGGACAATCGCTACAAGTATGTGGACTAAATTTGGAGAATCCATGCTTCTCATATGGACAGCTGTTGTGGCCTGCTCACGTGTTGGAAAACCTTCGGATTTATTTGTGCACGCACCAGACTGAAAACAAAAAATATTGTGTATACAAAAGCACTTACAACAACAGAATTAAAACACAAACACTTTCTTGAGTGGCATTGCAACGCATGTCGGGTACTCCCTAGTTTATTATAATTTTGTAGAGGATCTGCGACGTATATTGTTAGTACCACTAAATCGTTCTTATATTTGGAATGTTTTATCGTACTAATCTTAAAATTACCAAAAATATCCGCTCATCACAGATATAATATAACGCATATCTGTTGTTCATATTTTCATTGACAAGTATGTTTTTACATTTCAGCGTTGTATTATTTAAAATGAAATCATCTATTCACTGTTAACCGTCAATTCTTGGTGGAAAGACGTTATATTTAAAAAAATAAAACACAATTCATTTGTACTACTTCCACACATTTATAATGATCAGGACCGGTTTCGCTCATCACGAGCATTATCAACTGATGAAAATACAAACATAACAGGCTTATTTATATAAAATTGAATGTAAAAATGAAGGTATATAAAACCGATGGTTCATGAACTAAGACAAGAAAATACTGATTAGCAAACAAATTATACATAAATCAAATGAAAGAGTCTATAATTAAAATTTTATGGACCTCTTGCAAATCATTAAATACTAATCTAAAATCACAAATATAGCTACATTAAAAGTCCATTTAGCTGAACAAAATTTTTAATGACATTACTAATGTAATATACAATAATGAATCAGGAAAATTATATGAAAAAATTAGTGAACCATTTAAAAATAATCAAATATTAATTATGTAATTAATATGAACAATAAACAGCCATCTTAAGTGAAGAAAGCAGAGCAGCTATGAGTATCCATTAAATTTTTAATATCTGAAAAAAAAATCATATTTTCTTTATTAAAATGAATCACTCACAGCTTACTCAAAACGAGGTTAGCAGTACCCAGGAAGAGTGTTTGCTGGTTTCCATTTTACAATACGTTACACAGTGTCAACATTTTAACACAACAGCCTCCACTGTCACTCGAGTCGAAAGAAAACGAAGAGGAGGCAGAAAAATCTCACGCCATACAAGAACAAAGGACAAATATCATCGAGAAGAACTCTTTTGAACTCCTACTAGGTGTTTGTTTATATGAGGTGCTTTTAAAATCTTTTATGATTTTGAGTCTTTATTCGGATCACGAGGAAATGTTTCGTGAGAAGTACTCTGGCGTCCTTGCTGACGAGAAGATTGTTGACAATAAAATTTCGTCAATTTATTATGATGTATATTTGACAATTCTTTTATATGTTTTCATTTTTTTTTTATAAAGCGTGCAAATAAAATTGCTACAAGAGATTTCTGTCGTAACAGTAGTTGATGCTCTTCGGCGTTCGTACTATTTACGTGCAATATCCGTCGGTTAGAATACTCGCAAAGACAATTTTCTGAAAGGATTTGTATATCGATTTATGGATTTGTGTTCACATTAAATGCATCCGTGTTTCTGATGTTTACGTTTCTCCCACCCATCCGATCTTAAAAATAGGACTTTCCAACAGTGATTAGTTCAATAATAGTCCTGTCCTTATACCATATATCCATACCTTTTTCAAAAAAGACATGTTGAATAACAATCAGTTTCATTATCTAATTTAGCAATCAGTAGGCTTCAAATTACGAGTGGAGGGGTTAAAAAAATAACGACAATTATATTCGTTAATTTTGTGTAACAAATAACTTGTAAAGTTGAGAAAAAATTAGGCAATGACCAATAATTTCATTCTCAATATTTGATGTTGAACAACGGAAGAGTTAAGCTTAGAATCTTTTATTTAAATGCGGATCTCTTTCCGCTAGGATTTTTAAGCTTACAAGACATAAATATCGTTAATTTCTATATAATATAACACGTAACGTAATAAATGGATATGACAAAATTCTTATACTCTTTTCATTCTAGCTAAGCTAATTAGAGTGCAGGAAAGTAATAACCAGATTCGAAGGCTTCCTTATTTTTTCATTAGAATGATATAAACAGAAATCATTCTAGATAAAACTTTTCTCATGAGTAATTCACTTTTACTGACTTCATTTTTTTCAATCAATACTAATCTGACTTAATACCTACTGTACCGAACAGTATCGTGTACATTAAGTTTGTTTCAACCGCATATCTAAAATCGCCATTAAATGCATAAACAATGGCACAATTGCCAATAGTTATAGTTAATTATATACATAAATATTCTAATCACGTGTTTTTTTTGGTATTTCAAATCGATAAACTATTTTTTAAACTGTCTACATAGTTTATTATATAGTTTCTACGCTTTAAATGCTTTTGGATACGCCACTGGTCAGAGGGTAAACTTTGTAGACGCCCTTTTGCGTGTTCCAAAGACTTTTCAGCACTTTCTTTGAGCTTTTGTTTGCAAAGTTTGAGAGAACTAAAGCACAAGAGGTGTCGTTTGAACCTCATAAAAATGATTTTATTTATAAACGGTGAGATGAAAGACGATTAATACATTTTTCTTGCCAAGCACCGACATGTTATTGATTAAATCATCTACGCGAATAATATTTGTTTCCATCTATCTTTACTAATTCTATTGATACATCGTCTGAAAATAACCTCAGCCGTATTTCATGCATTTTTTACGCAATTTGAAGAAATCAATATGTCACTTTTAAGGTTTTAACTGTCAATTCTTGGTGGAATGATATTATATTTAAAAAAATAATACACAATTCGTTTGTACTACTGCCACATGTTTTTAATGATCAAGAACGGTTTCGCTCATGACGAGCATTATCAACTGATAAAGATAAGATGTAATGGAAAATCATATATCACCAATAGTTACGTAATCAGTGAAATAGCAAAGTTTTCAATTTTAATTTGATATTTACATATTGTATCGTCTACTTTACGCTTAGAATCATACTTCCAATCAAACGACAAGTCAATATTCGATAGTGTGTTTATTTGTAATGATTTGTAATGATCTGAAATTTATTACCGCGTACGCCATAATGCTAATGAAATCATCTTTTCCCCGTATTGTTCCAGTATTTTTGAATTGTAAACTCTTATCCGGTAGTATTTCCTTAACAAGGGAGAGATTTGAGAATAATGTGAAAATAATTACTTCAATTTCAAAGCCGTTTGCCTTTCACGGAACAAAATGCTTATCTGACAGCGCTAAATGGAACCATTTCTATTGTAATTACTACAACGAAGGTAAAATCAAAATGATTGTATTAATAACACAAAGCAGTATTGTCGAGATATAGCCATAAACGAAATTTCATTTAGCTTTTACGATTCTAGGAGGCGTTGTTGTTTTAGACTTAGTATTGCAAACACTGAGTGTAGTCGGTACCAATCCAATACCGGAGCTATTGAAAGACAATCATTCTCGTGAGGGGTTCTTTTTAAGTGTTTTCCCCACACAAAACCTTCAGCTGACAGAATATTTTAAATAGCATTACTTAGCTAGGTTCCATGCTGGAAAAGGGTTTAAAGACTTAGTATGTACCCACCTTAGCATGAACTTTAGCCAGGGAACTACGAGCCTGCTTCGTGGACTTAACACATAATAGTGTCAGTAGGAAAGTAGATATAGGACAAAAAAATACATATTAAAAAATCGTGTTCTCAATTTGTAATTTAAGTAAAGAGCGGCTGACGGACAGTTAGAAAGTATTGTCGTACGTTCTGCCCGTGTCCAGTATTGACATCTCGTGTGGATTCTCATCCGTATTGATTAGTTTTCCACACATATATATATATATAACACCTACTTGCATTCAAGAGGTGTAAGCCAAAGAAGGAAATCTATTTTGATATCAGATTTATCATTATTGATATACTATAACGGTATTTCTAAAAGAAGTTGAAAAGCGGCAATTCGCCACTCTGTTAATATGGTGTTTACAAAATAAGGATTAAGGCGATTCTCGAAATTTTAACTCAGGTATCAGTGTGGCTCTCAGACGTATAATATTTTACCTCGTAAATAATATTTGTCGTATTTGTATCTTCTATATAAACGTTAGACACTGTTTACTGTCTGTCAGTTAGAGTCCATTCGTGTGCTCGACTGCCTGAAGATCCCGAAAGGCGAAACCCGGGTCGTTAGTGACAAAATACATGGAAGTGTACAAAATCTCAATAATCCAAATTTGATATTGAAATTCCATCAAGCACCCTCAGTCGATGTCTTAAATTATACTAATACAAAACCAGAAACCAGTGTTTTTTATTTACGACAATCATTGAAATCAATTAATATTAAATATACCGGGGCCTTAAGCTGAGTGGTCGACGTCTTTGGATTCTATTACGATGCTCACGGGATCGAATTTCATTATGGGAAGTTTCGTAAATTTATTTTTTTAATCAATTAATGGATTTTTGTTTGTAGGCATGAATGCCTGTGATGTCTAAATCTCTCTCCCACCTATCTCACCGTTTAAAAATGGTGCGTTGAGAAATAGATTAGCTTACTACTAGGCCTACTTTATATCGTTTTCCCTTTTATTATATTACTCTCTTCCAAAAAAAGAAAGGTTTAGCAACTACGTAGCAAGCAGTTGAATGGAAAATCTGTTCATGTAATCGACATTAGGAGCGGGCAAGGTTTAAAAACGGTAAACAAAAGCTAGGACACAAGTTCAATATTGTGAAGCCACAAACACCAAAAATTATAAAAAAACGATTTTTTTCGACGTAAAAATAAGTTACCGATGGTCAGTGTCGTTCTCTGCGGTGTCCACTGGCTTGAATTCCGGTACAGATTGATTTTTCAGTCGGTTTATAGGTTTGCGTTCAAATATCTGTTTTTTTCACATTCCCTGCGACTCATCCGAATGAGCTGTGTTACAGTGATAAGCTCTTTCTCTGTCCTGCCTAAGCCCCATTACAATATTCCCTCCAAAAATTATAATCTATGTGATTAACTCAGTGGTTCTTAACCTTTTTGAAGTCACGGTGCACTTTTTGTCTTAAGAAAAAATGGCGGTGCACTAAAATCAAACGGATAGAAAACAAAGAAAAATATGCAAACATAAATTTTATTATAAATTTAACAGATAATACAACAAAAAATGTTTAATCAATTTTTTTAGATTACTATTCGTTGAAAATGTGACCAATTCTTCAAACTCAAACTCAGAATATCTAACTTTCTTCCAGTAAAGTTAGATATTCTGATAAAGCGAAAGTAGTTCCCGTGGCAATGTTTTCGTTAAATTTAGGAAACATATCTACTTTACTTTTTTTCTATTATTCGAAAACCATTCGACGTGATGGAACATATGCGATCGATTAGATAAAATCGATTTGTCAGTTATCATAATTTCGCGGAGCATTTTTTCGGTTTTCAACATTTCACAAATTTTTTAGTCTTTTACAATATTTCCGCGGTGCACTTGCAAGCTCACGGTGCACCGGTTAAGAACCACTGGATTAACTTCTTTTGTGATTCTCCATTAGGAGTCCATACGCTACACATTTACACCGGACAGGGTTAGAAAAAATCTTCATGAACATTTTTTACCGATGATAACATTTTAGTCATTTTCACTCGTGAATTGTTTATTTTCACTAATCATTAGTCAATATTTTGTATTTCGTATAACTCCACAAAGTTTAACATGCTGGTCAATACACTTGAGCAACATTGCACTATTAATAATTCTGTACTACAGTCTAGTCATAATTTCTATGTTTTTATTAGAAATCGATATGTTTTATGGCTTGTTTGCATGTCTGCAAGAAGTTAATAGCTCTTTCGTGTATACTGCCCAGACATGGGTGACGTTACTGACAAAACAACAATAATAATTAGATTATTACCATTATTCATTCTCAATACCTTCCAATGAAGTGAATAACCTTTAATGGAGAAAAATTGGTGTATAGTTTTTATTTTTTAAACCCAAGCGTTTCGCAAAGTTGAGGGTGGCATATTAATTTAATAAGTGCATTTTTCTATCAAAAACAATTATTTTTTTTACCATGTCCGCTCCCAATATGGAGTAAATCGACTACTAATGGATGTATTTTAACAGAAGTTTTTCTTCGAGAACTACTTTTAACTCAATTGCTCAAACTATCTTTTTAGAAGAGCGTAGAGATAGACGGATAGGGCTAGATCAGAGCTTGTAGTTAACGTTCTCGCTACGCTCCGTTTTTAGGATCGCATGGGTGGGAGGGTATTTTAAACATCAAATCATTATAAAAATGTGGAAGTAATACAAAATAAATTGTGATTTATTTTTAAAAGATAATGCCTTTCCACCAGGAATTGACAGTTGTTAACACCTTAAAAATGATTCACAGAAATGTTATGTGTTTATTTATTATTTACAAACTCTGCATCTTATCTGTTACTTTATATTTGTAGACACGTCGTATTGCTTTGTGCATATTTTTTTATAATTTATTTGACAAAAAATATCATAAACGTTTCGCAATATTGTTAATTACTTGCCTGGACCTGTAGCCATATTGTATGAGAAGACCCCGGATCGAAGAGAGGCGAGCGGCTGGTTATCCGGAGTCCTGGAAGGGCTGATCTCAGACAAACACCATTTCAGATCCGGTTCAAAACTTATTTATTTTCCATTCAAGATGCAGTGGTTTAAAATTACACAAATATATAAATCTTAACACATAAAATTGATTCTACATTTACATTTACTTAGTAACTGAATTTACTTTAAGTTACAATACAAATGACACCACGAATTTTAATTAAATCTAATGCAAATCAAAAAAAAACAAAACAAACACTTCACATCGTCACGTCTCCTCCGCCACGAGAGCGCAGCTCGTCCCGCTCGGCAGATCGTAATCGACTGTCTACAAAAATTTAAAAAAAACTCCGTGCAAAGTTGGAGCTACCCTTTTCCGTAAAATAGAGTCGTCCAGCGGCCGAAGCCGGGGGCTATTTGAACGCCTGGCAACAAGAATGAGTCTATTCTGCGAAATATTGCTTTTTCCGCTGGCTGATTTCAGTTCAGGACACTAATGACACTTATACTTAACAAAAACCAGGGTGTGTCATGTAACATTGAACCGGTTGTATGGTTCGAATGCTCTCATTGTTCACATACGAAAATGAGTTAATGATTCAATCTCATTTTAAGCCACTTTTTGTAAGGGAAACATCATTTTAATAACAACGACATACTTCTTAATTTTTCGTTATGGTATTGAATTTCCGCATATTATGTTATTTGGTACAAACAAGCAAACGCTTTTCCTTCAAGAGCTTTTACCATTAAACTTTCTTTATGTACATCGAGTGCTTTTCAAAAGCTCTATAGAACGTCCAAAATCTTTGATTCAACAGTGGCGTTTCAGGTAAACTTAACTATTTATTTTATATTTATTCGATGAATATATTTGATATAGGGTTTCTCTTTTTAAGAGCTTAACTTAATGATCATGTTCAATCATTAGCCAGTTGAATATGAAATGATTTTTTTATATTAGAGGCATTATGGCATAGTTTTTGTTGTCAAAAGGTTTCCCGCGTTATTACTTTTATTTGAACGAATAGGGCTTTGGTCGGCAACAATTACGCTTTCATAATTATTGCACGTTTTGAACCATTAGCAAACTCCCATCTGATCCGGAAACTATATCCTCCTAGGATACTTAACATTGTACCCGCTACAGATTTACAACCATAACTGAGCGTATCAAATAATACATCAGCGTTTAGTTGTTTAATGTTTGCCAGGAGTGCCTTAGTATCAGTTACTCAAGACTTGACTGTTAACACTAAAGTATGCTGAAATGAAAACAGTTTTTACTTGGACTTCTAATTTTTTATCGAAGATTTTTTTAACCATATCCACTTCCTAAATATAGCATATGAACCCCTAACAGAGTATCTAAAAAAAGGTTGTTATACAAGAACCGGTCGTTATACAGTCACTTCATCTCTGATTTTCGGAGAGTTAAGTTGGAAAGGTGAGGATAAGAAAGGACTAGCAGTTAGCTAATTGCTCGAATATGCCCCATTTTTAGGATAGGATGAGTGACAAGGAATTTAAACATCATAAAAGTTCGTGCCTATCCGCTGTGCACAAATCCGCCGGTATTGCTTGGCAAATAAAAAAATAATTTATTAAATTGTCCGTACGGTTGGTAGATATTCCACTATGTAAATCCGGTAATATGATCCAGGATTGGAACGCAATTCCTTAAGACATTTATCCCTTTGTTTTTCGTTTTTTTTTTCAACATTTATTTAAAACGTTATCTCCCGCACACTAGTGTGCATGCAACCAAATCTTGAGGAATTTCTCCTCAGACATTCCTGGCAACCATTCGAAACACTCATAACGTTGTTACGTTGCGGAATACACCCTGTAAGAGTGTGAAGCCGTAGTGGGTGGTGGTGGGTACAACGTTAAGTACCCTAGGGCATTTAAAAAAAATGTCCGTACGTTGGTTAAAAACCGTGTACACCACAACTGAAGAGAACGAATGCTGATTAGCGTTGGCCACTTGGCAACACGACAGAAACTTAAATATTATACGACGAAAATATGAGAAACTCAATTTTAAATAGATCATTATTTTACGTTTCACGGTGGCCGCCACTGGTCCTCAACATGCACACAGTATTATACCTAGGTTAATATTATATGAAAAGATTCTTTAAGGAAGAGCTTTTCTTATTTTGAATAAACAGAACATTCCTGATAACAATGGGAGGCCATCGTCTACAATGTCTTTTGTATTTCATTTTAAAATCTGTCGAGCTTCCAGACACGAAAAATAGACTTTCAAATATACAGAAAGACATGATAAAACGTATAGGTGTTTAAAAAAAACTTTCTTTTACAAGCATGAGGCTTTTGTATTTAAGGCTGTGAAAAGTGTAAGCTATATGAAAAAGAAAAATATTAATTTAAAAAAAGGGAACGGATTATTGGGAGACAAAACTTAGCGCCCAAATTAATTTATACTAATAAACGTTCTTCAAAATACACGCGAAGAAGAGATATAAGTATATCTCTATCAAAATTATTATTTATTTCGAAAGCTATAATATTTTTTCACCATTGAATAAAGATATTAGTAAATTGAGATTTAACAGGGTAAAATATCAAAGTATTTAGTTCTAGAAAATTTTATTACGTGGTTGATAGCTATTTCGGCTTAATGCTATATTCAGAACTATACTTAAGCTTATTTTAGCTTAGCTAAATATATATACTGTTTGGAAGATATATACGATATAAAGTCATCTCACGTATTCCAACAACATAACATTTATTTTAAATTAAAACATTTAACGTACTGATTATGTTTTAAAAAATAAAACACAATTCATTTGTACTACTTTCACATATTTATAATGGTCAATATCGGTTTCGCTCATCACGAGCATTATCAACTGATAAAAATACAAACATTACAGGCTTATTCATATACAATTGAGTGTAAAAATGAAGGTATATAAAACTGATGGTTCATGAACTGAGACAAGAAAATACTGATTAACAAACAAATTATACATAAATCAAATGAAAGAGTCTACAATTAAAATGTTATGGACTTCTTGCAAATCATTAAATACTAAGCTGAAATCACAAATATAGCCACATTAAATGTTCATTTAGCTGAACGAAATTTTTAATGACGTTACTAATATAATATACAATAATGAATCAGGGAAATTATAAGAAAAAATTAGTGAACCATTTAAAAATAATCAAATATTAAGTATGTAATTAATATGAATAATAAACAGCCATCTTAAGTGGAGAAAGCAGAGCAGCTATGAGTATCCATTAAATTTTTAATATCTGAAAAACAAAAATTACAGAGACAGAATCAATTCTTACAAGTTAAAAATAACCTTACAGGTATAATACAAATTAATGAATCGGATATAACAAAGGAGGAGATGCAAAGACGGTTTGCTCATTCAATAAATTAGAATTGGGCAAAAATTTATATCTATTTATTTCTAAAATCTCTTGTTTATCTAATTTTTACTGACTATTGTTTTTGAAAAAGTGACTTACGTAGTATTGTTAATTAAACGTTCAAGTAAATTCATTGAAAATTTATTGACTAGGCATAATTAGGTAAGCTTCTCATAATGATTTAAGTAATGAGTGATGAGTTAGTACTTTGTAGAACTAAATATTTTGATATTTTACCCTACTACAATGGAGTTCTACAGTATATGCCACTTCAATCAATAAATGGAGATTTCTGACAAGGTTAAGTCCCTAGTATTAAAATATTCAATGAATTTGTAAATTTTTATTGTACAATGTATCATGTATTTTGTCTCTCCCGTTTTTCTCAATGATATGTTCCGCGCTCTCAGGGACCTATCAGAGCCATGACAGGCTTGGTTACAAATGACATTGGTCTTACTTGAGTTTACTTTAACCTATACAACCTGAGTTGATTCATAACCTGTCAATAGTCTACTGGATGCGTTTTACATATTTGTCAAATATTACAACATTATCGGCGTATTCAAGGTCACACAACCTCACTTTGGAAACATCATTTTAAAATGCTCATTATCGGTCTTGATAAAATTTGGAATTATCACAAAAAGTACGTTTTATTTAAAAAAAAAAAGGTGAATAATGCAATTTATGGCCTCCTAATGTAGGTATCTCAACAGGAGATTTTTCTAAGAGAACTGCTTGTTACGCAGTTGCTCAACCTTTTTTTTTCAAAGAGAGTAAGGATAGATGAATAGGGCTATTGGTTAGCTAATCGCTCCCACTACGCTCCGTTTTTAAGATTGGATGGGTGAGATGGAATTTTTGACATCGGAAACATTCAGAAATTTACAAATCGACTGAAAAATCAATTTATGAAACTGCCCGTACCGGAACTTTCACTCGAGACATCTGTAACCGTAGACAACAACGATAACCACTGCACCACGGAGCCGTACGTTAATAGTAACAAAAACTGTTTTAAATCAAAAATAAATTAATAATCACGGAAATAAACACACACTTCATTTAAAAAAATGAATTCCCATCGTGTATATAACAGCCCAGACAGGTCTGTACGCATAGATGTAGACGTTTTATTATTATCACATACACATGTATGTGTAAATTTTTCGCATGACCTAAGCGTCCGCGGTGTATATAAACAATACACACAGTTCCGACGCGTCGCAAACTCCGAGGCAAACAAACAACAATCAAGTCCGTCTGTATGGAAACTGAAGAACAGCTATTTTAGACATTCAGTATTTCAATTTCAATACCGTCATCTAAGACGAGTGTTCCCACTAGTAATGTTGTAATTGTCTCATTTCAAAAGTTCCAGTTTTACCTAGTCATTGTAATACTAATCCAAGTTCTGCCCGTGTATTTCGTACTATTGTGTGTTTATCTACGTAATTTAAGCTTACATTTTCTGACTTATTTGCGCCAGGATCTTTTGTTTCCACCATCAATTAACCATAGCGAGTTAGGCCGCCAAATTATTCAGGATGTTTTCCCCCATGTGTTATACACCTATTACTCGCGGCTGTATTGTGAAATGCCGTACAATTTTGTTTACTTTCTTAACCACTGTAAAAGTAAACACTCGCCAAACTTGTTATTTATTCACTATGAAATACTGTTTTTGGTTTTGGTTAATGTAGCTTCGCCTTAGTCTCGTCGAAATAATAATCGCAGTCATATTTTATCCAGTTATTTCATTTCAAACACGAATGATCGAATATGATCAGATATATTATTATCGCTCTAGGGTGAGTGTTCCAAAAGTCAGCTGTCGCCAGTGGTTAGCTTAAAAAAAAGATTTTTTTAAATTCTTGTAGGTGTCAATGTATATCTGCACTATACTGACCTAAATATATGATGCAATACGCAATTAAAAACACATTTTTACTTCGCAAGTTTCGGCAAATTCATTCTGTACAGGGATCGGTAACAAAATATACTTTATATTGTCATGCTATGCATCATTATGTTTTTTATTGTTCTGTCTACTCTCAGTAAACTAATTCACGATATTTATGAAGTTTCATAGTGATGGCCGAACACTGGGCAACGAAAGGTCGACCATTGGATTTTGGGGGCCGACCGCTGGGAGAATTAGCATTTTTTGTAAACTTTTATTATTTTATGTTTGGTGCAATATTAACTATTTTACTTTTAGTTGGTTACATTACTTAATCCTTGTTTAATGGAATAACAGCAAAAAAAATTGTGTTGTTGTTTGTGTGCGTCGACATCAGCCAGGATTTTGCAGCTTCCGGAGTTTCTCGCTCTCTATCTCTGCTGTCGCTCAAGACGTAATCGCATACTGACGGACTGATTGCTATTGTTATTTTTGTTTGTTTGGCTCGGTATTTGCGTTACGTTGGAACTGTGTGTATTGTTGGGTGTGTGTACATTGCATAACATACCTACATATGATATGTGATAATAATAAAATGCCTACAGACCGATCTGGGCTATTATATACATGATATAATATAGTTATGTAAAATAAAGATCATAAGAGTAACATTTTTTGTAATAAAATGGTAATAGCACTTATATGACATTTGTTAATGCTTGTTTGTGTATCTCGGTTCCAGTTAAAGTAATGTAATAAATCCACTGACTACCAAAATTTCCTAGCGGAACACCGGTTGGCGACCGCTGTCCTAATACCTGCTAAGCAGTAGTGTATTTTAGTTTAAAAATATGTAATTTGGATTATTGAGATTTTGTACACTTCCATGTATTTTGTCACTAACGACCCGGTTTTCGCCTTTCTGCATCTTCAGGCATTCGAGCGCACGAATGGACTCGAACTGACAGACAGTAAACAGTGTCTAACGTTTATATAGAAGATACAAATACGACAAATATTATTTACGAGGTAAAATATTATACGTCTGAGAGCCACACTGATACCTGTGTTAACATTTCGAGAATTGCCTTAATCCTTATTTTGTAAACTGGTGGTTTGTACTTGGTAGTTAATAGAGCAAACTATAGAGCCTTCAGTAATTTTGCGGTGTCATGCAGCGAGCAAACGGATCTATACAGATAACGCTACGTCATTTCTGAAACTAGGGATAATCAGCACATTAAAGTGCAAACCACAGTCTTAGACAGCTGCTTTTGAGACGATCCCAGTGTAAAAACTGAAATAACACGGTTCATGTTGTTTACTAATACCAAAACCTACGGCCGTGGCGGGTGGTGGAAGGCCCGGCAAACTAGTAACCTAAAATTCAATAAAAAAAATTTGTTCTTGGCGAATAATATTGAATTTACATTGTGCAAACACCAATGGGATCGCTAGCATTAAATTACGTATTCCTTAAAAGTTTATACCTCACAATACTAGATAATTAAAGTACCGACACTTAGCGGGTTGAAAGATCTTTTTAGACGAGCCGTTATGGCTTTTTTTCCTCCACTTTTATGGCGAGACACTTTTCGGGAAAGTTTTTTTTTATTGAAAGGGAGAACTTTAAAGTGAAATAATTAATCATTTGAATGAGGCGATTAAGCGACCGTATCTTTGGGTGAAAATTTCTTTAGGCGTGAATATTTTTAGCTGAACAGTTCTTTTTTCTTATATAAATTAGAATTGCGAAAAATAAGTTTTGCAGGTTTTCTTTAACAGGAAATTACGATCAAAAATGGCCTTGTACACTGTGTTTTAATATTTTATTAATTTTATGTTATGGCAACACTATTTTGATGCAGATTAAACGTCTATTCGAGATACTAGCTTGTTAATATAAATTCAACAGCCATTTTAATCAAACATAAGTCATTTTGCACATAGGTTAGTTACAATAAAAATCAACACACTTTGATCACCTGACACACCCTGGTTTTTCTTAAGTATAAGTGTCATTAGTGTCCTGAACTGAAATCAAACAGCAATATTTCGCAGTATAGGTTTTTTTCTTGTTGCCAGGCGTTAAATCAGCCCCCGGCTTCGGCCGCTGGACGAGTCCATTTTACGGAAAAGGGTAGCTCCAACTTTGCACGGAGTTTTTTTTTAATCTTGTAGACAGTCGATTACGATCCGCCGAGTGGGACGAGCTGCGCTCTCGTGGCAGCGGAGGTGACATGTGAACTGTTTGTTTTTGTGTTTTGATTTGCGTTGGATTTAATTTAAATTCGTTGTGTTATTTGTATTTTAACTTAAAGTAAATTCAGTTGCTAAGTAAATGTAAATGTAGAATCAATTTTATGTGTTAAGATTTATATATTTGTGTAATATTAAACCACTGCATCTTGAATGGAAAATAAATAAGTTTTGAACCGGATCTGAAATGGTGTTTGTCTGAGATCAGCCCTTCCAGGACTCCGGATAACCAGCCGCTCGCCTCTCTTCGATCCGGGGTCTTCTCACACCATTTTCAAACAAAAAATACAATATATGTTATATTACCCTTTTTACAATATATAAACATACACAGCTTGTTCATTTTTTATGTGTCAAAATTTTTATATCGCGTCGTGAACTGGCTTTCCCGTGAATTAATCAACCCTACAGTGATTACATTTTTATGTTTAGTATCAATCGATGGAAAGTAAATTTATCATAATTTATATAATTAAAGACGAAGGTCACAAGCTATCTTTCAGTATCGTATCATATGACCTGATACTTCATAAAATTGATAATCAACAGTGTTTTGGCCAATTGATATAACCCTCAAAATTGAAGTTGTTCATGAGAGAGTAGAAACTGTAAATTCTCATGTTTGCAGATACGGAAGTATGCGTAGGGAATACCGATGTAATAGTGGCTTACATCAGGTGGCCGGATCAAAATTTTTGTAACTAAAACCAATGTAAAATGATGCTTCCCTTCCAAAAAGTAGTTTATTTATTTTTTTAATTTACATCATTTAGTCGAGACCAGCTCTTTCGTCTTTAAAATGAGATCCAATCGTTAACTAATTTTCGTATTTTTGAGGGTTACATCACTTGGCCAAAACACCGTCGACATAGATCATACGGTTGTAGGAACAAAGCATTTGTTATATGGAATGATTTCTACATTAAATTTAATTGCTTCTCAATTTTTCAGTAAAATGATAAAGATGAAAGTCGCAATGGAGCTTATGACATTCTGCACGTTTACCAACCCAGCGAGCAATATAATATATTACAATTATGCCCGAATTTTTATTTCATTTCAAATAGAAAATTTTCAAAAAAAAAGGAGAAACCCGCCTGCCTATTTTTTTTTATTGATGCGTATTCTTCAATGAGGGCACTTAGAGAATTGAATGACCTTCGCAAGCGATACAGCGAGCACCCTTTTACCGTTTGTTCTTTGGGAGTTGACGGGTAATCCCGAGTAATCGGCGGTGGGAATTGAGCCAGATGGGGCTGTTTCGGGTGAACGGGGTTTCCAGTACTGGTAAATAATATTTCCAATGGCACAAGTATTACTCAACAGCTTATACGAACTATGTTGAATTATTGATAAATTGAAAATGTAGCTTAATCCTATTTGCTAAACTAACAACAAAATTTTCAAACATAAAAAAATTATGCACATCGATTTTAAATAGTTTAACGTCGAAATATGATCCCAACAATAATTTGTGAATGTAATATTGTCATAAACGTTAATCTTTAGCTAAAAAGGGCGTAAAAGACAGTTCATATATGAGTTACGCTTAGCGTTTGATTCACTAAAATGTAATTTTTCAAAAAAGTCTAAGATTTTTTCTATTACGTACAGATCACTTCACACATAAGACTTTTATATTCGTATTTGAAGTGCAGGCTGAAAGACAGAATTGTAACATAAATTTAATTCTGCGATAAATTGAAAAAGCTTAATAATTTCATCGATAATTATATTGATTATTAAGGTCAAATACCTCTGAATCTTTATCTGTAGTAGTCAAAAAAATCAAATTTAAAGTTATACGGCATTCCAATTTAATATTTAACAAACACAATCCAATCCAGTTATAATATATAACGTAGTTTTAAAAAGACAAATAAAGTATAGTGAACTAGAAAATGGAAAATTTAAATAAAGATTTTCTTTATTTCATCTGTATTTCAATAACTTCTTTCTGGAAAGTGGCTTTTTCTAAGTATGCCATACGATAGATTATATAATTTCCCTCAAGATTATGAACTTATTTTGTGATTTGGGTGGACAATGATCTTTCTTTCTGCCTGCTTCAATTTCGATGTAGATAATAATTTATTTTTTCACAAAAGGGGATATGTGACTTTACAAGCATTTTCGCTGACGCTTAAATGCTGATAATGATAACATATTAAAATCGTACTAAAAACCATCATGATATACAATATTTTGCCAACCAAATCACCATTTGTTTTTATAAATTTCTTTATCTTGCAAGGCTAAATATTGTATCTTACGACTTTCAGAAAAAAAGATTTCTTACTATTAAATGACCAATGAAACTAAAACATCCGTTGAAAGTCTATGAGAAGCCCTATCTGTTTCGTACAACTACAACTGTTCGTAACTCGATACTATGTGTGGGCATTTTGTGAAAGGTTTTCTGCAATTCACGCCCGGTTTAAAGATTTCCCGGATGGAGGAAGATCATTGTGTAACTGGTCTCCCTCAAGAATTGAGGATTAAGGTTTTCAGATAGATTAAACACTCGCTGGCTCAAAGATTTTCCGAGCCTTACCAATTTAGCCTTAATGAAGTAAAGTAAGAGGGTTTTTTTGCAGTGCTTAACAGTATTAAGTGATTCTTGAATAGAAAATTCTCCTCGTTTAACACACCAGTTACAACTTCCAGTTTAAAATGAAAAGAATTTGTACAAGTAAATATATTTTTTTTCATAACTATCATATTTACAGGAAAAATTATATAATTAGATTTATAGTAATGATGAACCAGCTAAAAATATTCTTAACATAAAAAAACGTTAAATTTAAAGAAATATTTACTATAAATTAAATTACTTTTTTGTATAAATCTTTTTAACATAAAATTTCGATTATTGAGATTTTTTTTGAGAAAAATTACTGTCTGTCAGTTCGAATCCATTTGTGCGCTCGAATGCCTGAAGATGCCGAAAGGTGAAACCCGGGTCGTTAGTGACAAAATACATGGAAGTGTACAAAATCTCAATAATCCAAATTACATATTTTTAAACTAAAATGCACTACTGCTTAGCAAGTATTAGGACAGCGGTCGCCAACCGGTGTTCCGCTAGGAAATTTTGGTAGTCAGTGGATTTATTACATTACTTTAACTGGAACCGAGATACACAAACAAGCATTAACAAATGTCATATAAGTGCTATTACCATTTTATTACAAAAAATGTTACTCTTATGATCTTTATTTTACATAACTATATTATATCATGTATATAATAGCCCAGATCGGTCTGTAGGCATTTTATTATTATCACATATCATATATAGGTATGTTATGCAATGTAAACACACCCAACAATACACACAGTTCCAACGTAACGCAATTTCGGAGCCAAACAAACAAAAATAACAATGGCAATCAGTCCGTCAGTATGCGATTACGTCGTGAGCGACAGCAGAGATAGAGAGCGAGAAACTCCGGAAGCTTCAAAATCCTGGCTGATGCCGACGCACACAAACAACAACAATCACAAAGAATTTTTTTGCTGTTATTCCATTAAACAAGGATTAAGTAATGTAACCAACTAAAAGTAAAATAGTTAATATTGCACCAAACATAAAATAATAAAAGTTTACAAAATTCTGTTAATGTGTTGTTTACAAAATAAGGATCAAGGCGATTTTCGAAATGTTAACTACGATATCAGTGTGGATCCCAGACGTATAATATTTTATCTCGTAAATAATATTTGTCGTATTTGTATCTTCGATATGTATCTTCTTGTCGTATTGTTAGACAATACACTGTTTACTGTCTGTCAGTTCGAGTCCATTCGTGCGCTCGAATGCCTGAAGATGCAGAAAGGCGAAAACCGGGTCGTTGTGACAAAATACATGGAAGTGTACAAAATCTCAATAATCCAAATTTGATAATGAAATTCCATCAAGCACCCTCAGTCGATGTCTTAAATTATATAATTAAACATAAATTTAAGTGGTGTTTGATTGGACAACGCAAGGGGAAAAAAGATAATTTTAATTAATTCTTCACTTTCGTAATGTAATCAAATGAAGGCTAGAATCTTTGTTTTTTTTTAATTTTAAAAGGGTTAAAATCCACTGAAAAAAAATGTAACAAGCTCAAACTTTTGAAGTCACTTTTGTTGAAGAGCTTTTTTAAACTTTTTTTTAAGGGGCGACAGTAAGGTCAGCTTAAAAGTTATGTTAAAATTATACCAGCCAGCGTATAAAAATAACTGCTTTTCCCAAACCTTTCCGGTGGCATTGGGTCCTACTCCCTGTCAGACATTTTAAAATGAAAAATTAATTGTTGATAAACATTCTCACAATATTAATCCACAAAGTAAATAAATATTTGTTTTCAATATTAAATCTTATTTTTTTTTTTTTTTTTTTAAATAATATATCATTCATTTGTTACTACTACGTGACGAGCGAAACTAGTCCTGATCATTACAAACATGTGAAAGTAGCACAAACAAATTGTGTTTTATTTTTAAAACTAATAGGTCACCCGTCAAAGATGGCACTATTGTAGTAGGTCTTGATCATTATAAACATGTGGAAGTAGTACAAATAAATTGTGAATTATTTTTTAAAATATAGTGTCTTTCCACCAAGAATTGACAGTTAACGCGTTTAAAGTGAAATCTTACTTTATATAGGAATGTCAAATCTTATTTTACTTTTGCATCAGCCATAATATACCACGTTTGTTTTTGTTGAATCCTTGAATAACTATACTCACATAACGCTATTGTCAGTGCAATAACGAATAATTTTTATTGTAGCTATACAATACTCTTCTAACATGAATTAAAGTGGAAAATTATCAAAATTAAAATCCACCCTGGGATGTGGGAATCGTTGATCTGCGAAATAATATTTCTCTGTCAAAATTAGGAAATATTTCAAATGAAAGAGACGACCAGTTTTGAGACTATAATTTCCTACACACTGTATTTCTAATTATATATTCAGATTGAACCTCGATGCACTGTAACATTTGTATGTTATTCACATAGAACATTTTTATGGTTTGAATTTTGATGGATTGACGGACAATTGTACGGTTTTTTTAAATGTAGATAGAACCGTATTGTTAATGTGAATAAAACTGCATTTAAAAGTGATTTTTTTAAAAAACAGCAGATGGGAACGTTGTTTACCTGAGGCGACGAAATATTGTATAAAACCCAACACTAAAAACTCTTCTAGACTACCGGTATAGACCCATCTGTCAACGTGGCCTGCCAAATTGAGTGGCTGAGCCCTCTTCACGTTATCGTTGATAAACAAGGTGAAGGACTCGGCATTTGTGCAAATGCGCCATTTATGGATATTCACGGGCAATTTTATTGTTGAATAGATTTTTGGATTGCCTTTTTCTATTTTTTTTTAATCCAGGACTAATACCTGTACAGGGAAAACGATTTAACTAGCACACATAATAACCCAGTGAGCGTTTTTCATATTTCAGAATTTGGAGTTTCATCCTTACTCGGTTAATAGTGATCATTTTGTTTGATGACTATTTTACGAACATGCGCGTAACTGATAAAACTTACGCAGCATTTGAAGATATTCTTAATAATACTTTTTACTAAAAATTATAACCTCGAATCGGTGTCGCCTGTCTGTATTATCTCAATACGCTTGATTCGAACGATGCGCAGAGATTATGTACTACTTCACAGATATTTAGATGAATAGAGAGACAGACAAATACAAATTATACTAATATTCATTACCTAGCTTTGCCTGGGATATAAGACGCAAACATTAAATTTAGACATTGGTGTTAGCAAATGTTGAAAGTTTAAAATATCACTGTGGACCGTACCTCATGTGACACCCACAAAATATAGCCCATCAATTAATAATAATATTAAATGTTGAAGACAGAACAGTTGACCTAAAAATGGCAGCAAGAATGACATGTGTAAATTTCACGTCGCTACTGTTTTCCGTTTGGGTGGAGTTTTTGTAACAGACAAACAGACCGACACATCTATGTATGTATTTTCTGCTATATAGTATAGATAATAGGACGAATAGAGTACTAAAAGCGACCCAAAGCAGTGCCCTGTTATCTTAACCAAACTGCCATATATTACTTTTAAAACGACTGCACATTAACGAAAAGATAAAGTCTTAAGTCACGATCTCTTTTGCACCCTAACCATCCTAGAATACTTCATTCAACTGGTATTTGTTTTAGAAATTCTGGTTAGCTTGATTTTATCGACACACGACACACCACTGTATTTACAAAAATCATTTACCGATTTCTCTTATCAATAGATAATACTGTCACAAAATTTGAAGCTACTGCCTGATTCTTTGTGAGTTTACTGTTCATCGTTCATGTTTGCTAATTTTCGGTGCAAAAACTGAAGTGAAGCTTTATCCTATAAGTCGTAGACTCTAAGTGTTTCTAAAGAGCATTATTGAAAAGACTCACGTAAAGAAATTTATTTAGAAAATGATTTCACGTCTCCCAGGTTTCGTGCTGCCTTTTCATAAAAATCGTCCAACCTTGCATAAAGCACAGAGGGCATTTTTAAAGTATTATAACCTTTGATACGCGTAATCGTTGTGTGCGATGGCTGTCAAAGGCAAATTTGTTTCGGATTTGCGCTCGGTCGGTTTTGGCTGCCGATCGCTCCCCGCAACATGCAGCGCTTAATATTTTATATTAAAAAAAAAAGAAATTAAATTAAATTACTGGGCAAGTAAAATTGGCATACAGCCGTCTTGTTACAGAAATCTTCGAATAAATCTACAGGGTTATATGTATTTGCAAATCGGATACTTGACTATTTTAACCTTGCGCTTGCCAACTTAACAACTGTTGATACGGCAGATCAATGCGTATAAATATTTTTTTTAAATAAAGTGAAATGCTTTTGACTGCGCGGTTCATTTATATATGAAGTCATCACTTGGTTTGTTCTGCTAACGTTATCTGCATAATTTTGTCGAAAACTGACACTGTTAAATAAATTCTTGAAATCTTTGCATAGCACAGGATAGCACGGTAAAACCTTTTTTTGATATAACTTATCGATTGAATGAAGAAAGACACTATATTTTCAAAAATAACACCCAATTTGTATCACTTATCACACAGTTACCATTTAAGTTGTCAACGCATACTGAATAAGTGAAACCTGCTAAGATCAAATTTAAAAATAGTAAAATAAGTACATTGTTACTGTTTTGGCTTGAGAATACATTCCAAAGAATAGATACAAAAAGATGCAGTAAATGTAGTATAGTAGAAGATTGTTTCATTTTCTTTGAACAATTACAATATCGTAATTATATTTGTCTATCTGTTTGCAACGCATAGCACTAAACTACGCTTGTGCACGATGCATGGCAGAGAAAGAGAGAGAGTGTGTGACTTTCGAGTGAATTTCGACAGGTGACACTGTCACCTGGCCTGGCCTATAATAAAATAATCAGCATTGTTTTGGATTTTTGAAGTTGATTTTTTATGTTTGCCTGTAATGCAAATTGAAACTGAATTCTGACAGGTAACACTGCCATCTGGTGGATAGTGTTACTTATTGTTAACTATGGAAGTATGGAAGGTATTTTATTTTAAAAATAAACACAATTTTTTTCATCTATTTCCACATTTTATTATTATCAAGAGCGGTTTCGCTTATCGCGATCTTTTTAACTCATAAATTTATTCCTAAAACTAAATATACATACTTATTTTACTTTATATTTAACCGATTATCATTAATGTTTGCTGGGCATCATTCACGACCTTTTTCTGATCAAAAGGTAATGAAAAATAATTATTTCATTCAACATGCTCAAACGGTGTTATTTGAATATTTAATACCCTCTTACATATTGCATAAGGAAGAAAAATGTTTGGCCGAAAACCTATGTCGAATAAATTGACTCATACAATTTGTATTTTAATATCTATTAAAAGTACTAGATTATCTTCTAGCCGTCTTATTTACGCGAGTAGCCTAACCAGTAATAATTTACATATCAAATGGCAGAGCCAGCGTGGGGCATTCATTAATTGCGCTGGCATGCACCGGTGGGGGGACGGAGCCTGTCAAAGTGCTAATTTGAAGTCTGGAAACTGTGGCTTTTGGTAGTTTTATTGCACTTTTAATCAGAAGCTTGTTGGACGTCCTCCATTTGCATACATACATACCTAAATTGTTAACAACGTATTGAAGTGTGGGAAGTTGCATGTTACGAATATATAGAGCACCCACCAATGGACAACGAAAATTTATAGTCACTAAAACATTACAACAATTTTTTTGAAGAAGAGTAAATTTTCATTGCTTAACCTCTCTTTTTCAAATAGAGTATAGATAGAAGGATAGGGCCAAAACAGGACTAGTGGTTAGGTTAGGTTAGCTCTCGCTATGCCCTGTTTTTAGTATCGGACGAGTGGGAGGATATCTTAGACATTAGAAACATCTATGAGTCCTGGAAGGGCTGTGATCTCATACAAACACCATTTCAAATCCGGTTCAAAACTTATTTATTTTTCCATCAAAGATGCAGTGGTTTACATTACACAAATATATAAATCCTAACACATAAAATTGATTCTACATTTACATTTACTTAGCAACTGAATTTACTTTAAGTTATAATACAAATGATACGACAAACGATTTTAAATTAAGTCCAATGCAAATCAAAAAAAAACAAACAATTCACATCGTCACGTCACCTCCGCCACGAGAGCGCAGCTCGACCCGCTCGGCAGAACGTAATCGACTGTCTACAAATACAATTTAAAAAACTCCCTGCACCGTCGGAGCTACCCCTTTCCGTCAAAATGGACTCGTCCAGCGGCCGTACCCGGCGGCTAGTGAACGCATGGTAACAAGAAATGGCTGATTCTGCGAATTATTGCTGTTTCCGCTGGGTGATTTCAGTTCTGGACACTAATGACACTTATACTTAACAAAAACCAGGGTGTGTCACATTATTATCTGACCTACTGTTTAATCGAGTCAGGTATTCTACAATTGGAATCATATTCCTAAACTTAAAACATTTATTTTATTAGTATTGTCACTGAACAGTTCATCATGGGTAGCGTGGCCTCATAAACAATATAAATATATTTTGAATGAACTATTTCGCATCTCTCAAATAATACATGTCATTGATAATACCTATAGATGAACCAATTTAACTTGGCCGTTAGTGACAGTGCTACCGTCACTTTAGGAATGTTGCCATACTCAACCAGAGCTGAAATTCCAATAAATTCCAAAACTGATAATTTAACGACGGTTATTAAAATTAGACAAGATATTTATTTTGCATAAAATTGCAATTGGAGAAATTTATTCTAGACCGACAATTCTAATGTAATTTTGGTAATACTGTAATAATAAATGTATTACTTACTAAATATATTCAATAATATTTCATTGAAAATTTAATCAAATACAAAATGTATCGTGTATTTGTAATAAATTACATTTATTTCCATAACATTTTATAAATAGAAAGTTTTCAAGTTAAAATAATGATTTATTTTATTTTAGAAATGAATCTGATTTTATTAATAAATTTAAAATGCCGAAACTGGCCCAGATCATATTAGCTAATCACGGAATAACAACAAAAAGATGTGTTTCGTTTTTATATCAATGTAATGTCTTCCTACAGAAAGTTGACATTTAACAACATTAAAGACAATTTATTAATAACGAATGATCCCAGCGAAAAGTTGCTTTCATATATATATTCAAAATAGATATAGCTTCTTAAAAATAAGAATATTTACTGTAATAACATCTCCTACGCATACATTTGGATGCGCATGTTTTATTATGATATTTTGTGAATATCTGAAGATGAAATAAAAGAAGCAAGGGCTTAGGGCATAATCGTGTGTCATCTGTAAATCTGGGATTGAAATTCCATTACGAGTCATGGAACGATTGTTATCCCGCCTTGCAGAAGCTACGTTCATCATACTATAGTTGTTTCCACCGAAAGAGAATTATTATTAACAGTATTTATTTATAAAAAGGCAAACATTTTTGAATAGTTTCGTACAAATTTATATACAATTGAGCCTATGAGAAACGAAGCGAGCCAAATAATATTTTCAATATGAATGTTAGGTGCATTTTGATATTCAATATGTCATAAAAGTGAAGTGAGCTGACGAAATACTAAAAAAACTGCAAAAGTATTTCATTATGTAATAAGTTCAATAAAGTGTAAATTTTAGACATCGACTGAGGGTGCTTGATGGAATTTCAATATCAAATTTGGATTATTGAGATTTTGTACACTTCCATGTATTTTGTCACTAACGACCCGGGTTTCGCCTTTCGGCATCTTCAGGCATTCGAGCACACGGATGGACTCGAACTGAGAGACAGTAAACAGTGTCTAACGTTTATATAGAAGATACAAATGCGACAAATATTATTTACGAGGTAAGATATTATACGTCTGAGAGCCACACTGATACCTGAGTTAAAATTTCGGGAATCTCCCTAATCCTTATTTTGTAAACACCATATTAACAGAGTGGCGAATTGCCACTTTTCAACTTCTTTTAGAAATACCAGTGATTTTACAATTATAATAGTATTGTGGGTTTTGACGGGATGTAATTCGACAAATGGGTAAATATATACAATCATTCCACATTTAGTGACATCTGTTAGGTGTTTCAACGTATCGGATATAATAGCGGAGAATTTGGAAGGTTCAGCTGCTCATTCAAGATTGGCAAGGAATTTAACTGGGCTCTATTAATAATTACATCCCGTCAAAACCCACAATACTATTATAATTGTAAAATCACTGGTATTTCTAAAAGAGGTTGAAAAGCGGCAATTCGCCACTCTGTTAATATGGTGTTTACAAAATAAGGATTAGGGAGATTCCCGAAATTTTAACTCAGGTATCAGTGTGGCTCTCAGACGTATAATATCTTACCTCGTAAATAATATTTGTCGCATTTGTATCTTCTATATAAACGTTAGACACTGTTTACTGTCTCTCAGTTCGAGTCCATCCGTGTGCTCGAATGCCTGAAGATGCCGAAAGGCGAAACCCGGGTTGTTAGTGACAAAATACATGGAAGTGTACAAAATCTCAATAATCCAAATTCGATTTATTTTTGTTTGATTTTTTTTATATATTAACTTGGATCGTTAAGTCGTAAGGCGCGTTAGCGTCACAGTTCCTTGAGTCTCCTTCATCACTAATGTTAATTTTTTGTGTTTCACTTCCATCGTTGCCGACAGAAGGGTGTGATCGCTGCAGAGATAAGCAATCCACAGTGAAGCCAATTCACGTGGGCACCTAATGCATTTATATAAATATACCTTCCCGCATACCGCATCCACACACTTATACATGTATATACAAACGCTTGCAGATATACACTTATGCACATACAGAGGGAAGTCATTATCTATTGCAAGTGGTCGTCTATTTGATGTTCTGTTCCCAAAATATTAATATTAATTTTGATACACCGTGTTAATCGAGAGCGGAATGTTACGTGTTTTTCACATTTTACTATTTGTAATTTTATTACTTTTATTAAAAGATTTTTCTCGATAGAAAATAATTACAATTATTCAAAATAAATCCTCCCACGTTTTTACATCTAAATAATTTCTAATTGGGTATAGTAAAAATGTTTACATAACTTTCCATACTTATAGCTCAAGCTTACGATGTTTTATTGTAGAAATATGTATCTGTTTTCCTCTTCCATGAACAGAGATTACAATAAAAGCTCCTGCAATTCATCGTATGCAGTGCGCATTCTAAGGAAAATGTAAGAAATAATAAGCGATCTCTACTCTACGTCTTACGTAAAGGCTTCAAGATGATACAAACTTGTTTATTTTTTATTTCTTAAACATGGTATCGATATTATTGTTAATACGATTCTGTGCGCTTTCTACTTTTGTTAAGATAACTGCTGCAATTCTCACATTACTTATTTTATATTATAAAACAGAAAGGTATAATCTCAGCGACAACTTGTGATCATCATTGTCTGCTCTAAAATAAGGACAGGGCTTAGTCTCTCTCAGGCATATATCCACCTTCCTCTATTCAAAGCTTGTATTCTTCAGTTTGTTAATCGTCTTGCCATTTCTGAGTCCCGTTACAAAATTATCGGTCAACTTGTTTACTTGCGACCTGGTCTACTAGAGTATACACTTTATCACTATGCAGTTTTTACCTCACTGATACTCTTTTTATATAAATACACAGAGTGTATTGGTATATTAGTGTGTATGGACCTCTTGATCCTAGATCCTGGAACCGGACCCTAGAGCCGGTGTGCAAAATCCACCTTTAAACTAAAATATATATTTACTGTTATGAAATGATCATGTGAAATACAGTTTTTGAATAAAGGTATTAAATAAGGCTGCACAATAATTATTAATGGGTCGTATTTAGTTCATTAAACAATTATATTTTAACTTATGTAGTATACGAATAATATTTGGCCTTTTTTTTTAAATACATGTTTTATTTAAGTAACACGCTATCTGTTTTATCGCATAGATTATTTTAATGGTATTCATTTTCAAACTCCATTTTTTCTAATGGTACTTATATAACAATGAAGTCAGAAAGTATTTTTAAAAGTATATTCAAATTCATTGCAATTACCAGCCAACACTCATATTTTTTATTTGAAAAGTAAAGTCGACGTCCGTGGCGCAGTTGGTAGCGTTGTGGACTACGGCTACAGATGTCTCGGGTTCGATTCCCGGTGCGGACAGTTTTCATAGATTGATATATCAATCGATTTATGGATTTCTGTTCGTAGTCTGAGTGTGTTGTCTAAAACTCCCTCCTCAACCACCCATCCGATCCTCACGGGGCGTAGAGAGAGCGATTAGCTGACCACTAGTCCTGCCCTAACTCTATTATTCTATCCCTACTCTCTTCGAAAAAAGAGAAGTTGAGCAACTGAGTATTTTGTAAAACTATATTTATTTTGTAACCACTTTTACACATTCTTAAATAAAATAAGGTATTATATAAAATTATGCAAAAGTTATAATATACCACTATCCAATTATTATTTTTGTTCGTGGTATAGTATACCGATACATACTTAAAAGAACCGAGCAAGTTTGCTACAGTAATACGATTGAGAGCCACTGTTTGAAAAGATACGCGATGCTTCTAACATCAGATAAATAATATAAGAAGCTTATTTCTTCCTCTGTCTGGGAAACGTTGAAATATTACTCACACTTTCCCGGGAAATATTTCCTCTTTGTCTTTTTATGTTTTGAAATTAATATACATTGTACATTTCATTTAAATTTACAGCAATTTTCAAAATACACTTATTTAGGCTTACTTTGATGAAACAAATCTTTTTCCCTTTCAGAGTCACTCACTAACTTTTCTCATAAGTTGTACGCCCGCTTTCCATACATCATGTTGACATTCATAATTTGGTGGTATATACGCTTCTATTCTAGAGATTTTGGGTTGACAATGAATTTTCATTTTAATATCTGATTTGATATAAAAGAATGTGATTGTTGTATTGTCATACCTTTACTTATCAATAGTCCAGTCTATTAGTCAGCCAACTCCAAAAAAATTAAATCTATATAAAATGCTGCCCTATATCCTATATCTGATTCAGTTATCAGATATCTTAAAAATTTCACCGAAACATGCTAAGGCAGATAGCCTTATAAATAATTAAATAAAATGTTGATATCAAAAGTTAGTAAACGGGTATTTCTAAATATTCTTCTACTGACTATATTCGAAAAATACCTAATTGTTAAACACCTGTTCATAAAATAATTAAGCTCGGGTATAAATCAATAATATTTGATTTATGGTAACCATTTGAATATTGATTTTCCCATTATCTCAATATTAGTTATTTTTATATGTCTGAGTAATGAACTGGACGATCGATATCTATATTTAACCCATGTCCGCTTAAAATTTAGAGCAACTTCTTATAACGCATCTCAACAGAAGTTGCTTTTATAAGAACCGGCTGTTATCTACCCTCAACTTCTCGTTTTTTTTGGAGAAGGGAAAGATAAAAGGGCGAAATTATAAAAAATTATTAGTAAGCTTAAAATTCTCGCTTCTGCTCGTTTTTAGGATCAATTTGAATGTTCCATCGAAAACTGACGTAACTCCGTTTTTTGAGTTTCTGAGTTAAAAACTCTACCTTATGCAGAAAAAAATACCCTATCTTCTTATACGACAGTTGTTATTGCAACTTATTTAGATTCATTATAAATTCAATTTGCATTTTTTATTAATTTTGCTTAATATGAAAAAACACACATTTTTTTAATTTTAAAGAACCAAAATTAACTCGCTCCCGGGATGTGCAAACAATATTAACTCACTAATCACTTTTTATCAAATTTTTTTTTGATAAATTTGTCAATATATCGATGTTCTCTTTAATAAAAATTTAATTTATATCAATGAGTTGTTTCAAATTATTCGAAAATGATCAGGCAATAAAGAAGTAATTCAATATACTGCCATTGATTTTTTTTTCTCCGAGGAAAATGGCAGTAAGTCATAATGCACCCATAAAGAATGTCAATGGAAGCAAAATATTTAACCAAGAAATACAACGATTAAAAATAAGGCCGAAATAAAAAAAAAATATTTTGAAATTTCCATACAGGATAATCAGAATATTTTTTCAAAAATAAAAATCGCTCTCCTGCAAAATGCAAAATTCGGACTTACATCTGCTTCGATGGGGCAGTTGAATTGTTGGTCGTAGAGTTCTAGCCCATGGACACTGCAACCGAATTAGACGCCAAAGTGCGCTGACCACTCGGCTACAAGACCGGAATAAATATGATTTACATAAATAAAAGATACGTGCTGCTTTTCAGTGATGAAGGAAAGTTTCAGTATTACTGTACAATAAAACGCAAAATGAAATTTTGTTACAAACTACTTCTTTTATTTTTGCAAACTTTATCATACTTGTTGCGTACAAGAGACTTAATAAGAAAAAGCAGAAGTTCTTAGTCATATAAAATTTGTACTGATCTATAAGAAGAGATAACCTTTATCCGCCCAGTGGTCCAGTACGAGACAGTTGATAATGACCAATTTCGCGATCAAAATACACTGATTTATGAAAAAAGTATTCAAAATATAAATATAACCTTACATAAATAATGACTGAGATACCGAATCATAATTTTATTTTCTCATTCAATACACATATTTTTGTCATAATGCAAACACCTGCATTTCGGGGTCGTCGATATTCAGATACCAGAAGTTTTCAAAAATGGTATACGAAAAAAAAATTAATCTTTGTGTAATTTTAAGGTTTTAATTATAATTTCATAGTTTGATTTGATATTTTTTTAGTAATTTTAAAGTTTTTAATTTAATTTTGATGAAATTTTTATAGTTTTAATTCTTTAACTTAAATTTAAAATTACATGAATTGCTAAAAATAGCGAAGAAAACTTTTTGATAATGCTTTTTATTTTACCCAAATATGTTGACTAGTTTTAAAGATATAGTTATTAATGACAGCTTAGAATCGTTCAATAATTCCGCAAAAAAATGCTTGAGTGGATAAAGGTAAAGCTTTTGTTTCTATTAGTAAATATTTATTTGCAGTTGTGTTCATGATTCAAATACTATAACTACAATACTTTCAATTTATCTACAAAAACCCTGAACTCATCCGTTTTTGGTTGCTGGTGTTTATTTATCAAAACCGTACAATTGAGAAAAACCTTTAAAGAAAGGCGTTTTTCTAATTAGAATATAGAAAATGGGAGTGGTAAATCTAGTTTCTTATATTATGCATATTCAATTACAATTTTAACACTGAAGGGAAATTGTTCGCAAACTGTCAGAAGCCAAAGTTAAGATTGCATGGTCGATGATGAATAGTGTCTGCGAAGCAACACAGTAAGTAAACAAAGTGACAAGACGCTCTTACTATAATTGGGAAAGTTCAAAGAAAATTCGCTCTGTATCTTATTTTTACTTTGCTACAGTGATTTTGAAAGTTGAATAAACTTTAATGCATACAAACAATATTGCAATTGGTTCAGAAACAATTATATTTCAATAATGGCTTCAATATCAATTATCCTTCCTCAATTTCAAACATATGTACCGATGTAACTGAACATTTCAGACTGTTTTTAGTCGTTGGGTAAAAGGTCAATGAATTGACAATAGTTTCACAAGGATTGTCAAATATTTATTACCCGTAGCTAATTACTATTATCTTCATGCCGCTTTAGCAACATCTGCTAACCATTTAATGTCTTTTTCATAAACGGTAAACTTATTTGTGTAATAAAAATAAAAATGCTTTATTTTGAAGATGTCGCGGGTTTGGCATAGTTGTTAGGAAATTATTGTTTGCTACCTCGTATCACTCTTCGCAATCTGTAGGAAAAATATACTATTCATTTTGTCATGTATATTAATTGAATTGGCATTTTTTTATATAACTCCATTGCAATAGTTTAAAAAAGTTAAAGCATAATATATTTATTTCCATGTCCGCTCCCAACGTTTAGTATATGGTCTCTTAATGGAGGGATCTCAACAGAATTTTTCTGTGAGAACCGCTTGTTAATCAGTTGCTTAACCTCTATTTTTCGAAGAGAGTAGGAATAGTGGTTAATTAATCTCTCTCGCTATGCCCCGTTTTTACGATCGGATGGGTCTGAGGGAAAATTTTAGAGATCACAAACATTCATGCCAAAGAACAAAGATTGAAAAATCAATTTACAAAACTGTCCGCACCGGGACTTTAACACGAGGCATCCGTAGACGTATCCAACGACGTTAACCAAGGCACCACGAAGCCGTTATAACATTTAAGATAGAATAACAAAGTATCCATTTTTTTTAAATCAATGTATACGTTATAAATAAAAATCTTTTAATAGAGTTCGTGCGAAGATGCTTGCCGAAGAAACCAAATACGTTTTGCGCTTAGTAACGTAATCAGTAGAATAACATTTATATTTTTATAATAGGTTCTAAAAAAATTTATCGCAGCCCTTGAAAATACTCACATGAATAATTTATTCCAAGTTTCTTAGTTTAATTACTAATCGTTTTCATCTAGGGAGAAGCGACATGAATTATTACTATATCCACCCGAATAGCCGTATTTCAAAATAAATGTATGTGAATTAGACTCCCTAACATATATTATATGAGATCGTCTTTGAGGTGTTATCAGGTAGGGAAGTAAATGTGTTTTGCACCGTTTTCATATATTAAACGTCAAACATATTGCACATGACAGTTTCTAGAGTAGGCATCGCGAGCTTGTTTGGGAAATTCAATAAGAGGACTCCAACCCGACAGCATTATATTCAAAATAGTCGGAACGTATCGGCTCCGTGGTCCAATAAATAAATTTGATATCAATTCATTTTCTGGTACTGTCATCTTGAAATGTATTTTATATTATTAAATAGTGAGTACCTGGCATACGTTCCAATGCCACTCAAAGAAAGGAAGGGTATATTGAAGTGCTTTTGGATACACAGTATTTTTTGTTTTTTTCTGATGCGTACACGAATAAATCAGAAGGTTTTTCCGAGATGTCGTTGTTTGTACGAATTTAAAATTTTTTTGTTCAGAAACCTTCACAGGTGGGCGCACAACAACTCACCAAAGTTTGATCGACATCGGATGAATGGTAAAGGAACGCATAGAGAACAAAGAAACATTCATTTATATATATATATATATGGATAGCGTAACATAAGCATTTTATCAATTGTTGAAGTAGGTAAGGTACAAGAGCAGAAGGGGAAACTCTGAGGATTGAAAGATGTTCCTCAAGTGCTGCCTTTTGACTGAATTCGAATTTTTTTTGATTGTTTTCACTTACATACATTTTAATATTTAACTGAAATTTATTGAATGCTGTCTTCCAATATGAAAAGATTTGCCATCTTCGATCTCAAGAGTTCGAATTCCACAATGAATATTTTCATCCTTTGATTTTTCAACCAATGTAACGATTTGAGTGATATTTTTATATTGGAACTATCCGTTTTTTTCTTGTAGAAACTTCAGATACAAAACGTCCGAGTATTTTTTGTTTGTCTTTCTTATAAATATGCCCCATCTAAGAAAAATATAAAAAATTCAAACGTATGACTCAACTGATAAGTAATTACAGAAAGTAGATATGGGGTAAGGTATGATACGTTCCAGAATTTGGACTACTCTACATAAAAAATACAGTAGTTATTGAAAATTAACCCGACTTTATAAATAAAAACACAGCTAAATATATTACCGTTGGCATAATAGTGGCAGAAGGCGACAAGTAGAAAATAAACTGTTTGGATTTTAACACGGTATATCGTATGTAAAAACAAATTCAGCCATATTCTGTGTAGTAATTGCAAAAATCAATATGAATTAAGTCAATTTCATTTACAGTTTTTTTTTTCCATGTCCATTCCCAATGATCTCCTAATGGAGGTATCTCAACAGATTTTTTTCTATGAGAAATGTTTGTTACTCAGTTGCTCAACCTCTCTTTATCGAAAAGAGTAGGGATAGAAAGATAAGGCTAGTGCTGGACTAGTAGTTAACTAATCGCTCTCGCTGCGCCCCGTGAGGATGAGATGGGTGGGTGAGGATCATAATTATAAGGGGAAAATACTAAAATTAATATTACTACAAAAAAGAATTACCAATAATGAAATCGAATTCGTCAATGATTAACGTATCTCATAAAGTGGTTAATTAAATAAATAATTCTTAAATTATTTTAATAGAGATAGTTAATTTAAGATAATTTAAGACATCGACTGAGGGTGCTTGATGGAATTTCATTACCAAATTTGGATCATTGAGATTTTTTACACTTCCATGTATTTTGTCAGGCATTCGAGCACACGAATGGACTCGAACTGACAGACAGTAAACAGTGTCTAACGTTTATATAGAAGATACAAATACGACAAATATTATTTACGAGGTAAAATATCATACTTCTGGGAGCCACACTGATACCTGAGTTAACATTTCGAGAATCGCCTTAATCCTTATTTTGTAAACAACACATTAACAGAGTGGCGAATTGAACTGAACGAGCAGCTGAACCTTCCTAATTCTCCGTTATTGTATCCTATAGGTGTTGAAACACCCAACAGATGTCACTAAATGTGGAATGATTGTATATATTTACCCTTTCGTTGAATTGCATCCCGTTGAAACCCACAATGCTATTATAATTGTAAAATCACTGGTAATTCTAAAAGTAGTTGGAAAGCGGCGTGTGTTTTTATTTATGGTTTCCGGATATCTGTTACAGTTTTTTTGTCCATATAGCATAATACTGCCTGCATGAACTTTTTGAATGACACCTTTCGGTATTGTACTTTGTTTTAACGTGTTTTAATGTGTGTGTTTTACCAGTGGTTTTTAATGATTCAATATACAATACATACCACACATAGCAAAAATACTGTGTTTACAAGTATCACAACATTTTGGTGATGTGGCAAATGTGTATGTCGCGTGTAATAAATTTAATACGAATATTTTTTAATGCTAGTATTTCCAATTTTGAAAGCGTGCAACATTAACACATAATAAGCAATAATGCTCCTAATTGATACAAATCTATCGTACAATCTACGATTCGTGTTTAAATGGGAATTAAAAACCATATAATTTATACATTTTTCAGACACAATTTTTTTATATTTCACCACTTCCGCGGCTTCACAAACTTTTTACAGACTGCGACCCCTTTCTGAACTCCCTTTGACAGACGTTATTTTGACACCTAATTGGTGTGTAATAATGGATGTGTAATGAAATATATTGTCGGGTACGCGGTGCAGTGGTCAACGACGTTGAATTCGGTTACGGATGTCTCAGGCTCAAATCCCGGTACAGGCAATTTCATAAATTAATTTTATTATCGATTTATGAATGCCTTGAGCTCTCGCTCACCCATTTGATCCTAAAAACGGGGCGTAGCGAGATCGATTAGCAAACCACTACTCCTAATTTAGATATATTCTTTTATCATATCTCTCTTAAAAAACAGGTGGAGCGACTGAGTAACAAACAGTTCTCGAGCAAAAATGGTAAAAAATGAAATATTCGGTTGCATTAATCTACGTTTTCCTTATGGATAAAGAAAATACGGTTTCCAAAATTACAACAGGCGTTCTGGTTGATGTAAGCTATATTTAATTTGTACAAAAAAATTGCAGGTCACTGTTTAAGCACCCTGCTGATGCTTTATCTTCATCACTGCACAGACAGAAGGTTATTGGAATAGTATTATACAGAATTAATCAACTTTTGTCAAAATTTTGGTAGCCTTGATTTTTATCGTAATAATCAACTACACGAATTTTTGTAAAAAAGGTATTTAACAATTTTTCGCATTAACGTTACGTGTCACCGTCTCTTATTTGAACTTTTAATCATTTTCAGGCCCAAGGAACCTTCTCCACGACCCACAGTTTTGCTATTCTCTAATTTATTTTTAATTTTTTGTTTATGCAACCAATATATGTTCATTATTGTGTGCGATACATAAAACATAAAGTATTTCAATACTTGAAACTAATATATAAATACTTCAAAATAACGGTTTTCTCTTCCAGTCAAATTTAAATCCATGTTAAAAATAGCTTAAACAAATGAATGCCTTCGCATTAACTTCAATTTTACCTTTTTGCTTTGAATTATTATTTATTAATTAGTTTTTTTTCTCAGTTAAATTGAACAACAATCTACATGTAGACGCTTTATTATTATCACATATCACATGTAGGTATGAAATTTTCTCATGACGTAAGCGTTCCCGGTGTCAACATTGCACACACAGTTCCGACTTACCAGCTACTTTAGACATTCAGTATTTCAATTTCAATACCGTCATCCATGACGGGTACAGTTATACTAGTATTTAAATTTGAGTTATTGAGATTTCGTACACTTCCATATATTTGTCACTAACGACCCGGGTTTCGTCAGGCAAAAGTGTACAAAATCTCAATAACTCAAATTCGATATTGAAATTCCATCAAGCACCCTCAGTCGATGTCTTAAATTATAGTATATAAATGTTTTCCACGTTAAAGTTTTCTCTCTCTAATAATAACAAAGTTAATAAAATAATATATATTTTTCAAAATTTTATTACGGTATTGAGATTTCTTCTCACTTTCACAATAATCTCAATAAATGATTTACAAAATCTAAACGATAGAGATGCAAGCAGGTTGTGTGTAAGCGAACTGTAAAATTACATGTCTGCAAACAGTTTCTTCTACCACATAAAACATAGTACGTTTGCGCACACCTGATACAGTGATAAATTTATGGTTTCCCTACGAGTTATTAATGCATCTTCCGACTCTTTCTATAAGCTGTAAAAAGCTAGGAGTAAATCTCGGCGAGAGGGACGTGTGCAGTCTATTTTTCTCGCTACGCTCTGCATCAAACGGGAAATTCCACGTCAGCCACATGCTCGCGTCGGAAAAACAAAGAAGTATATATGTGATTACGCTCTTCTGCGTATTACACAATCGGCGTTTGGTGCTTGAGTTGGCTAGAACGGAGGTAAATGTCGTGGAAAACTTGATAATGCAACTTCCATCTGCCGCCATTTTCGTATCACATTGTAGTAATATGACGCTTATGCGCTAATATTTTCACGAAAGATGTGCTTATTCATAGCTCGCTTAGTGCCATATAATCTGTATTACGTCCAACGTCATGCACAGCTTTTTATTATACAATATTTTATGAAAAACACATTATTTTACAATTAATACACCATATTTTTATAGTTTAGACTCACAATTACTTAAGAACGGAGTAGAGCAAAGCATAAAAGTTTGAACATAAGAAGTTATTAATGAGAATAATTATTTTATAAAATTCCCATGAATATAATTGAAAACCTTAACCTAAAAACAGCAAATAATGTCATAAAATTAATTTTGTTAATGAGAGGGCATGGTGAAAGAAGTATAGGTGAGCTGGATTGTTGACGTCACTTTGACGAACCAAATTTTCATTGTCACCAAAACACTAACACTGGATTGCAATTCAATTAGCACACAATGATGTTAACAAATGCAAAAATGGTGACTCACATTTTTATTTAGCTCACCTACACTTTTTACAACATGAGGAGAGGGTAAAAACATAATATCTTGGTTGTAAAAGACATTTTCTGTTTCCATACAAAATTACATGAACTATTGTATGATTTCAGAAAAGTTGCATATTTTTGAGAGAGTTAAGATTTTTTTTTAATATTTCTTTTCACAGTTGCACAAATTCATAAACGGGGAATGGAGAAATGCAATAAAATGAAAAATGGTCGACATTTATTGTATTTAGGCCAAGGTCTTCAATTGTATTCCGTGGAGTGTTGTAAACGTTTTGGTGTATTTTTTTAATGATATAAGTAACAATAATTCAATATATCGTTTGAGGATGCTCGATGAAACTTCATATCAATTTTCCCGTGAGTTTTGTCACTAACGACCCGGATTCCACCTTTTTGCATCGTCATTTCAAGTTCATCGTGTGTTTGAAAGTTTCAAACATTCTATATTATTTTATAAATAATACAATAGCTTTCGATAAATAATTTATAGATAACATGTTCTTTTTTTATATAACACAATTCGTTTGTACTATTTCCACATTATTACCAATATCAACTCACGAGAATTATCAACTGTTTCTCCACTTATGATGGCTGTTTATTGTTAATTATAATTACATATTTAATATTTCATTGTTTTTAAATGGTTCACTAATTTCTTCTTAAAATTTTTCTAATCGGCTATTTGCTTAATGCATCAGTAATGTCATTAAAATTTTTTGCTCAGTTAACGGACCTTTAATGTAGCTTTATTTGTGATTTCAGATTAGTATTTATTGCGTCGCAAACATTTCAACTGTCGACTATTTCATTTGGTTTATGTATAATTTGTTTGATAATCAGTAATTTCTTGTCTTATTTCATAAACCAATTGTTTTATAGACCTTAATTTTTAACACTTAATTTTAGATAAATAGGCCTGTTATGTTTTTATTTTTATTAGTTGATAATGCTCGTGATGAGCGAAACCGGCCCTGTTAAAAGTGGTTACCATGTTCATAGAACAATAAAAATATTCAAATATATGTTACAGACACACTCTCTCGTTATGGAAATTTTACATGAGCAATTATTCTTGAAACGAATTTTCAAGGTTGGCAATAAAAGATCATATATATATATTATATTGTAAGTATTTTGTAGTAAAAATGAAAACGAAAATTTCATTTCAGAAATGACGCAGCTCAATTATTTATTTACACCTAAGTGTATCTAATATAAATATTTTTTCGAAAATTGGAACTATTTTTAAATGTAATATAAAATAAAGCAGCGCTTACAAAAACTTTTTTTTATTATAGCGCAGGATAAATTGTGAGTACGTTCCGTTTTAAAACAGAACGACGGTAGTTTATCTATTGGATACAACGTCTGAAGCTAGATTTTTACGAAATTTCGTAGCCATCTATTTTCAGCGATGTTGTGAATATTATATGAGAAAAGACTGTTTCCTTATAGGGTGTTCAATAACTAAATGAAATGTAAAACTATGACAATAATTTGAATTTAACATTATTATTGAATCTTTTAAATCGTCAATATAATTAAAGAGATTATATAGCAATATGTTATACAAAGCTTAGGCGATCTTACGAATATACTATGACTGGTAAAACTGACTAGACTAGTGGATAGAAAAAAAATGTTTTAATTTGGTCGCCAACTTTCGACTGAAGATACGATCAATTGAAACATACGTAATAAGTGGTTTGTCAACATTGTTCACTTACAGGACTGCCAGGCGTCCCTATTTGAGCGGGATTGTCCCGAGTTCCACAGACAAAATCCCGACTTAACAAAACTTGTATATGTGAAAGAAATGTACGTATATATAAAAATAGGCTCGTTTATTTTTGTAGACGGGCGTTTTTTTTTGTCGTTCGAAATAATGAATGTCCCGATCTGTGATTTAAAAAAAAAACCTGGCGACTCTGTTCAGTTATTATATTAATAGTTAAAATGTGTGTGATATAACTCATGTATTTAGCATTTATAACTGATAATTAAAACTGAAAACTATAGTTAATTTCACTTTTTGTCACTTTCCTATGATGTGCCTTAAGCAATATCCTTTCCACCAATGTGGAGCATAAATATGGACTCTTAATGGAGCATCTAAAGGCAAGCAACTTGTACGTGTACTGTTATAATTCTATCGCTCAACCTCTCTTATTCGGAGACACTAAAAGAATGTAAGATTAGGCTAGGAAATGACTTGTAGTTAGCTTATCGTTCCCGCTACACCTCATTTTTTAAGAATCAGATACAGTCAGAAAAGTTGAGAGAATCACTTGAACTCTTACCCTCACATATACATACGTACTTAGTATTATTAATTAAAAAAATATATTTAGTGTGATCTTAAAGTATTCGACTCAAACATAGTAGAATATGTCAGTTTTAAGTTTAAAAATTCAGAATATTTTTGAAGCAGTATAGATAAAAAATTTAATTAAAAATATATCGAATAAAACGGTGAAGTTTATTACTTTTAAAGCGTATTTTAAATTTACATCATTAGTCTCGAATTTTTTGAATCTTACAAGTATATTTAAATAAAATGCGAATAAACGAGTTAATGGTTAACGAAATAATATTAATTATAAGTATTTTATGGCCTTTCTGTTAACCACCCTATAGTACACTGTTTCACTAGCGCGTATACAAAGTCTGAAACCAGTCTGAGTAGGCAGTAACAGAATTGCGCACATTTCTCAGGAAATAAGATTTATAAAGTGATGGTAAACATACAAACATGTCTAAGGCACTTTAAAACACTTTGAAAAGATTTTTTCATTATGCGTATAAGGGAACATTATAAAATTAAGGACTACAAATAAATAAATTTATATTAAAAAGCAAAGTATTTACATCCACAAGTTTCGTAACATAGTTGATAGTTATTTCGGTATCTCAGCATCGTCAAATCTGTTTTATCTTACATAATTCTCGTGGACTTAAATACTTTGCTGTTTTTAGGTAATTGTTCTAGCAATTCGCTCTAAAAATGAGTCTATTTTTGTGTATTAAAAAAAACGTCAGATATACCCAATTTTACTTCATGTAGCAATAAGTTTTAGAGGGCTCCAGTTTCAAAAAACTCCCTGACCCTGCGATTTTTTTATCATTATTAAATAAAAAAACGTGATCTAAATATGATCTAAATATATAATCTATATATGGTTGTTTCCATTGCAAAATTGTGTATCTGCAAAATCAAAATTTCAAAAAAAAAGAATAAAAAACACATAATTAATATAGTTATTTATATTTAATATTAATTACGTGTTTTTTATTATTGTTTTTATTCGATAAAATTGTTTTTTAAACGATTTTTAGGCTCTCCGATATATATATATATCGAGAGATCCCTTAGTCGCTATTTTTTAGTTTCAAAAAGACAACTATTTTATTAGACTTAAAATTATTTAACCAAGTACATTTTATTTATAGCTTCAAACCATTACACATGAAAATCACAAAGATAATTCTATCGAATCAATAAAAATAATTTCTTAAAACTTTTCTTACATATTCCAATAATTTTCAATTTAACCCATTTCACGCCCAAGTTTTGTTAAGTCCAGACGTGGAAATACATTGAATGTTAATTGGTTTTTAGAGAGTGAAAACGGGAAAGGGAAATGGGTTAAGTGAAACTTAATTCAAGAACAATCTTCAATAGGAATGCTATAAATGTGTTTTGGGCTAAAATACGGTCGGACGCGTTTTACAGTCATATCATTACTTTGCTTTTAATGAAAAGGGGAATCCCTTTTCGTAATCTTTTTACAAATATATTACTCATTGTGTATGCTTAGTATTTCATTAAAACAGTTATTCCTTGTACCCATTTCTCAACACCAACTACTTACAAAAAGCGTTTGGTGTTTTGAAAATGGTATGAAAAATTCTTTAGCAATTTAACGACGTGCATCGTAATTTTTTAACTGTGCCATTCTTATAGCTGATTAGTAGCCCTCTTACAGCTAAGTGTTTGACGACACTTTACTTCATTGCTTTTTAACCGATTGGTGAATTTTTATCCGAAGGGCATGATATCGGAGGTATTTTATTCTGTCCTCAGTGTCTTCACACATCTTTTTAATCCAAAACGTAGGAAGAGTCAATATTTACTAATCTTTTTTCCTCTCACCTTTCAATCCTAACTTCTTGCTCAGCAGGCTGAATTTTACCTACACAGTTTTCTAATCATACTTTCTCTTTAAATGCTCAAAAAAATATTTCAACTAGAACCAGTTTCAAGCTACTCGACACTAAAATTTGATAAGCTCGAAACGTATCAGGGGTGCTGATGATGATGATGATGATGATAGTTCAGAGAATTTCTGCTTTCAAGATGATTCAGACAGTCAAAACACGGCAGTTCGGTGCAAGCTATCTTTATTGCAGTCAGTTAGTAACAGTTGATGATTTAACATTGTCAGATGTTGGGATTAATTCAGGTATGAATGTAGTTCCTAGACCTGGTGATTATATTTTGTCGTTTTTGTATTATATATAAACTATTTACTGTCGTCAGTTTGAGTTCATTTGTATGCTCGAGCGCCTTAAGATGCCGCAATGTGAAGCCCGGGTCGTTAGTGACGAAATACATGGAAATGTATAATATTTCAACAACTCAAATTTAAATTAGTTACAAAAATGATAACAAATTAAACGATTCACACTTTAACGAAATACTGTATAGTTTAAACAGCAAGAGGATAGTGTCAAGACAAACAGTTACCTTGCAGTCAGTGAAAGGGGTTTCGCTTAGCGCGATGAGAAAAACGAATTGACCGAAAAACTGAAAAAAGCACCCTTTTTAATCCGTCCAACGGCGCGATAGGACAGGTATGAGCGTTTGGCCTGTGGCGGTAGAATGATTTTAAAAGACTTTTTTTATTATTGAATTTAAATGCATGAATCTAAAAAATGAATCTATGCTTCCTTGTCAATGTCTATCTTTCTTGCTAATTGCCTTGGTGAGAGGTGATTCAAGAAAGGCTCTGAGCCCAATTTACAACTGTGCCATACTAAACAGGATTGGGTCGTGTCAAATGTTACTACTTTGTATAAAAGCTCCTGAATGATAATAAGCTAATGTAATACGATGATAATGACGATTTTATTGTAAAACCGGTCAGGTATCATTCCATACAAGCAGTTTAAATTATCAGCGCACTGATTGATACCTCTTATTGACCACCCACTACGGCACTAGAGCTTAACTCCTAGAATATGTTTGTTGCAACCAAGTTGGTACGTTCGACGGAGCTGACGGATCCAACTGACAGTCGTATCGTCTTGAGCTATTTTTCCCATACATAGTCTATATTAATCCGGATATTCCCTATGGATGTGATCGGAATACTGAATCTTGTAATATAATTTATCGCATCCCCAATAAATACAGTTGTATGAATGAATTTTCTATTTTTATATCTCTTTTTAAGTCTGGATACATAAACTATGTTTGTTTCAATGGAGACACACGATGTCTTTAAAACTGTATTTTTATCTGTTTCTTTAGTATAAATAAAAACGAACATATTTTTTAAAATGGTTAAAACTTTCCTGACGAAATGAATGAAATGCTTTTTCTTTGACCATAGTTGATTTACGCATAACTCAAAAATGAAAATTTTATACTTACGACACGGTTTTACTGATGGTGAGATATATTATATGAAACACAGATACGCTAACTGTCGTCAAAATCTATCTTTAACTAAAAGTACATTGATAAAACTCCAGATGTAAATAAATCATTGAATCAGCCAGCCATTCAATTACATCCTTTAGTGTTGTAGGGTAAGATTTCAGGATAACGGAGGTCCTTACTCCTTGACTCACTGAATCCTGTTTACGTTTCTGGTTTGGGACGTATGTATGTTTGAAATTCAGTAAAAGTTTTCGTTTGAGAATGTTACTTTACGACTTTATTCGCGAAGTATTTGCCATTAAATACAAAGTTTCGAAACACGAAGTCGACTTAGGCACTTCTGCTAGTTTGGCTGTTAGCGCCGAACACCCTGGCATGCACGACCCGAAGTTAAAATATAATTTTACAAACACACACGTCTCCACTGCTGTGTTGCTCGAAGATTTTGCATCTTAGGGAAGTTTGGACGGCATTAAAGAACGACGTGTTTTGTCGACTGATTAATTTTACGAACGCGAGTAGAACAAATAATCTTCGAAGTTTTGATAATTGAGCTACCATCATAAACAGCGAAACTCATATTCCCTCATTGGATGAAACAACAATGCATTTCGTTTTATAAACTTACTCCTTGGAGCGATGATACTGAATTTTGGTAGCCAAATAAAAAATAAACCTAAATAATATCTAAATAAAGAAGTGAGCATTCAAGTTGTTCATCAGTATTGGAAGAAAATTCTCCTTTTTTATAAACTTACTCCTTGGAGCGATGATACTGAATTTTGGTAGCCAAATAAAAAATAAACCTAAATAATATCTAAATAAAGAAGTGAGCATTCAAGTTGTTCATCAGTATTGGAAGAAAATTCTCCTTTTGGATGAATACAAAATTTTCATTCACTCACAAAATTAGAATTAGAGTTTGTAGAATTATTTTCATTGTTTTCATTTTTATGGTTCACCATTGCATTTATTTGTGGTACTGTTCTCCATAGAAATGTACTAATGTCTTATTATGAGACTTAATCAAAATATATAGATTTATTGTTATAATTGATATATAAGGTAGGCAAAATTGTCATTTAAATCGGGTAACTTTAGCCCTCGATACAAATAATCACTGTAATTACTATAAATTCAGTTATTTTATAGTCTTAACAACTTTTATTTGTGCTTTCATATATTCTGTACATAATTGAGATGTGAAAAAATATACAGCATTTGGCTTACAAATTAGTAACACAAATTGAAAATATGGCTAATCCAATTTATTTCAAGAAAAGTTTTTAATTTGTGTTTTATCATACCAAGCTGACAGCTTACAAATGCAACAATAAAACAAATTATTTTGCACATTAATTCATATTTTTACCACCAGAGGCTACTCAATACCTTTTCTTAACTAAAAAATATTCATATGGCATTAGTATTATCATGGTGTCTACAGCACCTTTTTCCATGCAATGGACCAATCTTGGACCGATGGGAAAACTTACCCAAATTAATGGTAGTATACCTAATTAAAAGATTCAATCCCCGTACGGATATTATCAATACATTGATGTTTCAATCTATATATATATATATATAAATGAAGATTTGTTTGTTTGTTTGTCCTCTAAGCATTCCTTTACCATTCATCCAATTTCGATTAAACTTTGGTGAGTTGTTGTGCTCATACCCTTGAAGGTTTCTGAAGAAAAAAATCTAAAATCTAAAAAACAGAATCAAAATACGTACAAATAGCGACATCTCTGAACCAGACGAAGAAACAAAATATATTGTTTATCCAAATTAGGTCAAAAGCACTTCAATAAACAGAATTAAAACACAAACCCTTTCTTTCTTTTACTAGTCGCTTTATAAATTTGCTACCAAATTTATGTGTCCCACATTCCTCCTCATCCGATCTTAAAAAGGAGCTATTACAAAAGCGATAAGCTAACAACTTTTCCTTTTCTTGCATCATCATTTTATCATTACTCTCTCCGAGGAGAGATTGTTCTTGCAAAACAATGTCTATCGAAATTTTCCATTTAGAGCCTATATGATAATAATAACTTATGTCGGATCCGTAGTGCAGAGATCAACGTCGTTGGCTTCGGTTGCAGATGTCTCGGGTTCAACTTCCGTTTTGGATATATTCAAAAATTGATTTTTCAATTGATTTATGGATTTTTGTTCGTTGGCATAAATGCTTATTATATCTGTAATTCCCTCCCACCCATTCGATCCTAAATAAGGGGCATAGCGGGAGCGATTGGCTAACCACTGGTTATGCCCTACCCCTATTGTTCTAAAAACTGAGTGGCAAGCTGATCTTATAAAAAAACTTTTGTTGATATACCTCAACTAGTATCTATGCTCAACATTGTGAGAATATATGGTTAAAAAAATGATACTTATAACGTGGCTGAAAAAAAGGTTCCATAAACTTTTTCATTTTCAGTCAATTTATGATCAGCCTGTAGTGTGATGAATTAATATGTTAGATTTTTTAAAATATAAGCCAGAAATACAATGTAACAAAAGCAACATGTTGTACCTTTTAAAACGGTTGTGTTATATTATTAATATTTCCGGCGTAAAATGCACGCAATTGTAAACGAATTATTTCGCATGAACTCTATAACAGCGTTATACGTATATGTCCGTCCGCCTCATAAATCATAGGACTGAAGGAAAATTGAAAATGAAAAAAAAAAATAGGGAAAATTTCCGATGCAAACTAATTTCCGGTCGGTAGGTCGGCATCGCACCGCACACCGGAAGCAGGCTGCGAGTCCAACGACCGTTCAAAATCGGGAAATTCCCTTTTGAATTTCCAAACAGAGTGTGCGTTTAGTCTATGCATAGTGTATAAACAAAATACGGTTTGTGATTTCTTGATAAAATATTATAAAACGATAAAGTTATCGATGCAAAATTCTTATTCGACTTTAATGGCCAATAACAATAAACACTTAATAACGATTGCACAGGCTGGGCTTATGCTAGGTAAGTTTAACGTTTTTTTATTTGTTATGTTTGATTAAAAAAAACTGTTAAGCTCAGTCAGCAAGAGCATTCTTATTGTTTATATCAATACTATAATTTTAATATGAATATTTCTCTATGCATCTTTGTACTTTTAAAGATACATGTGTAATTGCTTTTATTCACTTATTATTATAATTATTAAATTAAGTGATCATTAATTTGTTGATCGTAAAGTTGCCTTCACTGTCAATTATCATTTTATTAAGTTTGACAATTTTGTCTACGGTGCTCACGGGCGCGACTCCCAATACGGAGAATTTCTAAAATATCTTTTTAAATCGATTTATAGACTTCATTTCAAAGGCATGGTTGTTTGTAACGTCTTAAATTCCCTCCCATTCATTCGATTCTAAAAACTTAATTAACTACTAGTACAGTCCTAGGCCTATCCTTCCCTCCCTACTGTTTTTGAAAAGAGAGGTAGAGCAACTGAGTAATGAGCAGTTCTCGTTGAAAAATTTATGTTGAGATATCTCCATTAGGAGGCCGTATTCTTCACATTTGGGAGCGAACTCAATTTTATTGTTTATGTAGTTTGAAAGTACTCACTTGTTAACAAAACCGGAGCTGTTTTAATATTACCATAGTGTTTCATTACCTCGCTCAATATGTTGCGTATTATGTCAACACAACTAAATTCATTTAACCCACATAGATTATTTACGGCCCCATAGCCTAGCGACAATGCTCAATGGTTCGATTTCCGAATCGATACTCTATACATTGTGTTGTCAATATATTAAGGAGTGTCATTATAACAAAGTGTAGAGAGCAATTGGCTGACTGATGGTCTTTTCCTAACTACACCCTTTTATAGATACATGTTCCATTTTAAGAAATTAAGTCACGCGACTGACTTATTTAAAAGTTCTCGTTAAACGATGAATGTTTAAATTTTAAATATTCCATTCAGAGAACATATAATGCTCAATACACGCTGAGATATGTTTTAAACACATTGTACAAAAAAAAAATACACACATTCTAGCAGCTGTAGTGAGTGCTTTGCGAATAATAGTAATTTTATTTTAATATCCCGTTTCCGGAGTGAAAAAACAATTGGTGGAATCAATATGCACTCCGGATAGCTGTAATGCCCTTTTGTTTCATTATTTAGCACTGGAATAGTTTCCTGTAATCACAGTGAAATGGAGAATGAAATTACACCGGATGTAATAAAGTTTAATGATACAATGACAATACTGATATAAGATAGAAAGTTTTTGATTTGAATTAATTCATCTAGACCAGTGTCTGTCAACCTTTTTTACCTCACGATACACTGGAGAAGGAGGATTTGTTCTACGCTATACCAAATAAAAATGTCTTAAAAATGTAATAAACGTACATATGAATAAAGAAAATCTTAGTGTAAGATACTATATACAGTGTTTTTTTATAAACATATCGACTGTGGAAAGTAAAAAGTACCTAACCCAAACCAAAAAAATTGTGTATAACTCACACAAAAGTTCAAATACACTTTATTTAAATATAACATATCGACTGTAGAAAGGCAAAATGCAAAATCCTTCCGTCTTTTAAAACTATTTTTTTTTCGATAATCACACTGTATACAATTTATACACGTTTCGTTGGGGCTATGCACAATATTTTTCTTTCCACATTCGATACATAGTGCAAGTATACATAGGTGGTAAATTTTTATCAGTGAAAATGATGCAATTGATTTTCAGAAAGAATTATGTCAAACGCCTGTCTTAATTTGATAAAACATACATAATTCTCATCTACCATCAACCGCTCGCGTTTTTTTGATTTCATTTATAAAAACTTTCCTAAAAAACCAAAGCGTCTTAACTGTGTTTTTTAACTTGTCTTATCCAGAGTTGTCATTTATCGCAATACACCTGAGACTTCTTGAGGGATATTGGTTTGCCACGGTACACAGTTTGGCAGACATTGATCTAGACGATTGAAAGAAAATTCCTGATCTAATTCAGAAATATCAAGGTACAAAACGAATGTAAGATTATCTAGAAGTCGCTTTAGTGGTATTATTTACGGGTCCTGATCATTTTAAATAATTGGAAGTAGTACAAACAAATTGTATTTTATTTGTAAAATTAAATATACATGTTTCAAAAACAAGTCTTCTTGAAATAAATACTATTCAATAATACAGATTAACGTAATTTATGTCTACAAAAATTAAAAATACTTATTTTTGTATCTGCGCCTTCATTTAATTAAATCTCACTTCATCCCAAATTTTCCCAGAAACTGTCTTGACCTAACTTGAGGTTGGATAGTCTTAATGACATATAGAACACTCCCCTTCGCTCAACCCCTAAGTTAATGTCTGACCGAAAGATCTTTTCATCAAGAATTGTCTGAGTCCCATTTAGGGTTGAATTGTACACATACCATTTAAGGATTATAACAGAGAGTTAGTACTCACACGACTATACTTACATCGTACATATATATTATATTTATATCGTATAATTGTTTTTCCCATCAACCTATATCAAGTCAAATTACAAACGTGATATGATAATCAGAACCTTCAAGATGTGCTGTAATTTAATTTAAGATTAAGCACGTCTGTGGCCAAGTGGTCAACATCGTTGGCTTCCGATTCAATGCTAACGAATTCGAATCCCAGTACGGACATTTTCATAAATTCATTTTTAAAATCATATTTGGATTATTGAGATTTTGTACACTACCATGTATTTTGTCACTAACGACCCGGGTTTCGACTTTCGGCATCTTCAGGCATTCGAGCGCACGAATGGACTCGAACTGACTGCGCTCGAATGCCTGAAGATGCCGGAAGGCGAAACCCGGGTCGTTAGTGTCAAAATACATGGAAGTGTACAAAATCTCAATAATCCAAATTTGATATTGAAATTCCATCAAGCACCCTCAGTCGATGTCTTAAATCATTTTTTTAAATGATTTTTGTTTGAAATCAATGTCTAATATTCCCTCAGAAGTAACTCAGTACCAAGGCGTTCTCGTAGAAAAAAATTATTTGTGATAAACTCCATTAGAAGATCATATGCTCCACACTGAGGTAGTTATGAAAAAATATTAATTAAAAAGTTGAATTTATAGTTTTATTAAAACATTCAAAAAAACAATGTCCTCTTCGTTAGTAGAGCAAAATGACTGCTGATGGAGCATCTTAGTGGGAATTATTTTTTCGAGAACTGGTTGTTACCCATTCGCTCAAATTTATTTTTCGGAAATAATAAAGATAGTTTTCCGATACTGGAATAGGACTAGTAGTTAACTAATAGCTCCAACCCATCTTAGGATAAGTTCAGTAGGATATTTAAACATCATTTACATCCATTTATTTACATAAAAATGCATGAATCGATTCAAAAATAAATTTATTACATTTTTCATAGCATTAGAGCTCATGGACACCGCAACTGTTTGGGATGAACGCCCAATAGCGTCGACTATACGACTGTCAAAAAACATATTTAATATTGCCAATTGATTATTAGGTTTACATATCGACGGATGCGTCAATTGCATACATGTTTATTCCCCAGTATTTATACCTCAATGGTAACATGCGGCCCACGGGAAACCCGACACGTATTTTTGTGCGGCCCACTATGCGGTCAATAAATTGTTCATTATTAGAGAATCACTCATTTTTTATGTTGAAATTCCTTTTTAATGGTATTAAATAATGTACTTAAAAAAAAGTATTTTACTTGCGACCCGCCATCCATTTAAAATTCTTAATTTAGCCCTTCAGTCAAAAATTTTACCCTGGCCCATGGTCAAACACTCGAATACTCGAAAAGACTCATAAATTGATTATGACTTATTATAAATGTCTCTTAACCACTCTATGAAACTATCGTTGTTCTGGAAGAAGACACTAAATGAAAAATACTAGTTTTGAGTAATTGGAATTATAGAGCTTTTTTATTTAGTTTGTTTATACAAAACTGTGCTTAAGTAACAGTTTAATTTATAAAAAATAAGTGCGTTCTTCCATATAGTAAAATTCAAAATAATGAAAATTTTGGTATAACTAACATTATATGTAATTTTTTCGATTTAGTGTTTTCTTCCAGAACAACGACAAAATCCTGAAAACGGCTCTTAGTAAGATCGATTAACTAACTAATGGTAGTTTCTTTAAAACCTCATTCTTTTCATTTTTTTCTGAAAACAACTCATGAAATTGGTATCAAATATCAAATTACATTCTTACTTCATTCAATTAATTTATAATCTTGAGTTTTGAATCGAATATTCATATCGAAATTTAAATTTTAGTCTTTCATCTGTTTTTTTTCTATCTATTCCACCTTACATAATAGATGTAATATCCTTACCATTTTACCTGCAAATACTCGCCGATTCCACCCAAATTGTCAAAATGTGATCACTGACTCACGCCATACAGTCAATAAACGCTGGACAGGGGTTGGGAGGTGTATGGAAGGGCAGCTTAGGCGCCTTGTAATCCCATGGGGAAGTATGATGGAAGTTGTGGAAGACTTCCCCCAGAACGACGACGCTGCGAGGTGGTGGCGCTATGTTTTTGCCAGGACCAGTCGCTCTATTCTAGTACAGGTTACAAATTGACGCTTGAGACTATCAACTAAAGAGAGAAAAAAAGACTGATGCTTATTTTGCAATGATGCAGTTTAATTGCTGCAGTTGACGTTACCTTATAACATTTGTGTTTGTGTCAATCATTTTGCTACAACTTTTTATATAGCTTTCGGATACATAAACATTTTTGAACTGACGTGTTATTTCATGTGGCCTTAGAAATGAATGTTGATTTCTTAAACAAAAAAATCATATATTTTGATTGCTTTGAATCAGTTGTTCTCAACACTATTATATCTCTCGCCCCGTTTACTACAGTAAAAATTTTCTACCCAAGAAACCAAAAACGAAACTTCAGAATTACACTATTTTTTAACATGTATTTAGTAAAATGGATTTAATAAAATAAAGATGAATTTTAATAAACTGATTTTAATGCAGAAAAACGCAACGAAATGGACGTACCCTTTTGATATTAATTGACAGTCAAGAAATCATTGAAACATGCAGTAATGCAATCGTCCACACATCACTGCGCCTCAATTTAAAAAAAAATCATGGGTTTTTAACATCCACAAGTTTACGCTCCCTTCAAGAAACACTTCTTTAAGACAACGGTGGGTAAATATGTTATTCTTGTCAGATCAAGTGCTAAAAACACGTTATATAACAATATGATTGCAATAATATTTGTCACATTAATTTCAATGATTATATGTTTAATTGAAAAAAAAACTAGCGATGCCTCACACAAAAATTAAGACGTATAATATAAACGTGATTCCCTCCTATGACTGAAAGCTTTCAACATTTTTTTATGAAATTTATCCACAACACATTATTACGTATTAATTTTAAATTATGTCTGATCTTTTATTAATACGTATTAATTATGTCTGAGCTTAAAAGTTTTAATTCGGCCATGTTTATTAAATATCAATCATGAATCCTAAATTACTTTCAGACGCTTCATTTGAATTAATTAAAAGATCTCATTTCAATATTTGAAAACATGTTTATAAACAAAATCTTAGGTATAAACGAATGTTCAAAAATACTTTGTAATCTGAGCACATTTTATATTGTTTACTGTTTATCCTTATAAATCAACTATAATTATAGAATAATGGGAAATACATATTCTAAAAAAGTATTCTAGCAACGGCACCGATTCCAACTAATGTTCACATCAAGGGTATACTGACAGAAGACATTAAGTCATAAATACAAGTTCTGATATAATCGCATTTAAAGCATTTTTTTTACTCGCCCTCCCAAGGAAAGTTGCTTGTTTTTTAAGAAGATTTTTTATACATTATAAAGAATAATCTTTTTAGTATACAAATCATAACATTTGGTATCGATGAGTTGTATTTATATCATGCTTTTTGCCAGAATAAAAAAATAACCATCTGACTTAATAATGTTTTATTCAAAGCTAATATATCCTTTAACTTAATACATTCTACGAGTACACATAACGTTAAATTGCCTACATTTTGACTTAAATTTTATTGAGAGAATATAAGTCCAATTTGTCAAAAATGGACATATCGACATACAGATTTGATATTATTACCCTGCCATTACTTGAACGCTCACCTTCTGAATGCCAAGCGAAGATCTTACTACTGAGCTTCAGAGGCTGCCTATACTATAACGATGATACACTAACACTGCTTTCACTACATTTATATAAAAATATAGATACAATAATTGATATAGTGTTCCAAGCCACTAAATAGTTTATGACGTAAAGAGAGTGATAAGCAGACTTCCTATCCTAATCCTTCAATCTTCGTACTATCCCAATAGAAAGATTCAATAACCAAGTAACAAGTATGTAAGTTATCGTAAAATAACTTACATGGTTTCGATAAATATTATCAATTTAACAAATAGTCTTTATCATTCTAAGGGTTCATTTTTATTTATAGCAAGCTTCTACAAAATAATGAGGCTCCATAATGGGTTACTTAAGTAGAGGATGTAGTTCCATTTTTCTCCTGTAATGCTAAAGCAGAAAATCAATCGATGCTACGAAGGGTGGATTATCCATTGTGGTTGCATTAGCGCCAATACCTCGCTAGAAAAGTTTTTAATTAATTGCGTTTTGTATCGACCAGGTACTCACAATAAAGAAGCTTTCGATGCGAAGTTTTTGCTGTAGTACTCACGTTTAGTTTGGCTTATAAGCGGAAACTGAACGTTCAAAATGAGTGAGCAAGCATTTAATAGTAAATAACAAGATTCTTACTTGTTCTTAACGCTTTTATTTTTAACTTGGGAAGCATATTACAAAGATTTTTTACTGGAATTTCTATAAGTCGAATGTCGTCTGAATAAAAAGTGTTTTTAAGTTTATTTAACTTTTTTATTAGTTACACACATAAAAATTTACATGACTGTTAAAATAGTACAAACAAATGTAGAAAAACTACATTTTCCTCCATTAAAAACACTGTTTACATCAAACCATCGTGTGATAAAAAAAACAGTAGAGAATAAGGTAGTACCTGGGAAGCTTACTCCTTAGATATGCAATGTGTTTATGTGGAATTACATTTAAAACTTCGGTGATTCAATATTATTTAATGCAACATTAAATTTTAAACTAATTAACATAGACTCAAACACACTCTTTACAAACTCATTTGAAGTCAACTCGAGGAGAATTGACATCACAAACAATCATATTCTTATGGAATTCTTTGGTACACATGCCCCGTAGGCAACGAGTCAGTTATATCACATATGTCACAATTAAAATAAAAAGTCTTCTCATGGATCAAATAATAATCGTTTATTGCAAAGTTTTTCAAGATAAAAACATTTTGTAGTTTTGAGCAAACTAGAAAAACACAGTAGAATATAAGTGAAATTGACAGTCGTACTTATCATCGAACACGTAACTCTATATTCACTAAATAAAACTATCAACACAGTTTTCAGTTGCCAACTTGTTTTACTTGACTGAGATGGAGAGAAGTGCATCAATCTTTGATATTATACTGTATACTTTAAAGAATACGAAGCTTTGTAGCGACAATATGTATATATATTGTTTTACCGCTTGTTATATCGTTATGAGTTGTTTTTAAATACTTTTTCGGAACATCCTATCAGGCTACATTAAAGTTCTACAAAAAAGCAATCACTATGATAGCAATTGATACAGAGTGGAATAAGCACTTCTGTATAGCTTCTCAATGTAAAAAAAAAGATGAGATAGCTTGGAGGAGTGCAGCAGATACGTCAGCAGGACCTAAATCTCGCCTGTATCTTTTCTAATCAGATGGATTCCATCGTCTTGAAAAGCTGATCGCTGGTAATTATTACTCGGCGGGGCTACCATAAGATGCCAAAGAAATTGGAAAGGGAATACGAATTCTTGAGGCACTGCATATTAGTCGATTGTACCGAATGAAGATTAGGCGTGACTAAAGAAGAAGAAAGGCAAAACACATCGTAAAAATGCCCTTAACAGCATCTAGCAGGATAAATTGTTTTAAAATATTTAATAGCAAAATTTCTAACGAATTTTGTGGGTTCCCTTATCGTAATGAGGTATCTGTTCCTTGAATTATAAAATGAAATTGAAAATATAAGCACCGATAACAAAACAATAAATTTCTTCTGCTTCATTATTCTCTCCGCAGCCGCTTTAATAGAAGTGGCTTTTTTCAGTCTCCGCAAGTGTTTCCTGCAATTTGGTGCAACGATTTTCAACCCTCTCCACGAAGGGTGCAATTCTACTTCTTTGGGGAGCGTAAAACGCCAATGAAAAAGGTGTATCCTGTTCAAAGGATTCAAATCTCAGTACTTACAAACAGAGTTGTATCAAGGAATATATATCACCTTCAAAAGATAAAAAATGATTTTTCCTTTAACCAGATCGCCGCTATATTCATCATATTTTGAACCAATATTTTCTTCTTATGTGAACCAAATAGACGTTTTATGGAATTTATCTAAATGACTACAAAAACTGTTTATTACTCAGTCACTCAACCTCTTTTTTGGTGAAGGTATGGAAAGAAAGGTGTGACTAGGAAATAACTAGTTGTAATTCAATCAATATCCTTTAAAATCGGATGGGTGGTAGGGAATTCTGGACATCACAGATATCCATATCTTTAAATCCATAATTTATCAACTGGAAATCATTTTATGAAACATTTTGTACCGGAAATCGAACCCGTGGACTTCAAAACTGAATGGGACCTTGCTGACTACTTGGCTAGAAGACTGATAAAAATAGTACAAATGTCTAATTGTAATAAATAAGATTATTTGAGAATGTTATATATTATATTCTCCCGATGCAGTCCTGCCTCTGAAGTCTCCCAGTTGAGTGAATTTTAAAGATTTTAATTTCTTTTTTGAATGACTGGGGAGTAAGTATAACCCCTTTTTGCATTGTTTTTAGATGAACTACAGTATTTGGGCTTCTCAGAAGTCTTTGTCAAATTTAACTCAAAATTAAAACCTAAGTGCGTAACTTTGGTTTGATAAAACATACTTTTTTCATTGCACCAACTTTCTAAATATTAATTGTTATGAAAGGAACCTATTATCGTATATATAGGTAAATATAATACTTACTTAAGTCAGTAAAAGAGTAAGAGGAAATATTAGAATAGGCATTGCTTGGAAGAATCACTGTAAAAAATGCTCTTAATTTAAGTTAAAACAAAGTTCATTCGTTTAACGACAGTTGATGTTAAAATTTATTTTTTATTGTGGATTATAATTAGTAATAAATATTTGGATGATTAATATGCGAAGTTTACATCCAGACAATCGAGATATCCTTATAAAGCTTTTTACGGAACACGTAACCAACCTCATAGCACCAAGCCATCCAATTCCTGGCATGTTTTAATATCACAGTTGATTGAATGAATTAAAGATTTCATTTCAGATCCTTCCAAGTAAAATTGTAAGCATTTTTCCCGTGTTACAATGTTTTTGTGTGTGATTTAAGATAAACATTTATTTCAGAAACCTTCTATAAATATTCTTTATACAGCCATAGCAATAGGTACGTTCCATCTTCCTCTTTCTTACGTCATAGCTAAAAAATGGTATCATTGTTAACCATTCAATTGTGAAAATGCTGATTATTTAACATTTTTATATGCATAAACATAGCTTTCGAAATTTTATAATATTGTTATATATATAGCTATTTAATAAAGTGAAACCTCATGCATATAAGCATACTCCATAATTCTTTCAGTACTTTTTTTTTAACCGTACTTACTATCGAAATAATCTCATACGTCTTGATGCACGAATACTCTATTTGAACGGTGTGTCATGAATGAACAAAATACAGTTTTAACAAAAAATAGATAACATAACATATTGACCTGAATGCAAGATGTTCACAGACAATTTTTATTTAATCCGAATCTCATCAGGTTACAATCACTAAATATGTTAGCGGTCGTAGAAATTGAAATTTCATCCTACATTACAATTATGATTTTACCATTTTATAGGTTGAACATAAAACTTTTTTCATTACTACGAATAAAACATACATTTCGAACACGTTAGATTTGTTCAATGTTGCTCATTTCATAGCGTGCAATGGGAAACGAAATATGAAAACGAATTCTCTAGTTTCATACACAAAGAGTAAATTTAAACACGTTTTGTGGTTTTACTTTGAACGCCCAAAACTTTATCACTGTTAAATTTCGTAATTGGATCCGTGATATTTTAAAATAGAATTATATTGAGTTATTATTTTAAAGTCCCGAATAACATTCATTTAGAAAGATAACGAATTCGTTTGTTTATTTCTAGTTCAATATTATAACGGTGTCTTTGTGGATTTGGTGTGGATATTCAAAAAAAAAACGCATCACCATAATTATCAGGATTTTACTTTTTGACAATTTCAATTTTGAAGGTTACATCAATTGGCCAAAACACCATCGATATGATTAAAACGTATAAATCGATGTTGCGATATCTCTTATTTTGTTTGATTTTAAACTACAAAATGCTCATTCAATGTACACTCATTATTTATCATTTATTCGATTGTAATAATGGAACCAACTGACCAGGTTACACATGTAATTAGAAAACAATTTATTGATATTTAATAAATTATATTCTGTCAATCTGTCATCGATTTTGATCGAATAGAGCTTATATGAATAATACGTTATAATTTTTTTAAACTGTAAAGCTATATTTTAACAATTCTTTGATAACAATCAGTAGAAGATATTACAGAAGTGAAATTTAAAATATTTTTTCTTTTGTTTCAGATTTGAATTCAATCGGGCGCATGAAGATAATAATCGAAAAATAATCAACGACACAAAGAGATTCCAGACAAAAAAGTCGTTTTACCATATCACAAAACAAACTATTCAAAGCTTTAATCGGTCATATAAAAAATCTTGTTACTAAAAAAAAAATAATTTAATATTTATTCCGAAATATTGAATGCTATTGTAATATTTACTTTTTCTTGGCAATTACTTTATTTCAACAAAAATAATATTTATTTAAATCAACCTCATCAGCCAGCAGCCATTCGTTGGTAAATTTAGGTGTCCAGTTCTTCCACAAATATGTTATACCCATGATATGTCATACTTAGAATGACTGAATTTTAATCAAATAATGATAAATAATTACAATTTTTTTTTGTTCAACCCACCATCCATGGTGTGTATCCAGCTACTGTTTCACGACTGCATACCAAAACGCTAATACAATCAAGAAAACAAACAAATTTTCAAATTGAGTATAGTATACTTCAAGTGAACACTAAAGAAAAATCAAAGATAAGCCACACTTCGTATGATTTTGAGAAGTGACTGATTAAGTCAGCGTGACCTATTGGTCTCTTATGAGGACTGCAGAAAGAGGAAGCAGCTCAACTCTTTTAGCATTCGTCTTGGAGAAGTCCCACAGTACCTGATTTTTTTTGTTTGTCAACTGATGCAATCCGACCAAAAAATAGTTATATTGTAATCTGACCATCATCATAGTCTTCTTATATCGCGCTGCAGCTCATGACAAACTTTGATTTCTTCAAAGCCTTACTCTAGCCACCCCTGTCATCGGTGAACTTATTTTGTCCCGTGCATCAAGGCTATCCCTCGCCTTCCAACAAGTATCATCCCTCTGGACAGTCTATAAAAAAAATATTCGACATCTGTGACAATGAAAGCAACAACAATCTTTTCACATAATATAATGTGGGGAACGAATCAATATGGATGGCAATACTAGAACAGATGCATGATACGGGCAGAACGCGCAATAACGTCAGCAGAAACAGACGTGAATACTTTCTAGTTTGTCGTTGGCTCGCCTGTGGTAGGTCGACGGTCTCTCTATTCTTACATTAAATATCTGTAACAATACAAGTTAGGAATATAATTCCTTAAATTATGTTAAATATAGTAATAAAAGAAATTATAATTAAAATTTCAACAAATCAACTTTGTACGTTAATCCTTAAGCCTAATCAATTACGAAGTGGCACGTGATCTGAACACAGTGTATTGTACCGATTGTAGTTCCTGCATTGTTTTACACTTAAGTAAGATTTCGTGAGATGCGTCACCAAACAATACGACGAAGGCGTAAAGTAATGATAGCGTCAAACGGCTTTGTTCAGGTATAAATTGAACGGGATAGGGTTTCCAATCAATAAATTGTTGCCATGGCCACTAATGCCACAGTCAATTAAGCGCTTTACCAAGTCTAAGCCAGAAATGCCACGCTATTTACAAACACAGAAGCCAAAACAAGATGAGGTCTCATCGCAAATTGACCCTTTCGACTGCATATTTCAATACGCCCCCATAAACATAAGTTTAATCTGGAGCCATCAATCTTATCGTAACTGACTTATTTATGAAAAAAATAATGTTGAATTCGGCTATAACGGTACCGGAAAAAACAAAACTATGTACATAATAAGCTGTTTTTATTTCAAAAATAATTTCATCCGTATTCTTAAATTAAAATTAATTTCTGCTTGAATGCATGGATTTTTTTATATCTAAATTTTCTTCCCACTCATCCGATGCTAAAATTGGAGTTTAGCGAGAGTGATTAGCTAACTACCAGTCCTGTCCTATCTCTATCATTCTATCCATAATATCTCCGAAAAAAGAGAAGTTGAGCAACTTAGTAAAAATGTAAATCAGTTGTCGTAGAAAAACTTCACTTGAGATACCTTCATTCGAATGTCATATGCTGCACATTGGGAGCGAACACGGTTTTAAAAAATCTTTACTATTTAAACAATAATGTATTGGATACATCTATTTAAAACTAGGGACAGTCCACGGGTAGATCGCATTACTCTTTTCTATCACCGGCCGATTTTGGACCCATATTTGGATTCATATTAATATAATACATTACTGCCATATTGTTAAATATCATACTAATATGAAAAACATTTCAATTCTCAATATGAAACATTTTTTTTTACCATGTCCGTTACCAGTGTGGAACATATGGTCTCTTAATAGAGGTATCTCAGCAGAAGTTTTTCTACGAGGAATGCTTGTTACTCAGTAGCTCAACCTCTCTTTTTCGAAAAAAGTAGGGATAGAAGGATAGGGCTAGGACAGGACTAGTGGTTAGCTAATCGCTCTCTCTATACCCCGTTTTTTTAGGATTGGATGGGTGGAAGTTAACATTTTAGACATCACAAACGTTCATGCGTACGAACAGAGATTCATAAATTGATTGAAAAATCAATTTTATGACACTGTTCGCACTGGAAATTGAGCCCGAGACATCCGTAGCCCGAACCAATGACGTTAACCACTGCAACACGGGACCGACCAAACATTATTATCGTAAATTAAAAAAGACATGAATGTTTTACTAGTGTTATATTTCATATAAATAGAATATTTAAATTTAAAAGGTTCAATTCATGTGAATTACATCGAAATTTTTTAGAATAAATAACTTGTTCAAATTGTTTATATTTTTAGAGAGTAATTTTATGGCTGGCGTTGTCATAAAACATTGAAGGAGATCACTTGAAAAATGTAATTTTCGGTTTCTCTATTATATCTATTATATGTACCTCATCTCCTCTCAAAAAATTATACCACAGTCATAATTACCTATTGTAAATACTAATAAACGCAGAGGGATCATAATTGTGAAATATCCAAGTATTTTGTTAGAATTCCAATTCGTATTTTGAAGAGATATACACTTGAGCTGATGGAAAAGAGAAATACAACCAGAGAAGATTTAGATTGCATTTCCAGGAAGCACGTAGTTATTGGACGATCGACCAGGGAAATGCATGCCGCCAAATAATCTATTCACCGAAGTAAAGCGTACACGTGACAAAGATATAAATTCTATTATTTTGCTTGAATAACTAAGTAAAATTAATTGATGAACGCAATCTATTATCAAGTGCATTTATAGAACAAAATATTCACGCGTATAAGCTGTTAACAATAATTACGAAACGCACGAAACAACTCTGCGAACTGGACTAGAGATCGCAATACGAAAATGGGGTCCCAATTTTTAGACTGTTTTCAGTACTGAAATACCGGTTATTTAAATGTTAAATACCGGTATTTAAGTATTACAATACACAAAAGTATCAAATTTGAGTTATTGAGATTTTATACACTTCCATATATTTTGTCACTAACGACCCGGGTTTCGCCTTTCGGCATCTTCAGGCATTCGAGCGCACAAATGAACTCGCCGAAAGATGCCGAAAGGCGAAACCCGGGTCGTTAGTGACAAAATATATGGAAGTGTACAAAATCTCAATAACTCAAATTTGATATTGAAATTCCATCAAGTACCCTCAGTCGATGTCGATGTTAAATTACACTAAAGTACACTTGCTTTACTGCTGTTCGGTCAACAAGCGTTGAATGTGAAAGGTATTTTATCTACAGCCGACCTTATTCGCACTTATGATCCCTACATGATTGAAATAATTCAGCTGAGATTGAGTATCTATTTTAAAGTGAAATCCTCGTTCCATTGCAAAATTATTAATTATTACAAATGTACAAAATCTCAATTTTTCAGGGGAGCATAAAAATAGTCTAAAAAGAACCTTATGTACTTAATCACTTTTAAGGTGTTATCTGTCAATTCTTGGTGGAAAGACATTAAACTTTAAAAAATAAAACACAATTCACTTGCACTACCTCCACATATTTATAATGATCAGGACCTGATCATTTTAAATATGTGTCAGTAATACAAATGAATTGTGTTTTATTTTTTTAAATATTATGTACTTAAAACAAAAATAAAAAAACACGTAAATAATATTAAATATATAAACTGGACAATAATTTTTTGTCAGTTGTGTTATTTTGCATACACTTAAGGGCGATTTTTGCAGTATTAAAAATACAAAAAATTTAAAATGCATATACAATTTTTCAATGTAAACAGCGATATTGAATTCAACGTTACGATGAATTTTATGTAATTATGATATGTATATTTATCCCTTTATTTTATATGAAATATCGGTATGGATATAGTTATCCGTTATTGCTTTATCTAGAAACGCTAATTGCTTTCAAATAATTACCGGGAACCTCAGCAGTATGTAAACACGATATAGTCGGACAAAAGTGTGCTACAAAATCATATATATAATTACCCAGACTGACCTCTAGGCGTTTTATCATTATTACATATCACATGTAGGTATGTTATGCAATTCACACACACACCCAACAATAAACACAGTGCCAACGTGACGCTAATACCGCTGGATGGAAACAATAATAACAATAACAATAACAATCAGTCCGTCAGTATGGAAACTAAAGAACAGCGACGTTTGCGATTACGTCGTGAGCGACAGCAGTGATGGAGAGATTATTTATTTATTACTAGTAGTAAGATAATCTTAGTAAGCTTAGTAAGTTTGAAGAACTTACTAAACTTATTTTTAGACATGCCCAGTCCCTAACTAAATATACGAGCTTGGCTCGTCAAATATGAGATTTATCTTTTAGGGCGATTAAGTGAAGGCTGGCTTGACTGACGGCCTCTTACGCTTCCGCCTCCTATGAATTAAATGACTAGACTCATTTATTTATGTAGGTATGGTTGCGGAAGGAGGCCGTGAAACGCCGACTGCATATTCATATTTGGTAACGGTGTGAATCCAGCTTATGTAGCAATTAGTATGCGTTATTATGCAATTACAATATCATGGTAAAGTAAAATTGTGACTTTATAATTAATCAAAATAAGCCCCATCAAATTTATTACAAAAATGTAATATTTACATTTTCTATGAAAGCTTTAAAATATAACATCAAATTGAATAATAAACAAGCAGTGTTTATTTGCTTTTATTTAATTTCCGTCCAATTTATTACAAATGTATTCTACGCTTTAAATATTTCACAATTGCTGAAAATTGCAGTCATTTTGCGTAAATTGTTGCCATTAATTGAATTAACACAATGGAAAATCATTGTGAAATTAAATCGTTCAATCACATTAAAGTAAACAAAAAATATTGAATCCGACTTAATTGGATGACATTTTTGAAATTATTCGGCAGTGCTTAACGGCGTGTATTATTTTTACGCAAACTCATTAAATATTTCAGTAAAATAACGTTGCTTTAAACTTTATGAAAATTATAAGCTACCTATTAAGTGAAGTTGTTCTGTAGTAATCAGTTGACTTTTTTAATTTTCGTTTACTCAAAAAAGCAATGCATAGTATTTAGGCTTAGAGTATTATGCAAAACATTTGTTCTTTATATAATACTTGCATTTATTACCCGGTTTTACCCGGGATAGATTCAAACTCATTCTTTATGTTAGATATGGTAAAGTATACGTCGTATAACATTGCACTTTTTACTACACTGATTCGCTTTCTGTATAATACACAGAGTTTGTCATTGTATTAGTAAGAATGGATCCTGTGATCCAAGAACAGTGTGTATATATCAGTACGTATCCTAGAACCGTGTATGGATCTCGTGATCCTGAATTCTAGATCCGGACCTTAGAGCCGGAGTAACTAACTAATATTGATGTTTGGAAGTTGAAGAAACTGAAAATATCACGTTGTCTTTATCGTAGCGTTATTTTGGTACTAACTAGTGTTGAAAGTTGGAAGTAAAAGCTTAAAACATTCATCGTAGACCGCACCTCAGGAAACAACCACAAAATGTATCTAAAAGTTGAATATTGAAAAAATCACAATTGAACTAAAATTGGCCTAAGTATAGCACGTCGTTATTGTTCAACGTGTGGGAGGAGTTTTTTTTATAGACAGACAGATTGATACATGTTTGTTTTGTACTGTATATTATAGATGCCATATTTAATATGTTTGACAATATAATAAAAAAACAGAATTAAGCTCTCACTGTAAGAAGAATCTTCAAATCATAAATAATTTAAATGTTTAATACTCCGCTCTGCAATTTTTGTGAATTTTATCTCTGCCATCTAAAATGTTGAGAGCAAGTAATGAGATTTTATAGATTAATTGAATTATAACATTAAAACTTAAGCAGGATTCGACAACGAGGGATATATAATATTTATGACTAAGATGTTTTTTTTATAGTATTTTCGTATCACGTTTATTCAGTATCAACAAATATTTTATTTTTGTAATTGCATTTTTAAAACATCGCTTTATCGTCAATTATGAATTTATGCATTTTAAATTGTGACAAACTCAACAAGAGCTAAGTGTTGTCAATTTTTTTAAAGTATATTGTATAGTATCCATAGATTTAATTCTTGCATATGCTTAATATAATAAGATAAATACATTTAAATAAAATAAAATAAAACAAACATTAAATTTTAATTTAATTAATATGTTGCTTTTTGATTAAAAAAAATATCATTGCAGTCCACAAAATATTTACATATTTTTTGTATCAAAAAACATCATTAGATTAGTAATGATAGATTCACCATTAATTTAAAATATGATTTGGATGACAATAAAACCCTTCAACTTCTTGTGATATTAAAAACTTATTTTTTCATCAAGGAATATTCATTTATAACTAATAAAAAATCATAAACAAAAAATTTAAAAAAAAAACTACATAATTACATACAAATATCTATTTTTAATCTCTCTTGATTTTAACAATATTAATACAATATATTTTTTCCAGTTTTATGCAGTATTAATGTAAAATATTCACTACTAAGTTAATAAAGGAAACAAGCTGAGTGTAAAAAGTATATTCTACATATAGATCAGTTTCAAGTGGTGTGTGTTTTCAAAAGTGTTCAGTGATTTAAAGTCATGCGTGCTTAAAAGTTTCCAAAAGTGTTTCAAAGTGAGGTCCCCATGTGTGGGACGGTAGTTGGGAGTGGGTGGGCAGGCTAGCATGGCCCCGGGACGCCCTGCCCTCCATGGCGCTAGTGCGCCGCCTTCTGGGTGATGCTCAGGTGAGAACACACTTGTTTTTATAATTTTGTATAATCGTTGGCCATTGTATTCTAGCAATGAGAGGCTTAAATTAGCTATGAGATCGTTCAGAGTTCATGTAACTGCAAGCTTGATTCCAAATTTCATTGAGAAAATTTGAGATCTTTGGCACGACTTTTTGGGCGTGGTATCTTTTCTCCTCGAATTTATTTAGAGTGATGACTTTTTCTCATGTGATTTTAAAATTTCGAAATATCTGGTGCCTTGGCGATTGTTAACTATAAAACAAATACATTTTTTTAATATTGTAACTATATAAATTTTAAAAAATAAAGATAAGAATTAAAACTTATGTGGATTGAAAAATCACGATTTTAACATAATCATTAAAAAAATATCTGACATACAGCTAAGGCACAAGATGTTTTAATTTTTTTAAACTACCCCCGATAAACTCAAATGAGAATAAGAAAAATCAGTCATGATCAACTCGAGGCGAAAACACATCACAAAAGCCCATATCCAAGATTTCAAATTTGAATCAAAAAAAATCATATTGACCTTGCCGGACTTGAACTTGACCCAGCTGTTCGCTAAGGTAAAGCTCTTACCACAGAGGCCGACAATTGTAACATCAATAAAATGCAAATGTGGTAATTTAGAAGTCAATAATACTCTTCATGTACGAATAAGAATTGGTTAAATAAATATAATTGAATTTCCAATAATATTTTTAGTATTGATTATCCAAACAGTATTTTTAGTATATGTAAATTCACCTTTTATTTTTTCCGTCCCTTTAGGACAGTGGTCAACATACAGTAGACACGAGTTAAAATCTCACTACGCACGGTCTCATTAATTGAATTTATTAATCAATTTATCGATTTTTGTTCGAATGAACTTTCGCTCACTGATCCGATTCTAAAAACGAGTTTAGCTAACAACCTGTTTCACTTTAGCCCTACCCTCGCACTCTAATTCAGTTAAAAAAGAGTAATAAACAGTTCTCGGCGAGTTTTTTTGACTGCTTTTAATGCTATAATTATAATAAACTAGTGGGTACTCGGCATGCGTTGCAATAACACTCAAAAAAAGAAAGTTTGTGTTTTAATTCGGTTTATTGAAGTGCCTTTGGATTAGAGGTCTGCACGGGCTGAAATTTCATAAAATTACCAGGTTAGAGCCCTTCATCTTCAGGTCTAGCCCAGCCCGAGTCCGAGTCTTAATACCACACTTGTTACCCAAACCCGACCCGAGGCCCAGGTTTATTTTTCTTATCCCGAAAACAACCCAATTATTTTTAATGTAGTAGTCATCTATACTTTTAAACAATAAATGTTATTGTTTCTATATTTCTAATGATACTCATAGCGCATGTGAAATAAATTATTCAAGTTATGAATACTATTACCTTATGGCTGACTCATGACCCGGATATAGTCGGGTACGTACACGACTAAATCGTGTATTTGATTCTTTTCTTTAGATTTTAGATTTTAAAAGTCTTTAGAAACCTTCACCGGTGTGCGCACAACAACTCACCAAAGTTTGATTGAAATCGGATGAATGGTAAAGGAACACATAGAAGACAAACAAACATTCATTTTTATATAAATATACATATCTTTTATAATACTTACTCTCTTCACAAAATATACTAAAGTAATTATTACCGTTTCCTCACCGTCAAATTTGTTTCAATTTTTTTTTTTGTTGTCTTTCTTCTTTTCTACCACATTATGCTAAAAATAGTTTGCTGATTACTTTTCGCATACAAATATGCCCAACTTCGTTATTTTAATATGTTATAACTCAAGCGATACATCATACATCCAAAGTTTCTGCTGTTGGTTATCAAGAAATAAGTAAGATCACTTTGGCAATTGTTTATAAAATACTTAAGTTTTTTCGCGAATAAAGTTTCTACAGTTATATTGATTTTTCTGTTATAATTATGCATTAAAGTTATCATTTAGTTCATTCCTATTTTATAAAAAACGTTTTGTTAAAAAACCTTCGAAGAATCACTTGTGAGGTGTTCGTCAGTTGGAAATTCTCGCGATGAGCTCCTGAACGGTCCTGATCGTTTCATAAAACTGTGGAAATATTACAAGAGCCTACTGAAACTATGTGGAACATACGAAGCTGGCTCTTAGCTTCCTGGCTATTTTTATTTCTAGAATGGATACTGACTCTTTATATCCCTTTCCCGTATGTATCCTTGCTTAGTACTGAAAGTCTGAACATCTTATAAAGATTCTGGCAGCTGAATGCTACGAATGGAAAAAAAATAATGAAAAACCCCTTGCGAATACTAATTGTGCTCATAAAACAAAAGTGTTGAATTTTTATTAAGAAATGTTCGTAATCTTGAAGAGTTTACTTTTGCTTTCCAGTCTCCAACTGATTTCGTTTATGATTTTTATTTTTATAATGACAATCGTGAAATAAAACTTTTCTGTCAAAAAAAAATTACCAGCTATCACAAAACAGATTTTTACTAAAATATAATATCATGAAACGAAATATTGTATTACACGTTGGTTGCCCCACCTACTCCCGTTATTTTTATTCAGCCACTGTTTAACGGCCGCCTTCCATAACGCAATAACAGTCAAGAGTAGAAAAGAATGTACTCCTTATATTCTTGGCTCGACGCAGAGCTGCACGGGACTGATCTTTCAACCACACACACTATTGTGCTTAAGAAAAGAAAAGATAGACCACCTAGTTTAAGTGATATTAAGTATCCTGTGTATTCATATACTCTATTTAGTTTAATCCATTCCGCCTTGAATCTAAAGAGGAATCGAGAATATCCCACTCCCCATAAGATTGCAGATTTATTGATGTTAGGAATAAATCTTTAATTTAATTTTCTGATTCCTTTCAGGCAAAACTGCGAAAAATGGTCGACGACAACCTGCAAGTGGCCTCGCGGGCTGACTGCGACCTGGCCATTGACAGGCCTGAGCCTGCCGACCCTCTGATAACTCCTGCAACAGACGCATCCACACCCCTTACAATATCCGACGGCATCAGCCGACCAGGAGGATCCCCTTCGAGACCTCAAAACTCTAAATACTACACAAGCTCTTCTTCTTACTTAGACAGCGAAAAGAAAGCTGCACTCGCACTAGACAGAAAGATAAACTTCGGCAGCTCACTATCAAATTCTACGGATTCGAAAAACATAACTAATAATTCTTCCACTATCAGCAGAAATAGTTCCCTTGAGAAGAACATCAATGGGTCAGCCAATGACAGCAACTATCACACAGATAGAGACTCGATTCCTGGAACTAGTAGAAGCACAAGATTATCATTGAGTAATAGACAAAGTAGTCGCTCAAGCTTCGCTGATAGATCAAGCTGTAGCGCCATTAACGAAATCGATAACGAAACCACAAACGATGGAGGTGATCATGACAACGGAGAGTTTGAAATCAGACCCAACGGTAGCGTATGCGGCAATTCCCCTGCGACTTACCACCAAAATGGCGGCGGCGACAGAGCCTCGTACGCAGAGATAATCGTCCCCATTTCCAAATACGCCGATAGAAATATTTTGGATGCCGACAGTTCCGACGCCGAAGACGAAGCGATACCTTCGGAGAACGGGAGCGGAACTTCGCCAAGAGCTACGGATCCCGGAGGACCTGAAAATGGTAAGCATTTTTCAATATTTGTTTTATTTTGTATGTGAGTTGAGTTATTTAAATCAGCGATGAATCCTTCATACTGATCTTTAAGACTGATTTTTCTTCGGTAAATTTCAATACATAAAGCAGTGACCCGCAACCGGTGTGCCGTGAGACGATCCCAGGTGCGCCACGGCACTGTGTCCAGAATGAGAAAACAGAGTATTTTCATATTAGAAAAAAAGATCTGCGTTTAAATTATTCTCGTTGAAACAAATATTATATTATCCTGATATTTAATGGAAATATTGTATAAGTACTTGCACGGATAGTGCAATTGCAATGATGTGTAATAAAATGGGGTTTATCTCGTGTGTAAAACAAAAAAAATTTAACGTAGAAACTACAAAGCGCTGCATTTATATTCGTAAGCATTGATGGCGAAAAATTTCCGAGTGGAGTTATTACAAACAATGAACGAATATGTCAAAATAGTATACATTATCACATCAAGAGGCTTAAATACGCAGAAGGGCTTAATTGACTTCGGTTAAAAAATTTGTAAGCTAGTATTTCAAATTCTTTAATAAAAATAATTAACAAATATTAATTTTGTTCATGAAATATACATATTTTTGCTTGTGGTGTGCCGCGAGTTAGTAATGAATGCTTAGGTGTGCCGTGAGTCAGAAAAGGTTGCGGAGCACTGACTTTTTTGACATGTTAATTTTAAATGAAACATTTTATCAGATTACTGAAAAAATGGTCAAGAAAACTTTGTGAGTATAATGTTTGGTTTGAGCAACCAGCATAAGCAACGAGCATCATATGGCTTAAAAAAGCAGGATGTTAATAATAAATATTTTTATTACAAGTTTCCCTGAATAGTAGATGAGAAGTCATTATTTATATCAATTTAAAAATTCTAGAATTCTTGAAATAGAGCATAATGGAAAGAGAAAAACTAATAAATGTTTCGAAATATTCAAATTAGTGCTTTCCTATTGGTCCCCCACTTATATATTTTTGCCAGGTAATGGAGAATATTGTTTTTCATACAATGACATTCAAAACTTAATACTTTTTACTTGAGTGGTTTTGCCGTGGAAGTGACGATAATTATTGTGTTTAATCGCTGGTTTGAATCAATATAACAAATGATTTTAGATTATCTCGACGTTATTGTAGCCAATTGATCTAACCTTTAAAATTGAAGGTGTTCAGGAGAGAGTAAAAACTGTTTTTATCGAAAACATTATATAATGAGTTGCGTTATGAATCTAAGAACTTCACTATTGTAAATTCTCATTATTGTAAATACGGGATTATACGTAGGGAGTGTCGATATAATAGTGGCTTACATCAAGTGGGGAGGTCAGAATTTTTAAATCAAAAACAATTTTAAATGATGTTTCCCTTCGAAAAAGTGGCCGAGACCTGCTGTGAGACTCGTCTTTAAAATGAGATCCAATCATTAACTCATTTTATTATTTTTGAGGGTTACATTAATTGACCAAAACACCGTCGATATATTGCATCACAGTCAACTTTACGATCATTGACGAAATCATATAATGATCAAATTCCGAATTCTTTTTTAACTTTATTTAATATATTTATAATGAACAGAGCAAACAAACTGGATTGACGAATCTGTTATATGTTTATAATCAAAGTAATCTATCTTCGTCTTATTCTTGAGCTGAGGTTCCGAGGCGTTAGTGATGGTATTGTAGTCATGTTGTTTAAGGAGGCAGAGTGATTAACCCTGCACTTTCAAGGCCTGGGTCACAAGGGCACTAAGGGTTGAGCCGGCCTTGGTTTTTCTGTCTGGAATTTCCTTCCGATATTTGCTCTTCGACCCCTGCTGTCAACTACAACTACCATTGTATTTTCTGATGGTCGCCATGGGAAGGCCAGGAAATGGTATTTGCTGGGGCTTAGCATTTTCTACCATTTGGAGTATGGGCACACCAACTGGTATTGATATGCTTATGTAGGACCCCCCATCCATTGACCACCAACAATGAAGAACTCGGATATTAGGGAATGAACCAGGCAGCACTCTATAAATGGCTAAGTCACGTGCTGAGGAGAGCCTCAATGCTGCTTACCTCTTCTTCCGACCGGTAGGATTTCGGCATCCTGAAATACCATCGGGTTCTATCCATAGAATGTACTCAACGGAGCTGACTCTGGCATGTCATGGGGGGAAAGGACAAGGAATCTTGGTGGCGCCGCGTAGTGACCATACGCTTCACATAAGGAGCGAATATGGTTAAAGAAGAGAATACGAATCTATCCAACCGCATGATTATTCAAATTTAAAAAACAAAAAATCTACGTACAAAATATCAGCAAGTAAAATGATATAGTGTAGATCTCTTAATGTGTCAATATATATATATATAGCTGAAAAATATGTGTGTACACATAGTTCTGACGACTTCGTGATGCTGAATTAACCAGAGAATATATAACATAATTCTCGTGTGGCTAAGTACGTTGCAATTTATTTACTCAATTAAATAAATACCGAATCAATCAATATTTTTTATATCCTAATGGATTTTTTAAATCTCAATCCATTCACGTGTTGAATATTTATCTATTTTCCAATTGTCACGTACGTCGAAGAGGCGACGACATTTTTAATTTGCAAAATCTTTTGACGATTCGCTAGTTGGTTTTCAAGGCACGATTCGAGCTTCGCCGATATTTTAGCACAGCGACGTAAGAACATTTAATTCTTCTTTTTACTCCTTTCCTCGCCGCGGAAATGTCACCGTTGCTTGTGAGAATATTTTCCAACGCTCAGCTAAAGTAATAGTGCATCAAACATGTTTAATATAGTAACATCGACTTTGAGAAGATACAACATTAAACTTCATCAACTTTTAGTTTAAGCACAAAAATTTTAAAGCTTTAGATATAAATATGACTAGATGCGTTAGTTGAAAAGTTTTCAATTTTAAATTTAAAACATCAATTAAATACAAAAAATATACCGTGAGTCGCTGCAAAGCAACATTCGTTAAAAATTAAATACTTGGAAGGTGGTGACGACCATTATCAAATGATAATGCTCGTGATGCTGATAATGAATGAAAACAAATTGTCTTATTTTTTAAAAATATAATGTATTTCCACAAAGAATTAACAACTTAAAACTGAATAAGATAATAATATATTATAATATACAACTTAATATATAATGATATATATTCATTTATATTCGAGCCTGATTTGTCAACTGTGATTTTTTTCTTAATTTTTAAATTAATTCATGATTGTGTAGGAGTCTTCCAAATTATTTTATTTACTCCTTTACTATTTGGTGCAGTGATTTGTTATATTATGACAGAATATACCTGACAATGTAACTGACAATGTACCTATTATGTGACAATGTAGAAAAGAATAAATTTTTTTTCATGTCCGCTCCCAATGTGGAGCATATGGTCTCCTAATGGAGGTATCTTGACAGAATTTTTTTCTACGAGAACTGCTTGTCACTCAGTTGTTCAAGCTCTCTTTTCTTGTTCGAAGAGAGTAGGGATAGAAGGATAGGGCTATGACAGGACTAGTGGTTAGCTAATCGCTCTCGTTACGCCCCGTGGGGATGGGATTCGTGGGAGGGAGGACTCAGCTACGAACAGAAATCCATAAATCGATTGAAAGATCAATCTATGAAAACCGTCCGCACCGGGAATTGAACCCGTGACATCCGTAACCGTAGCCAGCGACGAAACTAACTGCGCCACGGACGCCGAAAGAATAATAAGGTACCTTATTTCTTTCTCTAAACTCTGTTTTCACAAATACCTATGCCTTTCAACACAAATTTAAAAATCGATTAATAAATCTTTAGAATGAAAAGTGTCTGGTCAGAGACTAATTTGAGACCACGTAATTGAACACGATGTTCACCAAAAAGCTGTAACTCATCAGTTAGGGCCAGCTAAAAGACCCCAGAAATAAATATGTTACAGTAAAATACCATCGTTCTGTGAATATATGGATAATAGAAATATTCTTTCCAATAACTCAGAACAATGATCACTCCCAGGCGGTTTGTTACGACATAATAATTGTTTTTATTTAAGTCTATAGACAAAATAATTCACCTTTCAGGCACAGCACAGACAAAACTTTTCCGTCAGAATTGTTAACTTGGCTCAAAGTAAATTCATGCTTTGTATCGGAGTAGACGTTCCAATTACAGTTCTGTATGTTGTAAAAGAACTTATAACTTGTAATATAACTGTGTTTTTATTATTAAAATTTCACACATGTTATCATATTATTGCGATGCAAAAGAAAATAAAAATACGTTTGATTCCTTTCGTATAAGTAACATAGTTTTTTCGACAAATAAAATATGATAAATACATAGAAATGAAACAAAAAAACAAACATATTTACAAAATCTCAATAATCCAAATTTGATATTGAAATTCCATCAAGCACCCTCAGTCGATGTCTTAAATTATATCAATATTGCTAGTACAGCAAGATTGACTGAACTCTACAGTAAATTAGTGTTAAAATCTTACCCCGTAAATAATATTTGTCGTGTTTGTATCTTCTATATAAACGTTAGACACTGTTTGCTGTCTGTCAGTTCGAGTCCATTCGTGTGCTCGAATGCCTGAAGATGCCGAAAGGCGAAACCCGGGTCGTTAGTGACAAAATACATGGAAGTGTACAAAATCTCAATAATCCAAATTTGACAAACATATTTATTTTTATTTTAGTTGTCATTTTACTATCGTTACAATATATGCAAAAAAATCATATAAAAATTATTATTAATTTCAACATCTATCAAACTATATGCGTATACTTAGATATCTAGGTTAAACTGACAGAAGGCATTAAGTCCTGAGAAAAGTTCTAAGATAATCGCAGTTAAAGCATTATTTTTTTTCAAAATGCTCTCTCCCAAGTACATTTGTTGCTGATTTAAAGATGTTTTATGTACATTATAAAGAATAATGTTTTTGGCATACAAATCATAAGATTTGGTATTTCGATGAATTATAGTCATATCACGCTTTCTTCTAGAATAAAAATTAACAATACGATACAGATTAAATTAGATATAATAAAAAAACTGACCGTTTAATTTAATAACTAACCATTTTATATAAATTACTGACCGTTTATTTTATTAACTGACCGTTTGCGCACTAACTAAAAATTATAATAGTTACTGACCCAATAAATTAATGCAGGCCTTAAATACAAGCAAAGTAATTAATTAGTTCTAAAAGATGTAATTATTCTGATAATCTCGTGATACTGAAATAGCTGTCAACTACGTCACTGTTTCTTAACCTTTTTACATCCGTGGACCACTAAAAAATTAAAAAACGTTTTGCGGACCATCAGCATTGAAATAAAATAATAAATATTTATATGATTGATCTTTTATTCAAAACAATTAAATTTGCAACACCGTATGCTGATATAACAATATTTAAGTATATTAAAACAGACAGTAACCAATGTTTGCGGCTCACTCAAAAATCTTCGCGGACCACCGGCTAAGAAACCATGAACTACGTTACATATGTCCTGTGTAACTAAATTCATTGCTTTTGTTTAATGTTTTGTGGTGGATTTTTACCATGTTCTGCCGAATCAATCAATGCATACATCCTTCTACATTCAATCAATCTAGTACACAAATTAAAAATTCCATTTACTATAATAATAATTTGTTTAGCGAAAATTTACTGACTAAATAAAATGTCCAATCCTCCTTTATGCCGTTTTTAAAACAAGCGCGTTTTTTCAGCGCTATTAAATCATAGTGCGCTGAATATTTGACGGCAGCGGTTTTTAGAAAACCCATTTACGAACAGATATACTCCGTAGAAAACACTCTACCCTATACAATCTGGTGGGTATGGCTGCCCATTCTTTGAGTAATTTTAATTGAGTTCACATTTATAATTGGTGCTAATGGAAATTCGGCCTCTTTTCAGCCACGTTCTATTTTTGCCAAAATTTATAATGCCCCGTACCTTACCCACCCTTTGCACAAAAATACTTGACTCTTTCTAGTAAAACCGTCCGTTGAAAATATATATTAAATTATTTCTTTTCGACTTTTCCGTGACGCATTCGAAAAAAGGAAAAGTGTGTTCCGAGATTTTTAAATCTAAAAGATGTATAATTGGAACCAAAAAGAATTGTTAACGGTTTTCGGCTATTTAGGTGTGATTTTTTTATATCACGTTTCATTTTAGTTTAACTTCAAGTCAAAATTTCCGGTTCCTTATCAAAGAACGCTCTTTGACATTCATCTTATTCAGTTGTGGTGTACATGTGCTTGAATCACGGGACTTGCAATTCCATACATTGCTGTTTCAATGGGCTTAATTTTTTTTTTCAAAGACATGGTTTATGGTGATGTTTACATTTCTCTTACACTCGTCTGACCCTAAATACTGTCCTAGCGAGAACGATTAGTTAACAACAATTTCTTTCCAGTCCCTATTCTTCTACTCTTACCATCTCTGAAAGACAGAGGTTGAGCAACTGAATATAAACCAGCTCTCGTCAAAACAATTTCTGTTGGGATGTTTCATTAGGAGTACATATGCTCCACATTGGGAGCGGAAATGGATGAAAATCGAAATATAAACCTGAAATAATCAATTGAAGACCAGATTAACGCTTTTATTTTCCTTTTTCAGAAATATTCACTACAGGTACATGATTTTTGTAAAATCCATAAACTTATTTTAAATATGCAGCATCAAATATCAGACTAATTAACTTGCCATAAATAAGTGTAATTCTCATTTCGTAATAAAAAAATCTCATTTTTATGATAGTTACCTTATTTATAATTATGTTTGTAACGTTGAAACACATATTGTGAGTTTAGTGGTCCGTTAGGTCCGAAATCATTAGTATAGAGTAGAGCAGACGAACCTGCGGCCTTTTGACTGAATCAAAAATTTTTGATAAATTTCATTGTTTTCCTTCATTTACAAAATAATGCACATTCATTTTTATGAATGTTTCTCAAATGCAGCCTTATTTGAATTAAGATAAATTAATGCGGCCTACCGACAGGAAAGTGTCGCCACCCCTCGTCAAAAGTATATAATACTCACCAAATGAATCAATATTTGGGCCTTAGCGATCAGGTAGGTCCTGGCTCAAGCCCCAGCAAAATCAATATCCAATACAGATTTTTTTCAATTTCAATTTGTGATCATGGAAATGAATGACTTATATATAATAAAAATTCTTATCGTTTATCTTGTGTGATTTTTGTATTTTTTAAATATTTTGCTGTCAGCTGTAATGCCAGATATTTGATACTGAACTATGTATATTACTTAATGTTTAATACTGAATTATGGGCATCTTTTCAAGGATGGTAGATCGAATATAGTATAATATTAAATTTGGATTATTGAGATTTTGTACACTTCCATGTATTTTGTCACTAACGACCCGGGTTTCGCCTTTCGGCATCTTCAGACTTTCGAGATCACGAATGGACTCAAACTGACAGACAGTAAACAGTGTCTAACGTTTATATAGTAGATATAAATACGACAAATACTATTTACGAGATAAAATATTATACGTCTAGAATCCACACTCATACCTGAGTTAAAATTTCGAGAATCGCCTTAATCCTTATTCTGTAAACAACGCATTAACAGAGTGGCGAATTGCCGCTTTCCAACTACTTTTAGAATTACCAGTGATTTTACAATTATAATAGCATTGTGGGTTTCGACGGGATACAATTCGACGAGAAGATAAATATATACAATCATTCCACATTTAGTGACATCTGTTAGGTGTTTCAACGTATAGGATACAGCAACGGGGAGTTTGGAAGGTTGGGCTGTTCGTTCAGAATTGGCAAGGAATTCAACTTGGCTCTATTGATTTCCAAAATTCTCTATTGATTTTGTAAATAATATTTGTCGTATTTGTATCTTCTATATAAACGTTAGACACTGTTTACTGTCTGTCAGTTCACGTCCATTCGTGCGCTCGAATACCTGAAGATACCGAAAGGCGAAACCCTGGTCGTTAGTGACAAAATACATGGAAGTGTACAAAATCTCAATAATCCAAATTTAATATTGAAATCCCATCAAGCTCCTTCAGTCGATGTCTTAAATTATATTAGTATAATATCAATTTAAAATCTTCAAAATGTCGACAATCAGTAGAATAAGAATACTTTCAATTTTAATTGTATATCAAAATTGAATTTCTGCTGAATATTTTTTATAATCTTATCGGATAAAAAAATAATTTTTAAATAATTTTAGAATTATATTATTTCTGAAATTAAATGTGTTTTCGTTTTCTCATTAAATTGAAGAGAGAATTATTATACGCATGTCATTTCGTTGACAGGAAGTATTTTACATGCTAAATTCTGCTTTAAATATCTAACAGACGAGCGGATAAATTTTCTCCTATGTCTATCCTCAATAATGCTGAAATTATAGTATAAACTGAATGAGATGAGCGATTCAGTTTGTAAGATATTTATTTAAATGGTTTTTATGCAAAAAAGTACATTGTCGGCGTCCGTGGCACAGTTGGTATCAGCGTTTGGCCACGGTTACGGATGTCTCGGGTTCAATTCCCGGTGAGGACGGTTTTCATAAATTGATCTTACAATCGATTTCTGTTCGTAGTCTGAGTGTTTATGATGTCTAAATACCTCCCTCTAATCTATCCGATCCTCACGGGGCGTAGCGAGAGTGATTAGCTATTCACTGGTCCTGTCCTAGCCCTATCCTTCTATCCCTTCCCTCTTTGAAAAAAATTGAGTTTGAGCAACTGAGTAACAAGCAGTTCTCATAGAAAATTTATGTTGAGTTGCCAGGAGACCATATGCTCCACGTTGGGAGCGGACATGAGAAAATAAGTACAATGGAAAAATATTTTACTATTACGTATTATTATTTAATATACGTTTTGTATGAACTATACACAATTAGTTTTTTTGTGTGTGTAGGTATTCTTTTGCCTTTCTACAGTCGATTTATTATAACTATTATATCGACTGTATAAAGGCAACAGGACGTAGCTCACACACAAAAAAAAAATGTGTTTAACCCGCAAAAAAGTGTATTAAGTTGTATATATTGTAATATCGAAAAAAAATTGAAGTTGTTACATCGTTTATTTTTTCTACAGACGATATGATTTACCATTGTCATTTTACATATACGTTTTCATGTTTCCAAGTGTAAAATTCTGAAATAATGGAAATTTATACTGTAAAACCGTGCGATTTGAAAATCTTTTTTATTGAAATGTTGTTTTAATTTTCAGTAAATTTGCTTGTACGACTAAATTGCATTATTTATGGCCGAATCAAATTTAAATTTTGATTATAATCAAAATAATTAAATGCTGTGCAACAAAGCCACATACGAGAATTTTGATAGGTGTCACTGTGACCTGATAATTTCTTGTTAATATTTAATGATGATTTTCGTTACCGTTCACCCATTGTTAAATAGCCTATTTCGGTATACCATATTGTATAATACAGTATTATGTTATGCAGTGGAGGGGCTCATTCCTCGATGAGATCGCTGAAATACCATTTCCTGCAAGAATGGCAGTCATAAAATGTTGATTATGAACACAACTACTCGCCGTTTTCGTGGCTGCCGTACCATTTGCAGCATGCAATATATACTATGCCAAGTTTATGATACTGCTGTAGTGACACGATGTTGCAGGTATTTTGTTTTTCTATGAGAAAGTGTATAGAATAATTTCCTATTCTGTCGAATAAACAACTAGATGCTTTTGCAATGGCAAGTGATGGAGGTTTCTTATTAGCATATTTTTATTACATCGAAGTTTTTTCGGAAAAAAATATAGTCAGAAATATCAATTTTGACTAAATCGTTGTGGAATGTTTGTGTGTAAATCACAAACAACTCACAATCTTTAATTTTCGCAACATAATGATAATAGAGGTTGAGAAAAGAATAAATTTGAATTGACACACACGATCTCTAGTTATTTTGGCTTCACTATAGGAAATATTATAAATACAACATAGAATTCATATTTTAAAAAATAAAACCCAATTCATTTGTACTACTTTCACATATTCATAATGGTCAATATCGGTTTCGCTCATCACGAGCATTATCAACTGATAAAAATACGAACATAACAGGCTTATTTATATAAAAATGAAGGTATATAAAACTGATGTTTCATGAACTAAGACAAGAAAATACTGATTAGCAAACAAATTATACACAAATAAATGAGTCTACAATTAAAATGTTATGGATCTCTTGCAAAACAATAAATACTAATCTGAAATCACAAATATAGCTACATTAAAAGTCCATTTAGCTGAGCAAAAATTTTTAATGACATTACTAATGCAATAAGCAATAATGAATCAGGAAAATTATAAGAAAAAATTAGGGAACCATTTAAACACAATCAAATATTAAGTACATAATTAATATTAACAATATACAGCCATCTTAAGTGGAGAAAGCAGAGCAGCTATGAGTATCCATTAAATTTTTAATATCTGAAAAACAAAAATTACAGAGACAGAATCAATTATTACAAGTTAAAAATAACCTTACAGGTATAATACAAATTAATGAATCGGACATAACAATCAATTCATACGTAACCAAGTTGCTCTCACGTGTTTGTATTCCATATTTCTCATTAATTAGTACAGCGTTTTTCACTTCTTTAAGAAGCTTTCTCCTACTAAATTTATCAGAAAAATATCTGTATCACAAACATTGATTCTAAACGATTATACCTATTTGGATTTTAGGGCACTTATAAAAATCGTAAGAAGTAATTCATGGTTTATATTATGTAACGTCAAGCAGGGTTTTTCTTATTTTCTTTGTGTGGTATTGCACGTTTTGAGTGTTTTTACTTTTAAATGATTGCTTACTTTTGGACCTATCTTTTGAGTTGAGTGGCAATATTATAACTGCAAAAATACTTTATTACTTACTAAATACTAATATTATCTTTTATTTGTATTCTTTTACTAGTGTATTTTGGGTTACTATGTTAACAACATCACGATTTCAAAATAATTGAGTTGCTATGAAAACATCACAGATGTCAGATAATGTGACTTACATGGGGCATGTGCACTGAAATATGGTTATGGATAATATGAATTTAATATTGATTTCCGTTAATCCCTTTGAAAGTCAAAACGGGCAGTTAGTACTTCATTAATAACATAATTGATAGTCTATATGTCAAAAAAACGTAATGATGAAAACATCGTTTTGATACCTTAACGTAAATGCTCATTTGTGGTACAATGCAAGTAAAATAAATAGGTGAGCAACACGTCTAAAAAAAATGATTTTCTGTATAGATATAATTGTCGGTCTTTGAAATTAAAATAAGTAATGATAACAATTTAACTGAGTGATATTTTTTCTACTCGCGATGATTACAATTGTTAAAATTTTATAAAATTCTGAAATCTGTACAAAAAAACGTTTTATATTTATGATTATAATACCTCTCTACAAAGAATTAATACCAAAAACTCAAAAAAAATATTCTACTAAACAAAGTCATTTTACCTACTTTTGCTCGAGAATAAGACTTTCGTGTTTTAAACGAATATTATAAATAGAATTCTTCCCTAAACAAACATTTTGACTAATTATTCATAGGTTGTTTTCTTTGTCTTGAGTTTGCTTCCACACATCGCCCCATGTTTTATTCCACTGCTACAAAATTCTAGAAAATTACCAACGTCAACAAAATATAATTATATTCTTGAAACTAAATTCATCTGACGGTAAATATTCAGCAGGGCAAAGTTGCTCGTCTACTTGAAAGACGGTAAGCCTCGTTGGCGCTTACCTGTCACGTTCAGATTGATTCTACTTCCTTAATTATATGAAAATATACAGGGTTATCCATTTATCACAATATATGAGAAAGTAAGCGAGTCATTTTGAAATACAGCATCTTTGGCAACATTTAATTATTGTTTATCAGTGACTATAGATCAGCGGACTCTAACTGGACTGTAGCGAGTGAACAGCGCTCAAATCCACGAATGGACAATTTCATAAATTGACAGAAATGAAAGTGTGTTGAGAGATTTCAATCTGTAAACATATACAATTGAAACAAAATGAACATATCATAACAAAATTTTTACGCCATGTACATGAAATATGCAACCCCATTTTATTTCAGTAGATCTTATCATATAAGTATCCGGTCATGTGGCTGATTAGTCAACGCACTTGGGAGTTACGTTTTACGTTGATTACAGTGTCCACGGATTCTGAATTCTGTATGGACAATTTCATGATTTAATTTTTCATTCCATTTGTTTATTTGTTTTCCAAGACATTGATGTATGTGATATTTACATATCCTACTACCTATTCCATAACAGGGTTTATCGAGAGTGATATCTGACATATCTGACGATTATTAAATTTTGGATGCCACGTGGCTTTCATTAAGGGGGTGTGTAATATTGAAGCGTGTGTGTATTTAGAATAAGAATTATTGTAACTATATCTAAATAGTAATGCATTCGGTAGAATACAGATCATTTATTATTAGCAACGTCTCAGTTGCCTCAAATATTCGAGAAGTTATTGAACTTTCAAGTCAACCATTTAAAAAAAATCTTTTTAATTTTCACACAGTTTTTTTTATTAAAGTTTGGTCTTATGATGCTAAGAATTTATTTTAAATATTGATTTTTTGCTGAAAATTTAAATTAAAAATATGTTTGGTTGATTAAAAGGGCTTCCAATCCCGCTTAGTCAATCCTGTTACTATAGAATTGACTAAATATCAATCCCGAGATTTCTCGATTCACTGTAAGTGTTGAAAAATAATTCATATTATTTAAAATTAAATACTTCCCGATTAACTACAACTTGTACCTCGGTTTATTTATGCACATACTGTGTTATTGAAAAAAATCAATATCAAACGTAATCTATAAATAAATAAACAAAACATTCCTATGTCAAGAAAATATATATACAATTATATATTCATTCCAATTGAAGTATAATGGACACAAATTTCATTGCGAATTTTCAATTTAAAATATTAAATTATGCTTAATGATCCGGGATTTAATTATTGTGAATCCCGGTATTATAAAAAAAATCCGGGATTAGATGCCCTGGTTGAAAGGTCTGAAACAACACTGCGTATGCGTCCGCCACGAGCGTATGATTATCGAACGCATTAAATATTATAGCTCTCCCCGGCGACTAAGCTGTTAAAAGACTAGATTATTACGACCATGATAAATCATAATTTTGAACCAAACCGCGATTCAATATTATATTTGTTTAGCAGGCTGAAAACGTTTACATAGTAAGCTATATCATGAAATGTGTAAATACAGTATTCATGGCGTTTTAGTTACTTTGTTACCTGTCATACTGTAACGGTAATATATACGAATATTAACTGCACTTGCCACCAAACCAGTAATAATTAACTTCGATAATAATTTATGACTGATGTATTGCGTACTGCAGGTATTTTCAACATGAACGTTGAATAATTTCAAACAATTCACATGTAATATATATTTAAGCTCACTTCTTACGAAATAATTGATGAGAAACCTAATGGGCTGTACAAAACTGGCCGTTTTCACATCTACGTGTCCTGGGATAATCGTTCATTTCTCTTTAATCATAAAAATGTAGAAGTAGTACATATAAAATTGTGTTTTATTAAAAAAAAATAAGAATGAGGTTATTTGTACTGGTTAGGAAAAAACTAAGGTTGAAAATGTATTGATTGATTTGGCTTTTACTTGATACAACTCCATTGTTGTATGGTAAAAACATCAACGTATTTAGTTATATTTAGGCTTCACAGCATCCTCTGGATAGCTTTAACGATGACGTGAAGCTGAAATAAATTCTTGTAAAACTGAATAATAAGAATTCGTTTTCGTAATTCTAGAATTTTTCACTTATTTAAACAAAATTCAAATTTACATTCATCATAAAAAAGTGAGAGTTTATTTTGGTATTCCATTACTATATTTCCTTTCCCGCGAATTATTTAAATCATTACTAAAAATCTTGTTAAATTTCCACCACTTCCTTCAAAACACGTATTCTTTACACAGTATTGTTCATAGATAGGCACTATTTGAACAAATAAGAAGATTATTTTTGAAAGCTTATAGACCATAAATTGCTAAAGCTTGATTCGACTGGCAACTAGTGACCATCGGTATTTTGGGCATTGTAGCTTAAACTTATGAAAGCTTCGTACCAAATAGTGGTGGTATATGTGTCATTACGAATATACTTATTAATATATAAAAGATATTCAAATTATACCATGAATTTGTTTATATTCTGGATCGTTGAATAAATCTTCAAATCACTATATCTTAAAACCCGTAGAAAATTATAAGATATGTTTTAAAATAAATGAAGTGTCGGTTTATTTGTCAAATCCATTCCACTCTTTTAAAGCAACTTTATTGATTCAAAGATACCTCCGTCATAAATGGATAATATGGAAGTTGCAATGCTAAATTCAGACTTATCATTTGTGAAGAGTTTTATTCAAAACTTTGTGACTAATATTAGTTTATTTATTTTTGTCATTCTCCTATAAATTTCTTAATATGGCCACTTTCTTATAGTGGAAATATACAACTCATAATATGAAGACAATTATAGTGAAAGGAAACCATTCAAAGACACAATTTATTCATATATTTTTAGGTAAAACGTTTCAACGCGTGCAATGTAAAAAAAACTAACAAATATTTAATAAATTCCGTAATCAATTATTATTTCATCGCGTGTATAAAACTTTACCCTCGGGCTATGTGCTCAATTTTGGTCCACTTACGTTGAACAAAATATGTTTTAATGACTTCATTAAAATTGTTTCACGTAGTTATCTATGGAGTAATTATTCCACTAACCGCCTTCAAAACATCTGTCGAGAGCAGTATGTTTTAATTAAAAGCCTCTACTAAATTGATAATTTCTACCGTTATAAGCACTTCAGTGGTTATTAAAAACAATAGTTTTACTGCCTATTTTACCAAATTATACATCAGGTAATCAACTTTTACTCATATTATCAGCAATGATCGTTAGTGATGTATTTTACGACTTATTCCGTCTGTTTAATGTCTGTGTTCTTGAACAAATTTAATAAAAATGATTGTATTTGAGCAAGGTGCAGAATCTAAGCGTCAAAAATAACACAATCGCCGTAACCATTAGTTACTTGCACCATAGTAAAGAAACACAAGACTTAATTTGGACAAGGCATGCGGATGCCACCTGAGAGTGCAGCATTGCGTTTACTCTTCTCACAACCTCTTGGATGTCACCGCTGAGTTCTTCTCCTAATCCGAATACCTATATCAACCATCTGCGCGCTGTAGGCAATTTGTTGGTTAAAAAGGAGACCTTGTTTAATGCTTGTTAAATAAAAAAAAATATTAATGTTGTTCAGCTGGAGTGCGCTCTGGCACTTCTTCATGCAGTTATATACATATAATATTTTTTTACCTAAAGAGTATAAAACGAACTTCAATGATGAAAAAAGCTCAAATATTTTTTTAAATTGAACTCATTTAAGTTAAAACAATCTAATTCATTCAACTTAATTAAACAATTCTTCGTTTCTTCACCTGAAATAGAAAACTAGCCCAAAAAGCTTGTTTAAATTTTAACTTCCTTCGGGGAATAAAAATAACAATTAATAACTATCCAAGTTTCACACCTTTTAATTAGACTATTGATACGTATTTATAGAAATAGATGGCGGATAAACAAGTTGGTATCTAGTTAATGGTGAATTATTGCCAGCCTGCAGAGAAAATGTTTCCCGCGGGATAAACTTGCTAAATAAAAGCAGAGCACACTTTCGAAATTCCGGAACTAATTTTCTCATATAAAAACATTTATTTAATAACGCTACATATTTCAAATTTAGAATTGTGTTCAGCTTTTCAGAACATTCCTTCATAATTTAATAGGTTGTTTTCCATTCTAAATGGGAGAAACTATTTAGTTTATTTTTAATTTATTCACTATAAATTTCATGTGAAATTGTAAATTAACAAAGTTATAGATCTCTTTTGAGGTATGTTGCTATTAGGTTTCTTAAATTCTTCATAAAAATAGATTTATAAACAAAATACAATGTCCTAAGATGACGCCAATGTGAAATAAAAAATTTCAATCAAAAAATTGTGATTTCGAATTACACGTTGAGTTAGTTATACCAAAATGTTTCTTATTTCGAACTATACATACCGTATGAAAGAACACACATATTTTTATAATTTATACTAAAACTAAATAAAAAAGATATAGCAATTCAAACATTTGAAAAACTTCATTACTCAAAACTAGTATTTGTCAGTAAGTGACTTGAAAAACTATTTGGAAGACACATGAGTATACTTGGTATCAAATTCGGACAAACGCCACATCCCACGAAAGTCAAGTTTTTATTGATTCTGGTAGTGTAAGTGAAGATCTGTTAAAAAAACTCATTAAACATATCAGAATTCAATGGTTTCGTATAGATTTTTGAGTTTAATGTTCGTAAATACTTGCAAAAGTTGATTTTGATCCACACATTGATAAATCGTCCCACATTGACCAATCACAGAGCTAGAATTTACTTCAAAGTGTCATGGCTGCCGGGCTTGATGAAGTGTGGAATATATATGAAATGAAGAATCACCTCTGCTGTATATTTTCATAGACGGCTTATGTCGGTCTTTGATACCAATGTACTCACATATTGGTAAAATGCTTGTTCAATATTTTTATATTTCTGCAAAAGGTGAAAATATAAATCGCTTTAGTTAGGATAAAAGTACATGAACCAATAGTAATTATCTTCGCTAGATTTATACGATAAGTTTCCATAAGTTGCAACTATTTTTTCAACCTGTATATGTCCCTAAAGTGAGTCTAATATACCGTCTCTTTTTCTATAGTGGGTGGTTTAACAAGAACTTGTTTTAAGTCAGTTATTCAATGTGTCCCCTCTGCGTAGAGGTTAATGATGAAAGGACAAGGTTGGGAGAGGATTAATTTAATCGCCATTCGCCCTGTTTTTTGAAGTGGCTAAGTTAGGAAGGGTTGAAAACTTTACAGACACCCATCCACGTCGACGTTCACTCATTGTTATGGAAATGTATGGACATAATGTTGTAACATACAATTAATATTATAGCACATAGCTACTAGAGACTGCAATAAATTCTCAAATATTCGCATATGTTCTTCTCTTTTCTTGACATTCGTTTATTCGAATATTTGATAAAATTATTCGTTGTACATGAAAATTGAATTTATAATAAAACATATGATTATAACATATAAATCGACCATGCGCTAACTATTGTTAAGTTTCATTTTAAACTACAAAATAATCACTCAAAGCCCAATCATTATGTATTAGTTATTCAATTGTAATAATGAAACCAGCTATCCAGGCATTGGAAAACAAATTATTGTTATTTAATGTTATCAATAAATACTATTCTCACTTGTAAAGTGTTATCTGTCAATTTTTAAAATAAAAGACTGTTAAAACACTGTTTCGTATACCGTACATTTTTAACATTCAATTTTATATAAATTGCCCTGTTATGATTGTATTTTTATCAGTTGATAATATTCGTGATGAAGTAGTACAAAAAATTGTGTTTTATTTTTAAAATACTATTCCGTCATTCTGTCAGCTGATTTTGATCGAACAGAACTTATATGAATAATATTATCGAATGTATTTACTATTTTTATATGGTGTTAGATAGCATTTTTTATATGCCACAACTGCACTGAATTAATATGTGCCATTACTCAAAACATAGCAGCAATAGTTATTTATTGATTGTATTTTAAAATATCAATGTCACTGAAAAAATCCAAAAAATGGGGACGACATAAAATTTTACAAAGCAACATAATACATTACTAGTAATGCACCTCCCAAGAATTCTAGTTATTTTACAATGCAACTACATTAGTCCTTTGACTAGTGCAAAATAAGCAGAGGTACTAATACTATAGAAAACTGATAACATATTCGGTAGTTGATTGAATGAATGGCGGTAGATATAGTCTGAGCTTAATACACGGAGTAACACATCAAAGGCGTTTAACCTGAGAACTCGGCAAATAGCGAACGGTTCAAAACGTATTGACTTGCTACAAATATGTAGCTTCGGCGCAGGCTAGATTAATCATTGACCAAACCGATTGGCCCATACGAAACCTTTTCATCTGATTCCGTAATTTCTATTTCACAGCGATGTATGAAACGTATTACATATTCCTGGCACCGTACACACCGCACACCGTACACCGCACCTGTACACAGCACCAGCGGAATATAAAATTCATTTAATCTGTACGGTTGCATAAAAGCTAAATCATAAAAAGAACACTTAAAAATGGCACACTAACGATTTTCAACTTAACAAAAGTGTTGCCATGAGATGTGGTTTTGTCTTTGGATTCAAGTCAGGCTATTTTTTATCAGTTTTCTCGATACCTGTCACTTCAAAAAATATCTTACTGCCCAATTTCACTCTCTATGAGTGCAAAATTTAACTATTTTTTTTAATTTGACTTATGACAAACAACTTTCTTCGCGTAATTGATTACTCATTATCAATAAAATTTCAATGCATTTATTTTAACGATTAATTAACACCACATTAACTCTTTTTCCAGAAACAAAATTAGTACGTTAATTAATTTAATTTTAAATAAATGTTATGAATGCGTGTGATTACATAATATTGTTGTCTCTTCTAAACAGTATATATAGCAAAGCGAAAATAACGTGATAACGAAAATGTGACGACAGCGTTAAAACGAAATAGCGGTCAACTATTTAATAAAAGTTTGTAAAACTAAATACTTTGATATTCTATCCTTTTAACATTCTTATCCGTCAATCGTTCAATTATATGTAAATCTTAAATAAATAACGTATGTATTTTAATCACAAAACCGAAGTTCATTTGTTTTTAATTTTAATTTTAGGCATTACTATACGTCCATAAATTTAATTGATTTATGGACGTGCAGTTTGATGTTACACAAAAACGTATCTTTAAATTGACAAGATTTCTATAGAGAATAATATATGTTTTTTCCGAGATATCGTTCGATAACTATTTACTGATAAAATAAGGGCAACTTTTAAAAATCAATTAAAGTCGGCAGTGTAATAAAAGCAACATTAATGGTTGATAAAATAAAAAACATTATTGACATTCAAAAACATCCACTTTTCAAATCAGCACGAAATATGAAAAGCTTGTGAGTTTTATAAGTGTGAAAATACGCAAATAATTTTTATCCAAAAATATCTGAAATAATTGGAATACAAAAATAAGATTTCGCTCTCCACCATTCGTAGTGCAACATCTTTGACATCATCTGAAAATCGTATACATATAATAGAGTAGCAAAATAATTTGTGTTAGATATATTAATTTAATATATCAATATTAAAACTGTATTTCTGCTGCACTTATTGTAATTATTAACCACAATACAGTATGAAGGTACAGTATTCGATTCTACGTTTTATGAAAAAAACTATTGCATTTTTTTGATCTACCTAAAATTGTATATCAGCAAAATTCAATTTTTTCAGGAGAGAATAATAGATTTACCGAATAAAAAAAGTCATAAAAAAACGCCGTATTAATATTAAATATATGTAACCATTCACTTTTAAGGTGTTAACTGTTAATTCATCGTGGAAAAACATTATATTTTAAAAAATAAAACACAATTCATTTTAAATATATAACTATACTAAATACATATTTTTAAATATTGTTTTATTTTGATAAAATTATTTTTAAACTGTTTTTATGCTACCCTGAATATTTTCAGATATACAATTTTACAATGGAAACGACGATGTGTGTGAAAGAAATGTTGCTTCAAATCGACACTCCCTACGTGTAATCCTGTATCTGCAAAAATAAGATTTTACATAAGAGCATTTCAAAGATTCATAACGCTATTGCAAAGTAACGACTGCATATATATTCTTCAAAATTGGGACAGTGCTACTATTTTAAATCTATTTTTCCTTGTTTTTTGATACCTACCCATAGAACTGAGTGCGTGGACAACGAAAACGTAAAAGACGTATAATCACATATTTGACACTATACGCAGGGAGTTTAGAAATGATCTAATGATTGATATTAATTTCTCATTGAAGATTAAGCAAACCGTAATTCATAAGAAGGAGATTCTATTAAGTTCTTTTACTCTCCTATAAAATTATTCAGTTCTGACATATGCTGATTTTGTAATATACCGTTCAATAATTGTTTTAAGTAATCAAGAATTTCTTCTTGGACTTTATTATTAATTTACCCATTGCTATGACTAGAGATTGCAATACCAGACAAGTGTAATAAAATAACGGTATTTCAGTGCTGAAATACCGTGATACTAACTGTCTGCTACTAACGGTATTGCAATATCTACTCAGGCTCAATTTGTAAACTGAAATTGCTCAACGTCTTCTGGTTTTTTCACAGTTCAGTTGAAACTATTAATAAGCTGATATATGCAATGCTTTGATTTTAGTTTTTCTTCCTCATTTTCTATGACAAAGCATCGTATGTATCTACGTAGCATAATTTACATATAAAAACCAACTCCAGCATTTATCTCGGGCTTCGGTAAACAGTCTTTTAGCTCTCGCTCACTGACACGGCATGACCTGGGATCCTTAAAGTGATTTGCCTTTCGACAACATCTATATAAGACTAATCGAATTTAAAACCCTTTTCTCGTACGGCCAAATAGCATCCGTCCAATTTTAGAGATAAGACTTTTAGAGGTTTGAGAGAATTTTTATACCAGACAGGTATAAAAATATACCACCACAGCACATTGATTCATTTATTTTATACTAGTGAGTACCCGGTTTGTGTTTTAATTATGTTTATTGAACTGCTTTTGGATTAGAGGTCTGCACAGGCCGAACCGGTTAGAGCCCATCATCTTCAGGCCTGGCCCGACACGAACCCGAGTTTCAATATCACACTTGTTATAACACAATATTTTTGTTTTTCGTCTGGTGTGTACACGAATAAATCAGAAGGTTTTTCCTAGATGTCGCTGTATGTACGTATTTGATTATTTTTTTCAATTTTCAATTTTCAATTTTTTTTCTTCAGAACCATACACGGGTGTGTGCACAACAACTCACCGAAGTTTCATCGAAATCGTATGAATGGTAAAGGAAAGCGTAAAGAACAAACAAACATTTATTTTATATAATATTTCCCGGCATGATCACTATAAGTCCTTCCTGAAAGTTTTGTCGCGATCGGTTGAGTAGTTTAGGAGCCTATAAGATCCGGACAAACCAACAAACCAACAAACAGACATTCATTTATATATATAGATACGTATATTTGCATATGAATGTCGAAATAAAAATTTGCTTTATAAAAATATACATATAATCGTATATAACATTTTTATTAAAGACTCCCTTGATTTTGAATTTGAATACCATTTTGCTTGGTGAAGATTTCTAGGATTATATAAATTATAAAAATATATTTGGATGGATAATGTTGTTGAACATTGTAAGTTCGAGCAGTTAAATAATCCGAACAAATACTGCACACAACACGTTAATAAGTGATAAAAAATATTACTATATGTTGATTTTAACTTTTTTTAAATAATTGGTATTTTCAATATATAAAAAAATTAATAAAAAAATATTTTAAAATTTTCTTGGCGGGTAACTCACAATGTTGTAGTGGGTAATTCAATTACCCGCGGGTAGTAGATTACCGACCACTGTGTTATAGTATAGCCAGCTATGTAATGTGTTTCAGTTCTTATGAACTATTGTTTTTTTTTTAATGATCGAAATTTAAAATATACAAATATTCAAAATTCAATAGTAATTCAGAGTCCTGAGTATTTTATTTATTATTTAGTTAGTTTTTCATAATGTGCCAGGGAACGAGACAAGCAAAAACCACATATTTCTCGGGTTGTCTCGGCATACAATCCCTAGCTGAAACCAAGGTGTTATTATTTCAACTAAAATTGTTTCTTAAAAAGCACGTTAAAAGAAAAATTACATCTGTTTATTCAAATTTTACGAGATGTGACATGAGACGATATATCGTCAATTTTAATTTTATAATAAACACTTAAACAGTACAAAAATTATGGGAAACATTAACGTAACTATAATTCTCTTAGAAAGAAGCTTTGTAAAATTTTTATCAAACCGAATATTTGATCTCACATTTGATGACCACCAACCATGACACGTTATAGTCCCAAAATAATAATTTCATAAATTCAAACCGCGAAAGTCTAAAATCGTATACCTCCAAATGATTGCCGTGGTTCAAGGCCAGCAACTCTATATTCGCTTCCTTTAATAACCCTATTAATAATACCAAATTTACAGTTAATATGCCAGTGAAATTTATTAATTATGTAATTTAAGACATCGACTGAGGGTGCTTGATGGAATTTCAATATTAAATTTGGATTATTGAGATTTTGTACAATTCCATGTATTTTGTCACTAACGACCCGGGTTTCGCCTTTCGGCATCTTCAGGCATTCGAGCACACGAATGGACTCGAACTGAGAGACAGTAAACAGTGTCTAACGCTTATATAGAAGATAAAAATGCGACAAATATCATTTACGACGCAATACATTATACGTCTGAGAGCCACACCGATACCTGAGTTAAAAATTTCGGAAATCGCCCTAATCCTTATTTTGTAAACACCATATTAACAGAGTGACGAATTGCCGAAGGCAAATTACCGCTTTTCAACTTCTTTTAGAAATACCAGTGATTTTACAATTATAATAGTATTGTGGGTTTTGACGGGATGTAATTCGACGAATGGGTAAATATATACAATCATTCCACATTTGGTGACATCTGTTAGGTGTTTCAACGTATCGGATATAATAGCGGAGAATTAGGAAGGTTCAGCTGCTCATTCAAGATTGGTAATGAGTTTAACTGGGCTCTATTAATTTCTAAAATTTCCTGATAAAATAATTTATGATCCCCCATGTTTTTATGCAACAGTTTAACCCCATCATCCGCATTAAACGTATGGTTCTCCATTAGCAAGTGATTTGCGAATGTCGAAGTTTCTTTTTTTAATCTAAAGGCAGCTAAATGTTCTGATACCCTTATATCTAATGTACGTGTGGTTTTACCCACATAGAAATGTTGGCAATCATTGCATTGTAATTTATAAATACCAGATGTGTTCTTAAAGTTTACTCTATCTTTATTGTTTATTAACATTATTTAATTTGATATTGAAATTCCATCAAGCACCCTCAGTCGATGTCTTAAATTATATCAATATTGCTAGTACAGCAAGATTGACTGAACTCTACAGTAAATTAGTGTTAAAATCTTACCCCGTAAATAATATTTGTCGTGTTTGTATCTTCTATATAAACGTTAGACACTGTTTGCTGTCTGTCAGTTCGAGTCCATTCGTGTGCTCGAATGCCTGAAGATGCCGAAAGGCGAAACCCGGGTCGTTAGTGACAAAATACATGGAAGTGTACAAAATCTCAATAATCCAAATTTATTAATTATGTATTTACTTTGTTTTAACTATGATAGTAGCAACACTCTCATAAAAGATTCTGAGCTTTCATTATCATTTCCATTATGTTTAAAAATTCATTCTCATAAGTCATCAGTAACATAAGTTATGAATTAGATGCTTACTGTAATAGTGGACAATATTTTTTCAATCCCAGACCCTCTTTATGATTCCGGGATTTCGGGATTCAGAATTTCACAATCCCAGGATCATTGGATTGGCCATTTAGTGTTATTTCAAGTGTTACACTACGTTCAAGTGCTACACATTAAACTTTAAATGTACATTTAATGTGTTACCATTTGAAAAGACTCGAATCGAAGCGAGGCGAATGGTTGGTTATCGATGCCCTGGAAGGTCTGGGATCTCAAGCAAACACCATTTCAAATCCGGCTCAACTCTTATTTATTTTAATCGAAGATGCAATGGTTTAAAATACACAAAAATAATACTTACACATAAAATTGAGTCTACATTTACATTTACTTATCAGATGAATTTACCTTTAAGTTTTAATGCAATTCACAACAATGATTTTAAATTAAGTCCAATTTCAAAACAAACAAAAACAATTTATAATTACTTACGAAGCCGGCCGGCTCTCTAGCCGAAGGGCTCTAACAGCCGACTGTCACAATACTCACAATCAAAACCCCAACCAATCTTAGTCGCACCCCTTTTTGTCAAAAATGGACTCTTCCGGACACTTTCTAATTCCCGCTATAGGCCTTCGGCGGTTAGAAACCGATGGCTTTCAACGACAGAAATCGGTTGGAATACCACGAATCATTGCCATTAACGCTGGGCGCTGTCAGTTACGGGCCCTAATAAAACTTAAACTTAACAAAAAAACCAGGATGTGTCACATTATTGATTCAATTGGAATGTATATATGATTCTATTATTTTTTGGTCATTGGAATGTTTTTTTATTGGTTTTGAATAATTTACAAACAAAACAATGATTTTATTACATTTATTGCATTATTAAGGTAGGTTTTATTAGATGGTATTCAAAAAGAGGACATGTCCTACAATTCGACTTGAAAATATTATCTTCCATCAATTGAAGAAGCGGTCTTAATTTGTCCTTCGTTTCAAATTGGTTAAAAACAGCTGTCACAAAATATTGAAAAGAAGGTAGGTAGACCAGAATACATTTATATTAATTTTACAAGTATTATAAAAAAATTACACGAACAAACTGAGGTACACCTAGTTAATCAGGATGCTTTAATTTGACATATGAAATATTTTTTAGCATTTTCAGTAAATCCGAAATCCCGGGATTGATATTTAGACAATCCTGGAGTTAGAGGATTGAATAATCCAACGGGATTCCAAGATTGGAACCTCTAATTGAAATCTCTGCCTAGGAAACGTCAAGCACAGCTAATTGCAATACAGTGATGTTATGCACTTTCTTGGAGAAAATTTCTTTACGAAAACTAAAGCTTGCTAACAAGCCAGCCTTATTTCAGCGCTAACCTATTTTGCAACCCCGCAATGAAATACCCATTAAGGTCTTTTATCGTTTTTCTACATAGAACTTCCGCTATTACTGATATTTAAATAGCGGGTTTTGAGAGACGAGCGGTTCGTTTTTTTCCGAAAGCCTCAGCGGTAAATGGCATTCGTTGGCTGCATACTTAAATTTTTTGAAGGTTGGCAAGGAAAACAAATTTTCAAAAAAAAACCCTCCATAAGAAGCCGAATATAACGAAATTGCCTGTGTTTTTTTAAACGCTTTGCAGAACGCATAATAAACATGCAATTTAATTAAATCCTCGGCGGGGTGACTTTTTTCATTTTCAATTTTACCTTGCTTTTTTTATATTTTATGGCTTAAGAAAAGGTGACTCGGTTCTGAAGCTCGGGGGGCTTTGCGTAAATAAACGACGACCATTTTGTATTTTGAATGACATACTTAATTATGAAAGTAAACTGACACAAAAAATATTTTATACGTTATAAAAAAAATTTTCTTTCATCATAAATCTTCCGTTCGCAAAAAAATATATTTGGTTTAATAACAACTAGCCAGCTGACTGAATAACAAGGTCAAATCACTTTTGTTATCTTTGCAAAAGATTAAATTTGATATTCTAATGAAGATTTATATATATTGAGAAATGAATGTTTTAATGAAATATATTCCATTTATATATGGCATTGAATTTCAATTTTTTAATACTTAGGTTCAATACCGAATATTTTTTATATTAAAATTCAAGCAAAACCTTGTTAACTTTAATTTAAAAATAACCAAAAAAACTAATCATGAATCGAAAAGAATGAAATCGAAAATGTTTATATAGTAGTTTAACGAAAAGAATTAAAAATTAACAGCTTTGTATTGATAAATAAATATAAATAAAGGACAGCTGTCCAGACTCTATATATATTTACATATATAAGATATAAATAATCTCTACAAATTTTAAATCACATTACGAACAATTCCTGATAATAATTGAACACTTTTGTCAGCAAAACTCTCACAATCAGTACTCGTTAGAGGTTTTCGTTGAATCCTTTCCCCATTCAAAGCTTTTGATTGACAGAGTAGTACAGTACTATTGTACAGTAGAATACATCCGGGAAATGTATATAATAGGCTCTATAAAGCTTCTGAGGGTAACCATTGTTACAGGGAGGGGAGAAACTTTTACAGTGCATACATATCACATAATTATTATGTTAATATATCCAATTTTATTTGTAACTATTTTCTTTATTTTATAGCATTTCATTATGTTACCAAGAATATTGTATTATAGTTTATTTCCCCTAAGTGCTTGTGAGATTTTTTTCCTTTTATTTAAATAATACATTTCAATTATATGGTTTCAAAATTATCGGCCGCTAAGGGATAACCCACTAAAACATCCCTGGAATAGATTTTTATTCCTTACTTCATACTTCTTGTTTTTATGCCTTTATTTCTCCTTTCTATCATCGTTTCATCGTTCTATGTTTTCATCCGTTAGAAAAGTAATTTACTATGACAAGATCTCAACGTTCTAATTTCAAATTTGCATTCTAAGTGAATCAACGTCATCTTATATTATCTACAAAATGGCGGAATGAATAATGTAATTCACGTTAATTAAACGTCTTTATGCATATTCTAAATGTTCTAAAGTTAAAAAAAAGGTAATAAGCATTGTGCATGCTCCCAAATAGTGACCATTGTAAATACTCTTTTTAATTCTCACCTGGTATTGCTGCCAAAAAACAGGAGCGTTTTCGTTATCTAGATATGCTAATAGAAAACATTACGCGGGCTTAATTGAACGTAGGTTTACACGGCTTATTAAGCCATTAATTACGTAAATTAAAATCACTGCGTGCTAACTTAAGCCAACTCGAATATTGCTCTAAAAGTGGCATATTTACGATTAATGTAATTCAGTTTGTGTAAAAAGAACTGTGATATTCCTATGTGTTTTGAAATGTGCTCATTTTTTTTTGTTTTAAAACAAATGACAAACAAAAATTCATATATTGAATATTATTATTAAATGTAGCGCTAAAGAGCAGACTTGACTATTTTATGATTAATTATAACTTCATAATTAATTAAGCAACAACATAATCATGTAAAAACAAATATTTTATTCAATAAAACATTAAGTGAAAAAACTGCTTTAAATTATACGACTTTGTGGATTTACGAGCTTTACCAGTTTAGCTGAGTGATGTACTCTCTAAAGACTGATAATTGAACTCCCCTCCCCTTCAATTAATTTCCAGACCAATGTCGCTTTTATTGCGCGATTTATAGCTACCATTTTTACTTCATAAATCCTACATTTCTGTTCTCGAAATGTTTTATATACTCAACGTCCCGCCCAGTGTCATATTTTGTCGATATATTATTTTATTGCTTTGAAACTACACATTTCTGCATCAAAACATGAGATTTTTTTACAATAACAGTTGAAAATACATAATAAACCGGGAATATTAACATGAAGTAAAAGCTAACAAAGGATTTCAATTGCAATGCAAATTCACTGTAAAAATTTTACCAGGAAAAAAACATCTCCGAGGAAGAGAATGAGAAATCCAAGTAAAACAACATTGAGTATCTTTGAAAAAAGGCACGAGACAACCATTCCATCAAATTGTTGTTATTGTAGAATTCATTGAAGGTTTTTTTTAGCAAGAACATTGATTCTAATATATTTAGGTTCAAAAAGATGTTACAATTACAACGCTTTTTCATAAACCAGTGATTCGGAAGCCTTTCATAAACGGCTCATAAATATACCGTTTGCTGTAGTATCAATTACTTAGCTTATATTTTATTATATTTCAGTTGTGACGTTCTTATGGATAATTGCTCAGTTACCAAAAATATTTTATTTTAAAGCAGAGATTCGTCAACACAAATATTAACTACAATACATCTGTAAAAGGAATTTTTGTACACTAAAAACTAATGGCCAAAAAAAAAACAAATGAAACACTATGAATTAAAACATTCAATTGTTTTTTGAGAACAACTGTGGTTATATTTTGTGAAAGTGCATGAGAAAATTTTCTGTTCATTAAATGATATCTTTTTTTTTTACAGACGACACATCAGGACGTTCGGGCGGCTCAGGTCGTGAAAGCTCAGCACCCGTTCCGTCATCAACAATCAGCGTCCCATCCGTCGTGACATCAACTCCAGCATCTCCAGCATCACCGCGCCTCCTGACGGCTGCAGACGCATCGCGAAGACTTAGAAGAGACAACGAAAGACTTAGGGGTGAAGTCGCCAGACTGAGAAGGCTCGTTGTGGCCGGTGCTGAACGCGGAGAAGCGGGCACCGCTCTCCTCGCAGCTGCTAATAGTGGAGCGGGCAGTGGTGCTGGCAGCACGGCAGGTAGCGGAGCGGAAAGTGACGCGCCCTCTGAAGGAGGTGATGCCGCCAGAATACGAACGTTAGAGGCCGAATTGAAAATGGCGCGCGAAGCTGTTATTGGTGAGTATTCTTACTCATTTTTCCGAGCTAGCAATGTGTTTTTAGTATTTTATCAATAGTGCTAATAAAATGATAATATCCTTGTTAAAAAAAAGATATAAGTTATTCTAATTACAGAATAAAAGTAAGGTACCATTTTTTAACAAAATATGTTTAAATTTGGATTATTGAGATTTTGTACACTTCCATAATATAAAAAAACGTATGCCTGATTGACAAGCCATAAAATACATTTTTTCGAAAGAATAAAACAGTTTTTAATTACTAAACACAGTATGAAGTAATAAAAGTTATTTTGAAAACTATATTAAAATAGAAAAAAACAGTCGCCATTTCCAAATAATACAAAATTATTGGAGCTTTGCAGTAAATTAACATTCTCAGTACAACTTTTAAACACTTCCTTGACACAGGCAAAAACAAAATTACCGAGTGAAAATGTACAGAAGCATATTATTTCTCAGCGTGAAATTCGTGCACCAAAAGGTCATCTAGGGGTGGCTAATGGATGTGTCACGTAAGTCATCAGTGAGGGTGCTTTAAGGCTTTAAAGGATCTGAAATGTCATTCAAAATCTCGACGTGACCTGTTCAAACTCAAAATTTAGCTCCTACCTACAGTGCGCTCTCTGCGGCTTGAGTAATAATATGTTCTTTCATATATAAGCAAAGGGAAAATATACTTTTAGATGCTAATACATCGTTTTGATTTAATGTTTTCAAATATAAATTCATATAAAGGTTGTGCTTTTTAGAAGTGACCTTTAAAATGAAATAAAACATTCAATAATCATAACCATGATTATTGAATGTTTTATTTCATTATATTGGATTCATTGAAAAGTTTAATAAATTCCATTAGATTTTAAAAAAGATTTCCTTCATGTGGGTTCCACGGCTGGCTCGAAGAAAGCGGAATCTCAAAGTCCAATTTTCACGCAATTTCTGAAGCAGCTGCAGCCGTATGTATATCAACGATAACGTGGCAAATGTTGGCTTCAAGACTTCTTCATTAAGCGTTGTTGGTTTATCGATGTAAACTTGCGATATCACATACCCCCACAGAAATAAGTCCAAAGGTTTGGATTATTGAGATTTTGTACACTTCCATGTCACTAACGACCCGGGTTTCGCCTTTCGGCATCTTCAGGCATTCGAGCACACGAATGGACTCGAACTGAGCACTGAAGATGCCGAAAGGCGAAACCCGGGTCGTTAGTGACAAAATACATGGAAGTGTACAAAATCTCAATAATCCAAATTTGATATTGAAATTCCATCAAGCACCCTCAGTCTTAAATTATAAAATATGTTTAAAAAAATCATAGAAACCAATATAAAGAGAAATTTTTATTTTTATTCACTGTCGAATTACTTTATTTTAACCTTTAAATAAATTAAAAATATATATATTTATATAATTGTTATCTAATGAATAAGCCTGACGTTTCAAATCCATTATCGTTTTCGTTCCTAAGTAAAAATTAAACCATATAGCTTTCTAATTTATTCATTAAAATGAATTAAAAAATAACAAAGTATTCAGATGCACAAGAATTGTATGATATTTTTAACCCCAAAATAGCTATTAACTGTGTTGCATAATTTTTGTAGAGAAGTAAAACGTTTATGTTTTTTCTCGTATTATATTGGTGTTTTGCCAGGTGTTATTGTTCACATTGTTCAGCCTTTTTTCAAAACACTTCAATTCAAATGTCAATTCCTCCCGCTTACTACAATCGATAAAACAGCGAATTGCAGAAAATTAAAACAAATTATCAATACAACTATAAACAACCCTGTAATTGCATTCGTGTAGATTTATTTACCCCAATTCGGATGCATCTATTGTAAGCTGAAATCTGATTATTTCCATAAAAATCAAATGATCGGAATTTCATTCCTTCCTTAAATGTCAACGATTTTAACGGCGTTTTTTAAAAGCCCCTCATGAAAGACGTAACTAAGTACCAATAAATCTTCGAAACGATTCCAAGTTCTCAATAAAAAGTTTGATCTAGCGGAACGGCGTAGCCTCTATTCATCAGAGTTTCCCGAATGACAAAATGAGAACATAAAAGATTTTCCTATTTTGAAAACGTTACCGTTCTAAATCTTTTAATGTTATTTCAATTCACATGGATCACATAATTTTCTACAACAACACCACAGCTATTGACTTTGTTTAGAACTAATGGTTTCTTTAATCATATCATATTAGCCCACTGCGCCTGAATTAATTACATTTTTTATTTTAAATATTTTTTTTGAAATACTATAAATATCTTTTTATGATTAATATTCTATAATTTTTTGTTGTGTCATCTGCCAACTACATTATAGTTCATTCAACGAATACCTGAAGGATTAGTCAGCAGAAGTGATACCAAATATTCGAATATACGAATAATCGTCGTTGTTCTGGAAGAAAACACTAAATCGAAAAAATGACAAATTGAATTAGTTATTACAAAATGTTTCTTATTTCAAACTCTACCGTATGACAGAACGCACTTATTTTTATAAATTATGCTTTTACTTAAAAACAGTTTTGTACAAACAAACATAATGAAAAACATATGGCATTTCAAGCATTTGGCAAACTTCAAAGTCCAATTACTCAAAACAAGTATTTTTCAGTTAGTTTCTTCTTCTAGAACAACGATGAAACATAATTTAAAAATTTCATTCTGTTTAGTCATTGTTTTTTTTTTCATAGTTAACACAACATACTAACTATTAATTGAATTTGGCCTTTACTTTGTAAAACTCCATTATAATTGAATAAAATAACAAAGTATTCAGTTCTTTGAAATTTTATTCTTTAGTTTATAGCTGTTTCGGCTTAACGCCATCATCAGTATAATACTTAAACTTAATTTGGTTTAGCTATATTTACTATTTAGAAGTGTTAAACAATGCTATTTCATTCCACTAATTCAATTTTTTTTTCTACCTCTATTTTCCTACTGAAACTATTATGTGGAGTCCGCGAAGCGGGCTCCTTGTTTCCTGGCTACAGTAAGTGTTAGGGTGGGTACAGAATAAGTATTTATATCACTTTCCCACATGTAAGCTAGCTAAGTACTGTTATCTAAAAAGATTCGGTCAGCTGAAGGCGTTGTGTAAATAAAACACTGAAGAAAACCCCATACGAGAATGATTGTGTTTGAATCATTAACAAAAGTTCAATTTTTAACAAGAATTGCTCGTAATGTTGACGTAAGTTTGGAGAATTTACCTAACTTATTATTAGACATGTCCAGTCCCTAACTGAATATACGCGCCTGGCTCATTAAATTTAAGATTCATCTCTTATTTAAACATCATCATATGTATTTAAACTTAAAATACATAACGCCCCGATGGTGTTTTTGGAAAATGGGCTTACGTCCTTACGTGGTATTAATATTTAAAGTTAATTTATTGAATATTATTGATTATGAGTAATTACTTAAGCTTCTTGTAATGGCTTAAGTAAGGGTGATGAATAAATGCTTGTTTCGTTTTTAAGTAGATTGTTATCGAAACTATATCTATTAATCTCCAGTTGTACTAAGAAATTCAGCCTAAGGCTCTTATCACACAAATGTAGGCATACCGGGGACGACTTAGAATATAATTATGTTGTATTATTCTTTTTAGAGGTTCGTGAATTGATATATCGCAATATACTTATTGCCAGCACAGTATTATGGCAGTTAAGTTAAATATTGATTATATCAATATGTAATGCGATGCCAAACGACATGTTTTGTCAACCCAATTGCATAATAATAAACATTTATTCTATGTACGAATAATATTCGAATAATTTATCAGATGTTCGAATGTACGAATGTCAAAAAAGAGCCGAATATATCCAATTTGAATCCCTGGTCAGCTGCTACGCCATATTTTTCTTTTGACAATAAAATACAATAACTGAAGTTAATATAAAATTAAAATTGATAACTTAATTATTCCACTTGGTTAACCACTACAAACCAAGTAAAATAACTAAGTTATCAATTTTAGTTTTATATTTAAAATGAACTTTCACAAAGTTACCGCCGAATCTATAGAAAATATAATTTCAGTTATTCGATAAACAAAAAGGCAAAGAAACACCATTTAAAAAATGACTTTCACAGACCAGTCAATTTAATATTTTTTTATCAATGACTTAATATTGGTTTTGTTATACAAATAACTCAATCATAATTATTAATAATGTAGCTACTTATACATTTTATTCAATTATCGTTTGCCAAATCGCTTTTAGCCAGTTAGCTTTTTCTACCAATAAAAACGTAAAATCAAACGAAGTCTTTAATATAAAAAAACGTATGCCTGATTGACAAGCCATAAAATACATTTTTTCGAAAGAATAAAACAGTTTTTAATTACTAAACACAGTATGAAGTAATAAAAGTTATTTTGAAAACTATATTAAAATAGAAAAAAACAGTCGCCATTTCCAAATAATACAAAATTATTGGAGCTTTGCAGTAAATTAACATTCTCAGTACAACTTTTAAACACTTCCTTGACACAGGCAAAAACAAAATTACCGAGTGAAAATGTACAGAAGCATATTATTTCTCAGCGTGAAATTCGTGCACCAAAAGGTCATCTAGGGGTGGCTAATGGATGTGTCACGTAAGTCATCAGTGAGGGTGCTTTAAGGCTTTAAAGGATCTGAAATGTCATTCAAAATCTCGACGTGACCTGTTCAAACTCAAAATTTAGCTCCTACCTACAGTGCGCTCTCTGCGGCTTGAGTAATAATATGTTCTTTCATATATAAGCAAAGGGAAAATATACTTTTAGATGCTAATACATCGTTTTGATTTAATGTTTTCAAATATAAATTCATATAAAGGTTGTGCTTTTTAGAAGTGACCTTTAAAATGAAATAAAACATTCAATAATCATAACCATGATTATTGAATGTTTTATTTCATTATATTGGATTCATTGAAAAGTTTAATAAATTCCATTAGATTTTAAAAAAGATTTCCTTCATGTGGGTTCCACGGCTGGCTCGAAGAAAGCGGAATCTCAAAGTCCAATTTTCACGCAATTTCTGAAGCAGCTGCAGCCGTATGTATATCAACGATAACGTGGCAAATGTTGGCTTCAAGACTTCTTCATTAAGCGTTGTTGGTTTATCGATGTAAACTTGCGATATCACATACCCCCACAGAAATAAGTCCAAAGGTTTGGATTATTGAGATTTTGTACACTTCCATGTCACTAACGACCCGGGTTTCGCCTTTCGGCATCTTCAGGCATTCGAGCACACGAATGGACTCGAACTGAGCACTGAAGATGCCGAAAGGCGAAACCCGGGTCGTTAGTGACAAAATACATGGAAGTGTACAAAATCTCAATAATCCAAATTTGATATTGAAATTCCATCAAGCACCCTCAGTCGATGTCTTAAATTAAGTCCAAAGGTGTTAAATCACATGATCTCGGTGGCCAATTCACAGGGCTATTCCGCGAAATTATGCGTTCATTGAAATTTTCCTTTAGTAAATTGATTGTGGCGTGCGCTGTATGGCATGTTGCACCGTCCTGTTGGAATCAAAGCTCGTTTACATTATTAATATTCAATTTTGGAACGAAAAAATTGGCAACCGTAAATCTATAGCGCTCTCCATTGACAGCAACGTTCTGGCTGGCATCGTCTTTGAAAAAATATGAACCAATGATTCCAACAGCTCATAAATCACACCAAACTGTAAATTTTTGTGGATGTAACGGCTTTTAAGAAATTCCTTGTCGATTTTTGTCGCTCTAAGTCCGGCAATTATGTTTATTAACGAAGCCATTCAACCAGAAATGAGCTTCATCGCAGTACAAAATTTTTCGGTAAAAGTCAGAATCAGATGCAATTTTGTTTCGCCCACTCCCCGAAGTTGTGACGCATACTATCGTCTGCAAGCGGTCTGTTCATGGTAAAATGCCAAACAAAACTGATCACAAATCAGGTGTCAGCTGTCAAATGGACGTTCACTGGAAAAAGTGCTGCCAGTTTTAAAAACAAACCTCTAAAAAACATTCTGTACATGCGTGTTCAAATAACTCTTCAATAATTATAAAAATATAAATATCGGTGACATTATAAAAATGTTATAGATATTATAGTATTGAATGTTATATTATAGTAGTGAACAAATTGTAGTAATGATAAAAATTATTTCAGCAAACAGAAGACTGAATTCTGAAGACTATAAAATATAGCTTTAAAGAAAAACAAAGTACATTAGAGTTATAAATATAACTTTGGGCACGGACTACATAAAATTAATGCAAAGTAATTAAGGAACATGGTATTATTATGGTTTTAATTTTTGTTAATTATTTTTGTCACAGAAGATAAAATATTATGAGAAACAGAGAAAAATACTCAAATGAACCACATAGAAGGTATTATATATACAATGACTGTTGTCCTCAAAATGTATTTTTCTTTGTCGCCCAAGATCATTTGATGTTAACATGGATTGACTCGTCGATTAGATAAACCAAAACAATCGAGTTAACGAATACACACAGTACAGTAAATCAACCAAAACATGTTTGGACGCGGCTCTCTGGAGTTAATTATTTATCCAATAACTATGCTTAGCCCATTGAGCTTTGACTGCGCAAATTGACTGATTGCTGCCTTGTTTATCAAAAATCATTCATATTTATCTATTTGTCAAACAGGCTCTTCAGTCACATATTAAAATAACGTTTATATTTCATCAAAGATGAGAAAAAAAAAATTTTCAAACAATATTAAAGTCTTAATGATTTCACAAAGCAGTTATTGTGTAGAGTGTAACATTAAAAATGTTTTCCTCTGGCAATATTTCATGAAAGTTTCGATCTGGATAAAAATACGGATTAATTGTATAATCTATAAGTCAACTGTGTTTTGGCCAATTGATGTGAAGTAACGCTTTTTACTTTTAAGATGTTCACTGTCAATTCTTGGTGGAAAGACATTATATTTTAAAAAATAAAACACAATTCATTTGTACTACTTCCACATATTTATAATGATCAGGACCGGTTTCGCTCATCACGAGCATTATCAACTGATAAAAATACAAACATAACAGGCTTATTTATATAAAACCATCTTATTTATATGAACCATCAGTTTTATATACCTTCATTTTTACACTCAATTTTATATTAATAAGCCTGTTATGTTTGTATTTCTATCAGTTGATAATGCTCGTGATGAGCGAAACCGGTCCTGATCATTATAAATATGTGGAAGTAGTACAAATGAATTGTGTTTTATTTTTTAAAATGTAACGCTTTTTATTTAGACGATTTAACAAAATAAAAACGATAATTTATGTAGTACTTAAAATATTATATCAACGGTGCTTTGGCCAATTGATGTAACTCTCAAAAAATACGAAAATGAAAAAATGATTTGATCTCATTGTAATGACGAAAGAGCAGATGTCAGCCAAATGATGTAATTTAGAAAAATAAAATTGAACACTTTTTGGAAGGGAAACATCATTTTACATTGGTTTTAGGTTTAAAAATTCTGACCCCCCCTACTTGATGTAAGCCACTATTATATCGACACTCCCTACGTATAATCTCTTATCTGCAAGCATGAGAATTTACAGAAGTGTGTTTCAAAGACTCATAACGAAACTCACCATATAATATTTTCGATAAAAACAGTTTCTATTCTCTCCTGAACAATTTCAATTTTGAGGGTTACATCAATTGACCAAAACACCGTCGATATAGTTTAAGAATATATAGAAAAAACATTCATGTAAGCCTCTAATTAAAGGTGTATTAATTATGTAGTGTATAATAATATACACCAGTTTTTCATTTTGGTGACAAATTAGCCATTACGAAAAATATTTTCGTGCCGTCATTATTTGATAAGCAGAACCACACGCTTTTGTAATTAACCAAGATAAGTGAATGAACGATAGGAACATACTGTATTAAAATTAAAAAATGTTAAATGAATTTTCATCTTTCAGAAAATTAAATATCATATCGGATTTGGAAGGATTTTATTTCTGAAAAATAATTCGTAACTAGGGATTGCAATACCGAACAGATATAATAAATCGTAATATCAATATCAGTTTTGAGAAATATTGACAAAATGATCCAGAAAAAAATATTGTCAATTATATATTCATGGACATACATTGTCGGCTCCGTTGTGCAGTGGCTAACGTCGTTGGCTACAGCTACGGATGTCTCAGGTTCAAGTCCCATTGCGGACAGTTTCATGAATTGGTTTTTCAATCGATCGTAGGCATGAATGTGTCTGATGTTTCAAAATTCCCTCTCAAACGTCCGGTTCTAAAAACAGGGCATAGCGAGAGCGATTAGCTTACCACTAGCTTTGTCCTAGCCATATCCTTCTATCCTTTTTCTCTTAAAAAAAAGTGATTTTGAGCAACTGAGTAACAAGCAGTTCTCGGAAAAAACTTCTGTTGAGATACTTCCGTTGGGTGGCCAAATGCTACACACTGAGAGTGGACATAGTAAAAAAATACAGTACGAATTAATACATATCGATATTTCATTTTAAATTACTTTTTTAAAAAATTTAATATAAAAAAGAATAGAATCAAAGTTTGTTTTTCGTAACTACTTTTTATGTATGTTTTGTTTCCTTAATTAAAATATAACTTACATTAAAAGGCTAGTTCTACAATACTGAAATCTATCTTGATCGGATCTTCATGCAAAAAAAATGGGAAAACGGCACCATAAGATTCAGCGAATTTTGGACGAACTGTCATTAAATAATTGTGCGGTGTTGACTTATAATTCTGAAATAGAGTTATTTTTCATTTTAAAAACTGGATCACAAATAACCGGGATCCCGGAAACGGTATTACATTCTTTATTTACAGCAAAGTCTACAAATAATATCGACTATATTTACTAAAAATACCATGTAAATACTTAGTATATTCTCGCTTTTTTGACATTTTTCTTTCTGGATTTGCAGCGTAATGTTTACGTTTTTTGTGCTTAAAATGATTTTAGGAGATTTTCATAAACCGTAAAAAGGTCATCTAAGCTCTTGATCGTGAGCTTACTGACATAAAATTACCAACGTATATTTCGGAACACGTGATGGTCAAGTCGTTTCAAATATACTTGTTTTTATAGTATCATAAATTATTTACCATTAGCATTACGTATTTAAAAACAAACGTAAATAATTTAATATACAGCTAACGGGAAAAGGTATATTCTGACAAATATAACATAAACGTATTATTTCAACACAGTAGTTGATTTTTTACAAAATTGTATTGATTTCCCATCGATTCATTTCCTTAGACCAGTAGTTGAAAGGTAACTGTTATTGGTTTTGGTTGTGGAGTTCTCAAAATCGAATTCCTGTACGGACGGTTTCATAAATATTTTTTTCATTTGATTTATAGTTTTGTAAGCTACGTGGATGTCAAAATTTCCTCCCACCTATCCGGTTTCAAAAACGGGAGTAGGGAGAGCGATCTAACCACTAGTCCTGTCCTAGCTCTATCCATTTATCCTTACTCTCTCTAGAAATGAGAATTTTTTAGCTAGTTGGTTAAGTTAAGTTTGATCTTCAAATCATAATAGATAAACTCCGACTAACGATGGGGTTTTTTTTTATTTTGCAAGAATAGTTTAACTTGTATTCTTGTAGTTATCTGATTTTTCATCGGAAATTATTCCATTATTTCAAAATTAAGTTTCAACTCGTTCTTTTAAAACTTTTAATTAGGTATTATACCTCATACCCTTGTCTTACATTTTAATGTGGCACCGCGTGTTAAGTGTCCGCCAACTCTCCCAGCACATAACGCAACGTTTTGTTTTAATTCATTGATAATTTCATTGGGTTTTTTTGTGTATAACCTAAAACTCATCCTTTGTGAATTGCTGCGAAATATCAAACGATACAAAATGTGTCAGTAGATACTTACTGAGGTCTTTCAAGCCCTCCATTTCACGTTGAAGATTTGTTCTCTTTAAAAATTTAAACCTACATTTGTTTTCCGTCTGGGAAACGATTTCGCAAAATGCTTTCGGATTTGTCTGTGCCTTATGAAGAACACTGCGTAAAATGTAAATTTAAAATTCTTAGGGAATTTTCAAAATTCATTAAAATAAAATGCAAACGCTCTAAATAAGTAAGCTTTCTTTTATTTAATTACACCTTTTTATTTAGACGATTTAACAATATACTACTCAAAATATTATAGCAATGGTGCTTGGGCCAATTGATGTTACTCTCAAAAAATATATAAATGAGTTAATGATTGCATCTCATTTTAAAGACGACATAGCAGGTCTCGGCCAAATGATGTAAATTAAAAAAATAAATTGAGCACTTTTTGGAAGGTAAACATCACTTAACATTGGTTTTAAGCTTAAAAATTCCGACCCGGCCAATTGTAAGCCACTATTATGTCGATACTTCCTACGTATAGTACCGTATCTGCAAACCTGAGAATTTACAGAAGTGCATTTCAAAGACTCATAACGCAACTCACCATATATTCTTCTTTTCTTCTTCTTCTTCTTCTTCCATATTCGCTTCCGCATGTGAAGCATATGGCTACCGCGCGGCGTCTCCATGAATCCCTGTTACCCGCCAATCGCTTTGCTTCCTCCCATGACATGCCAGAGTCTCTCAGCTCCGTCGAGTGCATCCTATGGATCAGTGGCGGCCGGTGACAGGAATATTAGGGAGTGCAAAAAAAGATTCACATATTTATGTAAGAAATCCATCCTCCACATATTGGATTTTGAAAGTACTATTAGACATATACGAAAATATAAGTCTGATATTGGCGATATCAACTGTTTCTCTTCACCACGGTATCCCAAACCTTTCCTGCGGATTAATTTCGACGGACCACCTTTTTTCTTTTTTTTGGTAGGAAATATCAATATGAATTTGAGTACGTCTAAATTTGTTGCAGCCCTAGCAGCATATACAACCATTCCAGGTTGTCGCGGATGATAGTTTGGGAAACCTTGTCTGTCTTTAGTCGTGGTATTTCTCAAAATGAATTGATCCTTTTTAAATTTTAGAAGTAACACTCACTTTCGACGGAAGTCATCGATATTGTATAAATTATTTGTAATGGCTTAACGGTTTAGCTAAATACTACATGTATTTTTTATTCGTGAAGAGTTGAAGTATAGACAGGGCTCCAACAACATCGTAAAAATCTTCTCTGCTGTATAAGACAGTTAGTTCAATTTAAGTTTAAATTCCTCCATGAAATCGTATGTTAAGGTTACCGTATTAATGTCTGCAATTGGAATAATTCTGTATTAAACCGGAAATTTTTCGCTTAAGTATTTTTTGGGGAAAGTAATTTGTAGAATTCAATATTGAAGAATTTAAAAAATATTAGAGGAAGGTGTATTACGAAACTGAACCAAATACACAGTTGAATATTATGGAATAGGTAAGGCCAGCCAGGTAAAAAACTTGAAACTATCCTATTTTAAATATTCAATTATATCCACTCGGTATTATACACGATCATAGTTATAATTTTATAAATTGTATTCATCACTCCAAAAGTTATAATGGTAGGTAAATATTATTCTTATTGAAGAGCATAGGCTCTATAGAGCTATAGAGCTATAGAACTATAGAGTTAAAGAATCATATTGAAATTAAATGAGCTACTACGCTTGTTCCACTTCTCTTTTTCATTCTTACAAATGACTGTTACAGGTTTGTAAACTCAAACGTCAAATCGCTTTCGGGCACGTTCGGGAATTTCCGCCAGGAGGATCGCTGCTCAAGGGCCAGCAAAAACGAGTCCATACAAAATGCAAATAACGCGTAGTTCATACTGGTTCATACGTCACAGATATGTCAAAATACATAGAACATTTCAGACGTCTAAGGAGTGCAAAAGAATTTATGCTCCTACCGCGTCATCGACCGACTTTCATGCGTATTCTGAATCGACGCAGAATACGTTTGCTGGTCGTGTTTATTGATCATCGTCTCCTGCAATATTTTCCTATGGGAAACACGAGGAAATTTTAAAATTAGTGAATTGGTATAATTATTATATTTGAATATCGTTTATTAATGGAATATTTTGATGGAACTATTGGAGTGCATTGCACCCTTTGCTCCTTTACAAGAGCCGTCCCTGCTATGGATAGTACCCGATGGTCTTCCAGGACGCTGGAATCCTACAGGTTGGAAGAAGAGGCAAGCAGGATTGAGGTTTTCCGGAGGCATCCGCAGCCCTTGACTTAGTCAGCTCCAATGTTTCTCCATAATAGCCGTAATCAATCTCTATCACCATATATATGTTCTCGATAAAAAGTATTTTTTACTCTCTCCTTGACAATTTCAATTTTGAGGGTTACATCAATTGACCAAAACATCATCGATTTTATATATTAAAATCGGATAGAGTATCAATTCATCTATGAGGACCTTAAAATGATTTCGACATCGGTCGTAGACTGATTTAGAGTGGTTTACATAAATTCTTTAAGGCTTATAATTAAATGCACTTTTGTTTAGATCATATTCACTTTCACAAAAATAGTTTTCACTTATAACAAATACATTCCACAAAAAACAAATTCTTTCACTAAAAATAAAGTGATCCCACATAATAAAATATATTTTAACATTGAAGAAATATATGACACTCACGAAAAAATATTTTCACATAGTTAAAATAGTTTTCACTCAATATAAATACTTACACTTTGAAATCGATAGTTGAACGAAGCTCTAATAAAATGTCCCTTATTCTTCTGCCCTATATTGTCATTGCTCTACGCATTAGAATACATCACACCAACCAAACCAGACCAACCATAACATAACCTACTACAACTTAATTCACTTTGTTAAAAGAATCCGTGACTGAGTGGAAACTATTAAAAGTTTGAGTGTACTCGGTTAATATTGTCTAATCTAAAGTGCAAAATATCGAAATAAAAGTTCAAGTGTACCAAGTGAATACTATCAAACACAAAGTGCAATTATTTATAACCCATTCTTTAACACAAAATGCCTTCAAACTAATTCCACAATTTTATAAAATGGCCAGGATTGGTTTCACTCATCGTAAATATGTTCAGTTCTGAGTTGATTATTTCATAAAAGTGTTTAGGTAGCACAAAACGTATTTTATTTTTATAACTAATGCAATCGACAGTTAAAACATTGAAAGTGGTTTCTTTGAACTTTAGAGGTTAAAGTGATTACCACCTTCCACAACTGGTGTCTTCCCAATATTATGTCCGTCCAAATAATACCTGTTAATCCCTAAGAACCTCAAATCTTCTTCACGTTTGCCGTTCAACATTTCGTTGTATTTATCTTCTTAGTTGTATAAATTGTTTCTTTATCTAATATTTTAGACATCTCGATTTATTTAAAAGGCTGAGCGTAAAAGTTGGGATCACAAGTGTTATTCTCTGTATATAAAAATATAAAACAGGGAAATATAAATACTTGGAGGAGGAAAAAAGGTTGGAAAAGATTCAAAATCTCAATATGGCGCTGCTATTATTTATTCCAATGCGATGTAACTTTCCTCGACAACTTTTGTGAGAAAAGGAAAAATACTCGAGACAATAATATGCACATATATTTAAAAGTTTAACGTACATCTTGTCGGATATTATCAATGGAGTATATAAAAAATACACCTTTTATTTTTAACAAATGCTGATTTATTTTTACATTTCAAATTATCTTCAATCATGTATTATGTATCGAAGGAGATTCAAATTAACAATACATACCGTACAATTTTACAGAATACATTCTGGGTCATTTTATTTTGGTATCTAATAATGCAATTTAAATATAATGTGATACATTCATATGTTATTTAGTATGTATTCTATTTTATTTATTTATCATTATTGAAAATAATCGTCCTTATATTTTCAGTCGTGGCACATAGTAATTCGATATTTTTATTGTAAAGAAAAATGTTAAGACAGTTAAATCTGATTCAAACATTTTTTATTTGATCGATGTGCCATGAACATGGGGTTTATTTGATATTCATGTCCGCTCCCAATGTGGAGCATATGGTCTCCAAACGGAGGTATCTCAACAGAATTTTTCTATGACAACTTCTTGTTATTCAGTTGTTCAACCTCTCTTTTTTCGAAGAGAGTAGGTATAGAAGGATAAGGCTAAGACAGGATTTGTGGTTAATTAATCACAATTGTATAATGACACAAAAAAATACTCGTCAGGCTATAGCTGCCATGATTTTTACTAAAACAAGTCCGCTCTCGGTGGAGAGCATATACATTAATATTTTTTTCCATATCCGCTCAATGTGGAGCATATGGTTTGCTAATGGAGGTATCTTAACAAAAAAATTCTACGAGGACTGCTTGTTACTCAGTTGCTCAACCTTTCTTTTTTCGAAGAGAGTAGGGATCGAAGGATAGGGCTAAGACAGGACTAGTGGTTAGCTTATCACTCTCGCTACACCCCGTGAGGATAGGATAGGTGGGAGAGATGACTCAGACTACGAATAGAAATCCATAAATCGATTGAAAGGTCAATTTATGAAAACCGTCCGCACCGGAAATTGAACCCAAGTCATCCGTAACCGTAGCCAACGACGCTACCAACTGCACCACGGACGCCGACAAATATATATTAGTTACATAATAACTTTTAATTTTAAGGTGATGAACTGGACCATGTAATTCTAGTTTACATCAGTGGGCATAAATATAATCTGGCACCACATAATAGAATAGAACAAACACCGAAGAGTTAACCTCTCGGTTGCACGACCTAAAAAAACATTTGAAAAACCATTATTAAAAGTCTTTTGAAGGATTTGAGCCCTTGGAAGACGTAAGGCGTAATAAACTGAATGCTCAAAAGCATTCATTGACCGCTCGGTTACGTTATATTCTTCGTGCTTCCTTTTGAAAATATAGCTCAAACACGTATGTTGGCTATAAAGTATCAGATAATAAACTGAAATTTTGCACCAGAAAAACTGACCCACTTATATAATAAGATAAGACATGGCTTTGACGCACAAAAACGTAAAAGAAGAAATTGTCATTAAAAGTTATGGAAAGGAAGTGAAAATAAAACATTAACGACAAAGTTACCTCACTAAAGTAAGGTGCAAACTGTAAAACTGACATAAAAAAATTCTCCTAACTCTGCAGATTTCTGAAACAAAAATATTTTTAAATTATGTGAATTTCATACTTTGATATGAGATATGACTCAAACGTAGAATATTAACGCATATTTTTTCATTAGTTGAATAAAGTTGTTGTTTTTTTTATTATTTCCACTACTTAAGTATACTTTTAACGTTTTAACTGTAAATTCTTGGTGGAAAAACATTTTATTTAAAAAAATTAAACACAATTCATTTGTACTACTTCCACATGTTTAGAATGTGAAAGTAGTACAAATGAATTGTGTTTAATTTTTTAAAATATATAACTATACTAAATACATATTTTTAATTGTTTTATTTTGACAAAATTATTTTTAAACTGTTTTTATGCTACCCTGAAAATTTTTAATTTTTCAGATATACAATTTTACAATGGAAACGACGATATGTGTGAAAGAACTGTTGCTTCAAATCGACACTCCCTACGTGTAATCCTGTATCTGCAAAAATAAGATTTTACATAAGAGCATTTCAAAGATTCATAACGCTATTGCAAAGTAACGACTGCATATATATTCTTCAAAATTGGGACAGTGCTACTATTTTTAATCTATTTTTCCTTGTTTTTTGATACCCACCCATAGAACTGAGAGCGTGGACAACGTAAACGTAAAAGACGTATAATCACATATTTGGCACTATACGCAGGGAGTGTAGAAATGATCTAATGATTGATATTAATTTCTCATTGAAGAATAAGCAAACAGTAATTCACAAGAAGGAGATTCTATTAAGTTCTTTTACTCTCTTATAAAATTATTCAGTTCTGACATATGCTGATTTTGTAATATACCCTTCAATAATAGTACAAATGAATTGTGTTTTATTTTTATCAAAAAACTGTACCATAACAACTTTGAATAAATCTCTCGATTTCCAATTCATGGGCTGCAGCTGAGTGGTCAACCTTGTTGTCTTCGGTTACAATATCCAAAGATCCAAAGAGTAGTTAGGTACGGGTAGTTGACCATGTACCAGACCTTTTTCAATAAAAGTGCTCAAAATAAGAAACGTGTACGCGGGATTGCTCTAAATTGTAGAGTTCAGACAAGCGAAATCATCTTTTGTCGAATTGAGGAACTAACACATCACTATATATGTCATTCGGGTGTCATAGCGGTCATTTAAAAACAACAGTTTATGCAGTAAGTATTTTATTTTGAATTTCTTAAGAGAATTGTTAAGGATATCAGTGAATGTAAGAGTGATCTTACAAGAAACTCTGATGAAATGTTGCCATGAAACCCTCTGATTATGCATGGTCAACTACGGGAACTTTCATTTTTTTAGATGGTCAAATACTGATACATAAACATGGTTGTTGAAAATTGAACACAATTTTTTTTGTAACATACCGTTTTCTAATTTTTGTCTTTTCATATTAATATACACATTTAATTCATTACTAATACCCTTGTTTTGTCATCATTCTGTCTAATGCTAATCGTTAATCGTTATTTTTGTTGAATTTTTCTCTTAAACGGTCAACTACTGGTAAGTTTATTTTACGGACTTTTCATTAATTGATTTTCAATCGATTTGTTTTAGAATGCATGGATTTCTGTGATGTCGAAATTCTCTCTTACCCATCCGATCCTTAAAATGAGGCTTAGTGAGACCGATTAGATAACTACTAAAGCTGTCATAATCGTTCGAAACATACTCTTTCTTGATCGACTAAATAACAAGCAGTTCTTATAGTGCAAGTTTTGTTGATATGCCTTCATTAGTAGTTCATATGAGTTATTAAATATCGGAAACTACATCTCAAGAAGTTTAAAGCACTAATGGCGATATAACATGTCGACGGTGTTTTGGCCAATTGATGTAACCTTCGAAATTGAAATTGTCCAGGAGAGAGTAAAAACTGTTTTTACCGAAAACATATATATATGGTGAGTTGGGTTATAATTTTTTTTTTAAAATTGTTTGAAGTTACGGGATTGTACATCGGGAGTGTTGATATAATAGAGGCTTACATCAAGTGGGAGAGAGTTAGAATTTTTAAGCCTTAAAACCAATGTAAAGTGATGTTTCCCTTCCAAAAAGTGGTCAATTTTTTTCCTAATCTACGTCATTTGGCAGAGACCTGCTCTGTCGTCTTTACAATGAGATCCAATCACAAACTCGTTTTCGTATTTTTTGAGGGTTACGTCAATTGGCCAAAAGATAGTCGATATGAAAAATATGCATCATTTAATAAAATTACATATTTTGCTATCATGTTTCCATAGAAAAATTTAAAGATTAAAAACTAAGCAGATAAGTCAAGCTGAAGGCGTTTGTGGTATCACAGGCTTGAATCTCAGTACTGACACTTTCATAAATTTGAAAAAAAGATCATGGAGACTGAGCAATAAGCAATTCACGTAGAATAACTTCTATTGATACAACAATAACTGAGTATTAAGAGTCTAAAGAGCAAAATTGTACATTAAAATTTTTCAAGGGAGCATAAAAACAGTTTACAAATAGCATTATAGAATTAAAATTAAAATAAAACATACGTAATTAGTATTAATGTCAGTTGTGTTGTTCATACACTTAAGTGCGATTTCTGTCTAATAAAAAAATATAAAAATTCGAAAACGCATATGCTTTGCAATACTTTGCTCGACAATTGGAGCGGTCATGGTTACAATATTTTTTTATAAGTGTGCGTCTTATAATGGAAATCAACTTAAAATCAATAGAATACGGTAAGATAAAAAAACATTCTCTATTCCTTGATTGATTTTATTGTATGTTTCATATTATTTTTACTGAAGTTGAAATTGATGGAGAAACGGCAGACCTCTTAATACGTTTGTTGTCAAATAAAGGCTGTCTTTTTCGGATAAAAAAGTAAGCATTCACTATGTATTATACCACGCTATATAACTCACTTGATTTGTTTTGTTGTTGGGAGAAATGATTGCCAATTTCTGGATTTGCCACTTTAAAAATACATTGAGTTGCTCCGCGATGGCGTCTCATCTGACCTGAGATTCTTCAAAGAGCGTAAATAAAGGTCTGTACTTACCTCACAATCCTCTGGGCTTTATTCCAATCTTTTCTTGCGTAATCCTCTCAGATGCTTACGCCGCCGCAATTTTCACAAAAAAAGGTCTCTATGACACAAAAACGTCCGTCGGATTACGGCGATACAATTTTTCCTCTGACGAAATAATAATTACTTGGATATTATTTTTAGTCGGCGTCCGTGGCGCAGTTGGTTTCGTCGCTGGCTACGGTTAAGGGTGTCTCGGGTTCAATTCCCGGTGCGGACGGTTTTCATAGATTGATCTTTCAATCGATTTATGGATTTCTGTTCGTAGTCTGAGTCCTCCCTCCCACCAATCCCATCCTCACGGGGCGTAATGAGAGCGATTAGCTAAAAACTAGTCCTGTCATAGCCCTATCCTTCTATCCCTACTCTCTTCGAAAAAAGAAATGAGAGGTTGAGCAACTGAGTGACAAGCAGTTCTCGTAGAAAAAAATCTGTCAAGATACCTCCATTAGGAGACCATATGCTCCACATTGGGAGCGGACATGGAAAAAAAAATATATATATTTTTAAGATGAAATTTTGGACGTAGAATTTAATCTAAGTGTCGTGAAATAAAATTATTACATCCAGCTTTGAATATTTTAACATTTTAAAAACTTTAATATTATTTTAATCTTCACCTTAAAATTTCATTATGATGTTTAAAAGGCTGAGCGACACTGAACAAATAGAACTTATTACGTAATTTAAATTGATAACTTAGTTATTTCACTGGCTGTGTTACTAAATGTAACGCGTTTCGCTTCTTCAACTAACTATTTCGCAAAGTCATTTATTAGAAGATGCTTCTTAAATCAGCGAAATGCGTTACATTACAGCCAGTGAAATAACTATCAATTAAATTTCCAGAAAGATACCGAATCCATCGAAAAAAAACAGAGCTTAACTATCTCATTATGTATATAGATCATGTATATCATTCCAGCCTCTTTTAACAGTTCCAGTTGATCCGCTTACTAATCAGACGGTTACAGGTTATGTTCTGACATTTTTAATATTTATTTTTTTCAATTTATAATTTGGTATCTTGGACAAAAGCTTCTGTGAAGACTTTAAGCCTCGAATAGATCTCTATAGATTTCATTAAAGCTTCATGCAACGCGCAAAGTGTATAATTTTTTTATGTGTTGTAGAAAATTTGATTACATAACTTCATTGCTCTTGCCTTTCAATGACTTAAGAAATAAGGGTTTCCGGTCCTGTAATTGACTGGTCAACAGTGTTGGGTGATCATTCTATTCGGTTTCGTTGTATATGAGTTTGAATTTCCAAATTTACACTACAATAACATGATTTTTTTATCGATTCAGTAATTTTTGTTCAAAGAAATGGATGTTCTTGGTGTATGAACTATCCCCTATATTATCATAAAGATAAAACAGGACAGTTGGAAAAAAATAAGAATTAATAAATATTGGGATTGTTATCTGACTATCTATCGCGTTTCACAACATTGGTAAGTTCATAAGTACTTTTTTTTTAGCAGAAAAGATGCTATATTTCGGGAACTTGTCCAAAGATTTAAACCAACCTAGGTATTGGTGTAAAATCAGTTACTTAGGTTGTAGAAGCTTTAAAATTAAAAAACAACTCGCTTATGGTATTAGACCGGCCTTCTATTGCAGGAATTCGTTAGGCAAATTACTTATTAACAATAATGATAGAATCTACTTTAAGAACAAATCTGACATTTATAAATTACAATGTAGTGATTGCCAACACTTCTATGTGGGTAAAACCACACGTACATTAGATATAAGATAATCAGAACACTTAGCCGCGTTTAAATTTTAAAAAATACATCAACATTTGCAAATCACTTGTTATTGAAGAACCATGCGTTCAATGAGGATGATGGGGTTGAAATGTTGCATCAAAACATTAGGGATCATAAATTATTCTATTAATAAATTTTGGAAATCAATAGAGCCCAGTTAAACTCCTTGCCAATTTTGAACGAACAACTGAATCTTTCAAACTCTCCTCTATTGTGCGCTGTACGTGAGATGAGTCTGTAAAAAATAAAGGATGAATTAACAATCTAAGTAATGAATTTCCCATATTAGTACATCGGTATATGGTCACCCTAACTTGAAATTGGGATCACTTGGAATTGCAAAAAAAAAAAACCCTCACCCCTCTGTTCAGTCGTAAGGTGGTCACTAGTCCAGATGTTAATTTCTTAGACACAGCGATAAAATTTTTCCTATTTCATTTTGTATACATTCGTTATAAACTGTCTGTTTGATTTAGTTTGAGCCCACTCGTGTGCTGGAATACATGAAGATGCCCAAAAGCGAAACCCGTGTCGTTAGTAACAAAATCATGGAAATGTATAAAATTTCGATAATTCAAATTCCATAAGTACTTAATACAATTAAACTGTTAGTAATGTGAAAATCGTCATTTCTCATGCGCGCGGTCAGTTTATTAAGCAAAATTAATTTATACATAATGATCAGTATGTAGCAGATCAAAATTAAATATTACGCAATTCCAATAAACTCATACCTTACCTAACCAATAAATTTGGAAAAAATCTTTATTCAATGGCCGTTTATATATTTAGTTATTGGCCAAATAACTAGTTGAAAATGGAAAAATGAAGATTAAAATATCTCTGCGCTTACAGGAGGCACGGAACTGATATCATCGATTAATTCTAAGAGACCCGCGTTTGGATGTAATGCATATGACATAACCTTAGGTACAACCCATTTTATCTGCCAAACTTACGGGAGCAAATAGTCTACTTGATAAATCGCATTGAACAACTCATACATATCGTGTGCAGGCTTCGTTTCCTTCTCGTAGCTCCCGTAGCAATCGATAGCGGCCACCCGGCGTAGACTCTAAACTTCTACGGACCAATTTTCACGGAAATTTTACGAGAATCCACTCACTTCGTTCGTTCTCAACATAAACTTTAAAGTTTTTGGGAGATATTTTCCGTTGCTGTAATTGCAGATTATTTCAGTTTGATATATCTGCAATATCTAATTAAATATAAACGGTGATTTATTTTTAAGAGGTTTTAGTTTTAAATGGAAACATATTTAATCTTAAATCATTTTTACCAAAACTTTTGAATCCTTTACAAAGCTAAAGGATTTGCTCCCGATTTTAACATCATAGAAAATTTTTAGTTGGAGATTTTTACTATATTAAAGCTTATTGTAACGTAAATAGAAAGTTGTTATTTGACCAATGACTGCAACGAATTCACATTTTTACAAATAGCAAGCTCTTATATCATTTGTAACAGCTTCTATTAATTATATAAACCTCCACCCAATATGTCATAAAAAAAACACTAGTCAAACTCTAGTTAGTCTTGGTTTCTTCAAAAAGTCGTTAACAAAAAAATATCGCAGAAATTTGATCGTAGTCAGTAAACTTAGTGAAAAACAGCATTTAATATTTACGATTGAGTCTTTGGTAACATTTTTTAAATTTATTTTCAATTTAAAATTAAAACTAATAATGGTTAATGCTATTTTCTGCTGCTATTGTAATATGCATATTTAATATGTAATTGAAAATCGTACGATAGAGAGATGCTCAACAAATATACGAAACATTCGTCACACATAGTGAAATTAATTATTTTGATAGTATATTAATAGAAACTTTGTTGAGATAAATTCTTTATTCTTAAATAGCTCTCTCTCTCTAAGATACAGTCTAATATAAGTCAATTTATTAGTGATTTGTTAAAGTTATAACGTGATAAAACTAATTTAAAAAATTTACCGAATACAATAAATTAATATTAAATTTTTCATGTTTTAAATGTATAATATTTGATATTCAGAATGGATACCTTTTGTTTCATTATATAATATTATTTAATAATACCAAAAAAAAACTTTGCATTAGAAAGTTTATTATTTTTTACATAATTTGCTTTTCATATTTATATTTTGTAAACAAAACATGTGTCTAGATTGTTTCTCGTTTCCAATGAAAACATTAACAAATAAATATTTTCTGTTTTTTGTAAATGATCACATTCTTTACTTGGAATATTTTAATTAAAATACTTTTTTGTTTCACAAATTTATATGAATACATATTTTTTTGATATTCTCTCGATACAATATAAAATCCGCATTTACACGTGCTTCATTCTCGACTGAACAAACTGGCCAGGCTGCCGTAACCGAGAACAATTTCGTCGTATTGAACTTTCAATTATAAAGCCGTAAAAACTAATATTTTGAATAGATAAACTTTCTTAATGCAGTACAGTACTACCTCAGTACAACGGAATTCAGATTTAGCGAACAAATTTTAAGAATATTAGTTAATCTTGTTGTTGAAGAATCATAGACCATAAACAATGTTTTTCGTATGATAAACATGTGATCATACAGCTCTGACAGTTTAAACGTGTGTCGGCCCAATATTGGGTGTTACGGAAAAGCAATATGTGGCTTTGTATTGTTTATTTGTTCATATAAATGCAAAAATGGATAAAGAAAACCTGCTTTATTATTTAAGTCTTGCTCGCGTTTCAGTCTTAATAAAGAGAAATAATAAAAATTTAGTAGCTTAATGACACATTATTTATACAATTAAAATATTTCAAATTACAGCTAATTGCTTATTTTTTCCATGCCCGCTCACAAAGTGGAGCATATGGTCTCCTAATGGAGGTATCTCAACAGAATTTTTCTATGATAACTGCGTGTTACTCAGTTACTCAACCTCTCTTTTTTTCAAAGAAAGTAGGAATAAAAGGATACGGCTAGGACAGCACTAGTGCTCAGCTAATCGCTCTCGCTACTCTTCGTGAGGATCGGATGAGTGGGTGGGAGGTTAGTTTTAAGGAGGGTAATTTATGAAACTGTCCCCACCGCGGAATTAAACCCGAGACATCCGTTGACGTAGCCAACGATGCTACCAACTGCGCAACGGATGCGTTCGTGGCTTATTAACAAAATATAAATACATAATTCTTGAATATTATATAAGATAAACTCAAAGAAAATTTCATCAAAGCTACATGGCATCAAATCGAGGAGAAAATATGTTAAAAATACTCAAGCTAATGAACTGAAATATTGAATTAAAGAAACCACAGTTTGATAATGGTCTTGACTGCACATTATAATTGCTAAGCGAGACTCTTACTGCTACGCTAAAAAGAGACTTTAACTTGTAGCAAATTATTATTGTTATTATATTTACACTGAAATGTAATATTCCTAACCCAACACAATAACGAAAAGTAATTAGCACCGTACGAATAAAATAAAAAAAAGTAAAGCCGATTTCCGGTTACATATTGCGCAGTATTTTCCACGACAAACACAATACTGCCAGCATTGTGTTGGCCTTTCAAACAATCGTAGCACTATCTACGCCTCTACGACTGGAGCCACACATGGTTCCAGTGACGAAGAGTCTTTGTTAAAAATATATTCTCATATCGTATAGAATCAATTATTTTTGGCGTTAATTTTTATACTCAGTGTCACTTAGTTCACATAAAAGCCAGTACGTCGTTTAATAGGTATGTATTAATATAAAATCGACCGTTAACGATATAAATATTATATATTCTTTTCAACCTGTTAACGCTCTAGACTAGATGGTTTACAACTCTTTCGTATTTTACGCCACAATTATCCATACTCCTGCATACTTCTTGGGATCGTCGCCACTTCTAATTGGTTGAAGTTTTTGCGGATTTTTTAATGGGAACCTGACAACATTGATTGATTTAAGACATCGACTGAGGGTGCTTGATGGAATTTCAATATCAAATTTGGATTATTGAGATTTTGTACACTTCCATGTATTTTGTCACTAACGACCCGGGTTTCGCCTTTCGGCATCTTCAGGCATTCGAGCACACGAATGGACTCGAACTGACAGACAGTAAACAGTGTCTAACGTTTATATAGAAGATACAAATACGACAAATATTATTTACGAGGTAAGATATTATACGTCTGAGAGCCACACTGATACCTGAGTTAACATTTCGAGAATCGCCTCAATCCTTATTTTGTAAACAACACATTAACAGAGTGGCGAATTACCGCTTTCCAACTTCTTTTAGAATTACCAGTGATTTTACAATTATAATAGCATTGTGGGCTTCGACGGGATGCAATTCGACGAAAGGGTAAATATATACAATCATTCCACGTTTAGTGACATCTGTTAGGTGTTTCAACGTATAACGTTGTATAATATTTGTCGTATTTGTATCTTCTATATAAACGTTAGACACTGTTTACTGTCTGTCAGTTCGAGTCCATTCGTGTGCTCTAATGCCTGAAGATGCCGAAAGGTGAAACCCGTGTCGTTAGTGACAAAATACATGGATGTGTACAAAATCTCAATAATCCAAATTGAACATTGATTGAATTGATTTTTTTTATCATATACGCTCCCAATGTAGAGCATATGGACTGCAAATGGAGGTATCTCAACAGAAGTTTTCTACGAGAACTGTTCGTTACTCAGTTGCTCAACCTTTCTTTTTCGAAGATATTAGAGTAGGATAAAGCTAGGACAGGATTAGTGGTAAGCTAATCGCTTTTAGAATCGGCTGGGTGGGTAAGAGGGAATTGTAGATATCACAAACATTCATTACCACGAACAGAAATCCATAAATCAATTTATGAAACTGTCCGTCCCGAGACTTGAACTCAAGACATCTGTAACCGTAGCCAACGACGTCGACCGCTGCACCACAGATTTAAAAAAAAAACAATTGCTATTTACTTAGCAGAAACCCATTGTAATAAAGTAAATACATCGATTTAATAATTCTAGAAGAATTATAGGATATAATGTATAGCCATTATATTCGGACTTCATGCATCGTCAGAATAATGTTTTGATGGATTTTATTTTATCTATTATATGTATACAAATTAACCTAGAAGAGGTACACACTATATCATGTTTCTCACTTTAACAGCATAAATTTCATTTTAAACTAGCGAGTACCCGGCATGCGTTGCAATGCCACTCACAGAAAAAAGTGTTTGTTTTTTTGCCGTCCGGTACGTACACGAATAAATCATAAGGTGTAAATCATAATCCAACGCGTGAGCAGGCCACATACAGCTGGCCATGTGAAAAGCATGGATTTTCCAAATTTAGTCCACACACTTGTAGCGATTGTCGCTGTGCCTTTTTTTATGGTCATTGCAAATGCGACTCCCACCGTAAACTGCAGACGTTTGTCACATCTGTCAAAATCTGTACATCTTCCCATTTAAATGTTCCATTTAAGACCGGCAATTATAATTTAACAATTAACACCACTTGCTATGTCACTCACGAACTGAAATATCGCTGTTTGTACCAATTTGATCCTTTTTTATTTTTTTAATTTTTTTTATTCAAAAACATTTTTGAATGTGCGCTCAACAACTCACCAAAGTTTCATTGCAATCAGATCAATGGTATTGGAATGCATAAGGGACAAACAAACAAGCAAAAAAACATTTATTTATATATATATAGATGAATTGTTCAATGCGAGCATTTCAGTTGTGATTTGTTCAAGGAAAAAAACATACACGATAACAAAGTAAATATCCTTAATACAATAACTTAACTAAATACAATTTTATCATTTTTTTGATTAAAGAAGATACTCAGGATCAGACTTCCCCTATGGCATAAATTCCGCTATATCTATTGCATTCAAAATATAATTCTACATTCACAAATATGTTTCAATTCACTTATTTCAATTTAAAATTTCTGTTTTTAATATACCTGCTAAGCCATCCTTCAGCCTTCGCCACTGCATATCCGGGTCCGGTCACTCGAAAACTACGTTCGAGAGCTTTCGTTCGAAGCTATCTTCCCTTTGTTGCTGTCTGTTCGTAGGGAATGGAATAGAAAGAGGTTTTGCGGTATTGAAGGGTGGTATATGAAGCTATTGCTACGAGTTGTAACCCGGTGGTTGTGCTGACTCTATAGTGGCGATAGATACATAGTTTGAAGTACTAGCAAATAGTGATAGTCAATCGATTTGCATTTTACTCGAGTGGAGTGCTGTACAAGTTGTTTGAATCTTCACTACAAGCCTTTATATGCATAAAGGGGAAAAAATACTTTACTCTAGTTTCAATTTATCTTGGTTTATACAAGTAACATAAAGCAATAAATGCTTTTCGAATACAGCTTGTACAAACAAATATAAATAAGTGAATGTTGAATTCAATAAGTTGCTAAATCCTTATTCTCTTATTATGCTATATTCGATTAGAAAATATAAATTGATAAAATATACAGTTTTCTTTGTCGCTTTTTAATTTATTTCGAAAACTTATTAATTTAATATAACTTTTATAAACTTAAAAAACAATATCAAATTGAATTCGGATGATTCAAATTGTGTAGATTTCCGTAAATTCCATCAAGTATCTCACGACTGTCAGCTCGGGTTCATTCGTGTACTCTATTGCCCGAAGAGGCCGAAAGGCTAAAATCCGTGTTATTAGTGACGAAATGCATGAAAATGTACAAAATTTGAATGATTCGAATTTGATATTGAAACTAAACGAAGCGCCCTCGGTCGATGTTTTAAATTAATAACAAATAAATGTGAAAATGTCAAACATAAAAGGCATAATCACTAATGAAATAGTCTTTGTACCACTTTAAAATGTTAAACATCTAAGCGAAATAAGTCCGGCAGAAATTGGCAGAATGTTGACAAGTAATTAATTCGGCACCTGGACCAGCACAAAGAACTCATCTATATACAGATTGCATAAAATGTACTAGGCATAGATGTTTGTAAGTCTGCAAAGCTATAATTGAACAAAATAAAACCATTTTGGCATTAGAATTTACTTGGTATAACCAATTGTAACAGGGCAAAAATAACAAAGTATTCAGTTCTGCAAGATTTTTTTAGTTTGTTGATACATATTTCGTCAGAACTATTGGAAGTAATAGGTGTGCGATGGCGTGAAATAGCTATCAACCAACTGATAAAATTCTTATAGAACTGAATAGTTTATTATTTTTACGCTTTTAAATGAATATTTTTTGCTCAGGGCCATATTGTATTAATTCTAATAGATGAAATATCTAACAAAAAAAATCGATGCTATTTAATTATTAACAGATCATTGAATTAAAATGTTTCCAAGCGCTTCCGACGGAGATATTTATAGGTGGTTATTTTACTCGATAGTTTTCTGGCCACAACTTTCTCGAATACTTCATTTGGTGTTCGTTGGATACACATAGCTTACAACGGTGATTAGGGCTTGATTGATAAATAATTTTAGTTTCGGCTACCTTCAATTTGTATAAGTTTCATTGTTTTAGTACTGTACAACTAGCTTATTTATTTTTCTACATTTTTCTCATGATCATTTACCTTGTGAAACAAATTATAACGTAATATTAAAGTTGATAAATTTGTTATTCCACACAATGTGTGACTGTAACACGTACGTCGCTTCTTAAATAAACATCTTTAGATGCAGTATATCGCAAAGTTATTTATTTCTAAGGTAAACAATGATTCTAATTAGCAACTTAAGAATGAAGCGTGTTGTGGGATTATTTCCTTCTACTGGTTGCTGGGAGAGGGTAAGACAAAAATGAGTGAAAATCCCAAAGGAAATAAATCTAATAGTAATGAGCCACCTGTCCTATTTAACCCGATGAACGCGCTGGACATGTAAACATGTCCAAGACTTTATCTCGTATTTTCGGTCAAACTAAATGGAAACACTTGCTTTAATATATGCTTGAATTGATGAATATACAATGGATTGAATATTTTTCAGCTTCTTCATTTTATTCGATTTATTTTAGCGAGAATGCGACAAGTTTAGTTTACTTCTTGGTGTATTTAGGATAAGTAATACATATTTCACATAATTCTTTTTTTTTTTTTTGTTGAAATTGATCTATTTTTAGTTAAGTGAGCGTTTCAACAGTCAATTGACTAATCATGCGAAAGCGGCTCGCGCTATACGGGTTAAAATGTTATTCACTAATATCCGATTACTGTTAATTGATTATTAGTAAATAACATTGCAACATTACAAGATTATAACGTATTTAAAAGCTTGTTATCAATTCAAAAATACGATATGTAAAGACAGAAAATATTAAATATCAGTGATAATATGGTAAATATGGTTTTTCAAGAATTGTGTAATGTAAGACGTTGCCACAATATCACATTTTTAACCGTTTCCGCTTTCAATGTGATGAAATGAACTAGTAATGAAGCATCTCAAAGGAGTTATTTTTTAACAAAAATTGACGATAAAACAGTTAACCACTCATCTTCTCTCATTTTATTCAGAGTAAGAATAGAAAGATGACTTGTTTAAGGATATTCTCATTGTGAACTGAATTCATTAGTCGATAGCGTAACTGGTCCTGACCATTATAAAAATGTGAAAGTAGTACAAGACGAATTGTATTTATTTCCAAAATGTAACGCCTTTCCATCAAGAATTGACAGTTAACACCTTAAAAGTGAGCAAAACTTAAAAGTTAACAGATTTTACTCAATGTAAGCCATGCAACCATATGTATATATATGTATCGTACTAAAAATTGTTTTGTATTTAAATCACTTACAAGCTTAACCAATGACAATAGCATTTCTTTAAAGGCAAATTACAATTATAAGCTTTATACAACTGTAATATGTGTCACTTAGAATAGAAATGGTTTAACTCCAAAATTACAAAAAAAACAGTTTATACCTCAAACACGTTCAAAAGATGTTATTCTATTAGTTTAGTAATGGTGCACCTCCATATATACTCCTAATTTCTTTAAAGAACAGTTTTTTGTTTTTATATTCCCATATTTAACTTTATTTTTCAGGATAATAGTGAAGTACCTGCAATATCAGAATAAGAGTGAAGTGTCCTGATAGACTTCAATACTAGACTAACGTTAAGTTCTTCAGTTGATTGACAAACAGTTATTAATGGTTGTTACTTGACCCTAAGAACATTTTACAAAACCTTTTTCTCAAACCTTCAAATCTGGAGTTACACCATTACTATTCTAAGTGACACATAATACACTCTGTCGAAAAATGTGTAGGTACTTTACACTAGTCTAAAAAGTATTTAAACCTTGACCGTAAAGCTTTTGAAAGAATTTTTCGCGCAAAAAATATCTCTTCCTTGTCTACAATAAATTTCCGATATCTTCTTAGCCGACAGAGGGAAAAATGTAGTGAGATATATATTTAGATTTCTTCTTCGCATTTTTAAATAGATTGTGTGGAATGGTTTAGCTATCGCTATACAATAAAATTTATTTCTTACGGAAGCGATAAGTAAAAGCTCTTTTTTCCCTTAAGTCATCGTCGTATTTTTCTTCGTATTTGATTTAACTTGTCATCATTGGTTTAGCCTTGGATAAGCTCGTTCTTGGTTGGTAATGCAGTGAATCCTTAATAGCTTTTTACTATAATAATTAGAATTTCACTTGAATCGGCATTCTATAATTAGTATTATGTATCTAAAGAAAAATGTTTACGGCAGTGACCTCACATTGTACATTCTTTTCAATAATTATTTTTACTTTTACTGACACTTATTTCAAGACATTTCTCAAGCATTATTTTGTTATTAAATGAACACAGTACGCATTTTATGTTTTATAGGAATTCCGATGTTTTTATTTAATTTAAGTAATATGATAGTATTATGTACAGTACGATAAAGGAAGATGATAAAAAATTATAAAGAAGTAATATGTATAAGTAACTCACCAGAAAATTTCAATTTCTGAAAATAGCTCACATTCTTATTCGGTTTGGAGACCACTGGTTTACGGTATAACCACAAAATATTTTTTTTCACGAACAAATACTATTGTACAACAACAATAAGGATTTTTAAAAAACCAATATAAAAGAAATTTATTTGTTTTGTAATATAGTCTGTTTTATGGCCGAGTGCTCAACATTCTCGAGAGTTTGTTATATTAGAATTTCTAAAAAGACAATATAACACAATTTATGGATTTGTGTTCAAAACATGTGGAGACTACCGGGGAAGAAAGGAGTACGTCCTCAATTTTCTGAAATTCAGATTTGAATGGCATCTGGTAGAAAATTTTACTATACCGAGAATGTGCATAACATAATTGCGTCAGGTCACGACTTATTTCGTTTTAAAATTTTCTTTTGCAGGGTAAGAGGAAATATATTTTACTAAAATTAAATAATTTCGTATAACAATTTTTTTTGTATTTCATATTTTTATTATTATTTACTAATTTATGATTTCTTACAGATAAACATTATTAATTTACTTGTTCTTGGAGTTTATTAAAACAGAACAAGACAATGGAATGTCTTGTGATGTAATATTTGAGAGTTAGCTTAATTTTTATTATTTTTTAAGAAAACTAATACAAATATGGTGCGTTAATTATTATAATACATCCAGTAACAATAAATTAACACTCTCATAAAATAGTAAGTGAGCAATAAAAAGGTAAAGGAAACTGGAAAATTTTGTATTGTAAACTTAAATTCGTTCTCTTGAAAAATTTGATTAAACTGACATTCCCTCTTTATCCCTTGTACTCTTCATGTATACTGCGATGTCTTCATTGTTTTTCACCGACCTCCTATCGGATCTCCCCACGCATAAAGAGTGCAATAACTCCTGACTAAAGCATCCTTGAACTTTTGAGATGCTATATTATTTGTCGGCGTCCGTGGCGCAGTTGCTAGCGTCGCTGGCTACGGTTACGGATGTCTCGGGTTCAATTCCCGGTGCGGACGGTTTTCATAGATCAATCGATTTATGGATTTCTGTTCGAAGTCTGAGTCCTCCCTCCCACTCATCCAATCCTCACGGGGTGTAGCGAGAGCGATTAGCTAACCACTAGTCCTATTCTAGCAATGTCCTTCTATCCCTACTCTCTTCGAAAAAAGAGAGATTGAGCAACGAAGTAACAAGCAGTTCTCATGGAAATTTTTTGTTAAGATAACTCCATTAGGAGACCATATGTTCCACATTGGGAGCGGACTTGTTTTAGTAAAAATCATGGCAGTTATAGCCTGACGAGTATTTTTTGTGACTTACAAATTATTGTAATTAATATGTGTTGTTGAATTTCGTGTATGAATTTACTGTATTAAATTTGTATCTTATTAATTTTCAGCGCTAAAATCGGACCGGAAGCGACTGAAAGCTGAAAAATTCGATCTGCTAAATCAAATGAAACAGTTGTATGCTTCTCTGGAGGATAAGGAACGAGAGCTTAGGGACTTCATTAGGAATTACGAACAGGTAAGGCCGTTTTACTAATTTTCCTTCTGCCTGATATTAATAAAAATAGATAGCCTAGAACATTCACACCCATAATTCCCCGCTTTTAAATAAACTTATTTATTGTTCTTCTCTAGTGGGATAGTGTCTAACTCACAAATAGTTATAGATTCCGATAGCTTCATCGGAACATTTATTGAAATATGTTTTAATATTGAATTAAAATAGTTATCTTTGTTACGTCACTCATATTCAATCATATGATTAATGTGTTTTTATATAAGTAATATTACATTCTATGATAATTTGCTTCCAATCGACAATGGATGATTTATTTACCTCTTCATCTTTAATATCACAGGCAAAGAAACGTTAGTTCAATTTAACAAAATCAAACTAAAATATCGTAAATCTAAAATCTTAAAACGAAAGAACCGTTTGAGGACAATAAGTCTGATTTTAGTTTAAATATTTGATGGTCAAAATTGATAATTGCATAGCTTTTGACAAAAAAGAAATGAATCTTTTCTATGGATTCGGCGGTAACTTTGTGGAAGTTCATTTTCAATATAAAATTAAATTAAAAATTGATAACTTAGTTATTCCACTTGGTTTCATCTCAACCAAGTAGAATAACTCAAAACTCATAACCAAGTGGAATAACTAAGTTATCAATTTTTAATTTAATTTTATATTAAGAAATGAATCGTTACTGAAAAAAAGTATCCGTATGGTGTAAATACATTGAAAGTCAACCAAACTAATTTATTTGATTATCTTTTACATAGTTTAATTTTTAAAAGAGATGGTAACTAAGCTGGGTAAAATTACAAGAAATGTGATAAATAGTAACATATTTTTTTAATAAAACAGTGCCCCAAGCATAGAATTGTTCTGCCGTTTTCTTATGATATATTTAATTTCTCTTCACCAAAAATTTATCATTAAAATCATTTAACTTATTAAAAAAATGGCATTTTGAATATTATTTCGTCATTAATAATACTTTAACTACTAAGTAATTCAGTATGATGAAAAATACCATTAAAGAATAAATTGATATAAACTATGTAATCACATATTAAATGAATTCTAAAATATATGGAAGCTGAAATATAATGCGCGTCTTGGCTTAGATATTCACTGGCATATATTTCTCTCATAAACTACATCCAGAACGATAACCTATGAAACACATATCATAAATTCTTGAAATTACAGCGAACTAGTTACGAACGGCCTTTATATGAGATGAAATTTGTCATTTCGAAGTTTCCAATAAACGTTTTACTCATGTAATGTATAATACTTTATAACACACTTCAATAAATAAAGAGAATTCTATTTTACTTACAAATTTGAGATCTGTTATCATCTATAACATAGTAGTTTTAGAAAACAAATTCAAGTTTGCAAACAGTTTATCCTCGGTGGAGAAACATAAGATAAAATGAAAAAAACTATGTTTAGTTCAAATTTCACAAACGTGATTTAACTCGTTAGCTTCAGATATCTAATCAGCGTTTTATAAGTAATAGATTATCATGAATCTTTCTATAATTGAAATTAATTACATTTAAATGAAATTATAATGCTACCAAGCAAGCAGCAAAGAAGCAACGTAAAATTTAAAGAGAGATTTCACCCTTTCATATGTGGTATGTTCCATAAATATTTTCTTTATTATAATATTTACATTTTCGTATCTTTGAGCTTTTACATGGATGCGCTAATTACATCATTCAAATTAAATTAAATCGTCAGAAAGCACTTTCAGTAAATAAACAGTATTTAATAAAGGAGCAGCTTATTTTTTTAATGAATATATCGCATTTTCTTTCAAGTTTTTTTACAAAGAAAATGGAATACTTTAGACATATTGGTATGATATTTTAATAGATTCCATGTATAAAATTGAATTTAAAGCTATTTCTGTGTGTGTGTGTGAAGTTTTCATAGATCTCATTGATAACTTTTAGCTGGTGTAGAATCATTTATTTTGGAGAGACATCATTAAAAATGTCAAAGCTGTTACCGGATAACTTGCAGACAGATTTTTATACAGTTAACAATTTAGGTAAAATCTTATTGAACTATAAAGATAGAATAGAATCATTGTCACAGTGTGGAATATACCGCCTCTCTTGTGAAGACTGTCAAGCTTCCTATATAGGACAGACAGGTAGAACCTTTAATATTAGAGTTAAACAACATATCATATATCTCAAAAGTAATAATTTTTCATAGTTTCCGAATCATTTAATTGAAAATGATCATACTTTTAATAAAAATAATAACGTAGAAATACTCCATCGTGTAAATAAAAAAGGTATTAAAATGAATAGCTTAGAATTTTTAGATATCAATAAAACCATCAACAGTAATGGAGGGTTAGTAAACAACATTTTAAACAGAACCTCCGGCTCGCCATTATTAAATTTATTCCCCTTGGGTTTTTCACATCCAGGTGTCAGTAATTGATTTATATATAGTGTAACAGTGTTTATAGCTTACCTCTCTCCACACGTCAAGTAGAATGTAATAAACCCCCACCCTTTTAAGAATTAAAATCATCGTTTACCTTAGAAATAAATAACCTTGCGATACGGTTAGTCTGAAGATGCTTCTTAAAAAGGCGAAACGCGTCACGTTAGTGATTAACCAAGTGTAATAACTAAGTCATTAATTTTTAATTTAATTTTATATTAAAAATGAACTTCCACAAAGTTACCATAGAAAATATTCATAGATATCTTTTCATACGCTCGTTCCGATCCTGAAAACTGGAACAATGAACGCGATAAACTATCTTAGCCTTAGCAATCCCTTATTTCTTTCTTTACCTTTATCAAAAACATTGATTGGATAATTCACTGATAAACATCTTCTGTTGAGACACTCCATAGTCCATCCTCATATTCGAAGGGCATATGTTTTGAAAACAAAAATAGTTTAAGCATATTTTGTGTATCTACCATATCGTGACATTTGATCACTTGTACCGGTTTCTTATATAAGTACACACCAATTTCTGTGTACCTTTTATGATATAAATATTCAAACAACTACTAGCTTCAATGTCGTATTGTCGCATATGCAAAGTATATTAGTTTTTGGTCGTATACCTTCATCTCGCTATCCCCTAAGGACTCTTTTTATGATTTATAGATGATACAACAATGCTGACTATGTAAAAAATATTGGAAATAGTGGAAAAACGTAAAAATAAAATACGACTGTTTTATTCTTCAAATCCGAGAAGTTTGAAATAGCATTTGTGATGGTTATACTTTTCATTTTCGTCAACGTTATTAACTAAGCATAATTAATTGGCAAATAATATCTGACCGATATTCGATATTCTGCAGACGCTGCGCAACAGGTAAACAGTCATAAAAGCAAAACATTGACAATTAAATTAGGTCAACGCGACAATATTAATAAGCAAAGATGGCAGAGCCGGGTTCATTATGTATCGACTGCTGAACGTAATTCTGTAACCACCCTCTGAATGTCATACCTGCCGTCACTCGCCGAACGAACTATTAACTGCATATCGTCAGCATCATTATCAGCATCTGTCCTACTGTCTAAATCAAGCATTCAACAGTCGGCCTCTGTGATCTAGTGGTGAGTGTTTTCCCTAACGATCATATGTGTCCTGGTTCAATTCCCAGCGAAGCTCAAATTTAGATTTTTTCAATTTAAATTCGTGATCTTCGACATGAATGACTTCTAAAAATTTTCATCGAGTTTTTTCGTATAATGTTCTAATTTTCAAAATATTTGGCGCATTGACTGTCAGCTGTAATGTCAGATATAAAAAAAAAACATTGGTGTCATATTACCCTAGGGTACTCAACGTTGTACCCACCACTACCAGCTACGGCTTCACACTATTACAGGGTGTATTCTGCAACGTAAAACGTTATGCATGTTTCAAATGTTTGCCAGGAATGTCCGAGGAGAAATTCCTCAAGAATTGGTTGCATGCACTCTAGTGTGAAAGAGTTTTCGTTTTAAATAAGTGTTAAAAAAGGTTAAAACAAGGGGGTTAATGTCTTAAGGAATTGCGTTCCAATCGCTTTCCATAGGACAACATGAACTCTTTAAATGCCTTGTAATTTGTTATTATTATTTTATTTACTAAAACATTAATTTCTCTTTTAAAATAAAGCGGACAATTCTAAAATGCTGGAGTTTCATCATTCGCCGACCCTGGTTCGAATCGCCAAATGAATAATATTATTTTTTCATTGATTTACAAAATTACAGTCAATGGATGTATATAATATTATCGTCACGTTTACTCTATTCAATCCATACGGGAAATTGAGCGTAAATAGAACAAATAACTACTCACTACTACTCTCTTATCTCATCCAGTCATACTATCTTAACCCTAGACACTGTGTGACTGAGTTACAAACAGCTGTCGTTCAATAACTTTCATCATTTTTCATTATCAAGCGTATCTTTTATTTCAATTCAAATATCTCAATAGATTGTATGACAAAATCCTCCATTTCAAATTTATTAAAAACAGCTGTTACGAAATATGAGAAGGAGGGAGACCACAATACATTTATATTAACTATATAAATATTATATAAAACTATGTAAATGAACAAACCGAGATAAAAATTGTAGTTAATCAGGAAGATTTAATTTGTTATATCGATTGTGTTTTGACCAATTGATGTAATCCACAAAAAATATAAAAATCAGTTAATATTTTGATCGCATTGTGAATACGACAGAGAAAGTCTCGGCCAAATGATGTATATTAGAAAAATAATTTGACCACTGTTTGGAAGGGAAACATCATTTTACATTGGCTTTAGATTTTAAAATTCTGACCAGGACACTTAATGTAAGCCACTATTATATCGACACTCCCTACGTATAGTACCGTATCTCCAAACATGAGAATTTACAGGAATGCATTTTAAAGATTCATAACGCAACTCACCTTATAATGTTTTCGATAAACGGTTTTTTACTCTCTCCTGAACAATTTTAATTTTTAGATTTATATCAATTGGCCTAAACACCGTCAATATATTGTGTTACACCAAGGAGTATATATGAGTACATTCAATTATCCTTGAATTCTATTGCCATTTACACAGGGAGTTTATTTGTAAATCAGATAATAGGATGCGCAGACATGAAATTCCAAAGGGGTTCATGACACATATCAACCAAAATTAGTTAAATTACTTCAATGCTACTCTTGTGTTGTGGCATTTGCATATTAATTAATTTACTATGCGGTTTAACAGTCACACATTTTTTCTATGTTAAATCTTCATTTTCGCACATCATGAAAATCTTATTATGTAATTTAAGTTATATTTCTTCTCAAAATGGCTCAACTTATTTAAAATTTTCGCACGAATTTATTCTCAGTCAATTTGTCTGTTAAAACGCTCACCATGGCTAAAAATAGATCACTTTCAATAGTAAAAATAGAGAATTATGTGAAATATATATTAGTTATCCCAAATACATCAAGAAGTAAACTAAACTCGGCGCATTCTCGCTAAATAAATCGAATAACATGAAGAAGCTGAAAAATATTTAATCTACGACTTTACAAGCAAAATAGCGGCGGCCAGTCTTAATATACGCCGCTAATACGCACACAAGCAAGCGTGTATCCGTGTATGTATGCGTAATACATAGGGCTGACGATAAATGACAGTTCAAAGCTGAAATTCGAAAGACTGAATATCGAGAGCTCTTTTCAAAAATATATTTCCTTGTGTTCTTCTCGACATTTTCATTATGTGTTGCCTAATTTCTCTACATAAAGGCTTAAACTATTTTTTAAAGCATATATCCACAAGTGTTTCCTTCTAATTTGGCCGTAAATACGAGATAAAATCTTGGACATGTAAACATGTCCATCTCGTTCATCGAGTTAAACATTTACTTCACTATTCTTACCATACGAATAAACTTATTTTCAATAAATTTTCAGTATTATATATCTACCACCAGTTCCTGAGGACAGAGATACACCACAATTCTAGAAAATAAATTGAATCGCAATTCAAAAGAAATACAAAACCTTTCCCACAGCTAATGTTAACTCTTTTGCACACCATAGTAAAGGCATGTAAGTCGGGTTAAATATTCTAAAATAACTACAATACATACACGCATATAATATAAAAAAGAAGAGTCAAATAAATGCTGCTGAATTGGTAAAATTTCATACAAATGCAAATCTTGTTTTGGCTCTCCTGAAAAGTTCTAATTTTAGACTTAACGCTCTTTTCCTTTCGCACATAGACTTGTAACATGAATCGAGTACTTTTGTTTCTTGCCCGTTCACAGTCAGTATTCGTAAGGTTTTTTTCTTAGTCAATATCTAACACAAAGACAGCCGACAGATTAGAAAAGATATAAAAACGTAATCTGTGCACTATATATAATTAAATTACCTGGGAGTTTGAAAGCACGATTTGCAGTGGAAACTTCAAATATCGAAATGCTTATTTTGTCAGTCGTGAATTTTGCAGCCCCCACCACATTCAATTCACTTTTTCCGGCATCGGGGATGTTTGTAAATTTCATTCCGTTTTTTGCCAAGTTCCCGTGAACCCTTTCATCGCAGCCTGCGTCCCATCACGTGCGATGGAAACCTTTTTGCACGTGTCCTTTGCACATCCCACGTGTCCTATTCGCCTGGAGCCCTTTCTTATCCTAACGATTAATCAGTGCGTCCTTCGAGCTTGTATTGTCGAATCGAATTTACTCTGTGCGGTAATTTAAAATTTAATTCACTTTTGGGAAGCGGTAAACGTTACTCTGACCTTAGGTTAACTTTAAATAGTTATCTATTATAGCAGAAGTGATGGAAAGAGACCATAGTTTGTGACTATAATGACAAGGAAGGTATTAACTTATAACAAAACCATTTGATTCTTACGTTTCAATAAGTAAAACTATGCAAAAATTGTCTAACAAATTTGTTCAATAGTTGACTATGAGTAAGCGTAGATGCATCGTTTTTCTTATTTACAAACCATAAATTAATTCTTTAGTGTTTGATTCAAATTAATTGTATATATGTAAGGGCTTGAATCCTTATAAGTAGATTTTCATTAATTGATTATTCAATCAATTTATAGAACTGTATTCAAACGTGTGGGGGTCTGTACATATGTCTCATACACCTTTGATTAAAAAAAACCTTATCGAAGAAAAAAGATTAGCTAATTACTAGTACTTTCATAGCGTAATCCTTCTATTCTAACTCTCTAAAAAAACGAACATTGTAGTGGACTTCTGTTGATGCTCAACTATGAGTCTACATTACGAGTGGACATATAGTGTATATATTTGTTTAAATAATGCCCGCTCCCAAAGTGGAGCATATAGTCTCCTAACGGAGGTATCTCATCAGAAATTTTTCAATGAGAACGGCTTGTTACTCATAGCTCAACCTCTCTTTTTCGAACAGAGTAGGGATAGAAGGATCGGGCTAGAATACGACTAGTCGTAAGCTAGTCGCTCTCGCTAAGTCTCCTTTTTAGGATCGGATGGGTGGGAGGGAATTTTAAACATCACAAACAATCCATTCTTACTAACATAAATATATATTTTTACCGGTACTCGAACCCGAAACATCCGTGACCGACGCCAACGGCGTTGAACAATGCACCACGGAGCCCATAAAAAATGAATATTGCTAATTAAATTGCTACATTATATTATTTGAATACTATAACGTTTTAATATTCGAATTCTTGTTTCTACCGAATATTTGGTATCCATAATGATACATAAATTAATATAAATTATAATCAAAAAGAAAATTAATATTTCCAACGGCATATTTTAATTTTGTTATATTTTTAATAATACATCAAGATTACATTTTTATTACTGCGATTTGGCACTTCCGGCACAGCAATCTGAGTGTGACGATGTTTGTATATAGATAGATATTAATTTTATCGGAGATATTATACATCCCTAGAGATTCCATTATTACTGAACGATTTCATTTCGAATCGTAATTGCATTTGTAGTTGTGTTATTTATACATTCTCGTAGTAACGGTGTATAGTGTTCCAAATCCATTTCATCGGGAACTTAAATAGGAACTTTAAATACCAAACCGACCATTTGGGGCTCGTTAAGGCAAGCCAATTGCATTTTAAGTTACGTCACTGGCCATGTAACACAGAGCAACACCGCCATCATTGGATACCGAGTAAAGTAAACTATTAGAGTAAAGAAATAAAGGATACAATTGCTACTTGGCATAAATTGGTGACCTTTTTGCACTAGTTCTACAATTGCCCTACACATTTTTTATTAACTTTAGTACAAGTATATAATATATAAATCAACATTACACTATTAGTTCGATTGACACTAATTCTAATGTCATGTTAATTAATATAAAATAAATGAACTATGGCAACAAAAAATTTGATCAGTTTCCTCCCATTGGAACAAATGGCACTAATTTTAAACGAATCGTTAATTAGCCATTACTTGTCTAAAATACCCACACACACAGTACGACAATAGAGACAAGGAAACAAATGTGTTAATTGTATCTTTCCTAATAAATCTGGAAATATTAGTATTAAATATATTTCCGTATATATATATATATATATATATATATATACACACACACGGTGTCCGTGGCGTAGTTGGTAGCGGTGTTGGCTACGGACGTTTAGGGTTCAATTACCGGGGAGGACAGTTTTCATATATTGATCTCTCAATCGATTTATGTGTTTTTGATGTCTAAAACTCCCTTCTCACACAGCCATCTGATCCTCATGGGGCGTAGCGAGAGCGATTATCTAACCACTAGTTCTGTCCTAGCTCTATCCTTCTATCCCTACTCTCTTCGAAAAAAGAGAGATTAAGCAACTAAGTAACCAACAGTTTTCATAGAAAAATTCTTTAAATTTATTTAAACATAAATAGAGGACTGCACTGATATTTCTCTCCTAACGAGGAGGACATGGACACTGTATGGAGCTTATGACAACAAAAGCTGCTCTGCAAAAAGTGCTTCCCGCTCAACCTCCCCTTTTTTGGATAAGAGAATAATACAATAATAGTGCTAGAACAAGACAAGTGGTTAGCTAATCGCTCTCGCGACGATCCGTTTTTAGCATGGTATTAAATAGGAATGAAATTTAGACTTCACAGAAATTCATCAATTCGAACACATAAATCCACACATAAATCGATTGAAAAACAAATGTATAAAACTGTACGCACTAATATTTGTACCCGTCAACACCGTAACCGATGCTAACGACTTCCCCGTTTGACTACAGGCCTGAATTATATTATTGTATATGTACCCTATAGAGTTGATGGACCCCCTTTTCTTCGTATTATAACCAAACGTAAGTAGACCAGTGCTGCTTTCAAACTTCGTAACGTCGCAAACTAACACTAACATTTCCTCATTAAAAGTTTTTGACCCTTCTTGTATCAATAATTGATATTCGGTATTTTGAATCCTTATTCAAACACTGAAGGCAAGTAGTGTACTTGATGCAAAATATAAAGTTATATCTCTTCCTCACTTTCAGGCTTTCAAAATGCATTCTTAGCAAAACAATTAGCTTGATCAATTGAATCGGTATTAACTTAATAGTATTCTATTGTAATAAATTAAAAATAACAAAACATATGGTTATACAAGATTTATAATTGATAGCTATTTCGAATTCTCGTCAAAATTCAAAAAAATAGCATGATGACAAATGCCATTGACTATATCACACATTTGTTTTTTCAAACACTCTTCAGACCCCAATCTATAACCCATACTATTAACTTTACTTAACTACGTGTATATCTTTACTCAAAAATAAAAATTGATTTTAACGTGATTACTTTTATGTGTATTATATTCATTAAATGAAAATGTTTAACCTTATCAAATTCTTACCAGGATTTGTTCATTTACGTACCTTTTTTTTTTAATAAAACACAATTTGTTTGTACTACATGTTTATAATGACGATGATGATTAACTGATGACGTTACTAATACTAAAATATTCACTAAGCAAATAGCAGATTGGGAAATTTTAAAAAGGATTGTAAGGGGTCCTAAACATTTTAATTGTAAACTATTTAGTTTTGGTTTATGTATAATTTGTTTGATGATCAGTAAATTATTATCTTAGTTCATGAACCAACTGTTTTATATACCTTTTTAATTTTTAACATTCAATTTTACATAAACAAGCCTGTTATATTTGTATTTTTATCAGTTCATAATACTCGTGACTCGTGACGAGCGAACACGTTCCTGGTGTAATAAACATGTGGAAGTAGTACAAACAAATTGACATTACTAATGCAATAAGCAATAATGAATAAGGAAAATTCTAAGAAAAAATTAGTGAACCATTCCTGGTCATTATAAATACGTGGAAGTAGTAGATAATGTCTTTTCAGCAAGAGTTGACAGTGACAACAACTTAAAAGTGACAGCCGTTACCTGTATTATTATTATTCGCACTGTCATAGTTCTCAACTCTGCCACGTGCCTTGGCAATTATAATATATTGCACTTACATATTTAAATGAGTTAAAAGTTGTATACAGGTATCACTCTGTTATAAATTAGTTGTCATTCGCCGTTCAAAAATATCACGCCTAACTGGAAGTGGCTCCCATCCCGCTGGATTTTTTGAATAATTTCCATCAGTGAAAAACAAAGTTTTTTCCGCGCGGAATAATATATTACCCTTTTTGAGGTACGATAATCATTTTCGCATTTATGCTGGCAAAACTCTTGCAAACTTTTCCGAATACATTATAACTTATTCTTTCGATTGAATGTGCTTAAAAGGATTTCCTAGTCAGCCAGATGTTTTGAAATAGTGCCTGGCTTTTAAGAATTTCAGTATGAATTGTTTACTACCAATATTACAAGTTAATTAACCAATATTTGTTTACTTAAATGATTTTTACAATCAAGTATATATCTGTGCGAAAGGAAAAGGGCCTTAAGTCCAAAATCAGTTCTTTTCAGCAGGGCCAAAACAAGACATAAAATTTGATAATTTATCAGCACTGCTTTGACAGGTCCATTTTCTCTATTATGCATACATGCATTGCGGTTATTTTGAGGTAGAAATAACGCTTTGTTGGAGTCGAAAATAAAATGAATATTACCCGAATACACACATTATATATTATATACGATGTTCATAATCATGAGTGCTTGCATCCAAAAATAATAGTGAGCATGTAATTTTGAGCCTAACCTAACCTAACCTAACCTAACATGACAATAAAAATAATGAAATACAAAAACACTTTAATAATATTAAATAAATGCACACAATCATCTTTCTCAAAATTTAATGCAATCAAAATAACACTTTCCGGTATATGCAACTTTTTAAACAAAAGTGTTTCATTTTTCACATCAATTAAGTTGATAAAAAACCATATACAATAAATACTAACAACATAAGAAATTAACAGATGTAAAATAAACAAAATAATATTGACAGTTTGTCTCATAAACTACAAAATATGTAGCTAAATTGTAAGATATATCAAAATTTTGTAGCTTAAAATAATTGCTTTATATAATAATTTCAAAATTTTTTCATTTTATTTTTATTCGTCAAGTCTCTAAATAGATTTCAATCTAATTTCTCTAGTTTTATATAGAAATTATACAAATAATTTTCAATTTCAACATTATTAACGCTTGTATTACAGCTATAGATTTTAAAAGCTAAAAACTTGGTGATTTTATTAAAAATAAATATTAAAATATTTTTGATTTCTAAGATTAATTTTGAACCTTAATTTTGTTTGCAATTAAAGTATATAATTTTATTACTCCTATATCTGAAAATAATTTCTCTAATCTAGCCGTAGTTGTTTTTGTAGTTCATCTTCTAATAGTACTTAGCAGAATTCATTTTTTCTCCCATCGTGTAAATAAAATCAATCATTTAAACATGAATTATTAAATGTTTTAAAGTCATAAAAAAATTTTAAAATTTGTAAATAAATACATTATTATGTTTTAACCTTATAATAATGGAGTTCAAGGAAATCAATGATAATTCAGTCATTATCGTATTTATATAAATACTCTCTCTATATTCACGATATTCATTTAATGATGATTGGCTTTCTAAAAGAAAGATCACTTTTTTTAATTCAAATTTATGTATAAAATAAAATAATTTCTTTCGATAATCGCTATTTTTTTGTATGAAATAACATTTTAAGCTTTTTTCTAAGATTTATCGAATAACGTTATCAAAAAAACTTGAAAAAACCGAAAAAAATTAGTGCAAGAGTTCTGAAATCCGGAAAACTTATGCAGATGCGGGATGACGATGCCATGCAACAGCGATTGGCAGGAGAGCGAGCTGAACGGGAACGTGAAAGATACTCACTCCTCAGACATGCCAGAGACGAGGCCGAGAGGTGTCTAGCCCTCGCAGCAAGACTTAGCGCCAGAGAACTCCAGCTTCAGCACGCTAGAGACCAGCTCCAGGAGGTGCGTACGCATCATCACCATCATTCACCAAAACCTTGCACCACCATTTCCGTTTAATGAATGTCTCACTGTCTTTGGGAACGTGGCCGCATATAGGCGCAACACACCAACCTTCAAACTCAGCACAATCTTTCTGAAACTCTTCAACAGCTCTTCTCAAGGCTTCAATATTCTCTTATTCACATACCTTTACTTCTGAAATTTATATCGTTAACTTTTAATACTTACTTTGAATGATGAATCTTTAACACGTTTTTACTGTTGCGAATCAAGAACCGCTTCAATTTGCCAGACAACCGAAATTGGTTCAAATCTTTAAAATTCAGATTTGACATCGATATATAAATATTCATAAAAATATTATATTAAATACAAGTAATACAATATCGTCGTTTCCATTGCAAAATTTTGGAGCATAAAAACAGTTTAAAAAAAACTTTATGGAATCAAAACAAAAACAAAAACCCGCAATTAATATTAAATAATATATACATAAATACTTACTTAACCATAATTATTGTCAGATGTCTTATTTTTCATGGACGTAAGTCGACTTTTGCAGTATTAATAATACACATTAGTCGAAAACGCATATGCATATTCAATAAAATAATCTTTATTTCCCGTCTTACTATTTATGAGAATATGTGTCTATCGAATTGATTTGATACTAAATACATGCTATTTTAGGTATTATTTATGATAAAAAAAGCACATAATAAACACTTTTTCAACATGAAACAAAGTAAACAAATTTAAATTAAAAAAAACAATTAGGAGAGTTAGTTTGACAATATCTATTTCAAAAAATAAAATGGTGTTATGTCTGAACTCACTAACGTTAACACTAAATATGCCAATATCCGAAGCAATGTCGTTGAAATTTGTATTCCGTATTGATGCTAAATAATGTCAATTATCTCACAGAAGACAACAGCTTTCAAAAGGTTCACCAGGTTTGTCCATATCAAAAGATGTATATTATTATTAATTCATTGCTCATACTTCAAATATTGTATAATCGCACGGATAATTTAGTCACTGAAAACGGTTCGTGGAATTATTATAAAAAAGGTAACATTCATAACAGAAATCCTTAAATCAATTTACGAAACTGTCCGTACCGGGACTCGAACCTGAGACATCCGTAACCGTAGTCAATGACATTTACCACTGCACAACGGAATTGAACTGAATCAGCTAATAGTATTAAGTATTTTTCATAATTAATCTGTGTGAATTGATATTTTATCCAGAACAACAATCATCATCCAGCTCAAAATTATTTTATACAAACCTCACAGAATTTAAGACAAAATTTCCCTTTACAAATTAAATACAAAATATTCCTTTATAAAAACGTTCAGTTAAATTAAATAATCAAATTTGAATAATAATGTCTTCATTATTCGTATTTGCATTGTCATTACATGACTTTTACGAAAAAAGGAATAATTATTCTACAGCCACAAAACACCTAAACATTCTGTATATTAAATATGTGTATTGTAAAGATTTTTACCCCAAAACATGCCATTAAAAATGACTGTAGATATTAATGAAAAAGAAAATTTTTATATCAGGTGTAAATTAAATACAACAGGAAGTAGCGTCCCCTTTTTATGGCGACTTGCCTAGTTGGAGGATATATTTTTATGGTATTTCGGGCGTCAGTATTTAAGCGTTGTGTTTTGACTACCAACTTCTAAAAACCAAATAGGACGTGAGACTATTTTGGACTTAATTATACATAAAGAAAAACCTTATAAATTCATTTGTTTTAATATCTTAAATACAATGTTGAAATTCACCTTGGATTATTTGGATTTTCTTTCTCATACTAACTTCATTATTTAATAATCTCCGCTCCCAATATGGAGAGTATAGATTTTAAATGAAGCAACTCAAAAGAACTGGTTTTTACATTCGCTATTCGGTCGGTTAAACTAATATTATTGTAAACGAGGTACGGGGCTAGAAATTCGCTAGCAGTTAGCTATATAAGTGAGTGAGAAAAATAAATATTATATAGTTTCGAACATAAATTCATTAAATTGACAGAGATTTGAATCCATGAACGTCACAACTGAATATGACAAACGTTCAACTTCGACCACTTGCAAGACTCGCAATGTAAAATTACGTTAGCTGTTTTAATTATTTCGTTTACTACGAGGAAAGTTTACCTTAAGTTAGTGGGGTGCCTCCAATGAATCTTCTTTAATACTATCGAGTTCCCGGCATGCGTTGCAATGCCACTCAAAGAAAGAAAGTGTTTTTCCTTTAATTCTGTTTATTGAAGTGCTTTTGAATACACAAAATTTTTTGTTCCCGTTTGGTGCGTACACGAATAAATCAGAAGGTTTTCAGAGATGTCGCTTTGTACCTATTTGATTATTTTTTTTAGATTCTAGATTTTTTAGAAACCTTCGTGGGTGTGCACACAACAACTCACGAAAGTTTCGTCACAATCGGATGAATGGTATAGGAACGCATACAGGACAAACAAACATTATTTTTTATAAATATAGATATCTTAATTTATAACCAATTTTTTGCCTCTTCATTCGACGCTTCCTGTAAAAATATGACTTGCACTGAACAGTGCTTGTAAATACAAAATTATTTCTACCTCAGTGGAATAGTGGTAAAAGCTTTACCTTAACAATCGGGTAGGTTTGGGTCCTGGCAATGTCAATAACAAATTAAGATTTTTTCAATGTAAATTTGAGAATTCGAACTGTAGAGATTTTGTACATTTGCATTTATTTTATCACTAACGACCCGTGTTTCACCGTTCGGCATCTTCAGGCACTCGAGCACACTAATGGACTCGAATCGACAGACAGTAAATAGTTTTTACACTGTTTACACTTTAGACACTGTTTACTGTCTGTCAATTCGAGTCCATTCGTGTGTTCGAAATTCTGAAGATGCCGAAAGAGATGGCGAAACCCAGGTCGTGATAAAATACATTGAAATTTACAAAATCTCAAAAATTCAAATTTTTTTGTTATTGAAATTCTATCAAACACCCTCAGTCGATGTCTAAAAGTAAATTTGAGACCTAGGACATGGTTTTTTGTGATGTCTTTTCTCCTCGAGTTGATTTGGTTGACTTTATAAAAATTGTCACGTGATACTTTGCAGCTTGGCTGTTTCCTATGTTGCTAGATTTTTATTCATATTCTTTTGAAAAAAAGCAAAATTAGACTGACATTAAGTTATTTTTAAGAAATTCGTAGTTTTCAACTTTTTGTACATACAGAAAGGACAAACCAAGGAACCATTGTAATGAATCACTAGTCCACGATGTGTTAATAATTATAAATATCATGCTTTATTTGTAACAGTAACTTCGGTAAGACCATAGAAAAAAAATAATTTGTAAAAACTTTAAAAATACACCCTTATTAAATTCTTGTGTTACAACTTTTGCAACGTGACCTAGATTTTCTTCTATGTCTAAAATTGTTAATTTCGAGGTGACTTGACCCGTGTTTGTAATCCAGAGGTTTATTTTTAAACACCATGTATTATGACAATTACAAAGAAATTACGTATTACTAAGCATAACAGTAATTTAAAATATTTACATTGTGACTGAAAAGTTATTATAAGATATTAATCATATTGAACATTTTATTTATTTGATGATCAGAAAGCTAATGGAAAATGAACACAATGGAAAACGATCACTTTGACTTTGGTTTATTTTGAATTGAAAATGACTTTCATTTTTTACACAAAAAATAACTTAGGTAAACAATGTTTCACATTGTTGAATGGGAAGAAAAAACATAATTATTTTATTTTGACATATGCCTATTATGAAGTCAAATTATCGCACGTTGACAATATATTTGGTTTTAAAAAAGCTAATAAAAATGCCGTGTCATAAATATATATACCATCTGTGCCAACAGTATTATTATTTCATTCTTATTATACTGAATTATATTGAGCCTGTGAAAACAGCTCTACATTTCCTGACGATTTATATTTTTAGAGGAGGTATCGACATTTTTGTATTCTTTCCCTGTATGTATTTATTTATGTATGTACTGTGTTACAAAGAATCTTTTAGCTAAAAGCTTTGAGTAGAGAAGAAAACTGAGAAAATCTCCGTTCTTTGTAAATTTTGAAAGTCGTTTTTTTCCATGTCCGCTCCCAACGTGGAGCAAATGGTCTCCTAATGGAGGTATCTCAACAGATTTTTTCTATGAGAACTGCTTGTTACTCAGTTACTCAATCTCTCTTTTTTCGGAGAGAGTGGAGATAGAAGGATAGGGTTAGGACAGGAATAGTGGTTAGCTAATCGCTCTCGCTCCGCGCCGTGAGGATCGGACGAGTGAGTGGAAGGGTGTTTTAGATTTCACACACTCAGACTACCAACAGAAATTTATAAATTGACTGAAAGATCAATTTATGAAACTGTCTGCACTGGGAATTGAACCCAAGACATCCTTAGCCATAGCCAACGATGCTACCAACTGCGCCACGGACGCTGACAGCCGTTAACTGTCTTAGTTTTCAAATGAAAGAATAGATAGAGCAAGTTGGTTGCCCTACCTTCAGCCATTATGTGTATGCAGCCGCTGTTTCACGTTCGCCTTCCATAACGCAATAACGATCAAGAAAAGAAACACATAAACATTAGTTTTTGACGTATAGAACGGAACTTAAAATCATTTTTTTTACACCAAAGCTCATGCCCTTCCTGAAGCCGACCGATCGATGCTTTTGGACGTTCAGTCTATTCGGTTGCGCTGTTTGTCAATCGGTTTGTAGATTCGTGTTCAAAGGCATGTGTCACTTTGATTTTTACATTCTCTCCCACCCATCATTCTTAAAAAAGCGATTAGCTAACTACGAGTCTTTCAATCTTTCGATCTTTACTCTCACCGAAAAATACAGATTGATCAACTGAATAACAACCATTTCTCATAAAAACAACTTGTGTTGATATATGATACACTTTGGAAACGGAAAACCAAGTCTAGTTTCTTCCCGGCAAAAGTTTGAAACACGAATGACGTTGTTACTCTGCGGAATGCACCGTGTAAGAAAGTGTGTCAAGCCGAAGTGGATGTTGGTAGATCCAACGCTGAGTAAACACATAGTGATTTATTTTATGGCATATTTTTACGTTGAAGATATTGAAATTAATTTAAGACATCGACTGAGGGTGCTTGATGGAATTTCAATATCAAATTTGGATGATTGAGATTTTGTACACTTCCATGTATTTTGTCACTAACTACCCGGGTTTTGCCTTTCGGCATCTTCAGGCAAAACCCGGGTAGTTAGTGACAAAATACATGGAAGTGTACAAAATCTCAATAATCGAAATTTGATATTGAAATTAGTTTATAATTTATACAGGCCCAATCTCATTTTATGTCATTGTACCTTAAAATTATTTGTCATCACATTATAAAATTTTTTTAAAAAAACTAATGGAAAAGCTCTCGTCTATTTGAAAATGCGTGATAAATGACCAAATAGTTCAAAAACGAGTTCATATAATAGCAGAAAAATTTAACAGCTTAAAAAGGGTGACATTTTCGTCGCTTTTTTTTTTTGATATCTCAAATAAATGACACATCGTGGAGTGCAAACTTCCATCAGCGAAGACATTTTAAAGAAATTTCTTGGGCTTTTTTCGAGTCCGCGAAGCACGTTTAAGCTTCGTATCAAAGCACAATTAATCATTTCGCTAGATTCCAACCTCAGCGTTAATGTCAAAAGGTCATTTAGATGGAGCTTTTTCCTATTCAGGGGCCGCACGTTCTTTTCGGCCATTATTTCTCGATTATATTACGGAATAATAAATTAATAGCAGTTTTTTCGGACTAACTTTTGAGGATTGTTTTATGCAAAATTGTGTATAATTGAATATTTAATTAATGTTATATTGATTGATCATATGTCTTCTCTTTAGTAAAAAAATAAATAATGTGATATCTTGATTGGATTATAAAAAAAACTAAATAAATTTTGTATCGAAGTAACAAGTAATTGTTTTTAAAACACGTTACCATAATTCATTTAATGTAAATTAAAGTGGTCTTCTTTATCGGGGGCTCCACAGCAATGAAAAGGTTCTCTCAAGAAATCAAGTGCAATTAAAGAATATGAAGTGATTACAAAAAGAATGGCTCATAGAAAAAAAGCATATTGCCAGGACTCGAACTCACCCGAGCCATGCGTTTACAAAGTGAAGATCTTAAGAATGAAATACTTTCGCAAAAATTTGAAAATACGTAAACTGGAAAAAAAATATATACTGGAAAAACAATTAGCTTCTTTACGTAATTTATTAACGTCCCATATAAGCTTTAAAAGATAAAAAAATATGAGCGACATAAAATTAAATAAAGTTGATCCCGACTTTCAACCAAAGAATTTGATTAAGTTTGACATTACACGAAATGTTACAGGTGAAACACATGTTACAGTAACACAGCCAGTGTAAAAACAAAGTTTTGAATTTTAAGTTTCATAAGATTACCGCTAAATCCATCGGAAATATTTACGAACATATTTTAAAAGTTAATAAAACGGTGGCTTAATAAAATAACGCTATACAGTTTCACAGTGTACCCAACAAAGTTTAGTTTTCTTCCCACTCATATTTTTTGCCACAATATGTCATATGTCAACACCCTAACGTCCTCTTGTTCTGCCCTTTCAAGGCGAGAGGTTCTTTGACGCAGAAGTTTACCCAACATCCCCCAACGCCAACTCTTTACACTCTTAGCGACGCTGTTATAACATAATTGCTCTACTTAAATAACGCGCTTAAAGCACTTTCCCCTCGGTTTTTAACAGTCCGCTTCTCGCCGCGTTTATAACCAGGAACGGTGTTTAACTAGTTATCCAATTAAAAAAACATTACAAATTAGCGATCAACACAAAATGCTAATTAAACAATGTAAAATCATATTTTTATCACATTTCTTACTAACTTGATATCAAATATATTGAATATGGAATTTATTGCATAAGGAAAGAGAAGAGCTATCTTCCATATGTACAGTTCACTACATAAAGTTTCAATTGATTTTTCAAACGATTAGACTGTAATACCTCTAATTTATTTTGTTTATAACTCAAAATATGATATTATACTATTTTTGTTTTTATTATTAAAAAAACACTGACGCGAGTTTCCATAAAACGCCAACTGTCAGAACACAACAAACTGTTCCCGCATACTATTATTAAGCATATTGTTCGTGTATTTACAAGCTGCGAATTTTAAGTGATAAAACATTTTCAAATAAAAATAAGTTACCGACTATTTCTAATAATGAAACATATTTTTTTTAATGATTCCAAAATTTAATTAAACGATTTCTTCAGAACCGTAATTACCGGGAAAAACCGGTAACTATCATTTTATAAAATAATGGAATTAGTTTTAATTATATAACTACTCTGCCTTACCATCAAGAATAAAAATTCTTAGTTAACACTATAAAAGTGATTAACTAACTGATTAATATGGATCAGTGGTCATCAAGCGTTGTTCCACGAGAAAAATTTGGCTGTATATGGAGTTGTTACAGTAACGTCATTGAAGCTAAAATTTAATAAACTTTTTTGAAAAATATCAGACTTCCTTATTAATTATTAATTAACACTGTCGTTATTATCATTTAATAAAAAGGGTCATTCTTGTGATGTTTATTATTTACGAATATATTAGTGAGTTTAGTGTCCCGTGAAGTTCAAACGGTTGGAGATCGCTGACTTGGATTACGACTTTTAAGTGATTATTTCAACAATATTTTGAAACAAAATTTTGATTTAATGCTATTCTATAAAACAACATTGGTACCGATAATGAGTTAGTAAATAATAATGTTTGAAAAAAAGAATTACTGCGCAAAAGTACATTAAAATAAATCCCTTCTCTTCATTTAAATATTATATTATTAAACTGATCATGGGTTTATGGATTTCACCTGCATTAGCGATGCTTTTACACTGATACTAATTAAACACTACGCAGATGGCATTATTATTTTGGCCACCCATTCGTCAATAAATACGTTGTTTAAATATTTAACTATCCGTGGTTGCCGGGAAAATAATCCGTATTAATTAACTGTACCATTAAAACGATAAGCTTTCAACTTCACGGTAAAGCTTCACTTCCAAAATAATAATTAGTAATATAACAGTGCTGACGAGGAAGAAGGGGATGAGTCAATATTTAATGATAATAGCCATTATAACAAAAAGCATTGCGTAAACATTAAATTTATAATTTCACATCATATATTCATATCCTTAACACTTGCTCTACCAAACATTTTTTAAAATCATTTTAACATAGCATTGTATTGTTGTTTTATTATTCTTTTTTTAACACGTTTGCACTAGGGAGTGCTACTCTAATGGTGGTTCGTGGACCAATACTGGTCCACCTTCAACAAAGTAAATACGAAGTTAAAAATGAGAAAAATAATTAATATCGACGCATGTCTCGTGTAATATCAATGTCCCTGAATTTCAATTCCTCGAATTCAATAAAAATACATAACTACCTTATTTTTATTTTATTTACATAATGAAGCCGGTTTCCAGGTAGCACGTCCACGAAAATGTCTGAGTAACACTGCACTAGTGCATCCAATCCCGGGATTGGTCATCAAATGCAATTTCATGTGTTAAATTGTACATTTAAAACTTAACTCCATTATTGGAATATATTACATATGCTTTACTTATTTCCTTAGACGTTGGAAAATTGGATACAGTCATTTCCAAAAAAATAGAAAAAAACATAATAATCAAAAAAGTTTTATATTATTTATTGCATTATTAAGGTTGGTTTTACCAGATTGTATCCAAAAAGAGAACATTGTCCTCCATCCATTTAAGAAGCGGTTCTCTTTTGCTTCCATTTCAAATTAGTCACAAACGGCTATTACGAAATACGAAAAATGTATTGGGGTCGCTGTATCGTATCAAAAAGTTTTAATTTGATGTATCGGATTATATTTTAGTATTTACAGTGAATGCCGAAATTCCGGGATTGATATTTAAACAATCTTGGTATTTCGTGATCCCGGATCCTGGATTTGGCAGCCCTAGTTTGCACCTGCGCCCGGAATCTTTAGTTGAAATATTTATAACCGTTGTGTATGATTTGCTGGAAGGTGAAGACAAATAGTGAGATTCGATATATCTGCAAGAATTATAGTTTACCTTAACCCTCTTAAAATCGTTAGCATTCACTCATTTATTTCTTTCGTTACCATGTCCACTCTCAATGTGGAGCATATGGGTTCCTAATGGAGGTATCAACAGAGTTTTAGTGCAAGAACTGCTTGTTACTCAGTTGCTAAGCCCCTATGTTTCGATTGAAAAATCAATTAACGGAACTGTCCGTACTGGTATTTGAACCGGGAGATCCGTAACCGAAGCCAATGAGGTTGACCACTGCACCACGGACCCGACATATCGGGCTATGAATTCCTTGAATACTTACTAACTTCACAAATAAATATCAAACACCAACACCTTCAAACTAAATGCGTGTAAGCAAGAACTTGAGGGTTATACAATTGTAATTTTTTTGACCTCTCTTACCTTTCTCGCGTTTATTCGGTTTTATATCCCAAAATTTAAAACTATCAAAAAGTACATCAAAAATTATAAATATTATAATTCTCATTTACTTTTATTCCCAAATGGGTGTGAAACAAACTGTAAAACAAGAAAAAAACCAAAATGTTGTTCTTCTCGAAAATCACACTTCTTTTTCCCGCCATTTAATTTTCAAAAAAACGACACCCCGACCCGCGATAAAAACCAGCGAGACAAATTCATAAAGCGTATACTTCGGGAGATTAATTGTGTTGCTGCGTCTCTTTCTGCGACGAATACACGATGTGCGCCAGAGGGAGACGGGAAAATTATTTCGAAGCGGTGAGGCGTGAAAAAAATTATGTTTGCCTTAGAAGTGGTGATTTGGTGAGACAATGTTGCCAGATTCAAAGGGGTTTAACGCTTAAAGTTTTTCTTTCAAATTGTGACTAATTTATATAGGGAAAAGACTTTTTTAATTTAAAGTCATCATCATTCTCTTATTTCGAGACATGTACTTATCTTCGGAGATTATTGTAACCGTTTCCACTACCCTTGTGCAGCATATGGTGCACAGAATTCATTAAACGAGAACTTAAGTAAATCATTCGCTCAACCTCACTATTCGTTGATGATGAATCGCTTGAGTGCAATTTTCTGGATCTAATAATGGATGATAAAGAAGGAATGAAAACATCATAACAACAAAAGTATATACCCTGACATTTTGTTTACCATTTTGTTAGTAATAATATCTGTAGAAAAGCTTTGATAGCTGGAAATATCGACAAAATGAACATCAAAAAACATATTGCGGTGCAAATGTCAGCCTTATTTTGCGTATTGCTATCTTACAGAAAATGAACCCAAGTATACCTTAAATTTTAAGCATTGTCTGTGACCTATTTTTCTCCCATTGGACTACAGTTTGAACTGATTTGAGAGCTGATAGCGTTAAGAAGGATATGTTTATGTAGGGTTTTTTTTCCCATCGTTAATCGGTAACCTTCACCTAAATCACACATAACGTACAATTTTTGTTTATATATAAGCACTTCCAGAGTATTTTTATAGACTATTGCACTTTTGTTTACATGGAAATAGTAATGTTTTCAAGCATGTCCAGCAAAGAGTTGACACCTGTTTTTCAGATTTGCCTTTAACTGCTTTACACCGTGACTAGATTATCGTTTAGTGTAGGTTACCCAGATTTGATGTCTAGGACAAAATTGTAGGAAAAGGTTTACGATAAACGATTTTCGGAAAATAAAAAATAGCTTACTTATCCCTCTTAACGTGATCTGTTCAATAATTTTACCTTCCTCATATTATTTTCAACCCAAAATTGCCATACTCATAATGTAGACATCAAACAAAAGATGGACTTCATTTTCAACTTATCAAAAACAACGACTTAAAATAATATGAAATAACGTACATAATAATTGTGACGATTACTTACAGTAATACTTCATAAAAATTCTTTTATATTTATCCGTTTTATTCATAGAGAAATCAAAAATTCCAGCTTTGGGTTCGTTCAGTGTGACATTCTGCTAACAATTATCACAATAGTTTGCTAGGACCTTTCTACGTGCGGATATCCTTTTCAATATTCTTATCGTCGAAAAAACATATTATGTGTAAAAATCTCACTGCTATAAAAAGATTATAAGGTGTTTGCAAAAGAACTCGTAAATTTTGTATGTCAATCGATATAAGATGAAACGAAAAGTTTGTATGAATTTACTATACATTACAAATACATAAAAGCCATCGTCGGTTTCTCAGGTTCTAAAGGAAATAAAGCCACAATAATACCGTCAACTTTCCGGTGAAATAAGTTACCCAAATACAAAAAAAAATTGAGTTCAATTATAGTTAAACAATCAAACTTAACAATGTACTGTTAAAATAATAGCTAACTAGAATAGAATTAATACAGCTTTCCGTTTTCATTGTAACATTATTATATCAACTAAATGTATTATAATACATAATTTACGCTGTTTTTATTCTATTCAATTCTATTCAAAATTTAATACGTAATTCTATTCTTTTGAAAATTAACAAAAAGGGCTTAAAAAATAATAATGAACTGAAAGGTATTGCTTTTTTTATTAAATCATTATGTATTGTATACCTTGCACCTTACTATCTAAAGTAAATATATTTTGAGATAAAAAAAATAAACGTCTATATCTCCAGATTACCGTGTACCCAGTATGTTATATCACATATAAAAAGTACTGTCCGTTCCCCGGGCACAATATGGCGTCATTATAGCTCGAATATTATTTTGGAATGTCAGAAAAACTACCCTCATTTCGCGAAGGGTGAATGTATCAAAGGCCTCGAGCAATACAGCGTATTAGGGGAGTATTAAACGTGTACAAAAATTAACGCAATTTGTCAGAATCCGGTGTCGTATGTTATTAACGAAATAGATTGAGTAACACAGAAATTGAAATTTCTTTCACAGACGTTGCGTGAGTAATATTTATAACATTCATATTTAAATATGAGTGAAAATATTAACTCACATGTAATTTAATTAGCCTACGCTCTTATCTTTAACAATTGATTTGTTTGATAACATCTTTTATTATTTGAACTACCATCAGTTTGGGTAAGTTTGCCCATCGGTCTAAGATTGACCCACTACATGGAAAAGGTGCTGTTATAATATCATGATAAAATTAATGCCATATGAATATCTTTAAGTTACGCAAACGTATTGAGTAGCACTGGTGGTAAAAATATGAATTAACGTGCAACATAATTTGTTTTGTTGTTAAATTTGTAAGCTGTCAGCTTGAAATGATAAAACACAATTTAAAAATTTTTCTTGAAATAAATTGGATTAGCCATATTTTCAATTTGTATTACTATCAAATGATGTACATAATTTTTAATTTTAACTATTGAGATTTTGTACACTTCCATGTATTTTGTCACTAACGACCCGGGTTTCGCCTTTCGGTATCCTCAGTCATTCGTGCGCTCGAATGCCTGAAGATGCCGAAAGACGAAACCAGGATCGTTAGTGACAAAATACGTGGAAGTGTACAAAATCTCAATAATTCAAATTTGATATTGAAATTCCATCAAGCACACTCAGTCGATGTCTTAAATTAAAAAAATGATGTATATTTTTTCCCATTTCAATTATGCACAGAATATATGAAACCATAAAGAAAAGTTTCTAAGAGTTTAAAATCACTGAAGTATTTGTATCGCGGGCTAAAGTTACCCAGTCTAAATGAAAATTTTACCCACCTTATATTTATATATCAATTATAACAATGAATCTATTTGTGGTAATTAAATTTCATCTTAAGACATTAATTCATTTCTACGTAGCACAATAACACACAATAAAAGTACATAAACCTTCAGAGCTAGGCCAAAGTTACCCAGATTGACCGTACTGAACAAAATTGTGACTTTAAATCTTTGATAGGCGAACATAGTATAATTTCATTTTTGGTGATTTTACGATAAATACGAAAAAACAATCTAATTAAAAGAACGCTTTAGTATGACTAACAGTATATATCGTTGTTGCTCTACAAAAATTACAATAAATTTATGGGTCTGTTAGACTAACATTTACCTGAAATAAGTGTGATGTAATTATTATTATTTTCTGATCCCAATAGTATGAGTTTAAAAATCAAATAAATATTTTTATATAATTTAAGACAATCGACTGAGGGTGCTTGATGGAATTTCAATATCAAATTTGGATTATTGAGATTTTGTACACTTCCATGTATTTTGTCACTAACAATCCTGGTTTCGCCTTTCGGCATCTTCAGGCATTCGAGCACACGAATGGACTAGAACTGACCATTCGTGTGCTCGAATGCCTGAAGATGCCGAAAGGCGAAACCCAAGTTGTTAGTGACAAAATACATGAAAGCGTACAAAATCTCAATAATCCAAATTAAATATTTTTATGCTCCTAGATGTACAGATCCATTAATTTTTCTTTGAATTACATTTTGTTATACATCTAAACAATGCTGATAAGATAACCTTATGAAGTGTATAATCATTATTGTTGAAAAAATTAAACATTGTTTTCGCTCTTCTGAATAATCACCTTATTTATATGTACACCTATCATAGTATTATGTCTAGATGAACATATTCGAGGTGTACTTCCACAAAGTTACTGCTGAATTAATCGAAAATATTAAGTGAGTCAATTTTCACGAAAGAACATAAAGTCCAGAACGGTAACATAAAAGCCCAAAGACCACGGTAGTCAATATTTTCATGAAATCTTACGCGTTATCTCACCAAGGATTACAAGTCAACATTATCAAATAATTACATTTTGTACTGCTTATTTTGTTATACAAGTAGATTCCGTTTCACCTGATTTGGGAGTTTTTCAAATTAAAATATTAATTTTCTACGCGAAACAGGTATCAAGTTAAAAAATTGTTTACTAAATACTACAAAATGTGGTTTTTCTATTAATGCAATGCACAATTATCCCCACTCTAGTGATAACGGGCATTATAATTATAGTCGTTACTAAATACATAATTATTTTAAGACATCGACTGAAGGTTCTTGATGGAATTTCAATATCAAATTTGAATTGTTGAGACTTTGTACATTTCTATGTTTTTTGTCACTAACGACCCGGGTTTCGCCGGGTTCAGGCATTCATGCACACGAGTGTACTCTTTTCACCCGTAATGTTGTGACTATTTATTGTGACTAGTCCAGATGCTAATTTCTTAAACTCAGTCGTATTTTATTTGTATATAATTGTTATAAACTTTTATTTGTGTCAGTCCGAGTTCACTCGCGTGCTCAATTCCTGAAGATGCCGAAAGGCGAAACCCGGGTCGTTAGTGACAAAATACATGGAAATGTACAAAATCTCAACAATTCAAAATTTAACATAATTATTTGTTTTGATACTATTGCAAAATCGGAATAAAAACTTTATACCTTTTGCCTAATAATCCAATTCTTCGTACGAAAACATGGTGACCCCGAAAACTTTTTTCTATCTCATTGTAAATACAAATATTTCCTTTGCGAGAGGGTCTCATTTCCCCCTGCAATCTCTGCGTCAGCCATATAGCAGCCCTAAACAACCCCGGGGGAGCTTCGCCTACCCTTACAAAACACGGCTACCCTTTTCACGTATGACAACACTTTCATAGATTATGCTGGCGTTCTACACTCTCTTTCCTCCCTCTCTCACATTTCGAAACATCATTAACGTATTACATAAATATATTCCCACCTGATAATATGTCACAATGTTGAAATTATGGAAATTGTATTGAAAATTTTGATATTACTTACACTTCCTTTGTGAAATAAAATACACATAGTCATTAGTAAAACATCCACCAAAATGAATATCTTCCATTAAGAAACTATTTTCCTTATGTACTTGGATTCGAGATAGTCAACACATTGACAAAAACCATTTAACATTACATCAAATAATAAATAGGGAGAGTTTGTCAAAAGATTACTTTGTGTTTGTTAACTGACACTACTATGTGGAAAAATATTCAATTTATTAACCTTTCTGCTCCCAACTTATAATGGAGCAGCTCGGCAGAACTTATTTTTACGAAAGCTAGTTGAAGATGGTGTCTTTTTGGAGATGGTCAGAAAATAAGAATGTAGTTTGGAAAGAACTTAACTTTGTTAAACATTTCTTTTTTGAAATGCTTCATTATATTGTAAGTCTATTCGCAGCAATGAGGTAAAAAAACTGTATTAATTTATATTCGTATTTAAAGTTATTAGTAAAGTATTTTTTTTTGATTGCAATATATTGTTATTTTTTTTTGTGTAAGCTTAAAAGAAAACATATCTTTCATTGCGTACAAATATTTAAAAATTCTAGTATCAAAACCCAAAATCTCCATCGATGCTTATTTTGACAAATCCAAAAGAACCTTTTTCATGCTACAGTTACAAATGCATAATGTGATACGAATAAAACTGTAGAACAGACGCTTACACCATTGATGGCCATGGCAGTACAATGCTGCACTCTCATCGACTGGAAAGGAGATTATTAGTTTTGAAAATGAATAAAATTTTGACATTCATTTTAGATCGGCGTTTGTAAGTATAGAAAGATATTGTATAATTTATTTGGTAACTGTAAACACGAAGCACAATGCTGCATTCATTACTAATTTTTTGCTTATTATGCTGAAGTTTATGAGTTACGATACTTCACCCCTAATTTCGAATATACGTTAATTATGTATACCTACGGAACTGTTCAGTAAATTTTTATTCAACCTCTATCCGAAGAATTTTATTTTTGTCCACGTCTTCTCAAACACAACTGTACAACAGTACATAGTTTTTTTTATTCTATCGTAGATATGTATACAAAAGTTAAAAATCATATTTTTACTATTGTTTGAGCGGTGAAAAATTGGGTTATGCGCTTTCACAATAGACAGAATTGTTATTTGTGCTGTGAAAATGTAAAGCTTTATGTTGGAAGCCAATCTGAAGTTTCACTACAAACTGATTCTCATGTCGAAAACTTTTAAATAAACATTGCAACTGCACGAAACATGATAACATAGGCGTGGGGGGGGGTTACTAGATGCCGTACAAGAGAAAACTTTGGTATAGTATTACAGAATTTGCATAGGCGAAAACAGCGGACGTTTAAAATATTAGCAAATTTATTTTTAAATATGATCCATTCATTGAAAGAGCATCCAATTAATCTGTCAGTTACAATACCTCCACTTTTCAGCTGTATTGACGTATTATTAAAAAGGCTCAGTTCGTTTCAAATTAAGAATTTTAAAAACTAATATACTAAAAAAATCATAAAAATTCGCTTCAATCTGATCGTATGTAATAAATTGACATTGTTTGGTCATGATGTAAGAAATACACATTGTTGCTGTTATAAGCAATTGCATATTATAGTGCTTCTGAAATGAGAAAAATGGAGTACAGTTAAGGCTCGTTCAATTATTCAATCCAGTAATCCCGGGAAAGTCTTAATATCAATCCCAAGATTTCAGGATTCACTGTAAATGCTCAAATTAAAACTTCCTGATTAACCACAACGTTTCATTGGTTTTTTCGTGTGCATAGATTTTTATAATACGTAAAATCATAAAAGGTGTTGGACACCCAAGTATCAGTCACCATATTTGTGACTAGTACTGAACTACTTTTGCAGTTATTGACGTTTGACACATATGAGCTGTCACAAATCTCGACGAATTGTAAAAGGATACAATCCTAAACTTCTAAATTAAATTATCATATCTTCAGGACTCGTGTGACGAGACATCTGACTCCATCAAAAATATTGATTTTACGAACAAATACCTGGAAATTATCAAAGAAAAAAGTTTTTGCGCGAATCATTTGACTATATTTGATAAATAGAAAAATGATACAACAAACCCCATCCTAATGGGACGGAGAACAATTAACTTACTGTCGGACCATTCCACAAAGCTTACATTGATTTCCTCTTTTATAATTTCAGTGACGGAATTATAGGTAATAATACTGTTGATTCCTTCTCTGGATAACCATATGCTCTATAAATATTTATAAAAATCTACCTTTTTGAAGTTTTTGAGCCGAATAGTAGACTCTTTGAACTTTTGTATAATCGATTACACTTTCATGGGTTTAGATCTCCAGACGATCACTTTTATACATCAATTATTTAATTGCCGGCTCCGTGGTGTAACGGTTAACGTCGTTGGCTACGTTTTGTTGATTTTTCAGTTGATTTATGGATTTCTGTTCGTAGGCATGAATGTTTGTGATGTCTGAAATTTCCTCCCACCAATATGGTTTTAAAAACGGGACATAGGGAGAGCGGTTAGCTAACCACTAATCCTGTCTTAACTCTATCCTTCTATCTCTACTCTCTGTGAAAAAGAGAAGTTGAGCAACTGTGTAACAAGCAGTTCTCGTAGGAAACTTATGTTGAGATACCTTCATTAGAAGGCCATATGCTCCACACTGGAAGCGGATATGACAAAAATATATATTTATGTCTAATAGCTGTGACGTTTACACTAAAAGTAACTAGCCAGTTACTCATCGCACCCTTTTGCACTTATCCACTTTAAAAATAGATGCTGAGGGACTGAAGATCTTGGTAAAATAATTCCATTCAATTGACACTAGTAGCAAAAATAGTACATAAAGAATAATTTTTAAACTAAACAACTCAATGTTTTTTTTGTTTATCCAACCAATCTTCATAATTAAAAATCCCTCGTTTTCTGTTTGACTAGCTGATACTTCTGTTTTGAATAATCTTCTTTGCTATTTATGACAAGTTCTGAAAGCTGCTGCTGTGCAACTGTTTGCATACTGCATTATCTAATTTGTCTGAATGGTGAAAACAGTCTAGTTTAGCTTTGAACACTATAATAAGATTACGTGGGTAACTCTTTGTTAAATCTACCTCTAATGAACGATAAACTTGTTTTAATTATAAGTCTGTGGTAAATAAAGATAAAGAAACTTAAATAATCGAAATTAACTTCAATATAGTGGCAATTATCATACCGTAGAATAGCATTTCTTTCAGATATTTTAGGGTTTATTTATAACTGATGCAAATACCAATTCAAACTAACTTAATATCACTTTTGTATTTCGTTAATAGATTTCTCGAATATTTAACCGAAAACTTAAATAAGTTTATATCTCAACCACAATAAAGAGTAAAAATATTATAGCTTAAATGGTAAACGGTGATAAGTTGTAAATCGACTGTTTTGACTTATAAATGCAGTACGATAGATTTTAGGACGGTTTATCGTCTGAAAAAATAAATCTCAGCCATATTCTATGTATTTTTTACATAATTAGAATAAATATTGATAGTTATTAGTAGCAAAAAACTATAATTAACATTACTATAAAAAAGAATTAATAATACTTAAATGATATGCGTGAATGATTAACGAATCTCATCAAGTGGTTAGTTTAATAAATAACGATTATGGTATTGAAACATAGAGACTTAAATTTTATAATTTTCTCAATTGTTGATTATTTCAAAAAAAACAAGGGTTTTTGACTTAACGCCTTCTGCGTCGGGATATTGATGATCTAATTGTCGGAATGGTTGTTAGGTAGTCTTTCTACGCTAATTGATTTTTTTTGAGTTTGTGGCATAATAAGAATAGAATTTAAATGATGCAAAGACTTAAGTCCTTGGATAAATATTTCTAACTAGTGGGAACGCCCGTCATAGATGACGGTATTGAAATTGAAATACAGAATGTCTAAAGTAGCTGTACTTTAGTTTCCATACTGACGGACTGATTGTTGTTTGTTTGCCTCGATGTTTGCGTCACGTCGAAACTGTGTGTATTGTTTATAGACACCGCGGACGCTTAGGTCATGAGAAAATTTTATACCTATATGTGTATGTGACAATAATAAAACGTCTATATCTACGCCTACCGTCCGGTCCAGACTATTATATATAAGATACTATCCCGCAATCAACGGTTCTCATACATTTGTATCCATACACTTTGTTCTCAATCAAGCACGTTTCGTTTATGTTTTCATCTCTTATTACATCAACCAATTTTAAAAACTGGATATATCATCAGGCCCCTTTCATTACTTTACTTAAAAAGTGTCGTTGAGAGACTGACTACAGCCTTAATATAAAATAATAAGTTTTGTTACTAAATGTAACACGGCCAGTGGAATTAACTAAGTCATCAGTTTTAATTTCATATAAAAATGAATTTTCACAAAGTTACCGCAGAATCCATCGGGAAAAAAGTGTCTACAGTCTGTTCTCTTTACGTACTTAATTAATGAATTAATATTCTCTATTTTAAGTCATGATACGCTTGAAGTATTAAAATATTAAAAATTCTAAAATAGAATACACTGTCATATTGACAATGATCTTTTATCACTTTTAAGGTGTTTACTCTCAATTCTTGGTGGAAAGCATGTTTTATTTTAAAAATAAAAAATAATTTGTTCTGTATCACTTCCACATTTTCATAATGATAAATACTGGTTTCGTTCATCGCGAGTATTATCCAATTATGGCTACGGATGTCTCTGGTTCAATTCCGGGTGCGTTTACACCAGTTTTATAAATCAATATTTCAATCGATTTATGGATTTCTGTTCGTAATCTGAGTGTTTGTGATGTCTAAAGCTCCCTCCCACCCATCTGATCCTCAAAAGCGTGGCGTAGCAAGAGCGATTAGCTAACCATTCGTCCTGTCCTATTCCTATACTTATGTCCTTATATCCCTAGATATTTTCATTAAGAGGCCACATGCTTCACATTGGGAGTGGATATGGAAAAAGTATACATTAATTTATATATATATGTATAAATCTTAAGAAAACTTTGTATCGTATTTCATCGAAAAAAAATGATTTTTTTTAATGAATAAACTAACCTTGCATTGTTTCGCGGTATTCACATACATTGACGCATTGATATTCAATGAATTACTATCAATGGCTTAGTTTAAAGCTTAAATCCACAAAGAAGACATTTTTAGCCTAAATATGTTGTTAAAAAGTGATTAAATTATTATTCCATTATAATCGGACGCAAGACGACCTTTTATATTGTATTAACAAAATATGCATCCATTTTTTACCCCTAAGCCCTAATGTCTGAAAATCTCGTGGAAAATATGAAAGTTACAGTAGGGTAATAACAATAAAACGAACATATAATACCTTTTTCCATCCCTCGGTCGATCATATGCGAAGTTGTTTTAAAGGTTTCTGTTAAACGTACATAGATGGACTAAATCACGGTTGTTTCGTTATCTTCATTGGGGTATTTTCATTTTCAAATACTCTCTCAAAAACCGATCATTCACCCCTGACAGCAAAATCATCAATAACAATAAGTACATATCAGTGTTTCTACTTACAACCTATTAATTTTTTCTTTTAAATTAAAGGATTTTTAACCTATTATAGAACAAAATCAAATGAACATAATTACAGTTTTAAGTACCACTTCATCTACCAACTTACAAAAGTGTCGATAATACTGACCACTATCTATCTATCGACTGAACCACAGGTGACAAGCCTGCGGCCGTATAGGGTCACTAGTGCGGCCTTTTGACTGAAATAAACAAAAAATAAATTTCATTATTTTCTTTCATTTAAAAAATAATGTACGTACATTTTTATGTATGTATCTTAAATGCGGCTTTATTTGATTTTAAGATACATGAATGCGGCTTTCCGACAGGAAAAAGTTTGTCACCCCTTTACTAAACTATTTAACGACAAAAACTTCTTTTAGTAAATAAAATTACGATTTTGTATGGTGTTGTGTAAATTTATCGCCGTCCAATTAAAGGTTAAAAGAACTGCTTGTAAAAAAAGGTTACAAATAACAATATTTCTTTTTCCTTCATTTATTTACCTACTGAAACAATGTGGAGCTTGTGAAGCAGTCTCTTAGTTCCCCGGCTTGGTGGGTACAGAGGTACAGACTGTCTTTAGATCCTTTTCCTGCATGTATTCTAGCTCAATACTTGTTTAATAAAGAATCTGTTAGCTGAATTCTGTTCTGATCTGACACCGATCTCAAATGATAAATTGTAAAATATTGGTTATAAAATTCACTTTATGAAATTCAGACAGTACGCGGAGCCAAATAAACGTATTAATTAGGCTACAAAATATATTTAAGAAATCCTAATATGTCACATTAGATTTATTGTGCTATTTTGAGGTTATGGTTTAAAATATGACCGGCTGTCACGTTTCATTGTTAAATCAGGGATATTTACCAGCCGGATCTTATTGATTAGAAATTAATTATCACGTATCCGCGGTAACAGTAATATAATATAGCTGTTCTTGTTTTACATAATGAGATTAATATATTCCCTTGTATAAAAAGGAATATCGAATACCTCAAAGAAAACACATTACTTACGGAGAATTCAATATGTTACTGAGCGTATTTCAATATAACATATCTCCCGTACGAAAGATTTATCAATACAGTATATTTGAAAGTAATATTTTCATTTTTAACCAATTTTCTTCAAAGAAATATACTTGAATTCGAATGTTTTCTAAGCTAGGGTTTCCCACCCGATGGTCCGCGGACCGCCGCCAGTTCAGCGAATTTTTCTGCCGATCCGCAAATATTTGTCATCATGTCGAAAATTTCGAGCAATTATTATAGCATTATTACAGTTTTTTTCAAGTATTCACATTGTGGCTTTGTTCTTAAAATAGATCATAAATTGACTGTGTCTAATACGTGGTTTTTTATATTATCCAATGCTACTGTTATAATAAAATAAGTATAATATTTAAAAACCAATGAACATAATACCATGTAAATAATAGTGTTCATCTGTCGGAAATTTGAAATATCATTACTGTGTTTTCGAGCTGTAAAGTTCCCTCTAAGCTGCCCGCGTGCGAGGTCATCTTGGATCGGTGGACACTCCAATACAAGCGATACCAATTTATGTTTGGATTAAATATGCTTATTCAAAATAAATGAAACTTAAATAAATTATTGATCTAACATAGTTGAAATAGTTGTAATTTAGGTTAGTACAAAATTTTCTCTTGGCTTTGAAACATCTGTTGAAATTTGTAAATATGAGGACAGTAATAAATAAATATTTTTTATAAAAAAATATCACATACTGATGTTAACAAAAGTTCAAATTATGCTGCGCATTTGTTGATTTGGAATGCTCAGCATTTTGATTTTTCCCTCAGTGAACCTCTCATCTTAGAGGGAAAGTTGACCGTACGTGTAAAATAGCTTGGTAACACTGGTCTAAGCGAGGTAAAATTATTATTGCAACAAAATAGTAGTTACTTTGTCTAAAAACTTGACGAAGATTTGAACGCGGTAATACTTTGACGTGAAAATTATTTGTGTTGGTTCGGTTGTTTATTTTATACGTACTGGATTTAGTTACTCTCTGAATAATGTAAACTTTTCGATACCAAGTTGCCAAGCTTCAAACTTCGCTCATCAATCGTGTTCAATTTAGTTAATATGCCTTCCGTGACGTGAAATGATGTCATTTGGGCTTTCCGGCTTCTATCAAAGTGATCCACCACACTGAATCTGTCATATTGAGTCGTCAAATACACCTTTCTCCTTTCATGACTTGTACAATAACAATAAAATAGTTTTTATTTTAGTAAAAGATTCATAAAATATTTACTACCATTGTTCTGGTAAAAAAAAAGTCGGAAATACTAATTTTGAATAAATCAATGTTTAATGTTTGTGTGAACAATCACATATATTTTAATGTAAGAGACATGGCCTTGGCTTCTTTACTCATCACATAGAAAACGATAATGTCATAAAATATATTAATATCACATAAAATATATTAATATGTCATTTCCATTATATATTATAATAGTTTACGTTGTTCTGCCTATATCAGCTGTAATTAATTTGGTATTTTTATAGGGCTTTTAATAAAAATGATTATTCATCTTTTTTTTTCCATGTCCGCTCCCAATGTGGAGCATATGATCTGCCAATGGAGGTATCTTGACAGAATTTTTTCTACGAGAACTGCTTGTCACTCAGTTGCTCAACCTCTCTTTTTTTTTTTTAGAAGAGAGTAGGGATAGAAGGATAGGGCTATGACAGGACTAGTGGTTAGCTAATCGCTCTCGTTACGTCCCGTGAGGATGGGATTAGTGGGAGGGAGGACTCAGACTACGAACAGAAATCCATAAATCAATTGAAAGATCAATCTATGAAAACCGTCCGCACCGGGAATTGAACCCGAGACATCCGTAACCGTAGCCAGCGACGAAACCAACTGCGCCACGGACGCCGACAGATCTTCATCTTTTAGCAGATTGCTTATCAATTTCACGTTAATTTATTAATAAACTTCGTTGACTTCATCTCAACGGGTTCTCATTTGATAACCGGTATTGGTGAGATTCTAAAGAACATAAAATAAATACAATAAATTTAATATAGATAGGTTAACAGGAATATTTTGTTGGCACTTGATGATCCACAGTTTAACTGTGATGATAAATTCAGTTAAGACTGCAAAAAGGCAGACCTACACAACGATTAGCATCGACTTGCGAGCTACTTACTGTAGTTACTGTGGTGATGTCTCATAATCCTCTAGGGCAGCGTTACCCAAAAGATGGGTCACGACACGGTACAGCGTCACAGAAAGCAAAAGGCCTGGTTGCCAATTTCTTAAAATAAATCTGTATATTTACAATATAATTTCTTAATTAGCGAACATGACGCAACGCTGTGTATGGTCAAAAATAGTCATGTTGTAGTCAGTTTGTAAATCAAATGGGTTTTTTTTGTGCTGTCATCACTAATGCGATGCTAACAGCTAAGATTGACGGCTAAGATACACAAATTTGACTATCTTTTGTATTTATTGATTACTTTTAATTGGACAAATGGATGATAATACAACAAGCACATGATGTGCCACTAACGAACTATTCGATTTTAATGCCTTTTTTCACAACCTAAATATTAGTTTGAAGCAGGCTTTTCGACATTATTTTTCTTAAAATATAAAGACACCGATTGGAAGTCTAACCGGATCTAAGAATAAACCTATCATCATTTTCTCCAAACCTGGAGCTTTTAGTTAATAAAAAACAGCAGCACACCACTGACAAATTATAGTTTTTTTTTTTTTAATAAAACACAATTCATTTGTACTACTTCCACATATTTATAATGATCAGGACTGGTTTCGCTCATCACGAGCATTATCAACTGAATGCTCGTGATGAGCAAAACCGGTCCTGATCATTATAAATATGTGGAAGTAGAACAAATGAATTGTGTTTTATTTTTTTTAAATATAATGTCTTTCCACCAAGAATTGACAGTTAACACCTTAAAAGTGAATAAATTATTGGTACATTTGATGTCTTTGTAGGTTTATCAGAGTAGATTCTTTTGTATTATAACATATATGGACATAAATATATTGCTTTATTTTACCCATAGGATGGTAGTATAGGCGATAACAAATTTAGTGGGTCACGAAGGAGATATATTAAAATAACCGGGTCGCGGAAAAATAAGTTTGCTAAACGCTGCTCTAGGCAGTAGTACAAGGCATTTAATACACATTTTAAAGCTATCATCGTACAACATTAAATATCATATTAATCTTCAAACTAAATAGAGTTGTTTTTAGATTAAATAACATTGCTTAAAAAATAAAATCTTATAATTGAAGCTGTTTGCAAATATGATGGTTTTTGTTTATTTATACAAAAACGGATAAAAATTTCCATTTTTTTCTTTCTGTAAAATTTTATATGGACTTATGTAGAATAATAATTATAACTGCGCTTCGCTTAGGCGCTACGTAAATGTTGTATAATATAATTACATTGTTAGTAAGGCTTTGTATTTTGAGAAATAAATATCTGACCCAAACACTGGTGTAAATTCAATTATTTTAATGTAAATTTTTGGTTTCAACGTTTCTAAATCGGATTCTGTAATTTAAAAGTATTATTTGCATAATTCATAATGAACGTATTTTTTAAAAGACTGATAGCGATAAGAATAGCCCGCGATTGACTCACAAACAATGTCCATTAAATATCAACAAAATATTAGAAGGTGTATTAATCATACTCTCCAAATCCTTAAGCATGCCAACAGCCCAGGATCATTGATCCCCCCCTCCTTTCTATGCTACCACTTAAGATTAAGAGAAGCATGATATTCAGCGCCTCAACGGGATTTACGATGGATAAGTCGGAGTAAAATGATGACATAAAAGTTATATTATATTAATAGCCCATATTTCATTTTCTATTCAAATGTTTCAACATACACACGTGTTGTATGACGAAATAAAAACAGTATCAATGGCGATAAATCAAAAAGTCGAGATGATTAGTCAATATTCCATGAAATAACTTTTTCACTCATCTGGCCCATCACGCCCAGTTCCCCAATAACCCAGGTCTCTAGGACAATCATCTCTTATGTGATACGACTTTCATTTTTCTTTTATTTTTTTACATTTAGATAAAATCTTATTGTATAATAAAGATCAAATAAAATCAGTGTCTTAGTATGGCATACACCGCCTCCCTTGTGAAGACTGTCATACTTTTTATACAGGGCAGACAGACAGTAATTGAGTTAAAGAACATAGAAGATGTCTCAATAGTGATAATTTTTCAGAGTTTTCGAATCATTCAATTGAAAATGATATTATTTTTATAATGATTACATAGAAATATACAATCGAACAAATAAAAAAATAATTAAAATGAATAGTTTAGAGTTTTTAGAAATTAATTAAACCATCGGCAGTAATCGATCATTAGTAAATTACATTTTAAATAAGACAGGTGGCTAACCACCATTAAATTTATTTCACTTAGAATTTCCACCTCCAAACACTAGTAATTATTTGATTGAATTGGCATTTACTTGGTAGAACTCCATTATTAACATTAACAACATAATAGTTCTGACGATGGCGTAAAGCCGAAATAGCTATCAACTACCCGATAAAAGTTTTGCAGAACTAAATACTTTGTTATTTTATCCTATTACTAGTAATTAATTTTTGTAATTAGTACTATTATCGTTTGGGTCGCACCACCATCCCACGTCTAGACGTAAGAAAGAAGGAAATAAACCCACACCGCCCTTTAATTTTAAGTTGAGAATTAGAATCTTTGTTTACCTTATAAATAAATAACCTTGCGATATAGTTAGTCTGATAATGCCTCTTAAAGAAGCAAATCACATGTCACATTTAGTGACACAGCCAGTAGAATAACTCAATTATCAATTTTATTTGTATACTACTATTATTTCGTTGACACGAAAGGTTCAAATAAATGTTGTATATTTTTTGCAAATTATGCGAAAATATAAGACATTCATTTTAATTTAAAGATTCGTGTTGTAATTAAAGATTTATTGAATTCATTTCTCGAAATATACAAGTTAAAAATTTCAAACACGTTTCTCAGCCATGGAAATTGTACGACGGAAGCTTTCTGCATAACTGCGTTCACTTGACATTATTTGAATTTATTGTTGTCCACGAATAATATTCTATTCGTTGAAAAAACCAAACATTTTTCAAAAAAAGAACACTGATAATATGTAATCGCGAGGGTTATGAATTTTTCGAAAGCACTCCGAACAAAAGATAAAATTCGAGCGCGATATGGGAAGTTTACGAGTGGCCATCAACAGGCGACCGAGCGACAATATCAAACCTAACCTTTTTTTACAGAGAGAGGGAGACACAGATCTCGCGAAATTCTCAATTTTTCATATCGTCGTCACAACGATAGAATGACAGCGAAAAATAGTTACGCTTGACAGCGGCCAAAAGGATATAAGCTCGTCCGTGAAAGAAGAGCTCAGGATCATTCCACTTTCAAAAATCACATTTACTTTCGTATTAATTAAAAAGAGAGGAAAAATTTAAATCACCTCTGTTAACAATGAAAATCCACAAACATTTTAATTCACACAGAAACCGCCCAGCAGAAGAAACCCTATTCTAAATGTGCTGTAAGACCGTGATATCTAAAGTAATACGACGATAATATTCTTGACACTAGACCTAGGGTGTTCAGTACAGGTATTATCAAAATGCCAGCGGTTTTTCCAATACAGAAATAATACTGTGATATTTGTCTTCTTCATAGTCATATTCCTCACGTGTGTGGGTCGTGATCCTTCACCACTTGCTCTTGCACTACGTTGCTTTGAGGGCCATCAGTAAGGAAAAGCTTGTTGCGTCCTTCACTTGGTCGCTCCAGTGAGTTGGAGCCATTCCGCGTCCTCTTTTGCCTTTGATCTTTCCTGTGATGACGAGCCTTTCGAAATTGTCGGTAGTTTTGCGTGCGGTGTTGCCAAAAAAGTCAAGTAGGCGTCTTGTATAGACGGCCGAGAGCCTATTCTGTATTTTGAGCTCTTTCAGCATAGAGGCGTTCGTGCGCTTGACTTTCCATGGTATGCGGAGCACCTTTTTGCAGAAACACATGTTAAATACGTCTAGCCGTTTTTTGTCTTTCAGTTTTAGTGTCCACGCCTTAAAGGCAAATGGAGTGGACCAGCGATCTTACTAGTCACATTTCGGTATGTCTAGTTATTTCCTTGCTTTTTCATATTTTCTCCAGCTTAGACATTACTGCCTTAGCCATCCGAATTCGTTATATGACTTCTGGCTCACAACTTATATTTACGGTGATGCATGAGCCGAGATAAACAAAATCATTGACAATCTCCAAACCATTCAGTACCGTACTCCAATATTCGAATATATAAATTGATTAAAAATATCGGATCTTAAAATAACTTTTCTGCAGACGTGGCTATAAATACTCTTTATTAATCTAACGTCGCCAAATATCAACAATATTTTTTATATATCTGCGATCAACTCTTAGTAACTCAACTTTCTAAATTTCCTTGTTTTGTAACAAACATGTTGGGTAAAGACTCGAGCTTAACTCGCCATTTTTGGATTTAGAATTCCAATGAGGAAATGAAAATATTCTTTCTTGGAAATCTCCAGAAGGTACATTCCTACATAGCATTACGTAGATTACATTATTTAAGTATATATTTGACCTTTAATACAAATATGTATTTTGAAATACAAAACAAACTTACGTCAGATAATCTTTATTTAGACTTTGTTTCCACCATCTTTATCAGTATTAAATGGACAATTTTTAAATGCTGATTTACTACATAATTTTGTGTCAGAATTAAATCTGTGACATTATGGAAAAAGATTATATGTTCGTTTTTGTCATATTGGGTTTATTCTCACAATAAAATATTTTTCAGCATGTGGTGGCAAAATTTGGTATGCTAGACATTATTCACGAATAAAATTCATGGAATGAGTGTATTATCTATTTAATTTCATTTTTTGATAACTTACCAATGTTCATATTTTTTCTACTGTAAGCTAAGGTAAAACTGACATTAACTTCTGCCATAATGTCACTGAAAAACAGTTCAATGAAAAAATGGATTTGAAAAAAGTTTAATGAACGCTCTTCATTGGAAGCAGACATGTTCAAAAAAATTAAATTAAATTGAACTGAAATTTTCTTTTAATCAACCCTCATTCCTACAGATCATCTGTGGTCAAATTTTAAATGTTTAAATTACAAGATAGATGTTGTACATAATTTTCCGAAAATATACATGTTACAAAAAATACATTATAGCTTCTTAATCATAATATATATAAACAATAATACATAGCATGGAAGGGCATGGAAGTCTGTGATGTTTTTAAACAAGGTGCATGGTCCAATTCTAAAACCGTGACGTAGAGAGAGCGACTAATCATTTCCTTACTCTATCCTACTCTCTTTATCATCTCTTACATCTGATATATAACCAGTTCTCGTGGAAAGATCCTCTATTACAATTCCGTATACTAACTATTAAACACGCACAGATTTTACACGCTTTCATAATTATTTTTCACGTGACTTTCAATATTGCAGAACACAGTCCACACATTTTTCTTCAAAATAAAAAAATCATTTTTTTTTTGAAAAACGACCTTAAATATACTTGCCTTCGTACAAAAGAGTAGGTCACTTTAATAAAGAATATAATATACTGCGCACGGTCGGCGAATTTTTCGAAGAAAAAATTAATTAAAAAACTTAAAGAAGTCTCAAAACATTGAGCAACAGAGGTGTGCAATTAACGGACTGCTTTCTCAGAGTGAAACCTTATGGAAGTAATGACTTAATGCTAATTTTCAATAATACTATTTTTTCATTTAAATAACAATTCTAAATATCTTATATTATTTGGTATTATTTCAACAATTTGTTGTTTGAATTCATGCATTTATTGTTCATTAATAATATTTCTTTATTGGAAATTCATTATTTAAAGAAATAATTGGAAACTATGTATTGGACATGTTAATAAATATTCACACTAGCTGCGTAAAATCGTTCATAGTACATATTTTTTGTCATTTCTTCTCTAGTTTTTATTTAAATGAATATACATAATTTGAATTATTGAGATTTTGTACACTTCCATGTATTTTGTATTTATAACACAAGGTAACAGAGCCCACTTAAATTCCTTGCCAATTCTGAACAAACAGCTGAATCTTTCAAACTCCCCGTTGCTGTATCCTATTCGTTGAATCACCTAACAGAAGCTACTAAATGTGGAATGACTATATATATTTATCCTTTCGTCGAATTGCATCCCGTCGAAACCTACAATGCTATTATAATTGTAAAATCACTGGTAATTCTAATATTAGTTGGAAAGCGGCAATTCGCCACTCTGTTAATGCGTTTTTTACAAAATTAGGACTAAGGCGATTCTCGAAATTTTAACTCAGGTATCAGTGTGGATCTTAGGCTTAATATTTGAAGAGCATAATATTTATCGTGTTTGTATCTTATATATAAACGTTAGACATTGTTTACCATCTGTCAGTTCGAGTCCATTCGTGCGCTCGAATGCCTGAAGATGCCGAAAGGCGAAACCCGGGTCGTTAGTGAGAATATACATGGAAGTGTAAAAATTTCAATAATTCAAATTTGATATTGAAATTCCATCAAGCACCCTCAGTCGATGTCTTAGAATATACATAATACTAAGATATACGTCATACGATAAATAACTAATTCAAACGACTAATACAAGAATTAGCACTAATTAATTGCTTTCCTATTTTAGCACAGCTCTTTCAATAACAAGTGTAGTGAGAAAAAAATGACTCGCTGAGAATTCAATTAGAAATGAGCTGCATTTATACGATAAACGATGAGGGCAATCGTGTTCGATTCGCGACTAAGTGATTGCCCACGTCAACTTCTACACAATTAGCTGTTTTTAATATAACTGATACTGATATAACTGAACTAGTTTTATAGAAAAGGTATAATATAAATACATAATATTAATTAGTATAATTTAAAATATCGTCCAAATGACGGAAGTTATATTACGTTAATGAAACACATTTCTGTACTAATTCCACAATATTATCATTTATTTTTGTGTTTTCAACTCTTAAGTTGAAAATGCTCACAATTAATGAAACTGATTCTGATTAGGGCTTCCAATATCGGGATCCCGGTCAATTATTCAATCCCGTTATCCCGTGATTGATATTTAGACAATTTTGGGATTCACTATAAATGCTAAAAAAATATTCATATTTCAAATTAAATATTTACAAAGGCGGACCGCTTCTTAAGTGGATGGAGGACAATATTTTGATGTGGTATTAAAGAAAATGTCTCCTTTTAGATAACATTTGGTAAAACGTACTTTTATAATGCAATAAATTAAATATGAAACTATTTTGATCATTGTTTTGTTTTTATTTTTTTGTAAATGACTTTCAGATTTCCAATCAATAAAAAACAACATTCATTTTCTCAAAAAAAATATACTCCAATTGAAACAATAATGGCCATAAATAAAATTTTAAATGTACAATTTAACATATGAAATTACACTTAATAAATAACCAATCCTGGAATTGAGAAATTCTTAATCCCAAAATCCCGGGTTCATAAAAAGGGTCTTGGAATGGATGCGCTAATTCTGATCCTTTGATAAAATTGTGGAATTTGTTTAAAATATATTTTTATTTCAATAGATATAATGCCATTCTATCAATATATGACCATTAACGATAGCTTCAAAAAATAAAAGTGATATAATTAACTAATTTACACTATCAATCTATAGTTATGTATACTCCCTTTGCAGGTATCGTAAATTATTTTACCGTCTTTGTCTTAATAAATTTATCTTCCACACTTGGCCAGGTTTAAGCGGCATCTGGCTATAGTTAGATAGCCCTGGCTCTGAAATTAATTTACTGTCTTCAAAACAGGACACGTGCATACTAAATAATAAATTATTAACCGCCATTTTAAATGGAAACCGTGACGCTGGCTTGTGTACAAAAGAAACTCTTAGAACGCTAGAAGCTCTAAGAATGCTTTTCTTAGTTTAATCTACAGGTATGAAATAATCTGGCACGCTCGCTATAGTGCGGTTAAGTGATTATAGCTAAGAATATCAAGCTAAAGTTTCGAAAGAATTTTCTTAGCTTAAATCCGTGACGGATATATTTTTACTATGTTTTTAATTTTTGAAGTGGACATTAGAATGGCTTGATTATCATGAGCACAGTTATTAGAAGCCCAGCATCAGCAGTATAACTAGGGTAGCGTCAAATACAATAGAGGAGACACTATTTTCTATTGTTTCTTTCCATTTTTCATTCAAAAATTTGAAATATTTCAAAAGGTATAATTTAACAACGCATTAGCTATTTAAAGGACTCAACTTTTCAAAGGATTCAATATTGCTTTTTTTCACAATTTTCACTTCCAATGTGGAGCATATGACCTCGTAATGGAGGTGTCTCAACAGAAGGTATCTACGAGAACTGCTTGTTACTCAGTTCCTCAACATCTCTTTTTTTTAGAGAGTAGGGATAGAAGAATATGGCTAGGATAGGACTAGTGGTTAGCTAATCGCTCTCGTTACACTCCGTTTTTGAGGACCGGATGAATGGAACGGTGTTTTAGACATCACAAACATTCATGACTATTAACAGAAATTTGTAAATCGATTGAAAGATAAATTTATGGAACTGTTCGCACCGGGACTTGAACCCGAGACATCTGTTACCGTAGCCAACGACGCTACCAACTGCGTCAGGGAACCGACAATATATTTTTTTATTTAATATATATTTTTACTTTGTTACCGGACATGTTTTTACTATGTTTATAATTTTTGTAGTGGAAATTAAAATGGCTTAGCTATAAGCACAGTAGGAGATATTTTTTCTTTTCTTTTCTTTCTTTCCATTTTCGTAAAAAAAAATCAATATTTTAAAAAGTTTAAGCAATGCAAAAAAATAACTCATCTTTTCATGGATGTAATACTGTTTATTTTTTTATTATAAGCGAGCACAGATAACAAAGCAACAAATGCTTTCACGCCAGGCTATATCGCATGACTTGTTGCAGATTGCATTTTATACTGTGAATAAACTGATTTAGATAACAGCAATGACATTAGCAGCGCATTGTTAATGTCCGCAAAATATATTTTTTTTTTATTTCAACCTTCATTTATTGAAATATCGTTTACTTGGTAGAAACCATGCAAAAATTTTTGTCCTATTGGACTTTTTCTCACAATAAGTATTTGTCGGATACGTGGTTTAGTGGTTAACGTCGTTGGCTACGGTTACGGATGTCCCGGCTTTAAGTCTCGGTACGGACAGTTTCACAAATTGATATTTCAATCGATTTATGGATTTCTGTTCGTAGGCATGGATGTTTGTGATGTCTAAAATTCCCTCCCCACCCATCTAATCTTAACGGGGCACAGCGGGAGTGATCGGCTAACCACTGGTCCTGCCCTAGTCTTATCTTTCTATCCCTAACTTTTGTTAAGATACCTCTATTAGAAGGCCATGTGCTCAACATCGGGAGCGGATATGGTAAAAAATGTATTTTTCACCATGTGGTGGCAAAATTTGGTACATTAGTCATCATTCATTGAATAAGTATAATATTCATTAGAGATTTTCCATTAAATTTGATTTTCTGAAAACTTACCAATGTCCATATTTTTTCTCTTGTAAGCTAGGGTATTACTAACATATTAACTTCTGCCATATCGACGAAGAATTTAGTCCTACAAAAGTAATGTTATACAGTTGATAGCTATTTTAGTGTTGCACCATTGTCAAAGCTACTGATATCTCAACAATTCAAATCAACTTCATTTTCAAATAGCAATTTGTTAAATTTTTAGTTAACCTTACGTGAACTACGCACGTTGAATGAATCCTGATGAAATGTTTATACGATGGTGATTGAAACATTATTTAGAGCTGTTATTCTACCAAGACCAAAAGATTGAAAGTATACAATATTAAATTTATTCAAGGCGCATAATATATTCACAATATTAAACTGTAAAAAAGCTTTTTTTCATACTTTTTTTTCTACACTCAAACTTAGATTAGTGATTCCATCACCGGTCTATCGGTTATGTGTTAAATCACTCATACCCACCGTTTATACTTGATTTATTGTTAGGATTACCGATTATTAAAGATTTTCAAATTGAACATGTATAATTCGAATAGAAGTTACGAAATTTTGTCAGCCCTAGCGATCAGGTGAGTCCTGGTTCAAATCACAGCAAGTTCAATATCAAAATTAGACTTCTTCAATGTAAATTTGTAATCTTCTCATCGAGTTTATTACGTATTATCAAAATATTTGGCGCATTGGCTGTCAGCTGTAATGCAAGAATTTTTTTTTTTTTTGAATATTTCATTTAATAAATATTTCAATATTAAAAGTATTTTCATGATTGGTGACACTTTTGGTTTTTTTGTTTGCTAAAAAATAATAATGACTAATTCAGATCTTGACATAAATATGAAAGTTTAAAAACAATCTGCTTTTTACGAGCAGCTTTCCATTCAAAAAGTATTAATATTTATTTTAAAAGTGACAAAATGATCAAATATTTTCAAGTTTTCAAAATAATAAGTAATAATATGTTTAATTTCTTTTTTCATTTTGTAAATTATTACTTATATTTTAGTTTTAATATTTTTTATTACAATAAATTAACGGTTTACTGGTAATGATATTAAAAAATTTTCTTTTACCGTTAATGGAAAAGTATCGATTAATTTCACTCCCCAATCTAGACTACATAAAAAAACTCATCGAAAAAACGAGACTGCACATGGTGACAAAACTTTTTCGCCCAGTTGTTTCAAATGATATTGGGAACAAACAATACACTAGTAAATTCATTATAAAAACCCAATTTCGATTTATAATACGATACGAAAAAGTATGGCCGCCTTTGCAAACAAAAGGCGTGATAAATAAGAATCTGAAAATAAAAAGGACAACAAAGTTTTCTGAAAATTTTCTCAACAAAACCATTTCGCAAATAAGGTCCCAACATATTTGGGTATATCTTCGGTAAGGTGTTCGCCATTATTATTTTTTTGTTATCAGTGCTTGAAATGGGTGGTATAGAAACAATTATTAAAAATAAATAATTAATAAGTATTATAGGAATCAACTTCACGATGGAACCTATAGGTAGATGTTTAATTGCGTGCTAGCTATATAGTGTTTGAATGAAGAATGCATTATTAAATACGCATATAAATCAATTTGGTTTCAATGATATAAAATATATGTATGTAAACATTTGCGATTTCCCATTCTAATCGATTGAGGCATTCAAGGCCGCACATATCAACGCTTAATCTCAATTTTATTCGCATAATTATTTTTTTTAAAGAAGGTTCATGATTTATATTAATAACTTTTGACAAATATAAATTTTATATTTAAAAGAAATATTTTTCTGCAATTCAAATTTACAATTAATTTAAAACCTGTGTTTCTTACGTGGTTTTATTGATTTCAAATCTTTTTAGTACAAATAATTTATTTGGTATACAACTACGCATATTTTTTTAATTGTACATGCTTTTTAAGTTATTATTAATAAAAACTTTTTTTATGTATTTAACAACAGTACATATTTCATGACAAATAATTAGGTGAAACTTTTTCGAAGATATCACTTAACCTACCTTTTTTACGTGAAACAAGGTATATCGATATTTTCAAACGGGTTCGTTTTTAACAATTCGCTCTGCAATCTGTAACAGCGATAATAAATATAAAATTACACAAAACTGTTCTCAATAAAAATCCATTTCAAATAACGTATTGATTTCTTCAAATCTTCTCAGTATTTTTCCTTTTATTTTATATTTTATTTCTCCCGTTACAACATGAAGAATACTGTGCTTGTTTTTTGATAATAATGCGCCGTACATTGCGGAAAATTTCCCATTTCCTGCCCTGTACAACGCCGGTGGACAAGCAAAACGTGGAGAGCGGGCTCTACGACAGAAAGCTGAAGGCTGTGCGCGGTGATGCAGAACAAAAGAGGCTCTGTTGTGGGGGGTGAAGCCTCCCCAGAAGCCTTCTTCTTGCCTCTCTAATAATTGAAAAGTTCAAACAGAAATCCGGAATGTAAGCAACGTATTCAGAGAGATATTAAAATGGCTTTGTAGGGAATTGTCTCTCCTATTCTTTTAAACATTCTCCATAATAACATTGTTAGGACGCGGCTGTAATGGGTTATGATTTTCTTATTATTATATATTCAATTTTCAAATTTTATTTTCGAAATCTGTCAAGCTTAAAACGCAATTATTTTATGATTTGAATTTGGAATACAATAAAAGACATTTTGTTTTACATATCGCACAAGACTTGTCGATCGATTAAAAGACATTTCTTACCATACTGATGATCGATTTTGTATAATAACATAACATGTTGCAAATAACAATAAAAATATAGCTTTGTGATATTTCCCAAACTTCATTGCAAAAATAGGCAACGATAACATTTTTCGCAATTTCAGATGTTTTAACCCGCTGATTACAAGATCTCAACTGTGGGACGGCAGATTTCAGTGTGTTGATAGCTGATACCCAAAAACATTTTTTGTGTACAAGATAATAACTGTATTTAGACATAGTCTGATTTGTTCTGATAATCTTCATAAGGTTGGTTAACTCTAACACTTTTGAATTCATTTTTGAAATATTCGGAATTGGAGTATCCTTTAAATGGCTCAGCAGGGAGCGGGTTAATTATTGGACAAGCCTGTACTCAAATGTTAAAAATCTTCGATTTTTGCGATGGTACATTTAGTTATATGAAAAACATTTAACCAGTTATATACCGGGAGGTTTTAGTATGGTCGTGCATGAAGGGCAGAGATATTTTTTTAAATAAGCCCTGTGTATACCATATGTTTTGATTCTTAAAATTATTGTCATTGGATGTAAAAATAGGTGTCGAAATAGATCGTTTATATATGGGCATTTGCTATCGCCGGCACTACACTCACGGAATTATAAACCGTATATATACGGTCGTGGCAGTTAACCGGTAAAAGTGTAAATCATTAATATTTAATATTTGACTTCATTACGATTTTGTAGACCTAACTGTGTCTTGTTACAATTATAATATCATGCTTTTACATCGGAATTGGTATCCTCACATACCGTAGATACATCTGAGAAGTGTGAATGAACCTCATTTGCCACATTTTCCAACATACGGTATTTCAAAACCTTGGAATAGGCAAACTCAAATCTGGCAATGGGATACTGATCACACCGTTTCGAAATGTTTAGATATAGACAAAAAGTGAGAAAAAATGCTTAAAAACGATTAAAACTCAACTCGTAAGAGCTCTTTAATTATTCGAACCTTATTTAGTTTTTGAGTCAGTGGTGTAGTATTCAACGTCATTGATTACGGTTACGGATGTTTCGGGCTCAAGTCTCGATACGGACAGTTTCTTAAATTGGTTTTTCAATTGAGTTATGGATTTCTGTTGGTACGCATGAATTTCTGTGATGTCTAGAATTCCTCCCACCTAATGCTAAATATCCCTGTCTTTCTATCCATATTCTCTTCAAAAAAGAGAGGTTACGCAATTGAGTAACAAGCAGTTTTCTTAAATACCTCAATTAGAAATCCATACGATCCATATTCATCCATAACATATATGGATATGTATATTTTTCGGACATTCCTGGCAAAAAAAAAACAGCAATACAGTTGTTACGATACAGAAGACACCCTGCTAAAATAGTTTGAAGCAGTAGCGATATATGGCGAGTACAATGTTGAATCCTTTAGATAATGTTATATAAAGGAAGAAGTATTAGTTATTGACAGGTCTGTTATGATCTTTTACCAAGTAAAGCAATTATTGACAAGTGGTTTAAATCACTTGACATGATGATACGGAGGATAATATTCATAAATCTTTAAAAGAAATTTTTCTAATAATAAATGTATTTAAGTAATACTGAATACAATACTTTATTTTATGTTATTACTCTTCCAACGATATTTATCGCTTGAGGCTTAGATTACTTATATTATATTATTAATACGAAAACAAATTAAAATGGTTGGATTATTCGTAGCGCGTCACTCAAGTAAATATGGTAGTGAAAATGTTTACGACAGGTAACATAGTTTCATGAAGCTTTTTTAATAAATAATTCATTGTTACGGATATTCCCGCTACAAGAATAAACTTATAAGTGTTAGGGGTTAAATTTAAAAGGTTATTTTTTATGGCCCAGCTCTTTCTTACGAGGCGTTATAAAAAAACGTTATTGTATATTTTCAAAGTTTATAGCTTTTCAGTGTGCTAAGATATTTCTATGTAGATTGCGGTTGCTTGGTAGAATATTAAAATGAAAGAATCAAACGCACTTAAAGTACGAATTATTTATTTTTTTATGTATTTGAAAAAAATGCTTGTCCATAGTAGCAAAATAAATTTCTTACAACCAAGTTATAACATTGTGGCTTTCGCCGATTCATAATTTAAATTAAAATGTGTGTTTTCCACGTACGTACAATCTAAAATAGATGACCTATTTTCTAGCTTTAAACTTTATTATTAAATGCTGCATAAAATGTTTTTGTCTCCCATATTTGTTAAGACTCTTTTTCTTTAAGCAACTTGAACTTCATCAGAACTAGGGCTTCCAATCCCGAAATCAATTAGTCGATCGCATGATCCCGGGATTGTATAAATATCAATCCCGAAATTTCGGGATTCTGTAAGTGTTAAAAAATATTTCATACTAAACACTTCCTGATTGACTATAATGTATACTACTTTCGTTTATTCATGTAAATACTTTTTATAATACTTACATATTTTGAATTAGTAACAAAAATCAATTTCAACTATTATCTGTAAATAAAGTCTTCTTAATAAATAAATAAAACGTTTCTATGTTCAAAAAATATATAAAATATGATTTTCATTAATTCCCATTCAAACAATCATGGATGCAAATTGAATTCTAAATACGCATGAACTTACGCCTAATTACTAGGATTGAAATATTGTGAATCCCGAATTCCCTGTATCATAAAAAGGATCCGGGATTAGATGCCCTAATTAGACCAGATTGGAAAAAATATATTAATAGCTCTTATCGTGTTAACTGTCAATTCTTGGTGGAAAGACATTGCAAAAGGTGGAAGCAGGTAAAACAAATTATCTTTTATTTTTTTATAATGATTAATAAAGTGGTAGAAATTTTTTGCGCATTTCTTCTCAGGTAGTGTGTATGAGCGAAAAATAATCCGTTAAATCATAGTTATATCAACATTAATATTAGCCAATTCTTGAATAACCATCAATCTAACCTAAATACCCGTTCTCCTATTTTCCAAGGCGTACTGGCAGGTCCTATTACTGCTATTATATCACAGTATAACATCCTTTAAATGTCTCAACATTGTCGACGCAAATCAACGACAGTAAATTTAGTAACTTTCTCTCTTGAACCATTTCGTCGCTGTTCTGGAAGAAACCATTAAATCGAAAAAATTACATTCAGTCTGCTATACCAAAATGTTTCTTATTTCAAACTCTATTTACTTATTGATTGAATTGCGATTTAATTTAACTTATTTTAACTCAGCTATATATACTGTTTAGAAGAGATACACAATATTATGTAATAACATCATCGACTAAATACTTTGATATTTTACCCAACGCTTTTTATTTATTTGTACAAATTATACTTTAACTTAAAAACAGTTTTGAACAAACAGACAAAATGAAAAAAGTATAGCATTTTAAACATTTTTGAGCATCACTTTTAAGGTGTTAACTGTCAATTCTTGGTGGAAAGACATTATATTTTAAAAAATAAAACACAATTCATTTGTACTACTTCCGCATATTTATAATGATCAGGACCGGTTTCGCTCATCACGAGCATTATCAGCTGATAAAAGTACAAACATAACAGGCTTATTTATATAAAATTGAGTGTATATAAAACTGATGGTTTATGAACTAAGACAAGAAAATACTGATTAGCAAACAAATTATACATAAATCAAACAAAAGAATCTACAATTAAAATATTATGGGCCTCTTACAAATCAATAAATACTAATCTGAAATCACAAACATAGCTACATTAAAAGTCCATTAGCTGAGCAAAATTTTTTTAATCATATTACTAATGCAATAAGCAATAGTGAATCAGGAAAATTCTAAGAAGAAAAAATTAGTTAGCCATTTAAAAATAATCAAATATTAAGTATGTAATTAATATTAACAGTAAACAGCCATCTTAAGTGGAGAAAGCAGAGCAACTTTGAGCAGCCATTATTTTTTTTATATCTGAAAAACAAAAATTAAAGAGACAGAATCAACTCTTACAAGTTAAAAATAACATTACAGGTATAATACAAATTAATGAATCGGATATAACAAAGGAAAAGATGCAAAAACGGTTTGCTCATTCAATAAATTTGAATTGGACAAAAATTTATATCTATTTATTTCAAATATCTCTTATGTCAAACGTATGTTTATTCAGAAACAAATGGTTACCAAATGTAGACAAATCAGCTCTCTTTTAGCACAAGCTAGATGTTTCTTGATTCTAATATTAAAAGACCTTTCTGTTCGTCCAATATATCTAGTTTCGCAGGAATTACAATTTAAAACATAAATACCACTTTGGTTCCAAATATTAACTTTATCTATAGTATTTACTAACATCAAATAGTACAAATGAATTGTTTTTTATTTTTTTTAAATATAATGTCTTTCCACCAAGAATTGACAGTTAACACCTTAAAAGTGACATTGTGATTTCATTACCTTATCGCAATATGTAATGATGAACTCGCCCAATAGGATTTTAGCAGCACCGTCCAAATTTCGAGATTTTTAAAATAGTTAAAAAGGGCGTTTAGGCCCCAGTTAAAAAGTACCCACTGTTTTAAAAATGTTATTTCGTTTTTTACAGAATATTTTAAATAATGCTCTTTATAAATGCAGTGTTTCATATTTCGTAATTTTTTTTACAAGAAAAATACAAGAGGCTGTGGAAAAACAACATCTTTTCAGTAGAATAGAAGCTTATATTTCCCTGTAATCCTTCCCTGTCTCCGTTCATACCGGGCACATTCCTACCGCTCCCGTACAGTCTATTCCCATGCCAAGCGCAATAGGAATGAGAATACATTATTATTTAAGAAGATGTGGCTCTAATCCCTTCATTATAAAATGCCACACAGTCTTTGTGCATACAAAATTGCTTATCAAAGAATTTTATGCTCATATGAACTTGTTTTTTCTTGTTTAAAAATACATTTTCATGAATCGTTACTCAGTTTTCGGAAGCCAATTGACGTAGTCTTATGCTAAAGCTGTTAGCCTTTTGCATACCGTTCCTGTGGTTCAGGGCTCGGGCACCTATATAGACATTTTAAAATAAGAAAGCTTTTCAAATATCGAATTATATATTATTTAACCGCACGACAATTTCTAATATTTTTAACATAACTTTTGGAAGGCGTTGGATAACACAGTCCCAAAATCAATGCTTTTAGTTTTAAAACGAATATCCACTTTTTGAAAAACAATGTTCGTTTACATTGTAAAAAGGCATGGATTATGAATTGTTTCTTAACGAGAACTGGTTCGACTTAAAGTTCTCAATAAGATTAAAGGTTAAAATACAATATCGGAAACGACTAGCAGTGACTAAATGCTCCATCTCTCTTCTCGTTTTGTTTTTAGAATCATGTAGAATATGTCCGGAAAGAATGAAAACTTTGCATACTCAAATGTTTTTGGATGTAAATTTACAAATCGATTGAAAAAAACATTTTTTTTGTAGACAAGTTAGAAGAAAGCACAAAAACGTTAAACACACGGCTACATGAAGGTTTTTTTAAATCTACAATTATCTGAACATACTATCAATTCCGTTGATTTCCACTACCCTCTTACTTTTTTTCTCAGCCGTAATTCATTTATTGTTAGCTAACGATATAAATAGCTTGAGATCAAACATGTTCAAATCCAGTTTTGAGAAAAACGATATATCGCTGTAGTATTAAAGGACAAACCCAAAAGAACAGAATTTCATTTTCAACTTTACTTGAATTTTCGTAGTTTCCATGCAATTAAATGTCAAAATATGATAACATAATATCATATAAACGTTAGACACTGTTTACTGTCTCTCAGTTCGAGTCCATTCGTGTGCTCGAATGCCTGAAGATGCCGAAAGGCGAAACCCGGCTCGTTAGTGACAAAATACATGGAAGTGTACAAAATCTCAATATGTTAAAATATCGTCAAAATATGAGTTTTTGTATCATAATTGACCAAATCCCAAATCAACCATTAGCGTGCTTGTATTTGTCGACCGTGACAGCTCAGCCTAGCCAAGTGACGTTATTGCTCTGGCAATGTATGGTTTTTTTTAAATGTTGCTAAAAATAAGACATATTTAGAGCCGTCTCCAATGTTAAATGAATAAATAAGAAGAAATCCTTTCTTTGTGTGTTAATTGTGTTTATATCTGTTAACGAAAAAGTGGATTTGGTCATCCCAAGCTGCTCATATATAATATTAAGGCAATTGTTGTACTCGAAGCAAAACAAATGAAAATTGGGATTTTTGTTTTCTTTCAGATCTTTAACCAAATTGATTGATAAAGTTAGCTATTCTCTGAATATTTGTTTTGTCGTTAGCTGATTTATCGATAATAACGGCAGAAATACGAAACGAACGAACGACTAAAATAACGGAATCTTTATTTAAAACTAGCTATAACGTCATGAATTAATAATATTTTTCAAGATTTATATCAGTACGCCTGCTATCTAATTCGAGTGCACTATTGCAAGATATAGTCAAGTCATGGTTTGCGGGAAAAGCGTGCCCTATATCTCGCGGTTTTCCTATTCAGAGCTTGTGTGTTGTGAATAAATGCTGACCTTTGCCACTCAGGGGTGGATTAGTAAAACAAATATGGAAAACCCAAGGTTTACTTCGCGTAGCTTCGTAAAACATGGAAATATAGTTGCTTATGTTACCTATCGGGCTTCGAAAAAATGCATAACGTCGTTTACAATCTAAAACAATGATGTATCTTTATAGGGATGTTTGTAGAACTAACTACTTTATTATGTTACTAATACCAATTCAATCAATATATTTATAATATCTATGTGAGAAAGACAAAGTTTATTATGTCCAAAATCGGTGCTTTTCATGTGTAATGGTGGTCTCATGGTAATTAACTATTCCAGAAACATTGATTCGACTGGTCTCTTTTCTCCACTATGCATATATATACATTGCAGTTACTTTGGCATACTCAACTCATTTTTTATTTTTTTAGACTTAATCCCCTTTCACACACAGATATATTACATATAGTTAAGTATCAAACCTGTACATCTTTATCTACGATGCATTTTTTATAAATAAAAAGTTTTAAAATAATAAATAAACTGTTTTCTGATGACCACGTGTTTTGCTTGGTTCATGCTCATTGGTTCAATCATTCAACGTTTCAAAATAAGTTTTACAAAGCACTAGGATATTATCTATGTTTCTTAAGCGCTGATATATTGCTTTTCTATTTCAAATTACTATAACTTTATCTTCCGAACATTTTTTATATCGAATTAAACACCATTTAAGACTTATATAACTTATTGAGAAACAAAACAATACACGAAATATTTGCATAGGTTTTGATTCTAAGCCTCTCCATTTCTCTTCTGCATTTCCATATAAATAAAAATACTTATGCAATGGCAAAACAGTAGATTTTAAATATCTCTTCTATAGTAAGACAATCCTACCCTGCCCGCCGCCTGTTTTACGGAGCTTTCTCGCGAAGCTCGGTGGCGGTAGTGTTAGCTTTTGTTCCGCCAGTCACGCTGCAAGATGGGGTAATTTATATAAGTCCAACGTCACGCCAGCCCCGATACTCTGCTTATGAACGAGGATTTTCATTTAATTCGTGTTGAACTTTATTGCCTTGCAGTTTGTTACCGTAAATCTTAACAGTATGCGACTTTTTAACAACCATAACGTGTCCGTGCTAACAAGCATTTTGAACCCATGCTGCCTAACCAAGCGCATGTCTTTAACCTCGAATTTAAAGCTTGTAACTCTACAAACCACAACTTAACAGAGAAGCGCAAAAAGGAAATAGATTCGCTTCAAGTTTTCTTAAAGAAATTGATTGAATTCAGAAAAACTTCATAATAAAAAGTTTTAAAAAAGATAATTATGTAGTATAAATAACTGATATCAATTTCGACATCATGATTTCTTTAAAACTATCCAACGTCTTCGTTTTCGTATCGGTAGTGAACAATTAAATATTCATTGTTAGATTAGAAATAATAATTGTTATTTTATTTTGCAGCGTAATAATAGATATAATTGTGATATTAAACTTTTTGTTAAAGCGAGTTTTATAATATTATTTAACAAGCTTGGTCCTTATATCGGGCTATACTGAAAGAAAGCATTACATTACAAAAACAATTTCTGAAATAATCGCGTTAAAATTATTATTTTTTTTTCACAGTTCTCTCTCTCGCAAGTACAATAAATTGTTCGTGATTTAAGAAGGTTTTCTGTACATTATAAAGAATAATTGTTTTAATACAAATCATAAGATTTGTAACGATGAATAATAATCATATCATGCTTTCTGCCACAATAAAAATATGGCAATATGACAAAATTATTTATATTTCAAAGCCATTATATCCTATGACTTCATGCGTTCTAAGTACGTAGGGCATATTGCATAATTTTTTACATTTAAACATAACATCATCAAACACTGACTTAATGTGTTTTGTCAGTATATCTTCGATATCAATGTGCCGTGAATAATAGAATAGCTTATATGCATACATACCTACTCGCTTTTCAATGTGTCTTTTTCCTCCCTAATAGATTAGTGTTGACTGAAGTCATTAATTTTAATTCTTTTTTTAGGCTCGACGGCAACTACAGGCTGGAGGCTGGATGTCAGACCAGGAGAGTCTCGGGTCACTTCCACGACAGAGTGGCGGCGCACTCACGCCTGGAGGGTCAGCTCCCGGAGGACTTTTAGGGCCTGTGACTGGCCTTGCCTTGGCTCCAGGCGATCGCGGAAGCTGCAGTGCTGATAGTGGAGTGCGAGGTATATACATTTATATTTTTTAACATTTCAGATATATTTTTGTACCATGTTTGTACCATGGTATTTCGACAGAAGTTTTTCTACTGCTAATTACTTAGTTGCTTAACCTCTTTTTTCAAAGAGACTAGGTATAGAATAGGCCCCGTTTTTAGGGTCAGAAGGCTGGGAGAGAATTCTAGACATCACAAACATCCATGCGTAAGATCATAAATAAATTAAACGATCGGAAAATCAATTAATGAAATTGTCAGTACCTGGTCTGGTCCGTGGTGCAGTGGTCAATCTCGTTAGCTTCGGTTACGGATGTTTCAGGTTTTTCTTTATTTCTATAAATAAATGTTGTCGGACCTGTAGCAGATTGGTCAACGCTATTGGGCGTTCGTACACTCGATAAAAGGCTCACAGTCTCGAGACATGAAACTCTCACGCATTGTACTACACACACAGTTTTTTCTCATCACGAGCATTATCAACTGATGATGCTCGTGATGAGAGAAACCGGTCCTGATCATTATAAACATGTGGAAGGTAGTACAAATGAATTGTGTTTTATTTTTTAAAATATAATGTGTTTTCACCAAGAATTGACAGTTAACACCTTAAAAGTGACGCATTGATTTTTAAATCGATTTATGATTTTGTATTCAAAGGCTCGGATGATAGTGATTTTTTTATATATCTTACCACTACCACCTATCTTTCACCGCAACATAGTCAGTATTAATACTGCCAAACAATATTGATCTAAATAATATATGCATTGCCACAACTTCATTACAGACGCATCCTAGACAGAAATACCAACATTATGGAAGCTATCATAAGCTTCTGAAATTTCAATGCAAGTGCATGTGATGCAATAAACGTTTTATTGAATCTGTGATATTGGATGCAGCTAGCTGATGCATTTAAGCACGTTTTCGTTTCCTTTCAGCGTTCTCGATTATCCCACACCGTTACCCGAATAATTCCATTTACTCTATACAGCTAGTAAACTAGTTTAGAAATAATCTCGGAGTCAGAGATCTTTCAGGGCGATTTCAAAGCCAAGATAAATATCGCCGTCTAAGATATTATAACTAAACGATATAATACATATTCCACAATCCAGCTTGTGGTTTTTTTTTATTGAAGGATTATTAACTTTCCTGTTTTATATATTAACATGCCAGACGAGTAAAAGATATTTTGCCAACTCCACTAAATTTTATTTTAAGCATTTTGACGGATTGAAATTTATATACAAGAAGAAATTCCCCTTCCAACGTGGATCATATGGCCTCCTAATGGATGTATCTGAACAGAAGTTTTCTACGCAAACTGCTTGTTACTAAGTTGCTCAATCTCTCTTTTTTCAAAGAGAGTAGGGATATAAGGATAGGGCTGGAACAGGACAAGTGGTTAGCTAACCGCTCTCGCTACCCTCTTTTTTTGAGGATTTTTGAGGATCGGGTGGGTGGGAGAGAGTTTTTCACATCACAAACATTCATTGCTGCAAACAGAAATCCATAAATCGATTGAAACATCAATTTATGAAACTGTCCGCACCAGGACTTGAACTCGAGACATCCGTAACCGTAGCCAACGACGTTACCAACTGCGCCTCGGAGCCGATTTTTTTTACAAATTGTTTATTTTTAATTATACTGATACATATTTAATGCAGTGAAATTGAGAATTATAAGCGAGGCATATTCAGCCTTGCCAAGTAAAAACGCAGTAATAACATAAAATGTTGAAATTAATGAGATAAAGTGGAGAATTCGAAATATTTTAAGCAATAAAACGTTCAGTAAAAATTATATTTTGTACTAAAAAAAAAGGTCAAAATATTTTCGTAATTATTGAAAATTAGCTTGACTTTGTAATTAAAAACAGAGCTGCATTATGTTTGTAAATAAAAACACATCCGCTTCTGTGAAAACATTGTGTTTTTACTCACAACTATTTATATGCATAACACTTTTGTTCATTATCCCACAAAATCACTATCCAAATATATTAATATTACTGTACTAAAAGGTAAATTAAAATAGGAGGTCTGATTCTCACGAATCGTTGAACATGTAACTACTGCGTTTTTACTTAGTACGGTAGTATTGTTATTCTAGAAAATTTGTTGAGAAGTATATTAAATATGATAATACTGTAGACCTAACTAAATTAGGTCAAATAATTAATATAGTAGAATTTTTTCAAACAAATCGTATATTTTGGAAGGTTTCTGACGTCAAATTTTCTACGATAAAACTACTAGCAAGTTATATTAATTGCTGATCGATTAAAACTCTTTGAGAATACATAATGCATATTACAATTAACACTCGACTTAATTAACAAAGCAGAGCAGTTATTTGTTCAAAAACAAGTGAATATATATAATAAAATTTCTCTCGTCAAATTTTATACAACGAAACTAACACTAAATTAAAATTGTATCATTCTTAGTAACAACATAAACAGGAATTGCGTTCCTAACTTGTATAATTTAAGAATAGATATGCCGTCGACTTGTCCAGAAGCTTGAGTGGATCCGTGCAATCGACAACCAGTGAAGTAGTGTTGTCGTAAATCCGTGTGTGAGATAGTACGGCTTCTGCCCGTGTCTATGATTTTGTTCCAGTATTGCCATCTGTATTGATTCATTCCCACACATATCAGTATTCAAAATGTTCTGAAATACTTTGATTTTATAACACAACGCTTTCGTCTATTTGTGTTTTCTATTATGTCGGCTATCCTCGCCACTTATACGTAACATTTGTCTATGATATGATCTGCTTTATAACAATCTCCTGGATGGAATGATAATAATAGATAATATTACCGCCGGCAGATGAAACGACAGTCGTAAAGTCTGCGCGGAACGAAAACACCTGTTCTGGGTATCCGCTTTCAGGCTATTATACTTCCAAGAGGAGAATTTAATGCCAGCTAAAATTAATCTTTGTCTAACGACTTCGGTTGGCTGTCTTTGGTCACGAAGACAGATTTTTCTCGCCATATAAAACGTTCTCTTTAAAGAATTATTGCCTACAGTCTTGCGGTTGTTAAAATAACAAGTATTTTGATAGTAAAAATATACTTCAAATATTTTATACCATGTTGAGTAGCGAACAATATTCTATTATGATGCCTTTAAACGTCTGAAAGTTTATTGAAATTCTAAAGAAGCTTCGTCTCACCTGTATACAATATTTAACAGATTATTATATTTATTTTTAAGCAAATTTTCAGTGTTTGGCATATCAGCAATTCTGCCACTTTTACCACAGTTTTATTATTAGACGAACATTGAAATGAGACATTTTTTGTGATTGGCATAAAACAATGTTTGGGTTGTACCACACAAAAACTGGAATCTCTAAAGACAATGAAACTCGTGCAGTTTATTTTGCTCGACAAATCCAAATAAGCGTAACTCTTTTCAGCTGGCTACGTCCTTCTTTAGAGAGTTTTTTTGTTGCTGTCAAAATTTTGACAAATCGGATATATTTATATTCGTAGTGAGACCTTAAAAGGTCACATATGGCCTTAAGTCTGCAGGTACGACACCCCTGTGCTAGTCACTCAAAATATGTTATATACCTAAGTAACTCGATTTACTTAAGAAAATGGTTTTTTCAATTAATCTGAAATACTTTATTTAATGAAAATTGCAGCACAAAGGAACGCAAAAAATACCTTTTTCTCGCATTCATCTTAAATTAAGATACACACGATCCAATTTTTTCCACACAAAACAGCCGTGCAAAAGAACTTGTGTAAGAAAAGATGGAGTGAGCATAAATTAATGAAATATAGATTTCATTACATAAGATCGTGCAATTTAGAAACCGTGCAAAAAGAGGATTATGTGTACCATTCTAAACACGGTAGGCTGACCAATGTAATAAATATTAAATAATAAAATCGCATTACATACAGAAAAACCGTTCGATAAGAAAAATCAATTATAGGTCCAGGATCCCTTCAAAATCAATATTTGAAATTAGGCATGCTCAAACCCGACTTAAATCAATTTTTAAGATGTAACAAAAAATGTTAATGTATATTTTTTCTTTTTCTCAATATTAATGCTAACTGTACTACCATAATCACATGAACTATGCTATACTGTCTTAACACAATTAAAATATTTTGTGAAATTTTGAAAATTCCTTTCACGTTTTAATTGTTATTATTCTTACACTAGTAATTATTTTTAAATTTAACAATTTATGACATTGCAATTTAATTATTGGATACTGTAAAGGCAACTTATTATTGTCAGTAACTAATTCCATAAATGATCAGTAAGAAATAATAAAAGGTCATAATGATCAGGACCGGTATCGCTTATAGCGAGCATTATCAACATTTGGAAATAGTACAAACAAATTGTTTTATTTTTAAAATACGATGCCTTTCCACCATGAATTGACAGTTAACACGTTGAAAGTGATAAATAAATAATGCTCAGTTGATAATTACGTTTGGTCAGTAAATGATTACCAAATAAATAAAGATAAGGTTAGGTTTGATTAATAAACTGGCCGTTTTATGCAAATATCTGACCGTTTAATTTATCAACTGACCACGTGTATATCATTGAATTAGTTACTGACCAAATAGTAAGTTGCCTTTAGTAACCAGAATAACATCGGTTAAACAAAAAGAAATTTTCAAAGATTTATTATTTCTTACTGACCAAATTTTAAATAGTTACTGACTCAATAAATGCAGGCTTAATAAAAATATTTTAAGAATTGATTTGATATATATATATATATATATATATAGTGTATATATATAGCATACCTTTATTTGACTTAAAAAAAAGGGCGATATTATCAGTCGCGTATCTCTTACAGTCCTTCTGTGAAACTCATCCGACCTTTTTTCTGTTTGCAGTGACCGGAAGCAGCGACCGAGAGAGTGGCGCCACGTCGGCTGGCGGCAATTTATCAGACTCCACGACAGATGGGACCCCAACGATCACTCTTGGAGACGGCCTGGACATGGACTCTATATCAGTAGTCTCTTCCATTCAACAGCCACACCTCTATCACCGTAAGTCTGTCTATCTTTAGGCTTCGATCGAAATCGATCAGTTTTTCTTATGGTTAAGTTTTTTTTTTTTTTAAATAAAACACAATTCATTTGTACTACTTCCGCATATTTATAATAATCAGGACCGGTTTCGCTCATCACGAGCATTATCAACCGGTCCTGATCATTATAAATATGTGGAAGTAGTACAAATGAATTGTGTTTTATTTAAAAAAAAAAAACACAGTTTTTAACAGTTTCAATTTTGAAAGTTCAATTGGCCAAATCACCGTCGATACAACCTCCTTATGGAGAGAGGTATCGTAACAAAAGATGTCCGCTCCCAGTTTGGAGTATATGACCTGATAATGGATGTATCTCAACAGAAGTTTTTCTACGAGAACTGCTTGTTACTCAGTTGCTTAACCTCTCTTTTTCGTTGTGAGTAGGGATAGAAGGATAGAGCTAATGGAAGACTAATGGTTATCTAATCGCTCTCGCTGCGTACACTTTTTAGCATCGGCGTAGATGGGATAATATTTTGGACATCACAAAAATGTCCATGCCTTCGAACAGAAATCCAAATAAGAAATCATTTTGTGAAACTCTCTGTTCTGGAGATATGAGTCCGTAAGCACCGCAGCCAAAGCTAAGGACGTTGACCACTCGACCACGTAAAACTACCGCGTATAAAAAAACTACATTGTTAACATGACGTTAACTGTGACTGTCAAATTTAGATATATCATTTTCTCCGTGCAAAAGGTGAATCAATTAAATCCGTATCAATTATCCCAACCCCATAAAATGGAGGAATACAAAATGTAAAATATTCACAATTGACAACTGAATGTTGTTTCATGTATTCTGCATCAAACAATATGGATCATAAAATATTTTAGAGGGGGTATCATGTGAATATTTGCGTTCCTTCAAAATTTTATAAAATATTACTACAATTACTGTATTTAATACAGCATTACAATCATTTTTTTATTATTATATACTAGTGGGAACGCTCGTCTCAGATGACGGTATTTAAATTGAAATACTGAATGTCTGAAGTAGCTAGTAATAAATAAATGTATTGTTGTGTGTTGTATGTGTGCATTGCATAGCATAAAAACGCATACAGACCGCTCTGGGCTATTATATGAGAGAGTAGGAAAGAAAACAAACGAACGTCTGTCTCGCCGCTCGAGGGAAGAAGGTGGAGAACGGGGAGAAGCGAGGTGCGGTGAGTCAACACGCTTCAAGGCCCGCGTCCTGGGACAGGACAAAACAAAGGATGAGTCACAGGTTCCTTTGTCTCCCATTAAAACCCGGTCGTAATCCGTATACTCTTTCTCGTTTATTGCAATTAGTTTCTATAATTTTCTTGAAGACAGTTACACAAACAGATTTACACATTTTTAATTTAAACTCTGTAAGTGGGTTTACTAGCAAGCGGTGGACTAAATCACCGCTTCGTCGGCCGACGACTCCCCCCGGGAAAGGTCGAGAAGCGACTCCTCCTTTTTTTAAACAGCGCATGCTTTTTGTTCACTTCCAACTGTAAACAAACAGCGGCAACCAAACAAATATGACGAACTACTCTTGAGCGCCTCAGGAAGGGTATTACATTTTAAAATTTGCATTAATAGAAAGAGTCTGCAGATTGGTTTTGAAGACCCTGTCCGCCCCATAAGTACTGGGTGGTGTCATATATTTATACTAAATAATTATTACGAATGATATGTTTAAACTCCTTGCAATAATCAAGATTGTGTTCAATACTAAGTAGTTTCAGAATTATTAAAATTATTAATTTTGCATACCCAATGATGACATAGTTTAAAATATAGTGTAAGTTTCCATTTTGTGAAATAAATCTATATATATTGAAATTTGATTTCATATTCACGCTTGCATGTCTATTATTTAAAAATACCAATCTGTCCCAAATTAATATCGCTAGAGCGCTCATGAAAAGGATTATGACATGTGTAGTACGAATATCTAGTGAACAGTGTTCATTAAAATCTATGCTTTATATATTTGACGATACATGGCGCTGCAGATTTACGTAACATTACGTCAGTATTTGTCAGCAATATCGGCAGGACAAATAATATTTTATTTCTAAACGTACTTGAAAATGCGCGGTGACCGATATGTAATACTTCACGGAGTCTGCATAGATTGCGGTAAATACGAACACCCTGAAAAGACAAGTCATGATGACTAAAATAGGACTGTCGACGACAGTATATATGAACAAAGAAGGAAGGACCGGATTTATTCTGTAATCCTCACCGAACTGGATTCTGTCGCTACCCGTCGAACTGAACTCATCTCCTCTGAACTGCATGATCATCATCATCATCCGTATCTGCAGTTAAATCGTAAAAAGTATTATATATAATAAAGCAATGACAATGTAGTTTTTTTTATACATGGTAATAAAATGTGGTGTGGTCAACGTAGTTGGCTTCGGCTGGGGTGCTTACGGGCTCAAATCCCAGAACAAAGAGTTAGCATATAGATTCTTCTGTATGACATTGGCAGAATTCAGTTTTACAAAAGCGTGAAATAATAAAATTTAAAACATTTTTTTCGATGTCTTATTATCGGTTTTTCTATTCGAGAAACAAATATACAAATATTTCAGTACACTGTCTACCCACACATCCTTTTTTAATAAGCTCTCTTTGCTAAATACGAAAATATCCTTCCAAAATACACAACGCCATAATAATCGCTCATTCTGTATTCAACGTTATATGAAACAGTTTTTTTTTACCCTACGCTTAAACAATAAACCGTAATAGTCTTTATGAATACTTTTAATAAAACCTTAAAAGAAATTATCATAAAATATTCAAAGGGGGTGGAGGCTAATAGCATCATCAAAATCCTTTGAGAGATAAACCGCGTAAACATTTCGTGAAGTATCTACAAAACTTTCCTTTCAAAAAGCTCCACGACTCTACCAAGAAGCTTTTTCTAATAGTGGACACATTTTGAAGTTCTTTTCCCATCGGCCATGAAACTGAATAGATAGCGTTTTCTCTTTGCTTTTGTTGACGCATTTTTTTCAATATCTCGAGCTTTTTTAAGTAAACTAATTATGCGTAAAATTTATTTAGCTTTCTGAGAAATGAAATTATGTGTACAGTGCTTTTGTGATTTATGACTTTAGCTTGTGCAAATATAATAAACTTCTCTTTGTTATTTTGCATAATATTTTTATGTTGACCTAATTTTTCAACATACCAGAAAGACGAAGTGTGTTATTTAATAGATAACCCTGAAGGAGAGACCTGCAATAAATATTATACGCGCTACAGGGATCCCAACCCTTACCGCAAAATAGCCATAAATATTATTGTAATACCAAATGTTATAATTGAATATTCCATTCGTTTTTTTTTTTTGTACAATGCATTTTAATAATTAAACAACGTTAGCTTTATCAGCTATATGCTCATTGACACTTCTATAATGAATAGTTGGTGTATTTTTAATTGCTGTAAAAAATTGTGTCTTTCCACAACTTTCCGTAGATTTTCAAGATTATTTTGTATTCGATAAAATAGGAAAGGAATAAAACATTCCAGACTAAAATGCTGTAGTACCTACCTCTACTCTCTTAAATTAGTTTAAATATCAAAACATTGCAACTTACTAACATTAGCTATTATCTTCATTAAAATGTAAAAAGCTTTAAAATCAAGCACGTTAAGCAACATTTTATTTAACAGAAAGTATAATAAATACATTACTGTTATTGCTGTGGGTGTATAAATTTTGAATATTTGTATACTTAATCACATACAATCAAATAACATATTATATAAGGCTTTGGTTTCTCTTTTTTTATATTGTTTTCGTTTGAAATAAAATTTTATTACACTTCAAGCGAATCTATATCTCGCCAGAGTTTTTTTGAGAACGAATTTGTTTAGACATCTATAAAAAATTATCTCATAAGAATACACTACCTTTTAGTAAACCGAAGAAATATTTACATAGTCAATAATACATTTTAGAATAATAAAAATAATTGCTTGATTTCATTTTATTCTGTCAATTTTCGCATATCATTGGCTTATGTTTTAACATGATCTTTAGTTTCAATTCACTTTCCAGACAATTGAATGAATCAGTTTGATATATGTTACTCAAAATAGAAATTTTCGTAATGATGAGGAAATGAAAACGGCCTTAATTACATATTATACCCGATATATTTTAAGAGATAAATATACCGCTTTAAAATTTAGTATCATAGGAGGTCCTTTTGTCTTAACCTGATACAAGTATTTTCGTCCTCTCTCTTCTGTCAACAGAGCTTAATTTTAATTTAAATGGGTGAAGCGTTGCATCACAATTTGAAACTTGACTCCAAATTCTGAGGGGTGCTCCATCTAAAGTACCTGAAGAAAGTGCCTTATCATAATAATATTATGAAACTCGAACACTGTATTTTCTCGAAAGCAATTGCCATAAAACAATAGAAATACCATGTATTTTTAACCACCAATTTAGATGATCTTATTATTCAAATCAGTTGTTTATTATAGCATCACATTTTTTTATTTTTGTCAGTGTACAATATTTTCACATTTTTTTTTCATTGAGCATTCGATGAAAGAATACTCCCATACTTTATGTCTTTCGTAATGATAATTTTTCACGTTTGATCAACATAAAGTGCGCAACATTTCAGAGAGATGTTGTGAAATTCTGAAATGAAAATTTAGAAATTCTAGAATATTGTAAATTGTTCAGAGAGTGATTTTTTCAGTTAACGTTTATTCTTTTGATTATTATGCAATACATTGGAAACGAACAAATATATACAACTGAAGACGATAGAATCCCATAATTTTATAAGGTTGCCGTTTTAGAGTAAAAAATAATTTGTTTTTAATGAAAACACTGTTTACTTGTTAGATATATACTGATTGGTTTATTATCAATGTATTTAATTTTGATGCTATTACATATTTATATGTAAACTGATCAATTGAAGCAGTAATGCTTGCCCAAATCTATGGAAATCGAATAATGTATTTAAAAAAAGATAAAAAATTTAAATGCAGTACTTATTTTTGAGATAATAGAAAATTATTTGAACACCTTCAGTAGAAGATGAGTAGGTAAATATAAAAAGGTTACTTTCCAGGAAGGTGTGCCGACATTTTTATTAAATAAATGAACCCTTTTTACGTGAATGTTTAAAAAAGAAATTATTTTTCTTTGACTTCACGCGGAAAGAATGGGGAGCTAACAAGGTTTCATTCTGATCGCGTTGCTGGTTTTATCCGAGCCGAGAAAGCTAAAAGAACTAAATTTATTTCTCTTATGAAAATAAAACTCCTTTTAGTTGATAACTGAAAGAAAGTGTTTCGACCGGTAGAATTTACTTCAATTTTTTTTCCAGAAAGCTTCTGAAGCTAAATTTGTAACATTCGCTTATATTTTACATGAATGGTGCTTTTCCCAGACGTTCACAGAGAATTGCGTTAGTAAAAAGTCTAATTTTATTTAATATTTCTGTAAGGGAATATAACTGTGGCATAGCTGTTTCGATGTGTTCCGATCCCGTGATTTGGGGTTAGGTTAGTAAGTAATTTCTCAATAAGTAGTTATAGGAATGTTAATATAGTGATACATAAATAAATTACTGTTATATTTAGTGTATCGTTTTTTAATAAATGAGTTACTCTGGGAGTTTATTCATAATGACACCACAGTGGTGAGAAAAAAAAACAAGTTAAAATTTATATTCAAATTATTTAACTTTTATAAAATATAGTTAAATAATTGAGCCATTACTTATGACACAATTAATAGGGCACCATTAAATGGTGATGTTTTACCATTTTTCATGAAATCACTTCCACTCAACAAAAAAAGCCGCTCCTTATTTGGAAAACTATATCGAAATTAAAAAAAACACAATAGAACCGTAATTATTTTATGGATTCAAAGTCGTGATGTATCAGTCGTGAATGTAATACAGTCACAACTGGGCTCTATTCTCTATTTAACTGGGCTTAAATTCCTTGCCAATCTTGAATGAGCAGCTGAACCTTCCTAATTCCCCGCTATTATATCCGATACGTTGAAACACCTAACAGATGTCACTAAATGTGGAATGATTGTATATATTTACCCATTCGTCGAATTACATCCCGTCAAAACCCACAATACTATTATAATTGTAAAATCACTGGTATTTCTAAAAGAAGTTGAAAAGCGGCAATTCACCACTCTGTTAATATGGTGTTTACAAAATAAGGATTAGGGAGATTCCCGAAATTTTAACTCAGGTATCAGTGTGGCTCTCAGACGTATAATATCTTACCTCGTAAATAATATTTGTCGCATTTGTATCTTCTATATAAACGTTAGACACTGTTTACTCTCTCTCAGTTCGAGTCCATCCGTGTGCTCGAATGCCTGAAGATGCCGAAAGGCGAAACCCGGGTCGTTAGTGACAAAATACATGGAAGTGTACAAAATCTCAATAATCCAAATTTGATATTGAAATTCCATCAAGCACCCTCAGTCGATGTCTTAAAATATGCAACTGTTGATATTTCAACGTATATGTACTAACAATATCTCATTACCGTTCTTCTAAGTATAAATAATACAATATAATTATAAGTGTCTTTGAAATTTTATCATCAGTATTTCATAAACATTGTTGTGAATTTCCCTAATTAAACAAAAGGTATAAATGTTTTCTTAATTAGACTATTGTAACCTTTAACAATAAAATTACTAATCATTCGCATCCTACATCAAAATTTTCCGTTAGTTATGCAGTGCATCGCTACGCGGCATTGTTTTCACTTTTCCAGCGAATTTACCTAATGAATATTATTTCTCGCTATTTACTGAACGTGATTTGCATCAAGTTGTACGGTTTATGAAACACCGAGCGTTGCTAATTCAGCTCCTTTTCTCAACGAAGAACACAATTAAGCGGTTTTCAGAGCAAATAAATTTCTTAAACTCAAGCAAGTCGTATTATAATAAAACCTTCGGGGTAGTTTCATATAGAGAGAAGTCGCAAATTCTTTTCATTTGTTCCTTACAATATTAGTTATCTCTTGAAATATATCGTGCTATCGCTTTTAAGGTGTTAACTGTCAATTCTTGGAAAGGCATAATATTTAAAAAAATAAAAAACAATTCATTTTTACTTCTTCCACATATTTATAATGACCAGGAATGGTTCTCTATTTTTTTCTTACAATTTTCCTGATTCATTATTGCTTATTGTATTAGTAATATGATTAAAAAAATTTTGCTCAGCTAATGGACTTTTAATGTAGCTATGTTTTTGATTTCAGATTAGTATTTATTGATTTGTAAGAGGCCCATAATATTTTAATTGTAGATTCTTTTGTTTGATTTATGTATAATTTGTTTGCTAATCAGTATTTTCTTGTCTTAGTTCATAAACCATCAGTTTTATATACACTCAATTTTATATAAATAAGCCTGTTATGTTTGTACTTTTATCAGCTGATAATGCTCGTGATGAGCGAAACCGGTCCTGATCATTATAAATATGTGGAAGTAGTACAAATGAATTGTGTTTTATTTTTTAAAATATATAGTGTTATGTTTGGTAGTAATCACTATTCAATTACGAATATTACATCTAATTTAAGACATCGACTGAGGGTGCTTGTAACTTTTAGCAGTATAAAACTGTAAAAATTAACACAAGTTGCGTTTTATTTTTATACATATAATTAGACTTTCCACTTAGAATTGACTGTATAAAATTGAGTATACTTGACATCCATATTTATATATATATATATATTGTGAAAGAGCTACCGCCCTGACCTACAGTGAGACGTTATTTATAGCCTTTTTTATCCTTGAGTTTTCCGAGAGTTTTTCACGTTTCAACGTTGTACGTTAGACTAAAGCACGTTCCACCGTAAAATGAGACTGCATCTTTTAGTCAAGTAGCCTCGCCGTAAGGCGTATAACGACAATAAATTGCATTTTGCCATCAATTCTATTTAAAACTACTTTAAAAGAACAATGGCATTAGGGGCACATGTGTTCCCTAGTTTCAATTTACGTTTATCTACGTAAGAAATTTTTGGAACATATATTGTCGCGAGCATAATCAACTCATAAAAATAAAATCATAGCAAGGCTATTTATTTGAAATTGAATTTAAATAATTACAAGGTATATAAAACAGTTGGTTAAAGAACTATGGCAAGAATTTACAGGTCATCAAACAAGCTATATATCAACGAAGTTAAATAGTCTACAATTAAAATGTTAATGACTTTTTAGAAACCTCAAATCAAAAATGAAGCAACATTAAAAATCAATTATTTGAGCAAAATATAATGAGTTTAAAAATAATTCATGAATATTCATTATTCGAAATAGCAAATGCGAAATTTTAAAAGAATGTTGTGAACTACTTAAAAATAAGGACGTATTAAATATCTAATTAACACTAAACAAGACATGAAAAATTAGAAATGAAGATCGGTCAGGAGCATCCAAAAGATATCTGAAAAACAAATTTAAAGATACCAGAATCAATTCTTTGAAGCTAAATTGTAAAAATAAAATCTGTTGATACAATACATATGCATAGATCAATGAAACGGATATACAAGTGTAGAAGACGCAATATATTGATATATTGATTTTTAACGCTTAGCTCGTAGAAATCCTAGAAACCACAAGGCAATTGAATGTAATGTCCAGCGAAAGATTGTCGTCTCTGTATGCGAGGATTTCTTTCGGCCGAAATCCAGTCATTATCAAATTTGTCCAAACTCAACTCCTACGCTGGACAGGACATATATCACGCATTGATAAGTGGAAGTCTCCAAAATGCTTCACATTTTCTACTTCATTGGAAAACCGGAACTTTGTCAGATGGATAGGGATTTCACAAGACCTGCGAGTGTTGGGATTCAGTGATTATCGTCGAAAAAACCATTAGAAACTTTATTACAACTATCCTTAATTTCACTTTTTAAATATTTAAAATTAAATTTAAAAACTATTTCTATGATATACGGTTTTTCCAACGTTACTCATACAAAAAAATCTTTTGAGAAACGTTTTAATAACTCTTGTAGACTAGTTTAACCGTACCCGTCATACATGACGGTATTGAAATTGAAATATTGAAAGTCTAAAGTAGCTAGAACACCGTAACTTTGTGTGCATTGTTTACATCGAGATATGTGATAATAATAAAACTTCTACGCAGCGGTCTTATTATATATAAGATGGGCAAGTTCCATAGAATTAAATATTTTACAAAGCTGCTATAGCTCATTTTTTAGTTTTTAATCTTATCTAGAATACTTTAAGTGCTTTGTAAAAGGTCTCTCCAAATATTTGTTCAGTTTTAAAATAAATTTTGCACATCGATCTGACTACCCTGTTTGAATTTAAAAATCGCAAATCTTCGGGTTGATAACACGAAAAGCACATTTGACGGGGGGTGAAAAAAATCGTTTAAAGTACATTAAACTTTTACGGGCTTAAAAACGAGCTTCTAAAAGCCAACTGATATCTACGGGGATTTTATAATCAGATTTCAAGAACGCAAAAAACGATGACAGTGAAATCAGATTGCGATAAAAGGTTTTGATTTTTTAAGTCTTGCAATTTAAAAAAACCTTTTCCTGCAGGAGAGATTAGCTTTTGATTGATCGGATTACGGATCAGTTAATTTTAAACGCTTACAGAATAAAGAAATAATTTATTCAAACAATAATAACACAGCAAGAAGACAATTCGTTATTGGTCATTCACTTCGCCGCCAAGTTCTTATATTTAAGCCGATTATTAGACTGTTCAAATTGAAGACGAAAGGACCATCAGTTGCTGTGTCGAATATACCGACCATATTCAAAAATTTCAGGGCTTCCTACGAAGAGCGAGCAAATTCTGACAAATAGAAGAACACATTATTTACACCACCTTTCACCTTTTTCAAACTGCGCGCATTCTAAAAGAATTTCTTCCTTTTTTCGGACATTTCTTTGACTAATTGGATTCAACATTGTTCAACTGTAAAATACACTTTACAAATATGAAAAATATGAAATCGTTGAAAGTAGTAATTAATAATAGGGGAGTGTTCCTAAAGTCAGCCGTCGCCAGTGGTCGGCTTTTTGAGCTTAAAACTTAAATAATAGTGGATGCATCTAAAAAAACAGATTTCTTTTAATTCGTGTAGGTAGACTTGCCACTTTTCAATGTATATCTGCACAATACTGACCTGAGCACATTTTTATTTCGCAAGATTCGATAAATTCATGTCGTATGGGGATCGCTAACAAAATAAACTTTATATTGTCATGCTTTTCATCATTGTGTTTTTTATTGTTATGTCTACTCTCCGTAAATTTTGTCGCGATATTTATGAAGTTTCATAGTGATGGCCGAACACTGGGTAACGAAAGGCCGACCATTGGGTTTTGGGAGCCGAACATTTCTATTATTTTATGCTTGGTACATTATTGATTTTAATTTTTAGTTGGTTACATTACTTAATCCCTGTTTAATGGAATAAGAGCGAAAAATATGTATTTATCATTCACTGATTCAAAATCCTTTTTGAAAGTACACATATCGCTTAACTGGCCGACCACTGGCGGAATGATCCTATATGAAATAAAAACATTTTTAAAATATGATTGCAACATATTCAAAAGTTTTATTTTTAATGACCTATCATCTTATAAACGAAACCGTTGCTGCTAGAAACTATACCTATTTTGGTTTAGTTCCTGTAGCATAGTAATCGTCTTTCATACTACTTAGTTGCGTGACCAAGGGCTCAAAACCTGTGATAAAAACCTTCATACATTGATTATTCAATGATTTAGGGATATATATGTGTTTTTTCTTTCTTCGCAGTCGCCTCATATTCGAACCTAAAATTGGGATGTAGAGAAATTGATACATTTTTTCAGCCATGTCCGCTCCCAAAGTGAAGCACAAAGACTCTTAATGAAACATCGTAACAGAAGTTGTTATGAGAGAATTCTTTGCCATTTTTGTTTAAATGTAATCTTTACTTGCCCCCTTTGAAAAGAGATGTAGAACGACTGCTTATAACCAATAGCCAGCTTTATACACAAGCGCTCAGGTGGTTTTTGTGCTTTATAATGAAACATATTTTTTCTGACTTTCTCGTTTTAAGGCGAGTGTTCGTTTCGAAGCACACAAACTACCCGATCACACCTGAAAGGCCTATGTATAAAGCCGGCTAATATACTCAAAATTGTACATTTTACAACTCAAACTAATAATTTCAGAGTTTGCAGTTTGTCAATCAAATCGAAATCATTGTTGTGATTTAGAAAAGAAGAAATATTTATTTCTCATATAAGCAATTGCAAGTAAAAAAACGGAGGATATATGATAGAGGTATCACAAAATATGTAAAATGGGAGCTCAGCGGAGAACTAGGATTAAGTTATCACAGGGAAGTGGATAAGGTTTGCCAATCTCGGTACACTTTACTTTGTTCTGTAAGGAGAAATATATATATGTGGTAATTAAATTTTGGGCGCCAGGCGTGAAGATACACGCCAAATGAAAGATATTAATAATAATTAAAACACGGTTACCGTTAAAAACACATTTAATTAGAGATGCGAAAACCGTAGATGCACAGAATTTACATTACGATGAAATGAAACAGAAATTATACGACAAAACAATATTTATGAACAGATGGTTACACTAAAACAGGAAAACTATTATAATATATAAAAATAAAACTACGACCTTGGATGATAAACTATCTCGGCGGCGAACTCGGCTGTCCGAGGCCAATCCCCAGCGCTTTACCGACGCATCCTACCCGTTCCACATCCTGGCGCGTAATCAAGTTTTAACGCAGTTCTTGGTGAGGCTTCCCCTTCGTCTCCTACCAACGACGCAGCGAGGTGCGTGTCGCCGATATGTGACGATTGTCATGTTGCGACGAAATCGTAACATCATTATTATATTATATTTAACTTTTTTTTAGTATCGCTATTTGTATTTTTAAAATAACTGTCGTTTGATAAGTTTGATTATTTACTCATTTTTTATATTAATACTCTTTATTGTCACTGTTTATTATTTATAACTAGTAACCGTACCCGTCATAGATGACGGTATTGAAATTTAAATACTGAATATCTTAAGTAGCTAGTACGTCGAAACTGTGTGTACATCGCATAAAATTTTATTTTATATATAAACCGTTAACGCTTAAAGTCATTTGAAAATTTCATACGTAGGTATCACATGTAGATGTAATATCTGATAATAATCAAACGTCTACAGAGTGGTCTGGGCTATTATATATAAGATGTACACTAAATGTATCAAGAGACATGATCTTCGGTGTGATACAAACAAATTCACCAAGAAATAAAAAAAAGCAATCAAACTATGATAACGAAGACATATATATTAATTATCGTCTTTCAAATATTTCGAAACTCTATTTTTATATGACGTATAAAATAAATTTATGATTAATGTGCTTCCTTTGAAAGTCAAAATCCTCCCCAAAACAATGGTCGATGTTTTATATTCCGCGGGTATACATTACACTCATCGATCATCCCCCGGTCCCTATAAACCTGACTGCCCTTTCGCTCAATTAATGTAGCTGTCTGGGCAGTGACTGGTAACTACGAAGGCCGCCTGCTTGCGGGCTACCTTCCGCCATTTGTCTGAGCGCTAATGCTTCTTCGATGTGTCGCACATAAATCTCGCTGGAGAATTCACATAGCAGTGATGGTAAACAATAAATGTGACGGCGAGGAATCTTAAGATCACGTAATCGAAACTAAGTTAAAGATCGCGATACATTTTAAGGCTATAAACAGCGTTAAAAATATGAATTTTTACATATTAGAGAGCTCAAAAATTAAATTAAATTAAAGTCTCTGAATACCTGAACCCAGTTGATAATGTTCGTGATGAGCGAAACCGGTCCTGATCATTATAAATATGTGGAAGTAGTACAAATGAATTGTGTTTTATTTTTTAAAATATAATGTCTTTCTACCAAGAATTGACAGTTAACACCTTAAAAGTGATATTTTTATAATTTAAGATATCGACTGAAGGTGCTTGATGGAATTTCAATATCGAATTTGAATTGTTGAAATTTTAGTTAGTTCGAATTCATTCGTGTGCATTCGCATGTAGATGCCGAAAGGCGAAATCTAGATCGTTAGTGACGAAACACGTGGAAATCGTACAAAATTTCAACAATTCAAAAAATGTTTTTATGTTACGTCTGATAAATAATTTAATCTTTAAACACTCAAAAACAAAACATAACCCAATTATTACTTACAATATATTTTTTTAGCATGTCCGCTCCCAATGTGGAACATACAGGTATAATGTATAATGGAGGTATCTCAACAGACATTTTCTTCAAAAACTGCTTGTTACTCTGTTGCTTGGCCTCTCTTTTTCGAAGAGAGTAGGGATGGAAGAATGGGGCTAGGACAGGAATAGTGGTTAACCAATCGCTCTCACTACGCTCCGTTTTTATGATCGGATGAGTGTGGAGGGAATTATAGACATCACAAACGTACATGGTTACGAACAGAAAGCCATAAATCGATTGAGAAATCAATTTATGAACTGTCCGTGCCTGGACTTGAACTCGAGATCCGTAACCATAGCCATCGACGTTGACCACTGCACCAGGGAACCAACTGAATATTATTAATAGAATATTACAGCTACTTAATTATAAAATACATTTCCAAAAAAAATGGTGACATTTTTTTTGTTTTTTTAAATCAAATCAATTACACAGTTATTAATTTTATAGACTCCCCTGTAAAGTTGTGGATTATGGTGCCATGAGCTTTGCATTTTAAGGCGGCTATATTTTATGTCTTGACTTGACATACTCCGTCAGTTATTTTTCCCTGCCTGGGAGCATGTTTTCCCCCACAGGCAACACCGAAGTGACCTAGTATACCTCCTGTGAACCAATTAGCCGTGACTCGAACACTCATTAGGAGCGTGTCGTCTTCTCGTTAACTTACTTAGCATTTTGAAAAAAAACGAAGATTTGGCATTTCAGTAATTGAGACGCATTAGTGTAACACTGTTCACAGTTTACTTTATTCCAGATATGTCAACTTTTGCTTATTATTCTTAAACACGAAAATTTGTTTCTGTTTATATTATAATATCTATCTCAATACCCTTGTTTTTTTCTAACCATGTTAAATATTCAAACGTACGACATACTGACAGTTTTAAAAAAATCCACATTGTAATTGATCCTTCAAAATTGCAAAATTTTTCCATTTGCTATTTCTATAAATGAATATTTTTATACCTCAGTAATTTTTTTCACAGAAATTGATTTTTAATGTTTGATTTCAGATTAGTAGTTATTGATTTGTAAGAGGTACTTAACATTTTAATTATAGTTATTTCATTTCGTTTGTGTATTATTTGTTTGATTATCTGTAAATTCTCATCATAGCTCTTGAATCAATTGTTTGATATACCTTATAATTATTATTAACACTCAATTTCGTATAAATTGCCTAGTTTAGATTTATATTGTATCAGTTGATAATGCTCGCGATGAGCAAAACTTTTCCAGATCATTATAAAAATTTGGAAATAATACAAAACATGTGTTTTTAAATGTAACGGTTTTCTAACAAGAATGGTAAGTTAACGCCTTAAAAGTGACTACAAAATTGTACTGAAAATGAAATTATGATGAGAATATTGCTTCATTTTCATTTAATTTAATAATAAAAAATATAACTTGTCAAGTTATTATCTTCAATTTTATTTGATGGAATGAATATTTTCTTTCTAGAACTCCATTTTTATAACCATGTCCACTCTCAACGTGAAGCATATGCACTATTAATCTTAACCATTCTCAACAGTCGTTGTTCTACATGAACTATTTTATTTCGGAGAGAGGAGAGAGAGCTAAAACAGGATTCTTTTTTGCTAAAACGATCAATATCCCTTATTTTTTAAAACCGACAATATGTTGGGAGTCTTTGAGCCTTTTATTTTGTGACAATGCTATTAATATTGACAAAGTAAGTGTCAAATGATTCCTCGGGAAGTGAAGTGAGCCAAGTGATAAAACGGTGAAACCTGTTTATTGAAAGTTTTAGCTAAATGATCTTTTTACATTAATTTACTTGTCAGTTAATTTAACTTCTAATCGAATTAAATTCTTTTGGACCCTCTATTTATTTAGCTCACTTTAGTTTTATGATACATTATTTAAAGCATGTAGAATAGCATTTCGACTCTGTGGTGCAGTGGTTAACGTCGTTGGCTACGCCTATGGATGTCTTGAATTCAAGTCCTAGCGCGGACAGATTCGTAAATTGATTTTTCAATCGATTAATGAATATCTGTTCGTAGGCATGAAATTTTGTGATGAATGTGACATAGCAAGAGCAATTAGCCAGCCACAAGCCCTGTTCTAGCCTTATTTTTCTATCTTTACACCCTTCGAAAAAGAGAGGTTGAGCAACTGAGGCCAAATGCTCTGCACTGGGAGCGGACATGATAAAAAGACGAATGCCAAAACGCACCTATCTTTTTTTCGAAAATACCAGTTGTCTCAATTCACTTCTAATTGGCTCAAATATTCCAAGAACTCAATTTTCGTCTATTCAGTGAAATTAATACTAACCATCAGACACCAATGTGACGTTATCGCTTAAGAAGTTGTGTACACAGCTAATTAGTTTTCGGATCGTGCACTTTTTAAGCGGGAAGCGATTAAGCGAAACAGGGGAAGGTCGGTCGTCTTGAAACATTTATGCCTGTCATATAAAATGCCTATTTCACATGTTCCTCTTGAATAAGATTAATTAATGAAGCTTGAATGTTCTTGACAGCAATGTGTTATTATTACAAATCATTTTGATAGATAAATAAAACACAGCGACTGAGGGATACTGCCACTCATGGGCTAATTTTTTTATTATAATTTTAAAGCTGGCTTTTTATACGAGTGGTGAATATACTTTTGGGTTTTGACTTTCGACTAATTGGTTGCGGAGTGGCGTAATCCCTGAGCACGATATTATTGATATTTTTGATCGATTTAAATACTTGCATCGAAATGCATGGGTGTCTGCAATGTAATCATTGCTGCCATCATAATCCTAGATTTTAAATGAAGCACGAATTTTCTCACGAGAATTAATTATAATTAAGTAACTTAAACTTTTTTCGGATGATGTTGTGAAAGAAAAATTTAACTACGAAAGAACTCGTTGTAAGGATACCGCTCGCTCCATAAACAGATTTACAAGATTATTAACCACGTCGCTCTTACTACCATAAGATTTTCTAGGTGAGCATTTCTAAAAAAGCGTTTTTGACTAGAACTGTTTAAAAGACGCCAGTAAAAGTTAGCCAGTGATTATATTTTAATACGATAAAATATCAAAGTATTCAGTTCTAAAAAGTTTTATTAGCTTAATTGATAGCTATTTCGACCATCGTCAGAACTGTGCTAAAACATATTTTAACTGATGATGGCATTATGCTGAAATATCTATCAACTAACTAATCAAAGTTTGAAACACTGAATACTTTGATATGTTATCGTAGTATAATGGTGTTATACCGGACAAATGCCAATTCAATCAGTAGAATACATTTGATTTTAATTTTTTTTCAACATAAAAAGCTTGGATTAAGAACTTACGTAGTAAGCTAATCACTCCCTCTTCTAAAAAGAGAATTGTAGGACGACATGAAGTCGCGGAAATACATGTCTTGGAATACAAATTAATAAATCGAAACACGAAATAACTATTTCGATTTTCGGTCACTTGACCACCGCACAACTAAGTACCACAAAAGAAAAAGAGCGATTACTACTCGACTACAGTATTGACGACATACACTGCAAAAAGTTTTTTGTGTTTTATATATATATATATATATATATAAGTTCGTTTTAGGGATCTATTGTGCTGGCTTCCTTTTTTAAGGTTTTAAGAATCCCTAAGTAAGAGCAGCTTAAGAGACCTTGTAGAGCGGGTAAATATGCAAAATGTCTGCGGTTAATTTCCACGGCAGCTTTCTCGCCCGACTGACGAGACAATCCAGTTCAATTCAATTCAATCTAGAACCCAATTGAATTCACTTCGACCCAATTCAATCTCATCTCACAAACAAAGACGTCTTCCGGCCTGGCGACGGCGACTCTCGACGACGCCCTGCAGAACATAAAGCGCCGCGAATCCTCTTCGTTTTAATTATTTCACCATCGACCACAGTGGCGCTACCAAATATGCATTATTAAAAAGACATTTATGATTCGATAAAAGCTAGCGTTTGCATTTGTTAATAGTAATCTTTTCAATATAAAATTATAGAATTTGATATATCAATGAACAGTTAGAATTTTTTTTAAATCTAAAAAACGAGATGGGTGGTTATAATATTTATTTCCCATGAAATATTCACCTCAAACCCACGTAATTATCAATATAATAATCAAATTTGGATTATTGAGATTTTGTACACTTCCATGTATTTTGTCACTAACGACCAGGGTTTCGCCTTTCGGCATCTTCAGGCATTCGAGCGCATGAATGGACTCGAACTGACAGATAGTAAACAGTGTCTAACGTTTATATATAAGATACGAATACGACAAATATTATTTACGAGATAAAATATTAGTCCATTCGTGCGCTCGAATGCCTGAAGATTCCGAAAGGCGAAACCCGGGTCGTTAGTGACAAAATACATGGAAGTGTACAAAATCTCAATAATCCAAATTATAATATTTATATTAAATTAAAATATTTAACGTACCAAAGTAAATGCATTGAAATTTTATTGATTATGCGTAGTTACGTGAGCGTCTTATAATGGTTTAAGTTAGGGTGATGAATTAATGTTTGTTTGTTCATTAAGGAGATTATTGCCTTGATTTTAATTATTAACTTCTAGTTCTTCTAAGATATTTAGAGTAAGGTTCTTATCACATGATGTAGACATAGCGGGGATGAATTAGAAGTTATGTTATGTGATTCTTTTAAGAGGCGGTTTGAGAATTGAGAATCTTTTTTCTTATTATTAAATGATCTTATATCATCTTACTCCCGTCCAATATAGATCGAGTCACACAGGCTGCATTTAATTTTATATCTATTGAATAGGCAATGCTGACTCTCATTTATTCCTATTGAAATGAATAGTGTTCTGATATTAAAATTACTCGGTCTACAGTAAGCGGCATATCTACCTGGATGGATTAACTTAAAATAATTATTCAATAATATTTCATGGTGTAAATAAAAATAGCGGCACCACTGATTCATCTCAAAAGCTTTAAGCCTGAGGGCTACGATTTAATAATATACTTGGAAATTGGCTCTTTTCTTCGGCGAAATGTTATCGAAGATCAAATTTGGTGGTGAAACTCTCTCTCTGCGATTTATTTTTGATAAACGACTATTATTTCAATGAAAACTTTTCCAACTCAGTACACGGGGGACTCGAAATATTAAATGCATTTATTACATATTATGATTTCGATATTACTCAGAGTGACTTGTAGAAAAAATGTTCTTGAATTGCTTGTTCAGTTGTCTTTATAAAATCAATATCGACGGTGTTTTGGCCAATTGATGTAATCCTCAACATGAGTTAATGAATGGATCTCATTTTGAAGACGACAGAGCAGGCCTCGGCCAAATGATGTAAATTAAAAAAAATAAATTGACCTATTTTTGGATGTGAAACATCATTTTTAGGTTTTAGGTTTGAAAATTCTGACTCCGCCACTTGATGTAAGCCACTATTATATCGACACTCCCTACTTATAATTATGTATCTGCAAATGTAATAATTTACAGGAGTGCATTTCAAAGATACACAACGCAATTTACTATATAACGTTTTCCGATAAAATCAGTTTTTACTCTCTCTTGAAATTAAATTTTGAAGCTTACATCAATTGGCCAAAACGTCGTCGAACAAAGAATCGGGAAAAAACATATTTTGAAACATCAACATGTAAGCTCTCAGAAAAGCTATTTATTGTGTTTTACCACTTAATAATAATGACTAAAAGTTTAGCTAGCTCAATTTAATTTCATTGAAAATGAAAGTACTTTAACTGATACAAATGGGAAGAGGCTTAAGAGACAGTATAAGAGAGTCTTTCAAGTGTGTCACAAGAGCAATTAATTAAATCAATGGAAAAATTCTATTTGCAAAATTTTACGCAATGTAAAATTGAAGTAGGCAGAGAGAAAAAAATTCACAAAAGCAATTAAAAATAGGTCCTTTCTCAACACAAAGGGGACTTCAGCTGAAAGTGAAAATTTTAACTAAAAAATAATGTACGATCTTTTTATAACAAAGTTACACCTTAAATATTATAATTTTTATTAAATATTTTCCGTAATAAAAACTCGTGATTACTAAAAATTACAATTAATAAAAACATTTCGAAAAATACAATTTTCTTTCTGATTTAATTTTCATATGGAACATGACTGTCAGGAGTAACCAAACTATGATCCTAGCAGAACCATGAAACTTATGAAAGAGCGTGCCTTTGTTTAGTTTTTATTATAGAAAAGTTACTTATGTAGGTACGATGTATAATACCAGATATACTCCCCTCGGCTTTGTGGTTATAAGTACCACGTTCCTTGCCAATTTGGAAAAATAAAAAAAATATTTTCGTATTTTGCATTGTGATTATTTCAATAAATTGAATTAATTACAATTTAATCCGTCCCGTTATGGATATCAAACTATTCAAATATGATAATATTTTTTTTCTAGCAGGAATCGTAGTCTATTCTTTACTGTAGACTGTAGACCTGTGGTTCTATCGGATAATTTCTCAGTGGCCGAATAATGAACATCACTGGTTTTTTGGAAATGTCTCGTGACCACACCAAATTTTCAAAAGTGATTTAAAATATTAGGCCGATGTATTTAATGGACTCATTAGCTACTTCAATTTTATAACCATAAACCATTTTTACAGAAAATCTGTATGATTTAATAAATTTTCTTTAAAAATACGTACTGTATTTTCACAATGCTGTCATTTACAAATGTTATATTTAACATTATATAGTCTTGTAGGTATGTTTTTCAAATATGTCTAAATATCTATGAGTCATTAGATTTTTACTGTTTCATCCCTTTGAATGTTTTTTTATAGATAATTTCTTATATCCATTTTAACTCGGGGACTGTATCAAATTCCCTTAAAAAATAGAAAAATAAAGACTAACACAGATGCTAACACATATACAGATGCTTCTATATATATAAACAAAACAGAAGATAATCACTGTTACACTTTATATATTTATAAAATCTCTCGTCAATGATAATTACATCATTGCCAGATAAACAGCGTTGGTTATCGAACAACAGACGGAATTACTTAATGCGCTGCAGCACAAATTAACCCGATGGTGTTACCGTACTGATCCCGATTAATTTTTATCCATAAAGGGATCCTTTTTTATTAAAAATTTTCATTCATTACAAATACGTTTTCTATATACATACGTACGCAATACGAATAAACAAATGTCGAATTTATTTTAAATTACTTATTTTTTTAATATCAATGTTTATTATTATAGAACCGTTGGTGACCGCAGAAATATCCTCTGTTGGCCGCACATGAGAACCACTGCTGTAGACTCTTTAGTATCAATTATTATCGTCAAAATATATTCTATCCATATTATTAATATTATCGTGTTTTATTTTGAATATCGTGTACGCAGTTTTTTCCAAAGCAAATCTTACAATATTCCCCTTGTTTCTGCTTACCGAAACAAGGGTTTCCCCGAAATAATACATGACATATGAGAAAGCCCATAAACCATCATGAGAGATGATATCAATTTGTAAAAAAAGGTTGTTTTTGTACTTTATTATAACTGGGACCCACATTGTAATTTATTACTTAAAGTTTTACGCAATACACTAAAGGCGTACAAAAATACAACGCATTTTATGATTTAACACATGTTTACTTTGTTTGTGTAATTACGTTCACGCTTTTCATTAATTGGATCTAAGAATAATTTCCTCCCACTTGCCATATTTTAAAAGCTTTGTCGCTTGTTTTTGGAATATGTTTTGGTGACAATTATTAATAAATGTATTTAAAAGCCGAAGTAGATATTTTGCACAGAAATAAATTCGTATTTAAAACAATGCCATAACAAAATCTAACAGCTAACGCCAGATGGTTGGGTTTATCCAATAATGAGATGCAATAGTGGTTAGAAAATGTTCAATATTAAATCTATATCCAATAATAACTTTATTCTGGTAACACTAAGAACGGTTGAACATATTTTATATCATATTATCGTCATCTCAATACTATACTAAGTAACATGATTTTCAATGCATGAGTGTTAGCTGTTGAATATGATTCTACATTTCCTTTGTTACAAATACTAGAACTATATAAGTCAAAAGTTAACGGAAACTGTCTTTTTTCTGTTTGACTTACTTAGTTTAAAAATTTTGCAGAAAACCAAATGTAGAGTATACTTTCGTCGTCCGCGGCCCAGTTGATAGCGTCGCTGGCTACGGTTACGGATGTTTTGGGCTCAATTCCCGGTGCAGACGGTTTTCATAGATTCCTTTCATAGTTTTCATAGATACTTTTCAATCGATTTATGGATTTCTGTTCGCAGTCTGAGTCCTCCTTCCCACCCATCCCATCCTCACGTAGCGAGAGCGATTAGCTAGCCACTAGTCCTGTCCAGCCCTATGCTTCTACCCTTACTCTCTTAGAAAAAAGCTAGATTGAACAACTGAGTACCAAGCAGTTCTCGTAGAAAAATTCTGCTACATTGGGAGTGGACATGGAAAAAAATTATTTTGCTATTTAGTTTGATATTTTTACCTTATTAAAAATACTTAATTTACTCCGACACTATTTTGTGACAACGGGAGGATAGGAAATCATAAAATACTTAAAAACTTGTGACGTCATTTAGGATGATCCCTTATGATAATATTATATCTACATTTATCTGAAATATTATGTCATCTTTATCCTTAAATAAAATATTAACATAATAAAATAAAATCAACAAATATATCGATGATTTATTTTCAAATGAAGTCTATTGGTCTGAAATAGAAATTTGTGACTTGAGTGTCTTGAGATACAGAACAAATTTCACACTCATCAATCAACATTTGAAGTTTTGAAGCCTTTCAAACAATCGGATAAACCTAATAGTCACACTTCAGAGGATACATTGGTCAGAACAATTTGGCGATCGCTCAATATGATAGGCCACGCCGCCAGATATTTCACTGTCAATTCTCGTCTCAAAACACCCCCTTCCAAATTCACCCCAGAGAGTGTGGATTGTATAAAATTATAGCTGTGCCAACAAGAGCTTCCACCATAACATCAAGAAAAAAGTGTTTACCATAATACTTCATCAAATATTTTCTTTCTCATACGTTTTGTACGAAAACGACAAAGACAGCGTATACGAGTACGTCATTTTTTATGTAAAATAGAGAAAATTAATGACAGTACTTCGCCTCTTAATTTAAAAAGTGTTCAACAATTGTGTCACTTAAAATAGTAATGGTGTAACTACAGTTTTTAAGTTTTGAGAGAATCAAGGTTTTGTAAAATGTTCTTAGGATCAAATACCAACCATTAATACTCGCTTGTCAATCAACTGAAAATCTTAAACGTTAGTATAGTAGTGAAGTCTGTCCGGAAACTTCACTCTTATTCTGAAAAATATCGTTAAATATGGGATTCTAAAAACAAAAGACAGTTTTAACTAATAGAATAACATCTTTTGAACGTGTTTGAGGTATAACCTCATTTTATTTTTTACCTCATACATCATCCATAGAAAAGAAGCCGTAATATCTATTAATCACGCAAACTTTTCTGGATTTGATTATACAAAACGAACAAAATGTATGTCTTTTTTTTCATGCATAACGTATAAACAAGAAGGAAGAAACGGTCGCACGTTTGTCTTTTCTGAATTTGAAATTTTGAAATAATTCGCAAGAATAATTCAGTGAATATTTTCTGTCTTATACATTATGTATTGTTAAGAAGAAGATATAAGATGCATGTAAGTCTTTTCGCATAAAATATCTTGGCAAACTTTACGAGTTTGTTTTTACTTTTTTTTTTATAAATTTTTGAATCCGTTTTAGAATTAAGTAACTTCAAGTCATACTGGCGTAAGTCACAATTTGCTAATTTTAACAAAAAACGACTTTTTTTAAAAATGCTGAAATAAACTCCAGGGTTGTTAAAGGCCGTTTCAAGGTTTCGAAAATAATTAATAGACGTATCCGAAGTAAGAGAAACTGAAACTTGTATATATTTTCCACAAACAATTAATTACCATTTTTCATATTAGAATAAAAACACACTACTGTGTCTTTTTATAGATTTTTTTAGTTAATTGAAACCATTGTACCGTCAAAAAACCAATTTTAAGATTTCGCTATCCAATTTCAAAGCTTAGTAAGAGTCTTTACAAAAACCATCAGAGTGATTAAAAAACATGTTCCTACATGTCCTATGTTCCACAAACACAAAATTTGACAATCTGCAATGTTGAGTTCAATTATATGTGCATTGATGTCAAACACAATTTAAATAGTATATGTACTCATATCATGATCTATTAACAACAGAATAGCGAAACAACTTAATTTCCAAAAAAATCAGGTACTAGGTTTCAAAATTGGGCAACCGTGCTATCTGTTATTAGTATTATAGTATTATGACTAATTTTAATTATACAGTCATGTCGTCATTGTTCTGAAAGAAAACGCTAAATCGAAAAAGTTACATATTGAGTTAGTTATACCAAAATTTTTCATATTTCAAACTCTACCGTATGGATATATTATACTGTTACTTAAAAACAGTTTTGTACAAACAAACATGAAAAGGGTGCAGCCGTTTAAACATTTGAAAAACTTCAATGTCCAATTACTCAAAACTGGTGTTTTCCTGTCAGTGTCTTCTTCCACAACAACGACGATGTATAGATATAAATTAAAGCGTAGATTACAAAAACAGCATATGTCTGAAAAACTTCAGCTTTGACATACCTACGTCGCAGTAAAAAACTTCATAAATGCATTGTGAATTATATTTTTCCATAAAATGTGTGTTTAATTATCATTGAGAAGTAATTTTTGAAATAACATCGTTTTTTGTTCCAAGATTGTAATAGTTGAAGTGTATCTGAAATATGAAAAAACTAACAAACTTTTGACTTACGCCACTATGACATTTACAGGCACATATGTAGTTCACTCGTTATTTTACGTTGAATTTTATATTTATTATATAATATAAGTTCATAACGAACATATCGTTAATGGAACTACGTTACAGAACACGTCAACGACAAATAAATAACAACTGTTCAAGACAAATGACCAGCGGTTTCTTCACCCGTTCTCCTATTTTCCAAGGCGTACTGGCAGGTCCTATTACTGCTATTATATCACAGTATAACATCCTTTAAATGTCTCAACATTGTCGACGCAAATCAACGACAGTAAATTTAGTAATTTTCTCTCTTTAACCACTTCGTTGATGTTCTGGAAGAAACCATTAAATCGAAAAAATTACATTGAGTCTGCTATACCAAAATGTTTCTTATTTCAAACTCTATTTACTTATTGATTGAATTGCGATTTAATTTAACTTATTTTAGCTCAGCTATATATACTGTTTAGAAGAGATAGACAATATTATGTGATAACATCATCGACTAAATACTTTGTTATTTTACCCTATGCTTTTTATTTATTTGTACAAATTATACTTTAACTTAAAAACAGTTTTGAACAAACAGACAAAATGAAAAAAATATAGCATTTTAAACATTTTCGACAATCATCTTTAAGGTGTTAACTGTCAATTCTTGGTGGAAAGACATTATATTTTAAAAAATAAAACACAATTCATTTGTACTACTTTCACATCTTCATAATGATCAGGACCGGTTTCGCTCATCATGAGCATTATCAACTGATAAAAATACAAACATAACAGGCTTATTTATATAAAATTGAGTGTAAAAATGAAGGTATATAAAACTGATGGTTCATGAACTAAGACAAGAAAATACTGACTAAAAAACAAATTATACATAAATCAAATAAAAGAGTCTACAATTAAAATGTTATGGACCCCTTGCAAATCAATAAATACTAATCTGAAATATCAAATATAGCTACATTAAAAGTCCATGTAGCTGAGCAAAATTTTTTAATGACATTACTAATGCAATAAGCAATAATGAATCAGGAAAATTATAAGAAAAAAAAAGTGAACCATTTAAACACAATCAAATATTAAATGTGTAATTAATATTAACAATAAACAGCCATCTTAAGTGGAGAAAGCAGAGCAGCTATGAGTATCGATATTAAAAATTTAATGGATACTCATAGCTGCTCTGCTTTCTCCATTTGCATTTCTCCATTGCCTTTCAAAAAAATGCATAAATCCATTGAAATTTATAATAAAAATCTACTTTAGCATTCAAACGGATTACCACACTCGGACTAGCTCCGACCTAGTCCTCAATTGATGTCTTTTGACTTATCCAATTTTTTATTTTATTTACAACATAATGTATTAAGTTTTAAATGGCACGTTAATGAATATGGCCTTTCGATATGAAAAGGTTTCACACTCCTGAGACTTTTCAACGAAGTTTCAATGTCACTGAAATAGTTCATCAGGTACTCTTCAGCACTAGTGTGAACCCGCTAAGTTTGCTACATCCTGTTTATAGTGGCAAAAGGCGTTAAGTCAAAAAACGTATTTTGAGACAACCGATAATCATTTATATTTATACACTTCGACCACTATTATAATAAATTTATTATAATAACCACGTTATAAAATTCGTTATCATCATAATTTACGAATTCGATCCAACTATTAAAAGCGCTTAGTTATTTATAGTTGTTTTCAACGAAAAAAAATGGCTTAGTGTATTTATTACTTCTTACTTACTTCTTATTACTTCTTCGAAATATATGAAATGCGGCTTGGCTTGTTTTTTTCAGACGATAGAGTGTGTTGAAATTTATCTGTCATTGATAACTCAAAACATCCGACTTTAGACATAACACCTTCTTTCAGTACACCAACGATATCAAGGGTATACGAGGGAGTTTTTAGTGGTTTTATGTTTTAAATGTCAAATTGTATGCAATCTAACTCTCTACTTATTGGTAGAACGCGCAAAGTCATAGGATATAATGTAAACTTTGAAATAGAAACAGTATTAAGCCAAATTATTATTATTTATTCTGGTAAAAAGTATGATATGACCATAACTTATTGATACCAAATCGTATGATGTCTATGGCAAAAATATTTTTCTTTATAATGTACAAAAAAACTTTTTAAATCACAAACAACTATTTTACATGTGATAGAGAGTACTTAATACTTTAATTGCGATTATCTCAGAACTTGTTTTTATGACTCAATGCCTTCTGTCATTATACCATCAATATTAGTGTATAAAATAAAAGGCAGTGTTTTACTTAACGTATTATTAATATGTACGATTGCCTATATCATTGAAGCTCATGTGAAACGTAAAGCTCTGACACGACAGCAAGTTAGATTGGCAAAAGTTTTTTGCCACGTAAAACAATCCCCTTGTCTTATTTTGGACAGGGGTCGAACAAAGTTTTCCGAAGGATACTACATATCATTCTGTAGATACTCAGCTACTTTTCCGTGGTATTGCTTATCGGACGATAAATCAATTTCCATCCCAGACTCGGCCAGTTCCATGACAGTTCCAATTGTATTACTTGTCGTAACTTGTGCAGGTACAATGCGTCTGATAAATAATGGAACTGCAGGTAGACTGAAAATTTGATACAAAAATTGTCTTCATATTGTATTTTACAAAGTCAATTACTCAACCCCACTTTGTCATAAAGGGTGAGAATAAATAAAAAACAATATGTATAGACAGAGGAAACGGAGGAAAGAGGGTCTGTTATCTTGAGTTAGGCTTGGATGTGTTGTTAGAATCGTGCATTCAAATACATAAACTGACGGACGACTATCCATATTCATTGAAAAAATAGTATATAAAAATACCAATTTGTATTTATACAATGTAATCAAGTAAAATGATAGTTTATTTGTCGATCGAATAGGTTTTTGCTTTGCTTAGCTCTAATAATTATAACAACGGTTCTGTGGATATAAAAAAATCAAACTTCTGTTGAAATAAAATCGATTTAATATCAAATAAGTGAAAGTTAAGCGTTTACAATCACTTTATTTATAGCGTTGTCTCTTTTACAAGTGAAAACATCATTTATTTACTCTATTCGAAGCTCCTTGCAAAATTGGGTAGAAAAGACAACACATGAAGAGTCTACAAAAGTAACAAAATTTACCCTTTTGAAATAAACTACCGTGCTTGTATGAGTTGTCCGGATTACATACATTTAAACGTCAAAGTTTGTCAACATGTAGGGCTTCTAGAACCATCGTCTTAGTCGGCGATGATCAAACGTGTCCATCTTTATCTGATAAAAATTTGGTATTATTGTGAATAAGTTTTTCTATATTTCGTATTAAATATCGGTATTGCAAATGATTGACATTTACAGTAGATAAAAATGAGCAATCAAAATAATATTTAGTCTTTCGTATAGCAACACCACCTGACCTAACCTTTGTTACAGTTACGCTCCCAGTGTGGAGCACTCGTTACACCTCGTTTTAAGGATCAGATGGGTGGGAGGTAATTTTAGACATCACAAACACCCATGCCTTCAAACATAAATCCATAAATCGATTGAAAAATGAATTAGTAAACTGTTCGTACTGGGCTTCGAATCCGTGAGCACTGCAACCGATGCCAAAGACGTTGACCACTTGATCACAGAACCGACACTGATGAATAAACCAATACCGGTTTTTTAAAAAATATCTTTGTCTATGTTTCACAAAAAAAAAACTTAAGTTTATTATTACTTTGAAATAAAATATGACCTTAAAAGTTCATCAATGAAAGATTTTGCCAATCTTGATCAGATATTTGCATAGATACGTCCAGCTGCAGAAAAAACCCACACTGATTCAACGCTTAATTGCGAATTGTCATTAAAAAATTGCACCGTCACATGTTACATTGGAATACCAAAATATCGGTTTTTTGCATTTTCGAAACCGGTATTTATACTGTGTAACAGCTGAAATCCTGGTTTCAATAATATCGTTATTGCAATCTCTAATCAAGTATTTTCTATCATAAGCTTACTTGTCACCGCGTTTGAAGACATTTTGACTGTACCTGGTAGTTAGAGGAAAAATTACCTACAAGGAAAAATCAACACGGCTTTTAACAAACAAAATTGGTTGAATTTCACGAATTAAAAATACTACTTATTAAATGATAAAAAAATACTCGTCTAAAGGTCACTTAACTTGATGAATAAAAAATAATTTCCGTTAGGAAACAGTGTATATTTTTTATTTGCCACAAACTCGACGCCATTTTTTTCCTAGATCAAACGTATATGTATATAATGGACATAAAGATTGACAATCTCTTTCCCAAAGGGATCAACTATGTCAATGTATGATACAACAAACGTATGTATAAATATATTTACACACATTATGATAATATATGTAAATTACATGTCAACTGAGCTTTAAGGTGATGGATTTATGTTTAAAATTATAATTGACGTCACGATGGTTAGTTTGTAGTTCTGTGAATAAATATTTCACGTTGAATGAAAGTCAACTATGATCTCTGATATTAATATGCGTTACTGTAAGTGTAAAATATTTTAATTAAAATTATGATCTAATATTTACTTTTCCATTCTTTCTTCTGTCTCTGAATTAAAAAGCTGAATATAAATGCAGCCGTAAGCTAATTACTAGTCTTTTTTTAATCTCGTCACTATATCCTGAACCTGTATACTTAGCATGCTCTCTGCTGAGCCGTTCAAAGGATACAATACTAAATATTTCAAAAATTAATTCAGTAGTGTTGGTGTTAACCAAACGTATTGAGATTATCAGGACAAATAAGGCTATATCTTAATACTATAATTAGCTTGTACACAAAAGTGTTAACACTCTTATATTTTTAGTGTGAGTATCAGCTATCAACACACTAAAATCTGCCGACTCAACAGTTCAGACATTAGCAGTCATCGGGTTAAAAATGGTGTTTGACTGACTGACTAATCGTTCAATACTTTTTATTAAAATACTCTATTGCCAGTTTATTAATATTCTCTACTTTTTCACCGAACAGCACATAATTTTGTTTTACTTTATGTATTAAAATGTCGTCACATTAAAGAGAAAATGACCAAGTGACTGGACTAGAAAATTAAGTGACATTTTACGAACGTAATAGTTATCTGGAAACAATGCTCGACATAAGATACATATACCCACAAATATCAAAAAACTAAAACAGAGATGTGAATACAATATTAAGTTTTAGATTTATAACAAATGTTCAAACGGTTCCCTTGAACATTTCGTTTTTTTACACTTGATCACTTTCCCTGTACGGCGAAGATATTTTTTATAATTGTGATGAATACTCACGAAAAGACAATATTCCGAATATTATTTTTGTGGAACTAAATACTATGTTATTTCTCATCTTAATATTTTCAATAATCTTTTTATTTACACCTTTTACTCATTGATGACTTTTATTTTATTCTAGTGCCAATTGGAAGTCCAAAGGATTGCAGTCCAACACTGTCACCGCATAATGTGAACGCGTTTTCAAGATCAATCGACAACAGTGTTCTTTCCAGGTAAATCAAAATCAATCTATTTTAATCGTAATATGTTGGCATTACTGTCAATTTACTGAAACATTACAAGAGAGTTTAAAAACTTAGCTATTTTATAGCTATATTTCATTTAACAGTTTCGTAACTTCACAATTTTTTTGTTGAATAAGTGTAATCATTAATGCTTAGTTCCTGTAGCCGAGAGTACACAGAGCTTTACACTCTGGTTATATCAAAATATTAAACAGTAAAGTACAATTATTATAGGCAATGGGTCATTGGGAATAAATTGATATGCATATAATATATAAAAGTAGTGCTTTACCTTAATTAAAGATGATGTAATTTTCGCATCCGATTTTAACTTCCAGTTAAAAGAATTTGAACCTTTTCATTCGAAACTGACAATAAATGTAACATTTTGGCCATTGGAAAATACAAAAAATCTGAAATATGTATATTTATTATAGATTATAGAAATAAAACATATTTTTTCTACTGGTTCTACAATTTTATCAAGGACTGATTTTTTCCTTCGCGAGTATTTTCGGCTGATCAGTTTTATTATAATAAATACAATACCTTTCCACTAAATATTGAGATAGTGATATAATTATCATAACTTCACAAGTAAACTCTTATCGCCTCTCTAGCCAAGACCGTAGAGAAAGGTGAAATTCTCAAATCCTTCGTGTGGTGACGTTGTTCACGCAGAACATAACGCATGCTGATAAACATCCCTTGTAATTGGAAGTAGCGTTCTCATTACTGACTTAAGGTTGGAAATAAATGATATTGGTTGTGCTCAAGACCAGATAATTGCAGGTGGTGTAGTGACAACAAGATGGCTGAAGTATTGGACTCACAAAAGGCAACGGGAAACTACTGACATTAACATCACATACTTCGTAAAACCAAAATCTGAAACAATCAACAGACTGACTGTAATTTGGTCGCCACCCTTTAATAATAATTGAATTGCTTTTACTATAGTGTCAATAATCTGGATTTTTTGTGACGATATCAAATAGCTTTAGATTTAGCAAAATAGATATACCGCGTACTCTCGAAGCTAACTATTATTAAAATGTATTTCTGACATATTTTTGCACATAGAAATGACAGAAATAAAAATTAATATTGGTAGTATTGACACATGTTTTCAATTATTTTAACAACTATATTATCACAAATAATCAATCAACATGCATTAATTAATCCATTTATATTTTTTTCAGTACGAAAATCTAATATTTTTAATATTAAAAATGAATTTGAACATTTAAAAAAATCAAGAATTTCAAAAACTCTGACTTGTTTTGTTTGATTGTAAATAAAAACCAACATCCGCGTGTCACCACGAATATATTGAGAAAAGTTTGTACTAATGAGATTTAAAAATCTCAAATAATCTGGTGCCAATTATTATTAACTATTACCCAAGCTTTCTTTTTCGAAAAGGGTAAGGATAGAATGATTGTCAGAAATATAAGTAAGCTTGTGGCTCTTTCTAATCTCTCTCGCGGTTTTTTTTAATCTGATTCGTGGTTGAGAATGTAAATATCACATACATACATGCCTTTGAACACAAATTTAGGAATAGTTGTATTAAAGCGAAGATTCGATCCAATTTTGGTAATACTATACATTACCAGCAATTTATAACTGAAAGTTTTTCCGTCATAAACATTCTTAAAGACAATATTTATGAAATTTAATAACATAGCTACGAGTGATTATGAAATAAAAATCAAGGTGTAAAGTCAGTTTTAATCATGCATGTATTCTTCACAGTGCTTACCTGAAACCTTTAATACGTACGGAAACACTCTCCTTGATTAACATCTCGAGCCGTTTGATAGAAAGTTTGTTATTATTTAATCTGAACGAAAGGGAAGGACTGAATTGAAACGTGAAAGGAAAAGTTTTTCTATGGATTTCCCTCGTTATCCAATCGACTTAACATGTGACCAATGAATGAACCACACGGTATATTACTATTTTATTAATTTGTAACTAAACTTGAAAATAACAATAGTTTATTTCGCTGCTGTTCTAGAAGAAACTAAATCGAAAAAATGACATATTGAGTTAGTTACACCAAAATGTGTCTTATTTCAAACTCTACCAAATGACAGAACTTACTTATTGTTATAAATTAAACTTTTACTTAAAAACAGTTTTGTACAACCAAAATGAAAAACTTATGGCCTATCAAGCATTTGGCAAACTTCAAAGTCCAATTACTCAAAACTAGTATTTTTCAGTTAGTGTCTTCTTCCAGAACAACGACGATATTCCGATTTAATCTTGATGCACTGTAACATTCGTATGTTTTTCAAATAGAATATTTTTATAATTTGAATTTTGATGGATTGACGGACAATTGCAAGGTTTTTTAAATGCATACAGAACCATATTTTTAATGCGAATAAAAGTGATTTTGTAAAAAAAACGGCAGATGGAACCTTGTTTATCTAAGGTGACGATTTGTCGTAATATTAAAACACATTACATTAGTTTGAAAGATGATTAAAAATTATAACAAAAAAAAATTATAAAATCACATCATACATTATTACCACATCGACTGTAGAAAAGAAAAAAGACGTAATGCACACCAAAAAATATTGTGTATAACTCGCACAAAACGTGTTAATACACTTTATTTTTAAATAGATCAGTTTCATAATAAATCAGTTTCAAAGATTGGATTAGTGGATGGATCGATTGGAAATCAATTTATGTAACTGTCCGTAAATACCACAGTTCAAGCCCGTAAATACCACAGTTGAAGCAACTGACGTTGACATCTCGACTACACGCCTGACAATACTTTAAAGATGATTGAATTTGTACCTATATTACGATTTTTACTCGATAAAACGAACCGAAAATTCTTCTCCGAAATTAATTGAGAATTATTTAAGTTAGTTTTTTTTAGGTTAATTCAAAAAATAAGCTATGAATTTAAATTTCATTTTTGTATCACTTTTAATATCAGATTCTATATAATTACGTAGAGAAAAACGAAAATCAGTAATTATTTATTAATCAAGACGGCTTTATGATGAAATAAAGAATGATTGACGCCTCATTTCACCTAAAGAATTTTACTTCGGAGCCAATCTTTATAATTCGGCCAGTCAATCACTTCTTGGGATTGATTTCATTTCAAGTGACAAACTTTTGATTTGTTTACTCGCTGTATTTATCTGCTGAGAAATTAAATTTTCAAAAGCAAAGTTGAATATTGCCGTAAACACCGTGTGTCAGAGACGAATTGGAAAAAAAACGATTCATTTGATTTTGAAATTAATATCTTTTTACGACTTCTTATGGAACAGCATAATAGAACTTTATTTCACTAGCACGGATTGTAATTTAGTTGTCCAAACCCTCTCTCTCTATAGTAATGTAATGATAAGTAAATAATCATGGAGGTGATAATAATTAGTATTAATATCTCTGGCTTTAATTTTTCGGAATTGGATATAGATTGAGTGTAGACGTTTGAAAACATTATTGACATCAATGCCTTTGGGTACAAATTAAAAATCGATCGGAAAATCATTTTATCAAATTTTCCTTTCAGGAATCCGAACACGAGATTCCGCCACCGAGTGGAAAAGTCCTTAGCAGTAGTGGCCGCGCGGCTTCAGAACTGAGATTTTTAATGCGTATAGCATGTTTAAGTTGGTAATTGATAAATAAACCTCATTTTAATTGTAATTTAATCACTATTAATTCTTTAGGGAAATCTTTGTTTAAATTGAATAATAAACATTTTTTTATTACCTGGTTTAATATAGTACATTTTAAATAATATTTAGTACGGTCAATCTGGGTAACTTTGGCCCAGTTCTGAGAGTTTTTATATTTTTATGGTTCGCCATTGCATTTATATTTATGTGAGCTATTGTTCTACATAGAAATGAACTAATGCCTTAAGATAAAATTTAATTAACATAAATAGAATTATTGTTATAATCTATATATATAAATAAAGCATTTTTATCCAAATCAGTTAACTTTGGCCCATGGTACAAATTATCACCGTTATTAGTAAAAATTCAGTGAATTTAACGTCTTGGGAACTTTTATTTATGCTTTCATATATTCTCTACGTAATTTAGATGGGGAAAAATATACAGCATTATTTGGTTTACAGATTAGTAATTCAAATTAAAAATATGGCTTATCATATTTATTTCAAGAAAAGTTTTTAAATTATGTTTTATCATTCCAAGCTGACAGCTCACAAATTCGACAATAAAACAAATTATGTTGCACATTAATTCATATTTTTACCGCTAGGGCCTACTCAAACCTCTGCTTAACTAAAAAATATTCATATGGCATTAGTATTATCATGGATTATGACAGCACCTTTTTCCATGTAGTGGGCCAATCTTAGACCAATGGGCAAACTTACCCAAATTGATAGTAGCTTTATGAGTTTTATTTATGTACGACGAAGAAAATATGAAGGATTTTTTTAAGAAATTTTAATAGTGTAGTCAAAAATATTTTACTTGATAACTTATTGATTAATTCCTTCCTGTTATTTAATATTTTTATTTTATATCACCAGTACAGCCCTTACCTTGATAGAAAGGCTTGTTTGACTGAATTTGAAAAGAAAATTGGAGTCCACTGAGAGTCTTGTTGACTTCGTCATCGGGCAAACAGAAATTTATCGGCGTCTAATGAAAAGCTCCGCCATTTCGAAAGCCTTCACAGTTTATCAAATATATAGGTGCTAAAACTTTATAAAGATCCTAGTCATCAATACTCTGCCTAGCGTTTATAAGCCTTCCGGTACATATAAATAATTCGTGTACCCACCTTCTAATTTACAGAGTCTAATTTCTACAATATTTGTTTGATTTCTATTTTGTATCATTTACTTAATTGCCATTTATTTATTGAAGACGTTATTCAATTAAAAATATTGTTTACTGTAAATTCTCAATAAAAAAGTAATTGACTTTTCACATAATGATTAATTCGTTTAATTAATGAAAGAGAATTTATTTGCAAAGCTCATAAACATTTATTTTTTACCATATCCGTTCCCAATATGGAGCGTATGGACTCTTAATGGAAGTATCTCAATAGAAGTTTTTTTCTACGTTAACTGCTTATTACTCAGTTGCTAGGACAGGACGAGTGGTTAGCTAACCGCTCTCGCTGCTCTCCGTTTTTAGATGAGTGGGAGAGAATCCTAGACATCACAAACATCCATACCTAAATGAAAAAGCCATAAATCGATTTCAAAATCGAGATTTGACCCCGAAATATTCGTAACCCAAACCGAAAACGTTGACCAGTGCACCACCTGACGTATATATTATACACAATAAAAAATAAATAGATCTGAGAGTTTCAGCCTGCATTTTTCAATTTTCAACAGACTGGTATAATTCAAGTAGTTTATGAATACTTTCTATGATTAGAACTAAGAGATCTCATTATTATTTGAAATGCAATAATCAATAAGTGGGCGACAAGGTTTTCTGAATTGAATATTCTCCATATACGATGCAATTATAGTGAAGAAGAAGAAAACGTAATTTCATTGACAACGAAAGGGAAGAAATATTCAAATCAGTTCGATTCATAGTCGGGCTGACTGGTCTCTTGGCTTGGTAGCTACAAAGGCGAATCATATCACATTGTGGAGTTATACGGAGAACGATTAGATCTAAACTATCCGCTTAAAAATTTCCATTTGACCAAATTCAAATTTGGTTTTAGTGCTTAGCAACCAAGTCTTGATAAATTGTTGGAAATAATTTTATACTGGTAAAAGTATATTGCTGAGCACTTTTTGAATGATAGAGATTAGGTCGATCAATCAGTAAGTTTTTTTTTATTATTTTGACTTCAGGTCTGTCGAACAACTGAGCGGACTGGGAGAGCGGGAACCAACACAAAGAGTCCGTGGAAGGAGTGGCGGAGCGAGCAGCGGGGCGAGTAACATAACGAGTAGCGGCGCGGGCGGCGGTGGACGATCAGCACGGGGACCGTCTGCCTGGGGCTCCATCTCGCGTGTATTCGCTCGATCAAGACACCGTGGAAAGGCGAGCTCCGGAGCACACGACTGCGGTAAGATTAGTTTTTAAACCGTAACCACATTATATATGGAACATTTCAAAGGGTTAAGTCGATCGCTTAAGAAGATAGATTGAACACCATCGTCCAGATAAAATAAAAACTAAATGACGTAATTAGGAAGAATAGCAATTAAGCAATCTTACTTAAAAACTTTCTTACATCAAAAGAGTCAAATATGAGCAACAAAAAGATAAAGATTTTTCCAATATTTTCCATTTTTCCTCGATTATAAAACGCACGCCTATTGTCCAGCCAGTTAAGTTAAATGGCAATAAAAAAAACATTTTAAGTATGTCTATTAATTAGTGTTCTTCAGTTGTATCACCATTGGAGTCTTCTTCTCGAAAGTTTCGCATTATTCAGCAAACCAAGAAAACCGTATTCATAGGTAAACAAACAATGGAAGCCATGACAGTTCGATGCTGCAATCTCATTAACTGGAATGGAGATTATTAGTGTAAACAATTATATGACATTGGAGAATATAAGTTTTTAAAATGAACAAAATTTTCACCTTAATTTTAGATGGGAGTTTGTAAGTTAAGAAAGATATTTTATATTTAAATGGTAAGTGTGAACATGAAGAGAATGCTACATTCATATCTTATTTCTTTCATATACTGAAGATTATGAGTTATAAATACTGCATTACTTATGAGGGTTTTCATAATGCAGTATTTCTGAAAAGAGTATTCTACTATTTTCTTTGGGATGATTTTTTTACGAGAAGCTGACATTTCTTATCATTTTTGCTTTCATAACTGCTTTTTTTTGACAGTTATTGTAAGACACCATCGATTATAATGTGCAGACTATTAAAAACATGCCCCTTACAATCGAGGAAGTACGGAATATAATTAAATACAGTGCACTCATTATTTTGTGAAACAAACGCTGTTTACTGATTGCCTGCACATCTGCTAAGAGCTTAAAAGCTGTAGTTACAGTTAATACCCACATATAATGATAATATGATGTCGGTTCAAACAACATAACGAATCCATTCTGGCGCATTTAATACACCTTTGATACGAAATGTGTTGCAGTAGCAGGTGTCTGCACGAACCTCCCGCAATAAGATGTATTGTAAGCACTTGTACCAGGCACATATCCCGCAGGGTATCATTTCGAATGCTAAGCAATACGCTCTTAACCCCCAAACAAGAAACATTCCTTACTAAGTCAAAATTATTTAGTTCACCTTTAAAACTTCAACTTGATTTTATTCATAAAATATAATTCTTTAACGAGTACAGAGAATCCTTTAAAAAATTGACTGTTTTCTAGCTTAAACTCAATCTAGCATGTCAGTGAGTAACTCATCTAGTCACGGAATGTTAATCTTGCAACAGAAAGTTAAATAAAATATAAATCTGTTATCGGAGTTTTGTGTAGTATAAAGATTTTTTTAGAACTCTTCTCCTTTCAGAGTTGGTAAGGAAAGAAGGACGATCAATGTTGTATTAAATTACTCTTGAATTAAGTGATGTGTTCAGTTTTTGTCACTGTAGAACAGACGACGTAAAGTCTTAAATAAATCAACATCTGAAGTAAAATTGGCTTTTCTTTACGAGTTAGCATTTTCAACGGATAAACTTGCGTTTTTAAAAATAAAACACAATTCATTTGTACTACTCCCACATATTTACAATGCATTATAAAGTAGTACAAATGAATTGTGTTTTATTTTTTATAATATAATGTCTTTCCACCAAGAATTGACAGTTAACACCTTAAAAGGGATAAACTTACAAAGTCAGTTTTTGGTGATTGTCCGTTTTAAATATCAAAATGCTTGCAATTTAACTCTCTGCCTGCTGGTAAAACGCATATTATTGGATATAATGGCTTTGAAAAATACAGTATTAAGTCGTATTGCTATTTTTTTATTCTGGCAAAAAGCAATACACAACTGTAACTCATCGATACGAAATCTTATGATTTACATGCTATAAAGATTATTTTTATATTGTACAGAAATCATTTTAAAAAACAAACAACTGTACTTTGGAGAGAAGGTACTTTGAAATAAAATGATGTTTTAAATGCGACTATCTCAGAAGTTATTTGTATGGTTTAATGCTTTCTGTCAGTATACCAAGAGTTAACAATAATAAAGGTCATATTATATGTAAACAGACTTTCAATTTTCAATTTCCAAAAATTATGCTTCAAATCAAAATTATATAGATTATTGATTATTTTCTTCTCTTTCAGTCAAACTACTTCTTATGTTTTAAGTAAGCTTATTGAACCATAATATGTATTCATATAGTCTCTAGATTATACAGTCTTTGGATTTATTTTTGAGAAAAACAAATATTATTGTTTGCGTCCAGTCTTCATTAGAGCTTATCATTAGTATTATCACTCAATTGCTGCCCTGAGCTGTAATTAACGATAATTAATAATTATCTTAGCCATTGTTTAACGTAAGCATTAAACGGTAACAGACCCGAAAGCTTAGGTATATCCTATTAACTCCACTGGAGGGTTAAAGCTCTCTGGTCGTTGTATGCCAAGCACAACTAGGTGCTGAGTCTTCTGACCTGTGTACGTTTGCATGTGGGTTGACTAACGTACTACATATCATCCTCGTGGAAAGCTCTGTGCAAGGGATGTGAACCTTTAAACAGGAAACTTCCACTCGTCAGTAACAATGGATTTAAATGAACTATTTAACTAGGTCTATGATAAATGCGGGTAGAAAATTTTATGTTAATATTAATTGTATTCAAAAGAAATACCATGTATTCTTGACACATATTAAAAAATACTATAGTTAAATAAGTAATTGAGTCCATTCTCGTAACAACGTTTGTGTCTATAGCATTTTAATTTTTTTCATATTAATGCAACCAAATCTGTATAAATAATTATGAACATTTTTCCAGTGATAGTCTTAATTTTGTTTGATAACTAAAGCAAGCTTACGTAAACTTATCTAGCTAAGCAAACCAAAGCATGAGTTCATGAGTTCAAAAGAAAATATAAAGATACATTGAAATATCTGCTTTCCATCTTAAAAAGTATGCATTGAATATACTATCAGTTTAGGTAAGTTTACCCATCGGTCAAAGATTGGCCCACTACATGGAAAAAGGTGCTGTTGTAATACCATGATAAAACTAATGCAATATAAATATTTTTTAGTCAAGCAAATGTATTGAGTAGTGTGTAGTTACCTGGTGGTTAAAATATGAATTAATGTGTAACATAATTTGTTTTTTGTTGATTTTGTAAGCTGTCTGCTTGGCATGATAAAACGCAATTTAAAAACTTTTCTTGAAATAAATTGGATTAGACATATTTTCAATTTGTATTTTTAATCTGTAAACCTAATGCTGTATATGTTTTCCCAATTCAATTATGTACAGAATACATGAATGCATAAAGAAAAGTTTCCAAGGCTTTAATATTACTGGATTTATAGTAATAACGGTGATTATTTGTATCATACGCCAATGTTACCCGATTTGGATGAAAATTTTGACAACCTTGTTTTATTTATATATAGATTATAACAATAAATCTATTTACGTTAATTAAATTTTATCTTAAGACATTAGTACATTTCCATGTAGAACAATACTACACATAAATGCAATGGCAAACCATAAAAATACAAAAACCCTCAGAACTGGGCCAAAGTTACCCAGATTGACCGTAACTATTTTCATTTAAAATACTTCTCCTTCTTTGATAAGGAGCATATTGTCACCAAGTGGGGCCCCTCTATGATTTTATCTTACCCCCCAACCGCTCTACTACCTCCCATGACATTCCAGAGTCCTTCAGCTCCATCGAGTAAGAGTATCGAGTTTTGAAAAAAAAAATCCATGTCCGCTCCCAATGTGGATCATATGGTCTCCTAATGGAGGTATCTTAACATAATTTTTCTACGAGAACTGCTTGTTACTCAGTTGCTCAACCTCATTTTTTTTTTGAAGAGAGTAGGGATAGAAGGATAGGGCTAAGACAGGACAAGTGGTTAGCTAATCGCTCTCGCTACTCCCCGTGAGGATGGGATGGGTGGAAGGGAGGACTCAGACTACGAACAGAAATTCATAAATCGGTTGAAAGGTCAATCTATGAAAACAGTCCGCATCGGGAATTCAGCCCGAGAAATCGGTAACCGTAACCAGCGACGCTACCAACTGCGCCACGGACGCCGACAAATAGCCTTACTTTTATTTTTAGCCAACACTGCAGTACTACGAAATCTTATATAAATCAAATATTTGACTGAATATTTCATCGCTGCTCTGGCAGAGAGACATTAAGTCGACTCATATTTTTAGTTCCTTTTAGCGAAATATTCTTTTTTTTAAGTTGACCAAACTTTTTGTTGGTAAAGTAGAAAATACAAGTAAATTATCCAGTTCCATAAGACCTCATAAAGAAATTCGTATTCTATCAATAAAATAATATTGATTTAAATTCTCGTTAAAACCTTTTTGAAGTTGAATCTTCAGATTCAGCATTCATTGCTTACAATTTATTTAATATAAGATTTACTATTTCACTATTTAATTGTACATGAAGATCACAGAAATGTTCTGCATCGATGAACGTGGTAATTTTAAATAAATAATAACACTCGATCCAAAGGTTGTTATCTTAGCATCAACTGAATAGTAATAACAGCTTGCCCAGTTGGTAGCTCAGTCATAAAACCGGGATACGACCTGTAATACTAATAGTAAGCACGAATGTGGCATTAGAACTATCTACGCCACTCACTCAATTGCTCTACGCCGTAGACTCTACGATGTCCTACGCTATATAATTTACGGCAAATAAACATTTTCAAGACACTTTATAACATTGATAATAACACATCAGTCGATAATGTTTTAAACTTATGGGTAAACACTTTTTGTATTTTGATGTAATAAAAAAATAAATGGATTCGTATTATAAGTGATGCACTACAATAATAAAAAATAAACAAGTTAATTTCAAAAGGCCACTGTAAATTCATTTAATTACAAATCTTTTAGTAACATACAAAACAAATCCAAATGAAGTCTGAAAAAATAATTAAATGAATAATAAATAATATGTAAGCGATCAAAACTCGACGCATTTCGTCACTAACGAGCCGTTCAAACCCGTAACGAAATTTACAAAATTTCAAAGCTCAAATTTGATACAGAAATTTCATCAAATACCCTCAGTGGATAGATATCTTAAATCAGTTTTAAAAATCCGTTTAATGATAACTCTGATAATAATAATGCTACTTCATATTTTTATAATCATCTCTACTATCAATGTGTAGCATATGGACTACTTTAAAACTTATTTCAACAGAAGTTAATACTACTCGAAATGCGTGTAATTCAGTTGCTCTAACTCCTTTTTTTAGAGATAGTAAGGCTAGAAAGTAGGTCTAAGACTTCAATAATAAATACGAGTATTGCACTCGATACGCACCTGTTTTTGTAATTAGGTTTGTGGACAGATTTGAAGACATCAAATGCATGTAGTGCCAAAAAATCTACCAACAATAAGTAACATACAATCATTATAAAACGAAAGACATCATTTGACACACCTTGGTTTTTTTGTTAAGTTTAAGTTTCATTGGAGTCCATAACTGAAATCGCCCAGTGGTAACGACAATAATTCTGAGAATCGGCCCGACTCTTGTTGCTAAGGGCACTCGTTCAATAGTCGGTGGGCACGTCCGCTGGACGAGTCCATTTTTGACGGAAAGGGGTGGGTCCGCCGATGGAAGAGTCCTTTAATTTTATGTGTGGATAGTGGATTACGATATGTTGAGCCGGGCTAGCCGCCTCGTGGCCGGCACAGGTGACAATGTGAATTGTTTGTGTTTGTTTTGAATTGGACGTAATTTAAAATGGTTTGTCGTGTCATTTGCATTATAACTTAAAATAAATTCATTTATTAAGTAAATGTAAGTGTAGAATCAATTTTATGTGCTAGGAATAGAATTTTTGTGTATTGTAAACCACTGCATCTTCCATTAAAAATAAATAAGTGTTGAACCGGATTTTAAATGGTGTTTGTTTGAGATCCCAGTCCTTCCAGGACGTTCGATAACCAGCCATTCGCCTCTCTTCAATTCGGGTCTTCTCACATTATTGTCACCCTATTTTAATTCTATCCAAGCAATCAATACATACATTTATACCGTTTGAGAATCGTTCAACCCCTGTTCCTTGTAAAAACATTTATAAAATGTGGATTTGCATTTTCAGAATCACTGTATGGTACACGGGTGCCATGGTCAGCAGGTGCCGAAGCGGCACTTCGGGAAGCTGCATCTTTACCTCTGGAGCGGTGGCGGGCCCCAGCTGTGCGAGCGTGGCTTGATCTGGCACTCGGAATGCCCCCTCATTACGGAGCCAAATGTGCAGAGAATATTAAGAGTGGAAAGGTTTGTACTGTGCTTTTATATACTTATTGCAATACGATTCCAAACAGTCATTGCGAAATCACGAAATTTATCATCATCAAAACCGTGAAGGTTATTTCAAGTGAAGTAAATAAATATATCGACTGTGGAAAGGAAAAAGGACGTAACCCTCACCAAATAAAATTTTGAAAAGACGGAGGGATAAGTCCTTTTGCCTTTCTACAGTCGATATATTCTACAGTCGATATATTATATATGTATGTATAAATATAGTGTATTAACACGTTTTGTGTGAGCTATACACAATATTTTTTGGTCTGGGTTACGTTCTTTTTTCTTTCCACAGTCGATGTAGATAAGTACTTTCATTTCAAAGTAAGTTTTATCCAAATTGACTTCTATTTTTCATCATTCGTAACATTGTAAAAGCAATTTGTATTTTTTTGTAACGCTGATTGATACAGATAATACAAATTTAACAATATACCACTTGTAAAAAGTCAATTGAGAAAGTACCAGTAAATTATATTTGAAAACTTCTTACATTTACGGCTACATAGAATTTTTCAATATATAAATAAATATCGTTGTACAATGTTAAACAAACTATCACCATTGGCAGGCTGATTCTACCATTTGAAGAAAAAAACAATTAATTTACACGATTACTTAGATAATCATCAGATACGAAAAACTTTACACTTTGTCACAAAATTACCACACTTGAAAGAGACAAACCAAAAATCTTGTATAATCACTGATGTAATGGTTGTCTTTTGTACGTAACCGGTTTGCTGATTTTGCAGATATGTGTTTTTTTGTGTTTACTTGAGTGGTTTTATTAAATCCTTTAAAAATATTATTTTCAATATTCGCATATTTTAGTTGGTTTAGACATGTGGAGCGGTTTCGATGAAGATCGTTAATTTAAGCTTCTAATGGGGCATCTCAACGTTATCATTTAACGAGAACTCGTTGTAATACAAAACAGTGATCAATGTGTGAAAGTTTCTGTTTGGGATTCGTACTTGTGCGCCCTCAACTGAAAAGAATGACCGACGAAGAGCGTTTAGAAATTGACAACAAGAACCGATGTTATCAATATCGACTGTGTGAAGGCAAAAGGACGTAACCCACACACAAAAAATATTGTGTATAGTCCATACAAAACGTGTATTAAATTGTATACATTGTGATTATCGAAATACAAATAAGTTGAATAAACGGAAAGATTCTTTTGTGCAAAATTTTAATAAATATTGAAATTTGGATTAAATCTATCTTAAATTAAATGATAGATTTTTCACCAATTTATCAGAAAAGCTCTTTTAAAATACTCTATTTAATAGTAGGTAATTACTGTCCTTTCGAACAATTGTGCTTTGAAGTTGATGGATCACAATAGAGTATTCCTGGGTTGATTACAATAATAAATTAAGCTTATAAATCATAGGCAATCTATTGTATTTATAGCTTTCGATAGCTTTGTTATGAAACAATTTCAATAGCTATATAAATTACGATGAATCATTACTCATTATTATGAATACGCGTCTCTTGTGTACACCACAGAAATTACCATACTATAATTGTATTCAAATATCCACAATAAAGCGCCATTAATAAATCAATACCATCATTTTAACGGCGAAATAAAAGGGCAATGTGTCTATGTTATTAATATACATTAATACCAGATGACAGTGCCACTCGTCAGCATTCGCTCGATATCCTTGATGTGAATGATGCGCAGACGGTGAGAGAGTATGTGCGTGTACTGTGCGCTAAAAATTCCCCATTGACAACAATTTATTGAAAAAAATCACTCACCAATTACGCTCACATACACTGTCTCTTTACATATGTGCTGGCAGAGTGAGGTTGTGTGTGTATGTCTGCTGCGCATGCTGAGTTACATATAGAGAGATTTTGTTAACCGTATCCAGTCCCAATGTGGAGCCTGTGGATTTCTAACGGAACCTCAACAAATGTTTTTCTACAAGAACTGCTTGGGACTTAGTCAACACGTTTTTTTTTTTTTTGAGTAATGTTGGGATAGGACAGGGCTAGTGGTTAGGTGATAGTTCTCGCTGCAACCCATTTTATCCGTGTCAATCATTGAATTGGTTAAAATTCCTAAGCTAATTAGAATGAAATAAAATTTTAATTTAACTTAACTTGCGGTTAACAACCATGATAGCCAAGGAACTTGTAATAATAAACGGTATTTTTTGATCAAATATGTATTACGAAGTGTTACGAATTTAAATTATACTATATTTTTTTTTCTATGAATTCGGCGGTAACTTTGTGGAAGTTCATTTTTAATATAAAATTAAATTAAAATTTTTTAACTTAGTTATTCATTCCACTTGGCTTACCACTAACGTGACGCGTTTCGCCTCTTTAAGAAACATCTTCAGACTAACTGTCTGAAGTCTGTTAGTCTAAAGATGCTTCTTAAACAGGCGAAACGCGTCACGTTATTGATAAACCAAGTGGAATAACTAAGTAATCAATTTTTAATTTAATTTTATATTAAATTATACTACGTTTCTCAATTACTGATAATTCTGTAAAAAACCCTGCTAAAACTTAATTCTACAAATTTAGTTGAATGTATAAATATGATGGTTAAAAATCTACGAATATAAAAAATACCCTTTTTTAAATTAAGTAACTTAGGCATCATAAAAAATTTTAATTATTTATATTCATAGTCAAATTTTTTTTTCATAAATGAAAACACAATACTTCACTGTAAAAGAGAAACTTATCAATTAAAAATGTGAAATAAGTACTACAGATTGATTTTTTAATAATTTGTATTGCAACCAATAAATGACGGACAGAATACAGTCATTAATAAATTACATTAAATTATATCAATATACAATACTTAATTAATAAATTTCCTGAAAAAAAATGATTATTTTCAGAACTGAGCAAATCTTGATTTTTGAAACTTCACAGAATCACTCCACAGAAGTTATTTTCTACATTTCTACGAGTTATATATCCTTAAAAAATCTGATCAGTATCTCAAATAGTTAACAAAGGAATCTACGAAAGAAATTATGTTCGCTTTTGTTATGCATCGTAAAATAGTTAAACGTTAATAAATACATGGTTACTTAATCTAATATATATATAATCAATTCTTCATATTCATATTGTAAAACGTTTATTTTTACCTCAGAATCAATGAAATCTGTTTTTTCTTAAAGATAAAATGGAACATCCGCTACCAATGTGGAGTATACGGACTTCTAATGCAGTTTTAAACAGGATTGTGTTTATTTCATAAGGTTTAACAAAAACACATAAAAACAATGATTTATCTTACAACATATTTATGAAGTGATTCAACGATTAGTAAACCACTTTCATTAACACGTACGCTTCTGATGTGTAAAGAATTTGAATTCATTATGGAGCATTTCAACGGACGATGTTCAAGAAGAACCTTTTGTATGATAGAAGAACCCGTCGCTGACAAGGTACATTGGCAATAAAATAATTTTAAAAAAATACTCGTATTTAGGTTAACATTGGCTTTACTAAAGATTCGAATCCATAAATTGATTTTAAATCAATCTTTGAATGTTTCTGAATATGAAGAAACAATCGGCTTTCAAACTAATGCTAATTAATAAAGTACTAATGGACTACAGCTTTTTGGCAGTTTGTTACAATATTCATAAAACAGTGAACGATTCTGCATTCCGTTGGCGGTAATAGATTGGACAAACGAACGGAAAAAATAGCCGTAAAGAGTGATATAAAAAATATATGTGTAACGGTTACCGGAACCAAAAGCGCCACCACTGTTGGCGGATAAAATCGGAAACTACTCACAATCACATGATGGCGCGGTCATAAAAAAAGACTCCCTAGCTAAAGTTGAAGCTTACCATAAAAAGATTACGGGTCATATTTCTTCTATCTAGCTGAATTCGACTCTATATGGCCCATTTAAAATTCAATATCATAAAAAGCTTTCCGGCAAAGTGTCGTCACATAGTGTACGTACATATTCGAGCGTCCATTACGAAAAATACTTTGTTTTTAATTATATTTTTTCAACCATGTCTGCTTGTTATTTGAAGGATATGGACTCCGGATGGAGCATCTCAACAGTCTTTTAGTTTAAAATAAAATTAAAATTGATAACATTGTTATTTCACTGCCTTCCGATCACTAACGAACGCGTTACGCTTTTTTAGGAAATATCTTCAGACTAACCATATCTTAGTATTTCTACGTTACTATTTATGATGATTTTCAATTGAATGATTCGCAAACTGTTTTTGAGACATCTTATATGTTCTTTAATTCCAACATTAAAATTTATACCTGTCTGTCCTACATAAAAACGTTGACAGTCTTCACAAGAGAGGCGATGCCACACTGTGACAATGATTCTATTCGACCTTTATTGTTCAATAAATTTTGAAATAAATAACCTTACGATACGGTTAGTCTGAAGATGCTTCGTAAAGAGGCGAAACGCGTCACGTTAGCGATAAAGCCAGTGGAAAAGTAAAGTCGTCAATTTTAATTTTATATTAAAAATTAATTTTCACACAGTTACCGCCGAATCCATAGACAATATTATAATCTTTTAGTTGATACTATTACGCAACACAACGAAGGTGAAATCTCTTCAATGGCACTCTCAAGGTTTATTATTATAATAGCAATACATGATAATAATAATGTTATCAATGGTTAAGGTCAGCATAAATTCATATAAAATGATGATTAATCACTTTTAAGGTTTTAACTGTCAATTCTTGGTGGAAAGGAATTATTAGTTGATCGGTCTTGGTCATTATAATCATGTGGAAGTAGTACAAACAAATAGTGTTTTATTATTTTTTTTTAAATACAAGATCAGGGATTAAATGCTGAAGTACTGGAAAAATGAAAATAAATCGTAAATGGTGGAAGATTTAAGCAGATTAAACTAAATTCTAATGCAGCCTATGCAACATTGAAGACCTAGAACCTAGTTTAATAGCCAGATTTTTGTAAGTGCGTTGAAACTGAATTTATAAAAGCGATCCAATATTTTAAAGTTCAAAGTAATTCTAATCAAAAATCAGTTTTACGTAATGAATGACGTTGCACTTTATAAAGCAGTCTATCTCTTCGGAGTAATCTTCAAAATGTCGTAACGTTCATGTCATAAAACATTATTATCATAATAAAGGGCATAAATCGCATGTTTCCGTTGAAAATTCGCCCACCATTTTGTCATATTATCATAAGCTCAGCGAAATTCTGTACGACCCAATTAATATTCGAGCAAAGGATAAATTATTCTACGCTTTGACCTTAATATCACTAACGGTTTACTTAATAGACAAGTGTCTTTCGTTTCTTCGACCTGACTTTCATATACATAGGTAACCATTTAACCATCACACCAATTTTACTCTATGCTTAACGAAAATGGCGTAGTTTTGTACGCAGTATAAATATAATATAATATAATTTAATTTATTCAATTTAATTATTTCGTGGCGTTTATAGCCGCACTGTAATGAGTATCACAGTGCTATTCCTGTGTTGGTACGTTCATAGTTGCGTTGTACTTTTCCGTCATTATCTCTGTTTCCATATTAGTTTGAAATATCACAATTTGCCTCATTTACAAAGTAAGGTCCATCGTTTCCTGCCCAAACATTTCAGGATAAGTTAATTACTGCTAGAGATAAGTTAATTAGACTTTCTAAAAAAAATACCGAAATAAACGATAAATATACCGAGGAATGAAATTGACTGTTTGAATCTTTAACCTATTTAATACCCTTAAGACGAAATCTTTGGGACCTTAACACAACGGCCATAACATTTCTGTTATACTAGTTATTCAATAAATTCACACGACATAAAATAGCGTATAAGTAAAATAAAACTAAAAATTTAAGTGCTTACAACTACTCAGAAAGAAAAAATCTTTATAACTAACTACCCAGCTTCACGAGGAATTTTAAATATATTTACGTGATCCAATCCATCAGTGTTTTAGAGTTGCGACAATCTTTATTAATGATGACATACGACGTAAATCAGTTAATATAAATATTTTGTAGAAATTCATTTGGGTATTACAAAAATGCTTATCGGAGATATTTAACACTACGAAATGAATAAACAGTTTTAAAAGTTATTTTTTAATAACTAAACAATATGATTCGTTATATTTTTTAGTATAAATCGCTAAATGGCTAATTAAAATAGACCTAGTCTTCGCATATAATAAAAATATATAGATAATAATTTATTCGCTTTTTATCACATAAAAGTGTTTGTTTTTAATTAGGTGACTATAATGTTAATATAACATATGATTTTAGTTAAATCCATAGTCAATAAAACTAAACAGTGCGAGAGGCGAGCACAAAGAGAAACAGTGTGGGAATACATTGTTTTGTTTGAAATGTCTCCACATATGTCTAACATTTCTATCAATTGTGTGTTTTTGTTTCACTTGTCTCCATAAACGATAAGTGGGTAACGATCGGGCGTCGGCTATAACGGCCGACGTCCTTTCGTGACTGTTCACAGCGCCGCGACGCCTTATCTCGGTCTACAAATCGTCGGCAAACTCAAAACTAAACAACGTCGACCGCGCCGGCTCACAGAAACAACGCAGTTCATATTTACGTCAAAATTAGTTTTTGCCATGGTGTTTCGGTTATAAAACCCGGCATACGAAATACAGTAAATGAAGCGTAATGTATTTTTTACTACGTCTGCTGAATGTTCATTTTGACGCTTAAAAAAATGTTGTCGTAGGCACTAAGCTTTAGTTACTTATGTACTTGTCGGTCTCTATATTGTGGCGCTAAAAATTCGGCTTAGCCATTACACAGCAACACGCTTTTTATAAATTTTATATATCATTATAAACATTACATAAATTTGCTTTTAGTAACAAATAGCGCATCCAATTAACCGGAGATAATTACTAACTGGTTTTCGGTGTTTTTCGATAAAAAACCGGCTGACCGGTTTAAACCGAAATACCTCATGTCATTATTTTCAAAAAAAAAAATCCTGAAGAACCTGGTTGGAAGCCCTACTAACAAATACTAATTTCTAGCACTATGGCTGATGACTTGATTTTTTTTCTTCTTATTCTTAAAACTACTCTTTTAATTGTTATATCTAATATTCAACGTGAAGCTTCGTTCGTGGTTCTTTATTTTTATTTCTTGTTTAATTTGTGATTTTTGGTCGTGAAATAACAAACACAATGGCGTCGATTTTAATGCAATACATTGTAATTCTACAAAGATTAATAAAAAAACACACCAATTTTTTTAATTTAAGTTATTGACTGAGGGTGCTTGATGATATACATTTCCATGTATTTTGGCACTTACGGCATGGTTTTTGCATTTCGTCACATTCGGGCATTCGAGCACCCGATTCGATTTCATTCCTGCGGTCGAATGCTTGAAGATGCCGGAAGGCGAAACCCAGGTCGTCAGTGGAAAAAATCCATGGAAATCTACAAAATTTCAACAATTCCAATTTGACACCGATTTTTTTCAAGAAACGCAATATTCGTACATTTTTTTTCATCCAGCAAAACTTTTTATATTATAAGAACAAATTCCCTGTACCCGCAAGTTTGAAATGGGGTCCAGTTGTCGCCGAATATATGTCAAATGCGTCAAAAGTTTGATTGATTCAATATTTTGCCATGACAAACAACATCATCCGGGTCAGAAAACAAAAAACAAAAAAAACCTTTTTGCCGCGTGTATAGAAAACGGATCAATGCAAAGTTGTGTTATTTTTATCCCTTTCGGAACGGCTGCGATAAAATCTTTATCCCTCCATGTGCGCGGCATCGCACGCATAAAAACTTTAGCTGACCGCAATTTGTCCTTTGATTTATTACGCTTGATTGCTTCGACTTTTTGTTAAATATTTCTTTAATGCTAAATTACTACGTACGCTTCTTTTTATTGTTCTGCACTCAATTTGCAGAATTTCGTTATTTAACTGTCAAATAAATAAAACAAAATTGGTTTTGTACTACTTCCACACATGCTATAATAATCACGAATGGTTTTATTCGTCGTAATCATTATCAAAATATTTTGAAAGCAGTTGATTTAAAAACGCCCTTCCACCAAGAATTGACAGTTAACACCCTAAAAGTGATTACACTGTCATATAATTACGGATGCTAAAAAATCCGGTGTCATTAAACATTAATACATGTGCCTCGATTTACATATTTGAATCATATTGACAATTTTTGAGTATTGAATACTTTTGATTTGCATGGTTACGATTACACTGTTATTTAATTTCAGATGTTTTTGGAATAAAAAAGGGGAATTTCAATGGTCATTAAACATATCTTATCCGCCTTGATTTACACTGTCTTAGTTGTGCGCGACTATAATACTGATTTTTGTTTTCACATTAAGGTGTTTAATATTCATTTTTTTAAATTAGCTTTAAACTTCAACACGTTCATTTAGTTGTGTTTCAACACATCAATAGCTACGCTTAGCAATATTTATGTTTTAGGTTCAAGGTTTAGCATGGTTGTCATAAAATATGATTTGAGCAGTTTGACGTAGGTGTGAAGTATTTGATATCAAAAAATACTATATATCGTCGTTGTTCTGGAAGAAGACACTTACTGTTAAAACCTAGTTTTGAGTAATTGGACTTTGAAGTTTGCCAAATGCTTGAAATGAAATACGTTTTTCAGTTTTTTGTTTGTTTGTATAAAACTGTTTTTAATTAAAAGTATAATTTATAAAGATAATTGAGTTCTGACATATGGTAGAGTTTAAAATAAGGAACATTTTGGTGACTAACCAAATATTTTATTTTTTCGATTTAGCGTTTTCTTCCAGAACAACGACGATATATAACGCATTGACACTAAGATTTGATTCAAATATCTTTTAATTTTGTTTTGACTGTCTTAAAATTCTTACTGATTTTATCTGAATGCGTTTCTTTATTTTTAAATTATAAAATTATTCTGAAAAATCTTCATTCGATTCCTCATTTATAATTTAAATAAATAATCTCACTGAGATGTTGTGACCCATCTTTTAAATCTACTGATACGGCTGTTTGTAATTAAAAATTAAACATTTTTCCGCAGCGTATTTTAAAGATTACCCACCCTATTCACTTCAAAATGTCGGTATATCTTTACCGGGGTGTTAATATTCTAAGTCATGGAGAGTTTGTAGAGGCTCAAACGCGTGTTTAGAATACCGTTACCTGTTTAAGCGGCACCCGGAGCCATATCAAAATGTAGAGTAAACACTGTATCAAAGACAGGTTTCCGGCTAAGGAAACGTGGATGTGTTTATCAACATAATCGAGTCAACTGCAAAATATTTCCCCTAAAACAGATCTCTAACTAAACAAGCTATGTGCAGGTAACACTACATGTGTTTTTTTTTAAATAAAAATACAGAATCGTTCACTTTATTTAAATCTATTGTAAAAAAGGAAAAAAATAAGGTCACAAACCTACATGAAGAGCTCGCCAGTCACTTAGGAATAGCTGAAGCTACATTTAACTCAATGCAGACCGACTGGGACACGCAGTTGTACACAATTAAAACCAAATGCCATTTGTTTAACAAATCACGGTACCTGGCGAAGCTTCGTGAATAGATTACTGGGATGAAGTGGTTTGATTTCAGAAAAACCCTCTCAGACTAGACCAGTGGTTCTCATGTGCGGCTACCAGAGGATTTTTCTGTGGCCACCAACGGTTCTATAGTAATAAATATCGATATTTAAAAAAATGAGTAATATAAAATAATTAAAACATTTTTTCATTCGTATTGCGTACTTATGCGGCTCAAAAACGTATTTGTAATGAATAAATATTTTTAGTGAAATAGAGATCTATTTTTAGATATATATTTATCGGTATCAGTACAGAAACCCCATCGGGTTAATTTGGGCTGCGGTACAGTAAGTAATTCCATTTTTTGTACGATAACCAACGCATTTCATCTTGCAAACGTGTAATTATCGTTGACGAGAGATTATGCAAATATGTACATTAGGTTATCTTCTTACAGTTTTTTTTTTATAAATATGGAAGCATCTGTATATTGTGTAATTCTGCATTTTGGAGGGAATTTGAATATGATACAATCCGCACATTAAAATGCATTTAAGAAATTATTTATACGTAAACATTCAGAAGGATACAAGTGTAGCTGGGTCCATAAAAGATGTTAATAATAGTTAAGAAGTGCGAAGGCTTCGAAAATATTTGTATATAATTTCAATGCTTTACATAATAGAACATCATTTGCAGAAATATAGTACTCGTTTTGAATGAAATTATATTTAAATGTAGATAAAAATTTTCTGCCTGCGGCACAAACTTCTGTGTTGTAATGGCAGAAAAAATCAAGTGGATAATTTTAAAAATAGCCACAACACTATTGTAAAGATAAAAATATTAATTTTTAAAGGAATAATTGGGGGGAGGTTGGCTAAATCCTTTCATGTTTAAATTCTTTTATTGAAAAAACTTATATGTTCGTCGGTGTCCGTGGCGCAGTTGGTAGCGTCGCTGGCTACGGCTACGGATGTCTCGGGTTCAATTCTCGGTGCGGACGGTTTTCATAGATTGATCTTTCAATCGATTTATGGATTTCTGTTCGTAGTCTGAGTCCTCCCTCCCATCCATCCCATCCTCACGGGGCGTAGCGAGAGCGATTAGCTAACCACTAGTCCTGTCATATCCTTCTATCTCTGCTCTCTTTCAAAAAAAAGAGGTTGAGCAACTGAGTAACAAGCAGTTCATGTAGAAAAATTCTGTTAAGATACCTCCATTAGGAGACCATATGCTACACATTGGAAGTGGACAAATTTTTTTTTTAAAATATGTTGAAACCTTTTTTTAGTAAAATACATCGGCATAATATATTAAATCACGATTGAAAAATTTGGTGCGGCCACGAGACATTTCCTCAAGACCTATGATGTTCATTATGCGACCACGGAGAAATTTTCCGTGAGAACCACTGGACTAGACGCTTGTTGGACGAATATCCATGTATCGTTGTAATAAGTATTTTCATTTTCAAAGGAGGTACATCGGTATGGAAAAATAGCTGAAATACTTTCGTTATTATTGCAACCCCAAGGCTGTATTATGGCTACATGTATGATATGTAGCATCGAATTTTCTTACAGTTCATCAATAGCGACTGGAGTAGAAAATTTGCTCAGCATATTGCTCCACAAATAAAACAAAATAAGGCACCTGATCTGAATGCTGAATGAAATTGAAATAATTTCCATCGCAAATAAATTTTGATTACTACAAATAAACAACCCTCACGGGGGTGGGCGAAGAGAATTTTCCAATGAAATGAAAATTGATGACTCAGCCACGCTCCGTAAGTGAGTTCCGGTCAATATGGAGGTACCTCTGCGGAATTCGCAGCGTTCCTCTTTCTGCGAGGGTTAATTCAGCACCGCTGAGTCTTAGGGGGTTGCGAAAGGAGTTTGGAATCAAAGCTCAAAATATCATTCGATAAAAGTATTTTTTTCTCTTTAAAAGGGTCGTCAGATAGTCCCTCTATATTAATATCATCTCAAGAAAATGATTTCATATTACATTATCACAAATACAATACATTTTTTTTGAATTAAATTAAGTAACATAATATTCAAAACATTTTTATTTTTTCGAGTTCCATTTCTCAACTACTAAAGCTCTGTAGTTAAGTGGTACAATCTGGACCTCAAATTCTGAGCATTTATTTTTAGGAATAGTGTTCCTAACTTGCATAATTACAGAGATTTAATTGATGAATAGAGTAGCCGATGGTCAGTGAGAAAGTATTGTCGTCCGTTTCTGCTGATGGCATAGCGATTTCTGCCATTTTTATGTGTGCACCTTATCCTTTTACGCGCTTTTTTTGCACGGTATTCTCTGAAAGGAACGTATCCACCGTGTAATAAAAGAAACGAGTGTACAATAATTCAATTCAATTACTTTTTTTACTCTTATAACCAGTATGAAGATAGATTTTGGTAAATAAAACATATTGTAAACTGTGAAATTTTATATGCCATATTTAAAACATTGCAGTTTTTACTACAGTGATACGTGTGTCAGTGTATTAGTATGTATGGATCCCGTGTATGTATCAGTATGGATCCCGTGATCCCAAAGACCTTAGAACCGGAGTGTACGGTTTCTACCATGGACAAACGCGATCATAAAGTTTGTATTACTTAGGTAATGTGTTATTATTTAACAATTTGTATTTGTTTGAACTTTTTACTACACTGATTCGCTTTTTGTATAAATACTACACAGAGTGTGTCAGTTAGGGCATCCAATTACCCGGAGATAATTACTAACTGGTTTTCGGTTTTTTTTTGATAAAAAAAAAACCGGCTAACTCGCTTAAACCGAAATACCTCATTTCATTATATTCAAAAAAAATTCTGTAAAAGTTATTTTTTAAATTTATATTAGTGTAATGTGAAATATAAAAAATTTATCCTTAAAATTATCACTTAAAAGGAAAATGAAATATTTATAAAATAACTATATATAATATAAACATAACATAAACATATTTGACGTATTGTAGGTTATAAATCTTAAAATTGCTTACTTTTGTAAAATAACTAATAATATTGTAGACAACGATTTCTTCAAGATTTCTACGAATGATTTTTCACAATTACAATAACAACTATTGTATAACATGTGCCTTATTTATCACAAATAGTTTAAGAATCTTGTGATAATGTCATGTAATTGCTTATCGTATTAAATCATTTCTGTCCAAAATTTTGACAACTTTGTGACATACGTGAATATTCAACAATATGTAAATTTTCCCTCTGAAACACGTTGAATTTTTTAAATAGTTTAAATAAAACTATTTTTTTTAAAGTGCTTAACCGCGTGAAATAAACCGGGTTTCGATTTTTTTCAAAACACGTGGTAAACCGGTTAACCGGTTTCGGTTTAAACCGGGTTGGAAGCCGGAGTGCAAAGTTATACGGTGTGTGTCCTATCATAATTACTTTATTAAACTATCGAGTTTTGATTGAGCCCACACAAATAAGTATGAAAAACTAACCATTATTTTGCAAAAGAATTTTATAACAATACTTACGTATTTTAAATATTGAAGATTTGATAGAAACCAAACACGTCACTAATAATAAAGTATACTTTGTCAGCCGATTGTTACATTGGATCACATTTATGTTCCAATAACTTTTCCAATTTATTCAACAATGACAAAAAATAGATTCAATATTTCGTAAAAGTTTTTCCGGTTACATTTTTTTCCACAAAATATGATTGCGTATTTCGCAATCAGGCATGATACTAGAATAATATTGTTTGAGGGTGTAAGATACAACCTGGGTAGAGAATGTTTGGATATTGCTTGACCAAACATGAGATCAAAAACGGGTGAAATTAAAATTTATATTTACGGAGCTGTTTGCACTGCGGGCTTTGGTCAGGATTAACAGTTCGATGCTTTTTTACGTCCCCTATTTTTCATAAAAGTTTGAATTAAAAAATGCAAACGCTGTTACAGTTTTATACTTAAGTTCAACACCACAATCGCTGCCCTAGTTCAAGAGTGCACTATTTGACAAAAACATGTTTCGAGAAAATGGTTACCAAAGTTTTTGAATACCAATTAGAGAGTAATTAGATATTTTTTAAAAGTATATATACCTGTTATTATTATGTACACATAAATCCTAAAAAAATGAAAATTTTATCTAAAATTATAAGGAACCACCTTGAATTCTCTCCCATATTTAAATTAATTCAATTTATGCAATAAAGTGTTTAAAACGATTTTGCGTTAAAAAAATTATACTTCCGTGACACTCGTGGTGGTTTAATAAAATGTATTTGAAATATTATACTAAAAGAAATCTATATATATAAAAATAAATGTATGTTTGTTTGTTTGTCCTTTACGCGTTCTTTTACCATGCATCCGATTTTTATGAAACTTTGGGGAGTTGTTGCAGGAACACCCGTAAAAGTTTCTGAAAAAAAATTTAAATCTAAAATAAAAAAAATTTTAACAAATGAATCAAATACGTACATACAGCGACATCTCGTAAAAATCTTCTGATTTTTTCATGTACGCACATGAAAAATTATTATACATCCAAAATAGAGGTCTGCACGGGCCTGGGTTTGGTCTGTGCAGACTTAAAATTAACAGTAAAATTAAGATATGCTTGGTTCAACTTGTCATAAGCAAGCCATTTTGAGTACCCGTCCAGTAAAAATGTTGCCGACGTCTGTTGTAGTAGATCACTCAACCTCTTCCTATGCACAGAGTAAGGGAATGCGGTGGGGAGAGGATAAAATCATTCGTTTACTTATCGTTCTCTTTACTATCAATTTGCAGAATCAAAATATCAAAATTTCCATGTCTAGATTAAAATTCTCTAATCGGGGACTCGAACACTTTACCGCGTAACCGCGTAAAACAAAATCTCAAGAATATTGAGCACATGGCGACGAGACTTGTAAATACATAACTATATTTTTCAATTTTAAAAATAAAACACAATTTGTTTTGTACTAACTCCACATTTTCATATTGATCAAGGCCGTTTTCGCTCATCTAGAGCAAGTGTCTCCAAGCTTTTTATCATAAAAGCCAAGGGTCAAAACCTATCTAGCTCACCATACCAACTTACTGTTGTTGTAGTGTCAATGATATTTCATCGTGGTAGATATAGCCGATGGCTGTCAAGGAGAAAACCAGATTCTGCCTGATTTATACACTCATGCTCTTTCGACAAAAAATTTGTTAGATCAATTGCATAAATTTGCTAGTGGTTTTTTTTCCGCTTTCGGCAGTACTATCTGTGTGAAAAAACTATGGCAGGCCGTAATTTGGAGACCCGTGATCTAGAGAATTACAGGCTAATGATAATGCTCGCGATGAGAGATACCGGTCCTGAACTTTCTAAAAAGGTGGAATGAGTACAAAAAAAAATGTGTTTTATTTATAAAATCCAATGTCTTTCCACCATGAGTTGACAGTTGATACATTAAAATTAATATTTTTAATGTTCATAGGATTGTCAATATATATAGCGCTCAGTCATAATAAATCGATCATAATTATTATGTTTGTGTTTCTGGCTATCCGTTTCAAATATTTCGAATAATCTAAATCGGATGACGCTTTTTTTCTGAAGGTAATTTGTTTCATGGTGATGATTTACACAAATATAGGCACCATTTCACTTTTTATCGCATTGCTTTGTAAATCGATATATTTCCAATTTTTTCGTAAATATTACATCGTCATTATAAATATTTGTTATCAAATCGAAAATCGCTTAGTGGCTCATTTTTACATGAAGACATGCGTCGTTAGCGAACGAACAAACCCAAACGGTCTAATCTTTGTAATGAACTAGCGCCACTCGTCCGCCGCTCAAGAACAACTATTAAAATCCTCGATAACCAGTTGTTATCCCACTCTACATTGCTTTTACAATAACAAACAGAGTGAGAAAGCAAATGATTCTCGGAGAATCCAATTATAGTCCAACCAAGAGTATTTTTTTTCTCATCCTAAAACTGCTGAATGAATAGCAAGAAAACAAAATCGTCACTTAATTGGAGTAAAATTAAGAATGGCTTTATTTAGAGTGTATTTATTTGATCATCTTCCGAATGCATTATTTTTATCCTAAAAAACATATTAATATTTTATTATAGTAATATAATTTATATACATGGAAATTTTGTTCACATACATGAAATGATACAAGTTGGTAACTCCACCTCCATCCATTATGTGTATGTAGCCGTTTTTCACGGCCGCCTTCCTTAAAGCAATATCGATCAAGTGATACTAGTCCATTAGATGAATCGGAAAGAACAAATGACTCAATGTGACCCATTTCCCATATCTATTTATTCAAATAAACAATACTACTAACTGTCTGATACTAATTCATGTGGGATCACAGGACATCACCTCGAACAGCTATTGATATGTGTTTGTGTATTACAGTCAAACTGGGAATTATCTATATATTTAAAAATGAATGTCTGTTTGTTGGTTTGTTGGTTTGTCCGGATCTTATAGGCTCCTAAACTACTCAACCGATCGCGACGAAACTTTCAGGAAGGACCTCTTGTGATCATGCCGGGAAATATTATATAAAACAAATGTTTGTTTATCTTTTACGCGTTCCTTTACCATTCATACGATTTCGATGAAACTTCGGTGAGTTGTTGTGCACACACCCGTGAAGGGTTCTGAAGAAAAAAAAATGAAAATCTAAAATTGATAAAAAGAATCAAATACGTACATACAGCGACATTTAGGAAAAACCTTCTGATTTATTCGTGTACGCACCAGACGAAAAACAAAAATATTGTGTTATAACAAGTGTGATATTGAAACTCGGGTTCGGGTCGGGCCAGACCTGAAGATGATGGGCTCGAACCGGGTAAGTCTATGAAATTTCGGCCTGTGCAGACCTCTAATCCAAAAGCAGTTCAATAAACAGAATTAAAACACAAACCCTTTCTTTCTTTGAGTGGCATTGCAACGCATGCCGGGTACTCACTAGTGTGATATAAAACTGGACTGGATATCGCTGTCAGATGAATGACCGCATTGTAGCTGCGCATGTTCTAAAGTAATCAAATGTGACATTTGTAAAGTCGTCATAACAACTCGAACTATGTTCAAGTCGCTTAGCAACCCACAATATTATAATATTAATGTCACAAATAGTATTCGTAAATGTTGTCAGCATTAATGCCTCAAATCTATAGGATCCTCAACTCAAAATATAACATGGAAAATTACAAGTCATTCAAAATTTAAAAGAAAACCTAAAATGGTCATAAACCCATATCAAAAAACATGCCTGACGTACGAAATACCGTCTACGTGTATGATTAAATATATCGTTTCAGGAGCTACATCTGTTTTGTTATTATTTATGCACGAAAAGGAGATAGTTTATATCAAACAAATTGTTTTGACTAATTAATTATAATAAAATACACTATTCGCCTATCTCCACCACACATCGTACCCATTTCAAATTAATTACTTAATAATCCATACCCATATTATCCATTGATCCACTGTCCCTGTGTTTACAAAATTACTTCCAATAATAAATAATATCTAACCCATTTTATGTTCACCGAATCTGATCATAGACTAGAGAATTTTTTAAGGGTTCTAATTTCAAATGTGTCGATAATATTTAACGTACATACCGAATGCGAATATTTTTTGCATGAAATAAAAAGTTTCTAGTCGGGAAGTAATGAAGAATAAGATATAATGAATGATGTATCAACAGATATTTATATCTGGTCGTATCATAAGATTGTCGAATTATTTCAATTATAACACAGTTATTTTAAATTATACTGATTTCCATGTTTACCATGTCACTTTTAAAAAAGAAATTAGAGTAATGGAATCATTCATCTTACTCGCTTGTATACATAAATGTAACTACAATATTTTCAGTTTGTTGAATCTTTCTTTAAGCCATGCCCGCTCGTCATGGTGAGCATATTTACTATATTTACTAATTATAAAGCGTCTGAACAAAATCGTTTTTTTTTCAGTCGCTCAATAATTCTCTTTTGGAGATAGTAAGGATATTAAGATAGATAAGACAGGAACAATTCTTGCCTTATCCGTCTCGCTATGTCCCGTTGTTAGGACCAGATGGGTCGAATATAAATTCATAAATTGATTAAAAAATAGTTTCACTCAACACGCATTTTAATCCGTGAAAACCGCAAACGAAGAATACATCGTTAACCATTCGGCTACAGGTCCGTTTTGCCTCGCGGAACCCATTTTGGAAAACGTTTATCTATTTATACATAATAATTTATCGATAATGCTTAAATTTGCATGTAAATTCCACTATTGTTTCTATTCAATGTAAAAGTGCCTCAATCCTTCTGATAACTTGGCTACCTTACAGAACCCAATTTGGGAAACGCCGATCTATACATAATAACTTGTTGATAATGCTTAAATGTACGAATAAATTCCACTATAGATTCTATTCAACTTGAAGGTGTCCCAAACCATCTGACCACTTATCCCGGTGGCTTAAATTCCACAAATATTTCCTACGGCGTATGGTTAGGAAATATTGTACGCGCACACCTGCCGCAGGTAAACCCAGAGCCAGGGGAAACATATTTCAAAACGGAATATGTAAATATTGATTAGCAGCTCAAATTAGCCCAGAGCTAGTAGTAGCACACTGTAGTATTAGAGGTGCCATCCGACCGCCTTTATTGTTTTACGATTCAGAAAAGTTGAGCATGGATGAAAAACACCCATTATTTTTGTTACAATGTATCGGCAAAAATACTCAACTTTTAGGTTTGTAATTATCATTTAACTTAAATCAGTATTAATGTCATTGATGTATGAATGGTATGCCAATAATATAAAAACAATTAATATTAAATCACAGATCTTTAATTTAATTAAATCTTTCAATTGTATGCACACCGATAGGAATTGGTGTTGAAAGATCACGTAGATCAAGGTTCAACGATGTTAGTACAGTGGGATACCGATCTATTGTTCTCGCATTCAAACACCTTTAGGAATATATTTCCTATGTTGAATGCTTGACACGATTAAACAGTAGGACAGATGAAGACGATTATGCAGTTCAGACGAGATGTTTCCAGTTCGGCCAGTGGCGATAGAATGAATCCGGTTCTTCCTTATTTGTTCATATATACTTTCGTCAACTGTCTATATCCTACTTTATTCATCATGATTTACCTTTTCAGAGAGGTCACCATTATCGCAATGTATACAGAATCCGTGTCGTATATCGGTCAAATAAAATAAATTGGCAATTGGCCTCGTTTTTCATTTCAATATTGCTGGCGAATAATGACAACAGTGTTAAATAATCCAGCAGGAATCATTCTATGGTACATCGTTTTCCTCCACAATTGGTCTTGTCACAAATTTGACCTCGATTGATCGTTTTTGCCAAACATTTGTCGCCCCGCTCATGAGCGTGCTCCTTTCATCTAATTTCAATGAAAATTTGGTTAGTTGTTGTGCGCACACCTGTAAAGGTTTCTGAACAAAAAAATCTAAAAAAAAGAAGCAAATACTTCTCTTCTAAATATCTAAGCGACATCTCAGAAAACCTTATGATCTATTCGTAAACGCATCAGACAGAACAAAAGATATTTTCTATCCGAAACCACTTCAATAAACATAATTAAAACAAAAACACTTTCTTTCTTTGAGTGGCATTGCAACGCATACCGGGTAGTCACTAGTTACTAATAAAAACACCTGCTTAGTAATATGTACATACTTGACTATTTTCGCAGGATTTTCAACATAATACCTTTACAAACTTATACAGATTTCATACGTTCAGTAGTAAAATAACTTCTGTTGAGATTTTACATTAGAATTCTATATGATTCACATTGGGAGCGGACCAGGTTAAAAAATAGTTCTTCTTTCATATGCCATCCTCTATATTCAGTTTAACGCCGCAAATTTTTCACATAAATAATGAAAGTTTGTCTGAAGTTTTCGGTTGAAAAGTCGACTCGAGAGACTGAGTTGTTTTACTGAAAATCCTGACACTTTTTCTTTAGCGATTTTGTCTGCGTAAAAAGAAATATTCCGTGCATGTATGTTAAGACTTTCTTTGTTTACTTTGCATTGAATATATAAATAATAAACATGGACGATAAATAAATTATTACCCGAATAATCTGAGTGCAAATAGATTTGTCCGAGTATGATTTGAATATTATGCTTAGAGACATTTTTTCAGGTGAAAAATAACAAAAACAATTTGTTTAGATGTCTTTGTTTTTTCTGGCCTTTCTAAGTCTATTTTAATAATCAATAACGGTTTTATTTTACCATATAGTAGGGGTAAATCATTTTGTTTACCTTACATTAATATATTTTAACTAAATTAAGTTTTTACATAGTTCTCACGATGGCGTGAAGTCAAAATTATTATGGAAAAACTGATAAAATTCTTGTAGAACTAAATAATTTATTTTAACCTTAATGTTGTTCTACCACGTAAATGCCAATTCAATCAGCAAATGATGATATATTCTTTTTATTACAAAATTTAGCAAAATAACATGTAACGTATTTTCCGAATTCCATGGTACCAAAATCTTTATTTGTGTTTATCTCAAAAACCTGTTTTTTTAGATAGTCGCCTATGATCCTTAGCCCCAATATAGTCTTACGTAACCAACATTTTATAAACACATTTACAAAAACTTGTTTCTTGACAAATTTTCCTGTTTATTATCTATCACTCTAGCACTAAATGGTTTTATTTTTGAGTCGAAATTTTATTCTTCCAAGATAAAAAAAATGGTCATTAATTTTGTGTTTTGTTTCACGTTAAAATATTATAAAATTATGAAAGCGTTTTCACATTAAACGATACGTATTGTATTATTTTGTGGAGACGCCACGTTTTGATTGGCCGTAATTACACAACGTTAAAAAACCATTGCAGGTTTCATTATCAAGTAGTATTCAAACAATGAGAGAATGATATTTACGCGTTATCTTTTCAAAATAATAACTTTATAAATACAAACAGTTAGAATTCATAATACTTTTATTATTATAATCATGTATTCACTTCATTTAACTCTCTTTGTCACGCTTTCTTCGTTACCAAATAATTTATATACTAAAAAAGACTACACATAAATATATTCCATCCTATTGTGCTAGATAAGTAATTTCTCATAGGAAAATTCTTTTATTGCCTCTAGCATAGCAAATTTAGCGCTTTGGATCTATTGTGAGAGAAACATACGAGAAGCACACAATGCCAAAAGTATGGAGAGTTGGGCGGTATTTTCGCGTGGAATTGAAAGCACATAACCTAGCTAGAAGGCATTCCTGGCAATATAATCGTAAAAAATAATAGCCGCGCCTTACTTATTGAATGTAATGTATAAAACAATATTATATTATATCCACGAATTCTTCCTGTCAAATACTGTGACGTGTAAAATTCCATGAAGCTAATTCAAAAATGCCAACATAATAAACGTCAGGCTGGAAATTGTTCGAAAATTCCATTTTCAAAATGAAAGTAGAATATGAATAGGATTTGTTTTTTAGAGTAAATTATTGCCTATTATTTTTTTCACAAAGAGCGCATCCGTTGTAAGCTTCGAAGTAAAATAAAAGTATTTTCACAGAACTATTGTCAGTCGCAAAAAAGTTTTTATTTGAATTCTAACATACAGTGTGTACAATGGAATCTGCTTTTAGAAATACAAGTAACAATATTTACAAATTGCCTTGCAATCCGTAATGCGCACGTATATCTAACTGTCAGAGGCGGCACATTGCATCGGATATGCAACACGTGCACACTGCAAAACAATTCAAGACGGTTTAGTAGGGGGCGGCATATTTGATAAAAATGCTGCGTCAGAGGAACAATCACATTAATGGTAAATAACAAGAAAACACGATAAATCTATGGTTCACGTTTTCTCAATATTACTTAATAATGGTAGGTTACAAAAATTTGTTTTATAACAAAGATTTTTTTTATATATATTAGTTTTAATAGTAAGTTTCATGTTGTTTTACTACGCAATTTGTAGTAAAATTATTCATATTGATTAAAGAACAGAAAAAAAATGCTTAATATATAATATTTATGTAGAAGAACGACTTAAACAAATTTACACAAAATTAATTAGCTGTTCCTGTATCCAAGTGGTCAACAGGTGAGTGCTGTATCCACGGATTCGAACCCTAATACCTACGTAAAATTATATAAACTGTTTTATTTGTTTGTGTTCAAAGGCATGGATGTCTGTAATTTTTACATCTCCTCGTATCTATCCAGTTCTAAAAACGGACATAGCGAGAGCGATTAGCTAACTATAACACATTCTTTACTACGCATTGTTAACAATGTAAACAATGTCATGCTATTTATGTTTGATCATATTCCGGTGTAAATATGGTATTAGATAAATTTTACATAATATACAACTTAAGGCAAATTACGTGATATATTAAAAAAAAACAAAGTTCAATTTATTAGGAAAGATTTTTTGTTAGCCATTATGTTCGAACACCGCTCTTCTTCAGTTTCACAAAAGTACAGCTTGTCAAATATACAGGTTTTCTTTCAAAAGGCAGATATTTGCACATGGAAATCAGCAAAATTAAATAATTTCTCAATTCCATATACAAACATATCGAAATATCGTATTGTGGAAATATATTTTTATGAAACGTGGCGTTCCATAAAGAAACAATTTTTAATTCTAAAACTTAAAACTATTGAACACCTATTTCAATAAAAAAGCATTGCAAATAACAAGCCATCATTTTTTACGAGTCAGTTTAAATGAGTCAAAACTTTGATCGGCCATATCTCAGAACAACCAATTTCTAGTTGTATCACTATGGAACGAGGCCACCAAAATAAGTACGATAAGTACTTTACGATAGGTATGAGGTTTATGTCTGAAAATGTGGATATTTAAAGAAACTAAAATGCTCAATTTATTACTTTGTTAGTGCTTAATAGTTTTATTTGATGGCGACCACAAAGAGTTCAGGTTAAATGAAAAACAAATTTTCCAATTTAAAACACCTGGTTACATATAATAAATTTCTTCGAATTTTCATGTAGAATTTGTTTTTATTACCGTGCAAAACTTTTTAATTTATCGACAAAACTATTTTCATTAAAATCGGCGGGCCATACGAAAAATTGGTCCGACCCTGACCACTGCACACAAAACAGTACTATTTACATCGGGTACATTAATAATATGTCACAGATGGCACTGATCCTAGAACATTCGTTATTTATTTTCCGTGACATCCATTTTTGTTTCAGTCTACCCGTATATGTCTAAATAATATGTATCGTGTCGAAATCGCTTCGTAAATAAATTGTTCTAAATGGTCACCACGTTTTATTGTCATTTTCCGAAATGCGGAATTATATCTTTTGTTTATGGCAACATTTTTTTTTGTTCGAACATTAAATGCAGTCCAAGTTACTGTAAGCTATAAACTATTAAGACAGTTATTTCATCAAAGAAAATCTTTTTTCAAAGTACTAGAATAATATCGATTACGTCATATTATATCGATGGTATTTTGACAAAATTGATGCAACCCTCAAAAAATACGAAAATGAGTGATTGGATCTCATTTTAAAGACGACAGAGCAGGTCTCAGCCAAATGATGTAAATTAGAAAAATAAATTAACCACTTTTTATAAGAGAAACCCCATTTTATATTGGTTTTAGGTTTTTTAATTCTGACCTGGCCTCTTGATATAAGCCACTATTATATCGACATTGCCTACGTATAATACCGTATCTGCAAACTTGAGAATTTACAGAGAGTGCATTTCAAAGATTCATAACGCAATTCACCGTATAATATTTTCGATAAAAACAGTTTTTATTTCTCCCCTGAACAATTTCAATTATGAGGGTTACGTCAATTGGTCAAAACACCGTCGATATAATCTAACAGGGTGTTCATAATATTATTTATAATTTCTCATGTCCATGTAATATGATATTAAAGAAAAAAAATACTTTGAGTATGTTTACGTATGTATGGACACGTTATTGACTTTTTCAAAAATAAACATTTCACAGCAATCTATGAACGATCAGTTACCCGAACCATCTCTCAAATCTTATGATATGTATTTAAAACTAAAACGCAAATGGATTTCTTACCGGCCATGGCAAGTTCAATGCAAAACTCTTCACACTAGCGAAGTTTCTTTCAACGCTGGGTTGTGGACACGCCTAAGAGGACAGTAATCGAATTCCGTGGGACTGCCCTAAGATCAATTCCCAACGATCAGAACTGTTCGCTACGACCCGTCCTCACACGGGTCTAATAGGCCACGCTGACTTGATTGCAACCAAAGCTAACTTCATGGTATTTAAAAAACTTGCTAATTCATTTTAGGTTCGCTATAACCTTGCTTCCTCACTGGAATCAATAAACTCGTCTAAAACTACGGACTCGCAATATAAAGATTATTCACAGGATACTTAATATCAACACGACTTAAGTGGGAGCTAGTCACACCTTTTTTTAAACTTTTTCTTTCTATTTTCTCAAACACACTAGTGCATAATATAAAATCAGTACCGTGCAGATCGGGCCATGAATGTGAAGCGTTGTGGACGGCGGCCATGAAACATTGGCTGCAAACACAACGGGTGGGAGTGAGAAAAACCGGCTTGCAGTATTTTTTCACATTTTTTAAATGAAACTTGAAACTGTCGACTCTCAAATATATAAAGTGCATTGTTTTTTTTTGTTGATAAATACATTGTCTTACCAACATAATAATAAATTCCAACATAATCAGTATAAGTATAAATAAAATAGTTAAATTAAAAAATTGAAATACGTATCTCTGTATGTTTATACAAAACATCTACCTAGTTCTTAATAATGAGAATTTTTCTTCGAAGGCTATCACAAAATATTACTAAAAGGATTTCACATCTTTCGTTACAAAATGTTTATTATTAAATGTTCTTATAATAGTAGAATATATATAGAAGTTAAAAACAAAACAATTAGAAACATAAAAAGAAACTAGAAGTCTGTACGCGCAGCTGTTCCAAAAACATTCTTCTATAAAGTATTTAGAAGAAACTTTTTCCTTAGATACAAGCCTTTGCATATCCTTGAAGTTTATTTGAATTTCGAACTTTTAAAGTCCAGTGACGTGGCTGCACATTTTAAGTGTTTTCATGCGCGTTAGCTTACTTCATTGGCGTACTGAAATAAATTGCCCATCTCTAAGGCTAACTGTTTTATTTTCTATTGGGCTATTTATTGAAGTATACAAACGTGTTTTTAATATTCCAAAACTTTATTTAAGTTTTGAGATATTTTTTCGTATAACCAATACAATATTTAGTAAATGTTAGCATCATGGTAATTTTTCAGATTCTATTTTATGTTATCAAACTGTTTTGTTAAATTTATTGAATATCTTACCAATATTTTCAAATATTTCTGGGTCTTTTCACAACTAAATCAAATTTCGAAATATTTTTGGTTTACATATCGACTTTGGAAAGGAAAAAGGACGTAACCCATACACAAAAAATATTGAGTATAGCCCAAACAAAACGTGTATTAAATTTTATACACTGTGATTATCGAAAAAAAATGACGGAGGGATACATCCTTTTGCCTTTTTACAGTCAACATATTGTATATTTATATATAAATAGAGTGTATTAGCACTTTTGTGTGAGTTATACACAGTAGTTTTTGGTGTGGTTTACGTCATTTTTCCTTTCCGCAGTCGATATATGTTGGTAGTTACATGAGACATTATTTTTAATTATTTATGTTATTGACTAAGAGTGGGAACTTTAATATCAAAATTTGATTCTTTCAAACCTAGTACTATCCCACATTTAAAAGAAATGGTAGCTCACAAAAGCACGAATATTTGTGATGTTTCCTTCCCTCCCTTTCCATGCTATCTGATCTTGAAAATTTTCCTTTTAGATAAAATAGTTAGCTATATCTTGTATCTTTTCCATCTCAAGTAAGAGGTTAAGCGATAAACTTAAATCCACATTCACTACATCAGGAGAGGACATGTTTGGCTTTTATATAATTTGTTTGTACTACTCTCACATGTTTATAATGATCTGGACTGGTTTCGTTTAGCACGAACATTATCAACTGATAAAAATAAAATCGTAACAGGGCTATTTAGATAAAATTAAATATTAACAATTACAAGGTTTATAAAACGGTTGGTTCATGAACAATGACTAGAATTTACAAGTAACAAAAAAATAATCGTATTTTGCTCAGATAATGGATTATTTATGTGACTTCATTTGTTATTACAGATAAGTATTTTTGATTTGTAGGAGATCGTTGACATTTTAACTGTAGACCATTTAATTTTGTTCATATATTATTTTCTTCATTATCTGTAAATTCTTGTCATAGGTCTTGAACCAACTGTTGTCTTTCAATTTTATGTAATTTATAATTTTATATGTATCAGCTGATAATGCTCGTGATAAGCGAAACCGATCCTGATCATAATAAACATGTGAAAGTAGTACAAACTAATTATATCTTATTTTTAAAATATAATTAAATTTGTTCGCATTTATTTTCTACCACTATTTATTGGTAATAGCTTAACTTTACTGTGCTACTTATTTTCTATCAATAAGACACTAATTTATATATTATATGGCAAGTATGTTTAAACATAAAACTTTTCCACAAACAATAAAAGCATAATATTCTCATCAACACCACCTCTATGGAATTCAGGCGCGATACTGTTTTTCTTTTCGCTTGAAAATTAGTTCGTGTCAGTGCCGCACAGCAGCAAAACACTTTTCGTGCACTTGTTTGCCAAGAGAAAAAATGCGGGAAATGGAGTGGTATCATGGCAAACTTTTGCATCACAGATTTTTCTAATACAACGCCATCTGTAAATTTGCGTTGGAAATAAGCCGAATGAATGCGTATTGCATATTGGCTACACTGTTTTTTAGTGGGTTGAAATGAGAACAAATGACTCGAAACGGAAAGATAATAATATTTAACTTTTATGGCTGTTGAGTTGTGTTTATGAAACAATTTTTGCAAAAAAAAAATGCTGCACTTTTTTTATGAAAAAAAGTCTGCGCGTATTTCGGTATGGTCGTAATGATAAATACAGATTTTGACGTCTCAGCTTGTCTTTTTTTATTCAAGTTTAAATGAATTGTAATAAATTATGGATGTGTCAATTAGTTCTGTAGCTGAGTTGTCAACATATTTGGGCTTTCGTCATTTCTATTTCAGATTGACAAGATCAAATCGTTTGAATGTAAACATTCAAAAATGGATTTATGGATATACGTTCAAATGCATGATTTTGATGTTTTAAGAGAGGTTTATTATCTGACTAATTATTCGTTTGGAGCCTGTACAACTGAATGAAAACGGTTTCTTGTAAATAAAAATAGACGCCCCATAAAGGGCTCATACACTCCGCATTTAGGAGCAGACATGGAAATATGGATGATTTACTCAAGCAATTAAGTAGTTAGGTCGTGATTTTCCTGGGTATATGCTGAGAAAAACGACGATTGTAGAAATCGAGAGGAATTGGGTATATTATGTTCATGTATAAAGATGGGAATACTCCCCTAAACTGTGAACGTATTGATACATTTTTCCTGTAGATAGTCATAGACAATTAAATGATCTTGCTTATGTAATAGATTCCATTACACATTGGATTCAATTTTTTTCGCTTCGTATTAAATAGAAAATAGGTTGGAATTTACTTTGTTTGTTGTCGAGTGATAAAATTTGGAAACAAGATTTAATTTTATCTCAACTATTTTACCTTTGTAATTTTCTTCAAAGTGATATTAAACTAAAAGGCTTTGAAATATCTCCCCTATTTATAACCGAAAGTATTAATAATATGAGCATGGATCACATCAATCCTGGCTATTGAAATTGAATAAGGGGAATCCCCGCGCTCGAATACAGGACCGGTTTTACAAACGTGCCACTTGTTGAAGTGCACAGGGTTAAAGTTTTGGGGGAAAATGAAAAATTATGAGTTTACTCACTTTTGTCAAAATATTCGATTATTAAAAACGTCCAACGCGCTGGTATTAACAAAATCCATTTTGAAATTAATCCTACATAATTGTATCGAAAATTGAACTATTGTGAAAATATTTCTACATTGTCAGGTCCGTGATGAAGTGATCAACGTCGTTGGCATCGGTTACGGATCTCACGGGTTCGAATCCAAATGAGAACAGTTTCATAAATTGATTTTTCAATCGGTTTATGAACTTCTGTTCGAAAACATGGGTATGTGTGATTATATACCTCCCACCCATCCTATCCTTAAAACGGGGCGTAGTCAGAACGATAAGCTAACCACTATCCCTGCCCTAGCACTATCCTTCTCTCTTCGAAAAAGTGGGGTTGAGTAAGTCAGATACAAACAGTTTTCGTGGAAAAAGAAACATCGGTGAAGATACCTCATGGACATGGTAAATAATATTTCTCCATTTTCATTTTATTTTAGATTGAAAAATACATATTATCACGTTATTACCTTTAATCTTTAGTAACCTACCGGGTTTTTACTAAATAAACGTTGGTTCCACAACTTTTATATATATATACATATATAATAACGTTGATTTTTTGGCATCACACAATCGTGTATTGGTGATGATGACGTTACTCTGAAATATCTAACAAGTATATTTCATTATTCTTGTAGATATCAATAATTTGCTATTTTTACGTTACTCTCCTTGTATAATTTTTGTACATATTTTTTGAAAACGATTTTCTCCTTATAATTATATATTACAGCAGCAGAAATTTTATAAGTTTTGTGATTTTAGCAAAACAGACAGCTGATATTATATTCGTATTTTTGTCAATAGCCTTAAAAGTTTAAAAACTACTCAATCTGCAAAAAAATATTGTGTCTGGCAAATCCAGACGAATGTGGTGGTTTTAAACTCACTACATTCTTTCCTTTCCGAGCTATTGGAAAAGATGAAATCAGTGTCTAAATTCTGAACGCAGCCGAGTAGTAAAGATATACTATAAAAATAGCATATTTTTACTTATTGCGACTCTGCAATGTAAAGGAATTTACTGAAGCTACACAACTACCGCCATCTGTTGCATTAAAATTAAATTAGCTTTTTCTTTAACCCGCTTTAACAAAATGACTTAACATTTTTCTTGCTTGTCTAGTCAATTTCATTCTAGTTGTTTTTCACTATCGCATTCTTTTCAGTCTTAACTTCTTCCTTTCATGTTTTCAAAACAAAGTGAATTTCGCTTTCGGAATAATTCAATTTTTTCGACTACTGCTATCGCAAGTCATTGAACATTTCAAACAATTTATTCGCTCTACCAATGTCAACAAACGAATTTGTATTCACCCCGCTTTTTTGTTACGGCTTCATTTGATTTTCGAAATTCAATTAATTTTAAAATAACGCTGCATCATTTTAAAGTGTTGCTAGTTTACAACCAAATCTCTCCTTTTTACAGACACCATTTCTATTGTTATACGTCAACTGATTTTCATTAATTAATTGAAAACCTAGATTATAAATTTAATATAGCATTTAAAATATCTTCAACAATACTGAACATTAAACGAATTAATTGATTACAATATTTTGTGTAAGCGATATTTAAAAACGGTTACACCTTTGACGTTGTGGAATAAGTACAAAAACATGTGTTTTATTTTTATAAATATAAATTAATTAATCTGAATTAAGATGAAATGAATTAAACCGTTTGCCAATTTGGAAATATTAGAATCACAATGCATCTTTTGTCACGAATGAGAAAACAATTGACTCTCGCAGAACACAAATAGAATTGAACCGCGAGTCTTTTGAACGAACGAATCGAAAAAGACAATCGACTCGCAGTGTCGCAGTGTTCGATTCGCGCCAAGTGACATATTTACCACGTCTGGTGCATACAAAATAATATACATTAAGATTGATAAAGGAAATGATACTCATACAACTAAGAAGCAGTTGATTGTATAGATCTAAACGATCGCTCACGAGCTACCGGTAGCTTACGGCGGCATTTTCGGCAACTCGCGTAGGATATTTTATCATCTTTATAAATTCTCCGCTCGAATTTTATTATTGGGAATCAAATGAAATATATCTCGAACTAAATATTTATGAAATTATATTTTTCAATTATTATTTTTATTATAAATTAATGTACGCATTTTATGTTTTATTGGAAATCTAATGTCCTAATTTGTTTTAAGTAATATAGTTATATTACGTATGGTACGACAAAGGACGATAATGAAAAATTATAATGAAGGAATATGTATAAGTAGCTCACAAGACAATTTCAATTTCTGAAAGTAGCTTACTTCCTTATTGAGTTTGGAGATCACTGGCATAGATACTATAAGTTTAGTGCAAAGTACAGTACTTACACTGATGCATATGGAATATTTTTAGATATACTATGTGCAGATATCGAAAAATAGAAAGTGTTTTTTTTTTCTATTTAGATTACTATGTACATGTAATAGTTCACGGGAATAGTTCATAGGATTCATTTAGAGCTTACAATTATAGAGCTTATCGAAACAAACTCACGTCTTACTCTACGAATTAATATTTTTATATGCGCTTTCAATTTTAAATTTCAAGCATGCAATATGAATACTAAAAATATATTTAAAAATGCCGTCCGGTTGTAAGTCTGACGATCAGTTTTTTTTCAGATATCCCTCAATCTGATTGATAATGATCATTGTGCAAACTGTTTTCTTCGGTAGAGTAGACGGAAACATTTCGCATTTAGTTGAATAAATTTATTTATCTTTTCAGTGAATAACATTAAATGTCCTATTATCACTTCCCAGGTTCTTCTGGAGCTTACTGATGCTGAGCTGGAAACTGGCCTGGGTATCGTCCATCCTATGCATAGGAAGAAACTCCGTTTGGCAATCGAGGAACATCGTAATCCTGACATGGTGCGACACCCTGCCATCAGCCAGCTTACACACGACTGGGTGGCTGCAGAATGGCTGCCGGATCTTGGTTTGTCACAGGTACATCTAAAGTCCTTTACTTACATAAAATATAAAAACCTTAGTCCTTATGAATCAATCTCAAAAAGATATTGTCGTCAAATGAGAGCCTTGTCGATTGACTCGCTCGTCTGTCATTATCAATTGTTTTATCACTGATACAAATAACATAATATACATATTATATAACTTATAGTAGTATTATTCCGTAAGTGTGATCAAAGGGCAGAACAGACACAATGGAATGTGAGTCATGTTTGCGCTTGCTCTATCGCGGCCCTAGCGGTAAAGTTATACATTATATTTCCCTGCAAACATTGGCCAATTAGCTGATAAATGCAATTGAAACCATCTGTTAGACACATATACCAAGTTAAAATTCTTTTCTTAAAATATCAATCATTCTTTTAGATCATTTTTTGGTGTAGATTTTTCTTTAATCAAACGATGATAAATAAAATAAATAGTTTTTATCCAGCCCTTAATAAATAACTCCATTTTTCATTTGTCTCTCAAGAATATTTTTTATTCCATTAGCATTGAGATTATCAACAGGCACGAATGATATTTATTCTAATTCCATCCAGCCTAATAAGATAATAAATTATTGTAAACTTAATAGTGATTCTCAAAATTGTGAAATACTAGAAATCTCAATTTGCACAAAAAAGGAGTTTTGCTACATGACCGGCTGAATAGATCTGAACAACTTATGTTTTATCACTTAAGATAGATATGAAGCAAAGTTCTTTACAATATATTGATCGTCCAGTTCATCACACAGACAACTTCAAAAAAATTAAGTTTGAATTATACATGCAGTTACATGTAATATTGTACATGTCGGCGTCCGTGGCGCAGTTGGTAGCTTCGTTGGCTACGGCTACGGACGTATCGGGCTCAATACCCGGTGCGGATGGTTTTCATAAATTAATCTTTCAATCGATTTATGGATTTCTGTTCGAAGTCTAAGTGTATTTGATGTCAAAAACTGTCTCCTCACCCACCCATCCGATCCTAGCGGGGAGTAGCGAGAGCGATTAGCTAACCAGTAGTCTTGTCCTAGCCTTATCCTTCTATCCCTACTCTCTTCGAAAAAAGAGAAGTTGAGCAACTGAGTAGCAAACAGTTCTCGTTGAAAAATTCTCCTGAGATAACTCCATTATGAGACCATATGCTCCATGATTCAGTACTCAGATAACTGAAAAATGCCACCAAAGAAATGCTACGGCAGATATCATTCCAAAGAATTAAACAAAATGTTCATATTTCTGGCTGAGTTGGATATGTCTAAATATCCTTTTACTGACTGTACTTGGAATGTACCTAATTGTTAAGCACCTGTTTATAAAGTCTATAAATATAAAACTTAGGTACAAATCAATAATAACTGATTTATCGTGACCAATTGAGAATTGTTTTTCCCATTATCGTAGTATGAGTTATTTGGAGATGTCTGAGTAAATGACCTGGAAGATCGATACATATTAGTAGATTTCATATTGATTCAACTCTAATAAGCCATTGACCTAGTTACGCGACAAATTCTTATATTAAAACATTACTGAAGCACACCAGGTGATGTTGTCAAAGTGCATTCATTATCTTTCGTATAAATAGACAAAACTAATCAATTCTATGATGTTTTAAACAACAGTACGCCGAAAGTTTCGCTGTAAACATGGTGGACGCAAGGATGTTGGACAACTTAAGCAAAAAGGAGTTGGAGAAGTATCTCGGAGTCACCAGAAAGTTTCATCAGGCATCCATTGTTCACGGGATCCACCTTCTAAGGATAATGAAGTATGACAGACAGGTAGGTTTCGTGAATTATTGCTTATTCTCCCATACGAAAGCTTTTAGGTAAAGTTTTACGGGGTGGCCAAATACTCAGGAAACTCGCTGCGGGTTCATTTATAAATTGTGAGATTTCAATTTAAACTTCTATTGTCATAAATTTTCGGGTTTATGTTTTCTCGTCTTCAATTTTTGTAAGACTTTTTGGCTTAAATATTATTTAATGTAGACTGACAATAACTCCATAATAGCGTTAATTTTCAAATCACGATTATGCTTACAAAAATATTAAGTATATGCAAGAAAACTCCGTATGAAAGTAAGTTACCGAAATATTCTTTTTTTTACACACTAAACTTAATGCATATTCAATAACACTTGAATTACAGTGTTATTTTGAAAATATATATGTTTTTAAATTTCATACTTGATATTTGCTAGCTGTAAAAACTTAAATTTATATATATTGACATACAATTTTCCATATTATTTGTTAAACGTTAGATCTTAATTTCTCAACTTATTTTTCAGATCAATATTTTTGATTTAAAACTATTTATTTAAATGATATTTTGGTATCAAGATTATTAACGCTCAATTATTTTAATGAACGTTAATCACAACATTTTAATTATCATGTATTTAATTCGTACATGGAGTGACGTCATCATATTTCATTTATGCAGACGTTCGTCATAAAATATATTAGGAAAAAATTCGTAGCATCCCAATAATAATAGCGTGATTCTTAGAGTACTTTCATGTTTATAGAAGACTTATATAAAATATTTACTCTTTATTTACAGCACATAAAAAGAGAGATAAGTACAGTCGAATATAGATGAACATGTCCGCCCTTAATCGAATTCCAATGCGTCCTACAAGTATATATTTAGGTATATGCTAGGGTCACGTCACTCTACGTATCCATCGATCGGTTGTGACCTATACCTCTCAGGCTTGACTACATCCCTAACGACCTCTCTGAAAAGTAAACAGTACTTCTTATTTATCTCCACTTTAATGGCCCCTACGTAAAGGGGTTAATAAAACTTTGACCGACCAGTAAATAAACAGTTGGGACGAAATAATTTCAATCCATTTGAAGTTGTAAGTTGTGGACATAATACGTCTTTTTTAAAACTCTCCGTGTTTATGGCAACGATTTTATTTCATTGGCGTTTATTTGGGATCCATGTTTTCCATTGACAAACGTATACGTGTTTTATTCTTTAGATAATATTTCACACTTTGTTTTGTTACTCTCATATTTTTAAGATGGAAAATCCTTGGTCGAAATTTATATTACGTAAATTATAACAAAAAACGATGTTATGTTAAATAAATGGATACATAAATTATGCCATCACATCAGGGTGTTTAGTTGGAATTTAGAATGACTTTCAACGCATTTATGTGTGGAAAAGCGAGACCAAGGAAATAACTGATACTATTTGGGTTTTTTTACCAAATTTTAAGCTTTAAAATATTACACATTATGTTCACATATAAAATTTCAATACCAAAAGCCTGACAATAAAATTATACATCAATTTCCACACTTTGAACGATAAATTGTAAAAGTATTTATTCATATTATAATATGTTTAAATTATAATGAACAGTTGACATGATATCAGTGACAAGCCTTTAGATTAAGTTATGTTGGATGAAAAACAGAAACGAAATGAACACACTATTATTGTTTTGACATACGCTGCTGTATTGATATACTTTTTGTCACTAAATAAATATTTTTTTCCTTTTTATCTAGGCTTTGGCTTTAAGAAGACACCAATGTGAGTCAGTGGACGCCGATCCACTCGTGTGGACCAACCAGCGGTTTATACGCTGGGCCAGAAATATAGACTTAGCAGAATACGCTGACAACCTCAAAGGTATTGAAATCAATCAAAAGTATTCATTCTTTGCCTAAAACATTTTTCTTTTCAACTGTTTTGAATAAAGAAAAACTTACAGTCAACATTATTATGTCCGTATCATTTCGTTCTTTAAAAGTAAATTTGGACAATTTAACGCTATCCTAACATTCTACGTTATTTTTCACTGCCTCTAACATTTTCTGAAAAGCAACAATTATCGAAATAGGATAAAATAACAAAGTATTAAGTTCTACAAAAATTTTTGTTAAAAAACTTAATACTTTGTTATTTCATCCTATTATAATGGCGTTCTACCAAGTAAATGCCAATTCAATCAATTAACAATTATTGAGTCTACATTTTAGAACAATACTCACACAACGCGATATCTTTGAATCTCAAATAGATAAGTAATTTAATCATTTTTATAATTGCGTATAGCCGAATCTGCGGTGCAGTGGTCAACATCGTTGGTTTCGGTTACAGGGCTCACGGGCTCGAATCCCAGTGCGCACAGTTTCATAAGTTCATTTTACAATCGAATTATGGATTTCTGTTTGAACGCATGGATTTTTGTTATTTCTTACCACCCATGCGATGCCGAAAACGTGGGATAGCAACATCGATTAGCTAGTCACTAGTTGTGTCCTAGCACCTTATTCTTTTATCCTTTCTCTTTTTGAAAAAACAAAGAGAGGTTGGACAACTAAGTAACAAGCAATTATCATGGAAAAACTTCTGTTGAGATACCTCCATTAGGAAAACATGTGCTTCCTACTGTGCAAATCGTGTAGCTCTATAAACTGTTATTTTACAGGAATATGGAAAAAGGTGATTACTACAATAAACTTATAAATACAATAACATTTGTTCAGGCTCAAAATTTCAGATAAAAACTTTTTCTTTCAAAAGATATTGAAAAGTCAAGGGAAAAATTCAATGGGCTCCTCTACACATTTTATCAAAAGTGAGTTTACCTAGTTCTATATTTAGCTGACGATTTGTCCAAAGGCTGTAGATGTCATACTGGTCTAAAATATTTAAAAAGCTACGTTTTTTAGCAGGGACCTTAAATATGTTTCCGAATTGCCGGCAACTGATGAATAACATCCAAGTTTAAGCGCTTCTCATAATGTCCAACGTACAAAATTCACTAACATCCTCAACGACGCATATTAAAATTTTCAGACAGCGGAGTTCACGGAGCATTAGTGGTTTTAGAGCCAAGTTTTACTGGCGATACGATGGCGACGGCTCTAGGAGTTCCACCGGCGAGGGCCATCATTAGGCGGCATCTCGCTCAGCAGTTGGACGCTTTAGTTTTACCAGCACGGTAAGAAACCTATTTCAACATATTTATATTTGATTCTATAGTATAAGTATAAGTATAAGATTAATAAGGGACTGACGGCCATTTATTCATCCAATTCACAACTATCGTGAATCATTATTATGTAATAGCAAAATCGAGCTTGCTGTAATATAACTGCTGTTTTCTAAATTTCATTAAAAAAAGTATTACAAATGTACTTAATTATAATATACATTGAAAACTTCTATTTATCAGTCGAGTAATAAAGTAAAAGCACGTCATATAATCTATAGTATTTAAAGGCTCGCATTTCTCTGGTCAGAATTTCAATTCAGTTTCGATTTTAGTTTTTAATACATTAGTCAGAATTTATATTAAATGGTCATAATTTAACGGTCATCGTTCACATTTTTAATCCGACTATTTAATTTGTTGCAATATTTAAATGAGACTTGCCTGTTACTTTGTATCAATTGAAATGTTTAATGATAAGTCAAATGTGGCAACCTATTCTAGTCATATTATTCAATCGAAACTACAACGTGTTCAAAATCGAAATATAACTGCGTTACGATGTCGCAGCTTAAGATTTATAGCTAAGCTCTGGATAATTGGCCTTTATATAGATGTCAAGATAAAAACAGATTCCCATTTAGTCAAAACTGTTTTGACTAAGTAGTTTAAAATCAAGCACAAATCTCAACATAAGCATGAATAAATTCTGTACTAATCCAATTACTAACAAATTATTAATACTGTCATAAATAATTATTAAAAAATTTTGTTCACAGCATTAGATTTATAAGTATTAAAATTAATCGTTTTCAATTTACCACTTTTATTTAGTACCTACTATAATGCAAAGAGATGTCATCGATGTGTACACGTGAATGTGAATTAAATGCCAATTAAAAAATCAAATAACATCTTATTTCTAAGAGAAAAAATCTTACCTTAATTGAATTAGAGTGGATTAATCATAGTAAATTAATTAATTGATATGGGATATATCGTATTATTCTGAAAGGAATAACCGTAAGACTTTTTAATTTTCTTGGGAGTCATCTAGAGACTGAATTTTACTGATTCTGATTTTTTTTATCGGTAAATAGCCGACGAATCATATGAAATATTTATTATTCTTTTCTGTATCTCAGTCAAATGAGATAAATTATTACAAATATTTCTTAATGATATTAAGTGAAGTTAAAACTATTTTCTATTGTGATTTTTTCAATTTCAAACTGCGTAAAATAAACATATATTTTTGAATTCTTTCATAAAATTATTACTTTAAAAGATACGTATAAGCATATGTTTTCTTACTTCGCCACAAATATCCAATTAGTAAAACAGTGTAATGTATTATTTACGATTTATTTTCAGTTCAAAAATATATTGTTATGTTTTATGATGAGACTTGTGATTGATTTTAAAACTACATCTTCATGGTAATATAAATTACCATTCTATTTCGTCATTATTCATTTACCTGTGTATTTTTTTCATTGCCAGTGAATCGTTTAAAAACATTATCTTTTAATTAATCATAGTTATTACAGGATCACTACACAACATACTTACATATTATCATATACTATGTTTATAATCAGGTATAGAAACTTTATAGTTGAAAAATTAACTTGAAAACTTTATCATTTCTAAAAAGACTATACATTTATATTTTACTAGGGGAAATGATATTAATTTATTTTTACATGTTAGATAAATAGTCCACATGTTTGCATGCTTATTTTTAGTATCTTCATTACATTTATCAAAAAAATTTAATATAATACAATAGTATGTTCAAAAAAAGCGTGCGGCTTTAAAAAAATAATTTCAACAACAGATTGGCGATTTTTGTCACTTAATTTCGCTAAATGCATGATTTTTTACAAATTTCATAACACAAGTGACTTACTTTTGGATAAACCATTTTCCATGACTATTACAGAGACAACTTTAATATCATTGTTGAAAGAAATTAACCAAAAATGGTTTTCCACTGCCATTGTTTTGTTATATAGATATTGCTATTGAAATTAGGATATATTAAATAATATACTTAATTATTAATAAAATCTAAGCAATTGCAGTGAAAGATCTTAAAAGTCACTTTTTATAGCAAATAAATACTTCAAAATAATATCACATTATCAATACTTTCTTGCAACATACTTCAAACAATCATTCTCAAAAAATTATATTTTAATAATGATTGCGATGCTACTTTGTTTTTTACATATTGTATACATATTAAACAGTACATTTATCATTCTTTATAAACTTATAAATAAATATATTGATTTATAGACAAGAAAAGGTTTCGTCGTTATCCATAGACAAGAATGCCAATTTATTAGAATCCCCAAATTCGTTAGCCTTATTTCAAAATTCGAACAAAATTTGAAATTTCATCGCTAGTATTAATTTTACGAACATATTCAAACTCAATATTACAATAGTACAGTTTTAGTAGACGTTCTCTTTGGCAATGGCAAACTACAACTAAATTAATATTACCCTCACAAGACTTTGCCAAAACTATTGTTCTTGTACAAGCTATGCCAACTTTGAAACCGTGTTAAGTCAACGCGCAATTTAAGAGAAATAATATCATAATTTGCATACGAACAGACAATGCAGTGCAAACTTATTTTATCTATTAAACCTTACGCTAATTAGACACACTGTACATATTGTGTTATACTAGATATCCTTCCCTAATCCGTAATTTTTTCACGTTCATTTATTTATTATAAAACCTGTTATACCAACGGCATTAAGGAAAGCTCTCTAACGAGTTTATTCCCTCTATAAATATTTTGATACAAAATATTTAGACAACAATTTTATAACATAAGTTTTATTTCAATACAAGAAAAAATAAATTCTACAAAATTCCTTCCTTATACGTTGAGAGTTTATACACCTGGAAATAGCACCACTGGTGCCCGTGTCGCAAATAAACATTTTATTTATGTTTCAAACCTTTATACAAAGATCTTTAACATTTTCATATCCATTATTTGACGATCATAGCTGTATAGTACCATGATTTGACCTTAAGCTAACTATATTCTCCAACAGCTTATTCCATTTTACATTAATTACTTCTGCACATATATCAATTGGATTTAACAATATAATAATAAAATATGAAGTATCATTTTAATAAAACCCTTAAAACATGTAACACTATAATCTAGTCATTAAACATTATCAGAAGCATATTCCTGAAAGGAAAACATACCGATTATAACTATTGCTTTTATTTAAATTACATAAATATTCTACAAATATTTCATCTAAACACTATGTACCATACAAAAAATACTACTATTTATTTTTGTTTTTAAATTGTTTTTTTATGTTGATATTAAAATAATAATTTGACAGTGCTTTGGCCAATCGATGTAACCCTCAAAAATACGATCTCATTTAAAAGACGACAGAGAAGGTTTCGGCCAAATGATTTAAATTATAAAAATAAATTGACCACTTTTTAGAAGGAATACATAATTTTACATTGGTTTTAGGATTAAAAATTCTGACTCACCATATTGATGTAAACCACTATTATATCGACACTCCTTACGTATAATCCCGTATCTGCAAACGTAAAAATTTACAGGAGTGCATTTCGAAGATTCACGACGCAACTCGCCATATAAAGTTTTCGATATAAACAGTTTTTATTCTCTCCTGAAAAATTTCAATTTTGAGGGTTACATCAATTGGCCAAAACACGCCTTAGTTTTTACTATGTTAATATATTATGCAGACTAGAAAGAACTCAAGGGGGTTAACTGAAAAAGACAATAAGTCGATAATGAATGGCATTTTAAATTAATGTTCTTTGTGTCTGACAGTTGATTAAACATCAAGGAATATTATCATACCAAAACCATCTTGGTGAAGACTTTAAATCATTTACTCCGGTGTTTTACACCCTAATAAACAACTTGTCAGTTAGCTCAACTTATATCTCAACAACTGATAGATAACATGCTTATGCTTAAATTATTTATTTAATATTTATGTGTGTATTTCATTACCTAATTTAAAATGTTTCTTTGACAAAATCTCCACAGTGAATTGATTAATAGTGAGTCAAAAGAGAAGCTAATAATAAAACAGCATGTATGCAATTTGCGAAACATACAGTTAACGTGTACAGAATCTAATAAATTTGTCAAAAGCTGGTTCCAAATCGGCGTAACAGCTTTTTTTGTTTGACTCAAAATGAATAAAAAAGTACCCACGACTGCCTACGCTGTACGGCTCATTTAACCAGTAGAATGTTTTTGATGACAAAGTTGTTTCGTAATGTTTAGCAATCATCTCAATTTCAGTGCTTATCAACCTGTGCCTTGCTTCCTCTGAGAATCACTGCTTTATTTGATAAATATTTTTTAAAAAGCTTAGCATCTTACGTTTTTGACTTTTTATTTTCGGCTTATATGTTAATTAAATTATTACGAGCTTTCTTTAGTCTGTAAATTTTTTGATCAAATTACGTTTCATGACATAGATATAGATAATATTAGTGGGATATCTCCAGCTTATTTTCAAAAATTTTATTTCGCAATTTACATAAATTTATTTGTGTATCGTTTTCTCAATATTTAACACTATACACAGAACCCATTTTAAAAATTTTAAAATAGCATTAAAAATATTTTTAAAAATACCATATACTATCTAAAGCTATTAAAATGTGCTTTAAAATTAAAAGGTAGTGTTTTTAAAACAACTTTTCCGAAGTTGAAATCATTAACGTATAGATTTTTAACGCATCCATTTATAAACAGCAGTTACTTACTTAATGTACACCATTTCCTCCCTTGTGATTGTATTAATAGGTTTATTTTGTTCACAGTATCATAGTAAAGACCTTAATTAATTTATTGTAAATTATTGAATAACATTTCACCAGACTTAATTATCAAGTTTTCAGAAAACTAATATTTGGAAAACCTCACTATGCGTTGAATCGTTTAATGAATTATTTCATTCAGATGAAAATACCTGTAAAAAACATTCCCCACCATCACGGTTTCTTCAAATTCCCAGAAAACCGTCAACCACAGTTTTCGAACTAGGGTTCTCTGGTGTCGGTTTCACGTTTAAAGCTACGAATTTATATCCAGAATTTATTTAACCATAAAAAAATATTCTCCTGGAATATTTTACATTCAACTACTATAATACACATGTATTAGACTTTGATAGACCAATTTTAGCAGACTTAAAATATCTTTGTAAAAACTGTTCTTTTGTTTTGCACGTTTCTCTTATTTTTAAATCCACTAGTGTATAAATATTTTGTACGGTAGAATAAATGAACATTTACATGTGTGAATATCTTCGCATAAATTTCCAATAAATTGAGCAAGAAAACCGGAGATTTATTCGGTTTTCTAAGACCTCATTTACTATATAATAAAAATAATTTTACACTCGGCCGTCAAATATGACGAGGATTTAATATAGATGGGTGTGATACTAGTAAATTTATTTTCTAATTATTTACTCCAATATCAAAAGTTTACCATGAGCCAATGACTAGCAAGGTAGATAAGCACTGAATTGCATGTCGATATTTAATGAGTAATCATGTGTTGGGGACCTCGCAGGTACGTTATATTCTGTCAAATGGAGGAACTTCAAGCTGAGGCAACGAGAGCTTCCGCCCTGGCTTCCAAACACCGATAGATCATAGACGCCATCCTGATACTTCAAACTTAACGAACAACTCTACCGTATATAATTATTTTATCCAGTCTCATATATCCTGGAAGCTACAACAAAATATTTAAATCGAGTACGTTATATGTAATCGATATATGACTGTCGGATTTAAAATTTGTGTGTTCATTGATTTTTCGAAATTTAAATACTGCAAAACAAATACAAATTGATAAATTATAGCACATCACCTAAGTAATGTCGTCGATGTTCTGGAAGAAAACACTAAATCGAAAAAATAAGATATTGAGTTAGTTATACCAAAATGTTCCTTATTTCAAACTCTGCCGTATACAGAACACACTTATTTTTTTAAATTATACTTTTACTTAAAACAGCTTTGTAAAAACAAACTAAATGAAAAAGGTATTGCATTTCAAACATATGAAAACAATTACTCAAAACTAGTATGTTTCAGTTAGTTTCTTCTTCCAGAACAACGACGATATAAACTTTATGATCGCATTTATCTATGGTAGAGTACACACCTTATAATTTTGCACTCCGTTTCTATGGTCCGGCTTTAGGATTTATGATCAGGGAATCCAAACATGGCTCTAGGATTCATACTGATATAGACACGGGATCAATACACTGCTCTTGGATCACGGGATTTATACATACCTAATACACTGACACTCTCTGTGTAGTATACAGAAAGCGTATCAGTGTAGTGAAAAGTGCAAAGTTATGGGGCGTATATTCTAGCTTCAATTTATAAAAAATTGATTGCTATTTGAAATACCCGTCTTCTTTATAAGCTCCATTTAAATCACCCCAGGGATCTTCACATATCATCAGCCAACATCTTCAAACAATGAAAGTTACTTTATTCTCAAACTGTTAAGTATCAATTCATAAAGTTTTATTTTAGGTTAATTTCCATTTCGTACTTCGATAGTGATATCATTAATGCAAGTAGCGAAAGATGAACGGTTTTTTCATTCCTCAAATTCATCAAATTTGTGACCAGAATTATTAGACTAAATTACTGAAAGATGTTCAATTTCAATATAAATCTATTTCTACCCTATATACACATCTTTTAAATCCGATAGAAGAAAAAAATATTTATTTAATCTCAGATTAAAATTAACGAATAGAGTTTTATGTAATTTTCTTAATAATTGTTATAAGTTCTACCGCCTTGAAAGCAAAAATAATAAAATGTATACCCAATGAAAGTTTACTAATCACATGTATTCAGAAATAAATAATGGAAACTTATTAATAAATAATTAAATGGCTTAACTTCCCGATAAATATAAAGTATATTTCAGTATTTTTTCGACTGTAATAATTTTATCATAACGTGTCGTGTTTCAATATATATTTTAAATCATATCAAAATATCGTCTTGTTTCCAATGCGTTCTCATTTTAAACATAAACACTCTGAAATAAAAAAACGCACAAAAACATGTTTCCCCGTCAGTCATGTATACGTAATAAGTATTACATCAATATTTATACTAACCAACCCATTATTGCATCAAATTATTTTCAGTGTTATGATTATTATCCAATTTCATAAAGAATAATTAATTTCGGATCAGGATTCACGAAAAAAATTAACTGTTATGATAAACATATCCCCAATATTACTTCACAACAAACAGCCATATCATAAGATCTTTATTTGTATTTAACAATGAACTCTCCCAGGTGTAATTTGATATAAATATAAAGCAATTATTTTTGTAAAAATGTTGTCTTCAAAAAGAAAGTAAAATAATTGAAACCTAAATAATTAATCACAACACTGTATCTAGACAAAAATACTACAACATTGAAGTGGGCGTCTGCTGCGAGGAAAATTTTGATTGACATGTACGTCTGAAAAACGTCAGAATAAAACCTGATATTCCGTTTTCAAAACACTTGTCCATGAAATATTGCCATATCATTCACAAAAAATATCCCCATCATATCACGAGTAATAAATAACTTGACCCAAATAAATATATATATTATATTCAATATCATCGATTCGAGAGGTAAACATCTTTAGTAATTCATCATTCAAATTAATATTTTTATTTGAAATAATATAGACAATATACATTTCTATACATTATAATACTACGTTTTATGTTTAAACTTTGTTATACTTTTGTAAAATGTATGGCATTGTTGGCAACATTGCTATTGTAACGAATAATTATTGTGCAAAAAAAGATTAAGAATAATATCGTACTATTGATTTCCATCGATTTTTTTAATGTGAAATATTCAATTACATTCTAGTATATATAAAAAACAATGATTCTTTATTATGTAAGTTATTATTTAAGTAGTTATCTTTTTCCACAAAAAAAATCTTATATCGTCCTTATGATGGCAGAAGGCGTTAAGTCAAAAAACCTTGTTCTGAGATAATCGACTTTTAATAAAATCATGAAATTTGAGTCTTAATATTTACATACCTTAACCATTATTTTTTAAACTTACGACTTCATGAGATTCGCTAATCGTTTAAAAATCCGATTTAATTAATAGTAATTCTTTTTTAAAGAAATATTAGAAACAGTTTTTTTCCACTAATAACAGTGATGGAAATTGACTTAATTCATATTGATTTCTTCAAATTACCTAAACATTTATGGAATATGGTTGAGCTTGTTTTTTCATACCGTTGTTTCACCGTCCTAAAATCTATCGTACATTCATAACTCAAAACAGCCGATTTTCGACTTATCTTCTTCCTTCTGCCACTATGCCGACGTTATAATATTCATGATATTAAAAAAAGGAACAACTTAATTTAAGTCTATGACCGATAATAAGAAAAGTTTTTTAAGCATTCAAAAAGATACTGCTTTTGAAAACTCATATTAGGTACCACTAGCTATGAGCCGTCATAATCCGCCATGACACTTTTTCGGCTAAAGTGTAATATTATTACCTCTTTGCTTAACTACAACGATCGATACTTTTATATATAATTGTTTATTACATTTAACGTTCAGTTATCAAATGTTTTTTTTTTCTTTTTGTTCCGATCTTCCGACTTCATTCACAAGCCAACTTTTTATCAAATTGGCTTACACGATTACGAAAACGATATCTTTTAAAATGTAAAAACTAATTCTAACTTTTAGTGTTTAGTTTTGAATTATGTAAATAATATTATATATTTCACGTGTGTCAAATTAAACTAGTTAATTAATAGCATTACTATGCATTAATCTGATCATTGACTATAGCGAATGTAAAAAAAAGATGTGTCGACTGTTCTCTATATAGTATTTATGGTTTCTCAACGATCTGTTCGTGGTCCATGCAAGTATCAGTAAAAATAATCCTTTAAAAAATAATTACATTAGCTATTAACTATGCAAAAACGACTGGTCTCATTTGTCGAATCATTTTGAAAATGTATCATTACCGAGTAAAATAGTTAGCGATATTTTAGGTATATAATAAGTGTAATTCATTATTTTTTTTTGAATAAAATATAAATAATATCCTATCGAATGAAAAAGTCGAGATAACAGGTCTGTTCATCAGAATTGTAACAATAAACTACTGAAAACTTTGTTGTTATCGAGAAGAATTGTTTTGTTAAATATTTGAACGCAAGTCATCCAGTATTGGACAGTTTCTTCTGAGACTTGACATCCGGTTACAACGGAGAGGAACGTTTTTTACGCTACGAGATACGCGTAATAATATTAACGGATAGGAAAGCAACTTCTCAAATCTGCTAAATCTATAACGTATTAAAACAGAGCTTGAGAAGTCGTCAGATTTATTCTAATACTCTCAATAAATAGCTGCGGCATATCAAATACAGGATTATTCATTTTTCCGATGAAAAAATCTTTCATGCACAATAATTATTATAGTACACCGCGACTGTCAAAATATTAAAGCAATATAGATTCAAGTTCAAATTTGGATTATTGAGATTTTGTACACTTCCATGTATTTTGTCACTAACGACCCGGGTTTCGCGTTTCGGCATCTTCAGGCATTCGAGCACACGAATGGACTCGAACTGACAGTCCATTCGTGTATGCAAACATGGAAGTGTACAAAATCTCAATAATCCAAATTTGATATTGAAATTCCATCAAGCACCCTCAGTCGATGTCTTAAATTAGACTCAAGTTGTTTTTCCCACCACTACCCGGCAAGAAAAGAAATTAATTTACTTATCCTGTTATTTCTTCGATGCAGAGCTGCACGGAACCGATATTTTAACCATGCGCTTGAAGAACCAATATAGAGACAGTCGGATACGTGTTTTTTCGGAACAATAACTATCTATAATATTGCTTTATGGTGCTTCTATCTTCTTGGTAATTGATGTACGGTGGCTGTCTATATTTTTATTATTATAACAAATATTGATTTTTATAAACTATGTTTTATGACATTTTATTATTGTAATAGAAGATACAAAACTATTGTATTTATATACTGAAAAAAATGATCAAAGATGAATTTAAACAATTGGTTTGGTGATCTGTTCAGTTGCAGTTTCAGTGATAAAGAGACCATACGTGGGCAACTCATTAAATAATATTTTAAAAGTGATTTCCTACATAAGACAGAAAATTGCAATTATTTGAAACAAAATCATTTATGACCCCAATTTTCTTTTACATACAGTATTGCAATCAAATTATAAAAGAAGTTCATAAAAAATACTCTTTTGCATTCGATTTGGTATATAATTATGCAAAAGATAACTAAATGAAAGCCCAATATATTATTGGCGAAAATTTTTCGCAAAAGTGTGGTAAACTCTTGAATATTTCAGTTAATTCTATAATAAAATAATAATTGTCAATTACAGACGCTTTTTTCAAACATGAAATCACGTTAATTAATATTGAAGTAAATACAATAAGTCAAGCGGGCTCATCACTCTCCGTGTCCGTATCATTTTCTGTATGAAAGTGGTAACTGAAGGACTACCGAAGTGATTGATTAAGCACACCTTAAAAAAACCACATTTAATTCTTTCATATAAAGAAAAAAGTTTATTTGAATTCGCATTTTAATTAATGTTTTGTCTCGAATAGTTTATCTTACAATTGTTAAAAATTAAATTGGTCTTAAGTAGATGTAAACGAAATAAGAATTGAATATTTGGTACCATTTTAAGCATATATATCAGCTTCCTTTTTTGTGATTGTATTTACATAAATACGATATCGATTATTATTATATTAAAAGCGTCCATTGATTGGTAGAAATATTCTTATTTAAAAAAAATATTTTGTTTTTATTTTTATGTATGTATTCTTTTCTTTACGCTTTGCAAAAATGTTGTCTAGTATCCTTTTAACATGTACTATGTATTTAATTGCCGATTTAATATACCGTTTCCATGACTACTATTTTAATTTACGATAAATATTGGTATACTAAAATAAACCTTTACCCAATTATTCAGCTGTCTAAATGAATATAAAAATTGATGTTTTAGATCAGACCAGTTGTTTTCCGACACTTATTAAGCTGCTCATGGTTATCGTTCATATTGTTTTCTATCAATAAATCAAACAAATGGAACATTACAATAAATAAATAATGAATAAATGAATATGTGAATGCGTCACTTATTTCAAATCGCATTTATTATTTTTGAAAAAGTCTACTAGCATATTATACTTTCAATCGAGATTCTTAATTTAATTACTATGCTTTCTGTAAAACAATTCTTCAAACCACTGGATCCAATAGATTCACGTTATAGTCAACTAGATTGTCAAAAAATTATAACTATGATTTATGTATTGATATATATACGAAATGTTATGTTTGAAGCGACTCCCATGAAACTTAATTAATGTTTTTGAATTATAAAACGAACTATAAATAACTTTAAATTAATTTATTTATTTTTGGGATACTTAACGAGTCGTCTGTAAACAGATATTAATAAATGTCCGATACAACTGGATTTCTTTTATAAGTTGGTCAATTCTTATTTTTTGAAATATACACAATATAAAAATTCATTTAAATTATACAGTTCCGGTTGCAAAATAGTTGAAAGTAATTGAATTTTAAATTTGAATAACAATTAATAAATAAAAATGTTGTTATTAGGCAGCCCTTAAAAAGAGTCTCTTTTCTGTCATTGATATATATTAAATTTGTTCTGATTGTTCAAATTAATTTTGAGCGAAACGTCTATAAGTTATCTTTATAAAAATAAACCGCAATTCGTTGTGTCTGTTACACAATTTTATGATATGATCAGGGCCGGTCACCTGCGTCAGGTAAAAAATTTCAAAAGGCAATGTTCATTCAAACTCTCTGATGCTGTTAAATAATCAATCACTGAGCGAAGCCGAATCTGATCGGTTATAATAGTGTAGTAATTTAATATTTTATCAACGAGAATTGAAAGTTAGAATCATTAAATTGAATATTGATAAAAAAAAATATTAACGACTAATTGAAAAGTATGACAACAGTTATATCATATTTATGCAACTATTTATTTAATTTAAATTTGGATTATTGAGATATTGAAATTTCATCAAGCACCCTCCCCTCAGTCGATGTCTTAAATTATATCTTAAATTTATTTAATTGATACTGTTTGTATTTATTTTCGCTTAATCGATTATTTTGTGTTGCTATTATATGCTTAAATATTAATAAGGAGTACCACTTCGAAAACATACTAATAAAAATAATTTACGATGTATAACATAATGGTGTATATATAATATGAATAATAACTATTATTAGATGTGCTTTTTCATAAAAAAAACAATATTCTTTCCACGATTCAATCGATATTTATATTTAATATAAGCTGTTAGCATGTACTTTCGTCACATATTTTCAGTCGATTAAGAAAGTGATTCTCTGTTACATAAATGTTCATTCTTGGTTTTGATTAAATCAATTTTATAAAAATTGTTTTAATTTTGCAAAAATGTTTTTATTTCTCACACATTGACCCCTTAGCGACATATTACATGGCTATATTCATACGACAAATATATTTGAAAGAATATGAAAATTTTATGATGTGACTATTGTCTATGATTTTTGACAGGTCATTCAAAATGGCGGAAGAATATTTTTTCTTCATGGAAAGTAATTTTTAAAAAAGTCTTACTGTCAAGCAAACAAAACTATTTCTTATTTTATTTGAAGGGACGATCAAAATTAGATTTATACATTTAAATTAATATTTATCTTTTTTATTGCGATTCATAATATATGATCATACATCTTTACTTTATTAACGCATTTATCATGCGTTTCAATCTTCTTTCGTTTTTTACATTCTTTAAACAAAAATAAATCATAATCTTTATGGTATTATCTACGATAGATATGATCAAATCATAAATAAATCAATGGCTTAGATCCATAGTGATACAACTAGAAATTGGTAGTTCTGAGATATGGCCGATCAAAGTTTTGACTCGAATCTAAATCTAAACTGAAATGATGGCTTATTATTTGTATTACTTTTTTATTAAAATATGTGGTCAATAGTCTATTCTTAGGATTAAAAGTTGTTTCTTTATGGAACGCCACAATTCATAAAAATATATTTCCACAATACGATATTTCGATATGTATGTAGATGGAACTCAGAAATTATTTAATTTTGCTGATTTTTAAAACGCAAATATCTGCCTTTTGAGAGAAAACCTGTACTTTTGTGGAACTGTAGAAGAACGGTGTTCGAATATAACGGCTAACTTAATTCAAAACATCAAATTTTTGACTTATTGTCCTATATAACTGGGCAAGCGAAACCGTCTTTTTATGGTGTCTTCCCATCTTTGACAAACGAATCGTCATATCTTACATCAAATTTATATGACGTTATAATATTATCATTCTTTTAATACCCACCTTATATCGACATCGTATCAGCTAAGAAAAATGGTAATTGAATTTTAATATCATAAGTGGCCATATTCATTTCATTACAACTAGCGATGCAAAGGAAACCAAATATATTTTCTATTTATTTTTTCAGCATAATCATGTACTCAGCCCCATTTCTAACAGAGGCTATTATTGAGTAATACAATGTTAAACTACAACATCGATTGTTAACAGTTACAGACATAATTTTCACATGTAAATCCTCATTTAACGTTATATTTTATTCACCAAAATATATACATTTATTATTGTACATATTATGAGATATGTAGACACTAAAAAGAATATTGACAATCAAAACAAAACCTAAAACAACTATTTCGAACGTGTAATATTAAATTTAATGATGTCTCAAATAATTCTTGAATTGAGGAGCTTGTTGGAAGAACCACTTAACCCCCGAAAGCTTATTAAGAGATATTCAGTGATAAAAAAAATGACCCAATGTCTTAATCGTGTAAATAAAATGGCCGCATAAGTTCTGATGGAAGAACGATTTGTGAGGTTTCCCAAATTAAATGACTGTAGCGTGCTCTATTAACTAAATACAGATATAATTTTTAGAGGGAAGGTAGCCAAGATATATCTTGTTAAATACGTCGTATCCGGAAAAACCACTTAAATGCCTTTTAGTTTTTCTTGAACCAAGCTCCTCATTTCTTTTCACTAGTAAAGAAGTTGCGTTAAAATTGTTTTTGATTGGTTGGTCGCTGCTATTTTGTCTCTACGTGCTTCATTTATACGTATATTAATAAGTGTTATGTTATGACACATGGATACATTCAAATATATTACAACGATAAGTCACGCTGTACATTTGTTTAATTTCTTCAGAAAAATTTATTTACGGACACATGAGATGACGTTTTACAAATCTGTAAGAAACTTGGCGATTCATGTTTAACATGTTCAATAAAAAACTGTCTACGCCTTCTTTACGAAAAATGATTGGAACGTAAATGTGCGGAACATCATGGACAACCCGAAATACCCATATACCATTACTCAAATAGTAAAGATCGAGTCAATATTGTATATTATATGACACAACTTGGATCCAAATACTATTCGCAGTACACTGATCTACTTGAAAAACAAATTATTATAATTATTGTAACTATATCACAGTAGTTAATAAATTATAATAAGAATATTCAATTTATTTCACTTTCTATGTGGCTTCATTTTTTTATTTCTAAGTTTGAATGATTAATTCGACTTAATATCAAAGTCTAAAGCGTTGGTTTCTTTTGCAAAGCTCCATCCATCTTTTATGTTTATTGATTGGTCATAAAGTGATTGACAATTATTTTACTAATGCTTTGATAGAAATGACCAGTTTTTTTGTGAAATTTATAATACAGTATTAGTGATGATAATTATAACTTTTGACCAATCAGAACTCTGCCATAATTGTTGTACTTAATAGATCATTACTTAGATGTCTCAGTTATATTTTTTTAAGATATGAACACTCCAAGACAAGAAACGTTCAATTGTTTTTTTTTTTATATTCTTCGTGGTTGTCATTTTTTAACCATAAACAAGATTAGTTTTTAGAATTTTCATTAAGTTTAGTATAAAATTCCATGCATCTCTCTATCCATTGTTTACAATACATGTATTGCATATAATACATACTTGATGCTTATAAGTTCATTTTTATGAAAATTTTAATAAATAGAGTTTTGTCTTAGGGTCTTCATAATATATCTAGTGCACAATATTTATTCTATCTTTTGCACAACCTTGTCGTATAACTATTTTCATTTTAGGAAAATTAAGATTTTGTTTTAATTCGCTTTTGTGTCATAATCATCCTTTTACGTCGATGTTTTTGTATTTTATTTCCCAAAGCGATGTAATCTGATTTTTAGATGTTTATTCTGACAGTAAAACTAACTCTAGTACACACGTTACTAAATAATATGTTTATTATGATAAACGTATTACATTACTGCAAACAGACTAAAGTTCCTAGGCTTTCGTTGTACCATATTAATCCTAAAAATCAAATAAAAATACGTATATAATCCCAAACGTGTAAATAAAATATAATGACACTACCTTAATTTATTGGTATACGATTCCTTCCATACACCAGCATAGAAACCAAATTAATGCTTTCAATACACATCATATGAATATCCCTAACATTTTCCTTTCCAAATTTTGACGATATTAAAAAAAATATATTGTACGTCTTATTACGGGCAAATAATGAAACGTTGAACAATCAATTAAAGCCAATTCTTGCCCTAACTGTAATAAATTACAATTTCTTCATTCTGGCCAAAAATCTAATCACATTTTAGGTATAACTACCAAAATAACTATTTTTCCAATTTCAGTCGTCCTTAAAACACACGTAATGCATTGCAATTATTCTCTTTAAAAACATATTCGCCAGTACACACATTTAAGCCAAATTAGAGTGAGGTTCACAAACATTCATTGCTCAATAATAAATCAGTGAACTATATCGTTAAATGCATTGCTTCATTTTATGTGAATAGCAACAGCAATCATTCCGTCGCTAATCTATCTCCAATTTAATGTTAACCATCTATGTAGAAAAACTTTAACAGATCGTTCCTTTGGCTCACTGAAACAATATATTTACCAATAGTCAATCATTTAGTGAAACTATTATTATACTGACATTAAAAATTGCTGAAGATTATATGCACCAAACTTATTATGCCCATAGACACCTTCTTAAAGCAAAAACCTGACCATGAACTCCCAAGTAAAATAACTACATAATAGAAAAATTAATTTTGATGTTTTGAATGGTAAATATTTTGTTTTTTTAAGTATGATCAGGTTCATAACTGCACTAAATCCACATTCTACTTCATAGAAAGATGAGAAAGCAATCAACAACTTTTGTTCAGTGACACATAATGCAGAATATAAAATTAATAATAATATCTGTTTTTTTAACCAGAATTTGTGGTATCCTTGTTCAAACATAGGTTTCGGCTCCTCATGTATGGATAATACAATAAATTTCTCCAGTATTAGTATGGATTCATCTGAGTTTGTGGGTCTGTTGGCCAAATGGTTCAACACCTAACAAATCGCTATCAATTCATTCATTGCTATTTATTTAAACTTTCGTAATAATGAAAATGTTTCGCTAACACCCAGACGTTGTCTGCGCACCCCCAAATTATTTTTAATTTTCCACAGATCCCCTCAGCAGTCACAAGGACCCCTGGGGGTCCGTAGGAACCATTTTGGAAACCACTGATCTTTCCGATGAAACACGATTTTCCACTAACTATAATTATGTTGGTATCCTACAAGTTTTGCTGATATACTTAATATAAGATAGTAATGTCGTCTAGAAATAAATTTTCTAGACGACATTACTATCTGCATTCGTATCATTCACGCAGACTTTAGCATGTCATTAAAAGACTGCTATCAATTCCTGCTTTACAATTTTTCTTCTTCTTTGTGTTCTCTAGTTTTATTGAAAACGCTGTTCCTCACAATCGTTTTATTTCTAGTTCTACAGTGACGTCCAAAATTTTAATTCAATAATATCACATACTTGGAAATTTTTAAATAAAAATAGCTATCATTACGTTTTACATAATATTTGTTACTTAGCGTTCTCATTTTTAGCCTGCTTGTAAATTCTTTGTCGAAAGGTATTATATTTATTCCACAATTTTATGAAATAGTCAGGACCGGCTTCGCTCATTGTGAGCATTTTCGACTTTGCGGTATAGTTAATCTGGAGATGCTTCTACATGAAGTGAAACACGTTACATTTAGTATCACAGCCAGTGGAAGCTAAGTTATTAATTTTTATTTTATATTAAAAAAGATTTTTCACAAATTTACCGTCGAATCCATCTAAAATATTAGTTGAACATAGTGTTTATTTATTTTATTTTTTTTGTAAACACATTTATCCAGTAAAAGATTTTTTGATCAAGAAACCGTGTTCTCGTTAAATTACACAAACCATTCATCAAAGATAAATATTTTCGATAATGGGTATTTCAACAACAGCCAACTGTTATTATCTCTGAACAATATTTTTAGGACAACGCTGTTTTTCCGTATATGGGCGCATTGCAAAACTACTCAACATTAAAGTTAATGTTCTTTTGCACATTACTGACGGCCTAAGAACAGCGTTTCTATGTTCGTATTTCCTTCATTTGGGGTTCGGCTTAAATTCAATTTTTGTGTAGCAATTGCAGATCAAACGGCTTGCTACGCGTTTGAATACAGGTTAGTCTAGAACTTGAATCCAGTTCAAATCTAGGATTACGCTGAAAAAATACGAATGACGGGAGTAATGTTAATATTTTAGATAAATTTAATTGATGTAATTTTTTATCTTATGTAATATTATATACAAAACAAAAGAATAATTTCTGTATTTTTTTGTAATAAAATGACAGTACCCTAACTGTCTTACAAATACACAATTATGTATTTCATTATTGATATAATTATATTCATACGAATGTGATCGAATTTATTCAGGAAATTTTGTTAGCTTACACTATGTTTGCATCCTACTAAACTTTTTCAATCCGTTCGAAACCAAAGTTCGCCTGATTAAAACACTGGTCACACATTCTCAATTGCGTAATCAATAATATTTTGTTATTAAAGGGCTAATTTTTCTAATACGGCATTTTTTCTAATCATATTTAGTTTTATTTATTCAAGCATCTTAATTGATTCCAATTTTGAATGCATTCTATTTTCTGGAGCACGACTGTGAAGTTAGCAGTTTTACAATTCCTCTTTAATACTAGTAGCTATATATATTTTACATTATTATCTATGGTCGATTGTCCGACGTCTTTTCAGCTGATCCGGGCTTACTACTGTAAGATGTAACCGACCCTTGTCCGCGCAAACTTTAAAGTACTTCTCCTTTTTGTTATCCATCCTTACCAGGAACCCCGCGGGACTTTTGTCAGAGAAATTGAAAGAAAACTTTGCGTCTAATTCGAATTTAAAATATTTACGTTTCATCACGATGGAGTTGAAAAATACATAAGATTTACCTAATATATTTAAAGATAATACTATTCAGATTTTGCGCATTATATAACTTATATTGAAAGAAAATGGGAGATTATTCTGAAAGCACTACGTTTCACAGCAGTCATTATTACTATTTGTATTACATAATGCGTAAATTGTCTTTGTTGATTAGTTATAAAACAGTTGCGTTTGTTTTGATATTATTTCAAAAATCAAATATCATTTAAATCCAAAAATAGCTGTGAATATTTATTTTAATGGTGTAACATTGCTTGCATTAAAAATTCTGTAAAATCATTAAATTGCATTTCTCAAAACGGAAATTCTCCAAATGGCAACATCGGTTTCAGTTAAATTGAAAATGGTTTCGTATGTTATTACTAAATTATTTGATATAAACATCTAAGTACCAACGTTAGCAGTCGGTCATTATGTTCGAAAAAGGAGCCCGTACAAGCAGTAAACTTTGTTAGTTGTAACGCGTATGTTTCCCACGTAAAGTTTTTCACGACTTGCAATGTGTACCAGATTTTATACGGCGATAAAATAATAGTCGATAAAACAAGAAAATATCGAAAGCCGCCTGAACCCGCCATTATTATTTATGGCATTTGGCAAATTGTAGTATTTGAAAGAAAATTGTTTCTTTCGTCAATATTTCAATGTTACATTTGAATCATTCGAATTTTGTACACTTCCATAATGTAATATCATCAACGCTGGTTTGACTTTTCGTTTCTATTCTCAGCCAGCAATATTAATTTTTTAAACGGTCATATACACTGTTTTCTATTAAACTTAACAGTGAAGGAAAACATTCACAAAGAAAATCACTTAATAAACGACAACTAATGGCATTAAAAGCAAATTCCCTTATGACTTGTTCTGTTTTTTCGTGCCTCGATAAAACCGTGATAACTAAACATTTTTTATAATATATATAATATGCTCTTCATTCTTTATATTCTCATTAAGCTAAAGTAGAAAAATAACATAAATAAAATTGAAATAAATACCATATATATATTTGAGTCGTAAAGCCGTTGATGTGTAATATCTCTGAACTATTAATTAATTATGCTTAATAATCATCACCAAGACGAACTTCACACTCGTGCGTATTAATCACAATGCAGCCAGATTTACAAACGACAAATCTCCCTATAATTTTCCCCCACAATCGAGAAACCTTCCAAAACATTCTGCCGAAGTGTCACTATTATGCCTTAGAATTAATCCTCTATTTCTCATGACAATGAGCCACGTCTTTTGTCATATGTGAATACGAAACCACTTCTAAAACCATAGGTACTGCGTCTACTGTAATGGAAAGTTTGTTTCAGATCTAGCCGTAAACTACGTTTTAATAGCGGTGAAATTTAAACTTCATTTAGCTACTTATACTTAGTATTTCAAATATGGAACAAGATACCTTATTACGATATACATGAATACAGCAGCCGATGAAATTTGCAAAAGATTCAAAATTTGAAACTGAAATACAATTATTGTTTTGCCAACATAAAAATATTTTATTGACTACCTACCTACATACCTAATCCAATAATTATCACACTAATTTCATATTATCATCACACATAACCATCAAAAATTATCATTATCAGGTACAGTTACGAACACATATATCTAATCAGAATATAATAGAAGCGACAGAAGAAACTTTCCGTAGCTTTATATTCAAATAATCCACAATAAATAAAATAGTTATGGCGTTTCATATGTTAGGCTTGTAATTAAAAGAGGACTTATTTCTTACGATTCGCTGAAAATTCACTAAAAAGTATTTGATGGCTGTTTAACAGGTACCTACCTAACCTATATAGTTACTGCAAAAGCGGTTGGTTTAAATATATACAGGCAACAAACGTTAACAGCGCATTCACTCGCATTGCATCATTAGATGTAATTGGGTGTATAGTCTATAAATAATTTATCGAAATAAATTAGCTTCGTTGTGTAAAATACTCCACAGAGCATATCTGTAGATTAATGCGGTTTTATTCTTGCAAATTGTGAAATCGTTTTCCTAGCAAATTAATAGCAGCTAAGTATAAAACAGCAAAAACGTAGATACTGTTCGTTAATTTCCAACGGAGTGAAAGTTGAAAAAGTGCGTTCAGGAACTTCATACCTCTGGAATAAACAAAATTACATCCACATCGTGTCTACCTGGGCTCTAATTGGACCTGAAATCGGTGATGATCAAAATTTAGATTACATTTCATAAATTGTCAAAAAATACTTGATAATTATTGCCGAAACAATGATGTGCAATATTGATGAAAAATATTTCGTTATTTTTTTGAAACTATCTTGTTTTATCGTGTCGTGATATTTTTCATTCGAGCCTTGATGACTCATACTATACTATTATCAATTTTTAACATTTTGTTAGTTATAATAATTGATTTATTATGAATAATGATTTAAAAAAAACTATTTCAGATATAACAATGTTGAAATCGCAGGTTGAAATGTTTACATTTACTCAATTTCGCCTATCAATGTTAATTTGCTTCCATTTTCATCTGTAGGTATCTGTGTAAACGTGCGTTCGACGATTTTCGTTTCGATTCCGACTAACGTCATGTCACATCGCATGTTTTTCATACATTTGGATCTGCAATCAATGTTTAATGACGTGTTTGTGTACCAAATTGAAATGTGTCGCATGATTCAATCGATGTTTAGAGCATGCGAGAGCTGTTTGTATGTACGAGAGCAAATAGACTTTTTCGGGAGACATTTATTTCTTCATATTCTAGAAAATTACAGCATTGGTGACTATGGAATGCCGTCGCCCTGCGTAACTTCAGTACATCGCTTTCTGGTATATGAATCAATATCACACTATGTTCATAATAAAGCAATTACAGTAAAATGAAAAGCATTTAGTATGTTTTGTATTCTAATAATAATAATGGTAAATAAATTTGATTTTAAAATTCAAAGCAGTCTAAAATATAATGAAAAAGCTGTCTCATACATACCCAATTGCGACTTAAATTTTAAATGAAACCAGTTTCGAGCATATTTAACTGACAAGATGGTAGGCACGACGTTACAAACAAAAATTAAAACTTTAAATTAATCAAACCTATTTATATAATTTCGAAACTGTTTGTTTGTAGCATTATATCCACGCCATTTTGTCTTGGTAACGAAACAGTAATTCTACATTATACATAATATAAAATACTAGTATCAACTCTTACTAGCTGAGCGAAATCAGTCTAAATTTTAAATTTAAAAATTTGGAATATGTATGTACAATAAATAGCTGTTTCATAACATCTTAGAACAATAATTATAAAAACGAGTTAGGCGTATTATATGTATTTTCGTGCACCCCAAATATAATCGAATTAAACATAATTATCATCTATCTAACTTCCACAAATCTTAATTCATTTCATCCTTACAAAAATAAGGGTTCAATAGTAACTTATGAAGTACTTTAAATTAATCAAAGCTGAACAAACTTATAAGATTATTGTACGATTTTTAAGAAAGTAAAACTTGAGCCCAGTAGTTGACGGGCATACAATATTTGACGGTACCTTTCAAAAGAGTGAATTGTTTGGAAAAAAGGGAATGAAATTTTAATTTGCTTAAGTTGTATATTAGTAAATATTTAAAGTTTCAAACTCTTCTGCTTCAATGGACTACATTATATCGACTTACCTGCAATATTATCGATATCTTATGAGAGTATTCATCTTTATTTATTAAATCAGTAATATATTTTCCATAATGCAAATATTCTATCGCTAATTTGTCATCCCTCCGAATTCGTCGCTTTCTGTCTTCTTTGCTCATAATACTTCACTTAATATATACTAAATCGCGAGTGCTTTTAACTATGATATTTTATAGTAATGTTTTATTATCGATATATTCTGAAATTTGATTCATACCTCATCGCCAACAGCACGAAGAAACAATATTTTGTGTATTTAAACTTCACTCACCAAATTCATGTCTATTTTCACATTACTACAGTGTATTTCATGTTTCTCTTACTAATTTTTAGGTTTATTTAATTTTTCTATATCTACTGTTGTTGATAACCTTCTCGTCTTTCTTTGCTGTCTTATATTTTTGTAATCAATAGGGGATGTTTCACATTCACAGCGCACCAGTTGACTCAACGCTGAATGCATCATAAAATGTCTAAAATAATATATCATTTTTTGTCCAAAATTAAGCTTGTCAATAAAGGCTCTAAAACTAATACCTCAAAGACTGTCGTATTTAATCAAAGTTGCACGTGTTATTTAAGATTTAATCATTATTATTTGACTTAAAAATAATGCTCTATTGTACATCATAACTTCAGTCAGTGGCGATAAATCGCTGCGCGGTTTTTTCGCTTCGAATCTAAATAGCGATATATCACCGCTCGGTAAGCAATTAGTTAAAACAGCTTATTAATAATTTTATAAAAAATGGTAATCTTTCATCACTCTACCATATTTTTATCATTGAAGACAAGTTTCAGATTTTACCTTTATTGATAAGTTTTTTAGAACTTTTATGACATTATTTCTGTATAGTTTTTATAAATTTTTACTACCTCAACTGTGTTTTTGTATGTAGAAACATTTTTATTTAAATATATCTTAATAAGAACCATATTAAATATAGAAACACCGTTTCCGGTTTTAATGTATTTATCTGCGAAGCGTCAAACTAAAAACTAATTATGGAACATCAAATTTCCGTTACCATTCTTTTATATAAATATTGCCATATAAAACAATGTAACACGTAACGGGATATAAAATTACCATAATGTTGATGTTCCTTAATAATACTCTTGTCCGGATATCTAAATGAAAATGGTTTCTGCATTTCCGCTTTTAAACTTATTCCATAGACTGTGAAAATAAAGTTTTACAACAAAGGGGTCTAGGAAGTTTTCCACAGCAGAATGTCTGTTAATGAATGTATACACACTGTCAATCAATGTGTACTTTAAATTAAAACTACTGTTATGGAAAAGTTTTTCGTTGGATTCAAATCAACTTGCAATCTTATTTGCATAACGAGCGCAATTCGGTATGCAACAGTAATGTCATCAGTCATTGTTCATTTAAAACAGCATTAACCTTTTTGACATATTTTAATAGACAAACTCATTTTCCGTTTTAATTTAATTATTGTTGTATAAATATCTCTTTTTCGTCAGTGTTCGTAAATTGCACCACATATTATTATTGTGTTCAAAACATTCCCATTCTCAAGTGTAGAGTTATTTATTAAAAGTAGACTATATTTAAAACATTATTTACCAAATGGCGATAAATGATTTAAAAACATACACACGTTACAGTAGTTTGATCTGATTTTATCAAATTTAATGGATATATTTGACCGGTGGTATTTATAAATAATTAAAAAAAACTATGAATTAAGTATTTTTACTCCACATGTGAAGTCCGCAAACAATTCGCGATCGTAGAAATAATGATGTCATATAATAAACGTCATTAACACTTTCCATGTTGCACATAAAATCAAAATATCAAACTAAATCACCAAATATATTTTGCCCCTTTATTGAAAAACTTATTATCATATTTACGCTCTTTTCTCTCGTAAATTACGTCTAAATGTTGGCCGCTGAATGTTAGACTGTCAAACACTTCTTCGAACGTTGCATGTTTCACTAATTACTTTGTGATGTGTCCAGGAGTTCTTTGGGAGCACTTCCGCCGCGGAGGAGCAGACCGCCACCCCCTCCTTCATCACGACCTCATTGGAGATCTCTAGCTGGACTTGAGGCTGCCGATATTGCTGCGAAAAATATCAAGGTTTATTTAAAAAAAATATCGATAAATCCATACCAATTTAAATAATGTTAAAAAAATAATTCACCTGATCACAATGGTTGACCAATTGCAATTTCAATAGCAACGCAAAAATTCAAGTTTCCATTTAAAATCCATTTAAAATTATACTTTTGTGGGTATTTAGAACTTTTCAATAAATATGAGTTTTTCCTAACTCTCTTTCGTAATCATTCACAAATGGATAATATTATTTTTTTATGTTTTATTCAGTACAATTCTTTAACATTCTTTATTCTTTCGAATGGATTTAAAATTCAAATTACTTTTCGTTTCAGGCATACCAACGACATCTACTAAGCCCATTGTAAACTTTTTATTGCGGTTTTCTGGTTGGTAATAGAGCGAAAAATGCTAATCGCCAATAGAATAAATACATAACCGAATAAATGGAGTTTCTATGGTTTTTTTACACATTTTCAGTTCGCATTTTCAACATTTATTTTCTTTTATTCTTGAAAAAACCATCAAAAAAGCACGATTTTAAGCTCATAATGAATATTTGGAAAAAAACAAAACATATTAACCAAATTAGCCTCAAACATAACATACCAGTTCTACCAAATTGGGCTTATTAGATTATGTTCAATCGGATTTTAAATAAGTGCCATCAAAAGCTTTTAAGTTGACTTCAAACGAAAAAAACCGTAAACAAGTATTTCATTGTCACATTACTTAGAAATATATCCAGAAGAAGCCATTCATGTGTTAATGCAAATTTTAAAAAAAAAATTCAAACTTAAAATCTACCTAGTCTTATTTTCAAACATTCTATTATGTTTCTTTATAACATAATTGAGGTTTCTAGTCTCACTAATTCTGTCATTATCATTGTCAGAACTGGATAAAGCGGTACTCGTGAGTGCCCAACTGAGGACATCACTCTGATAAGTTCTTCAATGATGATATTATTAAATGAAAAAAAAATTATTCATTCCAGTTTTCATTGAAATACACCATGATTAATTACCTAAGTTTGCTTTTCATGGATTAGTGTAAGTATATATTTTGTGCACCGATACCTTAAAAATAAACTCAATAACAATTTTGATGCCCATTGATTAAACACCTTTCGTAATGCATTTTTTCCCCAGATAAGCAAATTCTGCAATAGGGTATCAGAATAATTGTATTACCAAAACATTAATGTCATCAAAGATTTGTTTCTAATGATTAATATTTCTATCTTCAGGGCTCAATATCTCGTGCGTTTGGCTTCAAACCGAAACAAGACAAAACATCACCATCCAGTTCGAGCGAGAGTTCCAGTGTCATAAGCAGATGGCGCCCGTCTCCACCGCGAACTCGCTCACAACTCAGCATTGCCAATCAATTCGGGGGTAATCGCCCACCGTCGTCATTAGATTACGATTCAACATATGAATCCCCACAATCAATTTACGAATCGCCGCTATCATACAATCAGCAACACTTATCATTCAGAGTGTCGTCTCAGCAAAGTATCAACAGTAACATATACAGCAACGGTTCGCAATGTTTTGATATATCAGAACTGGAAGACGTGTCACATCGTACATATTCTCAACGCAGTGTTAACTCTCATAGAGTGAGCTCTCCTTTGCCAGTGCACGAGGAGATTGATAACATACATAAACAAAAGAAGCATCGAAGGGTTAAAAGTATCGGTGATATTGAAGCGGCCGCCATTCTGCCTGTATGACAGTGTACATAGAATATTAAATTTCATTAAATATTTTGTAATCCCTATATGTAATACAAGCTGTCTAAACATCTCTAATGTTCAGCTCAAGGAGAATAGAGATTCCTGCTAAGAGTCTAGGCTACAATCTTTTTTAATAACCTTTTCAAAATATGTAACTTCAAAAAACATCAACTTGAAATATTTGGAATTATTCGGTCAATTTTAGGAAGAGATCTTGACAAAGGTAAAAGAATAGAAATTCAGAATTATGTTAACATTCATATTCAGATTTATAAATAGAAAATGAATACAAATTTCTCACATAATTATTGTACTAAATAAATATATTGTATTCTTATTTACGAAGACATTCAGTTAATTTAATGTATGCTAGTAAAATAAGTAGCCAGTTTTCTTGTATATATTATCCAATCACTGATTGAAGAAACAGTAGTTATAACAAAGAAATTGTTTGATCATAATGATGACAAATTATAATCTAGAATATCGTTAAACTAAGACGTATTCCAAGAAATGAAATTATCGTCGGACTAAAAATGTGCATTAATGTACGACCGAAATGACATATTATGTTATATTTTAATATATACATGTCCACAGTAAAATGATAATATAAAAGTTAATTCAAAGAAGTCCATCTCCATAATACGCGTGTTGAAATAATTACAAACAATATAATATGGGAAATATAATAGAAAACCGAACATTATGTGAAAATTATTGTGAAAGTGCATCCTCTTAAAATAGCGTTTTATTAAAACATTAACTATCTATTGACTGATATGAAGAACAGAAGAATTGGGGTTTAAATAAAAGAATCAAAACTATACTAATCGAAACATTCTGATGAATGTGTTATACAACAAAAGTATTGTTACAAAATATAATTCGCTCATTCCAAATACATAACCAAATATAAATAGATTCTATTTTAGTGTGGAAATCATTATTGCACCACATATTTTAATATATTCATCATTTTTAAGTGAGTACTATTTTTACCATGGCGACTGTCTCGTTTAGAAAATTATTTGTTGTCCTGTGATTTATGTGTTGTTCATGTTTAAATATCTGTTGTTTTTTTATCATATTATTTAATTATTTTTATTGACTTCTTTATGTAAATCATTAAACACTTCATTTTTATAAATGAACCTCAAACTGAAAGATGACATTCTTGTTGATTTTCAAATATTCATAAGATTATCTAAGTACAACCATTCAACACTTTCATCATATCTTTACATTTAAGAGAATCTTCAATCAATTAATAATAATCATAAAGCATCCAAAGATATTCAATATATAAAATATATTTACAATAATATGGATGAATTATCATTAAAGCTGAATATTTATTATTTATCACCATTTACCATTGATGTCTATATGATTAACTGCAATTACTACTTCTGCGAAATACTGTATGAGTAATTCTTTATTTGTCATTCCATTAATCATATCAATTTTGTACCTCTGTAATACTTAACATTATAAAATATAAACAACCTTATTACTGTATCATACCATATCCTGAAAGATTTCATCTACATACTAGTCACAAAATATAATATATAGTCCAGAATCTGTCTCTCATTTTGTGTATCAATTTGAAAAATAAATTGTTTTCCATGTAAATTATGCTATTTTTTTGATCCCTACCTTTCAGATAATGGTCTATTTTTACCTCTACATCAGCCTATTATTATCTCGTTGTATCCACTTTTTGACAAACTAATAACTGAACTATTGATTCCGACTTTTTTAAATTATATTTAATATATTTGTATATTAGAATAAATCGAAATCAACCACACCTATATAGAGTGTTTTAAATATCTTGGAGTACACTCAATCCCGGGATATACATTCCATCCAAATAAGCCACGTAAAAAAAACAGAGATAAATGAAAGATAGGTTCCATTACATTGAACTATGCAAAGAGAGGATTTGGCATACATATCATGGAAGATGACAGTAAAAAGAAAGGACATTCTTTTGTTGAAAAAAAATATTAAAGTATTAAGGCTAGTGAATTATAAAACCTATGCTGTGACAAGCCATAATAAAATTTATTATGTTCGCAACACTTATATTTTGTAAAATTAATCCAATTATTTGTAGTCTGTGGTAAAGAATAAAGTGTTCCATAATTAAATATTTTTGTTATAAAGAATTTCTACCTGGCCAGTAAAATAAAATTATGAACAGCCTACAATGACTAAAATGTGATAGTAAACAAACAAGTCTATTCATTAACAGGAGAGTTTGAATTGAAGTAATAGATATCTATGCATCAGCACTCTAAGTAAAATTGACCACAAATTATTCAAGCTTTTTAAACTGCACTTGAGTATTTTTGGTGTAACCTTCCTAACAAAGCCAAACTTATTTTTTACCAGAAAACATTAACAAAGGATCCAATTCGTTAGGAAATGCAGTTTATGAATGGGAAGATCAAATAATCATACATAGAATCAATTGAATCGAAAGATTACTTAAACCTTTTCTAGTGAAAAATAGGAGCAACGTTCTTGTGAAGGTTTTCCAAAAGCTATAAAGCAGTCTTAGTATATAATTGGCATCAACATAAAACCATTTGACTTTGGCACTTACATCTTAAAGGCATAGATGTAGCCAGCGACAAAAAATAAACAGACATTTCCATGCCTACATATTTACAAGATAGTACATATATTATTATATATGTAGATACACGTATCCTAGATTTTATTTCTCTTCTACTGCCCTTTATTAAAAATTTTCACCCTTTGACTGATGTAGATTTTAATTAACTATAATACTAAATAGTTTTGAAAGAATTTATTAACAATTTATACAAAAATAAGTAATAATTTATTACGAAATTGTATAAAACAATGCTTTGCTCAACAATAGCTGGAGACACATTTAATTCAACACGAACTACCTATAACATACAGTTATACTCGGTTGAAAGCAAATTTCATTTATCATTTATTCAACACTAGCAAATGATGACACCTGACAAAGACTCGGATAAATCAAATAGTTAATATTTTCAAAACTTGACTGCTTAAATCTTGAAGTCAAATCTGTTGACTTCCATATTTGATACAAGTACTGTCCTCTTTCAGAATGTAATTCAGTACACTCTACCGCTACCAATTATCCGAGCAATCGATGAATATAGAGGGCACAGATAATTGGAACAATTAATTTAGATTTCATTTTAAAATGCAATAACATATTCATATATTCGATGGATTCAACAGTTACTTTGTGAAAATTCCAATACTCATCAGAGCATATATTACTTTCACAATGATGTTTTCCTTGGGTAGAAAAAGTTGTGAGGCACTGGTCTATGGAACATGTTAAACTTAACATGCCACCTGCTTCAAACATCAGAACACAAGGGTGTCTATGGATGTAGCAATTATTTTAAAATAGTGAATTTTTGCACGGCTGATCTACACCTTGTATTTATTGGGCCTGTAGCCAAGTAGTCAACGCCATTGGCTTCGGTTACAGAGTCCATGGGTTTGAATCCTAGTATAGACAGTTCCATAAATTGATATATGGATTTGTGTTCAAAGGCGTGGATGTCAATGATGACTTAATTCCATCACACCCCCCAATCCTAAAAGTAGCGATAGCAATTAGTCAATCCCTATCTTCCCTATAAGCCAGTGGTTTCCAACTGGGAAGGCGTGGACCATCGCCAGGGTAGGCGCCAAAATTTATTAATCAAAAAATAATTTTCATACCATAATATCGACAAATAAATAAAACTTCATATCGTAATATAACAGTAAAATTTCAGTGAATGAATGTTTATTTTACTCATTGGGAAAATATACTCTTGGAGGCAGCATTTTTCATCATAAAAATCTGTAGCTAATAAACAAATAAAAATAATCTCAGGATAATCATGAAGCCTCAATGTCAAGGCAGAAAAAAAAATTGTTGTGAGAAGTCTCAAGATACTGAATTATCATTTTGTGGTTGAGAATAATAAAAAACTATTTAACATCGACAAGGCAATTTGCGATACTAACTTTTTTTTTTAAATAGAACACCAACTGGCAGATAAAATAGATTTTGAAAATGTTGCTGAGAGCTGAGCAAGGAAAAATAATTTTATTATATTTTTTTTGCAAATAGTTGTGTTGGTTAAATCTGCTGAATATCTTGTCCTAAATTAATTTACAATTTTAATGTACAATATATTAATGGATTGTACATCAATAATTTTGTATTCTTTATATAAATACAAAAATTAGGTTTTGTGAAATATTTCAAGAACAAGCCAGCGACTCTACAATATTAATATTAAATATAACATTTGTAAATGACAAATTGTAAAAATATAGTAGATATTTTTCAAGAAATTGTATTTATAAAGTGAGCGACAAAATTGTGTCCGCACCTTTTTTTGCAATATCTGTAAATATGTCTCTTAACCTGCTTTAAACAATGACATCCGCGACCTGAAATATATTTTTTTTGTATTTTCTATCCTTGTTCATAGCCCAGAAAGTACCATGTTTCAAATTAAGCTTTTATTTGATTTTATATTCTGGAATTGAAAACATCAAACCATTGATATGGCAAATTTGCGATATTTATCGATCGATGAAAAGAGCGCGATTTTGACCTTAGTGAAAGAAAAAAAATCTTTTCGGATAATTGTTCGAAGATTAAGGTATTGTGAAGCTACAGTGAAGAGGTTTATGAAAAAAAAGTCGTGACACAGGGATGATAGGGAGGAAATCTGAGCAAGGGAGGAAAATTATACTGACGGATCATGATAATCAATTTTTTAAGGTAAAAATTTTATAAGGTTGATTTATCTCTGCTTAAAAATTTAGTTCTAAACTAGAGGCATCGATTCCAACATCAGTTTCCACGCAAAGCATCCAGAGAAGGATACATAAAATTGGTTTTACCGCAATGAAACCGGCAAAAAAACAGTTGTTGATGACAAAAATGAAAAAAAATCTTCCAATTTGGGCCATGGAAAGAAGAAATTGAACTGCGTATGACTGGTGACGGGAGATATTCTCCGACGAGTCTAAATTTAATCAGTTTGGCTCGGATGGGAAATCGACAGCTCGCCGCAGAACTGGAGGACGTTTTAAAAAATACGTTTTTTGTGGGTTACCGTGTGACAAATTCGCCCTGTGTTATAATATGCGGTTGGATACCTGCACATGGTTTAGAACCCCTTATAGTTCGTCCAGGATCTATGAACTCCGCTCAGTACCAAGAATCGATAGAAAAAAACGCGCTACCTGCTTTGGAAAATTGTACAGAGCACACAATTGAACCATTATTCTAAGGGGACTCAGGGCACTGTCTTTGTGCTTGCACTGCGTGCCCACCCTTTTTTTTTATTTTTTAAAACTTATTCGAGGAGTATATTTCAACATTCTGTATTCAATACATCGTAAATTATGATGACATATTGTGATTAAATGAGGATTTTTTGTTTTTATTTGCGTGCGGACACAATTTTGTCGCTCACTTTACATAAAAATTTATTAGCAATATTCTGTGTCGTGGTGGTTTAAGATTTAAAATAAACAGTAATTAATTTTAAAGATACCCTTAATCCAACACAATTGTAAATATTAAATCATTTTTGGAGGAAGAATGGTGGGGGAACGGCAAAACACCAAGCTACGCCACAAAACCTTGTTATTATTCTGTTTAATTTTTAATTTTTTCTAATAAAGTTTTTATTTTTTTTTTAAACGTGTCTATATTATAATGTTGATTAAAAAATTAAAGGGGAGGCATTGTAGCATAAACTTTGGAAACCGCTGCTATAAGCCCTATCTTTCTATATGTGCTCTCTGAAAAAGAGAGGTTGAGCGACTGAGTACCAAGCAGTTCTCAGAGCAGCTCTATTGCGAGTCCATATAGTCCACACTGGGAGTGGAGATGGTAACAAAAGATTTTCACCCAATTATCAAACATTAATATACCATTCACATAAGTCAAAAGGATTGTTTTCTTTTTCAATTACAAACCTACGTTAATCTGAAATAAATGTATTTATCAGGGTAACAGGGTTAGAGTTCAGTACTCTTTATTATATATATGTGGAAACGAATAAATAAGGCAAACAACACCGATGAACTAACAACATTTGAACTAAACCTAACCTACATAAAACGGATACCGATAGACCGAAAGGGGCGACAGAACACAATCGAACTTCATAGAAGCCAAACTGTGTAACTCCTCTGAAAAATCCAACAATAATTTCTCGACGGCGTCGACTGCAAAGTTGGGGGCAGATCTATTCCAAAATGTTAAGGTATCTGTAATTATAACAAGACCAATAAACAATATTCCAAAATTTATATGTACCGAGATAATAAATAATTATTAATTTTAAAATTAATAAAAAACATATTCCATTTGTCATCAGATCATTTATTCAAAAGGAAAAAATTATCCAGTCAAAGAATATTGTGTATACATGATGTAAGAAGTACAGGTGAGCTGGATAAAAGGTGACAGTCGCCATTTTTGTATTGATTGAAATCATTACGTGCTTATCCAATTACAATGTACTATGTTTACAACAGTGTTTTGGTGACAATAAAAATTTGCTTCGTCAAAGTGACATCACATATAATACAAAAACAAGATCCAGCTCACCTATACTTCTTACACCATGCTGTGTATATAGATATTATCTCCATGTTTATTGTTGTAAATTAATTATGATGCAATAAATAATTATCTGTATCAGCCATATTTATAAAATATATTGGGAGAACTAATTATCCAGAATGAAGGTGTTTGAAACCAAAATAAAATGTTCAGTTTTAACAACAATAATAGTTTTTCTATTTTTTAAGGAATGCTTTTATATAAAAAAAATATCTGTATAAAAAATGAGCATAAAAAAATACCTTTTTTGGATACTTAAAACATATCCAGATTCATTTCACTGTATTCCTTAATTAGATCCTTAATTAGAAAGAACCTTTCACATAAATAAGTAATGAAAAAACCGATAAATTTTTATCACACTTTCACATACGGTTAAGAAATTATCCTTACACTGATTATACCATACAATGTCTTCGCATTCTCAAAGCTCTTCTTTTGGATCGATGGCAGTATTTATTTTATCTGGATACTTTCCAGGATAACCTTTACTTTCAATCGTAACCTCTTTGCATTCTTCCTGTTCGATTAGGTAGTCTTTCGCAGCCCATGCTTGGGAGCCATCTTTGAACATGAATATTGCTCTGTCATCATCAATAAGATATCTGAAAAGTATTCACCATAATAAGATAATAATTATCGTATTAGCCTAAACATAACGCAATGTTTTTTACCTAAAATATTATTTTGTACAAAAACATTTATATTGGTAGTTTAGTGAATAAAATTTTATATAGCAAAGAAATTTATCCACTGTGTTCCTACTCCTCTACATGTATTGTATTTGTAGCACAACCTGTCTGGTGTGTTTGGCAATCTACAATTGCGTCATTTGAATTTATCGTTTCTCTACCCTCCTTCTATTTCGATTATAGCAAAATTAATGAGACTTGATTAACTAAATTTCGGTCACATGAAAAATAAAAGATCGACCAATCCTCAAAGCAATAAAGGTCTTTCAAGACAGTATAATACGAACATTAAAGATAGAGAAGCTGAAAACAATTTTAACATTAAATTAAGATTGATAATTTTGTTACTTCATTGGTTGTTATTAATTATGATGCGTGTTTCGCCTCTTTCGTGTATCTTCAGACTAACTCTAAAACTTTACAAAGAGATAAAATATGTAGTAATATTCTCGACTGACCATCTGCCATGCACCATCTAGTTTCTTAAATATGAATAATGAATCCAAATATCGTCACTTCCACGGCAAAAACACTTTTTAGAATATTTGCTATTGTCCAGAAGTAAAAAACATCATGTAGCTTAAAAAAACAACGTGCTATATTTTTGTTAATAATACATATTTTTATTGCGAGTTTCTATGAAACAAGGGAAGAGAAGTCATTATTTCTATTACGATCACTTTAAAAATTCTAGAATTCCTGGAATAGAACATAATGAAAAGAGAAAACTAATAGGTGTTTTGAAACATTCAAATTAGAGCCTTCCTCCCCAATTCACATGTTTTTGCTAGGTGATGTAGAATATTGTTTTTCATACAATGGCATTCCAAACATAATTTCAACATTTTTCATGTCATGGAAGCGACGATATAATACAACGAAAGGCATAGAGAAAGAAATTAATGTTGCAAACAATACTCTGTATTTATATCAACAAAATTATGTTTTTGTTTGCTCTAAAAGAAGAGGAAATGAATAAGTGTAATATATGAAATAAACACACCTTTCAGCTTGTATATGATTATTCCACAAACTAGTCTGCCAAAGTTTGGTGATTGTTTCAGTTCTTGTGCGTTCAGGTTTGTTTGCAACCGTTACAAAAGCCATTAGAGTTTTTCCTTTCTTCGTTGCTTGGAGGATTTCTTCTGGATTGTTCATATCAAACGCATTCATGTCTAAGGCAGGCGGTTTCCTCAAGTGCTCCGGCAGTTCATCTTCGGGAAGAGGCTCTTCATCTTCATCCCACTGATCTAAGAGTCTTGAAAGAATAAATATATATTCAACCATAATAATGTGAAATTCGTACCATACCATAGCAAACAATTAAAGAAATCTTCATTCCAACAACAAAAATTAACATTACAATATAAATCTTATAAAAAAAGTCAGGGAAGCATTTTATGAATGCTTAATTTTATTTATTGATTAAATTGATTCTAGTGTATGATTAGCAGGCATTCGCAATCATAAATGTAGTTTCCTTGTGAGTGGCAACCTTCGTAGGGGGTATTTCATAATATTTACTTGTGAAAAACGCGTGTGACAGTCTTGGGCACATTAACTATAGTAAATTCTTCAGAGGCTTCACTAACCTTTCTAAATCTGCTTCACTGTAGTCTCTTATATCCTTTTTCGCCCAAGACGGTTTATCTTCACCTTCATGCTTCTTACTCTCGAGCAAAAGAAACATTGAACATAATACGAACAATAGGAAATAGCTTCTCAACATGTTGTTGCTACCTGAAACGCAATAACAATGAAGAAATTATCAGTATTAATTTATGTGAAAGATAATACACATAATTTGCCACGACGATTATTCAGAAAAACATGCGTTGTGCAAATTCAAAAAGAAGATAAATATATACGTCACCGTAAAAACAAATAATATATCATGATGATAAATAATACAACAATACAATATTATGACGTGTCTAAATTTTCTATGAATATATTTTTAAAAATAGTGGCTGCTTGATAACTCTAATAAATAATGATACCCAGATTGAACGGATGGCAGATATTTGCAGTAAATCGTCTACTTCTTGTTATATTTTGAGCCGGTAAAAAATAAAACGCGACTAACTTGAAGATTTCTGCGAATGACATGTAGGTTGTGTTGCCCAAACACAATTAATTATTTTCCGTAAATTACGAATCGGTCAATATATTAAGTGAATTATTGTGAAATTTTCGACTACATAAAATACCTTATTTTTGTATTATTTAAAAGGTTTCTGGACAATAGTAACACATTTGATTTCAAGCTCCTCCCGAGTGGGGATGTGAGTGTGTGCAAAAGTTTTGTAAAAATGTTGCCATGAAACCTCGGGAAACGGATTAACTAGGCGTATGTATCGGACTCTCTTCGAAAAAGAAAAAGAGAGATTGAGCAACTGAGTGACAAGCAGTTCTCGTAGAAAAAATTCTGTCAAGATACCTCCATTAGGAGACCATATGCTCCACATTGGGAGCGGACATCTAAAAAAAAATGTATCGGACAGTGGGTAACATATTAATTTATGTAATTTTGTGTCCATCATTATGTATTATTATATTATCAACAACTATTACAACATTTTTAAAAAACAAAAATAAAATGTCTCTGCCATAGGCCCTAATTCAACTAATGAAGGCCATACATGTGACAAAAACTCAACTAATATATTTCAATACGCTGTCCCATTTATTTTTAGGATAAATCGAAACTGTACTTATGCTTTAATTGTATTTACTTTAGAGTAATATGTAACAGAAATGTTTTGTTAAATAATTTTATGAACAAACTAAGCTGCATCAATAGTCGTGGAGCTGTTCTGTGTTGCTGTATATAAACTAATTTATGCAATTCTATAAATTTTAATATTGTTAAGAATATTTTAAATTACAATTATTATTTGTCGTTAGGGAGAAAATATTTATAGGTATGGCAGCACTACTGCTAACGTACAATTCGGTAATGTGGTGAAATTCAGTTTGAGCATCAGTTGAGGTTAAATTTTGACAGCGTGATATACGCGTCGACTGTCGGTCGTGTCAAAATTTTATTGTAAATCCTCGTTTCTCATATCGATTCAATCAAGTGTATCCATTCAAAGAAAACATCGGCGATAAATTGTGACGTTTAGTGCTAATGTTTATATTTGGTATATTATAAAGTCTGCATAATGGTTACCAATATTCAATCTGAAGCATCAAACAAAGTTGCAAATACAAGTGATAATGATTCGGACACTGCACTTATTCAAGAACCCCCTGCAGGCACGCGATGGAGAAACATCATTACCGTGGGAATACTATGCTTCATCAACCTTATCAACTACATGGATAGATTTACGTTAGCGGGTAAGTGACATGTCACAATAAGAACATTAGTTTGTCACCGATTATCATACAATAACATGAACCTTACAGAGATTCAATTATATGTTTCTTGTCGGCTAACTAGTGCGGCAAAAACTATTATAATTATTAACGATATATTCATTCTAACTTATGTAATACTCTCAATTTCTCATATAATACTGATATGGTCGTTTTTCTTACTTACACTCACTATTATTTCACTAAAGTTGACATATTGATATTAAATAAGCGTCAATATCGACCATAATTCAAAATGTTTCAAGTTTACATGATTTAGCCGCTCACGCCTATTGTATCTGCAATATTTTTGACAGCTGAGAAGATTAGAAATGTAGGTCATTCGTTTGCAAACTTACTTCATAGTTACATTTTCATAAACTATTTATTATTCATGATTTTAAATTTCCAAATAAGTATTCATATCTAGTTGGTCGCAAAATCTTTGAAAGCTTTAAATTGTATTAACAGACTACTTAATTGTTTACGGATAATTGTCTGTTATTATAATATTATGTAACTATATGTACAGTTAACAATATTCAATTAAAAATGTTTCACAACGATTACTTAATGTTCCTATAATCAAAATACGCGATAATGTTTATAAATATGGTCAGTTCGTAGTATGTATCTAGAAATTAATATTTTTACACAAACCTTCGATTCAGGAAATGTATTCATTATATCACGAAAATGAAGGCAACAATACAAATCGATTTTTCTGTAGAGTCACATCGTAGGGGTAACAATTTAATAAAAAAACTTGGGGTACGCTTTCATTATACAATACATACATACATCCACAACCCTTTTATATAGTTATCCCCCTTATTTAAATATGTATGTATATAAAATAAAATTGCATACTTTTAATTATTGTGTGTAAGGAAGCGTAATAATATATTTGTATATTTACATCATAAATACTCAAGCTAAATATTTCAAAGTGTGATCAAATATTTCCGATCCTATTTTTACTGACCGGTTCTATTTTAGAATTCGATGCACACTTGCCGGCTGAGTAAGCTACCTACCTAAATGCACATACCTAAATGAATTTCAGGCGATCTTAATATATTTATTGATTTAACTTTTGTTAACTATTAGTTAACTATTCCTATTTATATGTTCCGTGATTTTATATAAATATTTAGGAGGTAACAAAATAATAAGTAGAAAACTATTATAGGTACCTACATATTAGTGATTTTCATATATTTTAAATAACTTATTTTTTATGAACACAGTTCTTTCCCGGTTCTTTATTTAAATTGAAGATATAGCAGACATTTGTAAATAAGAATTAGTTGACTAGAACTATATATTGTGTAGGTATATTATAAATGTTACGAAACCAAACTCGGATACCTACCCATTATTTATCGTGAACAGGAATTATTATTTCTATTACCTGCCGTTAATATTAGTGCACCAGAGCATTAAATAACCTCATTTTTTGTGGAAAAAAACCTCGTACCTTCGTAATGAAAATCGATCCTTTTAAGTCTTATTTAAACCCTAAACATAACCGTCATGTTTTTTACCTGGATTTTATGACTTAACAGATTATTTGGTTTTATGATTTGTAAAAATGATTATTAAGTATTTAAGATTAGTTTTGTATGAAACCCTGTAATGATTTACCACGGTAGAGGTTAATATTGATTAACTTTATTGTGTTTGAAAATTGGGTATTAGGTATATTGCTATTTTTTAACATATTTAAATGTAGCATTATAATATGTTTATTTATAAATGTCAAATAAACATTGAATGTAATAATTTACTGATGCGGAAAATATAAGTAACTATACCCATTTTATTTATCACATTTTTTTGTCAACATTATGAATTCCGTCCAGTCAATGTTAATTTCTTTATTCACTCAATTATTTTAAATGTCATAGACAATAATTTACGTCTTCTTACTGTCAATCTTCATTGGCATGTTCAACTATTACCTACCTAGATCTCATATTTTATCTTCTGACATGCAAAGTGGAATAGAAGTCGCATAAACATTTTTTAATGCATTGTTGACTTGGAAGTTCGTAATGTATGGCATTTAGACGGAGTAGTCAGATATCATTCGACTCCGTATCCTTTTTTATGAATAATTAAATAATTTATTTTGTGTACTGATATTTCTTTTTACGTACCGATTCCAAAAAGTCTATCCGTCGCAAACATTTTTGAAATTGAAAATCAAATAAAAAAATTATAGACAGTTTCTGTATGTACCTATGAATAACATCCGAAATTCATTTCAATTTTCAGATATTCACTTGAATTGGCCTTGGTAATTTTGTTGAAGTGAGGTTAGTGCATCTGAAGCACTCTTTATCAGATTATTGTCGCTAAGAAAATACTTTATATATTATACACAAAGGTACTCTGGTAAATATTATATTTAAATTCAACAATAGATTTATCCCGCTTTATGTTGCTGCGTCACGCTGTCCCCCATGGGGGACTAGACTATCGGGAACAATACTTGAGTTTAAAACGTTAATATGCCACGATGATTTATTGCTATTTTTATATGTATGTTCATTATTCCTACCAGTGTTTGCAAACTCGGAAAAACTGCCAACAGATCTAATACTAATAATTCTAAGTGTATTTTTTTATACTATTAACTTATGGTGAAATATTACGCATTTTTTTATATCAATATTTATTACTATAGAACCATTTTTTTTATATAATTTAAGACATCGACTGAGGATGCTTGATGGAATTTCAATATCAAATTTGGATTTAAATTTACTATAGAACCGTTGGTGGGCATAGAAAAATCCTCTCGTGGCCGCACATTATTCCTGTCCTCTATACTATAGAAGGATAAGGGCTATGACAAGAATAATAGTTAGCTAATCGCTCTCGCTACGTCACGTTTTAAGGATGGGGGTGGGAGGAAATTCTTAATGAAATAATATTATCTAGCGTGAGCTGTTGAAAAATATGTGCGATGTGATATTTCGTTGACGTATGAACTTATTTTCGGGTTTGTTTCCGATTTTTGTACGTATGCGTTTTTATTTTCAGTGCAAGGACTTCGGGGAAAAAAACATACATCAGCTGATCTAAACATGTCAAGTTGCCAAATGTAACTTCTAAAAAGATTTCTCTATCTTCTGCCGACAGGTTAATGTCCGGAATCTTGTCAATGATTTTACTCTACTCGATTGGGTACTCTTAAATATTGTATTTTAAAAATATAGGTATATTACTACAAACAATATTTGATTTATTAGTTTTTCGAATCAGATGACAAATCCCATCATGCGGAGTAGTCGTTAGTCTTTCACCTCATTAGAAGGTATTTTTTGAGATAGTAAACGGTTCATAAATAGTAAATGCTACATATATATCATAATAATAATACTAAATATAGGCACTTCTCGTCTCCTTGACTCACTCTTGTCTACGTGAAATATATTTGTATTCGAAGATATTTCGTTTATTAAATGGCATCGCCATTGGCAGTTCGAGCTTTGTACTACACTACCATTTTTGCCCTAAAGACTCATCAATCGGAAGGTGTTGATTATTGTAACTAGAATCCAGGTTAGAGAAGTGCTGTACAACATCGAACAGACTCGAAGAAATCATAATTATGCTAGCTGTTCGTTTTCATATAAAATACGCCATAACTCACGTTCCATTGCTTCTGTTCGGCGCTTTGTAGCATTGCGAAAAAACCAGGGCTGCGAAGTAGGAATCGTCGATTCGCGCTGTTTTTGGCTGGAATCAGAGTTGTAAAAAAAGAGCGACTTTTTCTATATAGTGCATAATTGCATTTCTGCGTGTACTTGTTTCATTTTTATTTATACCTATAGCATCTTGTCCTGCAATATACATATTTATATATTACATGTATAATATGAAAAATTGGTCGGTTGGTGTTTAATTTGAAGACCATTTACACATAAATAGAATAGGTAGGCAAAAAACCTGACAAAATTAGACTTTTGTAGTCTTAATCTGAGTTGGAGTCGCAATCGAAGTTAGAGTGAAGGGTCGTTAGTCAATTTCGGAGTTGAAGTCGCGCTTTTTTTTGACGACTCCACACCCCTGGGAAAATCGCATGTCCACACGCTTTTCATACAAACCAAACCTTGTAGGTAGGTAGAAAAATATCGGCATAATATAGCATTACAGAGTGTGTTGTGTTTTGCTGTGCTTTACTATCGTTACAGACAGATAAATCAAGACAAACTTACTGTTGCTAAGTACATACATCGACTGAGGGTGCTTGATGGAATTTCAATATCAAATTTGGATTATTGTAATACTAATTCCGTAATAGGTACATAAACTTATACTATTAAAGGTGGCTTTCCAGTATCTCATTTGATATATTGCTGACATTGTATGCAAATATAGAGACAGACAATCCATCCGAAATTGCCAGGATATCGTGACATATGATGATCCTCTCTTGCATACGTAATAGTGCACCACATTTGCATAATTGATGCGTTTGTTGCATGCATATCCAAGTAACCGAAACTAATAATGATATGCTTCCCTTATTTCATGACTTACAATAACTCTTCAATACAATCTGGTTTTTATTTGTTATAATATATGTACATTATTTATAGGTTTTTATTTTTTGTTGCCATATAAGAAAATTTTAGATGGTTGTCAACGTTTTCGGTCACTGGAATGTTTCATTATTTTTAGAATACGTATTACTTTTGAAATAAAATATATGGCCACACCATCATTACTGATTTATGATTTTACTGTAGAATAATTTTGAAATCGGTTTTCTAATTTAAAAAATTACATACATTTTATAGCTTTTGACAATCTGATTTAATTGTGATTTTAATCAAGTCTGTTATTAATCTCAAATCGATATTCAGAATTAAACACGACGATGCAACACCTTTTTGCTGTCCTACAATCCCGTACAACCATCTTGGGCATTCGTCCTATTCGTTGCGGTATCTGTGGGTTCGCATCTCAGGTAGGACAATTTCAGAAATCGAATTTCGCATTTGTTTTCAAAGATATGGATTATTGTGATGTTTATATTCCTTCTCATACCTACCCATCCAATCCTCAAAAATAGGGCGCACTGATAGCGATCAGCTATTAATTACTAGTCCTTTCCTAGTTTTATTATTGTACCTTACTTCTATCTGAGAAAGAGAGGTTGAGTGACTGCATAACAACCAGTTATCGTAAAACAACTTATATTGAAGCGGTCCATTGAGAGTCCATATCTGCCACGTTGGGAGTGGACATGGGTGAATCATTTCCTATTTCGATACACTCAATTTTCTGCATGATAATTTGGTGGCGCCACTACAATTAACAAGTACCTGCCTAGCGGATTTTCAATTTAATTCTCATGTCATCGGTTGAAAGGTTACCATCATCACTGGATACTTTTTAGACAACGTGTTCGACACATATACCACGATGCCATTCATCATACAAGATTAAAATCATTTCCAAAGTTACCGCCATAAGCACGAATGCATACTGTGCATTTTCAAACCTTTTTTTGAATGCTTTTCCATTCTAAATTTAAACCTCACCTGTTCGAAAACAAATAAGAATAAAAAAGAATCACGTTCCGCTTCTCTCACAATATTTTTTTTTTTTACTTATTTATGTTTAGTCTTGTTTTCATAACTCATCCCAAAGTCAAACAATGAAATACATTTTTGGCGCAGTGGTGTGCGATAAACTGATAAAAAACGAGTAAAAAAAATTCGTGCTAGTATTTGATCATAAGTTAGGGATACATTGAGTACACGGATGAACACGAACTGAGGAGCTAGTGACAATTTCTTTAAATTTAATTATGTAGTAAAGCATTTTTCCGCTTAGTTGTAGATGTTTTGTGTTTTTGATCCCAAGTATTTTAAGAAGAGATAATCAATCCGGGATAATGATGCCGAGGTTTCCATCTCTAGGTATAACAATGAATATTTGTTTTGATTTATTTCTCCATCTATAACGCAACAAACACTATCAGCGCTCTCGCAGATATAGATTGTGTGTGTGAACCTAAGCGTTGATTGATTTTTAACACACACTGTCTATCTGCGATTCGTTCCCATCAATCGTATTAGGCGATTATGACAGGTGACACTGCATGGTACTAATTTCTTGTTTTCAAATGACGATTTTAAATGACATCATTGCAACAGTAAGACAATCTGATAATCATAGATAATGGCTGTGTTGTGTTTTGCATAGTCTTAAACATTTTTATTTCCATACAGGTTAATAACCCTGCCGTCTGGTAATAATTTGTAGTTACTAATGTACGTTTTCTTTTATTCCCGCTTGTTTGGAAACCTTGGCACGCCACTCCATTCGTTGTCATTTCGGCTCGCCGCAGGATGCTGTAATATAAAAGATAATCAACAGGAGAGTCTATTTTAGTGAGTCCTCCACATCTCGAATCTGGATAGCAGCATAGGTACCACTTCACGCCTCTGTAGGTAAATATTTTAATATTTCGACAACGTCTACCTTTGTCTATTTATCTCCGGGTGGCTTTTGAGTGAGATCTGTTTGTGTTTAGAGTTATCCAAAAAGTATTCTGGACCCCTAATACAAGCCGGTATTTTTGAGCATAACTAAATAGTTGAACAAACGCAATATTTTCGGTATGCGCAGTGAAAGATGGTTCGGTTAAGAATCACTGAATTTTAACATATCTACATTCTAATGTCCAAAATACAAACCTGATTTTGGGCCTACTCTAGACGAATAAAGGCATTATTTTCTGTATTTCCAGCTCACCGGTAAGAAACTGACACGTAGCAACAAGGATAATTCGGGTACGATTCGCTTTTGCTAACTTAACAATATAATATGTGTTTGTAAAAATAAAGCACATTTTATAGTACTTATGCCATATTTTTAAAGTATAATCATGACCGGTTTCCTTCAGCTAAAATCGCTGAATCCTTGTCAATCGGTTGAATATGCTCCATTCAACGCATTTGACGCCATTCAAGTGTATGACAGTTTCCGTTCGGGGAGCTAGTGTAGTGGCCATCGCTACGAACAGCGAAGAGCGGTGATCTCTCGGCTACATGACCGACTATAATGATTACATCTCGCCACCCCAATGTTTTCGGGATAGCTGTTTAAAATGACGTTTCCATTTCCACAAAATACTAAAACTACGTGAGTCAAACAAATCATTACTTTGACACCTCTCCTTGACTTTTGACGTATAACTTGACCGAGTATTTATGTTGTAAAGAAGAAAACGTAGAAATATATTCAATAACTATATTAAAAGCATTGAAAATCAAGTTACCTAACTCTAGTACTGAGGTGACTGTATGTTATATTCTCTTTTAATTAACTGCAAATGCACCAGATATATGAAAATAATCTAAGTCACTTGAGATCAACTCAAGATTTCGAGTTAATGTTGAAAAGATCAACGAATGATATTGACCCTGCCAGGACTTGATCCCGGAATGTACTAAACGGAGTTATTATAGCTGAGCTGCAGAGGCCCATACCGATCAATATAAATGCCTTAAACCCTTCCAGGGTAATGGGAAAATGATGACTCGTGTTTATCTAAGATTGTTATTTTATCTCTTATGTTAATCCACTTGAATCTATTAAAAATCTCAAACGTTGCTCCGTGATTTATAACACAAATAATGATGCAGTGCGTCTTACAATGAAACCCATTCACATGCATAGCATTTTAAATCGGTCCACGCCCACTATTCGACATAGACATGACAAGATTTCGTATACTTTACAATAAAGCTAAATATACTATACACATATTACATCTCGGTGCATTTAATATGAAATTCGAACAACGCAATATCTTGGATATCCAAAAATAGTAAACGTAGGAAATGAGTCAAATTCTTTGCCCGATTCGCTTCGCTTTATAACGAAAAAATTCTCTATATTGATAAATAAGTATTGGAGTGGGAGAACATATTTCTAAATTGATTATCCGCGAGTCATTTCTTTTATTACTCTGCCTGCTTAACATATTTTTTTTAAACAGCTAAGCGAAACCTGTCTTCGTTAAAATTATATTTGGAATATTTAATATGTATACATTCATAGCTTTTTCATTGTGTATTAAATAATTAATATATCGGAACAGTGTGAGTATTGTTTTGTTGTTCTTCTACGAATATGACGTTATTTAATGTCAAACTGGGATTGTATTATTTCTATACAATATAAATATATACCTACTAAGTACGTCTAACCGCAATTATTTACGTCATTTATCATTATTGTTGTGTTAATTCGATTTTAAAACCAAATTTTGATAAAAGTAAGATTTTAACCCTTACAGCTCACTATGGCTAAAAATAAATCAATTTCAACAGTAAAACTAGAGAATTATGTGAAATATATATTAGTTATGTGTAATGCATAGGGATGACGATTAATGCTGCGTATCGGCAGTTAAAAGCTGAAATTGGAATGAATATCTGGAACTTGTTTCAAAAATATTTTTCATTGTGTTCTACTTCACATTTTCATGATCTGTTGCCTAATTTCTCTACCTAAAGGTTTGAACTATTTGTTAAAGCATATAACCACAAGTGTTCCCTTACAGTTTGGCCGGGAATACGAGATAAGTCTTGGCTTGGACATGTAAGCATGTCCAGCGTGCTCATCGGGTTAAAACCAAAATAAGGTTTCTGTAGCTAACTAAACTTTATTTTGCGATTTTATTTTGAGATAACTCCACTAATTTACTTAATTCGACTTTCCACTAATTTACAGATTAATCTTATTTCTTGTTGTACCATACAATTAGGTTCTTCTTTGCAATCTTGACTAATCACACGCCGGCAGAATGAGGCAGTGAGGGGCTTTGTATAATATTTACTGCGTTTTTAAAAATATATTTTTTGGCAAAATTTGACAATGTTATATAAGAGGTCCAGGAACGCCCAAAATCCTTTGACGTCATTTACAATGATTTGATCCAGTTTCAGCGCCGCTGCTTTGCAGGAAACTGTTAGGATCGTGTTGAAAACTTCTGACTGTTTCACACCTATCTAAAAATTTGACATTTGCTTGGTTGAACTTCCATTAAATTACGGTGTCGTTTCTGACAAAATCCTGGTGCAATAATAATATTGTAAATATTAATATTTTTTTTGCGTCCCAATCAAGTTTTTTCGAAATTTGGCGATAAAACACATAATCAGTAATAGGTATGTCTATCGCGAAAATAAAACCATAATTTTATTCATGGCTGTAACATTGGTGAATCGTTACACGTTTATAGCCAGATAATAATGTTAATTTGTATGTTACCGAAGTGTACTGCGGTTATTCATTTTTAATAAAAAAATATTATCTACGCATTCTACATCGTAAAAACTCCTTTTTTGTTTAACTGCTAGTAACGTAAAAACGTGGTCACCGCTATAAAATATAAAGCAATCAATTTTTCATTATAGATAATTTCACTTTAAAATTAGCTTGAAATCAACATTCGATTACGAACTGTCCGAAAATGGATTTGTTGTTTGCTTATTATTAACAAAATATTTAAATCGTATTTTACTGTTTTGTTTCATAATAGACAATATTTTCTAGGGTTGCGTCAAATCATCCAGCCTTGTTGTAATATTATTATTGTGGTCTATCCAATAGTAGTCCAATTGTATAAAACTATAAAAACAAACCCTGGCTGCTGATCCGATTAAACGTAGCGTGCTCGTATTGATTGATTCTCGTGTCAATTTTTTAATTTCAATTGTGTCACCCCCTGTCAGTGGTAACCAAACCAAGCATTGTTATCTAATACGCTTTTCGAATATACACCCGAATATTTTCTGTTTGTACTGGTTTTTATACACGGTTTAGTTTTGCACAGCCTTAGAAAACGGACCAATTATTTCTTTACGCTATTTTTTTTACATTTACAAGGTTACAAACACGAAAATTATGAAAACAGTACATATTATATGAATATATTTACAAACACTTTGGCATATTTCAAGATTCAGGTGTTCATGACTCATGCATGGTTTTTGAATGTTTTAATACATTTACGTTGCTCTTCTAATTTTCGACTTTATTCCTTCTGGTTTTTGTTTTTTAATGTCGACTGATTAAACTTTGAATCAAAAATGATGTCAATTTAATACTCATTATGTGTATGTATATAAATTTAATAACAAAATTTGGAGTGTTTTAAGTAATAGAACCTAAATATCTCCCATTTTTGTATGTGTAAATAAATACCTTATCTTTTTTACACGTTTTTTTGCACGAAAGCCTGGAACGTATCCCCCGCAAAATGGGAATCTGATGTAATATTGGTGAAGAGGGTTCACGATCATTCAAAACTATTCATAGTTTATCTAAACCAGTGGCTCCCAAACTTTGTATGCCTATGGACCCCTTCTTAAAGCAAAAACCTGACCATGAACCCCAAGTAAAAAAAGCTCAACATAGCTTCGTAATAAAAAAATAATTTTGATGTTTTGAATGGTAAATGGTGATGTAAAAATAAAATATAAATAAAAAATCTTGATATTTGAAGTACTATGAGGTTCATAACTGCACTAAATCCACGTTCTTATATAATATGAAGATGGGAAACCAATCAACAGTTCTCTGTACAGTGACCCATCATGCAGGATATAAAATTGGTATCTGTTTCTGTATTCAGAATTTGTGGTAGCCTTGTTCAAACATTGGTTTTCGCTCCTCGTTTGTGAATAATACAATTAATTGCTCCTGTATTAGTATGGATCCACCTGAGCTAGTGGGTCTGCTTGCAAAGGGGTCCAATACAAATTTATTTATTGCAACTTTCATAATAATGAAAATATATCACAAATATTTTTTTTATATTAAACCTTTCGTGGACCCCCAAATTATTTTTAATTTGCCACAGACCTCCTCAGTGGCCACAAGGACCCCTGGGAGTCCGTATGAACCACTTTGGGAACCACTGATCTAAACCTATCAAAGTAAAAATACAGTACAAGAACAGATTTTCTCAGATTCATTGAAATTTCAATGTGCTAAAAATTTAAAGATAATTTACGATTGATATTATTTCCCCGTTTTCAGTGAAATGCTTACATTTTTAAAATAAAAAAAATATTACGAAGAAAACGAGTGTGCAGCCTAGTCTAAGAGTTCAAGGCTACTGCATCACCCTTAGAAACACTTAAACAATTGTTTTTTTATTGCTATTACGCTGCTGATACCACCAATCATTAACCACTTCTGCCCGATGATTATCCGTGACGCCTCGCGTTCCATGATGATGACTGATGACTTTGGTGAACAGAATCATGACCATCATTACGCTAGGCATCTTGGTGCGTGTGAACTCTGTCGTTAATGCGACCCGCCAACATCATTCCGTAGGTTGTCCCCTTAACCTCTGAGTGTTGATCACACTTAGGTAACGTCATAGTAAAATGGTGGGTCACGTAAAATATCACCTAATTTTCTATAATGCCTTGTTGCGCTCAATGGATAGAAAAAGTCTATGCTGCACTATTTTAAAGTGTTATTATCCTAAATACTTGTTACGTTTTCGACTGCGTTCAAGATTGAGCTGTTTAACTATTACTGCTAAAATTGTTTAAGCTTTTCCCATAACCGAGTGTTCAACGCTTTGATACTTTCATCCTACTCCGCTGCGCGGTCAAGTATTCGAATCCCCGAATGAACGATGCTGGTTTAGTATTCCTTTCAAAGTCTACCTAATGTAACCTTTCCTTCCCAAATACTTATACCCGATCCTGAAAAAGGACTATTCGGAAATCAATCGTCCTTCATAACTAGGGATTCCAACTTGAATATATTCGGCCCTTATCAACTATTCAATATTCGAATATCTTTTTTAACTATTCGAATAGTATTTGTAATAGTTTTTAATGAAATATTTTACACAATTGACGAAAGATCACATCACAATCTCTCCAGATTTCAAGAACAATAATGAATACCCCAGGTAGTGGTTTTTTTAGTCTTCACCCAACTCGGGCGCTTTCAATATATTATACCTACTTAATACTTGACGAATGACTCGTGGCTAAAAAAAACCCTTTAAACATCCCATAATTTCAGTAATTGAAGAAATACCGTTGTAGTAATCCGACGCAGCTGCAAATTTTGAATATTGTAATACAATGGAACGGTATTGAAATGTGTATTTATATAATGCTATGTTATTAATTATTCGACTTTTAATATTATCTTCATACTTCAGAAACGATATTCGAATAGTTTGATATTGGCGAATAGGAAGTTGGAATCCATATTCATAAAGCAGTCATTCTTTACATACTTGCCCTTCTTAAAAGAGAGATTGAACATCTAATTTACTAATACCATCTTTTATACTCCTCATTGAGAGCGGAAATGGTTAATGATAATAATGTTAAGCTATGTATTACATCACTGTGAATGCGGGATAAATATTGTACCTTGAATTAAATATAATTTTTTTTCTGTGGAAATTTAATAGGAAAAAAACTCAAAATACCTAAATTTGTCAGATTACCATAACTAGGTTTAACAAGAGCTTTGTGAAGATCGTCCTACTTTTTTAATTTATTTTTCTGCATCTTGTAACGCAAGCCGTCTGCTGCGTTTGAAACCCGGTCTAATTATATCGGTTGACATTTATACGCAGACATTCGAAATGTATAAAAATAGTGCCAGACTTACGCGAAGAAATTGTGTTATATATTTACTCGGCACTTTTCATTAGTTTTTCTAACATACACTAAAGCAAAAAAGTAACAATACACCAAACAGTTACCCGGCCGACAATGTAATGCAAATCGTTATTCAAACAATATCTGAAATATTCGAAAACTGATTTTTACCTATAAACCAAGAACTCTGCAAATTATATCTAATATAATTCTACATTACGGTGAAAAAGTAAGAATTTTCGACGGGTTATAATTATTCAACGACAATTTTCGGCCTTGTAGCCGAATAGTCGACGCTGTAGGGATTTCGGAATCATGGATTCGAATCTCGCAATGCAAATATTCACAACAATCCTGATATACGTGTCGTGGAAAGAGCTACCAGTTAACGGATAGTTCTTTCTTAACTTCAGTCTTTCTCAACAACTTTTAACCGACAATTAGTTTTCTTATGTACAAGTTGTATTGATATGTTTCACATTAAAATCGGTATCAGATATTCATTCAACCACTTCAAAAAGGGGCAATGATAAAATAACGAAATTGATTCGACTAGTGTTGCAAAAAACCCGGAAATTTTGAAATGGTAGGAAAAATCCCGGAAAATTGAGAAAAAACACGGCGAATTGGGAATAACCTGTTAATTATTATAGTTGTCATTTTTTCGACATGTTGAATCCATGTGGACATGTAAATATGTGCATCTCGCCGAGTGTAACTTCATACATAAAAACAAAAACGTTTCCGTAAATATTTTATTCAATTTCGTTTTTCACACCGATAGATAATGTAGATTTCTTCTTTGACTTTACGATGTTGAAAATACGCGCCTACGAAACACCTCTTCTAACTTATTTTGAGTAATATGGCTTATGACGAAATGAATAAAATTGAAAATGAATCTGTAGTCAAGTCAGCAATTAATTTCGATCGAAAAAATATATAATGCCCATTCCATTGATGTGTGTGACTGGTTGTATGAACAGACATACGCGCCCACCATTTCCTAAAGCCAGAGAAATTTACGAAAACAACACGTTCATTGTATGAAATTCGTAAATCAGAAATTTCATAAATAACGAGTTTCACCAATATTTCGGACTTTTACTTATTTTTAGTCGACACCATTTCTGTTGACTGACTCCTTTTAGTAACATAATATGCATCGAAATGTATCCCAAGGCAGTTTTTTTATTTTTTCATGCACTTTTTTTACATTGTTTCTGAAAGTCGTATAACAAAAATGGTTATTACAAATACTAATTTCAAGAGTTAATTCTTGCTACACCAGTACACATATAAACACGTTTTATATAAATTTCCGAATGAATTCATCAAAACAATACGTAGCAGATAAATAAGCTTGTAGGGAATATTAAAACTATAAAATGACTTTTAAGTTATTATTTTTTATTATTATCATGAACCGGTTTCGCTCATCGCGAGCGTATCATTACAAACATGCAACAGATGGACAAAACAGGTCCTGATCGTCATTAATAAAAGTGAAGTTGATGTAAAGAATTGTCACTTTTTAGTTATTAACTGTCAATTCTTGGTGGAGACATTATATTAAAAAAAAAAAAACACAATCATTTGTACTAGCTACTTCCACATCACGAGCAATGCTCGTGATGAGCGAAACCGGTCCTGATCATTATAAATATGTGGAAGTAGTACAAATGAATTGTGTTTTTTTTTTAAATGTAAAGAATTGTATTTAAATTAAATGCTTACTGAATTAAATTAATTCTTAATTATATAATTCCCTTTTGAACGTCTGTCATGTTGACAGCTACCATTCTAACGATGTATTAGGTACTAGTCAGTTACGTCGGTGTAAAGTTGCTACTTTGTATAATATCGTATGAAAAGAATATCACACCCATTTAAAATTTCTATTTAACTCGTAAAATTCCGTTTCCGAAAGTTTACTGCTGTGTACATCGAAGTTTATATTTATTTTTACACCTAGGTGTGATTGTTTGGTAAAAAGTTGTTGAATTTATTTGGTAATAAAATGCTGTAAAAAGCATAATTATACAAAGTGCATTTTTGCTGTGAGCGATGAACTCCAAAGGATCCTAATAAAATCTACGAATAAGCGTAGGAACACGAATACCAGCTATAGGTATTTATAATATTTGAAATTCGTATACGTTCAAACCTAACCTCATAAATTGGCTATTTGCTTTTGTTTTTTTTTCCAAATCTTGTTTGAAAAACAGAAATACTTTTCTTGTTCGAATTTTAAAAACTTTATTGTGTAGATGCCATGCTTTTTTCCACTCTACAGGCGAATTCAGCTTTCTAGCGTTGTTATTTTTATCGGAACGCGGCTGTAGAATTTCGTCGGCATTTCCTTTTTTCACATTTTTATTACATAACTTGAATAAATAATCAATACAATAGGTATTATGTTATTGAATATTATTTTTTTATAAGCCTTGTGTCATGTCGCTGATGTACTGAATGATTCATTTTGATGTATTTTTGAAACTGTTATTACATAATGCAATTTTTTTTTCTCGAAACTTCACATTGCACTAGGAAATTAAATTTAAATCACAGTACCGCGCAACATTATTATTTGACCTATCGTATTCGATTTTGCTTTTCTGGGCCCTCTACAATTATTATGCTAGAGATCAAGACAAGTTTTTTTTTTTTTTACTAAAACTTGGTTTTTAAGACTGCTTGAACCGCTCCTGGTCGCCATTTTATCATTATAAAACGATACAAAGTAATTTTCAGCTTGCATGTATAAGCATATTCTCAAATAAAAGACATACCGCATCACTTTTAAGGTTGTTTGATTGAATTGGCATTTACTTGGTAGAACTCCATTATAATAGGATAAAATAACAAAGTATTTAGTTCTACAAATTTTTTATCATTTTTTTATACTTTAATGTGTTAACGGTCAATTCAATTTCAGTCAGTCAACAGGTGGAATGGCATTATATTTTAAAAAATAAAACACAATTTCAAATTTGGATTATTGAGATTTTGTACACCTCCATCCACTGACGAGTCAATTCGAGTCCATTCGTGTGCTCGAATGCCTGAAGATGCCGAAAGGCGAAACCCGGGTCGTTAGTGACAAAATACATGGAAGTGTACAAAATCTCAATAATCCAAATTTGATATTGAAATTCCATCAAGCACCCTCAGCCGATGTCTTAAATTAAAACACAATGTGTTTATACTTACTCCCACATGTTTACTGTCACATAATGATCAGGACCGGTTTCATATGCCACATCATCGAAGATTAAGTCGTAGAAAGAAACACTGATACAATCTATTTAATATCAGTCATTAATAATACACTACTGTTTGATTTAGTACAAAAAATGATGAACCACGCACGTGCGACCTGTAGTTTAATGATGTAACAGTTCAAAGGTGTACGCGCTCTTATCTGTTGAGTAACAATGCCCGATCTTCTGTTTTCTTTCTTAAAAAATAACTTACTCACATTTCTGTATGTCTTCAAACAAATTACTTATATGTTTACTCTTTTAAATGTTTCATTGTGTTTTTTGTAGTTATGCGTATAATTGCCACTTCAAGAGTGTAACTATGCGGTGATTTCATAAAAGAAGCATGCTTGTGTTTAATGCAATGTAAATATTTCTATCCATGCATGATGCAAGTTTCGTTCACATATTGTTTTCTGGTTTTAATTTTTGAACGCACTTTATTTTAAATATTATATTGGGTAATCAATTTTTCAGTTCATTTAGTTATACCAGTCTGTCAAACTTTTTTTACTTCACGGCACACTGGTGAACGGGATTTGTTTCGCAGCACACCAAATAAAATCCCTTAAAAAGGACATGTACCTTATTAATATGAATAAATGGAATCATAGTGTAGCTTACAAATCTTGTGAATGTATTGGTGACCCACTGGTTGGTACATTTGATAATCAAGTGATTGAAAATACTGCAAAATGATGCAGGAAGGAAGTTCTAATGTCACCTGCATTTCTGACAAAATTTTAATTTTTTAAAGTAAGCGTCTACACCTGGGTTGCAATCAAGCTCTGAGTTCTAACTCACTCACGCTCTCATACTCACGCTGCGTATATACCATCGTCGCTGTGCCCTGTGTAGCATCGCATCGACCACTATGTACGAAGGTGACAAATATTTATTTGAAAATGTAGATGTTGAATTTATTTAAATTTGAAGAAAAACTAAATTAATAGGCATTATTTAAAATGAACAGTTTTGAGGTTTTTTCCTTTGCGGCACACCTGAGACTTCTTACGGCACACAGTTTGGAAGACACTGAATTATACTGGTATTTTTTTAAATTTTTTATTAAGTATAAAACTGATCAAAAATCGTGTATATGTTATTATTATTTCAAAATGTTAGATTGACGACGATGTGGAGTGTGGATATTCACTAGAGTTGGTACTACCAGGGTTGGTTTGCTTACGGGAAAAGAGAAGAACAAATGAAAGCTTTATGTGAGAGTGTACTACAGGCACGATATGTATTTCTATGCCACGAATTATTATGCTTATTTTGTTGTCGCCTTTTTTCGAGAGTAAACTTACGATGGAACTGTAAAACTGAAAATGCGAGAAACAGTGTTGCCTTCAATGTACTTATTATTTCTTTAAAATGATTAGGGTTCACGGTAATTATCTTCAGTCATAGAAATTACTTCATTCAACAATATAAACACGGTTTGGCAAAGTGAAAGTGACACTCTTCACAGAAATAATTGTGTCGAAAATAATAATATTGTTAGACTGCGATAACATCGTCAGACTATCTTTCGTAGGGTTAATGTTACGAAACACGAGCTACTGTTATAGATGTACCAATTTAACTTGGCCGCTAGTGAGGGTGCCACCGTCGCGTTAGGAATGTTGCAATACTCAACCAGAATTGAAATTTCAATAAATTCCAAAACTAATGTTTTAGCGAAAGTTATTAAAAGTAGACAACATTTTTATCTTGCATAATCATGGCAATTGGAGAAATTTATTCTAGACTGACAATTCTTGAAGTTACAAATTCGGCGGCAGCCAAGTAATCTTGGTAATACTGTACTTATAGCCCATGCAAATGTTGCTATTAGTGAAGAAAGTCCAGCTAACTTCTTGCGAAAAGGGCAGCTCAATCTTCTGATTCACTAGCTTGTCCCCTCTACAACCCCCTCTGTAGAAAGCTTTTCTTTACTATTTCCTTAACTAGATTTAAACAAACTGACCAATTCACATAAGTAATATTCGTGTTAGTTTATGTTTAAAAGCTTGAAGGAATTACAGTATCACAATTAATTTTAAATTAATTTTCACTTTGGATTAAATCGCCATACAAAAGAATGAACGACACGTGACGGAAAACATTTAGTTACGTGTTGGTAGGCAGGATGAATTTTGATACGGAAATAACTGATGCATTTAAATTGCTAACTGCAGCGAATATAATTATAATTAAGTCATCAATGGAAGTAACTTAATGTTCTCTCGTTTATTTCTACTGATGTGGCTTTCGACAAAGCAGTAGTTATGGAAATTCGCTTCGTCCCACTCGTTTTGAGTTATCGAAACGTCTTTGATGTTGAAGGGCTCTTTCATCAGCCATTTACGCTCGCCGCCAACTTAAAGGAAATTTAAGATACTTTGTGGCTTTACTGCGTTAATGCGTCTCTTCGGGATTTAATGCAGGTTCGGTGTTAATGTAATTTTTATCGCTTGCCTTTTCAAAGACCGCCCAGACATAGAGGTTTCTAAAGCCATTAATGTATCGTAGAAAATAGACATATCTTTATCGATTTTTAAATGGCTTTTGATACCAACATATTGCTGACAAAAAACTTTTAATACTTGATTCCCCTTAATAAATATTTCATTCATTATGATAATCGATAATTTATTGTTAATAATTCAAGTAAACGACTTTCCAACTATTTTTGATAATTGAAATTGCTATGTTGCATTATTATTTTTTTTTTAATGTATACGGTGAACACTATTTTATTATTCCGGCGAATTATAAGTAACCAATAACTCGGTAACCCAGTAATTTTTCAAGATATCGGTATTCCTCGTCAATATAGATTTTTGAACCACGTCCCCTCAAATTTGGATAAGCATAAGAACTCCTAATGGAGCACGTCAACAGAAGTTATTCAGCCCCTCAACCCCATCTTTTTCGGTGAGTTTGAGGAAAGAAGAATGATGCTAGAAAAGGTAGTAGTTAACTTATCGCTATACACCCATGTTTAGGATCTTGTGGGTGGGAGAAGAATGTAAACATCACAGGCATCCATAACTTTGAAGACACATTAAAAATCTATTTATGAAATCACCACAACCGAATATCATGAACGCAGAGGATATCGGCGATACCAGCAAAGGCTCCACGTGCTTCAAGAATTTCAAAAAAATGATAAGCGTTTTTTCAATCCTCAACTAAAAATATACGTCACCAAATTCCTTATCCCTAATTTAGATTAAGTGTCTCATATACACAGTGTATGTGTCTGTCATGAATTCCTCCACTTTAAAATTGCACACAATTCGTTCACAACGTTTATAAATACCGAGAAGTCTTTAATGCTTCCTTATTAATTATTTGCTAGCCAAAAAAAAAGCACAAATTATTTTCCCATTAGATTTATATTTATCAGTCTGTGACCAAGACCACTGGAATTCTCGACGTGGGAAGTTGTATAACAGGAAGCCTTAAAAATCGTGAGGATTCTGCATATAAAGCTATTATAGGCTTCTGTGCTAAACACGATTAGTTGAACACATTCTGAATTCTATTATGTCTTTTACGTTTCCTAGTATTAGGAACATCTTAGATAGTTTAGATTTCCTTCATGCAAAACAAAAACCAGATTTATTACTGCGCCCGAAGTATTTTTTATATTGTTTTAAACTTTTCTTATTATAACCAAAATTATGTAATAATTTAATATTCACGGGGCTTCCTGTTTTATAATCCTGTAAAAACCTTTGATATCAATTTAGAAAAACATTTGCAACATTCAAAAATACTGTCATGCGACATCAACTGGCAGTGGAATGTCAAAACTATACTATCTTCACTCGCGACTATTATTAAAACAGCGCTACATCACGAGTATTAAGAAGATTCACCATTGTTATTAAAAGTCGTAACTATCTTTTAAATTATCATCCCAATAATACGTAACATTAGATTTTGCAATGTTTGTTAAAATTTGGACGAACTGCTTTGATTGTAATAGTAACTGCCAAATGATTGTAATATTTTAAGTAATCGGTGGCGTGGGGCCGAAACTTGATAGACATCGTTCAAACAGCTACAACTTGTATTTTTTAGTTTTAGAAATAATTAATAACTTGATTTAGTATTGCAGGTTATAGCCAATGCATTAAATAATTGTAAGTTACTTAGATAATTAATTATCAATGATAGGAAAAAACACATGCCCAATATCTCAAATCTTGAATCAAATTAAAATAAATCTCTGATCACTACAGAGTGCTCTTACAGCAAGGCTTATAGAGGTCGAATACTAGCATGAAAGCATACATGAGGTACCTCTATCTACAGCGTATATAAATGAAGATTATCTTCAATATAATAGAGAAATACCTAACCAATTTTTAGTGGGACACCGTCAGTTTTTGTTATGTGAAAGAATTTCTTAGGCATAAATCGCCTGGTGTGGAATTCCCGCCCTACACATAAATCAGTTTTAGTCGGTCGATCGCTGCAGGCATTCGTCTACTTTCTTGGAGATTATACTTACAATAAATAAATACGTATTATCTTCTTACACACAACATTAAAAAATCCACTAACTTGATAAAGAGAAACCGCATTCCTGGGAAGACTAATAGGTATTAACATATACGTGCACACGACAACAAAATATGTTCTTTATTGAAACTGACTCCTCGTCAGATCTTTTGTATACATTTTTAACGTATTACGAAGAATTCCTAATTATTTACGATATTGACACCACCCTAGGGAAGCCTCGTAAAAATGCTCACGTCTCAGGTGTCGCAACAGCGGCCGGATCGTGTTTCCCTTAGTGTTAATATATATTTTAGCTATCTTCAGACATTCCTGGGCTTAACTATCGCGCCCTATAGTGATAAAGGTGATAAAAAAATCGTAGAAGACAACTCATGAACGCTTTACCTTTTTTTATCGGCGTTTTACTTTTTTATCATTTTTGACGACTTTTTCGTTATGGTTGCAATATCAGTAAACGAATTTACCGGCAAATGACCAAACATTATAATAAAAAGTATGTACCTGCATACTATAGAAAGATCCAAAAACTTCCGACCAAAAGAGGAGTCTTACGGACAAAAATAATCAGATTATCTTTCTACTAGAAGAATCAATCCGCGGAATAATGAATACCAATTCAATTGTCAACATATTATAGTTCAAATATAAAACATATTATTACATATAAAGACATTTTTTAAATATACGAAGAGTTAGATCAAGGGATTCCAAGTAATGGGGAATTCACCCTTAGAAGGGAATTGCTGTCATATATTAAAGATTTTCAATAATATTATATATATGTTTATGCATCTTTGGAAAGCACCTTTTGAGTTAGAGACTATATTGTGGAGGGAGGAATTATATTCTGAACATTAGTGAAAGGTGTAATTGAGCAAAAAACTTTGGGAACCCGTGAGTTATATTAATGTGAATAATCAATCTTACCATGTGCCTCAAAAATCTGATGTGGTAACGAAAACCTTTGTATGAAAAATAGCCAAATTAAATTGTAAAAGAACATATTTTTTGAACACACGATCATGTTGAACATGTTCGCATATGGCGACCTGTGTAAGCAATTGTATGTCATTTTATTTTTAACATTTCGAAAACATAATTTACTTGAATCGGTCAAAAAAAAAATGCCAACCGGTAAAAGAAAGTCACTAAGTTGGCAATCGAGCGAATACAAACCCCCTCCAATTTCGAATGCATTCGGTGATATACTTTTCCCAACCTTTTTTTTTACTTTCTCGGTTGTTGTATTGCAGAAACATAACCAGTTTATAAATGAATATCTTTTATACGAGTGCACTTAAACGATATTTTGTGTAAAACTTATTTATTATAAATCGACATTTTTTTTGCATCGGCGTCATTACCTTGTATCCTTGATTACAAACATACGTAATAATTTAATACTTCAGAGGAGTGGGGATTGGGGAATTGCTGTGGTTTATTAAAATGTTCAATATTACATAGGTAATATACCTGTTTGCATATTTGGAATGCACCTTTTGAATTAGAGTTGGACCATTTTGGAAATAGGGGAATGGAGCCAAGGTAGGGACTCCTCCCTTACAGTTTGCCTGATCTGATTACCTTGGAAACACTAATAACTTACCTGCGTAGGTGTAATATTACGATATGTGAACCTTGGTTTACCCATGTATAATTATTACACCAAATAATATTGATAGTAATATTTATGTCATGAGGTTATGAATGCTATGATAATGCTACTTGTGTTTATATAAAATGATTAGGTATATTTTATGGATTCTTCTTACTAGTGGGTGCAATAAATAAACAGTGAGCAAAATCTGACCTAATTTATGACAAAATATTGTTTTACGTATCCGCATTTTTAATTACATCACAGGAAGCTCCTTACATCCGACCGCATAAATTAATATAGGTAGGTAGGTACTTACTATTGCGGATTTTATGAACGTCATATTCTCGCGATTATATCCAAAACAAACAGGATAGTCTAAAATTCTATGAAAAGGAATGTCGTATTTATGTTCTTTGTTTATATGAAATTTTATGAAAAATTTTGTTGGGTAATTTTTGGATTTTCTGAAAATAAAGTATTTTTTTTTAAATTGCCCAATTTTTCCTAACTGTTATGTCTGCGTTTGCGTTGTGCACTCCTGGGATCGAATCTCGAAAAGGACATTTATAGATTTTACACATTCAACTGTCGGGACGTTATCTGTTCTGGAATAAAAATATTGAGCTTTTGAATTATAGCCTGTCATTACAATGCCTAATTTAAAAATAATATGAAGGTTTAAGAATTAATAGATTAATATTAATGGGTTTTTTTTATCTAAGGGTGGCGGATTTATTGATATGCCAATACTTATTATTATGGCATAACTACCCTACGTTAAATGACCTTCGGGGTCTAGTGGTAAGAGCTTTGCCCTAGCGATCAGGTAGGTCTTCATTCAAATCTTGATTTAATGTCAAATTATTTTTTTCTATTAAAATTTTTGATAATGGATATGAGTGACTTATAAAAATTCTCATCGTGATTATCTCGCATGATTATCCAATTTTCAGAATATTTGGCGCATAGCTGTGATGCTAGAATTTTTTTATTAAAAAATAAATTTAAAAACTTTTTAAATGATAATAGTAAATTATTGATATTGCGTAAAGTCTTTTTTAGAAAGATCGCAATTAGCTTTTCTGCTCAAATAAATCGTTATACACCTAGCAGCTAAATAAACAGCAACTTGCTTAGCACCAGACCGTAAAATTTGTTATAACAGCAGAGGTCACCAATCGCACCTGTGTGTTGCCATTATTATTGCATAAATAAATACATACCTACATATAACTGCGATGCAACGCGACTAGACGTTCTATTTTCAAACTTTGTATAGTTGCCGCGTCCTCCACAACTATCGCGCCACGCGGGCATTTTCATTTTCGAAACGATACCGGCTAAAGATTTTTATTTACCTGCGTAGTACGTAGGTAGCTATATTCATTTTAACGTCATAATCTGTACTTGATGACGGCATAATTCATCGCAAACAATGTATTTTTTATCTGTTACTGCATATATTGTCATTCATACCTAGGTATCTTGTAAGAAATTTGTAGTCTTAGTTTTTTACCGTCCAGAATTAGTACAAGCATGCATTATTTTTTAACAGGTTAAAACCCAATTAGATTCTAACATTAGATATTCCACGACTGAAATTATATATTGACAACAATAATGATTGTGATACTAAGTAAATAAAATTGTCTAACGGCTAACATTTCAGTCAGTGTTGTTATATTCTTATCCGAGAATTGAGAGTTTAATCCTATTTGCGAATGCTTTTAAAATATTTATTAAAAATACAAGGTCTGTTATCTGTCAATCACACATAAGTACACAGACAGTAAGTTAGAGTTAGGTTACCTTCTCTCTAATCCTTATACGTTTTAGATCAAACTCCATTTTCACGAATTCATGGCTGAATATTTAAACAGTGTCGTCAAATAACACAATCATAGTTGATGAAGATTGAGTAACTTCATTGATAAAATCGTTTTCCTTGATTATCTTTCAATTCTATGAATATATGTGTACGGTTTTACGTTTCCGCAATGCCTCCGCAGAAAATGCGTCTATTCGATTCTCTTTCACCGTAAACGAAAATTTGAACTTTCCATACGTCATTGACACGCCTCCATACATCTGGTGATTCGAAGCGCCAACATTACTATCCCTCTTCTGATTGGCTAGCCAGCATCGTACGATTGCTGTGCCAGTGTTGCAAAACGGTTGAATCATTGTTCCGCTATAAGTTTTTTCTACCTCACTCAGATGCACTATTGTTGTATGTGTTTATGAACGTTGTTTTATTATCAACATTTTTAATCGTGCTTTGGGTGTCGCTTATTTTAAAAGTGTGTATAACAATAAATTGACAGAAGTACCGATTCAGCTGTACTGCCATACTAAGTAAAAATGGTTTGAGGTTTTTTTCAAGAATATAAATAATATACCTAATAGATACATATCTACCTATAATTTATTTTATTAAAACTATAATGATACAATACATGAATGCCACCATCTTCCGCGAAGGGCAGTTAACATTAAAATAAAATTGCATTCATAATATGGTCTCATATTATTAAAAACACTCATAAATATAGTCCATAATCGTTTTCCTCTTTTTTTTACAATAAAATCAACACATTTTGAATATGCAATGGACATACATATTATTTAACTATTAAGATGCCTTTTAATCTCTGCTTAACTTATATTTATATAAATCATGAGTATTGAATTACATCATTTAGGAATATTCATTTTGAATCATTACTTATTCTTGATAGATACATACGAAAGAAGTAGATTTATTTATATTATTCGTTATTTTCGTCCAATATAACATTTTGTTTATTATTGAAAGCATTTGCCATTAGAATACATATCTAATTGAATTGTCTTGTTGTCTATTAAGAATGTAATCTTAATTTAACAGTAATCTTTGAAAATGTTTTTTATTTATTATTTAGGTTAAGGACATATAAACCGCATCCGAATTTACCATTTAAGTGTGTTACTAATGGATACGTATTTTTTTAGTTAGTCTTTTAGTATTCTAATCTTTTGAATTAGTACCTCTCAAACGATTTGCAATGTTGGATGCGGTACACACTTTCACCCGGCTATCTTTAAATTTTTTACACACTTTACCAAATGGAAAGAGACAAGATGATGAAAGAGAGAACACAATTAAATAATAAAAAAAATATAAAATGACAAACGCTCATTGTTTTGATTTCGTTGGTCAAAGGTTGTCCATCACCTGATTTAATCACGTCATTTTCACATCGAAGGCCAAGGTCGACCGGCTTTACGGTACCAGTGTTCCCGCAGTTTTTTCTCCTCCTCTGAAGGTTGTATGGTATTTTTAAAAAGCGCGACCCGATAATTAGTAAACAGTTGGAGAATTTTTACTCACGGATATTTCGGATGTTGTCAATAAGTTGTTATTCGCCAAGCGGCGGATGGAATTCCGCTTGTAGATATTTCTCAACCAGTCTTGCATCAGCGTCTACGTGGAATACAGTAGAAGTAATTAATCGACATATCATTCTCATCGTCATATTTATAATTACGGTTAGCTGGCATTTATGTAAACTGTTATCTATTGATTAGGGATACACCGTAAATGTTATGGCCGGCAATAATCATGAACAATTGTATTAGTTTTATACTATTTAATCATTTTTTCCACGAATATTTTAATACTAAACTTAGATACTCTTAGATATCGTCATCTGTTATCAATAAGATTTTCCTTAGATAACTGACTGGTATAATATGTATTTCGGCTTAGAATTTAGCTGTCTATAATAAATGTATCTTTTATTTTATAAATATAATGCCTTTCCGTTAAGAATTGACAGTGAACACCTTTAAAGTTACTGATAAATTAATCGTCAAACTGAAAATATATTTCGCTATGTTTATTATTTTATGAGAATATAATTTATGTTGAAAAAAAATGACAAACAAATTCATTATTCGATACCTATAATTTTAGACCCGCGTTTCGAACTTCGACATCATCTGGTTAACTGGTAAATTTTCAGTGGTTGATAATAGTACAGTAAGGGGAAACCTGCGGTCGTTTGAAGAAATCACACATTTTGATATACAATACCTACTTATTTACAAGTTTTTTAAACGCAGCCTTATTAGTTTATAGATAAATAAATGCCACTTTTCGCCATGAAATAAGACTCTCCACTCTTAACCCGTGAGAAAGTATAATAATACCTACCTAGTCACCAAATTTAAATGACCAAATTATCGCTTCGACATTTTAGAAGACTGCGAGGAATCGATGGACACAACCGCTAGCTACTAATATTATTCGATGGATTCATGCCACTCGTTTTCGACTGAATAAAAGACATAAATTATCGCGAGATATTTTTGCTTCAACACTTCAAGTTAAGTATTTTAATTTTTGTCTAGGATTTACAGCTTGACTCCAGAATATTTATGAGGCTTTATTTTTTAGAAATTATACAGAATTTTAATTTACTACAAACTCGTAAAAGAAATCCCTGTAATCAACGTCGCATACTATAGAGTACTATAAAATCATTTATTTGTTTATTGATAATAACACCTTTACGTAATCTAAATTAGTTAAGATTGTAACAGATACCATATAACAAAATATTATCCGCTATGGATTATCAGCCTACAAGGGCCGCTCCTTTTGATTATAGTGGCAACTAATCCGTTGATGACTAATGGGCGTCAACAAGGGCTTACTCTTCAAATGTTTTTACCGGGGCTGTGCAACTGTCTCCGACTTCTTTATTGTTTAAAATTTAAAGCAATACTTTTATTATTTTGGTCCATCAATGTGTATTATGTTTGAAGGTAGAATTATTAACATGCTTTAAAAAAAACAGTTCACGGTCCAGTACGATGACTGGCTAAATTCATTTCTAAATTTCCTTGGGCCTAGTAAATTCTGTAAGGCCGCTACATACCTACGTGATTAGTTCCGATTCGTAGACCTTGGTGTTTTTTTGGTACTCATTCATTTTCAATGCTATATATACCTACACCATCACTTTTAGTGCAAATTTAACACATTTCATTGTTATGCAAAACATTTAAATTCTATGCTAATATGTGTGCATTCATTAAATTTATTATAATATTATAGACGTGTCATTTGATGAGCTGTAAAAATCATTATTGATGAATTGGTAAGCACTAGTAAAGTAATAAAACACTAATCGTATACTTTTAAATGTGTGCTTTTATGACCATACTCCACATAAATAATCATCCTTGTAAAATATTTTGGTAACTATCTCCTTGGGAGTAGATATATATTTTTAATTATTTATAAAACATTGTTGGTTTGAGATTCATCTTCTAATTCTAAGAAGCTGTAACTTAATCAGTTTCAAGTGTTTTTTGTGGCGCATATGCGCAGGCAGTGGCGTGCAATAAAAAAGGGAGTCTGCCCTGACTGTATGTACCAGTGTGTGCGACGTATGTACAATTATAATCTGTGAAATATAGGCACGAATTAAAAAAACAACACAAAAATAAACTCTTACTTCTTCACCCTATACTAGCAAAAATAAGAATATCTAACAAAACATTGAATGAGTTTATGAGTAGACTTGGTGACTTGTAACTTGTAAGTATTCGCAGGGATACCTCCTTTTCCCGGCCATTATGACAGCGAATTAATTATATCCCATATTCAGACTTATTATCTACAGTATTGTAAAACATACATTAAATTTTACCGGCCGTTAAGTCAGACTGAAGATTCTTCTCGAATAGTTGAAACACCTATCCAGTTACACAATCAGTCGAATTACTTATTTGTCAATTATTTTGTATTGAAATTTTCAATTTTAACTTTAATATCTCTTCAGTTTCATGTATTTGTATTCGAGCACATATTGCACACACTTTTAGGGTAAAATTTCTGCGTCATCGGAACAATCTACAAAAATTATGTCTAGACATATTTCCAGGCGACATAATATGAGACATAGTCAAAAAATAATTCCCAGAACTAATACTTTTATTTATTAAACGTTGCCATTTATGAGACGTATATTCCCTTACAGAGTACATCATAGGTACTAAATAATCTGCTCTCTTTTTACAGTATGTGCACACCACTGATTCTATCCCTACAGATGACGAAAGGATTCAATGTGCCATAATAATCACGGAGTCATTGAATTATATTTAATCAGACAATAATTAGGATTGACAGATGATCTTTGCAATATAGGTTTACATTCGCAACGTAAACACGTACTAACTCAATGACTAAAGGCAACAGCATAAAAAAATATCATACATCCTTTTTGACTTGGGCACCAAACTGACTTGAGCCCGAACCTCTCATGCTATTCGTGTTTCAATATCGTTTAGCGAAACATCACGCGAGAATCGCTTGCGTCATTGTTGTTGTCAGCCATTTACAGCCTCTGGAAGCGTCTAATTATAACGTCATTGCAATACCTTTGGCGAAACGTAATGCGTCGTGTTTCACGTTGAAACTAGAATACGTGTTGTCTGAATTGTCTATAGCATCATCAGAAGCGGAAGCTTCCGAGGGGTATTTGGACAGTAGACACCGAGATTTTTAACACATAATTATAGTCCCCTTAATCTGCAACTAGAACTTGCGCCTTGTTTATTTTGTTTCTTCTAGGCGTCGAGTTATTTTCACACTCTGCTTAAATTTATATCGATCCAGTGAGCGTTAGTGTTAACATTTTCATTAATTACAAAATATTTCTCGGTTTTGGTTTATCCTCCTGTCTCAATTTTTGCCCGTAACGCACCACACACTGACTTCATCCATGCATGCTCAGTGTCTGTGTGTTTGTTTGAGTGTGTGTGACAGAGATTTGAGCGAATCTTGACTGGCAGCAACGCCACCTGGGAGAGGTGTGTAATATTACTCAAATGAAAATAAACACGCTCGAGGGCTCTATAAATTTATGATTGCATTTTCAGTTAGCTCACTGTAAGCACATTTCATGAAATAAATGTAAAACATTAATTTAGTGATAAGGTAAATCGCCAATGCGCTAGTTATTTTTAATCTGATCACTTTAAATAAAAGCAATGGAAGTCAGTCGAGATCAACGCGAAGATTATTTTATACGAACTTTTGATATTGCCATGCCAGGAAAAACTATTTAGTAAGTCTTTGCAAATGTGGTGGGGTTCACATTTCTTTTGACTCGTTAAGAACGAAGCGAGACTAAAATAGTTGATAACGCGTTTTTTTAATACCATATAGGTACTTTCGCTGCTAAAGATGCATAAATTTAATACAAATTGCATCTAATTGGGGGGAAATTTATAGATAGGTTTCGCAGTTTTTATATTGCAATCAAGCCGTATAAAAGCCGAATAATTCAAACCTGATTTTTGTTTTATTTTTAGTTATGAGCACTGCACTATAGACCGAAGATATTTGTGTATTTAAGAGGACGCCTTTTAGCTTTAAAGCAATTGATTATATTTTTAAAAATATGTATTGATTGCATCTGTATATATAGTAATTTTTATTGTTTTATATTTTTTAGTGATGTTGCAAATCACTGAACGTGGAGATTTACGACTATACTTCACTAATTTAATGCCAAATATTGACCAATTGCTATCGGAGCATTAGGTTCATCTCTCTCATTAACAGCAATTTATTCGTGTATTCATGTTATGTAAGAATTCTACTAATTTATAATTTGTTCCGTTCTTAAAACATATTTACTCACATTTTGTTGTTAATAAACATTATCTTTAATAAAGGTATGAATAAAATTTTTAGATGTTTTTCTTTTTTTACAATTGTCCACTCTACAATAAAAACCTATCACAGTGAGCAGCATTGTGTCCATATTTGAAGTTAATAAGCTTAGAGAAATTCAATATTAGGCAGACTGGGGGGGAGATTCACGGAAAATAAGAATAACGGCAGGGGGTCCACGGAGAAAATTTGTTTGGAAACCTATGCTTTAGACCAAACTACGGCCCTCCAAATATTTCATGATTTGTTTGTGAATCCACGACAGCTATTTAGACGACCAGATGTTCGTTTACTCGAAAATTTCTCGGGTATTCTTATTTTTTGAAATTCTAAGAATATAATGCAGGCAAAATAAAACAATGAAAATGTCTAAGTAATAACCTCAATAGAAAATATTAAGTAGTATTTCAAAGTTTGCAGACTACACATCGTTTGATGTTTGTGCTTGGTATGTAAGCACATTTAAATAAATATTGTAATTTGATTCCACCAAGAATTTATTTGTCGTTCTGCCCCCTCCCTTCAAGTTTTAAAAAAATCAATCCGGCCTCTTTCGCAAATAAATTGGTAACCACTGCCCTAAACCATAGAAAAACTCTAAACAATTTATTTTTCGATCGCATTAGTCACAAACTTTTCCTCGAGGAAAATGAGTTAGCGGTCACTGTGCAAAGCGTATAAGGTGTTAAATTATTGATATTGGATGTTTTCTCACACGTAATAACAACTATTTGAATAAATATTTATTCGCGCAAAAATCATTTCTTGAGCATATTTGCATTGACGAAACTGGCTATGAACGATCACAAAAAACCGTTTCGTTTGCACAAAAATTAGTACCCATTTTCCTTTCACCTCTATTTGACACCGTGTGTATAGTTTTCCTGTTCCCTATCACCTGTTTGTCACCATATTTTGAGATAAAAAAAATAATAACCTAAAATACCACGCGTAAAACATTTGTTAAGGGGAACGATAGATTTCTATTCTTTCCAAATTAAGAAAACTATATTAGTGAAAGAAGAAGAGATGTCTAATTGTAGCAGAGTCTGATCAGAAAAGTGTGATCCAAGTTTTGGTTGAGTTGGAGGGTAGACTGCAGAGTATTTCTCGGCATGTTAATACAATATCTGAAGAAATTTATGGTATATGCTTGAATTTGCTCCAATTTCTCATTAAATATCGAATAATTCAATATCTCCATTTTGCCAAACCATGAACTGACTATATTGCAACCAAGACCAACTTAGCGAACAAATGTAATTTTTTTGTGGATCGCCATCGCTTTGATTTCTTGCTATAGTTATTAAACTTCGTAATAAATAAATGGCGGCTGTTGGTATGCGGTCTGCACTTTTGTGAACAAGCTAGTCACATGTTTTCATATTGCAAGGACATGGTTCAAAATCAGGCCTTTGCATCTCTGCTCGGGCCAAGGATGTGAGGTTTGTTTGTAGCACCAAAAAAACTAATATTAAAACACAGACTGCGTTGACATAATGGGTGATGGTGGTCAACCAACTTCTCACAGCATTAAATAAAGTCGTTAATAAGAATATGCTATTGATGCTGCCGAATTATTTAAAGAAACTGTACCCCTTTTCTTATGGGTTATGAATTTTGAAAATATACCTCTTTATTCATGCATATATTATGCATCAGGTCAATTTTAAAGCTTCATAGAGAAATCGGTGTGTGCAATGATCAATCCATTGTTTACAACTATTACATGTTTGGCTCTTTAATTTTCTTGGCTGACTCCATATTATGTCTTCATTATTGATTATGATCCTAATTAAACTTTGATCTTTTCAATTGCTTAAGACTATTTGACTTTCTGTGTTAATTGAATGTCTAACGGTTTAATCCGTTTAGTTTAAAAATCCGTCTCTAACGGAATCCATTTATTTATTCTTTTTATATTCCAATGTTTGTTGTGAACCATGCTATCTCACTAGTTGCCCAATTATTATTTGAACAGGAAAGTTTCGCTTATCAGTTACAAGCTACAGCATATTGTTAGAAGCACACATGGGCTCCGTTGCCCCAGCAATGTCCACGTGCTTTTAGAAATAGTTGACGACGCTGCTCATGCGGCGACCTACCTGTTGCCTGACCTACTTGTGCAACCTTTTCACTACCTTACAAAAAACACTATTTTATTAGTCCATTATAGATTATATTTTAAAAAATTAAACACAATTCATTTGTACTACTTCCACATGTACAAAACATGTGGAAGTAGTACAAATGAATTGTGTTTAATTTTTAAAAATATATTGTATTTCCACCAAGAATTGACAGTTAACACCTTAAAAAGATATTATAGATTAAACTTGCTACAGGAATAGCCATAATAGAAATCGCGGTCTAGCTGTCGCCCGTGGAGCCATTTATCTATATGAGATTGAGACACGAAGCATCAAAAACGATGATGAAAAGTCCAAAGTATAGGTAACGACAGACCAGTAAATATATTCATGGATTCTACTCAAAAGATAAATAGTTCATCTTGTTGTTCTCTGTAATGTTATCTACTTGTGGATTTAATAAATTAAATGTACAACTCTTATACTTAGAATCGGCTTCAAATACACATTTCTTAGTGGCAAGCTAATAAATTGTACATGATTATATATGTCAACTATTTTATCTACAAACTGGCTAATTTCACTTTTTAACAATTACATAAATACACTTTACACTTAGCTACTTTTATTTGTAACTAACGATGTGTATTTTATAATTGCTATATTCCGCTTTATGGTCAAGTTAACCAGTTTTTTCTCACGTCTTAAGTTTCTCCTGAAGTGTAGGTAGCTGGTTTGCAGATTAAGCAGTCGATATACGTATTTAATTTCGGTATAAAAAACGTAAAAATGTATTCAAAGCTTCCTGCGGCGCATATAAGCTTGTGTTGATCTATTTATTTTAGACTTCTGTCAATACTTTCGAGACTTAACAATGTGGACCACTTTTAATCTAAGACATCGACTGAGGGTGCTTGATGGAATTTCAATATCAAATTTGGAATAAATACATGGAAGTGTACAAAATCTCAATAATCCAAATGTGGACCACCTTGGTGTATTTATGCACGCATGCTATCTTCTACTATACGTGAAATATTCTGTTAAATTTTCTAATTAATCAGTAATAATAATTGTTTGTCATTCTTTTATCATAAACAGGAATTTCTTCAGAAAATGTTCATTAGTCTCTTCTAAATTTTTTATGCTCGGAACCTTCTACAGAATTCGCTTTACATGAATTTCCTACGTCCTACGTGATCGCCTTATCATTTTATCGCGCAATGTCATATCGGACCACAGATTTCGTATTTCCAATAATAAATTTATTGACGCTAATAAAATTATGTTTTTTACCGGTTCGTGTTATCGGGTATACCCACAACGCTCTGACAAATTAAATCGTGTAATGTATCGCGCCACCTTTTTTTATCCAATAGGAATAGGGCAGAGCGTATCAGTTTTTACACCAATGTACTAAGTGCACGTCACCCAGGCTTTTTCGATTCTAATTAAATTAACAAGTTTGCCGAGTAGGTTGGTTAATTTATTGATAAAATCAATACTGCATTGTGTATTATGCCATATGGCATGGGAAAGTACTACGTTTTTCTAAAATAATTCCAATATAGCTATTTAGGTATGAGTTAATTTTTTAAAAATGAATACTGCTATTGGCCTCTGTAATCTATCGGTAAAAGCTTTACCATAGTGATCTTTACCATAGTGATTTGGGCTCAAATCCGGGCAAGGTCAATATCAAATTTGTATTTTTTCAATTTAAATTTTATCTTGGACGAGCACTTTAGCAAGTTATGTCTCTTCTCCGAGTTAATCCCGAGTAACTTTACAAAAGTTCTTATTTGAGTTGAATGAAAAAATTCAAAATGTCTGGTGTCTTCAATGTTTGCTGTAATGTCAGATATTTTTTTAGAACTATTTTTTAAATGTATAATATACCTACTTATTATTATTTTAAAGATTCTGATTACTTCAGAAACTAACCGGAGTAGATATACCAGATATGAAGTAGGAAATGAAGATTTCAATGTAAACCGATTTAGAAGGGAACTGTTTGTTTTGATAATATTATTAATAAAATATAACGGGAAGATAAATTGAATTTGAATTGTTGAAATTTTGTACATTTTCGTGTATCACATCACTAACGACCCAGGTTTCGCCTTTCGGCATCTCCAGGCATTCGAGCACACGAAAGAACTCGAACTGACGATAAATGTTGAAAATTTTGTAGTAGAGACGTATATTAATGTGCAAAATTAGTAATTGATATTTTTCCAAATAGTTTAAAGTAAAAATTACTTAAATATTTATCACTTTTCTTTAAACATTGTTTTTATTTGGTGAACGCTTTTGTAATAATTCGCTTTGATTTTTTAATCGTTTAGTGGCCGTAATAGAAAATTAGGTTATAGAGGAAATTAAAAAAAATGTTTACGATTCATTTAATACGTGCGGCATTAATAACCTTTTACGCATTAATAACCTGTATTTATTTAAAAAAAATATTTTAATATAAAAATACTATTTATGATCATGTCTAATTTTAGTCATTTAAATTGTTATTTATGAAAAGCTTAAATTTTTTATCAATATGATTGATTAACATGCTATTTATACAAGTATCAACTGACCTGGCGCCCCTTTATAAAATTGTTATTCATTACGTAGTTCTATCAATATTTATTTTTCCTCATAATATTTATTTAATGTATTTTTTTCGTGCTCTATATATAGAAGGTCACCCGATTTGTATCAGATAAATATATTTGTTTTGGCTGGGCTTAGAGGTCTGCACCGGCCGAAATTTCGTAAAATTACCCGGTCCGAGCCCGTCATCTTCAGGCCCGACCCGAGTCCCATTATCACACTTGTACGAACCCAACCCGAAGCCCATATTTATTTTTCTCAACTCGAAAAAAGCCCGATTTTTTTTTAAATATAGTAATTCACTTATACTTTTCAAGCAAAATATGTATTTGTTTCCATATATCCAACGATATTCATAGCACATGTGAAATAAATTATTTAAGCTATGAATACTATTGCCTTATGGCTGACTCATGACCCGAACACAATACGAAATATTTTTCTTAAATTTGATTTCCTTACCCGGGCTCGGCCCGAGCCCGAATCTGAATTGTCATTACCCACCCGAGCCCGGGCCCGTGCAGACCTCTAGCTGGGCTCAAGTTTATTTTTTTTATCGTTTTTTATCGCCCTGTATACTAATTAAGCTAGCTAAAATTGATAAGATTACTAAAAAATGATTTTATTTGTTCAAAAAAACTGTATTTGAATTGTATTTACTATCTTTCATCTAAATATTTACATAGTTATTCACTTTTAGCATTTTTTTCATATCAGAAAATGTATAGTGTTACATACTGTACATTCAAAGGTGCGCAACCTTTTTAAGGTTGGGTTACTACTTTGAATCCTAATTTTCATGGTGATCGACTTCTAATGAGAATCGTATAAGAAATATTGTTGATATATTTTTTGTACTTGAGAACCTTTGTCAAAAAATAAGACAAAAAAGTGACCCCTCCTTACTTTGACCATTTATCTGCTTCATTACCAGAAAATCACGAAACTAGGCAAATCAATTTTTTTCAACCATGTAAATTTAAAATATGAAAACCATAATTTCCAAAACTCCCAATCGTAGTGGGATCGACCGGTTGCGCACCCTTGGACTGTACATGTTACAACACATCTAATATCTATGAATTTTACCGGAATAGCAAAATATAAACGCGTCAACTTTCTCCCCTGATTGTTTTAATGAAGTCATTGGAGATCAGCCTATCAAATAAACTAAGACATAATTGGAGACTATTAAACAACGAAAATTAAATTAAAATATTTAAATTATTATGAAACGCTTATGACAGACACATTATAAAATACCACCCAAATACGAAAATAAATGGATAAAAACGTTCTCGAAAAAATGTAACCTAACTAATTCTGTATTCAGCTGACAATTCTGTGTGCGAAATTAAAAAGGGAGTCGAGTCTTAATTGATACTTTTCAGGGGTCCAAAACAAAATTTGTATTTATATGAAATTTGATGAAAAATGTGATGTTTAAACATGAAATTTATCAATTCAGCAGCATTCATCGACTGGTCCCTTTTCTCCTATATATGTACGCGTATATTCATTGTAGTTATTTTGATACTTTCAACTCATTTTTCATTTTTTAACACTTAGCACCCTTTTTTCTTTCGCACGCAGAATTTATGTGTAATGTAGGTTTGTGATTTATGGAGATATATGAGTTTTAAAAAAAAAACTTACACGAAGAGTATCTCTGAAATGTAAGGCATATGTTGTATGTTAGTAACCATTTTGATATCTTATCGTGTTGCCAATGCTCAAAATAATTAAAATTCTCACTCATAATATCTTTAGTACCGCAGTGATTACTTACTGTTGCCAGACGATACATTAGATTATTTTTAATTGTAAAAAAAAATCACACCAGGCTGTTGATCGATGTGTTTCATTTTAGCTCTGTGTTTATAATGAATCGAAACATCCCGACATTCCGATCATGGATCGTCTATAAATTATTTTTTATTCATAAATAAAATTGCTTACATATCCGTAAGCGTTTTATTCATAGCTCTCTTAATTTTTAATGTATACAATATTTTACAACAGATACGCTGACCAACAGTTCCGGACTCCCTTTATTTAAAACAAGATAATTCTAATTTCAAAAACAGATAAATGCGTTGCATTTGTATATTTATTTCATTCTGCGAGTATCCGCTCCCAATCATGAGCATATGATCTCATTGAGCATCTCAACAGATTTTTTTACGAGAACTTGTTGTTCCGTGGCTCAACATTTTCTTTCGACGAGGTTACGGATATAATGATGTTGCTACGAAGGACTAGTAGTTAGCTGACCGCTCACGCTACGCCCCGTTTTTATCGATCGGATTGGTGGGAGGGAATTTTAACCGACAACCATGCCTTTGAACATAAATTGATTGAAAAATCATTTTATGAATACCTAAAATATTTTGCAATAACTCACGACTGACTTCTTTTTACTTACAAAAACGATAAATAAAATATTAATTGTTGAAATACTCTTCATATCGACAAACATCCCAACAATCGTAGCTTTTTTCATTGAATTCGGCGGTAACTTTGTGGACGACAACTTTACTCTCAAAGAGATGTAACACGTGTCACAACTATTAACACAGCCTGTAGAATAACACAGTTTATCAATTTTTCCATATCGACACACACAACAAGTATTGTGTATAGCTCAAACAAAACACGTATTAAATTGTACACATTGTGATTATCGAAAATAAATATTTTTAAAAGACGAGGGATAAGTCATTTTGCCTTTCTACAGTCGATGAAATATATATTTATATATAAATATAGTGTATTAACACGTTTTGTATGAGCTATAAACAATATTTTTTGGTGTGGGTTACGTCCTTTTTCCGTTCCACAGTCGATATGCATTTATGGAACTGTTGTACTGTTTCGTTAAATGCACACATTTTTGTACTTTCTGATTTGTCACCCAAACCATCCACATTACCACTAAGTGTGTTTTCGTTTATGACAATGGATGTCAGCGCAGAAATTTCAACGCCAATATCACTTAAAAGTGACTGATCATAATTTTTCGTGCAGAAAACTTAACACAGAAAAATAATACTTCACTGCACATGTGAAGATTATTTAATTTATGCACCCGCTAATAAAACTAATTCAAAATTGAAACGTGCATTTTTTGATTCTGTTTTTTGAGGGTTTGACAGCTGACAATTTGAATTCCGAGTTTTAACAATTATTGAATTAACAAACAGTGGTATGTTATTTGTTATTCTTATTTAATGATAGTGAAGTCAAGCAAATAATAGGTATGATGCAAAATTAAATATTTTCAAATAAGGATAGACGCTTATATGAGTAACATCTATTTTCGTTGGATTATGTAAGTATATATTGGATTCTGACATTTATTAAAATCGTTTAACAGTTAGAATATTATTTTATACCCTATCCATTTTGAACCAGAGAAAGAGGGATTCGTGTGCCACATTTTGTTTTCAGCCCTGACAATAAAAAATAAAAAAATATGCATGCGCTGGTTTTAAAAAAAAAATTCAACAGTTTTGTGAATATGTGTGTTATATTAGTCAAGAATTTTAATGTATATTATATCAGGGTTGGCGAACCTAGGGCACGCGTGCTAGATGTGGCACGTATGGAAATCAAGCTGACACGTGTGCGTGTAACAGAAACAATATTTTTGATTAAGTTATTAAAGAAAAAAGTGACTGATGAATTCAGTTGGGCGTATATATTACTCAAAGTGGCGAAGTGAGAACCAGATTTACCTAAACCATTTGGTATCGAATTTACAACAGCAAAAATCTCATTAATTATTATCCGATGTTTATTTTTATTGGATATGAAATGCTATTGTAATTTATACGTTATTGAACAGTTTTAATAGTATATAACTTTATTGCTTAGCACGTCCGACAGCTGTAAAATAATATTTGGAAATTTTTGGCAGCGCACATAAAAAGGTTCTCCAAAACTTTCACATTTACCGAAAAAGTCCCTTCCCTAAAATGACTCATAACATGGATATAACATTATCCTGTTTGTGAGGTGCAACCGACAGATTCGTTAGTGCGTCATTTCCTATTTTCCGATGACGTCATCAAATCGCTAGACTTTCCTGTAGGGGTAGCGTGACTTGCATGTGCGTGCTTTAGATTTAATAACGGAAAACGAAAACTGATTTACATTTGTTATGTATTTTTAATTACTCTCTCTTCTATATATTACATATAATGAATAGTTATCCCTGATTGCTTTTAAAAGGAATAAATAATTGGTATTACAGGTAATAATTTCGAATGCGCCAAATATTTAGAAATTTTTGAATCACAGATAGAGGAAGTCACTCGAGATCAACTCCATGGTGTTTCTAAGATCTCAAATTAAAAATTAAAAAATGTAAATTTGATATTGACCTTATCGGGACTTGAACCCAGACCGATCGGGTCGCTAGGGTAAAGAAGCTCTTCACTAGACCACAGATGCCGACTCAGGTACCGCGAGAGCGTCGCATAAGGGCATAAAAGGGTGTAATTATTTTATAAAATGAAATAAGCATTTGGATTATTGAGATTTTGTACACTTCCATGTATTTTGTCACTAACGACCCGGGTTTCGCCTTTCGGCATCTTCAGGCATTCGAGCACACGAATGGACTCGAACTGACATGAAATAAGCATTGTTTTCTTTTGAAATTTGTATCTATTCCAGAAAATTAAGAGATTCGATGTTGTGGGGAAATCAACCGGAAGAACTTCTTTTTCACATCTCAATGTATTTTCTTCATCTCAACGAGATCTTCAGTAGTCATTCCAAAGTCATGGGCTCTTCCACGAGCTTTTAAATCGAAAGCTCACTTAATAATTATAAATAAGAATGTTACGCGCACTCTTTCTCATTAAGCATACAAAACACCGCTATTGTTTGGGAACACGTCACGCGTTCTTCTGATTTTTTCGGAGTACCAATCGCGTAAATTTGAAAACGCGTAAAAACGTACTTGAAGCCCATTTCGAATAGATGATTCTAAATGCGCTTCAATAGTATTTTCTATGATACCTACTGATCTTGTGTGCGTCTAAAAGAAGAATGCGGGAAATCGATACTTGAATTTGATAAGAAAATGGTACCACGCCGGTCTCGCCATTATATTTTAAAATATATAAGTCATTCTACAATCGAATTTTGTATAATCAGATCTTTACTAATTGTTCCGTCGATTTGATCAATCAACGTATTTGATTTCTTTTTTTTTTTTATGAGATTGTCTTTTTGAATTACTGATTGCAATTAGTCGGTGTGTCACGATGCGATCCGCATGATGTTTTCATTGGATTTGAAGCTCGATATATATATATATTTTGTTATTTTGTTTTGCTTTATCACATATGTTTTGTTGTAGAATTTAAAAGATCTTGCTAAATTGCATAAATGAATTCCAAGTCATTACGTTGTCATTTACATTGAGAATTGCCAACAATATAATATGAGACATTGGTGAAGTGGTTCAAGTGAAGTATATTTTTTTTGTGGAATAATTTTAATATTGTTAAATTATTTTTTCACTACAACCTTTTAAACTTACTTTTTTTGCTGTTATATAATATAATTTAAGACATCGACTGAGGGTGCTTGATGGAATTTCAATATCAAATTTGGATTATTGAGATTTTTTACACTTCCATGTATTTTGTCACTAACGACCCGGGTTTCGCCTTTCGGCATCTTCAGGCATTCGAGCACACGAATGGACTCGAACTGACAGTTCTACAGTTATATGTTGTAAATACATATTTCTTCATTTCCATTCAAAAAAGTATATTACTATTATAAGCGTAAGTTCAGTTTTTTATAGAACTACGCTTTGTTTACAAAATACTATTAACGATTTTCGTTGTTACCTGTGAAACATATATTTATGTATGTATGTTGCATCAATGTATGTATGTATTACCATTTTATGTATGTATGTATTACCATTTTATGTACCGATATTTATATATTATTACTGTGTACCAGGGTAGAAAGATAAAGTTGTTTTTTTTTTTGTATAGATTTTGTTTTCCGTAGATATTTAATAATTTTGGATGACAAAGCTCTGCAAATTTATTCTGTATGTACCGTAAAACCTCGGGGCTGCATGTAATGGATGCTGCTGTTTGGGCATCATCATCAGTCTTACACCCTGAATCTTAAATGAAAGTTTTCCTGATATCAGAAGGCAGTGCTCAACCCATAAAGTCAATGGTGGAAACAATGATACAAAGTTTTTTTCCTTTCATTCATTACCGACTGACGGGGCAATGTAATGTTGAACATAACAACTATTAGAATGGAAGAAGTATTCCCTACAATTATTGAAAAAAAAGAAAATGATGCCTTAATATGGTCCATACAGTGGCAATTTTATGTGATTTACGACAACGAGGCTAGACCAATCACGTCATGCCGTAATATGCAAAACTGAACCAATGATAACGCTCGGAATAGAAACAGCGAAAGCGAGCCCCGTGAAAGAAGTGAATTAAAGAGACACTTCAGGTCTGGCGTTCAACCTTTGAGGTGGTAGTGGTGGTACCCAACCGAGCAGCGCACTGATGGAAGTCACCCGATGCTGATGAAGCGGCAACATCGTTTATCAGTATATATATATATTGTTTTGTATTTAGATGTTTTAAATTTAGCTATAGTCATCTCATATGTTGTGCGTCTTGCAACATTTAAATGTAGATTCATTCTTTGGTCAGACATGTGTTTTTAACTTTCTTCATGTGTCTTTGTATTTGTGGTTAATCATTTTATATTAAATATGATTTGTTACCCTCCATTTAGCGTTTTCGGCGCCCATTCTTTTATTCCTATTTTATTAAATAACACGTGTTCTTGTTTACCGTTATTAACATTTTTATTAAGGGCATTTTAGTTATGTCATCACTTTGTATTATCTCTGGTAAGAGCAGAAGGGTACTTACCATCGGCGTGCGGTGGACTTATCACTATCTCTATCGCACAACCTAATTTGGGTATGAGCAAGAAGGATACAAGAGCATGCGCCGCATGCCCTTGCATCTCGCTTGCACCTTCACTTTTCATGTGATTGAGCGAGAAAGAGATAAAACCACCGTACGCGCGTGGTACTTGCATAACCACACCGAAAGATTATTGTCACAATTTCTTGCGTATCGAGGAGCTAACTTTGAATTAACTAATGAACGTTTTACTGTCGAAAATCTATTTTCGATCCATTCCTTGATCCCGATTACTGGATGCCGACAACCAATCATTTTCCCCTTTCCGGCCTGGCATTCTCATATTGTCATTGATGATTTCGTGAGCTGGTGATTTTTCAAATCCTTCCCTCTCCTCTCCCTTGATAATTTACCACATGCCTAACAATCAGTTTTCGTAAAATAACGATCAAAGCGTATTGGCGACCACACATTTATAAATTATCGGCTCCTTTATTCCATTTATAAATTATTATTATTTATTAACTTGGGCGTTTCATATTTTGTTGTCTCCGAAAAGTCGCGAAACAAGTCGCCAATGTGACAATAATAAATTCGCCCGTTGGTCGAGTCGAAATTTGCAATGGCTGGAAGTTAGTTTTCCGGTCACCAAATTCTCAGTGCGCGAGAACTCGTTCATATAGGTAGGTAGGTAAATTCCATTTTAAAGTAAACAGATTTATATGAAAAAAGTGTAAATTTGTTCATATCGACATTTAAAAAGTATAAGTTTTATAATAACAATTCCAATCACGCAATTATTATTTGTTATAGGGTTAAAAATAGCTATATTTATACCGGAAGCGCGTTCCCTTCTGATTCGTTAATTCACAATGGCCTGACTAAAATCGTAAAATAGATCCGGTTCACTCGATATCGAACCATTTTCGACATTATCAAATACGTGATAAGAACCTGTGAATGTTAACATTACAGTTCGTTATAAAACCGACACTTTTTAACTTTCAAATAACCTTTCTGGTAATTGACCTGAATTATATTTATTGGATAGGTTTTGAGTGCAGTTATGCACACAGTCTCTTAAAATTGAATCATTCTTAATTTAAATTATCTAATAAATGTTGTTTCGTATTTTTTTCTGCTGTTATGAATGCGGTTTTATTTTTAAAAAATGGGCGCCGTCTGCCAAGTATGAAAATAACCACAGTGATTTTTTAATATTGTGCAGTGAGTTTTTACAGCAGCACTATTTTATGTAGTAAAAAATATTTACCTAAATTATTTGCATACATATGTTTCTTACTGGGTATAGGGAGAGGTATCAAGTCAAAGATTCTTATTCTTTACTAGAGGCAAAACAATAGGACAAAAAACACCCATGCTATAATGATTGTCAAAGAGAAACAAACTCATTTAGATAAGCCCTCTAGGGAATAAACAAGCTACTGAGTGATTTTACTGTGTATGGCATGGCCATGTCTGCTCAATGGCGAATCTGTAAATTGTAAGACTTGCAAACCATTGAATGGACTAATTCCAGATCTAAATATTTTAAAACACACCTACTTTTCTTAGTGGTATATAATTCTGGCAAAGTTAAATATAATAGTGTGACATTAAGCAAGTTTGTCTATCATCATAAAAATATGACAATAATATTAATAATTTTCTTCAACAACAGTAGTTTTAAAAAAAGCTATCAAATTACAAGCAACAACAATTTGAAATGTTACACAAAAAGGTAATAATTAAAACTGTAGTCTCATATGGAATCGCTTTAATAATGTTATTGATTTCAACATCTAAACTCTGTTTTTTCAATCTTATCTTCGTTTTCTTACCTCGGTATATATATACAACAATTGTTTTGTTTGTCAACAAACATTTTCAAACAACTGTCAAACAGTTAATTAAATTTAATGATAATTTTATCTACCACAGAACAGATATGATGAACACTTTCCTTGACATCCATTCAATACCCATCATATTTTTTAAGTAGAAAAGTATATTTGGACACTTATGTTGTAATAAAGTTGCCTTGTAATGATAAAAACACCTTCAATGATTATTTCCAGCCGCCTAATCCACATATCATACCCTTTTTCTTTGACAATGACTTTGAATCGGAAACATTTCTTAGAATATGATATGTATATTGATTTAAAGCCAGTTGATACTTTTGATCTGTATAATAATAACACCATTATTTTTCTTTCATTGCAGGAATCCTATCCGATGTCCAGGCCCACTTTCAAATCGGTGATGACAAAGCTGGACTTCTTCAGACAGCCTTTGTGCTGTCATATATGATCTTCGCGCCGATCTTTGGCTATCTGGGAGACAGACAGTCAAGGACTCGGATCATGGCCGCAGGGATATTTCTTTGGAGTCTAACAACATTTATAGGGTCTTTTATGAATGTAAGCAAATAATATATTTCATTCTCAGAATACAATAAAATGTATCACTCATTTTCTCATTGATTAATTACAGCACTTGAAAATTAAACTTGAAATGGTTTTGAAACATCAGGTAATCACGACCATTCGTCATGGTTTCTTTCTGAAATAATTACAATATAACTGTCTGTATGTTATGCACAGAACAACACAGCACATACACACAATCTGGCGCATTGAGGGAATGTTGCCTGGTGGCACATATTTCTAAAGGCGGTTCATATTTATAATACTAATAACTATGCAAATATGAATGGTAAAAGTCTTTTGAAACAAATACATATTAATAAAATATTTATTAATGAAAAGTTTGAGATCTGTTTGATTGTCTTCCATTATCATCCATTGTGGGGTGGGCTGTCTGTTGTAGAAATTTTGAATAACTAATGTTACAAATATGAATGTTTATCGATGTGTAAAAATTATGTTTTTCTCTTTCCATCCAGAACTTCGGTTGGTTTATATTTTTCCGTGCGCTGGTGGGTATCGGTGAAGCGTCTTACTCCACAATCGCTCCCACCATCATCAGTGATCTTTTTGTGAAAGATGTCCGATCCAAGATGCTGGCTCTCTTCTATTTTGCTATACCAGTCGGAAGGTGCGTGTGATAATCCTGCATTAATGTATATAATAATCTTAGTAGTTTTCTTACTCTTCTATTGACGATACAAGCCTACCTCTATATTTTATAGAGATCGCTTGAGGGATGATAAGATCTTTCTCATTTTTTAGGAATGTATAGAGTTGTAGATAAGTAAACTATATAGATCACAACTGAGAACTGATTTCTTCAAAAGGCATCTCTATATCAAAAAATTTCATAAAAACTAAGCTAATTTTTCAATGTTTGTGCCACAGGAATATGCGTTTCAACAATTATAACAGTGATCCCATTAAAATATGCTTTCAAAGTCAAAAGTGGAAATGGAGCCTTTGGAAAATTATCTCCTCACATGGCTACATACTAAATAGCACTAAGCAGTGAAAACAAAGTTATTGTGCACGCCCGCTTTTTCATTCTTGTGGATCGATTGATTGTAAAAATAAATCAAATCACCAAGCATCACTAAGTAACCTTCCATTGATAGATGGCCATCACCACTTCTTTTGTTTGATTTTGCAGTCTGTGCTACACCCAATGCCGATTGTAGATGTAATTCAGATACTGACCATCCTAGATCCGATTGCATCAATCTCTCACAAACGTGGATGTATTCAACACTTAATAGATGCCGGTCTATTAACCTCTCAAGGATGGATATTCTTTATCATTTTTGTAATCCCATGGACAAGTGACTTTTTCAATTTAAATCATGGTTCACATAATAAACAAATAAAATAATTACATATTATATTCATGTATATAGAAACAAAAATTAACATACTTACGACACACAGTCTAGAATTTCCAACATTAAATTATGATATGTAAAATTATTGGCTACAGGTGGGCAATGCATTTAAAGATTGTTTAACTTATTTAAAATCAATAATCAATGGGAATATTATAATAAAAACATTCATATCTCATTATATTTTACTGGATCTCTTTCCCGTGAATGTTCAACTTTTACTGTATCCAATAACTCATACCAGTTGCAAAAATATAATTTTACCTAGCTGTATTTATTAAAAACTATTTTATTTATTATTTTCTAGTGGACTTGGTTACATAGTCGGATCGGAGACGGCGAAAGCTTTAGGATGCTGGCGATGGGGTTTGAGAGTGACCCCCGTCCTTGGGGCCATTGCTGTCATTCTGATGGTTGTATTTTTGAAGGAACCTGAAAGAGGGCAAGCCGAAGGTGGATCTCATGTCAGTTCAGGATCGTACAAAGATGACATCAGAATGCTCGTTAAAAAGTATGACATATTTCTTTTGTGGAGTGCAAAAATTCCAAAAAAACTATTCATGGTTGCTTAAATGTTTTTCTTCAAGAAAACAACATGAGTAAAGAATTTTGTAAGATGACTAATAGCATTATTAATATTATGAATGATTTTGTTATTGTTATTATAGAGAAATTATTTATTAGTCAGCAATTAAAATAATTGTTGAATTAAATTCAGCCAATAGTATTTATATTTTAATATGAATTAATCATCAACAAGTATATTTGTTATTATATTTTATCAATGCATTCAATATGGTGAATTTTTCTCTTACTCGCTCGATCACATCTAAAGTGAAGGGTGCAAGTGAGATAGATATAAGAGCATGCTGGTGTTTGCTCTTTTGTACTATTTGCTTATACACGAGTAAGGTTGTGTGATAGAGATACATCCACCTCATGCCGATGGTACTCAAATAATCGGTTTTTGATTATTATATACTAAAATGTAAGAGTAGGAACTAGCGGACAAGAATTTGAAATCTCTTGTTGCAGTAGACATCTGTTTGAAAACTGTGCGTCTTGTACTTATATCAACATGTTTTCTCTATTTACAGTCCATCATTCATGCTGTCGACAGCTGGATTTACGTGCGTAGCGTTTGTGGCCGGTGCTCTCGCGTGGTGGGGCCCGAGATTTATTTTTCTTGGACTCAGACTTCAGCCCAATGCTCAATCGGTTATCACCTTTGAAGAGTAAGTTTAAAATATTCACAATTGTATATTTGTAATTGAAGGGTTAAAATCATGGAAGAATAACATTTTGATGTTGTAGAGATAACTGCCTTATGAACTTTTGTTAATAATCGTTTTGAATTATAACAGTTCTTAAATGTTGTGGAAATTATTTCTTAACTTATCGTCACTTCTATGATTTTTATCTGCTAAGCACAGATGGGCCAACTAGTCAATTCAGTTATATTAACCCTTTGAAAATAGGAAATGTAAATTACATTATTTGATTTTTTTTTCTACTTCTGCAATCTCTCGGATGTAATCCATATTTAAATTATATTTAAATATGATAAAAAAATGAACACAGTTGATCCATTTTTTAACAAAAATTTTATAAAAGCACGTGGTAACAATTTGAAAGAATTTCAGTTTTCATTATTTTGCTTTTTGGCTCTGTCATTCACTGATAGTATAATATTTTGTCCACATTTTTAAGTGTCAATAATAAGAATTGAACATTGTAACGATGGCATCTTCGTGCAATTCTAAAAATTAATATCATTTGCATTAGTCATCAAATTAGCCCGCGTCAAGATAATGATTAATTGTGACACTCGGGTTGATCAAAAAAGGTGTTTAATATAACTGATGCTGACGCTACAAAGTATATTAGGTCTTTAATGCAATCGGAATCATGCATATATTATTATCGAAATAGAGAACAGTCCCCATACTATGTAATACAAAACGAACTCCCTATAAAAAAAAAGCTCCTCTGTGCTTACTATGATAAAATTGTATATGATAATAGTTTAAAAAATTCACAGTTTGCCAAACAAGCTATCATTGATTTCTGTAGCATCCGCACTATTTAAAAATCATTAATGTTGTAAGGATTCACTTTACAAAAAATTCACAGTCACTTGAGCTGTTTGATTCTGTATTTAATTATTTAGAAAAAAAATGTTTAGTGCAGTAAAATGCAAATTCTCTTCAATCGTTAATGATTTGTGTGGACTGTCTGCTTTTTGCAAAACTATGCTCAATTTATCTCACATCCAAACTGCACATACAATGCCGATAAACGAAATTATACACCTCAAAACTTTTGAATGAATGATATTAGGTATTTGAAATTTTCACTATCTGTAATAAGATACTCATCACAGACTTCAAGTATACAAACACATTCAATCATTTCACGAGTTCCTAGAAACACTGTTTGTCTTACTTCTCGTTGAAATAATTATGACACAGTCATAACTTAGGAATTTTCAATATAGGTTTGAAATCAGTTGAGAAAATATATCGTCAGACCACAGTGTAAAGCTTGTTACTCTTAAAACTACCACTCCACAGGGGAGTTTAAATACATAATTACCAAGACTGTGGAACCAGAGTCGAGGAGTCATTGTGTTTTCGGAAGAGCCAGAGTGTCTTCGGTAGTGAAAAACTGAACAACTGGCAATTGTTTTATATCCCATTTTTTAATACTAAAGATTAATGAAAAATAATGTATGTGTGTGTTATTAAAAATAATGAGCAGATCTAGAGACAAAGTGTTTCTGTCTCTGTCTTTTTCTCTTGTTTTGGTGAAATTTCGCACAATTTACTTGTTACATAATAAAACCAGGAATTGTATAAAAATCAAGACATTTTAAAATTTGACTCGGAACCACATTCTTTCAACCCTGGTAATGACAGCAACAAGATAATTTAAGACATCGACTGAGGGTGCTTGATGGAATTTCAATATCAAATTTGAATTGTTGAGGTTTTGTACATTTCCGTGTATTTTGTCACTTGGACAATGTCAATTCGAGTTCATTTGTGTGTTTGAATGCCTGAAGATGCCGAAAGGCGAAACCCTGGTCGTTAGTGACAAAATGTATGGAAATGTACAAAATCTCAACAATTCAAATTTAATAACAAGATGATTGTAATATTCTATTTGTACAAAAAATAGTTGGAGAATATTGTATTTTGGGAGTTACAAGCTTTGCTTGCACTCTAGGCTGAGGATATTCTGAATAGATAAAATTAATTGATCCCAATGAAAATGCACATTTTGAAACAACATTTAATAGGTTAATTATGTAAATGAATATAATTTTATTTCAGCTGAAATCCACCTGTTTATGCATATTTTCATATATTTATTGCAACAGAAAGCTGAGAGGACATTTTTTACAACATTATCATGATTCAGCTCTGATGCATACAAATGATTCCTGGAATATACATTTAATGCAATTGAGCAGCAATACACCTGTGTTTATTGTTTATGACATAATTCTTGTAATTTAATCGATGTTTGTATTGTCTGAAAGCCTAAACTGAGGCTAATGATATCATTTTTTCACCCAGCGTATCATACAAATTCGGCCTGGTAGCCATGGCGTCCGGCCTGATCGGCGTTCCGCTGGGCTCGGCGCTCGCGCAAAAGCTGAGACCCAAATATCCAGACTGCGATCCTCTGATCTGCGCCTTTGCCATGATCACTTCCGCTCCTTTGGTTTACATGGTTTTAACGACGGCCTCCGGTCACGCCAAGTGGTGCTACACCTTCGTTTTCTTCGCAGAAGTCTTTCTCAATCTCACCTGGTCGCTAGTCGCCGACATATTACTGGTGAGCTTTGGCGGAGAGATCGAGACGAAATCTACTCGTATAGTCGAACGTGACATTTGTCCCCGGATTTCAGGCCGCTCCGGATTCAATTAGAGAGAATCGATTTGGTTGCATGATAAATATATAAATAATCTTCATGCCATCATCATCCACATAATAATAAAATAATAGTGCATGGCACATCCCTAAATCTTTCATAATTATGGTTTTTAGTCTATTTTGTGTTAATTTTGGTAATCATACACAACTAATCGGGGTAACCCTAGTATTATAGGCAATGTTCCCTCTTGACTGCCTATCTATTCATTGTACTGGTGTACATATATAAAGAGCGTTTATGCGTCAGGCAAATATTGAGTTTACTGTAAACAGTAGATGATATAATTAACCTCTTTACTTTCACAATGTTTCTCCAGTAAAGGTGAAAGTAGCATATCAAATCTTTTATCTGCGAACTGGCTTACTCCACTTGGGCAAATTTTTCAGGACATGGAAATAAGTCAATTCAACCGTTACATGAAATTTAACAATTCCAAAATACAATTTGTTATTTTTGTTTGATGGTTAAATTATTATTTTTTTTCTATATCCTTATTCTATATATTATTATCAAATTACGCAGTTCATATCTTTTTTTGCGTGTACTCAATGATGCGTAAATGTATAGATGTTAATTAGAACAATAAAATAAAAGAAAACATATTTCAATGCCAAAAAATGATAGATACATTTAGCCTAAAATTGTTAACAGAAAATTCTGAATGAAACGGTAAATTATTCCAGTGTCTTCAATCAATGTTATATCAGACCTATGGGAGTAAAAGGGTTATGCTGTACTACTAACTGTTTAGTTTCAAATAGAGTACATTTATTTTTCCGCACAGCTATCTGTCTCAGAGGGAACATTGACTGTCAAACGAAGTAATCCATCTGTTGAAATTTTAAAAAGCAATTTAATATTGCTATTTTAGTTAGTACGCTGTAAACAGAAATGAATTAGTGTTTGTTTATCGTGCTTTTTTCATCAGGTATCTTGTGAAATGTCCATTAATATTATCGTGCCTATATTCTATGCAATATTTTCATTCTTTTCAATAGAAACACCGACACTGTCTTGTGAAATGTACAAATTTAAAAAAACACAAACAATTCATCAAATTGCAGCGGTCCAGATTAATTTTACAACGAGACTATTCCCTCCCCCGACCGCTCCTTTGTACAGATCAAGGATTAATTATACCTTCTTTTCTTGCTCCGTGTTATTTAGTGTCTCGCTTAATTTCGGCGTCATTACAATGATGGCCGGGCTGATCGGAGTCCCACTCGGAGTGGCGATCGGGGAATCAATGATAAAGAAGTTTCCACGTGCACACCCGATAATATGCGCAGCAGGATTGATTACTAGCGCCCCGTTGTTGGGCGCCGCCATTTGGCTCATCGAAAGCCATAGCGTTTCGCCTTTCGTGTTTGTATTCTTTGGGCAACTAGCTCTTAACTTGAATTGGGCAATCGTGGCCGATATGTTATTGGTAAGGCATTGTTTTTATTCACAATATTTTGCTTCATTACTAAAAATCAGTAATTCATTATACTTTCGTACTAACTGCTTCTTTTTGTTGAGTTTTTCATCTTGCATCCGCAGATATATCTAAAAAGTTATTATGTTTGGTGTTTTAAAAATTTTAAATTCAATATTATTTTTAATTTTAACCATATAGTTAACAAATTCTCCCTCTCCAAAATCACTGTTCTTATTTATTAATATCCAAAGGCATCGATATTTAGTAATCACTTTTATAGAAACAAAATATTCTATAAACACTTATGCATGCTTGAAATAAAATTTAATATATATTTCTGGGAAATCACTATCGAGCATGCTATATAAAGAAATCTATGATTTAAAGTTACTATCGCTTACAAATGCACGATGCTTGATTCTTTGATTTTTTTGAGATTATAATTTTAACTAAAAACGGGAGCAAAATGATTTCTCTCTGATTGAATCTGGTTAGCTGAAAGATGACTCTAAATATTTTTATTATAATGTGAATTCGATTAAATCAAGTATAACATAATATGCATGTCATCTGTCTAGAATGTAAAGCTCCTAAATCCACTGTTGCTAACTGTTCAGAGGAGGGAGCCTTACATTTTGTCAATTTTTTCCTACTGTTTGTAATAATTAAAAACAAATTTTTTACGTCATGAAAATCGATATTATTTCGGATATTTCAATTTTTGCGATGAAAAAGTATTTTTATAATTTAAAAAATATGTTTCTAATAGTCATTTAAATTTCGGCATTTTGTGAGTTATGACTGCGATTTACACTGGCAATATTATTATTCTTGTTGCGATAAGATTCTGTTGACAATTTTACTAGTGCCATCTCTTGGTGACACTGTTTATCTTTTTTAAGAATTTTAAAATTAGCTTGCTGTGAACCAAATTACTAACATTCTTTCATAGATCCCACTCACGTATATATGATAAAATATAATTTTTTCAATCACATTTAAATCAGAATTTTTTAAAATTTACATGGTACTCTAATAAAAATTCAATTAATAATAATCGCCATCTTTTTTTTCAGTATGTTGTTATACCAACCCGTAGATCTACAGCAGAAGCATTCCAAATATTAATTTCACACGCATTTGGTGACGCTGGGAGCCCTTATCTTGTCGGTGTCGTAAGTAGATTTTTTATCAAAATAATGTCTTTATTCCCTTATGTTTATAACAAGTGACCCAAATACACAATAAAAATACTGCTCTATTACTAAATATTTTAACTAATTAGTAGAAAAAAACCTTTTCAAACAATAATTGTCCTTGTGTTGACACAATAGTCATAAATGCAGAGAAAATCATCGAACAGATATGCCCACAGACAATACTTTTTCAATTCTTGAAATCTCGTATCCTACAGTGTTACTTCTTGGGTGATTGGGTGTTTGTGTTAAAACACATTATTTTACATAATTCTTTAAAGCCAATGCATGAAAAAAAAAAGGTTTTATTTAAATACTATGAATGATTTGCCTTAGGCTGTGGATTAGTTTAAAAATCCATCAGCATAGATTTTTCCTCACTTTGACTCCCACTTTGATCTAAGCAATCAAGCAAATGTCAACAGATATTCTTTGCTGTGTGTAATCTTTTTGGCACATTCATAGACTGACAATGAAATGAAGTGGTACAAATATTATTTGTTTTATCAGTGCACATTTTTGACAGGTCTGGATATAGTTTCCCAAGAATTTTTAAGTTAAGTTTGCCGTGCTAACTGTTTTAATATTTTCATATCTTTCTTTTTAGATTTCAGAGGCACTCAAAATATCCCTCTTGCCTGCCGGCCAAGGACCCTATATTCCAAATTCTATGGACAACAGTACTGTGATGGTTTCACCGTACGAAGAAGACAAAATCAAATTCAAATCACTGCAATACGCTCTCTACCTCACCAGTTTTGTGGAAGTTTTGGGCGGAATATTCTTCCTTTTGACAGCTATTTATATTGTACGAGATAAATTGCGAGTGGAAAAAGAAGTCGCAGGTGATTATTGAATATATTATTATATTAGTGAATCATCTCATTAAATATCGTATTTTCTCAATTATAATACGTATGTCTCTATCTATTTTGAAATCTTTTAATTGGAAGTGCGTCTTATAATCGATAATGTCTACAATCACTATCAAAACTGCAAAAGAATCTATTTTCTGGGAAGACTGGGAAAAACTATAAAAAGTTGCATGCACCATCAATTAAAATCCTGTTATCTAGTGATATCATCACCATCTAAGTGTTATTCTTGTATTGTTGGTGTAGTTATGTCAACATAGTTGCTCTGTATAACGTTCATCAATCATTTTTCATGCACATCTTGATGGCCATTTTATTGTTTTATTTATGTTTATCAAAGGTTATCAATTGGAATTGAATTCGAGTAGCTCGCTAGAAGAAGTTGCATAGACGTTTCAATATTACAAATGGTATAGAAACCATTACTAAATCTCGGTAAGGGAGCCTTTTAAAGCATGGTCGCATGTCAAAGAAGTTCCTTGCAGTAAATATGAAATCCCCTTCAACTTTTTATCTAACTCCCTTGCTTTTTTTTTTCATCGAGTCACGCAGTGCTAAAAGTTACAAAATAATTCAGATGGCTTGATAATTCCTGTGGAACTCCAGATACTTTTTTTTACTTTATTATACTATTTTTTACTATATTATAATAGACTTCAATTCAATTCAATTGATAAACCATTCCTCTTGTATTTGAAACACTACCTCCTTTACATATTTATGTTATCACAGTTGAGCTGAAACAATAAGATAATCAGTAATGTAGTTATGAATTGGAAGCAAATTACATTGTTGTTAAATTATCATGCAAACAAAAGCTGTTGATTCGTAAATGCATTTCAATCATAACAACTAAGTGATGTTTTTTAATTCATTAAACTATATTGTCTGCATTTCTACATGGTTTTAAAGTAATCTGTTTTTATAGAGCTTCAATTTTGTTGAATATGTGGCTTTGCCAAACAATTGAGTTTGAATAGAGGATCATTTTAGCATAAATAACTTAAAATACAATGTATTTTGCAAAAATGAACCTCAGCGATGATATTTGTAATATACGTGTGGCCTTTTATAATACTTGTATGTGCATACAACCTTTTAGTAATATTATTTCTGTCCGTTTAAGAACTAGTCATTCTAATACCAAGAACTCTTTGGTAAATTTCATATATTTCTCACTATAAGTACTAATATCATCTTAACATCTCACTAGGCTGGTTTGTATGAGATTGTTTGTTTTCTGTTTCAGTATACTCTAAAATAGTATGATTACAAATTAATATGCACTATCAACTTAAGCGGTGAGTTTAGGTTACATGTACTAGCTCTATAATATCATAATTCCACTGAGTAATCCAATATAAAATAAGCATTGTGACACGTAAAATCGAATCCGAATTTTGCAAGACATTTGAAAACAATATTTAGTTTATGAAATGTTGAAGACAAATTCACAAAAAAACTTATTGAATCTTAAACTACCGAGTCCTGAATTGTTTTTAAAATATTATTATCAGATGATTTTGGCGTATACTGTATTTTATACAATTTATATGCAAAAATAAATAATCTTTAATGAAGGCTGCAATTGTAGTCCCGTCAATTTGATGCCGATAGGGCTCGATGGATTAAGAAAGTATATTAAGGTATTAAATTGAAACATCTCTTTTTAAGCTCTGTCGTTGGGAAAAATGCACAAATTCATTAAAATTTTCATTATCTTTAAAAGCACATTTATGTACAAAAATAATACTTTTTAAGTGAATTACAAATAGTTTTATACTTGAATTTTACAACTACATTGAAGTGTATTTATTTCTCAGAATAATTGGATAACACATTGTTTAATTTTGACATAAATATTCTACGTTGATTTACTCAAAAATAATTATTTCCGATGAAATGTTTTTTTGCCAAAAAGGCGACGATTTGCTTTCTGACTTTTAAACTTTTTCTGAAAAGTGCATAGCATTTGGAAGTCCATTAAATTTGATGCTGTTAATGCTCAATGAGTTAAACAAATGAATGCTAGACATATAATCATTTTATGACTCATTTATGGATATATTCTCAATATGGTGCAATTTCTTGTATTGTGTTCACTGTCAATTCTTGGTGGAAAGATATTAATTAATTTTTAACTAAAACAATTTGTTTTTACTACCGGTTTTGCTCATCGCAAACATTATCAATCATCACCAGTTGATAATACTCACAACGAACAAAATCCTTCTCGATCATTATAAAAAATTTGAAAGCAGTAAAAAAAAAAAATTGTCGGCGTCCGTGGCGCAGTTGATAGCGTCGCTGGCTACGGTTACGCATGTCTCGGGTTCGATTCCCGATGGGGACAGTTTTCATAGATTGATCTTTCAATCGATTTATGGATTTCTGTTCGTAGTCTGAGTCCACCCGCCCTCCTACCTATCCCATCCTCACGGGGCGTAGCGAGAGCGATTAGCTAACCACTAGTTCTCTCATATCCCTATCCTTCTATCCCTACTCTCTTTGAAAAAAAAGGGAGGTTGAGCAACTGAGTAACAAGCAGTTCTCGTAGAAAAAGTCTGTTAAGATACCTCCATTAGGAGACCATATGCTCCACATCGGGAGCGGACATGAAAAAAAAAAAAAAAACATTTGCGTTTTATTTGAGAAAAAAAGCTGGTGCACTTTTTTGTGTTTTCTAATGTTTTACAAAATATAGATATACCAGCAAGATAGCTTTTTCATAATGAATATTTTTTATTGAAATACTCAGTTTAAGATAAGATATGCATTACCACATATTTAATTTTTATTTAACTCGTACGCCCGCATGATGCATGTTGAAAACATATCACACACTGTGAAATATATTTTTTCATTTATTTAAAGGTCTTCGTTAGGGTATGTTTGTAAATTGAATTACAGGGTTGAAGCTATACACACACCGAATAGTGTTTATTATCAATTTCGAAATAATCATATTCTATTTTGTAAATAACTGGTTGGTTCCCTTTATTTTTTGAAACGATACAGTTATTTCTTACATAGAAAACCGCAATAAATGTTAACTTTTCATCACATCTTGAAATATACAATTATTGACGAGTTTTACCTTTAAATTTATGATTTATAAATTACTTAATGGAAATAATAAGATTATGGTGTTTTTGTTCTTTCTAGAAAATTCAGCGGTTCAACCAACCCACAGATACGCAGAAGATGTTCAATCGAGTAGGAGAATAACGTAGGTAGTTTCAGTGAGTGGACTTCAATCAATTGAAAGACTGATTATAGCATTATAATAATATTGAATTACAAGACGGACATTGAACAATTTTGTGACATCGACGATAGCGTTAGGTATTGTGTAAAACCGAAGAATGGATGTGCTCTGTGGATGGCGTGGAAAAGAGGTGATTGTGTTTTCGCTTTATTGCAGCGATATCCGATAAGACTAACGAAATGATTAAAAAGTAGCGTCACATTACGATGAATCGTAAATCAATTGAGCAAAGTTTGCAGGAGATATTAGAAGTTTTGAAGAGCATTTTAATAAAACACTTATAACTAGATTGCCGCTATGCTAAAATAATTCATTTGGCTCGGGCACTTTGCGCATATGTATTCTAAATGAATGCAGGAGAATTAATTAACAGACTAATATAAATAAATCATTTAATTGTCATAAAATCAGAGTGCAATGATGATTTTGAAAGATATGTTACGACTGTCAAAAACTTGCAAAGGATGGACACATATAAATCTACATACATCTTGATAGCGGACAACATGTTACTACAATTGAACCCGTATGCAGAAAAACAGCGGTGTCCTAAAAAAATTGTTCAGAGATAATAACGGTTGGTTATTGTGAAGATACCCTTTATTGAAAATATTTATTTAAAAAATCTTTTACTGAATAAATGTGTAAACCAAATTAAGACTAACGCTGTTTTTCCAGATATGAGCTCAATTCTTTTCTATTGCACATAGCCAGTCAGCATTATTGGTCTGGTCTTTAATAGATTTAAAAACTTTGTTTTATTATAAATTTCTCTGAGAAGGGTAAGATTTAAATCTACCGTCCTCTAAAATATCACCTCTGTTATGAAAGTAATAATTTTACATGACGATAATTGACAGATTCTTGCCCATGAAATTCTTATTTTGTGGTGTGAAAGTTTTTTTTTTCCACGAAACTTATTGACATACATACATACAGAACATTGTGGGATTTAATAATATAAAATACATAGATCTGTACAGTACAAGAATAAAGTATTTGAGGAATTATGTAAATTAATACACTTAACACGTCGGCAGCTGACGGAATCATTTTGTATGTTAATATGACGTGGCCTGCAGTCAACACGTTAAGTGCAAAAAAATTACTTGGACAACTCTAGCTTGTAAATATGGCTTTGAGTCCGTGACAAAACCTCGATAATATATATCTATGTCATATTGACAATAGATCACACAGGCAATGCATCGCAAAAAGTATCATCACCGCAAGAACAATTTATCGGGAGATTATTATGAACATATCGCACAGCCGGTGCAAAAAACGTCACTAGTGCTGAAGAAAATTAACTGAGATTTATGTGTCAAAAAATGTCTAATAATAATAGATTGCCGCATCTGGTGCATTAATTTCATAAATATAGTTGTAATAGTCCGTCAGTGTCCGTGGCGCAGGTGGTAGCGTCGTTGGCTACGGTTACGGATGTCTCGGTTTCAATTCCCGGTGCGGACGGTTTTCATAAATTTATCTTTCAATCGATTTCTGTTTGTAGTGGTGTCTAAAACTCCCTTCCACCCATCCTATCCTCAAGGGGCGTAGCGAGAGCGATTAGGAAGCCACTAGTCCTGTAATAGTCCTATCTTTCTATCCCTACTCTTCGAAAAAAGAGTGGTTGAGCAACTGGGCAACAAGCAGTTCTCATAGAAAAATTCCGTTAAGATACTTCCATTAGGAGAGATGGAAAAAAAAGTTCTTTTAGTAAGTTATAGCAATCATGAAATCAAGAATCTTTAAATGCCTCTCCTGAAAAATAGTGTGATTTGCACTTATAATGTTATACCAGATGTGTGATATATATATATATATTATTTGCCATAGTAATAAAATGACGGCTAAATGACATAAATAGATATCTAACATTTCAATTAATGTACCTTCATAATAATCACGTGATATTAACAGTAAACCGGAAAATTGATTGTTTGATAAATTGTCCTTGATCAATTTTCATAAACAGTTTTCCACACGCAAATGGGACCTGAATTAATTAAGAAATCGTGAAAAATTTCCTAAAATACAATTCATACAGTATGTTTTATAATATACTGAACCTTGTCACTGTGAAGCAATATCTTTATTCAATATATAATATTCGTCGGCAGTACACATTGTCAGATTTCTGTCCAAACTTTCGATGCCAAATAGATAATTGAATAATGTCATTGGCTTGTTTTTATGCCTAGGATGTAATTTGAGTACATTCTAAGCTTTTTATTGTATATGTTTTGTTTATTGAAATCATACCTCTCAACCGTATTATTCACCTTATGTTATAGTGGGTAATTTAAGCTTTTTTTTATATAACCAAATTATATTTACCACCAATGAATACATTTCTTTATACCTCTTGATGTAATAAAAACTTGTAATCAATATGTTCCACTGAACAGTCTAGCTAAGTAAGTAGATTTTTACGATCCTATTAGGTAGACCAAAAAATCATTTTATTGTCTATGAAGTTCCTCAAACAGTGTTAAATAATTTGATTATTATCCACCTGTAAAACATGATGTTAATTATATAAACTGTAAATCAAATCAATATCTAATTTATTATAATCAGTGTTGCCGTACAATTATACAAGAGTAATTATTTTTTAAATATGAATATTAAAAATCATGCTCTCCCAAGGAACATTTTCCGATTACGAATATGTTCTATCTTAGTAAATCTCTACCGCCATTTATTCAATAATAAGAACTGCTTTGAAGAAGTCGTTCTATAATTTATTTAATCGATATATGGACTATAGTCCACATATCGATTCTAACGTAATATCGTAAGTCTTTTTGTTGTTTGTTTCTCTTCCGTTTGCATATTTAAGATTGAAATCATAAAAAATTGATTAGCGATATGTTAAGAAGCTTTTTTAAGATATTTCATATTTAAATGAAATATCAAATAAAAGACTCAATATTAACAAAATTGACTGCACCTATAACAATTAATTAATTGTAATATTTATAATAATTAATTATCAACTGTATTGAATTATATTTTGTTGCAGTGTGAAAAATTTGATATTGCCGATAGATATAGCAAAGTTTGTTTTTACTCAATAGGAATTGCGCAGCTTTTTCTGCTTATATGTATAAAAAAATTTAAACCATCCATCGAACTTTAATCAATATTGGCATAAGCTTTTGAGTATTCTTATTTTTGCTTTATGCACGATCGTTTATAGGTTATGATTGAAACCATTTTGATTTCCTATTAAATGTGCATCTTTTAAAGGTGTACTTAATAGATAAAATGTAACTAAACTTTGATGATAGTGTTGATGTTCTGTTGTTACTTTCAAGTGAAAAGTGCATTTATTCTTATTTTTCGGAATCCTTATTTTATAATTATTATATATTTATACAACGAATGTTATGTCTGTCGTGTAAGAAGATGAACGCGGTGCGGTGATGGATTGTTCGAAAACGACAACTTGAATGATGAAAAGGCTTAAGCAAATTTTACTCAAGCATTTCAAAATGTATATACATCACAATCGAGAGTATTGTTTATAATAATATTAATTAATAATGTAAGATTTTTGTACACCATATGCATCGGATAAAACTAGTAAATTTTGGGAAATTGTCATTGGCTCTTAAATTCTCTACGCTTTTACTTTAAGCTTCAGGGGCTGATTTATTGGCGCGTGCATTTAAAGCCTAACAGAGCAGATCTATCTGTGCAAATATCTACGTATGCCTAAAAAAGTTAAACATGTTTCCGCCAACTTAACCATTTAATTACATTGTATACATTCTCTTTTATAAAATATTTGAACAGCGATCTTCCATATTTAAAATACTAAGAATTATTCTGAAAAACATTTACTCTCTCAGGTCTTTTTTTATTATAATGTAGCTTAAGTTTTCTCGATATAACCTTTGCGTTCTTCTATTTTATAACAATGTTTCGAACGCAAGCCACATAATTTAATAAAAAAATAAAGACATCTCATGTTGATGTTGTTTATGTGTATTTATATATGGTTTTTTTCAGTGCATAAAAGTGTTTATAATGAAAAAATTTGCTGACTGATTAGATTTATTGTATTATTTATTTTAAATGGTCAATATAAGTGTAGATTCTTTAATTGATGTTAAAATTGTTACTAAGGAAAAAGAAATATCGTAATTACCGTGGAAAAAATAATAAAAATATATTTTTAAAACTGTTTTATTTCTTATGTGTCACGTCGCAACTTGTAAAATAATATATTCAATAAAATGTTGGTATGGAGCCCTTTTAAAAGAAACATTTTTGTATTTGACCCAATGAAAACAATTTAAAAAGTAAATGAAGCTCAATAACATAATCCTATATAACCTTAAATTAATAATAAAAACAACATAATCTTAATTATTACTAAAGCAGGCAATACGATAATTCCTGAAACATTAATTGAAACGATTAAAATTAAACATTGTCCTTCATGTCGAGTGTAAAACCTCTCATCAGGGAAAATGTTATATTAATTTTACCCACTCATTGTGCATAACATTTAATGAAGTGACAAATAGTTTGCGAGATGCATCCCCAGCAAAATTGTTAATATTTCATTCTGTACCTCACTTTCTCGAGAGAATTATGTCAAACCATGCATTGTCCTTCCTCACGTACAGGTCCTGATGAGATATTTTCCACAGACGTGATGGTTATTCATGTAATATCCACAAAAGCAACTGTGTGCAATGTTGATACATTTGTGACTTTAAGCAATGTTATATTAAACATAATATCACTAGGATTTTCTTTGAGTCGATCTCTGCGAGTGAAATGGTAAACCTTAGGAACCCAATTTACAAACAATGAAATTTGGAGTCATCTAGGCAGGAGGGGGATACAAATATCAGACATTATTTATCAAACGTAGATTTTTAGTAATTTGTGATTTGAGTAAATTTTTTAAAAATAACTAAAGTATGATAAGATGTATCAATGTTAAATGCAATTTTTTTACCATCGCACTACTCTGATGAAAATATTTCTGTCATTGTATATTGCGCACATTGCGTAAATATTGAGAATTCTGTTGTGGACACAAAACGTTAAATGGTATTATTATAAGACCCCGCAGTTACTTTGTAATCAACATCCAGGATTTAAGTATTGTTGCATTACTGAACTAAATAAGTTTGACTAAAATATGATCTTGTTAATGCCCATTTAATAACTATCACATTGGTTTAATAAACCGCATTACAAATTGAAGGACATTACCATTATGGCACTAAGAATATCAACAACTAATAATGATTATCATACAACTGAATATTTCTTACAACTGGTAACATATATGAGGTCAGCATGTTATTCACAGCACAAAAGAATATATTTACATTTTTTTTTAATTAACATTGGACATGAATTAATTTTAGGGTGTAACTCTTGGTTACTACTGTGAAAATATTATTGAATCATAAAATGAACAAAGGAAATATTTAATAAAGTTGATAAAATTGTTACTCCACTGGTTGTGTCGGTAGTTTTGACACATGTTTCTCCGGATTAAAAAAGAATTGCTGAGAGTTCTTGGAAATTAATAATCAATTAATTATATCCAATAACATTTAAAATACGACAGGCGGCTCCCTGCAATTAAATTTATTTTCAATGGGATTTTCCCCTCAGAGCACAAGTAAGTAAAAAGTACTGTTATTGTTTGCACCCAATTTCCTAGGTATAAAAATCCCACTCTTTATTTTTCATTTATAAGTTAAGAATTAGAATCAATGTCTACACAATAATGAGTTGTCTGAAGATGCTTCTCAAGGCAGCGAAATGAGTTTCACAACTATTGACACAACCAATGATGTACAAATCTCAAATAATATTAAATTAAAACTGATAACTTTGTTATATGTGATTGTTGAATAAACTACTTTTTACATTACTATATTAAAAAACAATGACTAAAGATCAAGTCAAATTGAGGCTTACTATGCTGGTATTCTGCAAGCATTAAAGCCTGCAAGAATATTTCAGCCATGATGACTCTTTCTGTAACCATATTCCTAAATCATCGTACTATCTGATTTGGTCATGGAAATGCGAACTAAATGAATGGACAACAAAAACAAAACATACATTCTTATACATTGTAAATAAACAATTTTATGTACATTAACATCAATAATAAAATTTAAAAGCTGGACTTAAATAATATTTAAGTATTTTAAAGGCACAAGGTCACTTAGAATATCTCTTATTGGTATATCGCTTAGTTACCGCATTGCTAAAGAATGTAGTGCCAAATTAATATTAAATCGACCCTGTATTAGCAATACAAATAATTTGTCTTCTAATTCTACATGTAAAAGAATTTAAATTGAAATAATTATAATGAGAATAAAAAAAAACAATTGTGATTAAATGTTACTAATAATAATTGTGACATAAAACAATTCTTAGACATAACAAGATATGATTAAAACTTAAAAGGACCCTTTTCATTGCTAGATATTTAGTCTGGAAATATCATAGCCGAATATAGGTAAAATGGACTGCAGACTTATCCCAATGTGAAAAAGTCGAATTTCTTAATATTCTTACATACTAATCGATTGAGCACAACACAGCGTAAACAATCGATTCCCTGTAAGAAATTGAAGCACATCCATTACTAAGACATGAATTTTTCGAATGAAAATCACCAGTGTATAAACTAAATATGACTGTTGAATTAAGATTTTATTAAGAATCACTATTCCAAAACCTTTATCGCAAGTGAAATTTCAGTGTAATATAAAATAGTCTATCATATTAATTGTGAAGTAATTAAACTATTAGGAAATTCTTAAATAAATTGGATGCACTATTTCAAAAATGTATTAAACATAATAGAAGGCAATTGAAAAAATATGTGACAATAATAAAATTGAATTTTATCGATTAACAGCTCACTACTAACGTTGCACCCCATTCACAGAACAAAAGAATTATTTTTTTCTGTAATGGATAATTCAAAACATACTTGATGGAATAGGTCTTATATGGTACTGTATGCATCATTTGTGACGCTATAATTGAAAGGAAGCCTAAAAATGCCCACATTGTCATAAATATAATACTTATTTGATATCAAGTGAACAGAATGTTCAGAATCTCATAATGACAGGCCAAAAACTTTATATTGAAAACATAAGAACAATAAATGGCAATGAGAAAACATTTCAAATTGGTCAAGAGATGTTTTTAAACAAAACAACACTATGGCATAATTATATGGTACACTGTACAAATTTGGGTGTTTTAAGAGGTAATATTGAAAGATATCTGCATTTAAAGAATTTAAAAGAACACTTCGGAAGCACATAATATTTATAACACCATGTGGTATGAGCGAATCTAATTGCAAATCTCAGACTGGCAATATTAAAGTAGATTTCCTTTGAACTGAAAAAAGAGAATATAAGAGTTCGAAAACTAAAGAAATTTAATGAAAAACTTTAAAATGCGAATAAAGGGAACAATAAAATTGAATTTAAAAAAATAAAACAATACATTTGTACTATTTCCACATATTTATAATGATCAGGACCGGTTTCGCTCATCATGAGCATTATCAACTGAAATCAGTTCATCAGTTAATAATGCTCGTGATGAGCGAATCCGGTCCTGATCATTATAAATATGTGGAAGTAGTACAAATGAATTGTGTTTTATTTTTTTAAATATAATGTTTTTCCACCAAGAATTGACAGTTAACACCTTAAAAGTGAATAAAATTGAATATAGATTAAAAACTAATGCAGTTGTTCCACTGAATAATAATATAAACTAAGATATTTATCTTAAAGCAAATAAACTGCTCTCGATAGTATTGTTGTATTGAAATTTTTTGCACAGTATAATCGATGGATTAATCAAAATAAAAATCAGCATTACAATTAAAATTGATAATGTAATTATAGTTATATTTTAGTTTAAAATACTGACTGGAAATGTTTTGTACAATAAAAAATTAAGAATTATAAAAGTAGTTTTAACATAGATGGACAATGGTACAAAGTAAACCTATTTACAATTACTTTTTGCACTCGAGTGCTACCATAGAGGAGGCATTGATTTTATCCTTATAATTCGAATGCCACTGCTACAGCGGCAAGCCAATGAAATGTAATTTTCTTTTTATTAATTCTTATAATTTGGCTTTTCATTTTTTAATACTTTGCTTCTTAATTCTTTAGTGATCATCAAATCCTTCAATTATTCTGTGCTTATGTGGCGTTATGTGCAAAGGTTTAAATTAAAAAAATATACTATATTTCAGGATTATGAATTCCAAATACAATCAATACAGTTAATTTGGTTTTATTAAGTTTTATCTAGAATTGTGGTATGAATATTCATCGCTATCTTTAGCACCATAACATACCAAAAAATTTGTCTACAAAAGCATTAAAATACTCCCTTTAAATAATAACATGGGTTAAAAATATTTTTGAAAGAAGATGGAAATTATTTCACCTACGATTGAACACAATGAAAAGGGTGACAAATAGTTACAGGTCTCCTGCCCTTAACTGAATATTTTGTACAGACGAATATCGTTTTCAGTTATCATTCAGAACACAAGGAGTTCACGGACAACTCTTCGGCTGTATCATCACCGGTAGATATGTCTTGCGAAACAGAGGTCGTCACCGTGGCTTCTACGAATACTTTCCTTCTTTTTAGCGGTGGCTCCAATTCTTTACAACCTTCGGATAGAATACGTTTGACGGACGATGAAGGAACAAGGGTAATATCGGCAAATGTCTCAATTGCCAATGAACTATCGCAGCTTGCCATTAGTCTTTCAACTTTGCTTACCACAGATTCATCCTGAATTTATAAACGATAATTATTAATAATTGACGAGATGCATTTGTTAAAAACCAGTATTTAGGCTTCACAGAATAATGCTGCGTCCTGTAAGTTTTTTGAATGTTAAACCGGCCCGGGTAGAATTTTACTGAAGTAAGCAGCTGCACTCTTTGACCTTTGTTTCATAGAAGTCCCTAAGTATGTATGCCTGAAGTTTTGTGAGCGACTCCATCATCACATATTGTTCTGATATATGTCAGAGTGGCCAACTTCTTTAAAGGTGCTATTGGCCTCAAAGTACCAGTAAAGTACATATTTGAAATTATATCACCGTTTCAAAATACAAAACAATGGAATGAAATTTTTGGTGAAAGATACAAATTTTAATGATGAAACTTTTCAACAAAGGCATTATAAGAAAATGAAAACAAATCAATGAGATATTTGTGTCTCTATAACTACTACAAAAATCCATAGAAGTTTAAAATCGATGGTCTAATAAATAAAATCAAGTACATGTCTTATGAAGTATTTAATACAACATTGCACAAGCAATGAAGGTGCAGCAGGCAATTATTTTCATGATTTCTCTACATAGCCCTTCCTAAATGTTTTTTTATTTTAAAATGATCATTTATGGTCAGCCTTGATATATACAATCGGTCACCATTGACAATTCTTGTGAGATGGTCACATATTTTTTATGTCAGTGTATCCGAGACTACCTGGATATCAGTGAGTGTACTGTGTCTTCTTTTACAAATTAACAATTAATTAAGTATTAGCCCTGTCAATAAGCATTTTCTAATGGTGCAATGAAGACATTGATAATCACTTGATGGGTATGTTGTGAAAAGGGCAATTGTTACAATAAGATTAATAAATGATTTAACTATTATTGTACCAAACAGTTGAGTGAACATACCTGCATCCATTTGTCTTGAAGAATACCTTCTAATGTAATTCTTTTGGTGGGGTTAATGTTGAGCATTTTGACCGTCAGCTGCCTGGCGTGAATGGAGACTCCCTCCCAATGCTTCCGTGAAAACATGTACTGTCCTTTTATTATCTGCTCTTTTAGGGACAAGTCTTTGTACTCGTTTGAAAATGGCAAATAACCTGATAAGCTGCAACAATACAGTAAAAAAAGAGCATTAATACAGGGAAACTATTTTTCTAAGACAACTTTTCGTGTAATAGTAAATAGGCTTTGAACTAAAAAAGTCTACAGCTATCTCAGTTAACAGTTTACAATAAAGAAGTTAATGAGCCATACCAAATAAACAATATTACACCCAGGCTCCAGACATCTACTTGCTGACCGTACGAATTACGCCCCTCGGCCAAAAGAACTTCAGGGGCGACATACAGAGGTGTGCCGCACATGGTCTTCATGAAATTCTCCTCCCCGACAAACTTGCTTAACCCAAAATCTGTCAGTTTTATTAGTGTGTCGGTGTCGTTTGTCAGAAGTAAAACATTCTCAGGCTACGGAAAAAAAATGATTTATTGTTAATTTGTCTGGGTCAAAAATTAATTCAATTTAAATAGTAATTTGCATCAGATTGTCAATGATGTCATCCTACTGTCATTTTACTAAACCCGTTCCTGAAAGGCTAATAGTAGAGCAGGAGAACAAAAGAGACATACTAGAACAGCTAACACTGAGGTAGTGTCAAATGACATATCACTGTTTTTTCTGTCTGCATTTTGCTTTCCAATCTAAAGATAGATGAAATATAAACAGACAACTTATTCATGATATCAGCATGTCCCAATTATATTTCGTTTCCTTCCTTATAAATTTAGTATTATATTTTTCCAAGGGAAAGTATCTGCAGGTTTTGTCCCATGAATAAATGAATATGTAAATTTTCGCATAGAAGGAAATGCTCTTCAATTCCTCTATTCAAAGCCATATCTTACCCGACTCTTTTGAACTTTTAACATTATTATTAATTAATGGACTATATTTTGTGGGTGTCCACAGTGATATTTTCCACACTCAACTATTAACATTTGCTGGCACCAAAACAACCCCACCTCCAAAATGTTATTGCCCTCTATTCCGGGCGAATCTGGTTAATAAATACTAATATGCAGTGGAACCGCAATTCTTCGTTTTTCAAGGGACTGTTTAAAAACGATGAATGTGAGAACAAAAATCTTGGTTCCACTGTAGTAATAAAATAAAGAAGACCCTTATGATTTAAATTGATGTAGCGTATCACCTTTAAGTCTCTGTGTGTGATTCCACATTCGTGAAGATACTTGACAGCGAGAACCATTTGTCGGAAGACAATTTTCGCACTTCTTTCTTCCAGCCTCCCCAAACTGGAAACTCGGTCAAAGAGTTCACCGCCTTCCATCAGTTCAAGAATTATGTAGACTGCATCTTCCGTGTCCATTACTTCTTCGGTTGATATCACGCAAGGCTGAAAAACGAATATTAATTTGCGATTTAGGTCAAAGATAAACCAAACTTCATTTTCTTTACAATATTGTTGTTACTAATTTACTTACATGTTTAAGGGCCTTCAAGATTTTAACCTCGTTTGATATCTTCACAGGGTCATTGAGTGGATGTTTTTGTCCATTTGACAATCGTTTTTTGGTTATAACTTTCATAGCATATTTCATGCAGGTCAACTGCAAAGAAAAAAACAGCCAATGGAAAATAGCTGACCAGTAAAAAAACATCAACATTATTAACAACGATTAATATTATACAGTGGAACCCTGATTCTTCGATTTTCAAGGGACCCTGAATAAAAAAACGATAAATGCAAAAAACGATGAAAGTTTTGAATAATTATTTTCAGTCTCAGCTAGTTCTAACATCAAATTTGGATTATTGAGATTTTGTACACTTCCATGTATTTTGTCACTAACGACCCGGGTTTCGCCTTTCGGCATCTTCAGGCATTCGAGCTCAGCTCGAATGCCTGAAGATGCCGAAAGGCGAAACCCGGGTCGTTAGTGACAAAATACAAAATCTCAATAATCCAAATTTGATATTGAAATTCCATCAAGCACCCTCAGTCGATGTCTTAAATTAGTTCTAACATTTTTCAAAAGGGTGCATTTTAGTTGCACGTCAGAATAATTCACGATGCAAAATACGGGATGACTGAACAGTCTAAATATAGGTGCTCAGTAGGTAAGTCATCAGTGGAAACTTACTAGCAGACTTGCAGTCTCGGTCCTTTTTACGATAGTGGTTGAATGAGTCACACGTGCTTATGAGTGGGATGACAAATTTTCGACAAAAAAAATATATATTAGAATAAAATTTGTAACAAGGCAGTAATAGTGGCTGAATGAAGTCGTGTGCACTTCTGAGCGGGATGACAAATATTGGATAAAAACTATCAATCAACTCCTAGCATCAATATGGATAAAGAAAACATACATATTTGATGAATTTTCGTTATTTTTGGAAAAAGGCTCCATAGTCAACATATATAAATAAAAAATAAGGCATTATATTATACAGTGCAGTTGTATGAATTCACCATAAGATTGTTACATATCTATTATTCGAAAAGATAATTACAAATAATAATTTAAAAGATAGTTTAAATACCTTATTGTACACTAACTTAACGATCCCGCATGCTCCTGTGCCGAGTATTTTTGAAACATAGTATTTCTGAGATATTACAGAAGGAATTTGCTGCTGTTCATTCTTGTAAAGATCCATGAAGACAAATACTGTAATTAAACAAAATGTAAGCTTAGGAACATAAGTTAAATAAATGTGTAATTTAAATACGGTACACCGATCAATGCATTCTTTTGTCATAACACATAATGACTGTGTGGATATATATCAAGCCGCATTAATGGATGGAAACTGTGAAAAAATACATTTTAAATCACATATTCTGCTTGTGTTACAAGCATTCCCATATAATAATACTTTTACTAAGCAAAATAATCGGATATACTTTGAACAAATTTTGACAGTAAAACTATAAATATGCATGTAGTAAAAAAAACCCTGATTCTTTGATTAATGAGCTTATTTTTAATGGCTACCTACATTTGGTTGTGGGAACGTTCATATCCTAATTTATGTGTGTCCATTAAACACAGCAAATTTTTATATCTCAAATAAATTATCAATTAAAATGTGTAGCTCACTATACTCCTGTCATGTACAAATCCAACGCAGTGATCATTTATCGTATGTCACCTACAGTTAAAGGAAATTGCGTTATCAATTATTTTTTAAATTAGAGATAAAAAAAAACATTAATGCTTCTATCAAATGTAAATAAATTAATATTTAACTGTGGGAAACTAGATATGTATATATAGAATGGGAATGAAATAAAAAAATAATTATATGGCGGGAGAAGACCATGTGTATATTTGTAATAACTTTGATGCAAGCTACAAATTTTTTTTAAATGTCTGAAAGTGAAACCATAAGCCATAGTACAGAGCGAACTAATGCTTGCAATATAGTAACATACATGATATTCTAAGATCACAGATCCTGCGGCTTAATATGTGAACGTCGCAAGGTATGCAACGGGAACTTTCAACTGTCGGTAATGCACGAAATCCTTTGCATATAGTACTGATTTTTATTTCAAAATATCACCCGATTTGTGTTACTAACCATCAGCCTGTCTCTTGAATACCCTCAACGGATTTATCGAATACGACAGTAAATCATTACTCTTTGTTAATTTTTTTACAACATTAGAAATGATATGTGGAATACAAACATTTTCTGTTTGGATGCGTAATAGCAATCTCATCCTGGGTTTCCAGAATGCGTCTCTTTCCTTTCCCTATTAATTTTCCATTTACAAATGTACCATTATAGGACAGGTCTTGAATAATCACGGGTGAATGTAGATCCCTGGAATAAAATAAAGACATCTTAAAGTAACAACTCTTCAAAGATAAATAAATGGAGCAACCGAAAATACCAACACGAGCTACCAGTAGCTCACAAGCGAATGTTTGACAACCATTACTCTGAAGCCTCCATCTCAAATGCATTTTATTTAAATAAGTGTTCATTTTTCAATTGATTTCTGAATTTTTATTCACCAACCCATTCAACAGATCAACTATTGAACGAATCCGAAACCAAAGAAAATAGAATTAGTAACACTAATCCTTTCTCAAACAAGTCCTGTTACGATTACCTTTTCTAAAAAATGAAGTAAGTTGACTGACTAACAAACCGTTTTTGTTAAATAACAATTGGCAAATTTTATTTTATTTACTATTAATTCTTAGTGAAAAGATATAAGAAATAATGACATAAAGCCAGGAGTTGTATTTGTAGATATCCCACAGTTTTTATTTTTAAAAAATAGAACTGGTTTTTCTTAACTAGTCAGAATTCCAGCTGAACCGACATGTAAAACTGGAACATTAAAAAATTACAGTTTCAGATTTCACTGTACATATAAACATTAAAAATATAAATTAAATGGCCAACCTTGTTTCTCTTTCGAGCACAAAGTGCTCTTTACTTGTACTCTTCAGGATCTCATCAGCCACAAGACCTTCTTTGATGCAGAGGTTGCAATGTAAAGCTCTGCCAAGCTTAAATTTTGGAAGACTGAGATCTGAAACATAAGTTCGCGGTTTAAAATTCTTTTCAACCAACCGCATTAGAAGTTATGCTGCCCCTTTTAACATGACAGATCAGTGGTGTAGTAATAATTAGTTAGAATAGAATTAATTTTACCGATTTCTTCTATTTGTTTGACAATATTTTTTGATAAGGATGGTAGCGTTCCGGTACTTCTTCATTACCACACCACTGAGTTTAGTGGTCTAAATATAGTGATTGATTGACTAAAAAGTCATTTAAAAATGAAAACTATTCTGGGTATTTAAATTCCTCTCCCCTATCGCCATATTTCGACAGTCCTTTATCACCACTCCAAATTAAGTCACATTTTTATACACCCCTTTTTAATTTTTGTTGTTATTCTTACAAGATGTAGTGAAACGATTGTCAATAAAATTAACAATGAAGGAACAGAGATATTTTAATGTTTTAAAAAATGTTGGTACTGTCACATTTTCTACAATTAATTCATAACCCCCTAGCTTTGAGGGTGTGATGTCATATCGTCAGAGTTATGGCAATCAGATTTGAACCGAGACATATTATATACATGTATGTATGTGTATGTATGTGTATATATATATATATATATATATATATATAAATATATATATAAATCTTTAGGCAGTGGTGTTTTTTTCTATTCTTTGAAAATTTTTAATCTTCTAGTCTCTATGTTAAGGGACAAAATTAACGTAATAGCAATGGGCTAATGCCCAGTAAGCAATCCAAGTGCAAATGCCAAATGTTGCAATACAGTCGGCTAAGAGTGGTTATGAACACAACAAAACCTTGTTTATCAATTAATATTATTCAATAATAAATGGAAATAGCATTATAAAAAGTTACTCCATCTCTTCATAACGTTTAAAGTAACAAAGGCAATCGGTTTTTTTAATCAAAGGATAAAATATTGCGTTTTAATACGTCAATTGATAAATACAGCGATGTGCTATGATTTCTACGGCAATTATCATTATCACCATAAAAGGATATTATAAAGCTTGCGTAAGAAATGTCAGTTGGCGGAAATCATAAATCATAACAAGAAATACTCTTCTCAAAAATTATAATGAATTTGTTTTTTAATTGTATAAAGATTAGCTTGCAATCATTATAAACCAGCAATGAATAAGTTTCAAGAGTTTTGATTACCTATGTATTCTGTAAATGAATGTGGTACGCCGGCCGGCGATCGTCGTAATCCTAAGGTTTTCAGTGGTTCACTAAAAGGATATAATCTACCCCATATAGTAGGTAATATCACACAATTGCCTTTTTCAGACCATTCTACTTGGGAATTCTGTGTCTGGGTTTGGGTGTCGGGAAGACTGCAAGGAATGTCCTCGGCCATGTCTAAATTCAAATACAATTTCTTTTCCGTGTTTTTACACAAATCTGACACTGTATCAACCCATTTGTAAGTGTTAATAGTGAAAATCAACACAGTAATACAAAATCGAATTGTTTTTCTTTCGACAACAAATACAATAGAAGAGAACATGCGTTAAAGCCCGCAAAAACAAAGTTAAGTAAAACAAAGTTTGAGTTGCGAAGTAAGGTGGTGGTAACACTGATAACTCGAATTGGATTGGCAGCTTCGTATGTACCATAGAGCCACTATCATAGTTATACAGATACCATAGAGAACTATACTTGTACATACCTACCTCCTAGCAGTTTTAATCTAAAACCGAATACCTACTAAAATTGAAAGGTATTGTTAAGTTTCAGAACGGTTCGCTTTCTATTTGATTTAATTTTTGTGTTACGGAACATCGAGCGTACGCTATAAATCAGGAATCTTTTTGCAAGCGTCGAATGGCTGGGCATACCATACCTAAAAATCGATATATTTTCGAGCAGGGAAAATATATTTTTTGTCACAATATTTTACATTGGTTTTACTCAAATTTTAAAACATAGTTTTTAGATATCTAGAATAAAAATATTCACCTCATGATAAAATCGTAATAACTTACATAATTGGTGGTAGTGAGATCACCAACTTTAAAATTTCTTTTGCATAAATTTTTACCAAATAGAATTTAAGACTCTTGTTCAGTGTAATAATCCTTTTGGGCTATATTGGGCTCCTTATTCATAATATATTGAAGTATGGAATCAAGATTTTATAGACGCTAGGCTCTTGGGCAGTATATTTATGTAATCATGAATTAAGTGAAAGTTTTTGATGTTATCATTTTCAAATGCCATTAGAACAAGTTTAAATTTGTCAAAAGAACAGTTTACAATTTTGATCAGTGTTTGAGATCCATGAGCTGTGATTATGAAGCTTAATACAGTTATATATCAACACAGAGCATTAAAAATTGAAATAGATTTAGGACATTTTGTCAGATACCTGATAAAATTAAGTTTTATAGCCTGGGAGTGACACAGTTGATATCATAATTCTTACCTTCTTTTCATGTTGAAGATCCTTCATTTTTTTTATTTATATTTAGATTCACTTTTTTTGCTGATCACTTGACCTTTTTATATGTAGCATTATGTCTCATATTATGTTTGTTGCCTTACAAATTGGTTTCCTTTTCTCTTTGTATCCATTATGCCAAACACCCACCATACTAAACCATGTTGTGCTATTTGATTGTATTATATGAACTTATTTTGTATTTACAATCCAATTTTTTTATGTATGCTGCAATACACAATATGGTGGAACCTTTGGATTTGCAACTTAAATGCCCCCTGTGAAGAAAGTTGGACTCCAGCTGAGAGACTAAAAATAATTCAAGATTTTCCTGGATTCATCGTTCCCCACATCTACCATTTTTTTCACGGTCCCTTGAAAAACGAAGAATCGCGATTTCACTCTATATTACTTCTCATTGTACACATTTCTTGCTTAGACAATAAGCATTGTGACAATAAATTTGAATTATTACTCATTTTATTTCAAAGACCAGCATTATAAGCTTTCTCATGAGAAATAAGTTATACAATAGTTTTAGTACACATTGGCCACCTGTTATTGATGATATTGATGGCTACTTTTAACAGTCACATTTGGGCGTCACAAAGCATACCAAATAGATGGATAATATAGAGCAGAAGTCACCAAACAGTTACCGACAGATCACGTGTGAAATGGTAACTGTTTAAATTTTCCTTACAATGTATATTTATTATGTATTACTATTAATCTTATTCCAAAATATTCCTTTCGAATTCAAAATGAATTTTACGAACTGTTGTTCATGTTGTACATTCAGAAATTGAAGACATGAGTGAATGTAGATATGATGTACATCATCAAACATCTTTTTGAATGGTCTGCCATTGTAGCGATATATGAAGGGCTTTGTAGCTCAACCTTTAATTTGAAATAAATAAAGTGTCATGTGCTGTTAAGACCTTCATCCATAATAATCGCAGTGGTAAATTTTTATAAACGAATGACACATTTGAAATTTTTAACATACCAATTCTTAGTTTGTAAAATTGTATGATCCTTAGTTACCAATAACCACTTAAACACATTACTAGTTAAATTGTTTTCATCTGAAAAAAAGCTACATCAACAAAATTTTGTCCTTAATTTACTCTAAACTATGATTTGGTAGCATTACTCCTTCATCCACTTGTGCCTTCAATTTAATTTGAAAAGACAATAATAGGATATAAAATTTAAAAAACAAACGAATCACTTTCACATGTTTTTATTACAAAATAATAAATAAAAGAATTTGTTTCTCAAACTCTCCTCTGATAATATAATCAGACAAAATGAAAACATTCATATAGGTCCATATTTAGTTTGACTAATTATATCTATATTTCATTCAACCCAGTCATCACCTATATTGCACGGGGATGTTTCCAAAAGGTCATTAGATTCACTGAAAAAAAGAAATAACAATATTGATTAAAGAATTAGAAATGCAACTTTATAAAATCAAGATTAATATATGGGTAAAAAAGTTTTCACCACACAATATCTAGTGTGCAGATTTTTTGCTAATTTTAAATTTAATTCTTTTTCAAAAAGATGAAAATAAATCGTCATAGTTGAAAGAGATATGACAACATGAAAATACTGAGTTTCAGTAATTTCATATTAAAACGCGATTTCAAATAGCCAGAGTATACATGACCAATCATCCCAGGCAAAGCAAGGTATTTAAAAATCTGTTTTTTATTTTAGTAAAAGATTCAAATCAATAATAAAAATATCAATACTAAAAAACTTTATTCATAATCCTATCTTACCCCCAGAGATTTATCAGCATATCTAGACTGTGCTAAAAGCCTCAGAGCATCTATTAGCGAAAACTTTATGTAAGTAAACATGTTAAATGTACAATATTGCATTTCTAACAGTGATGATTTAAAGTTCTGTGTTTTCAAACAAACCTGTCTAATGAAGGATCGTTGCTAAACATTTCGGTCGGCACAGTTGGCGGAGCTCGTTCAGGCACGAGTTCTAAAAAGCTTTGGCGGGATTGAAGATGGCGCTCCACCTCTTCGGGAGTCATGTGACCATCGGAAGTCAAGCTCAATGATTTCGCATGGGACACTTGATGCTAAGACATAATGAATTGCACTGGTTAGATAATAATATATTAACTTCTGTTGAAGATGTGGCGTGATTTATAATTTCCACTTAACTGAAGTATATGGACCAGCATGGTCCATATATAAATACCCTTTTTGACAAAATCATCAGAATGTGTTTGTTAATTGACACTTCTCAAGATACTGTAACTGAAAAAGTGTATCCAATGATATACAGTATAACCTTCTCATCTCTACATTTTATTGCCAAAAAAATATTTCTTTATACTTTGTTATTGAATATGGTGTGTTTGTTTTTCCAAATGATCCCTATGAAGCCAATTTGTTGACAATTTCATGTTGTATTTTCTAGTTTTTTTTTAAATACATAGAAGTTACGGATAATTTTGTATGTTTCCTAGTAACTCAGGGTCGTATAAATGAATTCTCTGTCTACAATAATAATTGAAACTTTCTTTATTTTTATTATTTGTTCGTATATTTAAGTTTTGAAACTTACCGGGGGTAAGCTGTTTTGAATAACTTTTTTTGGGGGAGGAGGTCTCTTTCTTTTGATGACATTTTGAGCTTTGTTTGTTGACAAGTTTGAGCCGCTTCCGTGACTACTGGTGGCTGGTTCAATTCGTCTCCTGAAAGATTATTGCATTCGATAAACATTGGAAATATACCTTTATGATTTATAAGTATTAAACAAGGCAGTTGCAAATAAAACAATATAAATGCTTTCATATATTTCAACAAATCTTTCATTTGGGCAAATCAATGGGGACCAAAAAATTATTTTTCCATATCTTTGCTAGCTTAGGTCAAAACTTCTTGTTAATTTAGAATTGATAAAAAAGACTGCAGTTTTTAGAGTTCATGTTTTTATTATAACTTTTTAAAATTATATTAAAATCATGGAAAACATGAAGACTTGCCATAAAAGCTGGGAGACATATCTTGTACTTACATTTGGTATACATAGCTCTTCATTTATCACAGAACATATTACAGGCAACCAGATGTTTATGCAATTATAGGTTATAAATCTTCACTTTTCTTAAAGTAAAGAAAAATAATCATTATTACTGTTGTTAAAGAAATGCCACACATGTTCAAATAATACACAGCATAATATATGACATGACAAACGCAAAAGGGTTGATTTTCTCAAAATATTTGCACCAAACCGTCGTTCTGGCAGTTAGCTGTGTGCTAAGCGTTATGTAAGAAGTGAGAAATAATTAATACTTTTTAGATTGCTCCAGTCGGTTGGTTTCTGCATCATCAGAGGAGTCTGTTTCATCGCTTTCCGATGAGCTGTTGTCAGGTTTTTCATACTGCAGTAGTCGATCCAGTAGAAAGCTTCTGTCACGACAAGCTTTTAACAATCGTTTTTGTGATGATCGCAAGGAATCTTGAAAGCATTCATTTTCCTGAAATGACAAAAACACTGATTTGTTTTTGTATATACATACACCGTATAAACAAAGTAGTAAATCACTTTTGGGTGTTTTGACCTTGAAAATCAACCAGATGAAAGTCCTAGAATTACAACTCAACTGCATTATGGTGTTGCCAGGCGCTTAGCCAAGTGTTGAACGTCGTTGGCTTTGGTAACGATGATAGATTCGAATCTCAGTACTGACACTTTCATAAATTGATTTTTCAATCCATTTATGGATTTGTGTTCGAAGCTATGATTGTCTATGATGTCTAAATTTCCTTCCACTCACTCAATACTATAAGTGGTCTTAGCAGGAGCAATTAGCTAACCACTAGTTCTGCCCTAGCCTTCTATCTGTAATTTCACCTAAAAGAGAGGTTGAGCTACTGAGTAACAAGCGGATCATAGAAAAACTTCTGTTGAGATAAGCTCCATTAGCAGCCCATATGATCCACATTGGGAGCAGACATGGCTTAAAAAAAAATGATTTGAACCTAATAACTGGAGATAGGGATACATCAGAATAATGAATTTTAAATCAATTTGCATAATTTCAGAAAGCTAAAAATTATATTTCGGTAAATGTTCGTATTGGTGGACGTTGTCTAAAAATGCATTTTTTTCATCAAAAAGTATGGGAAATGAATTGTTTTAGGGTAGAACAGTCTGTTATCAAGCTTAATATATGGAAAATATTCAATAATGATGAAAGGAAACGATGGAATAGTGGTTTATTGATGACATGTCGCATAGTTTTACAGTACATACTTTATTTTTGGCCTCCATATTGCAACAATAAATCAGGAGTGCCAACCTAAAAAGATCAAACCAATAAGAGTCTAAATGAAGATTCCTACGAATTCAACTATTTTTATTTTACGTAAGGCATTTATTTGCTAAAACTCAAATATAAAATATCAGAGTATTCAGTTCTATAGATATTTATTAGTTGGTTGATAGCTATTCGGCCTCATGCCGCGCGGATTCTAGCGTGCGGCGTCAAAAATTAATTTTGTGACATACACAACTCTTATGCGATAAACCACTGTTATAACGTCTCCTTTCTCCGTTATTGAATATATTTAGCTTGATGAAAGACTATTCTACCCTCAAACATAACAAAAAAATGCATTTTTAGATCACGTCCACCAATACGAACATTTAGCTGTATTTCTGCATTGTACACTCATTTTATTTGTGATACTTACATATATAAGATATTTAAGTTTTTTTTTAAGGGTATTGTATTGGAGTTTATAATTAATTTGTTCCGGTTCACTTTGGCTGCTGTCACTGGAGTAGTCATCGTCAGGAGGAGGAGCGCCTCTCTGGTTCACTCGCTGACCACCACGGACGGCTGCTTGGCCTTCGGCCTGCATATTAGCTATTGAACGGCAGTACCACCCGTCTAGCATTTTGTTCTGTGATCAGCTATAAGGATAATAAAACGAATTTCACATCATTTGCAACACATAATGCCTATTAGGGTAAAATAAAGATTTTAAATATGGATTTTTTTGTGAATTGACAAGATTAAACACCACATACTACCATCTATTTTGACAGTTAGCCACTCAAATCACAACAAATATTCGTTTCATATGTGTACTACGTGGGGTAGTAAACATTCTTGGGTTTGAAAAGTAGATTTGAGCATGCTTTAATAGAAAGTGAGACGTACAAATCAACGAATCGAAGGGTGGATCTGTCATTTGATGATGCTTACTGAAAATCTTCAAGTGGTGTTTGTAGCTAGAAGTAAATAAGTACACTCTACAGAAGATAGACAGTTCATTTCAATAAATATATGTATTAACATGTTTTATCCGGTCTGGGAATCATTGGAACAATACATAATAATTATTTTACTTCACCTAATAGATAATTCAAACCTAGATTGGAGATGAAGATTTTATTATCATAATTGATCTACATCAGTTATTGAGAAGAAGCAGGTAATAATAAAATGGCACCAAGCGTATGTTGATTATTTAAATAATTTGATTAATATTAACGAATTGACAGGAAAGAATCCTTTACGATAATTACTCACTTCGGCAAAATTATGTGACAACGATCGTCATGTAAATAAAACGTCCAGTCCAATTGTTTGGTATGTTGGTACCAGTGTTTAGGGATACCCGTATTATAAATCCATTTTATTTTGAATAAAATGTACATCGCAGTAAATTCGATAAAGCTAATAAAATTTCTTTGTTAGCATCTTTGCATTAGGTATTCCTTACGCATATTAAATAAAAAATACTGATTAAACTATCCCTTTATAAAAACAAATTAATTATAATATTATATTCCGTGCGATGTAAAAAATTATTGACCGAAACATTACCAATACTTCCTTTAACGAGTTAATAAAAGGGTGACTAAAAATATTATGCATTTGATATTTGGGTTTTTATGCTCATTGATGTGAATTATATGTTAAGCTTAATATTGTAACGGTAATAGCCTGTATTAGTTTTTACTGATTTTCCAAAAGAGGAATATTTGAAACATATAAGATTCAAATTAGTGTTCTTTCTGTTGATAAGTTAATTTTTTTTGGCGCTTTATAATTTAAGTATAAGTGAAGGTGAAATATGCATTTTTATGCGAAAAATAGATTTTTTGTACATTTTTTATCTAAACATTTTGTCAATAGATTGCGCTAGAATCTATGAATTTTACAGTCTACCAATAGGAGTTATTCAAATCTAGACCTTGTTGGAAACGCATGTGCTTTAGCAGCTGAGCGAGTGTGCCGTGCGCGATCGCGGACTCTTTTTTTCTGCCTCGTGTTATTATGGCTCTTGGAAGTGAAGTGAATGAAAATAAGCCGCATAATGGAACGAATGAAGTGAAAAACCACAAATCTAGCAATAAAAGTCCTGAAAACAATGCCGGCGACCAACTCAAGAAGGGTAAGTCATTTTGGCGTTTATTAGATTTCCTTTTGAAATTTGGTCCCTTTAGTTATGTAACATTTTCTATTCAGGATTTTGTGATTATCGGACAGAGGATTTTTTAAAATTGCTAATGTTTTAGCGAATTTATCGATTTTATTACCACCTCCTGAGGAAAAGCATGTGACTATCTAGACATGTGACTTAAAGCAACTTTGGCCTACTGAATATCAATCTCATTTAATGAAATCGGTTGCGTCACATGAAAAATAAAAGTTTTTATAAACGCGCAGTAATACACGAAAACAATGACAGAAAAAACGCACAGAATCGAATATCGTTAATAGGTTTATTTGTCCTAATATTACTCAATTGTTGCCTAATCCGAATAACGCCGGAAATCGATGATGAATATCGTACTGTAGTAGATATTTGTACCTAATCAAAGGTTAATATTCAAATACTAATTTATTCAAAAGTAATTATTACTTTCATCCATTTCCCGAGACTTCAGACAATATGATGCCTGTATGTACCTTTTGTCTTGCAATAATTTGATTTTATCACTATATATAACTAGACATGGCTCCAATTGAAATACTTTGTTTTCCGTAACAATCTTCTAAATTAATTTGCGAGTTCTTTTGTCACCATCAAATTTTCATTTATGAAGTAATTTAGTACTTTCACAGGTACATACATTAATAATATTCAATACAAGCTTTTGATTCCATACATCTATTATGAATCCACCGTACTCTTTCTTCCTGTGCAATTTAATTAATTATATTGTATTGTCTCATTTACTCAATTCTATGACGAAATATTGTATCAATTCACCGACTTTATAAAATGTACCGCCTAGTTATTGATTTTTTCCGATCAGCTGATTGTTTGTTTTGTTTGGTTTTCGAAATGCTTTCATTTAATTAATACACAATATATTCACACAATATTGTAGACGAATATCTTGCAATATATTTAATTATCAAAACTTAGAAGATGACGAAATTGTGACGAAATTGTGACGAAATATAAAGTACATCATATGTGTATAAAAAAAAGTGGTAAGAAATCGGGAAATTTCTAATTTTATTATTATATAATTATTATCTAGGTGTTTTAACAATAGAATAAAATAGTAGTTTTGTAACTTAATCCTTTTTGTTTGAGTGAAATATCGTTGTTATTAATTTTTTAATAACATGATAAATAATATATTTAGAATTAACCGTATATAGGTATATAAACAGAAACGTGTGTATTTGTTGCATTTTTCAAAAACAGAATGATGTGAATGCAATTTTGTGAGAATATAAATATTTTTTGGCGCTTTCGAGTTCAATTTAATTATGATCAAGTTTATTGTACTAATCATAGACGCCAGAAGCGAAAATTCACTGCATCGTGTTTGACAAAGCATTCATATTTATAAATTTAATAAATGATAATTGATTCTAAATGCATACATTCTCATCTCTCCAGCCCATCGGTATTTTGGCCTCCTGGATAGGTGTCTTTATTTTTTACGAACTCGGCATGGGTACACGATGCACGCACTGCTGCTGCATTCACTAACATAATTATCATATTCGTCAAAGCACCCTATAATTACATGTATGCTGTAGGACCCGCCAGCAGGTATTTTTGCGGACGAGTGATTTTTACTGTAGTCATGCAATCGATATTTTAGACTAATTATGATGAATTCTAGTATATTTTAAGAATGTGAAATAGTGGGTAGTTAAATGTAGTGTCTTTAATGTTAATAGGAATAAAAATAACTTAGATGGATTCGGCGGTAACTTTGGTGTTTTAATGTAAAATTAAAATTGATAACTTACTTATTCCAATGGCTGTGTTACTAAATGTAACACGTTTCGCTTCTTTAAGAAGCATCTTAAGACTTATTATACTGCAAAGTTATTTATTTCTAAGGTAAACAATGATTCTAGTTCTTAAATAAAAATGAAGGGTAGGGCGGGTTTGTTTCCTTCTACTGGACGTGGGAAGGGGTAGGACCCAAACGATGATGGTACTAGTTACTTAATTAATTACTAGTGTTTGGAGGTGAAATTCCCAAGGGAAATAAATTTAATATTGGTGAGCTAGATGTCATATTATTTATTAACAATAATGTTATTTATTAACAATCGATTAGTGTTAATGGTTTTATTAATTTCTCAAAACTTTTCAAAACTATTCATTTTAATACCGTTTTTTGCGATATAGTTAGTCTGAAGATGCTTCTTAAAGAAGCGAAACGCGTTATATTTAGTAACGCAGACAGTGGAATAACTAAGTTGTCAATTTTAATTTTATATTAGGGATAATCTTGTTTACTTACTTTGAAAGAGTATAATTATAAAGCCTAGTCGTTATCAATGATTGTCATTAATCGACAATTCAAAGTGTGTATTTTGCGGTAAATTACGATTCTAATAAATCTACCCTGCCACACATCGCATTTCGTGCCATTCACTACATATATTATGACAAATGTACGATATAATTTATTGCGACGATTTAATTATTGCTTAACACACATATAAGTTGGTATTCGATGAATCTCAAAGTGTATTATTATAGTAAAGAAACTCATTAGAAATCTTTTCAAAAATATGTTAAATTCGACGAAAACGGAGTTGAGCGAATATCTTCGTACAACCGCCATATAATTTGTTGGTAGAGACTGGGATCCTAGGACAGCTCGTAAATTGCATATTTTGTTATAGAACTGCTTGTAACTTAAGGTTGCTTTGTGTTAGTACATTCGAGTCTCCAATCTTTTTGACTCCCGAGTGGTAATACGTTTTCAGTTTTTGTAAATTATACGATTTCAAATAATGCATCTCGTATTCGGTATACATTTAGGCATTAATAAAACCATTTAAGTTAAGTTAACAGAATATAGACAGATAATAACGAACAACTTGGAAGTGTCCCCCCACCCCCCCTAAAGCTGCTATTAATGCGAGTGATGAGTCCTTCTCTTCTCTACGCTTGTTCAACGGTAAAATTTCCCCACACTCACTTTTTATAATTAAAGAAACAGACTTATTTTCTAAAGTATCGTCAAATTTTTGCTACACATTTAGACTTTAAAATGCTCCTCAAATAAGCGAACACGTGTGACGCTTGGTTACACAACTAGTGGAATAACGAACTTGTCATTTGTTTTAAAATATTTCATTTTAGGATATTAGGTATATTGACAGTAATATTTACCATGAATTTTACTAGATACACAAAATTATTAGTTGGAAAATGCACACGTCACGAGGTATATACGAGTACTAAAATTTTCGTTGAAGGTTAGGTTTCATGTGGATTGCTGTTGATATCATTATGACATTTTAGAGATATAGTACGTTTAGCAACGATTCAAATTTGATATCGAAGCTCCACCAAACTCCCAAAGTCGATATCTTAACTTAAAGAAATACTTAGCTAACTGTACTCTAAAGAATGGGGACTAGTAACATCGGAGGACATTTGGCGTTATTTTTATCTCGTTCACGCTAATGTAAGATTACAGTCGGCGATACGCTGGCACTTTATCGAATGTTAAAAAGTAATTTCAATTGAATACTACAAATCACTTCGCAAGAAATACAGGTGCCATTTTTATAGGGCCTTGAGAATTCTGTTCAAACTATTTAGCATTATTTAACAATATTCTATAGTATGTATTTCACTAAATAACTCGTTCAATACTTAGGTACATACTTACATTCTCCAACTGACATTTGAGGGCGCGGTTCAACCTGATATTTGTACTTTTATTTATTAAGCTTTTTTGAATTTAGAGATTTTTTCTGGCATAATTATATTATGACAAAATATATATAGGGCAAAATACGGTAATTTTGCGTTTAAATGAATTTTATATAAAGAATATTTCAAAGTTTGTTAGTCCACGCTTGATTGGAACTTGGAACGCAGATTTTATTTGAATTATGTTGGTGCCGAAATAAATGTCGACTACTGTATACACGCCCTCGTCAACATATTTTCATTTCGAGTTTTTTCGCAGAAGAACAAAAAAAAAAACCTGTTTTCTTGATAGTGGTTGGTATCCATGCCGGTTATATTAAGTCAGCGCGGGTTTTGAATAGTGTTTCAAGTTCACTCATTGTTTCGTCGCTTTTTGATTGACCTTAACTTTGCGACCTTTGATCGAAACTCCAGCTGTTAATTATTATTTAACGTTGCGATCAACTATGCTGTATTGCGGGAATTGAACCGGCGTATTTCCGTCAATTGAACTCGATTCATCGCATGTTTCGTATTTGTGAACATGGAGCCTTTAAGGTTTCTTCGAAAAATAATTAAGTCTTCAAATTCTTTTTAATTGAATTTTAATCCCAGGCTAATGCGTAGATTTCAGCTAAAATATTACGAACCACTTTGTAATGAGAAATAAAGGCAATAAAAATATTTCACGCGCGAGGTACTTGATATGCAATGTCAAAATAACATTTCTTTCTGTCTTGGTTTTTGGTGACTTTCGCCAGCAAATGAAATGATTAAGCTGTAATCTGAAAATCACAGAGTAACTCCTGTTCTAACATGAGTCGTATTTATTGCAATCGTTTTGATTATTATACACTTGAATTGATCAGCACAAGTATAGTGTTAATATATCAAAGTCTCATTCTTAAAATGTCTAAAAAACCAAAAGAGCCTCTCAGCCGAGTAGTTTTTTGCTTAGATGCGAAGAAGTAGGGCTGCCAGGCGTGCCCATTAAACGGGACTGTCACCATCTTTAAGCCTTGTATCTTGTATCCCAGTGTCCCGAACGAGCTTTTCGGGACACCCAAATGTCTCGTTTTCGGGCATATTAAAAACGAAATGCAATCTCCCGATTGGAACAAAAAATTAGTGTTAGAAAAATGATCATAATGGTAGCGCGGAGAAAATATTTTCGCTAATGGAAATTCAATGGACGGATGAAAGAAATAGATTTTCAGTAGAAACAGTTAGTAGTATCTTACAGTGCATTGAAAATTATGATTTCAATTGTTTCGAAATATATGATAATCTCCTAAAAAATAAAGCTGTTTTGCAAAAGGCCTAATTAAATGATAAATATTTGTAAAAGTAGTTTGAAAAATTCGGTGAAGTTATTTTTATTGTTCTTTTTATTAATAATATTCTTAGTACATAATGTGTATAATTTAATATATGCTAACATTTCTTGGTTTCATTTTCTAATTTAATATAAATTGAAAATTAAATGGAGGCTACATGGCAGCCCAAATGATCCAATGTCTTGGAGGAAGGAAAAATGAAGTGTTCTTGAATTTTTGTCGAGGGGGGTCCCGTTTTGGCTTGTGAAAAATCTGGCAACCCTACGAAGAACGCACAATAACGTTTTATTTGTCAGTCGATGGTGATAAACTACTGACCCATTCCGATAAATTTGTCGGGTACTTTATGCCGAGAAACTATCAGAAATGCTAATGAGCTAACGTGTCGTCGAACACAACTGAGAATTATTCAAAAAGCGTCATTTTATATGTTCGCGTGCCCATTCAAACATACGGCATTATTCATTTTATCTTTTACACATTTGAGTATTCTATCAAAAGTATTTCTAATATGGAACGCGAAATACCTATGCAAATTTTTGATAGTAGTGTTGCAATAATTATATTCCATATAAAGATGGAGTTAGTAGTTACCGTTGAAGGTGTCCCATATGTATGCTAGAATGCACTATAGTTCATATTGGAAACATGATTTAATAATTTACAATACACGGCGTGACACGGGAGAAGCATCTTCCGACATGCTCTAGAATGGAGGTTTAATAATTAGAATCGCAATTGTTTGTCCAATATGTCGGCTATGTGAATAGTAAAAGTTATTGAATATAGTTATGATGATGGCGTCGTGCCGAAATAGCTATCAACTATATACTTTTGTGGAACTAGATACATTGCTATTTTTATTTTATTGTAATAAAGTTCAACTAAATAATTTTCAATATAATCAAATTTGTTTATTAGATTTTGTCCATGCGAAATTATGTATTAAAACTCATCGCAAGGCAGGAAACTTGATGTCTTTGGGAACAATAATATGTACACGATAATTGATTCACCAACATTACGAAAAGCAAGCTGATGGTGAATTTAATTTTAGGAATCGTTTATTGTGTAACTGTGTTATTACAGAGATTTAATAGATAGATCCACCGCCAACCTTCCGCGGTCGACGACCAGTGAAGTTGTATTGTTGTCCGTGTTGTCTGACGGTACAGCGCGTTCTGTCCGTGTCTATGCTCCTGCCAGTATTGGCAGCTCGTCTGTGTTGCCACTCGTGTGATTCGTTACACACATAATTGTATCTCAAGATATTTGTCAGTCATCTTTTAACGTTTTTTTTATCGTGTTCTGCCTGGAGCCTGCGTTATATTATTATCTTTAATCTTATATCATTTTTATTTTCCTCATTATCGACATTAATCTAATGTATGGATGTAATCAATATTATCACATTGAGTAAACTGCTTATATATTATACTTATTTATTATTGATATGGTATATTATTTGTTACGCTCAACTTAATTGCAATCGAAAATACGGTAGCCCCGGACTTGATCAGCACAAACTTTACTTGTTTGTTAAAATTTTGAACTTTTTTAATCAAATTGATGTGATATCTTACAGGTATAAAAATAACATTATCATACTCTACGATCTTTTTGCGATTGTAAGGTAAAACATCAAAATAAATTTTAATTATTTGTGATTTTGTTTATTTGTATTTCAAATTATACTGAAATAAAAACATAAATCTGTCACCTACGAAGGTTAATTTAAAAACGTTTTTTTTATCGTTAAAAAATATCATTATATATTATATTGACTGAGTTTTGGCCAATTGATGTAAGGACAAAAAATACGAAAATGAGTTAATGATTGGATCTCATTTTAAAGACGACAGAGCATGTCTCGGCCAAATGATGTAAATTAGAAAAATAAATTGACCACTTTTTGGAAGGAAAACTTCATTTTACCTAGGTTTTAGGTTTAGACATTCTGACCCGAGCACTTGATGTAATCACTCCCTAAGTTTAATACCATATTTGCAAACACGAGAATTTACAGGAGAGCATTTCAAAGATTCATAACGCAACTCACCATATAATGTTTACGATAAAAACAGTTTTCACTTTATTATACTTTAAGTACATAACTGAATTAATTCATAAACCAATGACATCGATTAGAGTATAAACTAAAGACGAGAGACTACACTTGCAGTATTAATTCGAATTATTATAATGTGTCTATTACTGAGAGTTTAACGCCATATTTCATTACGATTTTGAACAATGTTTCACCATTTACCGAATCAAGTATTTACTGATATATTATTATGTATTGTATTAAATTTATTCATCATTGACTATAGGTGCAAAGTCTTGTTGCGTTAAAGCGCCGTTTTCATATTAGGTCATTCTTTTTATAAGTATTCTTAACATCAGGGGTCGTCAAACTTATTGACACGACGGCTGGTGAAAATTAAAATATCAATCGTCCATAGCATGAATCTTAATACAACCTCGGAAATCAGTTACAAGCTAGGCAATCTTTTTATGAGATAAAAAATCGTTTAATTTTTACAAAGTATCGCCATAGTTATCTATTAACATATTTAAAATGTGGATTTTAAGAGAAAACTAAATTATTGATAGCATTCTTTATCGTTATCTGTGAAAAAATCTGAGCCGAAATTAAAAGCAAATTCAGTAAATTTAATATCATCATTCAACGAAACGTACATTGAATTAACCCTGTGAAGTCAATTTTAAAATAAATGTTGGTTTAAATATGTACCTAGTCAAATGCAGTTTCAAAAAAAAATGTGCCACTTGTCAATGTAAATTTTTAGCTACATATTATTAGGTAAATAGTTATAATTTTCTTTTTTCAAGCAATTATCCAAGTTAAGCTGTGAATATTAATCGGTATTTTATGGAAAAAAACCTCCGAAGAATATTTTGCAGCGCATTTTTAACATATTTTTGGTGCATCTTTTCTTAAAGTATGGATGTCAAAATATTTTATTTTTCAATTGTGATATTAAGCTAATGGATTAATGGAAAATTACCTAATTCGTTATAATGTTACAAATGGCGCTGAATTTTTTTATTTAGATTTAAAAAAAATGCTCATTGTATCTGTAAGAAATCCGACGTCGAATAATGAAAGTTTTAATGAAATTTATTTTGTAATAATTTTAAATATTGTCAACCACGGCGCGCGTTGCCAGCTCCTGCTTTAAATATACATTTCCTATGCACAATGACAGCTTATGTTGAAATTTTACAGCCATAAAAAATCTTATATTGTATCTCACCTATTATATTTTCCACACATGGCAACAATGATGCTACTTTCGAATAATTCAGAAACACCGAAAGAAAAATGCAAGCTCGTCGTCGATAGTAAACAATGTCTTAGGATTCTGATTAATCCGTTTTGACGTCACTAAATCGCTGTCACACCTCCACCACATGAAGCTGTATATCGTTCTCTTTTGCGGTCATTATTCCGCTGCTAAACAAATACGATTGGCCACTGACATGAACACACCCTACAAATTGTGTCAGTAATAGCAAAATCGGCTTGCGGGCTTTTATTGGCATTGCAATAATAGTATGTTCGGGTTTGTTATCGATAACGCGATATATATTAGTTGTATGATCTGAGCTTATATAATTCCAAAATCTATAATAGAAATGTAATTTCATATCGCTCTGGTAAAAAATTTTTGTCAGATATACTAGTCTTTAATATATCGATGTTTTCGTGAAAATTGAATTTCAAAATTTTTAGTTTAATAGAATTCCAATGTAGAGAAATTATTTTTTATTTTATTTTGTCCATGTTCGCTCCCAATGTGGAGCATATGGTCACCTAATGGAGGTATCTGAGGAACTGCTTGTTACTCAGTTGGTCAACTTCTCTTTCGAAGAAAGTAGGGATAGAAGGATAGGGCTAGGACAGGACTAGTAGTTAGCTAATCGCTCTCGCTACTCCCCGTGAGGATTGGATGAGTGGAAGGGAGGACTCAGACTACGAATAGAAATCCATAAATCGATTGAAAGATCAATCTATGAAAACCGTCCGCATCGGGAATTGAACCCGAGACATCCGTAGCCGTACCCAGCGACGCCATCAACTGCGCCACGGACGCCGAGAAAGATTATACTGCTTTAAAAAAAATGAATTTGTTGTATTAATAATTCATACCACGAGCATTTCGACCATTTTAACTTCATATAAATCGTCAGCTGAATGCAGAACTAGGTTAACTGACATTTCGTAGATTTGCACGCAGGAGACACATTTCAAGGTTTAAATTTTCTATATCTCCCTATTAGTAATACTTCGGTTCAATAGTGTAAATCAATCGAAATGGTAAAATTATGGTGAATCCTTTTTGACACATTATAAATTACTACATCGACACTCTCTACGTACAATCCCGTATCTGCAGACATGAGAGCATTTCAAAGATTCATAACGCAATTGCAAAGTAAATGACTGCACGTATATTATTCAAAATCGGGTCATTGCTACTATTTTAAATCTTGTTGTTTGATGCCTACCCTTATAACTGAGTGCTTAGACAACGAAATACATGATAATCAAATATTTTGCACTTACGTGATATACGTAGAGAGTGTTGACATAATCTTAAAAATAAGCCAAAAAACCGTTTTTCGAAATAATGCTGGTTAAACTAGTTCTGCGTCCAACTGACGAAATATCATTTTTGGGTCGGTATCAGGTGTATTTCTTAAAGAAAAGTTCTTAATTATTCAGATGGTTTGTGTCTTGTCGTACAAACCCGATTAGTAGACGTTAGTGCTGTCAGCTCTGTACGGTTTTGGTTCTTATGGTTGTGAACTACTGCATGACAGATGATAAATGAATCTGTATGGACGTTTTTATTTATATAATCAATTGACGCAATGATTTCGTTTTCCGTATCTTGAAACTTACAACCGATAATCAGCGACGAAGGAAAAGTGGTTTCAGGTTGCAATAAAACGTATTATTTGAAATATTCAGTGTACATACTTGTTTCTATAGTATAATATGAATTTTACAATCCCTCATTTTGCTAATTGTACTGCCTGTGGAACTATGCTTCATACTACATTATTTTGGTAGTGGCAGTCGAATAAAACCGCAACACGCCCCCTTTGCCCCTTCAAGCCGTCCCCTCGCGTCATCAATTGATAAAAGGTCATAGTTCGGAGTGCAAGGCCGTTGCCGACCTAATCTCGCTTCTACTGGTGTTATGTGTGTATTGGTACTCACGGCACGTACAAATACAGCCAACAGCAAACAGTAATAATTACATATTTTTGTGAGTTCCACCACAGTTTTTACGCAAGATCACTCAGTCTATTAATTTGTGACAATATCGTTAATGAAAGCAACAATGATTTAAGATATCTACTGAGGGTGCTTGATAACACTTCAATATCAAATTTGAATCTTTCAAATTTTTTTACCTGACTTTATCCGTGCACTTGAAAGTGTGTCACAAATTATGGAAGTGTACACAATTTGAACAACTCAAATTCAAAGCAACTATGTTTCAAGCTTAGATTATTTTGTTTCCAATTCGGATACAAAGATCTAAGAATAAAAATGATTATTGCTTATAAATTTGATCTTTTTTCTTAGTTTTGTCTGCTTAGCAAAAACTTCGTTACATTGCCAATGCGTCCATCGCATAATATAATTCAATAATTTATTAATAGGTGAACGAAATATGCCTCACTGGCATAATCGGAAGATGTTTCAATATTATGCAGTACATCTGGTGTCTATAAATAAGTACTAACTATTTTTAACTGCCAAATGAATGCTTCGGCATCTATTATAAAATTATTATATCATTTTGACCGTATTGCAATAACGTAGTAAAAGATACGCTCGTGGCACTTGATTTTGTGGTTAGACATGCCGTGCCACTTTGATTTAGTACAGTTATGAATCTATACGAATATGACGAAGTCCTTATCTTTGATGTAATTCATGAGCGTTATTTTTTATTTTTTTAAGTTACTCAGTAAAATGATAACTGAATGATTATTTTAACAAAATCATCATTCGTGACGGGTCTCTCTCTAACGACTACGGTTGTTGTTTTAATTTTAAATTATACTTTTGTTACACGTGTTGGTTACGAAACTTACTTAGTGTTTTGAAAGACTTGGCCAATCAAATGTTCGCGGAATAGTTTTTTTTTATATCGTTAATTTTTCATTCCTTAATAGTCCCATAAGTGGGAGGAGAGGCTCGTACAGCTTTGTTATTTGTTTTTTTAACATAATACGAATCATTTGGTAAATATGGAAGGAACCTTTTGTTATAACCGAGTTCCTTCTTTAAATGATCAATAAAATTATACTTTCTACTATATAAAATTAGTCTTTTTTTACTTCTAATATTAGCGTGACCCGGCAAACATTGAAATTTTAGTTTTATTGAGTATTTATAGTAGACACAAAGTTAATTGGCAGAATATGACAATTAAATAAAATGAATAATAAATAGAAATATTTAAAAAAAAATAACACTGCTTAAAATCTGCGGGCAATATACGAATATATTTATTATCCGAATGTAACATTACTATAAATATTATCAATATTAAATAAAACGTTCCTATATATTTCGTTACTGTAATTCTGCTGTCCTTTGTGTATAAAAAATCGATCGAAACATGATATAATATACTTATCCAAATGGGTACATACATTATTGTTGTTCTGCCATTTTTCCTGTTGGATTCTGATCGAATTTTGTAGACTGGTTGAATGAATGATCGGCTTGTCACTTCATTTTCATGAGATATGAAATTGAAACGATTTTTATCCGGCCTAAAATAAAATTGTTCAGTACAAATCCACGGCCCTGACGGAGCTTATACATTATAATAAAACTACATTATTGCTGTATACACATTAACTTTTGTAGAACAATAAGTTTTTATTTCATTTCAATTTGGTAGCATGTACTATAAATCAAATCATCGATACGACTTTTATTCACATATTAATGCAATAAACTTTTTAACAAAGAATTGAAATGATTGCACATTTTGATTCAAATACCGGCAATTAGCTGTCTTCTCATGCAAAGCATAAATATTAAATAATATATAGACGCCTTTAAATTAAAATGTACCATTCCTGTTCATAGTAATGGTCTTGTTTTTATTAATTTAGTGCATATTTTACTCTTATGCAAACTCATAAAAAATGTTTAAAATACGCAATATGCATGTCATTGTCTCAGATCTACTTCAAAACACTGGTTGCCAACTTTTTTGACTCGCGATCACCTTTTGCAATATATATTCAAGTATTAAATCGTTAAGATTTTGTACATTTCAATACATGGAAATGTACAAGATTTCAATAATTAACAACAACATAACGAAATGGAAACAAACGAAAGTGTTTCGTCCGCATTTATGGGAAAATCTGTTTTTCGATATTTTTTTTTATCTTAATCATCCCAAAAAAAAACTCGCGACCCACCTTTTGGGAATTTTAGCCTTAGAACAATAGCAATAGCAGAATAATTCTTTTGTTTGAATATTTGATAATATTATAAAAGTGACGCAATATTTATTTTCTGTTTTCATTTAAACTTAAAATTTTATGTATATTTTTCGTAATCCGAAATAACGTATACAATATTTATAATTTGTAAAAAGCGAATTTTTTAAAGCTGTTTATGCTTTTGCTCTCAAAATTCGACTTTCATTAGATTTTACATGATCATACTTTTTTGCATAGAGCTTAATACATATGACGTAATAAATCATCAAAAAATATGGAGTAAAAAATCCAAGATCATTATGTACTGCTGCAAACACACATTTTTTTAGAAGCGATATGCCGAACGGGCTTATTTATATAAAATGAAATGATTTCGGAATTAAACATTCTTTACGAAATGGCGAATCAAGAATAATGGTCTTGCAGTGCTATTAGATCTTTCAACTAATATGCAGACAAAATTTAAGACATCGACTGAGGGTGCTGGAAGGAATTTCAATATCTAATTTTGTTTTTGATTTTATATGCAGACTGAAAATACTATATTATGTATAACAAAGCACTTAACACGCAGAATTCATGAAATGGTAGATCAAACATGCCTTTTCAAGTGGACCACAGCGGCTATTTTTTTGTTAGCGATCTCCATACAACATGAATTTGTCGAAACTTGCGAAGTAAAAATTTGCTTTTTTTAATTGCGTATTGCATCACATAGGTCAGTATAGTGCTGATATATATGCATTGGCAAGTGGCAAGACTACCTACACGAATTTAAAAAAATCTGTTTTTTTAAATATATCCGCTATTATTTAAGTTTTAAGCTCAAAGTGCCGACTACTGGCGATTGCCGACTTTAGGAAGAAGCACCCTAGTACTTAAATATATAAAATAATCTACCTATAAAATAAATAACCTAATATCTTAGTGAGGGGATAGCTTATTTCACGTTATAAGGTTAGTTCATATTTGATCATACCTGAAGTGAGTAGCATGAGGTCTCAATCAATTCCTCCATTCCTCCATGGTGTTACTGCCGCAGTGCAATGTTAAGTAAATTAAAACGGCACATTCATCAATCAGAACGAAAATTAATATCGAACTGAGCATATTGACGAAAAATCAAATATGAAAACTTCAGCATCAAATCAACTATACTTTCAAATCGAGTAATTTTCCATTTGAAGTCCTGTTTAGAACACAAAATATATTTAGGATGAAAACGTGCATATTAAATACCGTCAATTTCAGGGATGGGTGTATTTAAAATAAATGTAACTATGCGTAGTAAATTGATAAGAGTGTAGGTATATAGAATCGTAGTGAAAAGTGGTTTGTTAATCAAAATATTAAATTAGTGCTAAGCTTGCAAAGAGGGTCATAAATATAAGCCGGCGTGTGGTAAAAATCAATTTAAATACATGAAGTATTTGAATCGTGTACTGATTAAAATGAAAGCGATCCTAAAACTAATAAAAATAATTAAATGCTGCAATAGTTAGCTGATATTTCTTACGAATCCAGTTTGGAGTGAAAGTGGTCCAGTCGTGCCAGATTTTATACGTCAAATAATCACCAAACGTTATATTTTGTCAATTATTAAATAGTACGATAGGAACTAGGTGAGTAATTGTAACGACGTCTTATAGAAAAGAAAGGCTTACAATTAAATGCATTTTTGTTTAGATGATATTCACTTTCGTAAAGATAGTTTTCACTTATTACAAATACATTCCACAAAAATCAAATTATTTCACTAAAAATAAAGTGATGCCACATAATAAAATATATTTAAGCCTTGAAGAAATATGTTGCACTTACGAAAAAATATTATCACATAGACAAAATAGTTTTCACTCAATATAAATACTCACACTTTGAAATCGATAGTTTCACAACGCTGTAATGAAATGTCACTTATTCTTTACTACTTGCAACATAGGATTTTCCACCATTGACTAGTTTACTTGTCGCAACTCTATATTAGGCCGCCTGTATTGTCTTTGCTCCACGCATTAGAATTTATTCACTAGTATATTATAAGAGTGGTATTTATGAAGAAGCAGGGTTCTAAGTGGACATGCAATATGTTATTATAATTTATTTCAATGTCCATAACATACAAAATTAAAATAATCCGTTTCAAAGTCAAGCTATCAAAATTAGTCTGTGGTGATTTGTTAAAAGAATCCGTTTCGAAGTGAAAACTATTAAAACCAAAGTTTGAGTGTACTAAGTTAAAACTATCTTATACAAAGTGCAAACTATCGAAATAAAAGTTCAAGTGTACCAAGTGAATACTACCTAACACAAAGTGCAATTATTTATAACCCGAAAAGAAATAATTTGTTTTGTTAGTTCGCGTGTATGGAAAATGGCAACGTAACCGAGCGTCTCGGATCCCTTATTGTTAGTAATAATTATTATACCCCGTATTGTGCACATTTTGCATAATAACATTGGTTTCACACCGGGAAATCCGAAATCGAAACTTTTTTCACACAATATTTAATGCTAGCCGCACGCTGAGCTGTGCCATACTGTTTAAATCTAGTTGCAACGGTGTAAGTGTTCTTTTGTCTTTCGATTAGTTTAGTAGCGATACTAGCGATGCTGCATTTGAAAATTCAAGAGTTACAAGTGACAGCAAATTTGGAACTTCTGACTAAGACTTGAAGTCGCATAGAACATAATAAAGATTTAAACATGTTGTGTTTGTCTACGTTTCGAAGAATAATCATTTCAGTAGAAACTTAACAAAAGATCTCCAACCAAATAACTATACACAATTGAAAATAAAAGATATCCGATGATCCACACTAGAACGCTTAGTTGCTTATCATTATATTAACTTGTTTTTCTATTTTCGTTGTTGACGATGCAGAAAATTCAAACGTCCAATTGATATCTGTGTGCTCCAATAAGAACACACTTTTAAACTTTTTAAATATCTTAATGATAGTCTCTTGGATATTATATGGCATTTAAATTTAGTGAACCCGAAAAGAGAAGGACGTAGCGAGCTGAATATAGCCATATAGCCAGGCGAGTAATAAACTTAGTCTGATTTATATACATGTTTTCAGTTACATGATTAAACGAATATAATAATGATGAAGCATTCGACGATATTTCATTCTTACCACCCGCTCTATCATGGTCATGCTTAAATAATTAAAAAATGTGAAATTTTTTAATTGTATTATAATAAATTTATTAGGTTGACCTCCAGTTTGCAAAGGTTTCAAACTTTGATAACGGTATAAAAAAATAATTGCGGATTCGCCGCCTCGGGTTAATTAATTTTGACAACTTTAACGAGTTTTTATGGCTCACCTGTTACGGCGGTCGAAATAATTTTAAGGCAGAATATCCACCAAACTTTCCGCTTCAATGGCTTTTCAACGAATTCAGCGAAGCGGCGCGATTGAAAAGTCGATGGGAATGAGCCGCGAAAACCACTCGCTCGATTGCCTAATCGAGATGTATTTGAAAACCCAATTTAGAGATAAGAATATTAATGTAATTAGGTCCGCGATTATTCCTCATCGTGTTTTTTAATCTCGCCAAATTTTTTGCCGGCGCCTTGTTATATTGATCTGAGCATTTTTGGTTCGAACATGAAAACACGTCTACATCACAGGGGCTTTTCCGATTTCCAGTTTCAGTATGCGTAACTGTCCCCCTTCTCGAGGAGATTTCACTCTCCATTGCCTTATTCTGAAACATGTATCTGTACCTCAGAGGCTAATAGTCCCAAGTCCAAAATTAGCGAAGATTCGTTATTAATGTCACATTATTTGTAATTTTAAATGGGTAAATAAAACTTTGGCGTATGTGGGCTGGTTACCGAAAATCCCTATCCAAAATCAGTCCTACGTCACACTGAATTTACGACGTAAACAATCCTATGTCCATTACATCCTAAAAAACCTCATGATTTCACCTGTAAATGAAACTCTCCAAACCCTTTTTTCTATCAACTGTAAAAGAACGAAAATAAAAACAGAACAACGCTAATTGATATTAAATTAAAACTGCTTTAGAAACACGTTTTTGCTCCTCCTGTAAAGTTGATAAATGGACATAGGACTATTACTCACAGATATAACCTTTACGGTAATTAATCTTTACTTTATGTACAAATACTGGTTATTATTTACATGAAGAAATTCTTTAAATTACATTGAACAAAATCATCGTACTCTCCGATTCTACATTAGGTATATTTTACTTGCAGAATAATTCATATAAAATGCTCGCATAGCCGACGGTATTTTGATATATTTGTTTTTTATATATGAATGTTAAATAAAATAATTTGACATTGCAGTAAAATTTTACGCGTTATGTTACGGATACAACGTTCTATATCGACACACAAGTTGGTTGCTCCACCGTTGTTATGTGTATCCAGCCACTTTTTCACGGTCGCCTTCCATAACGCAATAATGACCAAAACAAGAAACTAATTTACTCACCATGTTCTTGGTCCGATGCAGAGCTTCACGGGACCAATCTTTTAACTGTGCACTAATGTACTTAAGAAAAGATACAGAGGAAAAAAAGAAAATGCGATCTGCTGAGCCACGTAGCTTAAGCGATATTGAGTATCCTGTGTAGCCGCATACTGAGGATCCGCATTGGCGTCAGAGTTTAATCTATTCCGCGTTGAATCGAAAGAGGAGACAGGTTGGTTGCCCCACCTCCATCCGTTATGTGTATGCAGAACAGCTACACCCAAAGTTAGCTTAAACCATGTCCTCTTCCAGAGTGGACCATTTCAACGGATGGCGTTGAACGATAACGGGTTGTAAGCCAGTCGCTTAACATAGGTTTTCAATGAAGGTAAAAGGATGGGGTTGAAGCTACAAACCTATTTTTTTTTAATGATTTTGTTTGTTGAACACAACTTTTTTCCTCTATCCTGAATGCGCCCGCGAACACAATTAAGTTGAGAACCCCTGGAATACACCATATGAATGTAGTGAAGCGACTTTTACGACCAGTGTGTCGCGAACCTTAGAATATTCACTAAGTATGTTCGCGATTGTCTGCAAAATAAAACTTCTTCCATGTGGTAGTCCGTCGTGTCGGTTGCACGCAGTTCACAGCCGTTTCCGAGAATCATTCCACAATGGGATGAATTATAATGTGTCGCTCATTATTTTATTATAATGGTCGCGTATAAATTTGCGTTTGTATATTATGAACAGCGTTTCTCTTGAATAATATTTGGAAATTTACTTTGCCCACGATGCAGACGTGAAATAATTATTGTTCAGGTCTAAGTATTATGTACTCAATTTTGCTCAGCATGACTGACCGTAATATACGGGTAGTGTCATCACAGGAGTAATCTTGAATCATTGTAAAGGGTGTTTCGGTTGGTTTATATGATTTGTTTGAAGTATTTTGAGATTTTTGTGTGTGTTATAAAAACTGAAAATAATTGCGAACACCAATTTGCCAGCAATTGTCTGGTGGACGTATTCTTAACGACGCGATGGTCGTGATGAACGTAATGATCTTGCACGATGAGTGCTATTTTTGATTGGTTATCAAATTTCATTTTCACTTCTATCTCAGAGGAGAAAAACAGCTAAAAGTTCGAATGTATAATAAATGAACAGGTTTCCACTTTTATGGTAAAATCGTATGAACAACGACTTCATTTTATTTGCTCTTTCTTCGTATGACGTTACAATTTAATCAAATACCAGCGTGACTGATCGGTCCGGATGACGGTCGAACTGATTTGTGTAATTATTTGCTGTTTTCCCCCTTTCATTATTGATCCAAAAGCATTCCGTGGGTAAACGCGTTGTATTTCATTCATATTTATACATTGTATCGGCTATTTATCCCCATCCACCCGTCTTTACTATTCCATCCTCGTAGTTAAGCATTGTAAACGTCAATTGCCATTGGTGTAATAAACGTTAAGCATTCCATCAGCTTATTTTTGATAGTAACCGAGAGTGTCTCGGGAGCAACTAACCAAAACTTTGTAGCTTGTTGCACCTTGTGCAGAAAATTAATTCCTCTCGGTTATTTTTAAGCTAGTCGACTTGGATCTACTCGCTTCTAATTTTTGAATTGCATTGTAGTTTAGTTCGCTCAAATAGCATCGAATGATGCTGTTTAATATAGCAACCAGTGGATGATTTTAGCTATAACATGTCTGTAAAGCACGGGTCTCCAAACGTTTTGGTTAAAGGGTCACACTGGCTATTCTGAAAAGTCGGTCAGGGTGTGAACTAGTTCACCGTAAAATTTGCAAAAACAAAACGAAATAAAAGATTTCGTCAAGGTTTTTCATTGGCTACTTCGGGCTGGATTCTTGTTGCTCGCTGGCGTAGTCTGGAGATCTATGGCTAAAAGTATCGACTGCAGATTTCTGTGGTTTTTAGTTCGGAGTATCCGAGAATTATTTCAATTAAGTTCAAATTGTTTACGACCAAGTTCTTAAAGGTTCATCCGTATTGAGTAGGTACGTAACTAAAATAATGCTTATATATTAGCATACCTATACACTTCTTACTTTTCTAAGCTATCCTCTGGTGGCAGGATGCTATCGCTAATGGTACATATTGTTTCTTCGGAACATTGTCACCCGTTCGCCAGGAGAACTGGAATGTGTTTAAATTTAGAATGTCGAAAGGAAAGGCAGATGTCGTTCTTCTCTCCCGGCTAGAAAAAAAAGAACGCCGAGAGTCTGACGATTTTCATTTGTTTTTATTTTTTCTCTATCCCTAAAATAATGCCCTAATGATAATTTTTACATTCAAGACAGCAAATGTGTTCACACATCTTACGACAAAACACCAAAGTATGAGTGTCGCGGCAAATAATATGGGTTTACAAATTATATCGTTTTCAATGCCTTCCCGCGTCAATTATTATTGTTGCGTTTACTATTTTTGAATGTGTTTATGATGCGCGTATTTTCGTCCGATAATTATTGTACGTGCAATAACGGCTCATCGTCGACATCCGACTTAAACGTCCACCCACCCACGTGTTTGAGATTTGTAGAAATCTGCATTAAATTTCCGTACACACGTTTCACTAGATTTATGCGTGTTTTTGTATTCTTCAGCGATTATGTAGGCATGTTTATTACAGAGTGATTTACGTAATAAATTAAATGTATTTTTTCCGTATACCATACTTTTGCGATTGATTGTTTTTAAGTATTATAGAAAGAACACGGTGGTATGCTTCTGAATTGGGGTGGAGAACTTATTCATGTCGGAAGGTCGCATTCAGGTATCTACCACCAAATACGGCTGCATACACATAACTTTAATTAGATATACTTAAAAAAGTTTGAGTATTATTGTGTAAATAGAAGCAAACAATGAAATTAAAAAAATGTATTAAGTCGATAGGAGATAAAAGAACTTGTGGAAATACAAAACCGCCGGTTCCCCACCCTTGGTTTGGATTATTCGCTTATTGCAAGTCGTCTTGCGGTCAAAGTCGCTATAAAGATTACCTCTATTAACAAGGTATCATTTAACGTTAGTCATTGGAACTATGTACAAATTTTCAAATATCCTTTGCTAAAAATCATATTTATATACAGACACGCACATATTCAACCATTTTTATACGCTTATGTTATTTAACGCCGAATATTTTAAATTCATACAAATTATTATTAATTTAACGGCGCTTTTATTGTTACTTTATTATACTTGCTCTAGCATTATTTCTATTTATTGACGATTGCGTATTCTTTATATGCATATTAAAGTGTTGCTTGCAGGTTGAAAAAATGCCTTGGTTGGTCATTTCGCAATTTTGAACAGTGAAAATGAACAAAAAGAGGATTAAGATTCGAAGACTGAGATTTTTTTTATTAAGATGCGCATGTTGACGATACAGTGTGCAATAATTGATAATAATTCAGCAGTGTTGCCAGTTTTATAGCTTTTCTTGAAATATCAAAATGACATCCGATTATTTGTTTATACTAACATAATAGTAAAGATGTTATTTTTTTAAATTTCTTGAAAGTCTATTATTAGGTATGCACATGAATCAAGTTTTATTGTTAATTCATCTTATAAAAATATCATAGAGAACTATTATTGCCGTGAAAATGAATCTGTTTTAGTGACAATGCTAAAACACAAGATGGCAATAAAAAGAAATAAATAAGATGACTTCAGTGGTTACTTTGATTATTGTTAATATAATACGATACCATTATCGAGTTTCTAATTTAAACCTAAACAAGATGACCGCAAGTAGGTCGGCCACAAAATTACTCATAAACTTATATGTAGAATCAATGCACGTTTGACATGTTCATAAATGGTAAATGATTTTTCGAGAAAGTTTTTTTTTTCACTTTATAAACGTGAGAGCTGGTCTGTGCATGTTATCTGAAACAAAGGCCTTTTTTTCGTTCACTTGCTATCCCACTTTAACACTGCTTTGTCAACGTAAGTCAGAGTGAAAAAACTGATGACTGGCGGAGAATCCAATTAGAATTGAACCACGACTTATTTGTTTTCATTTCGAAATTATAGGACTCGAATGAATGAACCAGTAAGAACGGACCCGGCACCGTGTCTTGTCTTATTTTTGTGTCTGTCTTCAGAACCCTTTCATATTATCAACTATGGATTCGGCGGTAACTTTGTAGACATTCATTTTAATGTAAAAAGTTGGTTACTTTGTTAAAAAAGCGAAACGACACGTCACGTTAGTGGAATAACAAAGTTACCAATTTTAAATTTATATTGAAAATATAGATGATTAAAGACCACATATTTTAAAACACAATTTGTTTTGTACTACTTCCACATTTTTATAATGATCAGGACCGGTTTCGCACATCACGAACATTATCAACCGAAACCGGTCTTGAAACAAGTAGAAGTGGTACAAAACAAAGTCACACTTGTGTTCATATCGTGTGTTTCTAGTGTTAGCTCACTGTTTATTTTGATACAAGCGTTTTTCACGTTTAATTTATTTTTTACTTTCATTAGAAATCAACAATTTAGTACATTGATAATTTAAACAAAAAGCACGATGAAAGGTTGAACCTTACGTGTTGTTAATCTTATAATTTTTTGATCAAGTCTTTTGAAGGACACGTACATAATTCAAAGTACGACGCCATACTGTACATTTGATGGGGCGCTATTATGGACACGCAAGAAAGGTATAAAAATAACCCCTATTCGGAAATTTTATACCCGCTTCGCATACGTTTAGGAGTATTTTGTGACCTTTGAATTCATTTCCGTCTTTTTATTGGTCACCAACTCACGAGTATCAACATTTTAACTTTAATATGAAAACATGGCTCGCCGATCGAGTCAGTCGTCCAACGTAGAACCAATTGATGATTTACCATTGAACATATTTTCTGTGGGCATTTCGATTAACTACCGTCGTTACGTAGGCATTTTCTTAAGATATTGCCTCAACGATGAAGAGTATTGTCTCAATGGGATTTTATTAATACACACGAAAAAATATTATTTATTATTTGAGTTGTCCAAATTTGATACATTTTTTTTTTATACTTGTGAGCTACCAACATTCGCCTACGATTATGTTAATGAGGCCATTATACAATCATACACATGGAAGAGTAAAAATCAAAGTATTTTTTAATTATCGAATAGGACCACGCGGAAGAAGTATGGAAATAATTATTGAAACTCATTCCGTAAAGTTCTTTCGATATGTTGATTGTGTGTAATCATTATATGATATGAAAAGTTTCAGCGAAATTTTAAAATCTAAACTCTAGTACCCCGTGTAAAATATTTTTTAATATTATTGTAACTCTGTCAATAATGAAGTCTAAGTGACATAATCATTATTAGTACTAAATGAGATGAGGATAGTTTCACAAAATGTACCGTTCGTCCTCGGATAAATATTTAGGCAGAACTGCACCATCCAAGATTCAACCTCGACTTTTTTTTCTACTACACATCGCGCCTGAATCTCTTTTTACTGTTTTCATGTGTCTTTCATCCGTTACAGTACCCAGTTGAACCCAACATTTTCCACCAGGTGACCTTTTTACTTTCATCGTGTCCATTCTCAACATAAAGTACATCGGTGCCAGGCTTCAGTATCGTATGAATAGTATTTCACGGTCATTCATATCGCAAGAATCCCACATATTTGACGAAAAGTAGGCAGAATCCGCTGCCACAAACCAATACCAATACCATCTAGCCGGGCCAATGTTGATGTACAACTTAACGTAACGGAGATTTGTTGTCCTCACAAAGCAAAAGCCACATCCACCGCGTTATTTTTACAAAAACACAGGTTGTCCTCGACTTACGACCGACATATTTACGTTCCTGAACTTTGGTCCGAAGTTGCAACCAAAAATGGTAAGGATACATTTTAACACACCAGAGCGCGTTTTCCAAATTTTATATTGTTCCTGTCAAACGACAATCACAATATTATCGCAAATTGACCCGCCGATCTTCTATTTTTAATAAATAAAACACATAATATAAAACCTTGTGAACACAATTTTATTATTTACTTTGTAAAACAAGTGGTTGAGATAAGGTTTGGCTGTAAGAATTGCGTTGAAATGCCTTTCTGATAACAATATTGTTTTACTTCAGTTATGTTCTTCTGTTGCTTCTGAGCTTTTCGAAAAAACTTTAAACTTTAATACCACGTTTCAAAAGTCTAGCTTACTTTCGTTTTCGCCTAAATCGTGATAATCTACTTAGATTTCCATTTTCGCACTGTCTTTTATAGTAGAGATTCCGACTCATCTTAGACGATGTCTGGTTTTCACTATGCAATGCTGTCAATCATTTACATTTCACTTTTATCTGTTGCCATTCACTCTGTCGGCACATTAGAGAAGTCGTCGCCATACCGATGTATTGCACCGGCACTACTCCCTTTTCGTCATACGCTGTGAGGAGCAGTGATAACCTGAGCGTAACGTTGGCACAGGGCCAGCGATTCGGCGTTCCTCGCTCGGACGGCGACTCTCGTCTTGTCGCTGGGTAAGCTTCGAATATTAAATAAATAAAAAATAAATATATTATACACCTCGTGACTGGTCAAGTGATTTGTTCCGTAAAATCAAAATAACTCACGCTGCCGGTCGCTCTCGGTTTCGGTAATATATTGTTATGTGACTGCGCGGTGCGAAAGATATTGCGTGATTACGCCGTCCAATTTCTTATTACGCGGAATCGCAAAAAACACATGAAACATCCGGCTTGGCCTAGGTCGCGGAACTCTCAACGACGAGTCAATTTTGTTCACGGTTATCACAATAATTGTGTCTGAATACACAAAACTAACAAAGCAACGGAATACATACGGTGACCATACGTCCATTGTTTAAGAGGACAGTTCTTCATTTTCATTGACCCGTCTTAAGATTTATTTAGATTCTAAACTGGCAATTTTGTTCCTTATTTTATGAATCGATAATTTCCACGCAACAAAATCCACAAAATTAAAAAAAAATTTCATTACAACATTTTGTATGCGCTTTGTGTATTTCAAATATTTGATATGATAGATTGTCCGTCTATTCAATAGACTATTGCTACCTTGCGTTGTCATAAGCTACCGGTGTACTTTGGCTAAATATAATCTATACCAAGGAAGGAAGTTTGTTCGTAACTATTCCATATTCGAGTTAAAAATATGGTCACCGTAAGTAAACCACAACATTATTTACAATGTCTTTTGTCGATATGGGAAGGATATGGACCATTAATGGTGTATTTGAACAGGATATGTGTATAATGAATAATTGTTTGTACGTCTAAAAGTTAAAATCAAACGCCGTTTGTTAAACTCTTGCATTATGGTGGTATAGTTTTGCGGTAGCAGATCATTATCAATATCGGAAAGATCTATATTATTTAAGCTTAGATGGAACATTCTCGCCCTCGGGTGTGTAAAATAATTTGACAAAACTTTAACGCAGCCTGTTTACATTCGTCACTTGTTTTCACCGCTGGTTTTTTTTTCAATATATTCTCTAATTTTTTTGTTTGCACTGTTTATACAGATATATTAACATCAATTGACAAATTGATATGTACGGTTTTGTTATACATTTTTAAGGCTACGATTTTATTTCTTATCACTGTCCTGAACTTTTAAAGTTTTATTCAATTCCAAAAACTTGCTACCTTTCTTAATTATGTGTACATCATTATTTTTATGTACTTCCATTAATTTTTTTTCATCGCGTCTCTTACCGACTGCGTAATAATCGCATACAGGGCTGTCTGAGTTGAATTGTAAGCCCTGGAAAAAGCATTGCACTGGGAAGTGTTTTTACAAAAAATCTTCGTGATGATTCAAAATATTGTCTACGTTCCTCCAACACAAATTTGACAATATGAAATAGTGAGTTAAATTATATGTGCAGTGATTTCACACAAAATTTCAACAACAGTGTATAACAATGACGACAGAATTGAAAAAAATAACGAAATTTATAAAAAAACACTTATAGATGTACCAATTAAACTTGGCCTCTGGTCAGGGTGCCACCGTCACGTTAGGAATGTTTCCATACTCAACCAGAACTGAAATTTCAGTAAATTCTAAAACTGATATTTTAGCGACGGTTATTAAAACTAGACAAGATATTTATTTTGCACAGAATGACAATTGGAGAATTTTATTCGAGACTGACAATTCTGGTTTCGAATTCGGCGGTGGCCAAGTAATGTTGGTAATACTATACATATTTTTAAAATTGGACAGCCGATTTGCCACCAATACCAAACCGCAAATAAAAATGCAAACGGTCAATAAAATAACAATTGTTAATTACTTTTACGGTATGTCAATTATTGGTGGAAAGAAAGATATTAGACAAACATTAGTATATGCTTTCATATTTTTTTATAAAGATCATTACCGGGTTCGCTTATCCTCCTGACCTTTATAAATAAATGTGAATGTAGGACAAAACAAATTGTGATTTATTTAAAAAAAAATAACAATTGTTACCATAACATAATACTATAATAAATATTTCATAAATCTATTCTAACTCAAAGTAACCATTTAAATTGATCGATTGATTAAATATCGATTTACGATCCGGTAATTGTGCCTCTGTTGTGATATCTGACATACAAATATGGCGATACGTGTTTAAAACTATAGCACCCTTAGGCACTCACTGCTTAGTGTGATTACCTGCCAAGACTTGCTTATCCTAAAATGTTAATTTATGGATTAAGTGGTTATTTCCTAGTCGTGCACTTTTTTGTATTCATAGTGAACACCATTTTTTTTCTTGCTATGTTGTGATTATTTTATTCTTTGTACAAGAAAATTCTGCATCTGAGCAAACTAACTGCATCAAAGCGATATTGAATAATTGACACTATTTTCCATCAGCACTTGGTGCGTTCATTGATATATAACCTTAATTTAAATCAATGAAACATATGTGTATCTATTAATATGCAATTACATGTATCAAACTTTTAAAGAAAACACTATTTGTGGCGGGGCGAGGAATAGTTTTTCTTATGTGAATATGTCCTGGGAATCCGTTTTTTATTTCTGTCAATGATGTATTTATATAACATTTATATTTGGTCCCGAATTTTAGTTAATTAATATAATATTGATACGTATGTAATTGTTATATTTGCATTGGAAGAGATCGCCGAACCATCGGCACAAATTAACTGTGCTAAACGGCTCTCAGCGCCCATATGAATTGAAATAATCTAGGAACATGAAACAACATTATGTGTTGTTTTGTTGTCATACATAATTTATTTTAGCAGGCTGGTAAAAGTCACCGTATAAAGGAAAAGAATCAAGTAGGAAAAGGCAGGCCAAATCTCAACCCAGATTTTTGTGCAGATGATAATTATAACGTTGAACTTTTTAAGCGGATAGCTCTTATCGATTCATATGAAAAAGTCGATCGTTAAATCAAACAAGTTTGCCACGCTTGCTCTCTGTGATAAATAATAAATTGAATGTTTGATTATTTCTTTATTACTCTATATATTCAACATTTATGTCTGCTCCATTCATACCATCTTTTTTTGTGACGTAAATGTCGCGTCTATGCAGCTGATATCTCAATCGTAGCTTGTACCGTTTATTTTTTTGTTTGAAAAGAAATATTGTGCGCGATTTTTATACTTAGCCCTATATTATACGGTGCCGCGCCTACTCCAAGACCCTTCTTCTCTGCACAATGTCGAAGCGAGATTTTCCATTCAAAGAAGAAAAAATGCTAAAAGCTTTTATAGCTCGGCTCGGAGGTATTCCGTCACTAGGAACATTATGCGTTTACAGTGTTTACACATTCTCGTGATGGCCTTTTCTCATCTTGGAATTCTTTAAATCGTAAACTTAAGCACGGACCCATTGAAAGGTTTTCTCTTAAAGAGAATGTGTAGTAATCAATTCAATACGAGTGTTCTTCATTGGAATTTGGTTTGATATTTAAATGGTCTAAAAGTAGCCGAGTGACAAATGATATTATTTTTTCGTTCTACACGTATACACGGTCAAGGTTTCTAAAATTTCATACAATTTATGAAAAAACAGTTTGTAAATAATCGATTCAATACGAGTGTTTTGATAAGACATTAAATTTATTGAATATTTATTGGCCCAAAAGCGGCCGACCCAATGGTAGGGTGGTAACAGTAAGAGATCCTCCGTACGAGAACTATTTTTGAGAGACGATGACTGAAAGTCTTTTTAAAAGAGGAGATGCAGATTTGAATGCATTTGTTTAATACCAAACTACCTTCTCCAAATGTATCCGTCGTTCATATTTGATAAAAATGGGTACTGGCGAAGGTTGTAAGATAGTTTACCACCAAAAATGTAACTGCTTCTTTCGAAACAGATTTGTCAGTCGACAAAAGAAAACTAGTAGGTGGCGCAATTCAAATTATCAACATATTTATTATTTCGCACTTTTTCATTAAGACAAGGTGTATCATCACACTACCCGCTTGAAGGCCGAATGAATTTTTATTATTATAGCTTATATTGCACCACTTATAATAGAACATTATTGTAAATAAACAAAAAAAAAAAACAGATATTAATAAGTCGACCGGTAAGCAAAACATTATCATCCCGTAGATGGCAGTGACTTAGCGGTAAATGTTGGCTATAACTTAGTAACGTAGTAAAATATAAATAATCGATTCACTACATACCAAATCGAATACAATACAATCAATACCTCAAAATGAGCGCGATTATTATTTCGAGATCTATGCAATTTGTTCGTAGTCGTCAATAATGGTTTTGTTTGGAGCAATAGTAGTATGCAGTGGCGGGAAGGGGTCGATGCGCCGAGCAGACGACGCATCCAACTCAATTATCTTATTTTCTGGTCTAAATTTACCCGCCGCACAGTCGCCACGGCCAAAGAGAGAACTTGCATTCGCGGCCACAAGCGCCCCGATATCTAAATACTTTTTCACTATACACACTACAAACAAGCCGTGTTAATAAGCAGTTATGTTATTTACATTTAAGGGAAGTCCGATTAATATGCTAAAACATTTTTGGTTCACGGGATACAACCCCTCGATTGTGACATTGTTTTTGTTTTAATGGGCGATGTTAATCGTTTGTATCTGCATAAAATACATAAATTATTACAGATTGGATTACATTTTAGATGTGTACTATTTCGTACTCCCCTTTTCTAGAGACATATTAAAGAGATTAGATTTTTTTATCAATCGCAAGAATTTTATTTTATTAAAAAAACCTACAGTTTTCAAACTATAACTGAGCATAATAGAGCCATATGTATTTGCATATAATTATATATTCATAAATATAACTACTCTTATGCATTATGCTGATCGCATTGATCGAGAAGGAACGTTCTAGAAATATAAGTGGAAATTAATTCTATATAAAATAATAATGATAGCACTGTTATTCCAAGCGTTCATGCAACGAAGATTGAAGTGGTCCACTTTTTGAAGAGTCATCTTCAGTCTAAGTGTATCCTATATATTGATTATAATAACATAATAAACGACACGTCACATTTATTACTTATTATTTTTGAGGTAGGGGGAAATCAATTATATTTTTAAAAAGGAGGAGCCACCCGTCCGAGACTGAAAGATATTCAATTAATCATTCACTATGAGACAATACAATAATTTGTACATGACTATTTTTAGATTCTTAACCCAATGAACGCGCTGGACATGTTTACATGTCCATGACTTTATCTCGTATTTCCGGCCAAACTAGATGGAAACACCTGTGCATATATGCATTAAAAAATAGGCAACATATCATGAAAATGTCAAGTAGAACATAAGGAAATATATTTTTGAAAAGAGCTCTCGATATTCAGTCTTTAGAATTTCAGCTTTGAACTGCCGATACGCAGCATTAATCTTCAGTCCTATGTATTACACATAATTATGCAGCTACGAGCTTCGCTTGCTTGTGTGTGTGTTGGCGGTGTATATGAAGTCTGGCCCCATCCATTTTGCTTGCAAAGTCGTACATTAAATATTTTTTAGCTTCTTCATTTTCTTCGATTTTTTTAGCGAGAATGCGACGAGTTTTATTTACTTCTTGATGTATTTTGGATAACTAATAAATATTTCACATAATTTTTCATTTTTAACAGCTAAATTGATCTATTTTTAACCATAGTGAGCGTTTTAACAGATCAATTGACTGAAAATAAATTCGTGCGAAAATGGCTCGCGATGTAAGGGTTAAATAAGGAAACCCATGGGTATTGTTAGTTCACCAACACATTAGTTAAATGCCTACCTCTAGATAACTCACGTAACTACAGACAGTCGATTCATATTCGCTACGTATTCATTTTTATTTAATTCATTCCACTTTGCTACTCGAATATTTTATCATTTTCAAATATAATGAGTAGAAAATGTACCTTTGGCTTTATTTTATTACCGCGAGGGTGAATTTTTCTGCGCCCTTTAGAGAATGAACCCCTATCGACGTGGTATTTGTTATGTTGCGTGTGATATTATAAGAACGAAACCACGGCAAGTGGGAGGCGGTTCCAGGTGAGTTTCTTCACTATTCCAGGAGAAACCGAGGGCTGGTGGCGTCGATCGATAACTGTCTTACCTACGTACTGCAGGAGTCGGCCACTTGAACTGTGGCGGGGATACCCAGTTTATGATTGTTACGAAGAAAAACTAGAAAATGGAAAAGGTTATATCCGTGACTGGTGAGAGTTGGGAGCTGTAAATTTTTTGGAATTTAAATTCACTTAATAGTGCATCTATAATATCAAATTATTATTTATCCGGTCATATAACCGTGCGTTAAACGCTTTTTAGCGTTCGTCCTATTCCTTTCAAAGCCCATATCAGTCCTATCCTTATTTTCTTCGAAAACGTGAGGTTGAGCGACTGAATTACAAATTGCAACCAGTTTGCGTAAAGCAACCTTTGTTGAGATTTTCTATTGGAAGAAATAATGCTGCACAATGGGAGCGGTCATGGCGAATTAAAGTAGCATATGTCTGTAGAAAAAGGCAGAAGCTGTCATGTTCAAAATCTCAACATTACAGGGCGAGCAATGAAGTTTGCGGTATGGGATATGATTTTTGTAGTACATAATGTCGATACTTCCTATCCTATGATAATACATAAGATTTTACAGGAGAACATTTCAAAGCTTCGATTACATTTATCTTCTTCAAAATTGGGAAAGTGCTTCTATTTTAAATCTTGTTTTCCCTGTTGTTTGATGGCCTACCCATAGAACTGAGTGCGTAGAAAACGAACCTGCAAAAGTCGATATGAAATATCATGTTGGTCACACTGAATTAGAGCTGGCATTATGTATGGTAGGCATGTCAGTTTTTGACAATTAAAAATATACTTTTTTTTCCATGTCCGCTCCCAATGTGAAGCATATGATCTCCTAATGGTGGTATCTCAACAGATTTTTTCCTACGAGAACTGTTTGGTACTCAGTTTTTTTTTTTTTTTTAATGCCCTAGGGTACTCAACGTTGTACCCACCACCACCCACTACGGCTTCACACTCTTACAGAGTGTATTCCGCAGCGTAACAACGTTATGCGTGTTTCAAATGTTTGCCAGGAATGTCCGAGGAGAAATTCCTCAAGACTTGGTTGCATGCACTCTAGTGTGCAGTAGGTTATGTTTAAAATAAGTGTTAAAAAAAAAAGAAAAGGTAAAACAAGGGGTTTAATGTGTTAAGGAATTGCGTTCCAATCGCTTTCCATAAGACGCCGTAAACTCTTTAAATGCCTTGTAATTTGTCAGAGATGCAACCAAGTCGGCATGACCGACGGGGCCGACAGATCCGACTGATAGTCGTATCGTCTTGAGCAATTTTTCCCGTTCGTTGTTCATGTCTGGACATTCCCAAAGGATGTGATCAGCATCCTGGATCATATTGCCACATTTACATAGTGGACTATCTACCAACCGGCCAAGCTGGAAGAGCTTGGCAGCGAAGTGACCATGGCCAGTTATGAATTGGCTGGTCCAGAAATCAGGAGTCAAAACTTTGGTTATCTCCATTCGCCACTTTATTTTCGGAAAAAATTTATAAGTATGCCTGCCCTTAGAAGAGTTATCCCATCGATTCTGCCATATCCGCATTGCAGCATCCATTGCTACACTACGAGATGCAATTTTATGAACATTAGGAATGTATGGATTTATTCGAGGAGGAGGCAGTAAAGGAATCCCCCCCATCTCAGATTCGAAACCCTTATGTAGCATTACTGTTGCACCTCTTATTTGAATATGTAGATCTAGCGGAAGTATACCAGCCAGGACTGGCAATGCATCTGTTGAAGTAGTTCTGTATGCTTTAGTTAGGGCTATCAACGCACTACGTTGGCCGCTTAGAAGGATTTTCTGGATGAACAGAAGGTCGCATCGCTTGTACCATGTACTAGCGGCGTAGCCGGCAATTCCCATGTAAATGGATTCATAAGCGATTTTAAGAGCACTAGCCCTCAGACCCCAGTTACTACCAGCTAAACGGGAGATGCGGTAGAAAGCAGTGGTAGCCTTGCTTACCGATGTTTTGGCATGGTATGCAAATGAAAGTCTGTCATCCAAAATTATTCCAAGGTAAGTGACCCTTTCAGAAACTTTTATCGTGGTACTTCCCATGCGGATAGTGGGAGGCCTATGTCTATTGAGTGCAACACCACCCTTAAGGAGGATAGCTTCAGTTTTCTTGGGAGCAAATGACAGCTTATTCAGTTGCTCAACCTCTCTTTTTTCGAAGAGAGTGGCGATAGAAGGATAGGGCTAGAACAGGACTGGTAGTTAGCTAATCGCTCTCACTACGCCTCCTGAGGATCAGATGGGTGGGAGGGAGGACTCAGACTACAAACAGAAATCCATTAATTGATTGAAAGGTTAATTTATGAAAACCGTCCGCACCGAGATTCGAACCCGAGACATCCGTAAACCGTAGCCAACGACGCTACCAACTGCGCCACGGACGCCGACATAATACGCCGAAAAAATATACTAACCATAACATATCAATCAGATTCCAAGACATATTTTGGACATATCAGTTTTTGGCTCTTTGTCACAAATATGGTCATTAACTTAACTCATACATGTTCAGTAACTATTTTCAACAGTGGAATTAGTATTTGTTAGATTAGGAATTTCTTTGAATTACTGACTATTTAATTGAAATACTGACCCTTTAATTTACTAACTGTCCACATGCCATGTATGATATGAAATAGTGAATTGGCTGTCAATCAAAAAAATCCATGCCATAATGAATTATTAAAGACAGATGTGTTCATATATTATTCCATGCATTATTGTAGATTTTTTTTTAATATAGTTTCTGTAGATTCAGGGTTTAAATTCTTATAAAATGTTACGCACTTTGAAAGCTTCTGAAATCAATAACAAAACACTTTTGTTTATTATTTGTAGATTAATTTTTTTTATTATTTTTGTTTAACCTTCATCTTTTTGCTTGTTTCAGGTAAGCTGAGCATGTTTTTATACTAACCACGAGTCCACGTAACGGTAAGAATATATTTTTAGCAAGTCGACAAGGAGCAAAATTACCTTTTTCGTACTTATTTATATATCATACACTTTCTTAGATATTTCAAAATATAACAAAATTACAATGTCCAAGCTGTTTGCTACATCTGCGACAGCAAGCCGAAAACTGTGTACAGACATTATATGTATTGGGGTAATGTAGGAATGTATGTATGTATATGTAGATATGTACTTACATAATTTCCACTATTGGTAGGGGTCGGTCCATACTGATTATTCCATCATTTTCTATATCGGGCGAGTACCCTTCACCTTCAATAATGTGTTTTTGTCATTGAATTAGAATAGTGCCTAACGTCCAAAGGATGCTTGTAAACATAACCAAAGATATAATTTAAGATATTAATACGTTTAATGCGGATGATGGGGTTAAACTGTTGCATAAAAACATGGGGGATCATAAATTATTTTATCAAGAAATTTTGGATATTAATAGAGCCCAGTTAAATTCCTTGCCGATTTTGAATGAGCAGCTGAACCTTCCTAATTCTCCGGTATTATATCCGATACGTTGAAACACCTAACAGATGTCACTAAATGTGGAATGATTGTATATATTTACCCATTCGTCGAATTACATCCCGTCAAAACCCACAATACTATTATAATTGTAAAATCACTGGTATTTCTAAAAGAAGTTGAAAAGCGGCAATTCGCCACTCTGTTAATATGGTGTTTACAAAATAAGGATTAGGGAGATTCCCGAAATTTTAACTCAGGTATCAGTGTGGCTCTCAGACGTATAATATCTTACCTCGTAAATAATATTTGTCGCATTTGTATCTTCTATATAAACGTTAGACACTGTTTACTGTCTCTCAGTTCGAGTCCATTCGTGTGCTCGAATGCCTGAAGATGCCGAAAGGCGAAACCCGGGTCGTTAGTGACAAAATACATGGAAGTGTACAAAATCTCAATAATCCAAATTTGATAACCAAAGATAGGTAATTAATTTAGTACTTCCAACATTTTACCCTGTATAAGCTGACATAATTTGATACCCTTAAAAGTTTTAGGTATTCGTAAGCAATAATTGTTGAAAAACAAACTGTCCGCAATAATAATTATTTTGATTATATTTTAAAAACTTTCTGCATTAACTGCTGTTTGAAATCATGCAAGGAAACAAACGAAAGCCGCAGGACATACAAATAATATCGGTGTATACACGTATTTGTATCTTTTCTGCTTTCATTTCTTTCAAGACTTAAGTTTGTCGAGAATTTTCCGACTTTTCGTGCGTTCGGTTGGCATGGAACATCGTAGGCCGTAAAGACGCGAATAATTGTAATTTATTACTGTTCCTACATGCGCGGTATTTGTCTTTGTATTGAGCATTAACATGTTCACAAATGTTCGTATTTTGTATGAGAAGAAATTTTTACGACGCTGAAATGATAAAGAGAAGAATTCGTATCGCAATCCATTTAGTGGGAGTAGTAGAACAATACAAATCATTTTTCTTCTTCTTTCTGTACGAATCAGTGGAGGGTTGGGAACTTTGAGGAGAAAGCCAGGCACAGGCAATACCAGCACCAGGAAATACAGGCGTTTCAAGCAAGAAAGCGTTAACTATTTCGTAAGAATTGAATGCAACGAGTGTTTTACTAATAATCTATGAAGTGTCTCAAAGATTTTAATGCTTTTTGCGTTTCATTGTTTACGAATTCTTATTAAAACATTGACAAAAAATACTCGACATGATTGTGGAAACTTCACAAAAGGAACGCAGTTATTGACTTCTTCCTTGAAACATGGTTATTTTATTACCGATATAAGTACTAGGTATTTAAGATTTGAAGAAAACAGTCTATATTATTAATTTCATATCTGCAATACGTGAAAACCTCTTCCGTTTTTATTTTATGTAAGTATTCTGAAGATTGGTGTTACTAGGGGGTTCATACTCGGCCCTAACGCGGGGGGAGTGCTTGGCGGTCGATTGTATGCAGGGCACCGAGAGTAGCTAAAGTCACGTTGATGACTTTAATTCGCCTTTTATATCTTTTATATTGAGTTATTACTACAATTTTGAAGGAAGACTAAGTGGTGGTATTGAAGTTAGATAGTCTTATTTTATTCCTATGTCTAGCTTTATTATCTGCATATTTGCTACTTACATATTTATCATATTATTTACATTTCAAAAAAAGCTTAAAAATATTCTATTGAAATACAATTGCTCAGTTTAATAATACAATATAACCAGTTAATATGAGCGTGGGGTTGTCTGTTTAAACAGTTTGGGTTTCCGAATCCGTTTTTTCTTATTGGGAAAATAAACGACATTTTTATACAAAGCCAGTTAATTTTCATAACCGGCTGGGCGTGGTTTACCGCATGCCGAATCATTGGCTGACAACTAATACAGCAAAACAAACATTGGTTATGAACGTCGACTTGTGGTTTTAAACATTCATCACATTGACAAGACGGTTATTACAATTTTCGCACTTGACCGAAATTTTTGTTCGCTGAGTCCGCTATATCGAGGTTTTACTATAATTGTATTTTGAAAAATGTAAATTATTCTTTCATAATAAAATAAGCGTTTGTCGTTTTTATTTGTTTAACTGTATACACTTTGTAATTTAAATAGTTATGTACTTATTTCGCTAGAGGCAACGTAACTTGTTTTTTATCATTTGTTTATGCCTTGACGTATAGAACAGTGTTTTAATAACCATTGGATATAAAGAGGCAAACTGGACCCTATTTTTTTAACGTTCAAGCAAGACTTCAGTTTATCTATAATCATTTGGGAAAAAAATACTACACGATGATATGAATAGATTAGTAACCGGGGTAAATGAACTCTTTTTTATATTTGCATATGCCCGATACAATTTGGCCGTTGTTCGTAATACCAACCAGTGTTGGGATAATATTAACATATTTACGGTTCGTATATAATTTAGAATTTGGCTGTCATTTTTTTAGAAACTTGAAATAATGCATTTAATTTACAATGATGAAGTTGAATTGTGACGGACTATGGAAAAGAAGTTTAAAACTCGTTGAACGTTGCGTTGCGAAATTAATGCACAAATACCAGGATTATAAAATTATAAATGAATCATTTTTGCAGCCATTGTCAGTTGTACCAAGTTACTACGGACAGGAGGGTTTCTAAAAGTATATAATGTTACCATGACACTTGACTTAGAAAGTAAATATACCCGACTCGCTTACCCGTACATGATACGTTCCAGAGACTACCGTGCAAAAAAGAACCCGTATAAAAAGGGTACACATATAAAAATAGGAGATAAGTTCCATTACTTAAAATACTTCCAAAATATAAAATTCTCCAAGAAAATTCGAATTTATTTTTTATATAATATAGTTTCATAAGATACACGAGTCAATAAATTTGCACGATTTGCGATTTATATTACTCATTAAAAATAAAAACCAGAGAGGGGAATAACATCGAAACAGAAGAGCAACATAAATGTATCAGAACAATAACAAGTCACGCATGAGACATGAACACGAGCTTATTAAAATTCGCCATAATGGTAAAAACGACGATTTCAATATTCACAAAGAGCCGAAGTATTTTTATATATATTTTTTTCCATGTCCGCTCCCAATGTTGAGCATATGGTCTCCTAATGGAGGTATCTTAACAGAATTTTTCTATGAGAACTGCTTGTTACTCAGTTGCTCAACCTCTCTTTTTTTCGAAGAGAGTTGGGATAGAAGAATAGGGCTAGGACAGGACTAGTGGTTAGCTAATCGCTCTCGCTACGCCCCGTGAGGATGGGATGGGTGGGAGGGAGGATTCAGACTACGAACAGAAATTCATAAATCAATTGAAAAATCAATCTATGAAAACCGTTCGCACCGGGAATTGAACCCGAGACATCCGTAGCCAGCGACGCTACCAACTGCGCCCATCGTATTACTACAGCGGTATTTCTTCAATTACTGTAATTACGGAAGTTTAAAGGTTTTTTTTTTAGCCTCCAGTCATTCGTGAAACTCAAGTATTGTTAATCAAATTTTATTGAAAAACTACTATTCCATTATTCACAAAGGTCCGACGTGTTTTTAAATATATACATTTACTGTATTTAATAATACTTTTCTTCTTTTATAACAGTGTAAAAAAATTGAACCGTTTTCTTACACCGTGCAAAAAGAGAATCGGGTGTACCTCATAACTCATAATATTGAAGTTACCATTGATTCATATTTACAATAGGTATTTCAAGTCATGTTACACTATCTCCACACTCCACAGGTAATAATGCCGCGTTGTTCTCAGTAAAAAATCATTTTATTTTTTGATATAATTCAGGAAGCTGATTTTAATACTATTGCTGTCTAGGAAGTCAATAAAGCGTAATTTACTTTGAGGCATGTACACAAATTTCGAGTGATGCAAATACACAAAAACACGCACCATGTTTTTTTTTTGACAATCGCGTGTTATCTTAGTACTGCGTTCCCACGCGGGACAATCTTGTCATTGTGAGAGATATTTTTTAAGAAATAATAATGCCACTTCCATGCGATTTTATTGTTACTACTTCGATTTTCATTCATTTACCTTTTAAAAATATTTTTCACGATAAATCTATTTAAGGATTTTATTATAGAAAGAGGGGATGCCTGTTTATTATTAGTGAATAAATTAATGTTTCAACCGTTTTTATTATAATCCATTCGAAAAGTCTGGGACTCACGGTTGTCAGAACGAAGTGCCACCTATTTAACACGTGCATTCTGACAGTGCTGCTTTGCGGTTGAGAGCCATGACACCGCACCAAAGGCTGTGCTTAAAAAACAGATGCTTGCGGCGAATACTAGAGGTAGGATGGATTGACTTTGTCAGGAACTCGGAAGTAAGATAGCGGACGGACCAGTCCCTTATGTCCAAAATAGACCTACCTGGCTTAGACATGTGCTGCGGATGCCCCAGTGGTGCCTGAATCTAGCCTGCCTCTTCTACCAACCGGATGGAATACGACGCCCTGGAAGGCCGCTGGTGATCATCCATTGTATGTGTTCGGCGGAGTTACGGGACGACAGAGAATCTTGGAGGCACTGTGTGGTGATCGTACGCTCCGAGTAGGGAGCGGATGTGTTTAAGAATATATAGCCACACTGAAAAGTAGGAGTAAAACGATTGACTAACAACCAGTCCTCGTTTAATACTACCATTGAAATATCTTATGAGAACTCTCAACCCTTTTCACCGCAATCCCATTTTGGTTCAAATACTTGTATGTTACCATGCATTTCTAGCATCATAAATACGACTGCAAACTAGTTTTAGGTATTTGAAGTTATTATGTCCAATCCATGTGCGAATTATGATAATGAATTTGTCATTATTTACTCGAGTAAAAATATCTTACAGCAGTTGGTCACTTTTCGCGTAAGCTTACGAAATTAATACAATCTTAATTTTACACAACAACTTTAAATCCGCTTACTTCCTTTATTTGAAAACTAATTTAATGTATTGTATTTGTTAGTATATATATAGTTAATTTTGTATCTGCTTGTATAGTTGATTTGTGCAGCAACATTGGCGATGAAAATTACCGGCGTCCATCAAATCGATTTTTGTATGTAAGTTTTTCTCTACTCTTCCGTAAGACTTTCTGGCGTATATAATTATTTAATGTTCTCGGACTGCAGTCGATGTTTTACAAAATGTCAAGTCACTTATCTCTCTTATCGCCTTTATCAGTTTGTGATTTACTTTCGAAAGAACAGATTTTAAACTTACCATCCTTTCATAGTTGAAAAATATATTGTACAAAAAAAAATACATACATATTTTAAGCACATGTCTTACTAAAACATAATTTATCACGCTCTCCTACTAAAGTTTTGACTAAAGTAACCAGCAAAATATTTACACTTTTATGACCAAGACATTTTTTTAAATTGTGTAATTTTTAGGAATCATTATTTAAAACACCAATTCTATTTAACATGTCGTGTGCGTACGACACACCGGGTGTGTTCACTTTGTTTTTAACATGTATGAGATCGAAAAATAGTTTATATCGATAATTCTTGTTGATCGGTCGTGTGTAGCGTATTTCATAACATGCTCATATAGAGGTTCATTTACACACGTGTAAACGGAATTCGTATAGTGAATGAATTACTATTTTTGGAAAAACATTTATTTCGGCCGCGAAACTAAACATGGAATCGACGAAAGGTAAGAAAATAATATTTTGTTGAAAATAAATATTTATAAATGCGAAATTAGCGTGCGGTTTCAATGCGCCTTTAGTGCGTTCGGCATGGAATGTTAAGCACTTGATTGACATCATCTTGTTACGATACATCGCTAAGGCGAAGGTTTTTTGGGGAATGGAAGGAATATGCTAGTCTAGGGAGATTAAACGACACTCCCATAGGATGTGTTCAGCATCCTGCTTTATAGCACCACATTTGCATGTTGGCCATTAATGCATGAAGAAAAGGAAGGGCTGCGCAAGTCGGTCCGACCTTCCATTGAACCGATTGGCCACGCTGACTTGGAAGCGAATAAGGCAAAATACGAGGCCTTTAAAAAATTTGCGGCGTCATACGAAGAGCGAGTGGACATAAACTCATAGAAGCTTTTCATTTATCTGAAGGGATTGATTTTCTGCACAGTTAAGTGCACGCCACTAAAGGAAAAAAACTGTAGATACGCTTAACGTTTATTACACCACTGGATACTGCCTTATTAAATTAACGGATGAGAAAGCAGTGGTGGGTGGAGTAGGGTAAGGTAGTCTAGAAAGACTAAATTGGTAATAATTTTCGCTTTTAGACAAAGTTATAGGGGTTTCAAAGATTCGCGAATTTTCAGCTACTCTGTGCTGTATGAGATATTTTATACCTTCTGAATGTGTTCAATAGTGAAAATTATTGCATTTGTAGTCGCTATTTTTTATAGTCTCAAATTTTTATTTTTTTTTCTCTCAGTTGATAATGCTCGTGATGAGCGAAACCGGTCCTGATCATTATAAATATGTGGAAGTAGTACAAACAAATTGTGTTTTATTTTTTAAAATATAATGTCTTTCCACCAAGAATTGACAGTTAACACCTTAAAAGTAATTAGTCTCAAATAAGGTTGCGGTGACCGCATGCATCCTGGGGACCGCTGTTTGACATGCGTGTCGAACAAGAAACCCGAGGGTGCATCCACCTGGTGGCGTAGTCCATTTTATGAAGTTGGTATCGTGGTATTTGAATCTGTTGCTGGTATAAGTGTTACGGCTTTCAATACGCTGAAAGATAGAGATTCAAGTAGTTAGTTTCATGTATATGAGTTCAATTTGATCGTAGTTTTGTCACATTTTTATAGACCTATTTACATTTTTAATTGTACCTAATCGCTGTAAGTTGCTATGGTGTATCGCAAATCAATTTGTTAGTTTGTAGTGTTGTGCTGTGTTACGATAGCCCTGTTTATTTCTGGAAATTTACTACTGTTGGGTTGATCACTGTATGGGCCATTTGGCAAAGCTGTGGTCCGGTTAAGAAGACGTTCCGCGAGAGGTAACCGCCCTGTCTATTCGAATCAATATCAAAGCAATGCAGTTATTTCTCGCTGTCGGCAACTGAATATTGTAATATCTCAAGTGGTTCTAAAAACATATCATATCACTATCAAACAAGCTAGCCTGTGTGTCATTTTATAACTAAGAAACTTCTTAGAATATCAATTCGTTGTATCTACGAATTTACGCATTTGAACACCGTATAATTCACTTAAGTTGCATTAATTTCTTCTTTCTCTTGGTGTCGTCTTCAGGTCGGCTACCAAATTGCAGTATTTTTATATCCTGTCACGTATCATATCACTAACGTCTTTAACATCTATCTGTTCCGTTATTGAAGATTGCTAATCTAGGATAATCTCTTTCTACCTAGGCTTCTTCTGCCATCAATTTTTCGTTTCACACGTTTCTCTCTTAGCAAAAAATATTACCGAAATATGCAACTTCTCTGCGTTTTATGGTCGACCTCTTTGCTTTCGGTTCGTCTTAAAACATCATTGGTGATGCCATCAACATAAGAAATCCTCATGGTACGGTCGATACAGCTACAATGACTACAATTCTAATACTTTCATTTAACACGTTATACCAGTTTGACTAAAAAGGCTACACAAACTAAATGTATGATATTACGTACATTTTTTATATATTTCTTTAACTGTATATTTCAATTCAAGTGTATAACAGTGCACCCCATCACCGCCATCTGCGATTACACACTATTTTCAACCGCTGTATATTATCGTATAGTAAATCGGATTAATTGCTAGTAAAAAAACACTATCGAATAACAGATCGCGCTCATCTCTTGCAAGTATCCCTCGATTAAACTTATATTCTAATAGTAAATACGCACTGCCACCTGTCACTCGTCCATTAAATTGAATTCTAATCACAATAAATCACCTCGATTATCAACTTTCATTCATCCGAAATGCGTTGCCATTCATATAAACGACAACCTTTCCTACGCGGCCGTCAACGCCAGTAATTTTCTTCTATACGCATCGTCAAGCGGAAACCCGAGTACATGATATGAATTGCATCACCAAGTCAGCGGTTACATTATTGCAGTGTAGCCACCCTATTTTAAAGTCACGTTTTATTATCACTGAATTATTGTCAGCTCACATATCTGGCATCTAAGTCATTGATATAATCGAATATTCGTATCGATGAACCACTGAACATATTAGAGATGATTTGTAGATCATTCCGGATAAACGAGCGATTAAATATGAACGAATATGCACAATGTTTAGTTTTTTTTTATTTAACTAGAAACCGAGCAGTACACACTGTCATGGCTCAGTTTCTGTATGTGCCCGAACCGCCGTTCGGCGCTCCGGTTACTTCGCGACTGTAGCAATAAAGCTCGCAAGTCTCAATCAATTATTTTTTTTCTTCTATAGACGCATTCCTTTAAAATAATAACCTAAAACATTACAACATAAATGCGAATAATAGAACTTTTTGAAATTTTTACATGGCACTAATTAATTCAAATAAATTTACTGCCAAATAGCCGGCCGCTTTTTTACGTAGAATACAAAGACGAAGCTGTGTATTGACATCTTTTTGGTTATGTCACACAAATCTGCCGTCAAAAATACAATCCGTATTAATTTATACTCATTTGATTTTCACTCGTTGATATAATATTATTATATTTGAATTTAACTTTAATGGTTATATAAAGTGACAAATCCACGTTATTAGTTTATAGTACGCATGACCGATGTTGTTGTTTTTATTTGACTACATCTTAGATATTAAGATGCAAGTCATCAATTTATTGATAGTGACAAATGAATAACTTTTGCTTATCTATAAGTTATATGCTTACACATTACGTGAAATAATGTTTCCTTATCGACACCGCGTTAACCTCAGTTGAAAAAAACAATCTGCGCTCGTTTAGATTGACATGTGCTCCACAATGACTTGTTCAACCGTAATTAAAATGTTTTGCCGTATAAAATAAATCGTTTCGTCTCTTTATTTAATTTTCTTATGATACTGCTTCATGTGTAATTCTTATCACCATGCCACTTCATCAAAATGTGTTTATCATTGATGCGTTTCTCAATACCTACATGCCGACGTCTAACGGTAAACAACGTGCCGTATTATAGCAGAGATTTTATCTAATGCATGCGAAATTGATCGAACGTTAAACTGTGGGTCGCAAAGACAAGCAAGAACCCGACGTTCCTTACGTCGCTTGACAAGGTCATTTCTAAATGGGCACCGCGCGAATATAAACAAAATGAGATGGGCAGGGAATGGGTTAATTGATTTCTCACATAGAGACTTCAGTTGGCAGAATCTTTAGTTCGGGAGTAGCTAGAATACGTGTCGAAAATAGGTTAATCGAATATTATATAGACTTATCCTATTCCCATCCCATCAATAAATTAGCAAAACTGTGATACCACTTCATAAGCACCGCGTCGTTGTAGTAAGACAAAGGACATTGCTGATGACGTATTGCAGTGATGTACAACCTATTTCACAGTTTATTTATTCATCCCATAGCCAATTTATTCATTTTACGATATTTTTTCACGTGCCCCATATGTTAACACTTTGATTGGTGAGTTATTTTTTAAGATTGCGGATTATGCTATAATCTCCCCGAGTCTAGAAATGCATCGTATTATTTTTTATTTACATACAACATACTCGAGCCCTCCTCTAATCTGCATTCCGTGTATGTAATATGTAAACACATGGAATTTAATTGCTTCCAAATAGATTTTTGATGCAGAGCTAGCACTAAAATTCGTGTTACGGAAAAAATAATCTATGATTTCACTACACACGCATTACAGACAGTGTGACACATATTTTTCGACCTTAATAATTTTAACCAGAATCGACATCGAAATAAGCAACACTAAACTCATTGGCCAATATTTTTATCGGCCCAGAGTGAAATTTAGTATGGGCCACAGTCAATGTCATTTGCCACAGGCCCCGGGTCGTGCATCGCTGGTGTATAGAGTTGGCTTGTGTCATAGCTTTAGTTGCCTTTGCTGCACTATTTTATTATTTATCATATCGTTGTAATCAGGGGTGTGGAGTCGTCCAAAAAAAGCGCGACTTCGACTCCAACAACCCGACTCAGAATACGACTAAAAAAGTCTAATTTTGTCACGTTTTTTTTTCTACCTTCCCTATCTATGTGTAATTGGTCTTCAAATTGAACACTAGCCATCGTATCCGGCAAATAGCCAAATTTTTCAAATAATACATTGCAGGACAGGGAGATGTTGTAGGTAGGCATAAATAAAAATGAGACAAGTATTCATAGTACATAATTTAAGACAATCGACTGAGGGTGCTTGATGGAATTTCAATATCAAATTTGGATTATTGAGATTTTGTACACTTCCATGTATTATGTCACTAACGACCCGGGTTCTCAGTTCGAGTCCATCCGTGTGCTCGAATGCCTGAAGATGCCGAAAGGCGAAACCCGGGTCGTTAGTGACAAAATACATGGAAGTGTACAAAATCTCAATAATCCAAATTTGATATTCATAGTACATTCGTTACGGATGATGGTTTTTTCGAAAGTATCTTATTTGTTGCTACATTTCGCCAATATGCCACGTAACGAATCGGTTAATACACGCAAAAATGCACTTTATAGAAAAGGTAGTCGGACTCATTTTTTACAACTCTAAATCCGGCCAAAACAGCGCTACTCCACGGCTCCGACTCCGCAACCCTGGTTGTAACTCTTGGAAGTTCTTTTTCTACTGTACCACTTTCTTTAAGCAAGCTCACTTTCATAATTTATATTAAATCGTCACAATATTTTGATTTTCAACCGGTTAATTAAGGTGATATTGCATCCACTATTACCTCCGCGCATAACCTATTAATACATCACGTGTAATTAAAGATATTCCCACCAATATAAATACCACAATTATTTTATATCCACTGTGGCTTACCTACTATGTAACCGGTTTCAGATTATTTGTAAACAATAATTTTCTTGTAAATATTGTAACATTTACTACTGCCTATTGCATGTCGCGTACAATTTTACAATGTCACGCATATCTTTTTGAAATTCCAGTGGTTGTAAACCGTTCCTGATTGATAATTGAAAAGAGAATAAATTTCCATGCCAACGGAAACAAAATAAAACAGCGTGCAATTATATGGTTGCTAATAATTATGTGTGATTCTTTGAAATTCGGGGGTGAAAATATATTAATTCGTAATCTTTAATATTCAGCAATGATATGCATTAAATTTGGAGAAATATTATGGCTTACAATTAAATGCACTTTTGCTTAGATCATATTCACTTTCATAGAAATAGTTTTCACTTATAGCAAATACAAACGAATTCACACACCAACCACAGAAAACAAATTCTTTCACTAAAAATAAAGTGATCCCACGTAATAAAATATATTTTAACATTGAAGAAATATATTACACTTACGTTTTTCTACCATATATTAGGCCGCCTATATTGTCTTTGCTCCACGCATTAGAATACATTACACAGACCAAACCAGACCAACCATAACATAACCTACTAAAACTTTACTCAATTTGTTAAAAGAATCCGCGACTAAGGGGAAACTATTAAAATCAAAGTTTGAGCGTAGTAAGTTAATACTATCTAATCCAAAGTGCAAACTCTTGAAATAAAAGTGTACCAAGTGAATACTTCCTAACACAGAGTGCAATTATTTATAACCCAAATATTAATATGTTTGCAACTTGTGGAATTCAATTATGATCGTTATATTATAAACAAGTAGCCGTAACACAAATATTATTTTATCACTACCTACACACCTCTCAATATATGCGTTTTTAACGTGTAGTGTCTGTTTTCTAGACGCCCAACCTGCTTCGAAGAAATAATGGAGCAATTGATAGACTAGTAGTTAGCTAATCGATCAGCGTCTTGATTGTAGTATTTGATAGAAATGAATACATCCATGCTTTTGTATACAGATTCATAAATAGATGTAAAATAAATCTATGAATGTTTTCTCACTATTAATTATTTCTTAACAAATTGTTATGATTTACAACCAGTTTTGAGATGTTTCATTAGAAGTCCATATATGATCCACTTTGGGAACGGGCGTGATTTTGAATATTCACAATTTATTTTTGTCTATTCAAATGATAATTTATAAACACACCATTGTTATAAAAAATTCGCTTTGATTGTAGAATTGCGAAGGTAATTTGCCGTGACGCCGAATATTATTTGTATTTGGAACCGCTGGTTTTCAATTGAAACTACGCTTGGGCGAGCGGCACGCGACTTTCATAATATGCACATCCTAACATGTATTATGCAAGCATTAATAAGCTGGTCAATTGGGCATATATAGTACACACACATACACACAGAGGTTTTTTTTTATTAGGACATAGTCCGTCGATTTTTTAGGATCATATTTTTTTTGTAGACAGACCAGTTACAAATATTTATTAATTTAAAATACATTCTATTTGACTTATTTCAAATGTGTATTATTTTGTGCGCAGCTGTTTGTGTGCATTTGTCTTGACAAATTGACCATCCTATGCATACATTAAATATTTATTTATTGAGTGCATAAAAACAAAACAAACATTGTTTGAGTATTAAGTCAAAACAGGAAAACGTTGCTCAGCAACAATAATTATTCTCGTTATTTATATATCGCCGTTTGCTTGGAAATTTCCAATTCTGTAACAATACTGACAAGTCCTCAATAAACAAGCTGATATAATATCTAACATAATTAAAATTATGTAGAATAAATAATGAATTTATTTATGAAAACCTATCTACTTCATGATAATTTTCTTTATTTGTTTCGTTTTCTATTTTTGCTTAGATGTAGCAAATGAGTATTTAGATCTATTATAACAGGGTCTCTCAACCGTTGGGGAATTCTCGAGGAAGGAGTAGGTTTTTCTCTCATTAATAATTGCACTCTCAAAGTATTTGTTTACACTATTGCACTCTTATTTAAATGGAAATAGTAAAGTTTTCAAGCCTGTCTAGCAAAGAGTTGACATTTAGAGCGTAGACTCTGAGCGTAGTGTCGAGGCAGACGACAGAAACCGACTTAATCCAATGGAAGGTAATAAAAACATATCTCCGAAAAATGATTATTATTAATTATTCTTATTAATTCTTTTGAGATTTTTTTGTTAAAAGACGTATACAATAGAATTTCTTGTTGCTCTATTTTTTAAAAAAAATATATTCAGTATAATTCTGCTTTAAATATCAGTCAGAAAAAGTGCGAGAAAACGAACTTTTTGGTACATTTCAAAAACCTTTATAGAATCGTTATATTCAATAAATTGCAAATCCCTTCCCATCACCTTTTTAAAAATACTACGATTTTGTCTCAGATATCAAATCTCGACAATACATCTGAAAAACAGGTGTCAACTCTTTGCTAGACTGGCTTGAAAACTTTACCATTTCAATTAAAATAAAAGTACAATACTGTAAACAAATACTTTGAGAGTGCAATTTTTAAAAGAACAAAAAAAATATTTCGACGTTTTATATTTTTTAGGTGACGGAAAACGATTAACGATTTTCGCAAAATTAGAATAAAACCTACTTATTCATTCGCCTTAAGGGATTTGGGGGGGGGGGGGTGGCAACTTAAGAGCTACAGAGAGGATTGCTGCCGTATATTTTAAATAAATATTACATGTATGCATGTTTGCATGCACCTTTTGAGTTGGAGATTGTATATCTTGGGTAGGAGGCAATTATATTCTGAACAATGGTGAAAGGAATAGAGCAAAAAAGTTTGTAATATAATAATTGAAATGATTATATTGTATGTGTTTTTCTTTTACCATGTATCAACTCCTTTTTCGAAACATATTGCCTTCTGATGCTGTCTGATTTTTAAATCAATGATTGTTATATGATATACAATTTGTGATTAGAATAAATATATAATTAAACTCTACTAACTTTAATTATTATATAAATAATTAAATTAGTAAAAAAAATAGTAATCGTATTTACAATTTGTTTTTAATTATAGTATTGATTTTAAATTGCGCTATGTCAACCAAATATTAAAGAATTTCAGAACATATAAGAAATAAGCTCAATTTGTTGTCGTTTTTGGATTCGTTTATCTGTCATTTCGTTTAAAAAAATGGTTAGTAACTGGTTGTTTGCACACGATCCTGTGCAAATGCGCTTGTCACGTTTTCCACTGTGCAAGTATCTATAACAAGCCCAGTCGACTTTCCTAATGGAAATTCTTGTGTGTTTAACACATTAACACTTTCAACCCGACTGCCTGTGTCAATAGTCGACACCTTTTACTGCTCCGGGATACCTGCGACATAAAAATTAGTCTTAAAGATAAATTAATATTATGTCGTTGTAGTAAAATTTTATTTAACGTAACATCTACTTCAGCTGTGTTCTCTAATATTAATTATTAAATTTAAGTTATATTAAAAAAATGGTATTACAGCTAGTAAGATATCTCTAGATAATTAAAAAAATTGAATCACACGATATTAACTTGAGGAAAATAAACATCCCAAGACCTCACATACCTATTTGATTGAAAAAATCTTAATTTTAATGTTCATCTTGCAGGGACTTGACAATAACCCATAATCTTACTTCCGAGGCCGAAATATTACTTCATTATAAAACTGTAATAATAGATCTGTGTTTAATTAAATTTCATTATTTCTATTTATTTGACAGCATCACATACATATATCTAATCATAATAAACTATTTACAAATTGTTTACGTTTTATCGCGATGACTGATGACCGGCGATATCTGACGACCTACCTTAATAGTAAAAGTGTCAAATCTCACGAACGGCTACACACTGTTTTCATATTAAAAGCGGTGGTTCGGCCTCATACAGGATCAATTGGTAATGCCGATTTTATCTACTATTTCTTCTAGCCAGGGACGTCATGTACGTTTCAGCAATTCAATTCGTTTGCAGCCCCCCCCCCTGCCCCGAAGGATGTTCGTGAGTTAATTCTGTTTTTTTTTTAATTTTCTAAATTATGGTGGATGGGTGCCACAGAGGACTTATTTTCAAAAATCATACCTTTAACCATTGTCTTTTTTCTCGTAATTAAATCTTATATAGACCAAGGGTCTCCAAACTTTGTAACCTCACTGGCTCCTCCACTAAGTCCCAAGGGCAAATACCTAGCTAGCTCATAATACTTACATACTGTAATTTTGAATTACGCCAAAATTTAGGTGGGTACTTACGTGTCAAGGACATTTAATTGCGCTGGAAATAGCCAATAGCCGTCAAGGATAAAACCATCTCCTGCCTGATTTATACACTTATATTAAGTCCTTCCGACAAAAAAATTGGTTGATCAGTTCCATAAATTTCCTCGTGGCTTTTTCCGCTTTCGACACTACTTGTCTGTATGAAAAAACTATGACGGGTCTTAGTTGGCAGCCCCCTGATATAGACAATGCAAATATTATTAAGGCGAGTGTTCCTAAAGACAGCCGTCGCCAGTGTTCGGCCTTTTGAGCTTCACACTTAAATAATATTGGATACATTAAAAAAAACAGATTTTTGAAAATTCGTGTAGGTAGTCTTGCCACTTGCCAATCTATAAATGCACTATACTGACCTATATGATGCAATACGCAATTAAAAAAAGCACATTTTTACTTTGCAAGTTTTGACAAAGTCATGTTGTATGGGAATCGCTAACAAAATATACTTGTGTCATGCTTTGCATCATTATGTTTTTTATTGTTCTCTCTACTCTCAGTAAATTCGTTCGCGATATTTATGAAGTTTCATAGTGATGGCCGAACATTGGGCAACGAAAGGCCGACCATTGGATTTTGGAGGCCGACCACTGGGAGAATTAATTACTTAATCCCTGTTTAATGGAATAACGACGAAAAAAATATGTATTTATCGTTCATTGGCTCAAAATCCCTTTTGAAAGTACACCTGTCGCTTGACTGGCCGACCACTGGCGAAATGACCCTATATTATATGCCCTGTTTAATGCTTCGATTTCGTAATTAACATCTTTTTAAATGAATAAAATGACGCGTATAGTAATTAATAAACATGGTCGCGTGAAGATAAAAATAAAACTGTCCCCGTCGTGATATATTCTCGTTACCTTGATTTGCAGAGCAGTGTGTGCCTCCTTTACATCTTGACAAACTTATGACGACACGTTATTTGCTTGACGTTTGCACTCCATCACAAATGTTGAACTTTAAACCTTTTTCACTGTTGTAAGTTAGTTTCGTATCAAGTTTACATTTTTTATTTCTTATCTTATCGACATCGTAAATAATCCGCTATCTCTAAATGGTGTAAGTTACATTTAATTTATTCTAGTTTATATAATAATACAGTATACTTAAACGTTTATATACATACTTAATATATATTTTTTTTAAGATTTGAAAAATTATATCTGTTGCACGAGTGGCGTAAATCCGATTTCGTTTCATGACATACAATTTCCCTAGTCTGCTTATGAGCCCACTGAATAGTTTGCAAAAGGCCCCGAAATTGTAGCTAGGCATTGTTTAAAAAAAAATAGAATCGAAGAGAGTGAAAAGTCACTCCTGCCATGGATTTCAAATGAAAATGTTAGTTGAGGAATTTTTATTTGTAATTTTATCTCACAGGGGATCGAACGGAATCTTCTAATTGTTAATGAAGTCGAGGTCAATATTATGAAAATGTCAAATTTATCTTATTTCTACACAAAATATTTCGGCACTAAGCCATCGGCGAAATAAAATCATGTTCGTAGCCATAAAAAATTAACACAAAATCTCGCTACTCCTACATGGCTGTATTTTTTATCAACTTTCGTATAATTATAAGAAAAATATGGTAATTATTTTTAATTAAATGCTAATTGCTGTCCTTTGCTATTAGTATGCTATTATGGAAGTAGAAGCTTACAGAAATTTATCATAAAGTAAAAATTAAATTAAAAATCTGGCGTCACAGTTTAGGTGTCAGATATCTTGAAATTTTTAAATCAAATAAGAATCTTTGTGAAATCATCAAGGTCAACTCGAGGAGAAAATACATCACAAACATCCATTCCATGACCTCAAATTTAAATTGAAAAAATCTAAATTTTTTATGAGATTAGAGATTATGTATTTGTATCCCAACCAAATTGTATTTATTTCATATTCTCTTAATTCAATTAAAAACCAGTTTGCAATTGGTTTTATTGTATTTTATTACTATATTTTGTGGAACACATGTTCGGAAAAAAATGTTGCAGATCATTTCTGTACAGTGAAGCTGAATTAACACAAACCTCATTTTTGGTCAAAAGTGACATAGTATGTTCAATTTCTGCAATGACTAGTCTCAAGTTAGTCAGTTACACATTATTGTTCTTAACTTTAACTCTTCGTAACTGTTCATCTTATTTTTATCAATGTGTTTAACATGAAGCTAATCAATCATAGCAGACAATATGGAAATTTACCTATTTCTTTAAGTACTAATATAAATTTAAGAATTTGAGAGATGATTTTATAGAAATATTTTCATGATTTTCGACTAAAAATGATTCTATTTCTTAAAGACTTAATTTTCAGTGGGTTAATTTGTTGTTCGTTATATTTGTTTCAGCCAAAAAACCACAAAAATCACAGAATGCCACGAAGGCAACATCAGTTGGCGCCCCCAGCGGCGCCAGCTCTACCAAACAGAATAACAAGATGAAACCGGAAGCATCGCTAGCTCCCGCTGAAGCCGTCGCTACCCTCACCAACGGACATCCGACCGTTGCCAAAGGAGATGCTCACAAAAATGGAGACGTCCCCAAACAAAACGGGCACCACCCCCAGGATGTAGCGCCCGAGAAGACCAACGGACACAACGTGTGCAATATTGGTGGTAAGCAGAAAAGTAACGCGACTCCCTCGTATGCGGCGGCAGCGGCCAAATCGACGCCCAACCTTAACCAATCGCCCGCCGCCACAAAAGCAAACGTTAACCAATCGAATCAGAAACAGTCGACGGATGTTCCGCCGGCACCCAAATCGAGTGCGACCGTCGCCAAGCCGGCGGTGAATGCTGTCTCTAACCCCCCGGCCGCCGCCAAATCATTGCCAAATGTTAACCCTTTGACCGCCACCAAATCACCGTCCAATGTAAATACTTCGGCCGCTACGAAGCCGTCGGCATATGTAAATACTTCAACCGCTGTAAAATCATCGCCATCAAATGTTAAAACAATACCTAAAGGTATAACAATATAACTTTCTTGAATGTTTCTAGTTATATGAATAGCGAATAATGTGTGCGTGTGCTTGCTTGTTAGATACCTGTACTCCTCTACTTACAAATAGATTAAGCTGGAAACATGGGAGAGAAAACTTCATATTATTGTAGGTAAAAATAACTTAAGTGTTCAGAACAGCACTGACATCCTTCTTTCTTCACTCTCTCCAAAACAGTTCTTTCAAGTTTTATTTTGCTCCACGTTGAGAGCCGACATGGTTAAAATAATAATATTAATGGTGGTCTAATACCGAAATAGTTAAATATAATAAAACCTTTGATATAATTAGACGATCATAATTATATTGTTATTGTAAACTTGCTATTGTTAATATTTCTTCTAAGGTAGTTTTAGATCAATCAAGGTTATTTATCTACGGTTGTATTATCCAAGCTTCATTTGATGCACAGGTTTCTGCATACACACAGGGGTACTTAGATGTTTTAATGTACGAAATCCACTTCAATCGCATCACTAATATTATTACACTGTCTTTAGATGAAAAAAGTTTTGTCAAAAACTTTACATCGTTGAAACATCCGAAAACAACTATCCAGTAAATATTAGCATAATATATATGCAAATAATTGCTTAAATTGTTGCAAAACACTGCATTTTTTATTGAAAATCATTTAAGTTTTGATTACCTAAGAATAATAGTGATCATTTCTGAAAGTTTGTAAGTAGAGGAAAGCTTGCTTTAATTTAAGTATTTCTTCTCTAACCTGTTTTGCTTTCTATTCTGTTTCCAAATGATTCTGAAAATATTATTTAGCTTATACAGCATACTAAAACTGTGCATGCTTACTTGTTTTTTCTAATATGTTATATATCATTTTATGAGTCCGTGCATAGTTTACCTGAAATTAATAGGGATAGATGAGATTCGATTCATTGTCAATTCGAATAATTTCAATTATGAAATAGTTTACAATATATCATTGAATTAAGATTTTTGTAATATTTAGCAGCAACATATTTAAGCATTATATTATTACAATACATATAAATAACATTACTACTAAAACAGTAGAAGTAAATAACAAAACATAATAAAATAATTATGACATTTAATTGTATATGTGCAAAATATTTTGAATTTCAAATCATTTGAGAAAAACTCTACAAGAAAGACATCACAAACACCCATTACATTCCAAATATAAAGTTTAACTTGATCCCTGCACTTTATGAATGCTAGCTAGCCTACAATGGTTGACTAGCATGCAGGCAAGTCGAACAGAATTAAAATGAAACATTTCTCACATATTTCAATTAAAAATTCCCTTGTTCTTTGATAAATAGCTTTACAATTTGCTGACACAATTTTGAAATCGGAACATGTATTAGAAAAAAAAAATTATCACAATGCCATAAAAATTCAATATTATTTTTGAAAATGGTAGGAAGTGGTTGTAAATATATATTTTTCTTGATAACTACACACACACACACATATATATATATATATATATTGATCTTCTTTAACCAATGCATATGTGACTGATATTACTGAGCATATTGCATAGATAGAGGGTGGCTTTCAATAATATTTTGCTTAACAATGGGGCTTTCAGTGAAGGAATTAATTATATATTGCACTCCTTATAATATAAATATATATCCGTATCTATTTGCCAAAGGCATAAATGTACTTTTACAGGAGTCTCTTTCAAGTAAAAAGAAGTGACACAAATCAGTAGTTGAAGGAAATTGGATTATTTTAGTTTACTAAAAATAACTTAAAATTATTCAGTTTTCTTCAACTAATGATTTGCAGCATTTTGAACATTAGATAATCTCTCATGTAAGATGCGGAAAAATGACATATATGCTCATGGCAAATAGATACAGGTCATCGACGTGCGGTGGATGTATCTCTATGACATAACTACACTTGTGCATAAGCAAGTAGGATACAAAAGCATCCAACCATATGCTCTGGTATCTTGCTCGCACCCTTCACTTTACATGTGATTGAGCGAGAAAGAGAGAAATTCACAGCACGCACCTGGTACAGATATATATATATCATCAGCGTTCGGTGAATGTTTATCTATCTCCTTGATGAACGCAGCCTCACTTGGGTGTGAGCAAGTAGGATGCAAGAGCAAACGTCAGCATGCCATTACATCTCACTCACGCCCTTCACTTAACATGTGATTATCTATATATATTATATATATAATAGGTAATCTGGAAAGCAATGTTTTATTTTAAATGAAAGGAGTACTTAAGCACTTTCCGAATCACATAATATTTATTTTGTTCATTATACTTACTCCTTAATTAATATATATTACTATTGTAACAATACTGCAAAATTATTTGAAATGTCACAGCTTCACAAAATTAATTTTATATACAATACATAGAAGGTTGAATAAATTTCAAATTCATTTTCACACTAAGCTGTGTAATGTCAAATCCAGCTTGCATATGAGTTTTAACCCATGAGTTCTGAAAACTTTAAATCGAATGAACCAATTAACTTATTTAAAAATTATTCATATTCATTTATTAATAAATAAATGTAAATAAATACATATTCAAATGTTTATTACATTACATTGGAAAAAATAAATCTTATCAATCGACCATTATTAAAATGTGGCATGTTCGTAATCAATACAACAAAAAACATGTTTTGAGTTATAAATGCCATTTTAAATAACAAAAAAAAATACATATCAAATACAACAATGCAATGGTAGGATATTCTGTAACTTATCATATTGCCATTAAAACATTATCCTGTCTTTGTCTTAAAAAATATTTATGAGAATACCACCAGATAGAAGCTAATAGAACTGTTCTTAAACTGCATCTAACAAATAATATTTACGATTACCTACACCAGCCATTACCTCGAAACTAAGATTTTCAGATTGTCTTACTGTTGCATTGGTGTAGCGATATAATAGAAAATTGTGTACATAGAGAAGCTATAGACATACTTAGTGTACTGGTTCTAATTTTCAACATTTTTAATGTTCTATTATGTGTTGATTTGTTTCATATTTTTTACTGTACTGTCATTCTGATGATTGCAGACGCTACTAGTTCAATCTCCACAGAATCTTCAGTCACATGTAGTGCCGAAAGTACACCAGATGCCTCCCCCAAAAGTAGCACAATCGACGTCTGCCAGAAGTCGGACGTCTCCGACACGGATAGCGGTGTTGCTACGTCGACCTCGACAGATATCGCTGTCAATGGTTTGGATATATCAGCTACAAATGGCGAGGCAACGGTAGATGAAGAAGGCGATGACAAAAAAGGGGACCAGGAAGTGCTCTTTATTCAAGATATTGGATTCACAGTCAAGATTGTCAGCCCCGGAGCACAGCCATTCGATATTCAGGTTTGTATACTATTGTCTTTTATTATTTCAAACTTCTTACATCAAGTCTACGGACTTTGCTGGACTATAGGCCAATTTTGCCGATCTAAGTGGTCAACTCTTTTAGGTGTTCGTCCTCTACAGTTACTTGTCCATGAATTTAAATCCCTAAACACGTTTCTTCATTGACTTTTCAACAACTTCTACTGAGATTCTTCTGTTGGAGTACATGCTAAAAAAATACGAAAAAAAATCTGTTTTTAGGTTTCAAGCATGGAATTAGTCCAGGAAATTCACCAATTGCTCATGGACAGAGAAGACACTTGCCACCGCACCTGTTTCTCTCTTCAGCTGGACGGTGCAACACTTGATAACTTCGCAGAGCTTAAAAATATCGAGGGACTCAAAGAAGGATCAATTATTAAAGTGAGTCAAAATAGTTATCAATAATTTATTGAAGCAAGCTTAAATTTTTATCAGTATTATATAGATTGATTTGATTTGATAACAAGTTGAGTACATGCTAATCTGCTAATAATATTTTTCAATACAACATGACCCCTTTTGATAACGGAGTTTCTCAATGTATGATTGTAAGATTGACTTCTAACACTTTTTTGTACAACACAATTAGCCCTTTGGTTAAAGCTTAGTCATATATCGCTGCTACTATTTCATGCCTAAAATACGGTACAGCTGTATAAATATACTCATTTCACCATAAAGTCGTAATGTCCTGCAAATGTATCCAGGCAGATACAAACTATTTTATAATGTGGCAAAATATACAAACAATAATAAAACATAGCCATTCTAAAGCTACATTTAAAGCAAGGAAAAGTGACAAAAATTTTGTTTTTAAAATTTACAAAAAACGTTGGAAGACTATGATTTCTTCTTAATTTTACTGTTGTGGACCAATAAAATCATAGATTATAAATCTTCAGGCTTATTCGCAATCGGTAATACTTCAAATGATATTAAATATTAATGAAGGATTTCTATTATGCTTTACAGCGTGCGATAATTACATATAGATGTCGCTAGCTGATTTTGAAATATATTATTGTATACATTTATCACTTCTTTGCTGTACATAATAGATGGCGCTTTGTTACATTTTAAAAAGCGCTCGTGGTACGTTCACCCAGAGTTTTAAAAATCCATTCATTATCCCTAAGATTCAAAACTATCTAACTGTCGGAGCTCTGTCTCTGTTGGATTGAATATGGCCATATGAAACTATCTTTCTAGTGAAGTCTATAATATATAATCTGAATAAATGGAAATTAAGATAAATATGTAAATATCCTTATATTTTGATAAATATATACTCTTTGCATTTTTACAGGTAGTAGAAGAGCCTTACACTGTCCGTGAGGCAAGAATTCATGTGAGGCACGTACGAGATTTGCTCAAATCATTGGATTCTTCCGACGCTTACACAGGAACTGAATGCAATTCACTTGCATTCCTCAATGTTGTCACACAGGGTGATATTCTAGGTGTGTTACAATATTTGCTATCCGCGCTAGCTCTCTAGACTTGTACGTGTAGTGTTCAATAGAAGATATCCAATCAAAGTAAAGAATAGATTGTGTATTTAACTCTAATGTTGGGACAGGGTAAGCCAAAGTAAACTTTTGAAGTTTATAATCACATCACTGACAGTTCATGATAAGATTTGAACACTTTATATTTATTAAACCGTTAGCCAATAATTGTAAAGATTTTTTTTTCAAATCATAGCTTTGACCTAATCATAGCTTTGACCTGACAGAATCTTTTATTAAGCAATACTTAACTAGAATAGATGCAGGAAAGGAGTAGCCTGCTGTTAATTTAGCTATAAATTAGCTGCGAAACTGATAGCTGCACTTCACAGGCTCTACAAAGTTCCAGTTGAAAAAAAAGAGATTCATTAATAATTGGATGTCGAACAACTTTGATTTTTCTTCTGTCATCCATTGGGCTTAAGTATGTATAGTGGTCGCGATATTGATTGACAATAATTTTATTTCAGAAAAAAAGAAAACGCGCCCAGAAAGTGTCGACTGCACGCCTCCTGACTACATAATGCCGGGAAGCAAAGACAGACCTTTGTTACCTCTTCATCCTATTACCAAAGAAAGTAAGGGGCCACAATGTATAAAGGTACTACACAATACGCTATAATTATCTCACAATTTTTGACAAAGCATGCCTTTTTTCTATCTTTATCTCTTCACCTTGAACTGTTTGACACTATGACTCGCTGCTGAGATGTTACATTGCTAAAAATGCATTGTTAAAAATATTAGTTTTTGTAAAATGAGTGAAATTAGATTTGAGCTACGACGAGAGTCAGAGACTTGTAGGCTGGCATTCAATATTTTACCACTAATCAATCTCAGCCGGCTACGGTACAACAGGCCACAAACAATTATGAAATACTACTAATTAAATCATTTATAAAATACTACCCTCATAACGAAAAAGAATGTCGGCCTCTGTAACCTAGCAGTAAAAATGCTGCTTGGTAATCAAGAGGTTGCGGGCTCCTAGCAAAACCATACATGAGATGTAGATTTTTTCAATTTAAAATCTGACATGAAAGCTCGGGCATTGGTTTTTACAATGTCTTCTCTCCTCGAGAATCAAACATAAGATTTTTCAACAAGATTCTAATTTTTTTCACGAAATTTATTCATAAAACTTAATCTGTGTGATCGTTTTATTTTCAGGTATTAACCACATCAGGTTGGAATCCACCTCCTGGGCCGAGAAAGATGAATGGAGATCTTTTGTATTTACACGTTGTCACAATGGAAGACAGACACTTTCACATCACGGCATGTGCTAGAGGATTTTATCTTAACCAGTTAGTAGTACTTCTTCCATTTCCATTGTTCTACTATGATTATTTGTAATAATTGGGGTTTTTCCCCACATCTAGAAGTGACAGTTTGCAACTATCTTGTTGCACGAGAGCAAAGACCTATTCACATTTAGATGACTATTTCTTGATACATAATTTATAATGCCTAAAAATTTTATATTTATCAAATACAACGTTTAAGAACAAGTGTAGAAGCAGAGAGCATTCAATAGCATAACATTTTTTCAGCAATAAACTCATACTTGTCTATATTACTTATTCTACATTCTTATCAGTGAAAATAGAGGACACAAACTGAACTGTTGTATTACACAATTATCGAAAACATTTTTATTTGTTTGTTCAGGTCTTCCGAAGAATCATTCAACCCTAGAGCAGCTACGCCATCCCACCTTAGTCACTCTCTGATCGATATATTGGGTAGCATATCTCCCGCCTTCAAACGCCCCTTTGGAACTGTTCAAAGGCGCAGGACACAGAAGCATCCCTTCGAAAGGGTAGCCACTCCGTACCAAGTATATTCCTGGGCTGCTCCTAATATTGAACACACCGTCGATGCTATTAGGGCCGAAGACAGTGAGTGAATTTATTCGATTTGTATCTATTCATATGAATATGGAAGACCTTATATTTCATTCACAAGACAACGAAACCTCATTGCTTGTTCTTCAAGTCTTCATTAAATAGATACTAATTACTGGGAGTAATTGAATCGATTATTTCACTACTCTTAATGATTAATGTTTTTTTTATTTTAGCATTTTCTTCAAAGCTAGGGTATGAAGAGCATATTCCTGGTCAGACAAGAGATTGGAACGAAGAACTGCAAACAACACGTGAACTTCCTCGAAAAAATCTTCCCGAGAGACTTTTAAGAGAGCGTGCCATATTCAAGGTAGTTCTTATATAATATTTTGTATTTATCTCTTATGAATGCAAAATGGCAGCTTGTGTTAGCAGTGCTTTGGCTTTTCATCAGTACTTATTTGGAGTATCAGTAGGAGTATAACACCAAAAACATTTAGTTCGAAATACTAGTTTTAATTATTTGTTTGTCAAACGTATACAATTAAAAAATGTAATACAAAGCATCATAAAAATAATAAATGAAAGCATTGGCAACTATAAATGAATTCATTTCCAGGTTCACAGTGATTTTGTAGCGGCAGCTACCCGCGGGGCAATGGCCGTGGTGGACGGAAATGTGATGGCGATCAATCCCGGCGAGGAAGCCAAGATGCAGATGTTCATATGGAACAACATTTTCTTCTCGCTCGGCTTTGACGTTCGAGATCACTACAAAGAGTTGGGAGGCGATGCGGCTGCTTTTGTTGCACCGGTAAGAGTGAATTAATTTTATTTGTATTGAAATTATATTCGCAATATAGAATATTGTATGCTAAGCTGCAAACTGCATACCTGCGTCAGTGGAAATCAAGTTGCCAAGTCCAAATAATGTCTCAAGTTGTATTTACATTGAATGCAATGGGAAAAATCTTTATAATATTAATTGAAAAAAAATGGTATAATCTTTTTCATATCGATACAATCAGACAATTTCCTTTTCAAATCCACCTTTTCTTGCAAATTAAAATAGGTTACTTATATTACAAAATACAAAATTACTTTCTTGTTTAATAATAAGGCCCTTAGTTAGCTAATTATCTTTACCACGTTTTAATGATCGGAGAAAGGGTGGATGGGGATGTACGAAAACATCACTGATTCTCTTGTCTTTGGATACGAAATTCCAGTCATTACCTCGAATTGCCATACTTGATTAGCTATGACTCTATGTTTTGCTGATGGAATAGCAGTAATTTAAATATGAATATCTTATCCGTTACAGAGAAATGATCTCCAAGGTGTCCGAGTGTACAGTGCAGTGGATCTGGAAGGTCTTTACACTCTCGGAACGGTGGTGATCGATTACAGAGGATATCGAGTGACGGCTCAGTCAATTATTCCTGGAATATTGGAGAAGGAACAGGAGCAGAGCGTCATTTACGGTAGCATAGACTTTGGAAAGACTGTTCTTACACACCCTAAATACATGGAATTGGTGAGTGAAATAATAATTTTACCATTGAAGTTTATCTGTCAGTGGGTAGAGGTGAGATAGGTTTATTGATTGAATTGGCATTAACTTTGTAGAGATCCATTGTAATAAGGTAAAGATAGCAATGTGTTTAGTTCCACGAGAATAATTATAATACATAGTTGATTGATGAAACATCATTCATCTCTGAGGACCATAATAAACTTGTCATAAACCTTCTCATAATGACTATCACAAAGCAATAATAATGCTATTTTGTTTAACAGCTGAGCAAAGCAGGGCAGCAGTTGAAAATCTTACCGCATTCGGTAGTAAGTGCCAAAGGAGAGTCGGTGGAACTTTGCTCGAGTGTGGAATGCAAAGGAATCGTTGGAAACGATGGAAGGCATTATATCCTCGATCTGCTCAGGACGTTTCCACCCGATGTGAATTTCTTGAAGCGTATGTTAAAATAATTTAAGATAATTTAAGATAAATTTAAGGCATCGACTGAGGGTGCTTGATGGAATTTCAATATCAAATTTGGATTATTGAGATTTTGTACACTTCCAAGTATTTTGTCACTAACAACCCGGGTTTCGCCTTTCGGTATCTTCAGGCATTCGAGCGCACGAATGGACTCAAACTGACTGTCAGTGCAATTCGTGTGCTCGAATGCCTGAAGATGCCGAAAGGCGAAACCCGGGTCGTTAGTGACAAAATACATGGAAGTGTACAAAATCTCAGTATGTTAAAATATTTATTATTCAGACTGTTTATTATATAAACAGCTTTTAAGAGAGATAACAAATAAGAGAGATATAAATGTTTATTTAACAAAACCTTATACTGCATAACTGATTGGGATTGAAGAAATCTTAGTCTAATGCCAAGACCAAATCCCCCATCGCATTGCACGAGCCAAAATGATGATAAAAACTGGAACCATAATAATTAAATCATGATATGCTATATTTCAATATAGAAAGAGCTTTATATCAGCTAGCGATCAATTGAGTAAAAAAGTAATAAAAAGTAAAATCAATATCAAATTAATATTTCTTCAATTAACTGTCAGTTCGAGTCCATTCGTGTGCTCGAATGCCTGAAGATGCCGAAAGGCGAAACCCGGGTCATTAGTGACAACATACATGGAAGTGTACAAAATCTCAGTATGTTAAAATATTTATTATTCAGACTGTTAATTATATCAACCGCTAAATTTAGATTGTATGAAGAGGTTCAAAAGAAAGGCTAGAAATATGTACCCAACAATATTCAATGTTTATTGTAACCACTGACTGTTTGATTCATTTACATTTTATTTTTGTAGTGGATGGCGAGGATCTGAAAGAGGATGTTAAAGCACTTGGCTTCCCTATCGAGCATAAGCACAAGCTTTGCTGCCTTCGCCAAGAATTAGTTGATAGTTTTGTTGAGTAAGTGCGTCGAAAATTTGTTGTCTTTTTTTAGCGATGATATTTTGTTGAAGTGTGTTCGTTAATAACATAGTGTCATTCTTTTTCAGGGCTCGTTATTTAATGTTTATCCGCTACGCTGCCTTCCACTTCCAACAGCTAGGTATCAAAAAACAAAAAGATAAAGGCTCATCGAACACCCAAGCGAATGCGGCCGATGCGTCTACTCCCGATAAAACTGATGACAAAGACCAAAGCGATAATGTTAAATTAGAAGAAACTAAACCGGACATCAAAGACCCGCAAGTTGAAAAAGAAAAGACGGAAGTGAAAGAAAAACCTACAAAAAATGATAAGAAAAACAAAAAGGAACAGTCGAAGAAAGAAAATACAGATGCTCAAGAAAAGAAGAAGGCTGGCAAAGATGCAGCAGATAAAAAAGACAGCAAAGATACTGTTTCTAAAAAAGAAGTAAAGGAATCTAGTCCGACAGTCATCGAGGAAGTGAAACCGGTTGAAGAAACGCCTGTTAGTGACGATACAAAAGCAGATGATTCAGGTGATTCTAAAGAAATCGATTTAGTTTTGCCAGCCATTGAACCGGAAGTAGATGCTGATGAAGGCAAGAAGATTGTTGAAAGTATTATTGATTCAATTTCAAACGGTGATAAGCAAGAAAGTGAGTAATTTTGTTTTACTTTATTGTTATTTATTGATAGAAATTATCAATTGCCATCTTCACAGAACTGTCGAACTTTTGAAATAACCTCCCGCACATTCTCACGAATTGTTTTCGAAACACTTGACATTGCTCTATCGTATTTATTTCCACAGTATCACTAATAAAAACAACTTTCATGACACTGATGCGATTACATTTGACAGTTACAAGCCTTAAATTGACAATTTATTTCCAACTTCTGCCAATGGCCAAGTTATAACAGTAAATCAATGCAACAAATTTGTTCAATGCCCTTTGTTTTATTCATTTGCAAATACGAATTTGTGTAATAAGAGTTAGATGTAGTAATTTTGTTACATTATATGACACACCCTGGTTTTTTTTGTTACGTTTAAGTTTTATTAGGGTCCGTAACTGAGAACGCACCGCGTTAATGACAATGATTCGTAGAAGTCGATCCGACTCTTGTCGTGAAGGGCGATCGGTCAATAGCCGGCGGACACGTTCTCTTGACGAATCCATTTTTGATGGAAAGAGGTGGCTCCGACGGTGCGGGAGTCCGATTTTTGATTTTTGCGATTTTTGAGTCGATTGCCAGCCTACGAGCTGGGAGAGCCGCCAGCCCCCCGTGGCCGGCACCGTTGACGTTGTGGATTGTTGGTGTTTGTTTTGAAATTGGACTTAATTTAAAATCGTTTGTCTTGTCACTTGCATTATAACTTAAAAGTAAATTCATGTGTTAAGAATTATTTTTGTATATTTTAAACCACTGCATCTTCAATTGAAATAAATAAGAGTTGAACTGGAATTGAAATGGTGTTTGTTTGAGATCCCAGACCTTCCAGGACGTCGATAACCGACCATTCGCTTCTCTTCGATTCGGGTCTTCTCATATAATATATAGATCTAGAATTATTTATTTCTCAAGGTTCTTGGTTCATATAAAAGACAGAGAGAAGAATCCTTATCTATGAATATTAGTTACTGTAATAATGCTTTTATATTGGTTTTAGTGGCTGAAAGTACCAGGGACATCATGAAAGCAGCGGCCCGATCAGTGGGATCCCTCAAAGATGCCGAATTTGATATTAGATTTAACCCAGACGTATACTCCGACGGTATCAAACACGCCTGTAATGATGAAGAAATTACTAAACAGAGACATCTAGTCAAAGAAGCTGCGTCTTTCCTAGTCACAACACAGATACCTACATTTGTAAGTTCAACTACTAATTGCCCTGGAAATATAAATTTTAAGATTCCACTGTATTTGTTATTTATCATTAGTTGATGGGTTGATGATTGTCAAGTGCTTTTAATATGTTTGTTTTCAATTCTTCAAGTTTTCCGAATCATTTGTGATTTCTTTTAAACACTCAGTTTTTACATATATTTCAATTCTTACTGAAAATAATATATTCATAATCTATGTGCTTTATTCAATGTGTATGATTTTTTTCAGATAAGAGACTGCCTTGACCATTCTTCAGCGCCGATGGATGGCAGTACCCTGGCTGACGCTTTACACACCCGAGGAATTAACATGAGATATCTTGGCCGAGTTTGCTCATTACTTTCACAAGTTAAATCGCTCTCCTATTTACACACAATTGCCGTTTCGGAGATTATTCTACGTGCCACCAAACACATATTCACCGCCTATGTACAAGTGAGTTACCTTTTTATTTAGTGGATTTGATTAAACATGCTCAATGTTTGGTTTAAAAATACTTCCAAATTTATAAAAGTTATAAAGTAAAAATTCAAGTCATATTATTGAATCTCGACTTACAATTTACATTCCGATCGATATATATTATGTTTTATAATATATGTCTTATATTTTCAGGGTTGCGAATTGATGTCTCTTTCTCAAGGAGTATCACACTTCTTGAACTGCCTACTGTGCTCCGCTCCCGTCCCTCCCCCGCCTCCTTCAGAAGAATTACAGTCGCGATCAGCTCGCGGGAGAGGAAAAAAACGAGGAAGGCAAGTAGTCGGCGGAGGTCCTGAAGCCTCTGACTGGACAGCGCTTACAGCTAGAAGTCTATGGCAGCAAATCAAACAGGAGCTTAAGGTAATTAGCTATGGTTATAGTCTAAGGTTAGTCTGAAGATGCTTCTTAAAGAGGCGAAACACGTCACGTTAGTGGTAAACCATGTGGAATAACTAAGTTATCAATTTTTAATTTTATATTAAAAATGAACATCCACAAAGTTACCAGCGAATCCATAGAAAATAGAAAAAAAAAACTTATTTACTTGTCGATCAGGTGAATTCATAAAAGTGGTAAAGAAGTATATGGTCAATCGGGGTAAGTTTTGCACAGTTCTGAGGGTTTTTGTATTTTTATGGTTCACCATTGCATTTATGTGTGGTATTGTTACAATTGATATATAAATATAGATAAAACAAGGTGGGTAAAATTTTCATCCAAATCGAGTAACTTTGATCCGCAATATAAGTAATCACTGTAATTACTATAAATTTAGTAATTTTAAAATCTTGACAACTTTTCTTTATCCTTTCATATATTCTATACATAATTGAGATGGAAAAAAATATACAACATTTGGTTTACAGATTAGTAATACAAATTGAAAATATGGCTAATCCAATTTATTTCAAGAAAAGTTTTTAAATTGCGCCTTATGATTCCAAGCTTATAAATTCAACAATAAAACAAATTATGTTGCACATTAATTCATATTTTTACCACCAGGGGCTACTCAATACTTTTACTTAACTAAAAAATATTCATATGGCATTAGTATTATCATGGTATTATAACAGCACCTTTTTCCATGTAGTGAGCCAATCTTAGACCACTTACCCAAATTGGTGGTATGGAAAAAACGATTAAAAACTTTGAATTTCGAAAGTATTGATTGGAAACATGAAGAATTATATTAATGCCTTTTATATGAACTAATGGTATGAGTAAAGAAGTAAATTCAGTTTCCTAAGTAAGACATATTCTGATAAAGAGAGTTTGATGTTGTTTGGAGGACAACCATGGCAAAAAGATCAATATTTTTTTTTTTCATTTTATTCAAAATAAGCCTATTGGTTTATATAAATTGATTAATATCTAATTCTTTTGCAGTCTTATTGGGGATGGATTTTGCCGACAGATAATATTGAAACTACTATAGAAAAATATGGACTTCAAAAAATATCTCTGCTAAGGTATGTATTATTTTTTTGCTGCAGACATTATCTGGATACTGTTTTAAGGAAAATTCACATGTACATACATGTAATGTCGAATATACACTCACTTTATGCAGTTGCTATCAGCTTGCTTTCAGCTGGCAGACATTTCTCAGTCACTCCAATGTGTGAGAAAGTTGAATATTAAACATTGTATGAATGTAGATGAGAACCCTCCTTTATGCGTAGTAACATTATACACTGAATATTTCTTTCAATTTCAGATCATTCTGTGTGAAGGTTGGTCTACAAATCCTTTTGAGAGAATATGACTTTGATAGCAAAAACAAAGTAACATTTAATTGTACAGACATTATGAATATCTTCCCAGTTGTCAAACACATCAATCCTAGAGTAAGTCTATCTTCAATATCATAATTTATTATTACGTCAGTCCCGTAAATTTTAATAAAATGGTTTTATGGATCTTCACCCTGGGCATCTCCAAAATATACACTGTTAAGTAGTTGAAGTAATTAAGGCTAAAAATCCTTTCAAATTCATCCTTTTACTTTGATTTAAGAAGCGAGCACATATGTACTAATGTTTGAGTCACAAATAATACCTGACCATCCCGAAAATATAAATAGCTTCTGGTGTACAGTTTTGAATTTCAGCAATTATAATTTTGAATTAAAATTCATTAGTTTTTGTGATAGGGTTCGATGATACTTTTGTTATAAATTAGATATATCTGCATTTGTCAATTGTAGTTTTTCACTAGATGTGATAATAGCCATATTTTTTTTTATAAATTTGCATTTATTTTTCGAATGTAATTATCGTGTGTGTTGACCATGAATTGCTTGCAAATATGACGTTTAAAGAAAATAGAAGAGTAGACAAAAACAATCACCATGTTTTGAAAATGTTATGATTTGAATGTTTTCAGGCATCCGATGCATACAATTTTTACACTACCGGGCAAAGTAAAATCCAGGCTGGACAGGTGCGAGACGGACATGAACTGATAACGGAAGCATTGAACCTCCTCAATAACGTGTATGGCGCGATGCATCCGGAAATAGCGCAGTGCTTGCGTATGGTAGCGCGTTTATGCTACGTTACAGGAGAGCACAGAGAAGCTATGGCATATCAGCAAAAGGCAGTGCTGATGTCTGAGAGAGTGAATGGAATCGATCATCCTTACACCATTACCGAATATGTATGTTGAATAATTTTTTGAATCAATAAGTAGAAAAACACTTGATCATTAATTAAATTTATAAAGTAAATAATAACTCCCAAATTGTATTATATAATTCGTAACAATCATTCACGAAATTAGATTCAGTGATATCGATAATTAAATAAATATTATAAATGTAATATTTCTGAAAGTGTTTTGCAATTTAGTGGACTGCAGTTGTGGTATCCGACAAATTTGAGATTGTAGTGAAATTGTATTCTATTTAATTTTTTCTTGCAATTAGTATAAAAATCGATACCCTATTATAAAGGTTTATGACTTTCTGGATTTATATCATTTTTGCAAATTACTTGATATAAGTTTCCCCGTTATTTACTGAAGCAATTGAATAATGCAGACTTAATCTTAACCAAATGATGATTAAAAGAACAATTATATATCGATTGCTTAATCTGCAAACCGGCTAACTTCACATGGACAAGTTTTTTAGGACTTAATTAAACCATCGTGCTGAATTTAACAATTTCAATATCCACTTCATTACTTTTATTTGTAAATTATTACTCTTTTTCTTTGTATAGTATTTAATTACCAAGTGGTAGTGCATTTGCTCAATACGCTTGATGCGCAGACAGAGGGAGGGTGTGTACGTATTTGTTTCTGTGTTGTGCTGTGGGTTACAGCAGACAAATAAATCAAGACCAGTACATATTGTAATATATTCAATATTATGTTGTATATAATACAAGTACTGCAAAACATTCAGTGAAAAATACATCAGAATATTGCATACTTGCCTAAAAATTAAATACCATAGATGCCAGGACAGTGTCCGATTTCATATTTTAAATGAATTTCTCTAGAAGCAATTGAAGATATAATGATTTTTAAATACGCGCAGGGAGATTATAAAATGATATTTTTGATAATGTGATTGTCTTATTTTCCAGACCCATTTGGCCCTTTACTGTTTTGCGAACGGCCAAGTGAGCAGTGCTCTCAAACTCCTCTACCGAGCGAGATATCTCGCCCTTATGGTGTGTGGAGAAAATCACCCGGAGATTGCCTTATTAGATGTATGTGTTCTTTTATTATATGGTACTGTTTTTAAATGACATAGTTACATTCATTGTTGAGTAATTTACTCAATCTGATTAGTTTCTGTTCTATATCAGAGTTTTTCTCATAATATGACATTAATTGGCATTGAGAGACGAAATTCAACATTAAGATTTGCCAGTAGTTTATAGTCTATTTAAGAGTATTATTGTAAGATATTTTCATACTAAACGAGACAATAATATAGTTAATAATAAATACGCTTTTCTAAAATGTGTATAATTTCATTGAATAGAGCAACATCTCGCTGATCCTGCATGCGGTTGGAGAGTACGACTTATCACTCCGTTTCTTGGAGAGGGCGGCAGCATTAACGGCATCCTGTCATGGAGCGCGTTCTTTGAAAGCTGCTGCTGCGCGACACCTTCTCGCTCGAACTCTAAGCTGCCTCGGCGATTTTAGAGCTGCCCTACAGCACGAGAGAGAGACTTATTCCATCTACAAACAACAGGTAACCCAAGAAAAATATATTCATTCACATTGTTAAATGAAAATGCTAAATTAAATTGTAGTTCAGTACATTGACTTTCACACGTTGATTTCTCATCTTTTCATTGATCAAAGGCATTGCTATCTGTGATGTTTTTGTACTTTCCCACCAACCTATATCCAATCCTGAAAACGGAGGTTGAAAGTGGAACTAACTAGCTGCTAGTCCATCCAACTCAATCCTTTTTGTCTTTCCCTCTATGAAGAGAATGAGGTTAATGACTTAATGATTTAAAAACAGTTTTCATAAAACAAAGTTTGATTAGGGGTCTACACGCTCCACGGTGGGAGCAGGTATGGGTAAAAAATATGTTTAAACATTGCATGTTTTCATTAAGTAATGCAGTAGCCCATGATTTATATTCTGTATCATAATATTATCGCCTTTGTGTAGTTGGGTGAGAATCATGAGAAAACACGCGAGTCATCTGACTGCCTCCGCCACCTGACACACCAAGCCGTAGTACTTCAGAAGAAAATGAATGACTTCTACACGGGTCGCCCGCCTTGCCCCCCGCCCATTCACATTCAGCCCCCTTCGATGGGCTCCGTTCTTGATATGTTGAATGTCATCAATGGAATACTCTTTGTGCAAATCAGGTGAGTTGATTTATAACTTCTTATTATCGATACTTATCAAGTAATAAATTCAATTGAATTGAATTCCTTAGTAACCAAATATAATGTCATATATATGTTCTTTTGAGTACCGTATGGTAAAATTTAGTCACGGCAAGGTAAGCATATTTGTTCAGTTATTTGTTATTTGTATTCTGGGCATCTTTATTGTAAAGCAGTAAGAAGGACTATATGAAATATATGTCTTCTTTGCAACCGGAAATACTGCAAAACCTTACCTTTGAAAAATACTGTACCATCTAAAAAAACTTTAGTGTCGAAACAGTAGACATGACAAATGAAATCTATACCTACTAGTGAAGATGAAGAAACTTTTCTATGACCGCTGTGCCATTACATGTTATTGCTAGCTACTGTATCAAGAAAACATTGTTTGCAGATATTCGTTTTTAAAATTATGATGAGTTTTGATTTATTTACTATTTTCAGGAAGGATGGAATCAATCAATTTAAATCAGTTTTGTTTAGTGTCATGTGATAAAGAGTATTTTTAGCAAAAAGTGTTAATTTTTTTCCATTCCAATGAAGAATACCTTATCACTTTTTTATTTAAAATTAATTTTTTCCGAACCTTCTTTTTTGCAGTCAACAAGACATCGAGCACTTCAAAGCTGAAATCGAAAAGCGCCAATTGAAAGAGTTAACCCCGGAAGCAATCGGAAGCCCCACCCCTGCCGACAAGGAGACGACCGGCAAGGACACCGCATCCGTTGTCTCGGCCAGCTGAATTTAGTGTTCCCAGTGGAAATCGTTAGCAAAGTTGAATATGTAAAAGACCAATACTTTTGTTGTAAAAAAAAGCTTTGATAGTTGAAAGTATCGGCCTGTGACTGAAATTATTTGACGGGTGTATGTATCGGTGCATCGGTGGCGGTTAGCTCTCTACTGAGCCTCTGCGAAGGTCGCGAGGAGAGGAGCCGAGGACGTATCACGTATACATAATTCAATATCGCCTAATAAGACTGTTTCTTCATGTAGGCTGCTAATTTGGGTGCGAGTAATAATTATTCATCTTGTTATTTGAAAAATGTTTTTTTTAGAGTTGTTTGTTAGATTTTTGAAGTGGATATTTTATTCCTGTTTTATTTTTTCTATTGTTAAATAATATAAGAATATTATTGATAAAAAACGAAAACCAGTGATAATGTTTGGCAGTGGATACGCCTTATGTTGTTAAATTTAAAGTCATCTTGGTAATTTAGGTCGCACACGAATTTATCTTTTTTTATACACATGCTACTATTCTTTTTTAATTTTACCTTTATGGCTTCAAACATAATTAGTTTTGTAATTTGTTGCATGATTCTCGTAGCTTTCAATACTCATCGCATGATACTAGGACCGAAAGAATCTATTATAAAATAATTCTCTCGTAAAACTGAATACAATTTTGGTGTATTCGTGTCGAGGTATTAAATATTGAATGATTAATGAAAACATCATTGATTTTCATGAACACGTTACATAAATGAATGTTCAAAGCCTCGCACAGCTGCGGTGAAAATATAAAATGTTGAAATATTTTCTTTTTTCCGAACAATTTTGGAAACATATTTTAGCATTTAGGGGCTTAAGTAGTTGTTTAGGCATAAACCATTTTATGAATGTACGCAGACATTTGTAGCCATAAAAAGACACTTAGGAATGATCAAAAGTTGGTTTAATCTAAAATTAAATAACTCATATCTTCGGATAGGTATGGTTAGGACTAAATATTACACTTTTAGGCGTGTCGGCCCGATTTAAATTTGAAAAATTTTGATCTATCAGTTTTGGGGTGCTGCATTTATTTGTGGTTTTCCATTTGTAATTAAAATACTTCACGATTGAATGGAGTGAAACTTCGGTTCACTTATTTAAATACCTGATTCAGAATATACTTATCTGTTGAAATGTACGATGGACAAAACCATAGGGTGTTCGACGACAGCTAAAAATATGTAAAACCGAATTGCATTGTACATTAAAGTAAAGGAAAAAAAAGAATGTACAATAATTTTTAGGGTTTAATCTGATTTGTGTGTTTTTGTTACGATAGGTTTCAAAAGCATCGGATTTTAATAATTACATATACAATAGTGTGATGAACGATTATTTGCTTTTACAGATAATATCACCATAGAAAGATCTATGTAAGATACCACTTTCTGGTTTTCTTTTTTCAGTATTCGCTTTTATGTGAAATTTTTTGAAATTTACGAGGTTGTAACAGTTATATTAATTTTAGTTTGTAAAAAACGGAGTTACTCGTGAAAGGCATTGGACTGTAGATATTATTTTACGAACACAAATTGAAAATCCACTATTTAATTAAAGAAAAATAAAATCATAATGCTGTTGTTCAATATACTTACCGTTGCCATAAAATAGTCATGAATTGTGCAATCTTCACAGAATTATATATGTTAAAATGCTAAGTTTACACTGAAATGTCATTTAAAAGTCGGAAAAATGTCTGAGACTTTGTTTACTTTTATGTATCTGTTACCAAACCTTACGCCCCTTACAAATAACAAAGAAAGTAAATGTATTACTATAAATTTCTCGCTGTAAGTTCTATACATAGTTTGTCAATAACTTTTGTGTGATTTGGTGAGAAGATGTGATAGTTTTTCCGCAATAGCCTGTAGACGAACCGTTTTCTTTGTAGGTTGCAATGCGTCATCACTTCCTGTGGTAGTTTATTTTTACAGAGAATGCTCAGCTGCGACATTTTGGCTTTTCAAAAAGCAAAAATTGCAGCCTGGCGTTTACTAAAAATTGCATTTCGTTCCTATTAGTTGTAGTTTAGTGATAAAAACACAGAATTCTATTGCATCTTTTCGTCGCCAAATATTTATGTTCTTTGTTTTAGAAAGTGTGTATAAATATGTAGAGTTAATGAAAGTGTCAAATGGATCGCTCTTTAACACTGCAAATTCCAATTTTTGAACAGTTCATAAATGATAATCAGCCAGACCAAAATAATTTGATTCTCATTAATGTTTTACAAATTTTAATATTTGCCATCGAGATTTCTGTGATACAATATACTGAACAGCCAACAACAGATCCTAATGTCTAATAAGTATTCTGCCATTTGTTGTCTGTACTCTATTAATAAATTTAGTTACCATTGTTTTATTTGCTTGAATTCATCATCTAAATAACGGCGAAATTATTTTAATGTGGCTGAAAACTGTCGTCACTTTAGAGCGCTATTGTGATCGACATCCATTTGCAAAAGAGTGATTCAATTGATCGAAGGGAGTGAGTGAGCGAGTGAAGCAATTCGAGCAGGTAAACAAGCAACGTTTTGCTACCTATATTCTAAAGTCATTTAAAATTTTTGGATGTGGTTGTATTTGTCAATAGATTAGCAATAAGAAACACTGCCTTACGTTAGCACCATGGCTATGTTCAGAGTGATCAAATGTTCGGGTATGTCGGAAATTAATTTTTCTTGTGACTGATAAGATGATTAACAAATAAATTTACAATCGACGGTACCACCGCAGAATGGTTTATATTCATTATTTCCTTTGGGTTTATGATTATTCACATAATCAGTGTTGTTCGATACTGTTTTATAAACAAAATTCTTTATAAGAATTGGATTTGTATTAACTCTAAAGTTATGGTACATGAGATGATTTGATATAACTCGACGATTACAAATACTGAGAATTTATACATTAACTTTATTGTGGATGTTGAAAGGTCACGGTAGACAATCCAAGTGGTATTAAGTGGATAGAATTATTCACTTAAAATAAAAGCTCTACTCGGTAATCAGTATCAATATGAAATTTTGCTTTTCTTATATATAATTTGAGACCTAGGACATGACGGGTGATGTCTTTCCTCTCTTGTATAGTGACTTTGTTTAATTCTATCTAATATAATATATATATATTAATCGCATTGTCTGTAATGTCAAAATATATAATAACTCTTTTCAAAATCACTTGATAAAAATCCAAATGAATAATTATTGTTATTAAATGTATCCATCAGAGAAGATCACATCATCTTGTGTGTATATAAGTCCTCAATATTTCTTAATGATTTTAAGTCATTTTAATAATAACTACAGCAAGCGTCCACATGTGCCATTTTTGTGAAAATCATTTTGTTTAATCACGTCTTTTGATGTCAAATGATTTTTTTTCATTATTATTAATGTGTCAACGTTAACCACTATTCCTATAAATATTGTAGTCGATAAACTTGCAATTCTTCGAAACATGAGTGGATTTTGGAATGATGAGACACTGCATGTCTTCCGTGAATCACGTAGAATATCTTATTATTAGTACCTATATATATATTATTTAGAAATGCTATACGAGGGCTAATTCGAATAGTTGATCAAAGATCCCGTTTTATTAGATTCCAACATTGTGGAATCACGTAAGCTTGTGTTAAAATTTAAAGGATCGAAACAAAATTGATTTTGTTGCACAATTTATTTTAGCAACGTAATTTCAAATTAGTAATGTTTGCATTTATTGGATTAGGTGTTATTCAACTGAAATTGTCTGCAATATGATTTTTTTTATAGCTTCAACCGATGTTACCAAAACAAAGACAATAAAAATTAGAGAATTACTGTTTAAAAAGTAAACCATGTGACAATTGCATTTGAATTAAGTGAACAGTAACTTGGGTATTAAATTTATGGTACAACCAGTATTTTATTTAGATATGTATGTATTCATCTCTCACGCCTTTGTTTAAATTTCTTTATTGTTAATAATTTGAATACCGCAGCCGTTTTCTCTCAAAACGAAAATGAATTGTTAAAACAGGCTAATTTTTCAGACCTCGTTACACTTCGCTACATAATTATACTTTGTAATAAATTTCAACCGGCGAAAGGTGTAAGCCTCTCTGTAAGATAACTTATATGTGTTTTGAAGCAAACAAATTCCATATCCATCCATTCTCGTTATTATTGTGTTGAATAAAAAAGTGTTCCTCGTTTATGAATGTCGGCTAGTGCAAATGTTATAAGTCACAAGAGAGAGAAAAAAATGGTGCTTTTGTTTATGTTTAAATGCATTATTATTAGATAATGAATAATTGTTTATTTTGAACCATTACTGTTACAGCCAATAAGAAAGCAAATAAATTTCTGAAAAAAATAACGAATGCTTTAATTTAAATTTTTTTTCTGCTTTTGCAATCACAATTAGTCGTTTTTAAAATGACTGAAGGGTCAAGAAGAATAAAATAATTTACAGCAGTAAAAAAGAAATAGTGATTTCGTATAAACGGAAACGCTAATTAATCCATAAGAACTAAAAGATATGAAATTGATTAGAGAGTAACACTGTAATTATTTCTTTCAACCGTGTCGGATTCTAACATGAAACATCTCAATGAGTTGTTCTATGGAAACTAGTTGTTATTCAGTTGCTCAACCTCTCTTTTTTGGAGTAATAATAGAAGGATGGAGGTTAGCTAATCGTTTTCACTACGGTCCGCTTTTAGAATCAAATGGGTGTCTGGAATGTTGACATCACAGACACCTATGTCTTTGAACACAAATTATAAACCAATTTAAATCCGTGTCTCTACTGGGATTCAAGCCCGTGAATACCACAGCCGAAGAGGCTATAGGGCTGGACCAGATTTCATCTACTTTTTCAGGAGTTTACCATCATTCAAGATAGTCAAAGGGCATGAAGTTGTCAAATATAGACTTTTTTCGTATTTAAAAATCTCTGTTATGCAGAATGTCTATCATATGAGCTGTGAAAGTTTAATTAAATCGAAAGAGTGCGATTCACAATGATGAATCAGTATGCAAAAGTACAGTTTACAATATAAATATATTGGACCGAAATTGTATATACAGCGGATAATGAAATAATATATCACATAAAGATTATAATAAAACTATTTTACAATGTAATATCATGATACTACGAATAGCAAATTTGTATTGGGATAACCATAAAAAATGGAGTTCAGCAAAACCTGCGTTTTAGCGATCAATATACTTATCGTTACTTCATATATGACGGAAAAAGAGTATAATTTATCATATTGATTGAGTATTATAATATTTTCAATGTGAAGCTTTTAAATGTTTGATTTTGACGAAGGACAAATCAAGTAGTTTGTCTGATTTTGAATTCAATAAAATTTCACATATACAATTGACATTGCGATTTACTTTCTCTTGTTTCTTGGCCTTTTCCTGCGTCGCTGAAGTGCCGTAGGCGGAGTAGGCGGTAGGAGATGAAGATGGGGAGCCGGTTTCCGCGGGGCGCCTCCCACAATGGGGGTCACCAACTCGGCAAGACGACCTCTCTCCGCCAGCATTGACAAGAAGGTGCAAATGAATTCGTCATAATTATGAGTTCGGCGGGCATCGTCTACCTAAAAGAGATAATAAATTTGTACATTCATTATTATAAAGAAAAAAAAGTCTGTAATATTATTGTTACAATATATATTTGTTTTGAATTATCTTTCTACCTGTAACGTAGCACACAAACACCACCACATAAGGGTATGGCTGTATTATCTGTGCCATCACTGTATGTACAACCCGTAAAAAATTCACACTTCTATAATGGAGTGGTCAAAAATAAAATTAACAATGGAAGAACGTAGACAACATTAATAAAAATCTCAGTATGTAACTGAAGAATTTCAATGAATACCTTTTAATATTTTGAAAGATATCAAAGTTGGAGATTTTTTATATCTGAACAATTTGGGTACGTTTTCAAACGTTTTTTTTTTCACTAGAGAATATATTTCCAGATATTAAATACAATAATAGGTGTATTGATTGAATTTTACATTTACAATTTGTCAAAACTTACTTTATACATATCCCGTTTTTCATTTTCATCATGGAGAGCCTGTTGGCATTTTTCGATTTCAGCATCCAAATGCTTCTGGAAGGCGATTACGTCTGTTTCAGAGAAAGATGTCCTGAATGCTGAAACCGGAGTGTCGTTTTCCTCTATTGGTAATTCCGCTATTGAGACTAGACCGTCGTCCGGTGTCTTTATTTGAATACAACCTTCCGCAGGGCCAAACTGAAACAGGAAAAGTGTATTATTTTAAAATACAATATCAGAACCATGATGTAAATAGCAGCAGTTAGCGAAATAAATGGTAGGCTATAATATAAACTTCTCCCTCTCAGCTACTCGATTCTCTATATTGTATTACGAAAATATCCTTGACATAAGTAAAATAACTGAGCTGAAAAAATAAGCAAAATATACTATTTCTCTAACCTTAAGTTCATTGCTACAGATTTGTATGCAGCTTTCAATGTCAACAGATGGGCGAATAATGAAGAATTTTTTCACAACTTGCGCTGAAGGAGATGATGCATGGTGAGGGGATGACACTGTAGGTTGAAAATGTAATTAAAATCAGTAGCAAAGGAACAACAAAATATGTTAATGGAATGTAATGACATGTTGAAATGATATGTTTGTTCAATTTGTTGTTGGTACCTGTAAAAATAGAGATTCAGTAGATTGGGGATAAACTTAATCATGTAGAATATATCGAAAAAGAAATGTGGTTGACTCTGAAATTTTATGCTGCAATAAAGTGCATGCTAAAAGCCTTGATGCTTCTTAAACACATTTCAGTATTATTTCTATCACCTTTTGTGTACTGTAAATATCGTTCATTTAATTTTTCTTAAACTAAAATATTATTATTTATAGATAAAAACTTATATTTTGTTAGTTTTTTGTAACTTATTATTTTTCAGTATAAAGTTTAAAGGTTTTCTTATGATGTTTTATTGAGGTTCTAAATATTAAAGATAGTAATTGTTTTCTTTCGCAGTAAGTTATTAAAAGAGTGCTATAAATAAGTTTTCGAAATAACCAAAACTGTCTCATACGCGATGAGAATGAATGTTTTCAGATCTGAGAGAAAGTATTTCTATCTGTATGTGTTTTGGTGAAATTTCTCAAAGTATATTTGTTTTATTTTTATTAATGTCGATCAATACTGACTTTTTAGTCTTTCAATACATACATAAGTACACTATAGATGTTAAAACCAGGAATTTTTGAAAACTGTTAAGCAATAGTTCAATTTGACATTTTTTAAATTGGCGTAGGATTATGGGTCAATGTCGGAGTCAGGTTATTTTAGACTCCACAGACCTGGAATAAACTACATTAAATAAATACACAGACCAGTTTCATTGATTTCATCAGAGTCTGACAGCCGTATATCGAGAGGTATGGCAAAGTCCATTGGGGATAAAGATACACTTTCTGTGACCGGTATTTCTGGAGGAGTAGCTCTATGATTACCATTCGTTGTGTTCTCAACCAAATCCGATTTGGTGACAATGTTACCTTCGGTATCTACAATGAGAAAATGACAAATAAATAGGTACACCCAAAAGTAATCTTTGAAGTAATAAAATAATGAAAATAGAATAGATTTTCATAAATAGTTTCAAACGTCTTAAAATAAACTAAATATTACGAAAACATGTTTCTTACCTTTAGCTTGGCTCTCAGTGGTGTCAGTTTCGTTTTCGGTAGTCTGTTTTTGTAACTTGGGCACAAGTTTACCAAGCTGTATTAAAGCATTTTTCAAGATCTGTTTATTGGCGTCAAGTATTTTTAATTTCTGTGTTATCGCAAGCCGTCTATCGGGAACTACAGCCATCAAATTAAACCTATAAAAATAGAATCAGTATTTTATTTTCTTCTGAAAAACAAAATGTTGTTTAAAGTACTGACTTTTATATGCTAAGTTGTAAAAAAAATGCACAAGAACGCTTTATTTCCTTTTTCCATTTGAACATTATTTTTCTCAATTTTGGACCTCATAGTTATTTTTCAGTACCAATTACTCTTAATAGTTAACAAGGACCTCCTGTATATCTAAACACATTGGAGCGATGTCTTATGACGTGCTAATATCTAGTTGAAATTAAGATAGTGCTGCACCTTATGTCGTGATAGGGTTCACCGGTATCTATACCCAGCCTTTCGGACATTACTCTTCTAAATTTATCAGTCCAATCTTCTTCTTCCGCCCAGGGTCCATGGTCTTGCGGATAGGGCTTCAAACCATCTAATTCAAACAGTTTTCCATCTATGGGTACAAAACTGACAAAGTGGAATGCTTCCCCTAAAAAACAGCAAATTAACAATAAGTATGAATGATTTTATAAAGCAAAAAGTATTGGTTTTTATCATAAAAATGAGTGAAGTTGAAATCATGAACAGTACTAAAATAATAAAACTACAATAAGCCACAGTGAATACAAGCATTTTTAAATACTATGTTTAAACTGCTCGCAATGTAGCGCATGTGGACTCCCAATGAAACATTTCTACAACAGGAGTAAGAACTAACTGTAAAAGTCGAACACTCAGCCTGCATTTGCAGAGATGGTGAGGAAGGAGTAAGTGACTAATCATTAGTTAGTCGCTCTCTCTATATTTCGTTTAAAGCTATGGATAGGATGGGTGGAAAGACATCAAATCCATAAAGCAATGAAAGCATCTATTTGAACATTTGACTATGTAATTGAGATGAAGACTGTTCAACGAAGAAAATATTTGGACATTATTTCTGCTTTGTGGTAAACATTTATTAAATTGGCATAATATTGAATTTTAGTGAGTAAAGATTTTGATACATGCTGATGATCATAAGCCATAAGAAGGTTAACAGAGTAACTAATAGAATTTCAGGTAAAAAACGAAAGCACACATGAAAATTGGGCTTTTTCCAAAGTATGATAAGTGCACTTTTTCCCTTAGAAAATTTAGTATGAAAATGAGTGTGGCAACTGTATGCAATTATCGTAAATGGAAACATAAGCTAAATAAAGAATACCTGTGAATCTTCCTGAAGATAAAGCTTGTTTATCAGTTTTCTTACGAGCTTGTGGTATTGCATGAGAATTATGTGCACAAGCTAGTTCTGGTGTGTTGCTGATAGCCCATCCCTTATTTTCTGGACTCATAGATGTAGTGTGGACCTAGAATGATATTGATATTTTAAAATGGCTCTTGTCTGCACTCATTTAAGTACATGCTGAATGTGTGGACATCCGAAGAATGTTAAAGCTGTTCTTAGTGGCATTGCTATTTGAATGGAGCATCTTTTCTCTATTCTAGGATGAAGAACCTCATAAAAATATTTTTAATAAGAATTGGATGTAATTCAGTCACTCAAACTCTCTCCTAAAAGAGGGTTAGGAAAGAATGATGGAGGTAGGAGAGAACTCTCTTCCTCTCTTTGTAGATTCCTTTCAAGATCGGATGGGAGTGGATAGGAAGGGATGAAAACATCACAGTCTATCTATCTTTGGATACAAATCTATAAACTGATAGCAAAATCAATCTGCAAATGTTTCAGTGATTCTCTTAAATATAACGAAAGCCTAAGAGCGTTGGTCATTCGGCTAAGGAAAATTATACAAATTAAGTGAACGAAATTTTAGGGTTATTTAAATAAATATCAAATAAGCATACCTTTAGCCTGCTGAGTGTATGTCCAAGATGTATATGTGGACAATTAAGTAACACTGAAAGTAGAGCGTGAGTCGCGCAACTGTTAGGAACCATTTGTTGAGCAAAGAATATATTATTAACAGCTTCTTCATCTTTCACAAAACTTTCAATATGATCAACAATTTTTCGACGAGCTCTGCGTTCTTCTATCCAACGAAAAAGAAATATAAAACCAAAAACTGGTAATTCCAAAGGTTTATGAAGATCATAAATCTCTTCGACCTGTATTGCTTTCACGCCGAAATCTTCTAAGAGAAGAGTGAATAATCCCGGATCGCTCTCCAATTCTAACCAACCCTCGGTTAAGCTGTTTAATTCTACGGGCATTTTTCTGCTTCGATAATAAGGATTTGATTCAGTCATTCAAACAATTATACGTCACAATTTTTTATCGTTTATCAAATTTTAGTAAATGAAAAGAAGAAAACATCAAGGCATTGCAAAACAATGTTTTGACAGCCGCTTAACTTCGCTAGTAGGTATATATTTTCCTTCCTTGTGTCAATAATTATTATAGTTGGTTAAACTGTGTACAAAAATTTAAAAATGTTGCCTGAAGATTTTATTTACTCCAATATTTGGGATTATCTATTATAAATTCTAGCTCGCGGAAAACCATTGTTGTGATAAGTTTTGACCATAGAGAACTATACTTTTAGTTTTGACATTTGCGTGAATGAGGTTAAACAAACAAAATGAGTTCAAACTCCTCTTTTATTGATAATATAGCGAATACTCCAGAAAAATCTTTGAATAAAAGCCTTTCTTTTTCACCAATTGGTATTAATCCTCCGTTCTATTATTTATTTCTGTATCTTCTACAACTTTTCATAAGTTTTATGCTTGAATATTTGTGTTTCAGGAAATAATACACCAAATAAAGAATTGCCTGGACCAGCTAGAACTGCATATACGCATGCATGTACATTAAATTCATATCTTTTCCAATGGAATTCTCTCCACATAAAGGGCTCAAAGTTATGTCAATGCATAAAAAGTTTGAAATTACATGAAATTATAGGTGAAGAATACCCGAATGAATTGAATCCAATTTGTTCCTCTTTAGTGGAATTGACAGACTCAATGATGCATCTTGTTGAAGGTAAACACTGATTGACTTTATTAGGACACATTCGGATTACGACATTTCTGTATTGACGTTGATTCCGGGAAGGTAGTTGAAATGAATTTTCACGCCTGATATTATATGTCCACAGATTTGTTCCCATATATTAACCTGCTTGCGAAAATAATGGGACTGCATAAAAACACTGACATATATGTGTAGTATCCATATCTGAAGCAAAAATATGAGAATGGAAATAAAAAATAAATGGCACAATACGTCTTCTAAATTACTGTTAGTTGCTTGATTTAGTTTCCTTTCCTTGAGCCAAACATCCCTACCTGACCCAAATAAGCGGGTGTTCGAATCAACAGGTATAACAATTAAACGAAATCATTTGAATTTATTAATTGTCCATTTACTTTCCTATATTTTTCCAATCAAGTAAATAAAACATAGCGTCTTTCCTTGTTTCAGGGATGATAACAGTTTCAAAACAGTTGGATTCTTTAGGAAAATTATGTTCATCTGATGAACCACTAATAAATACATGGTCAGCTATGAAACTGGCAGAAGAAGTCAAAAAGATTGTGAAAATGCACGAAGAAGAACTTAATATTAAAAAACTCGTGAGACGTAAGGAATATAAATTTATTTTATCAGTAAGGCAGAAGAGATATAATAAAGCTTATTAGGTTTTCATGGTTATTATCTTGGGAGGACATAGTGTTCTGATTGGTAGAAATCATGTGACAATTCAAAATCGTTGCAGGTATCATCTTCAGGGGTTTGAAAATTTTGTGTGATTAGCACCAACTGAAGCACGGTTGGTGATCTTCCCAAGAAAATATTCACCTATATAAGATATACTGGAGATAACTATTTTACTACTCATGGACAAATAATTTTTATTTTGTATAAATCATGGAAATAATCGAACAGTAAATTATCTTTTACATTTTAATATGCCATATAATTCATACATGCTGTAGTTATTTAATCTACGTACAGTAATAAATTCAAAACGGAATATTATTTCAGTCATTCTGATTGTTATGAATTTTTGTTATTTAACCAGCGATTGGAAAAATGTTATTATTAATATTATATTTATCACTCCTAATCCTCTTTTTGTACGGTCCAATGTTAAGGAACTTATCTTTCATTTATCTACGTACACTCCATCTTCTTTTACGCAGTTTTTTTTTGTACAGTTGACAAAAAAAAAAAGTATCTTTGTAGGAAGAGGATTGAATGTATTATATATACAATGCCAAGCTATCAAAGACTAACTTTAAGAGATTCATTAAATCAATAACATGTGATGGTTGCAGAAAATATAAGTTGTTTCCAATCACAATAGTTATTTTGTTTCAAAACCCAAAGAAAGTCTTTCGTATATGACGAACAATCCAAGAATTGGTTTGGCAATCTTATACTTGGAAAAAAAACTCTTCTATAATGTTGCATATTTAGTTGAAAGATTTAATAGTTTATAAATATTTCATATTTTAATAGAAAATTTGTGCTGTCTTAAATAACATCAATTTGATTTGTCTTAGCTAAAACATATCTTCTTTTTCAGAAAATATAGTCCATTGCAGGGACCAATACCTTACGGAAATTTATGTAGGATTTTGGAAATCATCAATATATATTACAGATGAAGTGTTATTCTTCTTAGCTGAAATGGAATTTAAGAATGACATTGTTAAATAAAGATCTAAATTGTTTTATTTATAAAAAAACTAATTAATACAAAACTACTTTTTACATTATAATAATTAGAGTAGCTTTCAACTGGTTCCTCACAATACCTACATGTCGATCGTCCAGTTCATCAGTCATTATTTGAGTTAAAGCAGTTATATATAAAATTTTACGCTCTATCTGATTCAGTCAGTTAGTACTCAGATAACTCAAAATGCCACCAAAAAAATGCTAACACAGATAATCTTTTAAGAAAACAAATATTTATATATATGTAGTATATATATATAGTTAATATTTCTGGGTCAGTAAAAGGATAGTTCTCATTTCAATTTGAAAATTTTTTATCTTCTCAATGCACAATTTAGTTCATACTCTGACTCAGTCCAATCAATATAATGATTGAATTCAATCAGATGTTTATTGTCAGCTTTTCAGCGGGTGTGCTTATTTTGAGAATTGACTGAAGACGCTCATCTGTAAACTTAGAAAGATATTGATATTTATTAATTTAATGATTGGAAGCGGTTGAATATAGGTCTATTAAAGAAATCAGATTACTCTCTGATCTTAAAAATAATTATTCTTTCTATACAATTATTCTTCATATACAAATCTTCTTTGATGATGCTACAGCTCATGTTGAATCCTGACCTCCTGCAGCGCTTTCCTACTTCCGGCGCGGTCATCAGCACTCTTTCAAGTGTTGATCTATAGAAGCCTGTAGGCATCCTACATCAAGCTATCCTCCCATCGTGTTCATAGTTTACCTACTGATCTTTTCCTTCTTTATGCTATTACAGTAACTCTTTTTTTGTTGATAACTTCTTTTATAGAAATAAATTTCATTCAAATATTGTTTTGTAAGTAAATCTATTTTGTTATTGCAACTGTAGGTAGTAAGCTTTTGGTAATTATCAATTTTTGTTGATATCCTGTCATGTTTCGTCTCAAAAGTTTTTTCTATAACAAAGTGACTGTCATTCCTTTGTTATGGACTCGTTTATTTGATACCTGATAACTGTATCTCGTGTACAATAAGTATATGATAACGACACTAAAAGATTACTCCTCGCTGCTGCAGTGAAATTTTTATTTTCGCAATTTTTCTTCACTGCAAGTCACCTTCCCGTATCAGAAAACAAATAAACAACTAACTCCCATATCTTAAATAAATATGCTCTAAAAATATATAATACATAGTTATGTAGTTAGATCCATTCTATTCTTCAAACAGAGTGTTTGTTACATACCTCAAACTTTTTATTATTAAAAAAAAAAAAACCGTTGCACAAAGCTAGCAAAAATGTAGCAACTTTTGTTTCAATTTTGCTTATCGGAATATTTCAATTTGCTTTTATTGACGACCGAATATCGCTTCGCTTACGGGTTTTCCAATGGGATAACAACTTATTTTGTTGTTTTTGAGTTTATAATATAGTCAAAGTAGTCGTTGAGTAATATTGTAGTTCGTTATTGATAAAAAAAAATAGAGATCACAATAAATCGAAATCAAATGGGTTAAAATAGAGTTGTCATAAATATATTTCTTAACATCTGTGCCGCGAAACATATTGAATAATTATCATATTATTTAAAGCACTTATGAAGAAAATCGGTGCTGTCTTATCGTCGTTGAAATACCATGGATTCACTAGGTAAGTTTTACTGTGTGAGAAATGTATTAATTTATTGATTTTTCAAACAATTATTTGATTGTGTAATATCTTACAACATTTGTGCTTTATTTTACTATTTTAATAACAGTTCAAAAGCATAGTTTAACAATAATAAATGTGTTAGTGGGTAGGTAGTGGAGCATGTAAATATACCGTTTACAAAACACATTTTAAAGAATCAATATTGTAGGTTTGTAGGAAACTTAAAAAAAACTGCTATTTTAACGTCAAGTGTGAAGATATGTCAATTAAAACCGAATCATTTCTTTCGTTAATAACAAAATTTGTTAAATTATTGGGTTTTGATACGGTAGCACACATAAAAACATGACAGTCGTATCATCTACGATCAGTTGATTGCGTCAGATAAAACTACCTACCTATAAACTTTTAAATTATTGTCACCAAAAATATTGTACGCCATCATTATAAATATGATATTTAAGTAGGTAATATAAAATGTGTTCTGTATAAAACTAGAGCACACTACAAACAAGTAAGCGGGGCCCAATCATTGAAATCGAAAAAGGCAACGTCATGTGAGGATTCTACTATTGCCGGTAATTAGAAGTTAGTACCATAAAGTAATACTATTAGTTGGTACTCTCAACTTCGAGTTGGCATATCATAGTGTTGAAATACGATTTGTGACTTAAAAATAAGGTTAGGTAAAGCGCTTGTCTATAAACAAAAGTAAAAAAAGTTATTTGATGGTAGGTATTAAAAAAGTGTTAATTTGAGGAAATCGAAAAAATAAAATGAGTATTTTGATATTTCCGAATGCATGCACTTGGTTGTCCAATTTCAAGAATTGATGCTTATTTTCCACAAATAAATACGAGTGCTTTCGTTTCAAATGTAACGCACAATATCTGTATTTAATATACACAATATTCATTACCTAATTAAAATTTCATGGTATTAACCAGGAACCCGAATCGTTATTTTTTTCGTCCCGGTTCGGTAAAAGAAAATATATACCGGTCAGTTCCTTTTTTCGGTTTTCTGTTCAGCTTGTAATTAAATCACTTTTAATGTGCTAACTGTCAATTATTGGTGGAAAGGCATGATATTTAAAAAATAAAACACAATTTGTTTGTACTTCCACATGTTTGCAATGATCAGGAACGGTTTCGCTCATCATAGGTAATATTCAATTCGCAATAAAAATATTTTTTATTTTGTAAAAAACTTTTATTGTCATAAATTTAAATAAAAGAAACCAATATGCACGAGGAAGAACGAATTTTTTAAACTAAGATCCTAGTACACCAATGGCATTATTTTATCGCTTTTGAGAAGAAGGTCTATTGGTAATGTCTGATAGATAGTTTTAGCAACATATTTTTCCATAGACAACTGAGTCCAAAAATGACATCAATTTTTCATAAAATCTACCATCTGATACATTTTTGAACATACCTGTTTCAAGAACCTACGACTGAAATGCAATTTCTCACAAAATGTTTTGCTCTCGAAAAAATATATTTGTCACAATTTACAAATGTACCGCACTAGAGAAATGTTTAAAATAAATTTATTCCAGCCAATGTTCGGGGCTTCAGGGTAGTCACTAAAAAAATATGAGAAATGAGAGATTTCTCTATCCCGATATTGGTTGTGGTAGCCCTCGATGCGCTTGTTGGACACCTTTTACAGATTTTTTTTACTGGTTCACCATTGCATAATTTTGGCTTATTTTAATTTTATCATGGTAGAGCATATATGGGACTAAGCGTTCGTGAACCAATGTCAACAAAAAATATTACGTGTCGCGAGATTTGAGACGCCGAAATCGCTCACGCGGCCGTGCGTGTATAGCCTACAAGCCGAACATCTCATTCACGCACCGGTGCGTGCATGGCACCTGATCGGTTAAAACTGACTATTTCCAATACGTTTGGTTAGTATAATACTAACCAAACTAGGTATGATGTTATGAGAAGACCCGAATCGAAGAGAGGCGGATGGCTGGTTATCGACGTCCTAGAAGGGCTGGGATCTCAAACAAACACCATTTCAAATCCGGTTCAATACTTATTTATTTTTAATCGAAGATGCAGTGGTTTAGAATACACAAATATAATCTTAACACCTAAAATTGATTCTAAATTTACATTTACTTAACACATGAATTTACTTTAAGTTATAAAGCAAGTGACACGACAAACGATTTTAAATTAAGTCTAATTCAAAACAAACGCACACAATTCACAACGTCACTGGTGCCGGCCACGGCTGGCGGGTAGCCCGGCTCGAAAGCTGGCAAACGACTACTAACACATAAAATCAAAAGGACTCCCGCATCGTTGAAGCCACCCCTTTCCGTAAAAAATGAACTCGTCTTGCGAACGTGTCCGCAGGCGATGGCCGAGCGCCTCTCCACTCGAAGGCTGGTAATCGACTCCCGTAAAATCAGAAATCGGACTCCGCACTGTCGGAGCCACCCCTTTCCGTCAAAAATGGACTCGTCCTGCGAACGTGTCCGCAGGCGATGGCGATCGCCCTTTGCGACAGAGTTGGGTCGATTTCTCCGAATCATTGTCATTACCGCTGTGCGATTTCAGTTATGGACCCTAATAAAACTTAAACTTAACAAAAAAACCAGGGTGTGTCAGTTAATTGTGAAACAACATGAGATCTAGTAATGGACGGTTGAAGTTGTCATAGAAAACTTTTCTCTGCGTGTTGCTAGGGAAATGTTTCGTACAATTTTACGATAAGGAGACACGGAGCCCCTTTTGACTCTCGACCCCCCTACATATCACTTGCGGATAGATTGCCACTGCATATAAGGCAATAATGATAAAAGATTTTCAAACAGACTTAACATTTGAAAAAAGCATATTTGCGTTTTATGGAATGAGAACATGCATTATACTATCTGAGTGATTGTGAATTATAATTGTTTTTCTTATAATATCTACTGTCATAAAAAATTCTTATCATTTTTTCACTCTGTTTACTTTAATTATAATGTTCTGAGTAATGTGAAGCAATTTATAAAATCTCAAGGTTTTGCACAGACGAACGTACAATAATAAATTATTTAATATTACCATCTAAAACGCGTAACTGTCAAAAAACTATTTAGCTAATCAAATTTGGATTATTGAGATTTTGTACACTTCCATGTAATATGGAATGTAATAACCTGCAATCCGAAAAATTGTTAATCCATCGTAGCTCTTTTTACATGTTCCAATGTTATGGAACCTATCTTTCATTATATTCACTCCATCTTCGAATGCATGTTTTTTGCGCTGCTATGCATGGGCGTATTCCCCATGTAAAAATTGGATTGCGTGTATATATTTTAAATAGAGATGACTACAGTCTCTTTTTTATTATTAACTAAATGTTGAAAAAGCACATAGATATTCTTTTCGCTGTGATTACGCGACATAAATTTTCCACGACCAATTTTCTATACACGCTATAGAAGTATGTATGTTTATGACTCTATTTAACGCTCATTTAATTAGCAGTGTTTATTAGTCATATATTAATAACATTCCGATAACTACAAATAAAAATATTACCAATTTGAGAAAACGATTGCTTATCAAATTGTCGAAAAAAAATATACACATTACAAAATATATATATATTTACACATTTTACCACTATGCTACGGGACCGGTAAATATCGGTAAATCAAAAAATTGAATGATGTTTCACCATAAATAATGCAGTATTTGACTACCTAAATCTGTTTTCTGCGATCGAAAATCATAATAATTGTATCCGGCTTCTACCAACAGATGGCGCTCGTGCTCAATCGCGAAGCCATACCACAAATATCCTGCCTCAGATATATAGTAACAATATTATGTAGGTAATACTTCGTTATAAATTATATTAAATTTATAAAATGATGAGAAAAAATGGTTGCTTGATACATGCTTAATTAAAGAAAAAAATCTGATAAACTCATTGTTAACAATCGAGTTTCAGAAGTGTATTTTGAGTTGAATTTAATTTGTTTAACCATGCATTATTTTCAAATGCCCCCAAAAATATATGTAAAACGAATACTGATTAAAAGTTAATCGCTCAACTTACGATAAGTAACTATATGTGTAAGATTTCAAAAAAATGTTGGGAAAACAATAGGTTGCACCGCACGGACGTAGCCATAATTTTTAAAAATAATATGTTTAATATCGGCCTCTGTGGTCTATTGCTAAGAGCTTATCCCTAGCGATCAGGTGGGCCATGGTTCAAGTCCCAGCAAGGTCATTACCAAACTTAGATATTTTCAATTTAAATTTGTGATCTTGGATGTGAGTGATTTTTCAATTTTCAAAATATTTCGCGCATTGTCTGTGAGCAATTGTAGATTTTTATTTTCAATTGAATTATTAAATATATTATAAATTATGAGGATTATGTCGAGATGCGTCAATGATCGATCATGAATGATTTCTTTGCGCGTATCCGAACCGGAAAAAACGATATTTTTTCGGTTCGGTTCCGGTTTTCGTTCCGACAAAAATAACGGTTTTTTCCGTTTTCGGCTTCCGCTTCAATTCCAATTTGAAGCCCTGACTCTTGCGTCACAATATAAGTAATACATAATAACATTTTAACATTATGTCAATATAACGATGCAATGGACTCCTTGGGGTATTTTGTTAATTATCATAAGTACGTTCAAGTGAGTATTATCTAATATTTAAATATCAAGGTCTTAAAATACATCATTATCACAATTAAAAACGTGTTCCTGGTAAACTACGATATCGATAGAATTACATTATAATTGTTCGATTATTGTAACCATTTGAATTGTTTGTCTTGGGTTTGATTCTCTTTTAAAAATCGCAATTGAGTCGTATGAAAGCAAAAACGCCAGTGTCCTTCAAAGTCATATCATATGAATTCAAATAAAACTTTATAATTAAATTAGTTTGTGTCGGTTTTCTGGGGATAATGCATTTGACCTGTCAAGTTGTATATATACACAAGAATTTAGAGAATATTTGCACATTCATATGTCATTTTCGTCTTTTTGTGGACAGTGGCGTTTTGTTGGTTGAGATTGACAGATGGCAGAATATTGGCAACAATATTTTAAAATCGAAATTATATAAAAAAAGTATAAATAAGTTCTATTGCATTACATACAGTTAAAATTAACATTGTTACTTCACTTTTTGTGTAATTTAGCGGGAGAGAGTAGGGATAGAAGGATAGGGCTAGGACAGACTCAGTGGGTGGCTGAATACTCTCGTTACACGCCCCGTAAAATACTAATATGTAGTTATATGTTTTAATTCACAGTTTTTTATGTAAATTGATTAGCCACCTAATGGAGTATTTCAATAAAGAGTTTGCTAAGACATCTTATTGTAAATCAAATGTTCAGCGTATAGACTCAAAAACGCTATGGTAGATGTATTAACATATGCCTTATAACGCTGGGCGTGGTTCTTGTCACATTTAGGGAAGAGGAACAGTTGGAGCACAAATATCCCACCCGTCCCTTTGAATCAAAATTCATAAAAAAACGAAACAGATGCATGAGCAATTTACGTCGTGTATTTTTTTGATATATTATTTTAAAAGTCAAAAATTTAAATTCATTATTTTGCTATAGAAACGGAATGATTTTTTAATTACATTTAATATAATATTGAATTATATCTTACTTAATTTCTATATCGTATTCTATATCTATATCGTCACTGTTCTGGAAGAAAACACTACATCGAAAAAATTGCATATTGAGTTATCAAAATGTTCCTTATTTCGAACTCTACCGTATGGAAAAATACGCTTATTTTCTCAAGACCAATTACTCACAACTAATATATTTCAGTAAATGTCTTCTTCCAGAACAACGACGATATATCTTTCGAACTAAATTGCTAAAAAGCCGTTAACGACATTTTCACGATACGTTTATTACAAACAGTGAAAATTTTCTTTTTTTTAGTGGTAACACTCCACGTTTCATACCGAATTTTGTGAAAATAAAAAAAGGGTTTTTTTTTGATTGCATAAATTTATCCATTCATTATTTTAATTTCTTAATAGCGTGACAAAACGTTTAATAATTTTGATGAATTAGAATTACAAATTTAGCAATTGTGTACAAAGAAATATTCCATGGAATTTGAAAAGAAATACATTTTCTATTAATTCTGTAATCGCATTTTTTCAGCATTCTTTTTTGTCATTAATATCGTCTTACTAATTTTAATTTATTTGCTACATGTTACGTTCCGGGTGAAATATGACATTTCAAGCACGCCATCTATAAATTATTATCCACAGGAAAAATCAATTTCTTCCTCGTATTTTCTTTTTCAGGCACTGATGGACTAGCGAAGTAACGGTTGTTATTACCCGTAGCATTTTTATTCATTTCTTTTTGTCATATTTGATATTTTGAATAAAGACGTTGACAGTTAAGGAAAATGACAATATGTATATATAATTTAAAACATCGACTGAGGGTGCTTGATGGAATTTCAATATCAAATTTGGATTATTGAGATTTTGTACACTTCCATGTATTTTGATACTTCGGGAACTTGTCTAAAGACATAGACCAACCTAGGAACTGGCATATAATTAGTTATTTAGGTTGTACAAGCTTTAAAATAAAAAACAACTCGCTGATAGTGTTAGACCGGCGTTCTATTGCAAAAATTCTCTAGGCAAATTACTTATTAACAATAAAGATAGAGTCCACTTTAAGAACAAATCTGGTATTTATATATTACAATGCAGTGATTGCCAACATTTCTATCTGGGTAAAACCACACGTACATTAAATATAAGGGTATCAGAACATTTAGCTGCCTTTAGATTAAAAAAAGAAACTTCGACATTCGCAAATCACTTGCTAATGGAGAACCAAGAAATTTTGGAAATCAATAGAGCCCAGTTAAATTCCTTGCCAATTCTGAATGAGCAGCTGAACCTTCCTAATTCTCCGTTATTGTATCCTATACGTTGAAACACCTAACAGATGTCACTAAATGTGGAATGATTATATATATTTACCCTTTCGTCGAATTGCATCTCGTCGAAACCCACAATGCTATTATAATTGTAAAATCACTGGTAATTCTAAAAGTAGTTGAAAAGCGGCAATTCGCCACTCTGTTAATGTGTTGTTTACAAAATAAGGATTAAGGCGATTCTCGAAATGTTAACTCAGGTATCAGTGTGGCTCCCAGACGTATAATATTTTACCTCGTAAATAATATTTGTCGTATTTGTATCTTCTATATAAACGTTAGACACTGTTTACTGTCTGTCAGTTCGAGTCCATTCGTGTGCTCGAATGCCTGAAGATGCCGAAAGGCGAAACCCGGGTCGTTAGTGACAAAATACATGGAAGTGTACAAAATCTCAATAATCCAAATTTGAATATGTATATATGTTTACCACAGTCGATATTGTCATTTATTTAAGAGGTTTTTCTATCTGAAATGGCCATTTATCCTTCATTTCGACTGTGTTTGTAAACCTCAAAAAATACGTAAATGAGTTAATGATTGGATCTCATTTTAATAATGACAGAGCACGTCTCGGCCAAATGATGTACACTATAAAAATAAATTGATCACTTTTTGGAAGGGAAATTTATTTTACATCATTTTACGTTGGTTTTAGGCTTAAAAATTTTGACCCGGCCACTTGACGTAAGTCACTATTATATCGACAATCCCTACGTATAATCCCGTGTCTGCAAACATGAGAATTTACAGGAGTGCATTTCAAAGATTCATAACGCAACTCACCATATTATAATGTTGTCTATTGAAACAGTTTTTACTCTCTCCTGAACTTTGAGGGTTACATCAATTGGCCAAAACACCGTCGATATGTAAGTGCGTCATTATAAAAACCAGGCGAAGATTTTTCGGGATTTACACATATTAAATGCAGTTTTATAATATTTTACACGCATTTCAGCAAAGAGAAACTATGTTGAGCAATTGACTTGCAAACCAATCTAGTCAAATAGTTTCTTTTCACATCCTCCATGAATAATTGTCCATACCATGCTTCACACGGCCATGCTTAAGGGTACTTATGACGATTTATGTTTGCTTAGCTAGCTGGCCATTTTCTAGACATCCCTGTCGTGGGCTATCCTTCTCTACGATGATTGTTGTTCATATCGATCCTCACTGTCCTTATTAATATGTTCCACGGATCTGATCCGGGGGCGGTCTAGGTTGCATAACTAGAAGAAATCTTTCATGCACCTTGTTCATTTCTTGCAACTTACAACGTAAGCAGTTCATCCGAGTCTTCTTCCTCTTAAAATTATATAGGGTCTAATTTGCTCGAAGATTTCCGCATTCATACGAATGCGAAGTAACTAGCTATTTTGAAATGTGGTGGCTTATGGATATATGGCTCTGAATTTATGATCAATTAATATGACTACCAAATTCACACGAACGATACTACCTGTAGCAGGTACTTGTCTAGTCTAGGACGTTAAAACATTCGTAGCTGATATTTATTATTTATGAGTCTCCCGTAGCGAGATGAAAAAATAACTTATCATCTTTTATACGTTCTGTTGTAAAGATTAAACTTATCATTAAGTTAAATATTACAAACATGTTTAAATAAAACCTCTCAGGTACATTGACGAGATTCGCATTGTATTTTTTCACCGCGCAGTACGTTGTAAACCGGCTAAGAAAATCGTTCCGGAAAGTTCGCAATACGAAATCGAAAAGTATCAAATACTTAATAAAAAAATCAAAACAGTATGGACACAATCAATAATACCAACGAAACAATCTTAATTGATTTAGCTGCTTATTGTCATTTCAATATTCGAATTTAAATTGATTAATATTAGTTTTGTGGTGAATGTTAAATGTTTTATCTCACTTCACGTGTTCAAAGCAACCTAAAAATGGAAGGAATGTTTGAAGCGACTAGATACATTGAAGATCGCCATCGAAATAATTGTAAGTAAAATGTAACTATAATCTTTTTTGTGTATGCAACAGTCGAAAAAGCATTTACTAGTATTTATTGTGTTTATAAGTGTATATTGCACAACAATCAACAATTAAATGAAATCAATTACTCGAATTGTATTCATATTGTGACTAAGGCGAGTAATTAAATTTGACGTCCTAAACAATTTCGATATTTGACTTGAATTCTTAGATGGGAAAAGTATAAAAATGAATAATAACACTTTTGGTTTATTTTTGAGCTAGGTTAGTCATTTTTAATCTATGTTTCAAAGTTTTTGGCTTTTAGAGTGTGAAATTAAATTTAATTGATCTGAAATGCGATTTAAAATAAATCCAGGCATAATCTTCAAAATAACATTAATTTTAAGCTTTGAATAGGTTATCATACGCAAACATTCATACTAACATTTATTAAATATTATATTTTGATAACCTTTTTATTCATAATTTCGCCAGTTTTAAAATGACAATCGAAGCATTTTAAGGTTAGATCAGACAACATAATTATTTCTATTAGTTACATACAATAGCATGGCAACACTTTTTTGGAAGTGTTCTTATTATAAATTAAGTTTTTTAACCGTTCAACGCAAGCACACATAATTACATATCTCATGAATTAAATTAAATTTGTATCGTTGACGTATCGTTGAACATTCTATAATGTGTCTCGCAAATGTAAAACGAAAGAATAATAAATTGTGCCATCTGTTTGCCAAAAATACCAATACTATCAATATACGCTTTTTTTCAATGAAATGGATTTCAAAGAAAAGTATGTCTACCACAGGCATTCGTAAATTTACTTATTTAACACAATTACATTTAAGTGTATCAAAGTTTTCACACTTTCTATATGAAGTCAGCTTTTTCTTGTTATCATTTTTGCTATTTTTATCAGCAGTGTTTAGATATATAACAAAAAGTCATTAAAACAAAGATTAATGGGCCTATACTTCTATTACCAAAAAAAATATTGAATTAATAAGCAAACTCATACTATTGGAACCAGAAAATAATAATAGTTGTATCACATTTATTTCAGATATAAGTTAGTCTAATAGACACAAATTTATTTTAATTTTTGTAGAACTTCGGCGACATGTTCCGGTAGTCCCAATGAAGCGTTCTTATATTTGGAATGTTTCTTCGTACGTGTCGCAAATGGAACAAAAAGCACTCTTATTTTAATATTACACGTTTATTTTATATTTAGTTTAATTATCGTACAGTTAATTATTCTCATTTCATAAACGCGGTGAATATATTTCACTCTAATTTGACTACAAAGTCTTTCTGAGAAAAATAACAAAACAGTTTTTATTGTTACAAAATATCAATTTCGTACAGTAAAAATACAAAAATATTAGTCTATTGAATAAGCATATTGATGAGAATAATTTTAAGTATGTAAATACTTACATTGTATTTTATTTATTAATTAATTTGTAACAAATAATAATGTTTTTTACTGGGATGATAATGTATATAATAAGTACATATTTTTTCATATCAACGTTTTACAGGTATTTAGCTAAAGTAATATATTATACCAACTCAAAAACCCATATGACGGTATTTGACAGAATATAAAGATTTATTTCTTTTTTCTTTGAGAATAAAATTTTTGATTATTAAATTCATTATTGGTACATATGCACTGCAAACAAAACTTCTTCATATCGATCAGCCGACTCTCGAGAGGTGAGTACTGAATTGTGAAAATAAATAACTGTGATTTCTGTCAATAACAAAATGAAACAAATATTTTACTATGCATGTTTAATCGTAAAAATGATAGCGTATCAAAAGTTATCACTCTGGTGAGTAGTTTTTATCGAAAAGAATGCAAACATACACGAATACCAAATGACAAGAACACGTTTACAAAAATGGACATAAACGATTGGAATAACAAAGTTATCAATTTTAATTATAAAATAAAAGAATGCTTTTTTTAAAAATTAGTTAAAAAGACTACGAAAATAATTTATTCTACTGGTCAACACAACACAACCGACAAATGCTCAAGAGATTAGTAAACTTTACACGGCGATCAATTAATTAGTGAAAAAAATATTTAGAAATAAGTTTCATTTCACAATGAAAAGGGCTCACCTTTCGAGAATGTGTGTTAATCAGAAATATAGTTCGATCGACAATAAGAGAGCGATAGTTGAGTACTGCCGCGCTCCACAATTTATGAGTTTGCCTACCTAAGTCGAGCGCCTGTTTCTCATTGCTTCTCGACGTATATACATATTTTTACCCATTTTAATTGTTACGTGCGAGTTACGCGTCGACCAACATTCGAAGCAACGCGCTTCACCGGGCAGTTTGTGTTTTGCTTTCATGCCATAGAGTCGTCAATAAAAGCCGTCTGTAAGTTCAAATACCATGAAATATAATTTTTTGGTATGTACAATTTTTTATCACTCTTGTCAAAAAATAATACGTCAATGAGTTATTGACCGACTATAATATAGCCTAATCACTATTTAAATATAATCAAAAAAACTAACGAACGTGGTGTCGAGGTAGATGATGGACTTCGATTGAATCACAGTGGAAGGTAAACAAAACATATCCCAGAAATACCACTTAAGTCAATATGTAAATAATACTCCTTTCTGCGTTTTTTTCTTTAACATCACATCTCGGTATCTAACTTACAATAAACTTTAAAGAAATCACGGTGTGAAGCAGTTAAAAAGAAACTGAAAAACGTGTGTCAACTTTTTTCTAGACAGGCTTAAAATACTTTATTATTTCCATGGAAGTAAGTGCAATAGCATAAACAAATACTCTGAGAATGCTATTATTAAAACAAACAAAAAAATCGACTGTTCATGAGATTTAGGCGACGGTATGGATGATCACCTCAAGCTCTCTCCCACACTTCTGTGGGTATTCGCTACCAGTAGCTTTAGAGATACCCAGGAGTCGTTCCGTGCACTTACAAATAAAATGGTGAGTTTAGCCAGTCATCTACTGTTGTTCTGTTCACGTGTTTATCCTCTGTCATTTGAGTCGAAAATAATTAGAAAAAGAATAATTCAAAAATGAGAAGCTAATTTCTGTTGCCAATCTGATACCACTTCTAGTATTCACCAATAATTAATGTGTTGGATTTTACTTTTTATAAATACGGATAGCGGTTGTTTTTTCAAGTATATTTGCTTACAATGTGAAACATATTGAGTTTTTGTGGAGTAACAACACAATTCGTTTTTACAAAAACTGATTACTATTTAGCTACTCAACCTGTCTCTTTCAAGATAAGAAGATGAAGGGGCTGAAGAAATCGTTGTTCGTTAATAACTCTCGCTACTCCCCATTTTTATGGTCAGATGGATGGGTGGGGAATATTAATATCACATACATCCATGCCTTTCAACAAAAAATCATACATTGGGTGAATAATCAATTTATGACATTGTCTGTACGACGATTCGGGCATGAGGTGACAGCAACCAAATAGTACGAACGCTCGAGAGCATTGTCCACTCAGCCATTTGTTTTCCTTTTTGGAGTTGAACGATATGTATATATGTTCTATTTAAAATAATATGTAGTGGAACTTCGATCTTTCGTTTCCGTATTCATCGTTTTCTCGCATTTATCGTTATTTTATAGTTGGTTTTGAGACTTCATCGCATTCATAGTTTCTTTGAGTGGTCCTTAAAAAAGGTGAATCGGGGATACACTGTAATGTAAATCTGACACATATTCAAAAAAACTTCCAATGAACAAAAGTGAATGCAAAATAATTCGTATCAATGGAAAATCAGTCACACTATTAACGCTCAACTATATTACAGTGGTAGCAAAACCTTACAACTCTTGCACAGCTGTGCGCCGTCAAGTCAATGAATTTCAGTTTACGCGAGACGCGCTTGCCGTTTGGACGTGCACAGTGATATCGTAAAATATTACAATGTACAACATTGTCGTAAATTTTCATAATTCACACGCACTGTTCTTGATATAAATATACGTATGAAGGAGTTTCATTACGTGATATATTTTTGTAGGAAAAAGTGTCGGCCTATTTTCGGAAAAGCCTAGCACGTAAATAGACCCGTAAATAACTTTTGTGTACTCTCAGTCGCAGTCCGAAACTTTTTGCCCGCGGAATGTAGAACAATAATATTGTGTAATTCTTTCGCACAACTTCAAAAACATTAATAACCCAATGTCAAGTTTGTGTGTTCCAAATATGTTTGAAAAATCGTAACGCAAAATGTAAACAGATAAATAAATTCACACCGGAGCGTTGTGACATTTAATTTAGATTATTGTGGAAAATGTGAAACTAGTCAAAAGGAAATTAAAAAGTGATTGTTTATTTTTTAATATTCAGAAGAGGTATTACATATTTTTGTATTTATTGACTGAAAGAAAAAACTGTTTTCACATAGTATAAACTACTTAATCTACCACTTATTAATTGTGAATAGTTATGTTATATCGATGAAGTTATTTGAATAATAATTAATATTGAACTTTTAAAAAGTATTCTGTTACTTGATATGTGCTGCTGTAAACGATTTTCTGGATTTTTCAAAAAGCTTTGTGGAGGTGAGTTAATGTCATACTTTTTTTATAATAACTACATAATTTTCCCGTTAGTTTATATTATCTACGGTAATTGTGCCTAGATCTAAGCCACAATTGCCGTTACTGAACAAATGTGTAAGTCTGTCATAGGTCACTTTTATTCCGGAGGTGTGAAATCTGTTCGTTATAAATTAATCTTCGATGCTTGGTATCGTTTTTCCTTTTTTTATTTACTTTGAAAATTACGTTATTGAAGCTATAATAATAATAATATATGTAAGCGACACCTGTTTTGCTTGTTATTGATTGTGCAACTCATTAATATACTATAATGAGAAGAATAACAATTGACAATTGATAATACAAAAAAGAGACCTCCCCCATAAGATTACTGCTAAAGTGAGATAATGCATACAAAATAAAGGTTTAATATAATAATTATTGCGTGTTGAAGTGAGCAATCTCAACATCAAGAGATAAGAACAATCAGCTTACTAAATTCTGAATATCTTCGGTTAAGCTAGCAGAATTGTATGTCTGCAAAATCAAAATTTTCGGGAGAACATAAAAACATCTAAAAAAAACTTTATCAAATTAAAACAAAAATTAAAAAAAAACAATTGTAGTACATATATTTAATATTAATTACGTGTTTTTTTTGTTTTAATTCGATGTAGTTGTTTGTTAAACTTTGTATGCTCTCCCGAAAAATGTTGATTTTTCATATATACATTTTTGCAACGGACAAGATGATACCAATTTAGTTCATGCAGAATCAATTTAAAATGGTGGTGGGTTTCATTAATTATTGATAAGTGTAATGACCTCTGTGTTATATATTTAACATTTTCATCAATAGTTGACAATTAAATATAGTTGATTTAAATTACTCAAATATACAAAAAGTAATGTTTGTGTTGAAGCTCCGCACGCTTCGTAGACGTCTGTAATCACTAGTAACGCCAATGGATATATAATTAGTTTGTAGTTACATGTTATTGATTTAAATGAATAATATGTCTGTACGATAGGGCGAAACAAATTCACTTTCGATCGATTTATTTTAATATCTTATTTGATTAGACGAAAAATACGATACGATTTATTATTGGATGCGGCAAACATTTTTCCCAGAGTTTCGTTGAAATGATCCATATATTCGATTTCTCTTTTCTATGTGTGAGAGTACGACATTATTACAATACTATTTATATATTATGCGATACAATATTTATTAGTCAGGGAATTAAAAAAGTGAATTTAACATAAGTGAGGGTGCGCTTCATGCGAGCAATAAGTGTTATGGGCCTATTTCTAGTATTTTAAATATAACTGTTCTTAAAACGGCATTGTTTTCTTTTTTATAATGATCTCTGAGAAAAGTTTTCTTTGCTCTCCACCATTCTTCTCCAAATTATGGAACTGTAAACTGTAATTAGCTGTAACTTCATATTACTTGAATCAGTAGCGTAAATTCATGTTTGAGGCACCTCTATAAGCGTTTAAGTGGATCCGTTCCATCTGTCGACAATTTAAAAACAATAACTTGTTTCTTTACACCTTACTTTCGATCAATTTAATGTTGACATCCGAAAGGCAAAAGGACGCAACCCATACACAAAAAGTATTGCCTACACAAAGTTGTTAAATTGCATACATTGTAATTATCGAAAAAAAATATTTCAAAAAACGGAGGGAGGGTCTGTTTGCTTTTCTACTGTCGATATATTACATATATATAACTATAGTGTATTAACTCGTCTTGTATGAGTTATAAACAATATTTTTTGTTGTGAGTTACGTCCTTTTGCCTTTTCAAAGTCGATATTATTAGTTATTTGATATAAATCTCTAAAATATATTAGTAACATTACATTTATCAGTCCCGTAAACGAGTAAAAACGCTCTACAACGTTGATCCAACTCCGTTGTGCGGTTAATTAAAGCTTATTACATACGTTAATTTTTATCAATTTATGAATTTGTACCCAATGCCATGCATGGATATCTATGATATTTTCATTCCTTCCAAACACATCCTTCTATTATTACGCTTTAAAAAAGATAAATACATTGTGTTAAAGTTCTCCCTTTGGGAATCTATATCAGAACGTTTCAAAGTTTTTCATTTCACTAACCAAAAATTTTGCTAGACATAAACCACGACCTCAAAAATTAAGTAAATCAATTCAGTTCTCAAAAGTTTTCTACAATCTACAACCTGTATTCTACAATCTCCTATATACAGAATTTTAGTAAAATCATGTGTAATGATGCCCTCTTATATAATAAATAAATACATAATATAAAAACAAAAAAAATGGATAAATAAAAACTTGTAGCCCTACTGAAACATTTTGCGCCCCCAAGGACAAGCCCTAATTTTAGGGAAGCAGTGGTCTACATTTATATGATTGTTAGGAGTGTAGATATTACGAAGATACAATTTTGATCCCTCGCTGAGCGGAACCCATCCTGATAGATACCGTCCGTATAAAATTTAATATTGGAATAAGCGCTTTAGATTGTTTTATATTTTTATAAACGTCTTGACAGTATAGCATTCAAGTGATAAGAAACAGTTTACGTTTCTTTGTATAGGTTAAGTAAGTTTCCAGAGCACTTATTTATGACTAAATGGTCAATCAAGTATTTAAAATGTTCTTATGATCACGCATGAATGAATAACTCACTTCTCACACCTCAAACTAGCATTATTAATAACAACGCATCTATTAAAAAAAAAAAAGTGCTAACTGACTACTTTTACTTAGGGCTGCCAGAGGTCCCGGTATTCCGGGTTTGTCCCGTTTTCGAACCTCTTCTCCCGGCGTCCCGAAGGGAACTTTCAGGACAGCCGGAAATCTCGGTTTTAGATAAACTCGCATTGGTCACAAATACTGAGACCCGCGGTTACAAAGTTGCGAAAAATGCAACAATAATTCAAAACGTGTGTAATAGCGTGGTTATCAATGGTCACTTTAAAACGAGGGGGCATTCTTCTTTCACTTCTAACAAACGACTATAATACGGAATAAAAGTCGGGAATATTAATTTATATAAAGAAGGACTTTAAATGTAATTCGTATAATTGTACTATTTATCATTCTCATAACATTGTAATTCTTGTTTATATCTCCTAATTTATTATTATTTATTTAATCACAAAGTCAACGACTAAATCATTTGTAAAATTTAAATAATTTTTGTAAAATAAAAAAGTAAAAAAAAAATAGTCCAGCACGCAAATCATCAAATATGATTTCGGATGGTATATGGGTGCCAATTTAAATTAAATGTCCCGGTTTGGATGTCAATAAATATGGCAGCTACTCTTACGGCATGTTGTGAAATTCAATTATGAAATTATATACCTGCATAATAACTAAAGTTATATCCATAAATAGTGAACTATTGCAAGTTTCGTTCTCAGGGGTTATACAACAATACATCGTTCCTATCATGTTTTTACTTTAATATTGTTCGAAGAAAATACCAAAATGCTTTTTGCTTTCGGAAATTCTCCTCGACTCTAACTTGTTATTCAATCGTCCATAATACTTCTGTTCGACTGACTGAACTAAAGAGTTATTTTAATTGTGCATTCAGCAGCTTCAGCAATTTCTATCTAAGTGTTTATATTAATTACATATTTTTTCGAAGCAGGAATCTTCATTCTTCCACAAGCTAAAACCACATTTCCTAGGATAATGCAGAATTAAGATAATGGCGTTGACTTATTTACCCCTAGACTAGAGAAAAACTCAAGACTAGTTACAATTCCTAGGTCGTTAATTGTTTGGTAAAAACAAATTCACATTAAAATAGTAATAATGGTGGCCATATTATCCGTATTTGTGTCTGATACAGTTTGACATATTGCATTTAGAAGTATATATCATGAAAATCTTCTATATCCGCTTTATTTTGGTCATAATTAGCACCACTGTGTGATATTTATTCAATGTCGCTATGACACTTTCCTAGGGCGAAAAAACTTTCCTAAAATATATTTCAATACTGTGCTAATGACATCTAGAATAAAGCAGCAAAATGTGTCTCACTTGTTTTGTAGTTTTAATACGAGATAATTTCAAATAAAGAATGGAGTGAAGTTGAATAATACTGTTGCATTTTGACATGTGACGTCAGATTTTAGTATTCTATTGAAATAGAAAACGAAGTACTAAAATATTACGATTTATGTTGTAATGGGCAGTATTGCATACAATTTTATGTCACTTCGTAAGAAACGTAAAAATTATGGATTCCTGCATATAGATATTTGGAAATAAGTAGATCCATAGATTTGCTCAATATTAATATCTAGCTTTACCTAATAACACTTCATTAATTCAATGGTAATATTGCAACCATTTAAATATTTGAAATGTGTGTCGGCTACAACGTTAACAGATATTTATTTATGTACGGATTGCCTACATGACAGTGTTGTTAATTTTTAACAGTAGCGTGCAGTAATCAATGTATGATTAAAAAAATATTCATAGGTTTTTATTATATAGGGGATTAATAATGCTTTTTGGAATGATATCTTATAATTTATAAAAATGTATTATTTAATAATTCGACGGTGACATTGTAAAATTAAATTTGATAGATCTATTATTCCACTTGTGCTACTAACTAACAGATGATTTAAAAATAGTTGTTGATTAGTAGTAGTTGATTATGGCAGACAATTTTTTAATATATTTATAAAATGATACTCATTACACAAAATACAAGCTGTTCATTTATTTGAGTGTCAGGGTTTAAATTCCAAAAGGCAAACATTTATAAATTAATAATTATTTTTTTATTCATTTATGGTTTTGTATCCATTTTTTTTTTGCATGTGATGTTTATATTCCATTCCACGCACCTCCTGTCCTGTTCTTAAAATGAGGCGCAGTGAAAGCGATTAGCAACCTACCAGTTCTTTCCTAGCGTCCTTACCCTCTCAGAAAAGAAAAGATATTAAACGAATAAGTCGAAGTTTTCGTAAAATAGCTACTGTTGAAGATGCTCAATTATGAGTGTGGTCCATATTGAGATGTGACATTCTAAGCTTTCTTTAATATTTCTACATACATATGCCGTCTCGAAATTAAAATTATTAATACATTGAAATGTTATATTTATTGATTTTAATTACGCTGTGAAAATTAGTCGTCCACTTTGGTCGTTTCGTCAGTACGCCTCTGGTTGAGACAACATCCACAGATTGTAAAACAGTTATAATGTGAGAGTTTTCCGACACAATGCAATAGATGTAGACCGGATGGTAATTATATTTTTATTATTGTGAATTATGAAATCACATTTCATGAAAATAACGGGAAAGATCGGGCCACTTAGTGAATGATAGTATACTATGATGTATTGTGATACAAGAAATTATCACAACACTATGTAGGTATTATATATTTATACTTTTTTCTCTCGTTCTGTCATATACGTTATATTATGAGCAAAGATCAGTGGTAGAAAGGCTGTGGCTATCGATTTCCATTGATGGCAAGCATATGCGGTTTTTCGACAATAAATCTGTAATTTTCAGTCATTAATTGTGAAACATAACGAGTTACCAACTAGTGAAATTACGCCTGGGCTTTACTGGGTAATCAACGTCGTCTTCGGATTTGTGTTCGAAGGAATGGATGCTTTTAATGTCAAAATTCCCTCTTATCCTGTTCCATCCTAGCCCGAATCTTCTATTCCTACTAGAGGTCTGCACTGACCGAGATTTTATGAAATTACATCTTCAGGACAGCCCGGCCCGAATCCGAGTCTGCATATCACATTTGTTACCCGAACCCGTCCTGAAGCCCAGATTTATTTTTCTAAGCCCGCAAATGCCAGATTTTTTCTATGTAAAGATTCATTTATTCTTTTGAAAGAATAATTTATGTTATTGTTTCCATATTTCCAACGATATTCAAACATGTAAAATAATTTATTTAAGTTATGAATAGTATTGTCTTATGGTTGACTCATGACCTGAACATAGTCCAAAATATTTTCTGAAAATTAAATTCCTTACTCGGGCCTGACCCTAGCCCGAATCTGAATTGTCTTTACCCATAAAGGCCCCCGGGCCAAGCCCGGGTTCGTGTAGACCTCTAATCCCTACTCTCTTCGAAGCGAAGTATTGAACGATTGAATAACAGTTAACGTAAAACGACAATCTTATTAGGATTCAGTATGCTCCACATTGCAGGCGGATATGGTTGCTTAGAACAAAATTTCGTTATTTCGATTAATTATTATTTCGAAGTTTTCAAAAAATTGCAAGGTTCACTGCAGTTTTAAGGAATGCCTGCAATATATAGAAGTGAATTGCGTATCGTCAAAAAAACAAGTTTGGCGACCCCTGCTCTAGGTGGAACACATATTTATAGAAAAGTAAATTTACGAAGAATTAAAAAATGTGTACTTATTTAAAATGCCTCCCCGTCACTTTCCTTAATTAATCGAAAGAGTATATCGATGGTCTTTAGGCTAATTGATGTAACCCTCAAAAAATACAAAATGAGTTAATGGTTGGATCTCATTTCAAAGACGAGAGAGCAGGTCTCGGTCAAATGATGTAAATTAGGATAATAAATTGACCACTTTTTGCAAGGGAAATATCATTTTACATTGATTTCAAGTTTAAAAATTCTGACTCGAGCTCTTGATGTAAGCCATTATTATATCGACACTCCCTACGTATAATCCCGTATCTGCAAACATGAAGAGAATTTACAGCAGTGTATTTAAAAGATTAATAACACACCTTACCATATTTATTATGTTTTCGATAAAAACAGTTTTTAATCTCTCCTGAACAATTTCAATTTTGAGGGTTACATCAATTGGCCAAAACACTGTCGATATAATAAAATCCAAATATTTCTAACTAGACGTCTTCGCGCGTTCGTGGCCAATTTACCACTTGTAGCTACTATAATGGTACACAATTAAATTGTAATACGAAAGATGTCGCTGCATTTGTACCGGATTTAATTTGAGTATTATTTATATTATTATTGGCTCGTCTCACCAAGTAATTCTGTAGGGCTCATCGACCCTTCAAGTCCTACGATATTCAGTTGGTATAAATACGTTTCATTTGTTTGATAGACTACCTAGACTAACTATTTGAAATACATATTCAAAGCTTGTGTGTCGATTGTCAATTATTTTACTTTGCCAATTCCATTCCTAAAAGTGAACACCTGTAGTTGTGATTCTGAAGTCTCGTACTTTTCATGTATTTGAAATCAAGATCAGTCAATGACATGTCGAATTAAATAATCAAGAATTAAAATTTATTTCGATTTATTACGCACTTTTTAAAAATACATTTCTATTGTATCCTTTATTTTATGGAAATAGTAAATACATTATTGGCATCCATCACAAGACCCATATAAATATATAACCGTATCATCTTATTAGAGGTCTGCACGGGCCCGGGATCGGCCAGTGGGCCTTTACCCAGCCCGGCCCGTGGGCCGGGTTCGAGTGCGTATAGACAATTGATATTCGGGCTCGGGCCGGGCCTGGGTAAGAGATTTGTTCTTCAGAAAAATATTTCGGACTTTGTTCGGATCATGAGTACTCGTGATAACTAAATACTTTTGATAACAAAAAGGCAATAAATGAAATAATTTATTACGGTTCGAATAGCATTGGACACAATAGAGTCTTTTATTTAATAAGTATGGAGACATCATTTTATATTTTGGTAACCTGAAACTGAGCTCATAAAAATTTTATTGATCCGTGAAACAATACTTTTATTT